>OZ016539.1:14780740-16146538 GCA_963966675.1 Lasioglossum calceatum
CAGCTCATAATACATCACACCCTTCTGATCAGTGTCGCCAGGTCGAGGAAATCGAGGGGAATACAAGTACCCCCTCTCTGATGACCAGTCCAGTCTACGGCACGGACACCGTGCTCTACGGTCTTAGTGGGGGACGTTGGAGTGTGCGCATGGTGCTGGAATGGGATAGTGGAAGGGGAATGTGTGAGCTCCGTTTGGAGCTCATCTGGCGACACTGCTTCTGATCCCACCAAACACAGAGCATTGTCTTCCGTCCATAGCGATTTGGCCTTGCAGTCGATGTCGATGGTTCGCCTGGAGTTACCCATGATCTCTTACGCTTAGGATTCTCGAAATATATCCACTTCTCATCGCCAGTCACAATTCGATGGAGAAATGACTTTCTTTTGCACCTGGCGAGCAGCATTTCACAAGTGGTTTTTCGGTTTTCCTGCTGTCTTTCATTCAGTTCATGTGGAACCCATTTTCCCATCACCTGAATCTTTTCCATGGCTTTCAAACGTATGGAGACGGCTTCTCGTGTCACATTTAATTGATCCGCGAGTTGTTGTTGCGTTTGAGCGTCATCCACAGCGTCCCAACAATGCTTGCAGATCGCTGTCTTCAAACTTTTTCGGTTGTCTTCCACGTTCTTCGTATGTCACATCAAAATCGCCATTTTCGAATTTTTTAAACCACTCAAAGCACTGTGATTTACCAAGAGCATGCTCGCCGTAAGCTTCGACAAGCATTCGATGCGATTCTGCAGCAGTTTTCTTCAAATGGAAACAGAAAATCAATGCTGTCCGCATATCGTAGTTTCCAGGCACAAAATTCGACATGTTCAACGTTATTAAAAACTATACTTGTATGGTTGTGAGTTGAAAATCTTGACCAGATGTCAAAACAAGAAAATGGCGTCAATGACGCGGTTTGACGGTAACTACATTGACAGCTAGAGCCACCTATGGGCAAATTCCGGTTTCATATTTACATACCTGGTACTGTTAACTGTGAACTATAAGCACAGGCAATCTGCAGCATAGTTATAATATATTAGGTGTACAAATAAGTTCGGTGCCTTTTGAGCGTACTTTTGATGTTTATTTATTAAAAAAAAGGAATACACGTCAAGTTTCGAAGTAATCACCATTACTTTTGTATACACTTCTCCCACCTTTCGGGTAACTGCCGAATCCCGTTTCTATAAAAAGATGGTGGTTTTGATTGAATAAAGTCATTAATGCTTGTGTAGACCTCTTCGAAGGATTTGAATTTAGAATCAACCAAGTGGGGTGTTGCATCGACCGAAAAAGATGATAATCCGAGAGGGGCATATCGGGGGAATATGCCGCATGCGGGGGAATCTCCCAGCCCAAAGAAGAAATAACTTCCAGTGTTGTCTTCGCCGCATGTGGTCGTGCGTGTTGTCATGCTAGTAAAAGGCCTTTCTTGCTCAATTGCGTTGCTTAAATGAATCATTTGTTGTTGATACCGTTCAGCAGTAATAATTTCCCCAGATTTCAACAATTCATGATAAATGACACCTTCGAAATCCCACCAAATACACAGTATGTAACGCTTTTTGAGCGTGAATGTTCGGTTTAGCTTGGCAGTAGATGTCGCTGGTTCACCCGGATGAACCCATGACTTTCGTCTCTTAGGATTGTCGTACAATACCCATTTTTCATCCCCAGTTACAATGAAACCTTTTGAACCACTTCTTGCATGTTTTATAAGTTACAGCATTTTCACCTAACGCAACACATCATTTTCATAGCCTCAGCAGCAGTTTTTTCAACTCAAATGCGAAAAGCATACAGTGTCGACTGTGCTGTTTCTTAAACGCCCCATGGTGCAACGTTATTGTTTTTTGAGGTTATGTATCAATTAGCGTAAATTTATGTAGTGCGTTTAGTAGGGTAAGGTTGATGCTTTAAAACCCGAAAGCGGCGGGAAAAAATTTTAATTTAAAATGCAATCGCAGTTGAATATATGTAAAGGCACCGAACTTATTTTGTACACCTAATAATTCAGTGTTACACCGACTTCGGCAACAATATTTATTTACCGACATGTTGAAATCATCGACAATCATTCCATCGACAAATATTCTACTGACATTGTCTTTTGATTCATAAGAGTGTCTAAGGACTCTTGTCCTTAATTGTCAATGTGGATGAAATGATAGCCAGTAATTTGGACATGTAGGTAAATTAAGTAGGCAAATCGATTAATCCATTACGACTGTTCATAAAATAATAAAGAATCTTACAAGTGATGACTGCAGCAAGTAGACGCACTGCTTCGTAGGGCGGCACGCACCCCGGCCAAACGGGTTGCAAAATGTACTCGGCGAATGTGAGGGCGGTAATTGCGTTTCCCGTTGGAACCAAGATAAAGAACGCTACCCAAAGGTAGAGGAACGCGGGAAACGGACCGAACGCGTCACTAATGTACGCGTAATCACCTCCAGACTTCGGAATCATCGTACCTGAAATCCAAATATTATTCACCGTTAAAAATAATGAAGGATCCCTCACAACAACGCACAGTGGCAAACGGTATAGCCGGATAATTATTAATTTTTGCCACACCATTCTATAGGGCTTCCAGAGAAAAAACCCTCTGTGAGAAGTTTCAAGTTGGCACCCCTACTACAAGCGTAGTTGTAGGGTGGACTTCGTTTTAGTGAATTATGTTCTATTTCTTCTGTTCTGCTGAACAAAAGATTACGAAAAAATTGATGAACCTTCTACCTAATGACACACATGACAGTGAATTATTTCAGAATTTTTGGTTGCAAAATCAATTTTTTTGAAAATCCAGAAGCATAAAACTGCCGATTTTATTGTTACGAATAGAGAATATATTCCGTTCGGTTTCTCACAGGAATCTCTTCCAGATCGTCTCTGGCAGGAAGCGTCCTAGATAACCTTTCATATCGTAGTTGAACCTTTTAACGAAGACCGAGCTCTGGCCCGATTTAATTGAAAGTGACAAAAAACTAGAGTTATTAGTCTGGCCCTAAGCCCTAAGCACGATTAGATTATGAACAGAGCATTTCATTCATTGTAGGGATATATAAACCCTTAGATTCTCACTCTCGCGGGCTAGTACTTCGGTAGACACGTATCGCGTCACGTCGTGCTGTATTTCGGAAAGTCAACTGTTAGTGAGATCGGGCTAGTGTACCTTTCATATCAAAGTTAACCATATATGTACATAGATTCCGCGAGTTCGGTGTAAAATCTATTAGGCAGTGTTAAAGTTCTTTCCGAGTCCCCCGCATTGCCAGTGCGTCAAAACCGTGCATCATTGTTAGGTAATTCTTCTTTCTACCTTCTATTTCATTTAGTTCATTTCATTCGCGACAGTTACACAATTGTATCACAGATTCTTATAATTAGAGTATATTTGTGTTCTTTGGTAATTAGAGCAAAGTCTATTAAACCCATTATTATTGTTCCATATCCTAATCTAGTAATTGAACGTTCCCACATGATACCTTACCGCTCGGGTTGTATCAATTAGATTATATTAGTTACGAGGCCTACTAACTATCCTAGCGACTCCCTGATTTCGCATCAGGTTCGTTCGCTACTTACCAATTGTCCAAATAGAAATTTTTCCTACCTAGTGGCTCCCCAGTTTCGCATTGGGTTCGTCCACGAAAACTATACCATCCTAGCGGCTCCCTGATTTCGCGTCCGCGCTGTTCTACAACCTCCTAGCAGCTCCCCGATTTCGCATCGGGTTCGTTTGCGCGTCTTTCCTAGTGACTCCCCAATTTCGCATTGGGTTCGTCCGCGCACCTTAACTAACAAATTGATACCATATCCTAGGGTGACAACCCTTCGCCGGCCACTCGTTGCTACTCGTGGCCCTGGCTCGTAACATTATATTGAAGTTTTCGGTGGATCACGTTTATATCATGTTTGTTGTGGGTATAGGGGCACTTTTCACCATTTTATTCGACTACAGTCTTTCCTCGCATAGTGTGACTTTCATCTCTACGGATAATGTTACTCTTTTATCCCTACAGCCTTCTGCTGTGTCGGACCTTGCTTGTATGTACCAGACCGGTTGGAATCGGTATTCGGCGTCGATACATTGAGATGGTTCATTGAGACCTGTTCACTCGTGCAGCCATGCTACAGGTGTCCTCTCTATTCGTCATCCTACCCGGGTTCACCACAACTTGCGTTGCTTGGTGACAGGCATCCTGCTCTGGTTCGTTCTTGTTTCTTGTTTCTCATTTAGTATAAGTCCGCCGTTGTTAGAAAGGGAGCCAGAAGGAATATTGCATTCGTTCTGACTCCCTTTCGGGTCTCTTGTGCCGCAACCTCCTCGTGGTGAGACCTGGGCAATCGATATTATCCTCTATCTGTAAGACCTTCAACCTGTCTTATAAATAAAGGATAATATCGAGCTAATAGCTGTACATTTAATAAATCTGTTGATTATCAATAAAATCTATTGCTATACCTATTGTCTTCCATAACATTTTGCAATTTCACCTTCCTTCAGAACAAAATATAGGCCCTCCGGGCGCGAGCGGGCGGCGCACTGTGGGCAATTTCGATAAAATCTCGCTTATACGCAGTTTTCTCCCATTTCCGGGATGTGCAGGAATTTTGGGACACCCTGTATAGAGAAGAGATAGAGATAAAGTATAGTATCTCTCTCTCAAAAGATATAAGCAGAAACGTGCCCAAAATAGGGCGAAAAAGTCGTCTTTGGTCACTAATGACGTCACAACTTTTGAACGAATAGACTTTTCGAATGCGGTTTGCTCGAAAACCTTCCCGAAGAAGCGCTGCGTCTAATGGTTCAAACCCCAGCTTTCTACGTTCAGCAGTTCTCAATTAATGACGTCACACACAGACAGACAATTCCTCATACAAACGTTGCAACCCCTTTTCACCCCCTTAGAGGATGAATTTTTTAAAATGTCGAAATAGGTGGTTGATTAATTATATCAAAGAGCATTAAGACCAAGTTTCAAGCAAATCCGACCACGAACAAAATATTCCTCATACAAACGTTGCAACCCCTTTTCACCTCCTTGGATGTTGAATTTCTCAATGTCCTTTCTTATCCCTTGTATAGATTATAAAGGAAACCTCTGCGCAAAATTTCAGCTTTCTAGGTCCAAGGGTTGAGCCTGGGCGTTGATCAGTGAGTGAATGTCAGGAGTCAGGACTGTCTTTTTATATGCATTCAAGCTGGTTCACCCGGGACGTGAACACTGTCATATATTCTCTGGTTCTACACTCCTCAAAAGAATTAAAGGTCACTTCTGCGAACCCGAAAATTGCTCCCGCTTTACGTGATCATAACTCCGGCCAAAATTGCTGTATCGATATCGTTAAACAATGGTTTGAAAGTCTGTAACCTCTAGTTTCAGATGCTCTGTTTCAAATTGTTGCTATGTTAGTTTTTTACAAAGTTATAGCCAGATGAAGACAACATTGACGGTTACAAAAATTTTGTGCAACTTTGGAACATCAGACGGGGAGCAACATATTTTTTTGATAAATCGCGTTAATATCATTTGGAAGGGCTATCTTTTCTGTGTAAAATGTGTGGTTGTTGATTATTGTGCGATTTTTTTAATTCGAGTTATTCAACATTGAAGTAAATATTGGCTTTTTAACTTTAACTGACTCTAGATAGCGAAAAAATTATCGTAGAATCTTGTGCAAAAAAGCAATAGAAAGAGCGATTCTTTCTCTTCAAGGTGCATCTTTTGTTTTTTCATTTTCATTAACATTTCGATATACCAGGTGTTCCTGAAAATGTGCTTAAAAAATGCGCAATTTCCATGTTTTTTCCTTCAACTCGCTATATCTCGGCGAAAAATGATCGCAATACCATGATCCGAAAATCAGATTGAAGCTGTGATTCTGCCGATTCGATTGAGTACTCCATGAACCCGCTGCGATAATTTTTTACCTATAGCAGCTGTGTTTGAAGTTTGAAGTTAGTGATTCGCGAAAAATGACTCGCGCTAATAGCATTAATAGTACTATCTTTATAAAGTTCCAGAGCACATTTTTTTGTTAAAACCAATATTTAATACGTACTTCTGACAGCGATACGTACGCCCAAAGTTAGTAGTTTTAAAAGACCGGCATTTTCAACCATAATTGAAATTACCTTTGTGATTTATTATCGCGCTGTAACGCTAGTTTATCATTCTTGTTATTGTTGGGCATGTCCTAATTTAATATAATATGCTGATCTTGTTGCTATTTTCACTTTTTAAAGCTCTGGGAGATGAAAAAGTGAAATCAACACATCTGGTACATTTCATTAACAAAAAAGTTGCCTATCAATCGCGATCAAACGGTCATTTTTGTTGGAAAAGTAGCTCTGAAGGCTACTTAACAAGTGTACGTTTCATTTACTTGCGACCTATTGCGACCTTATGAATTATTGCAATTTCCTTAGCAACCGGTAACGTTCCGAAATGGCGAATTTGTTCTAAATCGTAGACAAAACTAATATTCGCAAATGTAGGATACATTATTATTATATGTATATCACAATAAAATGCTTCAAATAGTGAACAGTGTAAGATTTGAATGGTAAATATTGCATTTGAAACACCAATTACAATCACAATTATGAAAAATACAAAATAATTTGTATACAAGTAACTTTACAATACTTCGTCACATAAAGTATCTTCATTTATATCAGGTTCTTCGAAAAATTGTGTGACTGCGGGGGATATTGTTTTATCTTTTTCGTACATGATGAAGCACCATAGTATACATTATATGTATCTTTATTTTACTAGAGGTGAGCGAAATATCGGAACACAACAGAACTGAGAAACTTCTATTATATTTTAGTACTCAAGAATTACCTTGGATGCAATATTTGACACTAAAATCTTACATTTTTCGCTATCTGAAGTCATCTGATAATAATTTGTACCAATAATGTATCTCGCAAACATTCTATTACCAAATATTTGTGGAAATAAATAATTTATTCACATATCCGGCCGCCATTTTGTTTTTTGTAATTTTTACAACAGATTCATATTCAACGGCATGAGAAATATGGGAATACTAATTTTCTAGAGAGTCGAATAAATTTTTGGGTTACGCTTCCGCCATATTGCATCCGCAATTTTGTTTTTTATAATTTTGACATCAGATTCATATTCAAAGGCACGAGAAATATAGAAATACTAATTTTCAAGAGAGTCCAATAAATTTTTTGGTTACGCTTCCGCCATTTTGTTTTTTGTAATTTTGACATCAGATTCATATTCAACGGCACGAGAAATATGGAAATACTAATTTTCTAGAGAGTCGAATAAATTTTTGGGTTACGCTTCCGCCATATTGAATCCGCCATTTTGTTTTTTGTAATTTTGACATCAGATTCATAATCAGCGACCCGAAAAACCCCATAGTATCAACTTTGAACTAAATTGGAGTACTCCTTCCTATTCTGGCCACGATTTCGGTCAAATTCACCACTGTGCGTCGTTCGGCTGAAGCGTACGCTTGTGTTCACAATAGTTCTTGGTGTCCATAGGAATCTGTAGTACCGACACCTTAAAATGCCAGTGATTTTAGCGTCCTCTACGCTTTGAGAACGGTGAATTCGAGAACTAGAACCAATCCGACTCGGGTGCGACTGGTAAAACTTCTACAGGCAGTGCCGGATTAAGCCAGCGCGGGGCACGTAGCAAATGTTATCAGGAGGCCCTAGGGTTTGCACGATAATATAATAAAACACCATGAATGACCTTTTTTGTAGCAGAAATATCTGCGAACGGTATATCTACAGCGTTGTCAAGTTCAAAGTGCGCAACGTTGTCAGATCATGAGTTTTCAATACCTCCGAAAATCATCGAAGAGTGCAATCGCTGAGGGGCTCTCTTCTGCCCTTTCGCCGTAAAGAGAGCGTATCAGAAAGAAATCTCCTTACGTTAATAACCTTACGCTAGCTTATATTGAATTTAATTTCTTCTCATTTAACATTGTAAAATATTTGTAATGTTTAGGTGTCTTTAAATTCTTGTCCACTGCTGTATATCGAAATGTAATAAGGAAACTGTAAAAACGAACACATTAGGAAAGCGTAAAAAAACAACATCAAAGGAAAAGACAAACAAACAAATAAAAGAAGCATCACGTATGTTTGTTCCCGCCAAATCATATTAAATACTAAATACACGTGATGCGAATGCGGTATAAAAATTTTTCTTTGTGCTAATAATGCTGAAAAATTGTGTTTTATCGGTAACGTTGGGTGTTGACGCTGAATGGTAATGGGGCGTTAGCGCACCGATACCGGCGGACACCAAAATGCATTGGGTGTCAAGTCCATTCCTATATCTCGCCTGTGGTGTTCACATCATGTTCCTCTTCGTGAGACGACAAGAAAGGAATGCCATTCTGTTGAATTACATTATTGATAGATGTCGGGCAATGTTTAGCCACATGACCCCTTCCTTCTTACACAGGGAGCAGACTAGACTATCCGTTGAGATAAAAGTCCAGTATGAGGTATCATCGAAGTCAACTTGTATTTTCTCCAAAAGCTTGTTTACATCATCTGGATGGATGTAAATTTGTCGACGGTAACTGAGGATATGTGAGAAGCCTGTTTCAGAAAATCCTACTCTAATGAAGGACATGAATGAAACTGTTCTATTATAATACCCATTTGCTTAAAAGAGTTCAATATCATAATGCGTGAGTTATCGGGGCACACGTTCGAGAGAATAACACGTTTAGTTTTCATGATTGAAGGTCTAGCACAGCGCTCGGATCTACTTACTCGCGACGGCCGAGTTTCGAAGGCTACGCCCCCTCGACCCGGCCGCGCGTCTCGTTCCCCGTGGTGGCCCTGGTTTTCTCCTAGCCGCCACGAATAACGAGCAGTGTTACCATATTTTTCTCTCGCCAGGCCCCTTACCCTTCCGCCTCTCGCCGCGCCACGCACCGTATGTCGTCTTTGCACTCTTCCCATTAACGCCGGCGACAGTGGCGACACGCTGGCGTACGGTCGCGTCAGCAACTAGTGGGAAGAGTGGGAGGCTCACGCGACCGTACGTCAGCGTTAGTGGGAAGCAGTGTTACCAGATGGGGGGAAATCAAATATATATGATGTACCCCCTCTCTGATGACCAGAGCACGACAGGGCATACGCAACGTGTCGGTGGAATAGGGAAGGTGAATAGTGGAAGGGGAAAAGGAGGAGAGATTTCCGAGAATTTGGGTACCGATCGGTTGTGTGGCGTGAGTGAGCGGTTAGTGGCGTGGCGAGAGGCGGAAGGGTAAGGGGCCTGGCGAGAGGAAAATATGGTAACACTGATAGCGAGTATGGAACGCGCTTGAGGAGCTCCGAAGTAGGACCGCCACGGGGAGCGAGACGCGCGCAGTGCTTCGATTCGGGGCACTATTTTTCGCGCATGCGCGGCCAAAGCAGCAACGTATCTATAATGAGGTAGCAGAGCGGCCAGCGCCCTGTGGCAGTTATATTGGCGGGACGAGTGATAGTTATAGACGAGAGACGTGATGCGGAACGAGAGGTAAGTTATTATTAATATTTTATTATACAATGGCAGTTAATAGTGGAGAAAACGCTGCAAAGAGGAGTAATACTCGCCAAATAAAATATTTTGTTGTTTTATTATGTATTTCGCTTAGTTATTTTAGCACTCCTTCCCTTTCCCATCCTCAAAATAAAGAATAAGTTTGAATTATATTAAATTTCAATATTTCTATGTATATTACTAATAAGTTTTTAAAATTCTGCGGGGTGCTCAAGGTACTCGATTTTGTACGCTACTGAGGCCGTCTGAGGCTAAAATCGCCGCGCATGCGCGAAAAATAGTGCCCCGAATCGAAGCACTGGACGCGCGACCGGGTCGAGGAGGCCGGGCGCAGTGTCGCCAGATCGAGAAAATCGAGGGGAATACAGGTACCCCCTCTCTCTGATGATCAGACCAATCTACGGCACAGGCACCGTGGTCTACGGGCCTTAGTGGGGGACGTTGGAGTGTGCGCATGGTGCTGGAATGGGATAGTGGAAGGAGGAAAGGAGGAGAGGAAAGAGATGTCCATTTGGGCATCTTCTGGCGGCACTGGCCGGGCGTAGCCTTCTAAACTCGGCCGTCGCGAGTAAGTAAATCCCAACGTTGGTCTAGCAGATAGTAGACGGCCTTTAATATTTATATTGTCATTTTTTGATGTGATCTTGCTTACTAATTCTTGAGGCGAACCTTATAATGATAGGATTAATAACCTTTCCAACTGCAACTATGTATTTTTTAATGGCGATGTCATCGTATGCGTCTAGTACTATAGCATGTTCTTTAGCAGGGAAACAGTTTTTTTGCATTACACTGGCCTATGTAGATTCGGTAGTATTCTTAACTTGCGGTACATTTTCTGTGGCCATGATTTCTGTGGGAGAGATTCTAACCGAGTCGAGCTGCGGTATGAAGAAACCACAACACTCACTACCACCGCTATAACTAATAGACTGTAACTCGCATATCTCGTGGAACTGAATGAACGTCTTGACACCTCGAGCGTCAATATGCGACCGAATGAGAAGAAGTTAATACGTTCAGAATAAAAAATTGTTTTAAACCACAGGAAAAGATCACAGTTCGATGATCGCATCAAGCGTGATCGAATGACGAGGCGGGTGGCAGAGGACGAGCTTTCAAACGGAAAATCTCTTTCGGCTTCGAAAGTTAAGTTCTTCCCTTTTGCTCAAAAGCATGCTCTGCGAAACAATGATTCAAAAGTGCGAGGCTTCGGCAAAGAAACGATTGGCCAGTGATGTGTGCGCGTTAGTGTTTTCTTCGTCGGATATTGAAATACTCGTGACTCGGTTCCTGGGACAAGCAATCTACCGTAATTGAATCGTGTCGAGGCGCGCGGCCAATCTGACCTGATCTTTGAACTCTGAAAAGGGGTCGGCCAATGCTTTATTAAATTATACGAATCGCTAATTGTGATGTAATTCCGCCGATTCGTCTGGAGGTCTCTCTTATTGTTAGATATGCTGCGTACTCACTATGAACCCGCAGCTTTCCATTCACTACCTTCCGTGGGAAGGTATCCCTCCACTTAACCCTCCGTGAACCGGATAAGGTGAAATGAACCCCAGCGGATTTAAGACTGCTATTTTTAAATATACTAATAACATGTTTGTGTTTGTCAAAACAAATCGTTCTTTCTTAAGATATAAATCTTCGTTTTATTTGAATGGGATCTTACAGTAAAATGAACGAAATACGGTTTTAAAGTGCGTTTTCATTCAAATGATCTACATATAGGCGAATTTGTCCGACGCACAGTCAAGTATTTGGCCGCAAAAGCTGGCCACAAGTAGATCAAACAAATTTTGTCTGAAATATAAAATGTTTTTGCTTTCCGAGATAGTGAATGTATAGAAAATAATATTTCAATAGCTTTCTTTTTATTTTATTCACTCACGAAGTGTGTTATGCTTTATTAAAAGTGAAGAGTTTTCGTAATACAGTAAATCGTTTATAGTCGCAAGAGCCTCGGGGAGGTTCGTTTGCACAGTTCGTTGGCAGACATATTTTTTTGAGCTTCAAAGACCGAGCCGAACGTAGAAAAGTACATACATCGCGTGTAAGGAGAGACCGCGCGCGGCCGACTCTCCGCGTGTCTCTTCCTTTCCCATACGCTGTCCTTCGTTGCGCCCGAAACTTTCATCGTCAATTAAACCACTAAATACTTTTGAAATTATAACGTGTTTGGTCTTTTTTTAATCAGAAAAATTCCACGAATGTTGATGAAAGTTTCATTTTTAAAAAAATGAAAAATAAAGAAGTTTTGCTATTGGATTAGTAGTGGTTCACACCGATATACCCGACCCGGGATCAGATTACTACAGTGGGGGGGATATTTTTTTTTCCTTCAACGTGTACACCCTTTTTGCGACTATAAAAGAATTACTGTACTATTTCTCCGAACTAGTCTCTGAATTACTGTTCGCATATTAATGATCTTTCTATGTCGCAAAGAAGGGATGCCAACTTTTTCCTTTATGGATAATTTTTAGGTAAGTATGTACTTTACTTTCTGTTAAAGTAGGCAGTAGGACGATCGTCGTTTCTACGTGACATTCTACATATATTCCACATACACCACAACTATAGCAGCTACGATCTATACCTTATCCAACGAGACGAAGCAGCAAACGTAAACATAGCCGCTCGAGTGCGACAGAGTTGAACAGCTTCTGCATGAACTCTCCAGGAGTCATAATTCTCCTTTGTCAATAGATCCATACGAGAACACATCATCATTTAAGACATCGTTATCTGTCTTAATGGAAAAATTCAATGGGTAGTCTGCGTGAACACGTGCTTCGATCAATTTGAGGTTATAACCACGCCTGGGCCCATAACCTGTTATAAATGTAAGGTACTGTTCAGTGGGGACGAAGTAAATATTAAATATCTATACAGATAAATGCTCGAGGATATAAATACCATACACACATTTTAATAATGATAAATAACTTAATAGTTACTTTCAATAATTTGCAATGCCGACCATGCGGCTACAGAAACGACATTGTATAATACATAAGACGAACAATGATGAACAAACGCGCGGGAACCGCACGATACCCAAAACTAGTGTTCATAGAAGACTATATTTCTCGAGAATTTTTAAGAAAATAAAAAAATATTGGAAAACTTATATTGTTGATAATATTTATCGAAAGCGCAAAAAACATTAATTCAATTAATCAATCAAAACATTAAAACAATTCCTGTCCAATATGTATACTAGGGTGGACCTAAGCTATACTTGGAGAAAAATTTTTATCGAGATACAATGCACGCGCGCAACTATCCAGTATTGTTCCTTGAGGTAAGAAAAAAAATTTGTGCAAAGTTTGAGATCGATCGGATAAAAGGATGACGTGGCGCACTTAATTTGAAAAGTTTGAAAATTGTGAAATTCACCTTAACTATGGAACATGGCACATCGTTGGATGTCTTTTTTTTCTGAATAGGAATATAGAATAATTATATGACCTTTAAGTAAAAATAACGATGACCTCGGAATTTCGAAATATGGTTTCCAAAAAATTTTTTTATTTTGCCATTATATTTACTAATTGAACAATGCAAATTTCTCCTTTGACATTTTTTCGTATAATCACAAGTAACAGAGATATTTAAATACCTACATTAAAATGTAGCACGTTTTGATTGATGGTAGGTAGGACATACGTATTTGTTCATTTCCGAGAATATGTTATAGAATAAATGAGATTCATAAGAATTTTCCTAGATTTAAATTTCTCGAGAAATTCTCGAGAAGGAACACTATCCAAAACCTATTATAGGTATCGCTATACGATCGCGTGCATATTGCCGCCAGATTATGAACGGCTCAATAAAACATAGGTTCATTACATATTTTTACATAAAAAGTTTTTAAAAAAAAGAAAATAATTCAGTACTTCGTTGAACCTCCTTTGTGTTTTATATCTTCAAATATTCTGCGTGGAAATGATTCAATGAATTTTTGTTTTTAATTTAATTTCAGACCACGCCTCTCTAATCCCATTTTTCAATTCTGAAACAGTGCTATACCGTTTGCCATTGTCGTATACCTTCCGTGCTAATATTCCCCAAAGATTTTTAATCGGATTTATGTCCAGTCCGGAGTCCGGACCAGGGCTACCATATTTTTCTCTCGCCAGGCCCCTTACCCTTCCGCCTCTCGCCATGCCGTGCACCGTACCTCGTCTTTGCACTCTTCCCACTAACGCTGGCGACACGCTTGCGTACGGTCGCGTCAGCAACTAGTGGGAAGAGTGGGAGGCTCTCGCCAGCGTTAGTGGGAAGAGTGCAAAGACGAGGTACGGTGCACGGCATGGCGAGAGGCGGAAGGGTAAGGGGCCTGGCGAGAGAAAAATATGGTAGCCCTAGTCCGGACTCCGGGTTGCCATATGCGCCGGCCACCAGGCCCCTTACGTTTCCGTCTCTCGCCTAGATGCTCCGTAAAGCCTGCCTTCGCTTCCCCCACTCTTGCCACTAACGCTGCCGCGTACCGCGTGGAGCATGCTATCGACACGGTCGCGGCAGCGGTAGTGGTAAGAGTGGGAGAAGCGAATGCAGGCTTTACGGAGTATCTAGGTGAGGAACGGAAACGTAAGGGGCCTGGCGGCCCACAGTGGTCCAAATCGAGAAATTCAGTGACTTTTTGTTATAACTTTTGAACCATAAGACATATCGGGATGAAATTTGCACTAAAATTCATTAAAAAAATAGTCAATTTGAACTAAAGACAAATTAATATTTTTTCATTTGTTACACAAAAAATTGTTTAAATACAACCTGCCAAACCATTTTTTCTTTCTAAGTGTGTATTTTATATTTATTCATTCATGCAATGTTTAATGAAATGCGTAAAATGTAAATTTGAGGAGTCGGGAAAGGTAAAAAGGTCACATAACTGTGTCGAAAGATATTTTTTATAATAATTTATATTATTTGTAATATTGTATATAATATAAAATAATTAAGTAACATTTTTGTAAATCTTTTGTGATAAAAATGTGATAACAATAATGGTTTTATAATATAATAATAATAGCATACAACGAATAACATGAAATATAAAAAAATAATATTTATTTATACTTTGTCAGTCTTCATTCTCAAATGGTTTTGTCTAGCATTATTTTTTATACTCCATCCATTTCAAAGCCTGCCTTTTCTATTATTTAATTATTAATGATTCAGCTTCTGGTTCTAAAAATTTTGTATTTTTTTCTTAGACGATTTTACTCGCATTGCTGATATGTGCGGGTCCGATGTTAATAACAGTCTATAAAATACATCTTCATTTGTTAATATTCTACTTGATTTTCTTGTTTTAATTCACACACAATAAAAACACTAATACAACTTAAGTTTAGTTCATGAAGTAAATTAAAACACTACGAATTATTAACACAAAACATAAAATGATTAAAACGAAATGAAAATCAACAGTGGAAAAATGCTCTGAAAGGTCTCACTGTGGCAGCTCGAATGGTTCTATCTAAACTAAATGCAGACAGAAAGTCGAAGACTCATTTGAAGGCTCATCTACACCATAGCATAAACATTTCAAGAAACTCTAATCCAAACAGTTTGTTGAAAAGAACTCCGTATCGCTTTGGAAGTTTGGTCGGAGAATACAAGTGTAGTCCGTAAAGCGTAAGGAGGCGAGACGTAACATTGACAGTTTTAAACTGTTATAATTGCCAAAGGCGGAAGAGTGCGGAAATGATTTTTGTACCATCATATAGAGGAAGGTGTACTGACAATAGTCCAATTTGTTAGAAACTGGGACATCCCGGGACTTTAAAGATATCCCTTACCAATTATACAAAATTTTTAAAATTTTCTCCATTTAGTCCAGCATTAACTTTTAATATATTATGCAGACTAATTAATAATGTAAGATACGATTTCTTATCGCAAAAATCTGCTCTTTAATTTAAAAAAGAAAGCGCGAGAAAATAATAAATAGGAACGTCAGGGCATCGCATCAAAGTGAAGCAATTTTTCTCGTGAAAAATACTCTTCTTAAAATGTCCAACTTTCAACATTTATTACAACTATAATATTTAATAAATTGTACTAATTTCTCCATTTCCGAGGTCTATGGACATTTGGGAAGCAATGTTCATTGATTAGATATCGATACAAGAAAGTTCGTTTTTGGGCCAAAAGTCATTGAATTTCTCGATTTGGACCACTGTGCGGCCGGCGCATATGGCAACCCTGCTCCGGACTCGTTGATGGCCAGGGTGAAAACTTCATCTTTTACCCTCTCAAAGTAGTTTTTAATTGTTTTTTCACGATGTATTGCTGCAGTATCGTGTTGGAATATTAAATTAAGCCCACCAATCTTATCGACATATTCATCCAGTACGTATTCCAATAGTTCCTGATATTTTTCAGCATTGGCTTTTGGAGGGAACCACATCATCGGAGTCTTACCAATTTTACATTTACGACTCTTTATCATTTATGAATTTTTCGCGGGATCCCGTATATTTTCGGGAATCCCGAACATTGTCAGGAATCTATCCGAGTTACATGTGTAGGAAAAAGTTGTTTAGAATCTTCACCCTGACAACATATTTAAAAATCATCGAAATCGGTGAGGTGGGACCTTTTATGCATAATTACCAAAATGTCACATTCTAAAAATTACACATTAACATTAAGAAAATTAATATTGATTCTTAAACAAAACTGAGAGAACGTCGAAAAAGTTAAACACTTGACGCATGAAGGCAAAAGCATTAAAACACCTGATACATATTGATAGAAGAAATGTAAAATAATATATTTTACCAGCAAATCGATAACTAATTAATGTAATTGATCATTAATCGAGGTAATCATTCGTTAATTTTAGTTATGTAAATCTACTGCATATTATTGTCGAGGCCTTCAGAGGATATGTTTTTATACTGCAAATAAAAATCAATACAAAATTATCCGAAAATGGGAGCAGCAGTTTTGCTATTTATTCAAGAATAATTGCAAAGGCAAATGGAAAATTCGAGTACTCGACCATTGCCGCAAAAGTAAAAGAAATATCAATTAGTTTCAAATGTATACAAATGCCATGTGCCCATATATATGTATATATATATGTATAGTTTAATATACGCTTTATAAATTAGATATAATTGAAAATTTTATCACGATTCCGTTTGTGCTCAATTCGCAAAGTTTGCAGTTAACAATCACGAGTGGGATAATCTTGAGACATGCAATTTACATTGACATTTACCAACAGGATAATCGCAGTGTAAGTGTACGTGGTGCCATAAACACTTACGAACAGGATAATTGCAGTTGACTCGCGCATTGGCAGTCGGCGGGTGTGTATAAATGTGCATGCGAGTCTTTTTCAGGACTAACGAAGACATAAAGTAATGACGTTCGGGCGATAACACACAACTTAATACGCCATTTCTATAGAAAAATATAGTAAAATATATTCAGAATCGTACAGGGTGATTCAGCTAACAATAAATATGCCACCGAAATTACATGGATACTACATACAGTGACTACCAAAAATATTCGGACACTCTAAATATAACTAACTTTATGATTTGATAATTCGTTTATTGATAAAGCAATCGCCCTGGGAAATGTTTCTAGCAATAAAACATTTATTAATGTTGATAAACATATATAATATATTTAAAAAATATACATACGTTTAATAATAAAAATTATTAAACGAAATAATGCACCATTTGTGGCTCACAAAAATATTCGGATACGTATTATATTTCTCTGGCAATCGCCTTCTGGGAACACGATATTCCAAGACCGCGAAAAGAATCTCGTGGACCATTAGATGTCCATGCCACCACACTACTGTCAGTAGTAAACGTGAATTCGTTCAAAATGGGTCGCAATGGAAAGAATACGAGTTTCAATGAGCGACGGATTGTAATTTTTCGTCGAGAAAAAGGAAAAACATATCGCGAAATTAGTGCAATGCTTCGTATAAGTAAGAGTACTGTTGCAGATATCGGTCGACGATTTTATATTGAGAATCGCATTGATTTTATTCCGCAAACTGGAAGACCAAGTCTCCTATGTACGAGGGAGAAAAGCAAAATTATTCGGAAAGTGAAAAAAAAATCCGCGCTTAAGTGCTCCAAAACTAGCTAGTGAGCTATTAGGAGAAAGCTCCAAAAATGTGACAGCCGAAACAGCTCGGAGAACGCTGAGGCAAGCTGGTTACAATGGAAGAGTAGCTAAAAAGAAACCATTTATCAACGAAAAGAATAGGAATAAACGGAAAACCTTTGCAAGAGAACTAATTTCTAAGGATGAGACATGGTGGAAGTATGTCATATTTGCTGATGAAAGCAAATTCAAACTGCACAACTCCGACGGAAGAGCTATGGTGTGGCGGAAAGCGAATAAAGAGTTTAATTTTGAAAATACAAGAGGTACAGAGAAACACGGCGGAGGCAGCGTAATGGTCTGGGGTTGCATTTCGTCATATGAAGTCGGTAACCTAGTGTTTATTGACCGTATTATGGACAAAAATCATTATTTAAATTTGCTCAAAAATAATTTAGTTCGCAAAGTGCTGAAAAAAATGGGGCTTACTAATAATTTTAAGTTTTACCAAGACAACGACCCCAAGCACAAGTCACGTATTGTGCAAGAAGTTTTATTATACCGATGGCCCAAAATTCTTCATCCGCCGCCCCAATCACCGGACCTTAATCCTATCTAGAATTTATGGGATGAATTGGATAGAAAAATTCGAAAAACCCCAATTACATCGATAGTCGAATTAAAACAAAGACTTTTAATTGAGTGGTCGAATATAACTGTTGAATATTACAGGTTAAGACATGTTCTTAAACAAAATGGTTAAGCCACGAAGTATTAAACAAATTTTGTAATGCTAAATTACATTATCTAAATAGAAAAATTAATTTTGTCCGAATATTTTTGTGAGCCACAAATGGTACATTATTTCTTTTAATAATTTTTATTATAAAATGTACGTATATTTTTCAAATAAATTATTTATGTTTATCAACGTTAATAGATGTTTTATTGCTAGAAACAATTCCCAGGACGATTGCTTTATCAACAAACGAATTATCAAGTCGTAAAGTTAGTTATAGCTAGTGTCCGAATATTTTTGGGAGTCACTGTACATATTTGGTATATAAAAAAAATGGCTAAAACGAAAGTTGTACGCTGTCAAGAGTAGCAGACAATGTAATAACTAGATTTGTTCTATTTTGCTTTATATAGAGATATAAAAATCCTAACGAGTAAATTTTATCGTGTGGTTGAAGAGAGAATCGAACCCTGAATAAAAAAACTATAAAGGTTTTTTGGATGAATATTCAAATGCGGTGAATAATTAATAGTTACTGAATGTTCGTTGTAAATGATTTTTAATGCTTACAATTCGATCCATTGCACTTAACATGTACATTTTCGTATTCCATCGCTAAGTGTAAGTGACACACGTTGAAGTGTTTCACTGATCAAAAATCAAAACATTGTTCGCAAAGAAAGAACGTGTTATAGATAGACTATCGAATTCTGAGTAAAAATGTATGTATTGACCTCCATATGTTCTAAATCTAATAGATACCGAGATACTATCTAAACAGTTTTCTTTCTTCTTTGGATAATATCTCGTTAACTATTAGGTTTAGGACATATGAAGGTCAACACTTTTATACTCAGAATTTGATACTCTATCGATCTATGGTATAAAAAATAGGACATTCCGTTTTAAAAAATGAAGGTGACCTTCATATCTCCAAAAAATTACATAGAATCAGAAAATTTTCTGGTATAGTATGAGCCCCATTTTGCCATTCAACTATGTCCTTCATACATTTGACGTATAAAAACAACAAAAATATTCAAAGTGGTCAAGTTAGCTGGGACACCCTGTATGTATATATATGTATACATATTATATTATCTTCTTCTTCTTCTAATATATAAAGTAGAAAAGTATGTTTGTATGTTCCGAAGGATATTGATTAAAAAAAACAAACATCGCTAACATAGAGAAGATAACTCAGAAAATTGCGTATGAGCGAGATTTTATCGAAATTGCCAACTGTGCGTTGCCCGCCAGGGCAATCCGCCCGGAGGGCCTGGTGGCCTGGTTGCGAGGGTGTGCCGTAGGCACGCCACGAGCAGCTAGTATTTATAATGTATAAATAATTTTTGATTTCTTCTTCTTTAATTATTTTTAGAGAGGTATTTTTTGCAAAAATGCTACATTTACTACAATACAAATGTCTTTCCAATGAACTACTTGGCAAGAACAATTTTAAAAGTAAATGCATCTAAACATTTATCATTAAACTATATAAAAATTACCATATCTATTAAATTTAATAATTAATTTAACTACTTCAATAACCTCTTGTTCAGCTGAAATTATTTATTACTTTATTCGAACAAAGTGACCGACATAAAAAATCATTCAAATAGAATATTACTTTAAAATGATTTATTTGATTGAAACGACAAATAAAAATGAATCTTTTATGTTATTTTTAAAATAGAAACAAGCAGGTGTTTCAAATAATTAATTATTTATGTAATGATTATTAGTTATCTGATTTTAGATCAAATACGCTCCACCTCGGGTGGTAGACCTCGAAGAGATAAAAGGAAACTATGTATTTTGAAATTATACTTCTTGAAAAGTATATTTAAAAACTCATAAAATTAAGGAAGTTATCTCTGCGATAAACACTTCAATAATGTTTGTGGTGTAGTAACATATATGTATATTAGGTTGTCCCAAAAGTTTATTTCGGAATGTTGAATGTTGATAAATAAATACAAACAATGCGATAATATTTATGTTAATGTTTTAGTACTTCCTAACATGAATTTTCATTATGTGCATTAGGGGTGTGCCGTAATGTTTTTCCGCTAATGTTTATTGATGAAAGATGATGAAAACACACTTCAATTTTCAAATTTCAGAAAAAAGGGTTTGATTTTGGTCAGACATTTTTCTTAATTTTTTCGAAAAAAAGTAACAGGACATAAAAGATGCAGCCTGTCCAGATCTACAGGTTTTGTTTAATATATTTTTCAATACGGTAAATAATTTAGAAAGTATTCGAGAAGAACGATTTTATGAGCATATAATTAATTATTTTAATGTTTAAGGGCCTTGGGGCACGTATTCCCGTTATTCGTGGGAGCTCAAACTTTATACGGACTTTTTAAAATTATTTGGAACAATTCTGGGGGGGTGCCGTAAAAGAAATTCATTAGACGAAAATAAGAACCACCCTAATGACATACCCCAAAAATTCATTAAAATTATGAATATCTTACTTGTATAACCATAACCTATTAGGTTAGCAAGAAAGTAAATTTCGGTATTTGAAGGTGAAATAGAACCTAATTTTTTTATCCAAGCAATGAACTTTAATGAATAAGATATTTTTCCTTTTGTTCGATGATCTTTTGCCAGAAAGAAATAAATAATAAAATATTTTATTGATTAAAGTTCATCGCTTAAATAAAGAAATTCGGTTTTGTTTCACCTTAAAATGCCGAAATTACTTTCTTGCCGACCCAATACATTTTATTATATTTTAAATAGCAAAAGTAAATTTTGTTTCTCCAAGATTGGTATACACGTTAAACAATAAAAATATTCGACATACACGCCCGAAAGGATAATATTATATACGAAATTCTGAAGTTTTAAAAGAAAAAAAAAGAAAACATAATACACTACGGCCCGCGTCCATACTGTCGTAACCGACACACGCCATTCTTGGCGGCGGCCGTTATGATTTACATTAGATAAGTTTTTATTTCTTAATAATTTCAAAGTGAAATCAAAGTCACAATTTCATCACTTCTAGTCACTTCTAATTCTAATTTCATCTTATTTTGATATGTAAGAACGCGCTCCAAGCAAATTTTCATTCAAGATTTTGTCGAGATCAATATACGAATTTCAATCAGCCGAATAACTAAACAAGCGCTGCACCTGGCGACACGCGCCAAGAAAGTGATGCAAGAGTTGCTACGTCTGTCTATAGACGCGCGCCATGTAAGAAACTAAAAAGGTAACAGCAACAGCATATCTATGTATATGTGTAGGAATGTCCGGGAGTGTACTACATACATATATAAAATCGTTTAGTCATAACCAATGTTATGATTTATTAGTTATGAATAACTAATAAATCGTTTAGACATAACCAATATTATTTGAAAAACTGGGAACGCTTCAGCAAATATTTGCAGTTCAAATAAACAGTAATTTCTAGAAATATTGTAAATGTTTCTATTTGATTATAGTTTAATTATGGTCGAGTCTATTATCTTTGCATAAAACTTACAGTTTAATTGTAAATTGTAAACAATAATCTGACCGCGGTGTTTGTGTATTAGGTACAATATTTCTAACACGTAAATAAAATATTCACTTAAACAAACAGTCGATTAATAAGGAAGAATAAGTATTTATGTATGCTTTGATTGGTGTGTTTTGACTGAGGAAAAAAATTCCCGGTCAAATCTGTATTCTCGACGACCAATATGTTTATTGAAAAATGCTTTTCGGTCTGTTCGAAATGTTGTTGGTGCGAACACAACTATTTAAATATATGTATTTAGCAACGCGCGGGATTTGTCGAACGCGGATCACAACACGAGGTTCACGCGCGAACTAGACCACATGGGAAATTCTAATTGAAAACGTGCTCGCTCGTTCAGTAAAAACAGAAAGAACAGGTCGGTTTTGAAGGTGCTTACCGAGTTCCGCGTAGCATAGGGCTCCAATCAGCGACAGCAATCCGGAAGATACCCATATGATTAACGCCTGTCCCACGCTGTTGCTGTTCATTAGAACACCTTTCGGTGCGACGAAGATTCCGGCGCCAACGATGATGCCGACGATAATCGCCACGCCGTCCCATAATCCGAGTTCTTTTTTCAATTTGACGGTGTCGGATACAGAGTCGGACTTGACGGTTCTGAAGACCTGCTTCTCGGCTGGCGCGACTTTGTCCGGCATCGTGTGTGTCTTTCCTTTGGCCCTCTCTCGCGTTTCCTCGGTTCGAGCCTAACCACTGCTGCCGAGATGCTTGCCGGTGCACCGACGAAAAACTACTGAACGTGAACGTGAACGGGAACGGTCCAGTCCGACCATGCCGCGAGGTACAAACGTGTAATATACACGATACACGTGTGAAAACGAAAAAAGATAGACAGGGACAGAAAGAGAAAGAGAGGGAAGGGAGAGAGGGAGAGGGACAAAGAGGACCGCGTGGCGTCGTCACTCAACGGATACACGTGCGCGACTACTGCAATAATCCCGTCTGCAACTACGACGGAGTCGCCGTCTCGCGGACAACATAACCTCTAATCTGAATTTGCCCGCGCTTGTTCGTTCTCGTTCGGCGGGTTCTCCGTTCCACTCACTTTGCCCTGTGTGTTCATTCAATTCTCAATTACACCCCGCAACAATAATATAACACGCTATATACGAAATCATACAAATCTATATTAAAAAAAGGAATTTCTTTTTCCTTGTGTACTGTGTGTTTTATAGTTTACTTGAGAACAATTTCTTCAACACCATGTTGTCATTAATAGTTCCAACAATTACGAGAAGTTAGATAACATTTCCTCTTAATATTGACCATGGCAAAACTGTAAGACAACCTTTATTAAGTACATAGGCAATCTGAACGATACCAGAAGAGAGTTTTGCTTGAAAGAGTTTGGGATAGTAAACATGCATTGTATAATCGCCAGTTCCTCTGTCCTCTGGAACGCGCAAAAACATCTCGAAACAAAAAACATGGCGGTGTACGAATGAGAGATGCATTTAACGATACGATTATCGGTAAGATATAGATAAACTATATTTATGAATATATACAATTGTTATCGATATATTAATAATATATCGATAACTATTTTGTTTAGTCTGACGGGCAAGCTTCGTTCTCGGTGTAAATTCGACTGCTCTTTCAGCTCTCATTTGTATTTATAAACATGAATAGCATCGGTATTTATATTTGTACCATTAATCTCTCCTTCAATCCATTCGAAATTAAATAATACAGTGACACCCACTAATATTCGGACGCTCTACAACAGACGACAACTTTTTTAATATTGTACTATACGATTTTAACTTTTTGGGGAAGCTAGAATTTACTGCAGGATGTGAAAAGAAATTTTTTCAAAAATTGCAATTGATCGGAATTGTAGAAAAAATACTGAAAGTTGCATTTTACAACTTTTTGATGTGGGCCTATATTGCAAATTTAAAAAGTTTGTTTTGTAGATCTGTGTCAATTAAACATATTCTGAAAATTTCGTCAAAATCGGTCGCCGTTGCAATGAGCTACAAACGTTTAAAGATGGTGAAAATTGCAAATTACTGCAACAAATCTAAGGATTCTTATATCTTTCAATGTCTGTTGTTTTTCTTCCGCATCAACCGATTTCGGTGAAACCTTCACAACGCATATAATTGACAGAGATCTACAAAACATATTTTAAAAATTTTCGATATACATAGGCCCACATAAAAAAGTTGTAAAATGCAACTTTTAGTATTTTCTCTACAATTCCGACCAAATGCAATTTTTGGAAAAATTTATTTTCATATCGTGTAGTAAACCAATTGCTCTAACTTATCAAAAAAGTCCGAATCGTATAGTCCAATATTAAAGAAGTTATCGTCTTTTTGAGTATCCGAATATCAGTGGGAGTCGTTGTATACAGGGTGTCCCACGTTTTAAGGTTCAAATTTTGTCAGTATATTTTATGGCCCTAAATAAGAAAAAAATGTTATGTAAACATAGGCCCCACATAGAGCTTTATTATAAAGTTATAACAAAAATACGAAATTCATTGCATGTTATTTTCAATCTTATAGGTTACCTCAGATAGTAAACGAATGTAAACGTTACTGATCTATTCGAGCCAATGCTCGCAGTATGTATTTCGCAATATATTTCCGTATTTTTGTTATTACTTTTTAATAAAGCTCTATGTGACCTATGATTACATAACCTTTTTTTTCTTATTTAGTGCCATAGAAACATTAGAATATACTGACAAAGTTCGAACCTTAAAACCTGGGACACCCTGTATATTTTCCGAAAATATTGTATATGCGACGTACAATTGAACTTCATTGCTCGTGCACAAATTGATTAAAACTAAAGGAACTAATGTGTGTCATAAATCATTTGGAAGCTAAGTTTTTGTTTGTTTTTATACTGTTTGACTACAGAAATACGAGGGCACCAAAGGAAGTGTTATTTCTGAAAATCTTACACAATTCAATCAGCAAGACGCGTTTCAATGAAACTTGCAGTATTTTCTAGCACCGTATTATAAAAGATTTATTATTCGCTTGAAAAGAAAGCGATAAGAATAAATATAGTGATTACTGGCTGCGCAATATCACACTATTTAATACTCGATTCTCCCGTCATTAGACAGCGAATGTTTCTACGCATTCTTATTTCGAAAGAACGCTTAACGAAACACGTGGTGACGGAAAAATTGATTTCATCACATAAAATAGGCCTGGCCAACCCAAATGATTTCACGGGCCACTTTGATGACGCGTAACATTGTAGCGGGCCGCACTCTAGGTAAACATGCTTTTAAAAAATGTAATACAAATACAAAATGAATATAACTTTATTGTTATACTATGATTCAATATAATTAACTCTCGAGTTTTTATTAATGAGATATTTGCTTATCCTTTCTTTCACTTAATTTTTGTAAATCTATATTTATGTTCGACGTTGCACATCTTTTGTTAGCTGGTTTTCTAAATTGGCATCAGTTAATGAAGCACGTGAAAAACTTTTTGTAAATTTCATCTTCGAAAAAAATGTTTCACAAATATATGTGGATCCAAAAGCATTTACTAATATAAGTATTGTAAATATTAATTTTTAATATGGACGCAAAAAATTGTTTCACTTCATTGTTGCACTGCAACTTGATTATATTATAATTATAAATCGATTATATTATAACAGTGACACTTCATTTATTTAATATTTTTTGGATACATACAATGAGAAACAAAAGTTTCAATAGAAATATAAAATCGCCCGGCGGACCGCGGGTTGGCCAGGCCTGACATAAAAGATTTATTCGCCGAGACATTGTATAAAAATATGTATGTTCAATTTATCGAAGTATATGATATTTGCCAGAGCCATGTACCTACATACTACATACACATACATATGTATCGCCACAAGTGCGAGAAGTCTACAACCCGTTCCAAACAAACGTAGATACAAATATTATGTATGTATACTATTGTATACATATATTACAGGAAGAACAACTTGGAATTTAGCCCACCGTTAGATCGAGCCGTTATTAATCGTCGTGTATCTCTATATTTCTATCGCCGTAATTTCGCAGCCGCATCCGACACTGTGAAACTTCACGAAACAATTTCATTGTCGTGGTGACACGATATCGTGTTCGTCCGCGACAAAGTGCGCCTCGCGTCCGCGTGGATCAAAGTCTTATTCCGATCCCCGCAGCCCGAAATTTTCCACTTCGTCAAATCATCGTACACGTTTATAACAATTATGCAACCGAACGGATTCTGTCCAAAAGCCGCGCGGTTCGGACAAGTTCGACAATCTTTTTACCGATTCCTGAGCTTCTGCTGCCAACATTTGTCCCGTTGTTGTCGCACGAGTTCTAGCAACGGGAGCGTTCTCAATCGAGTAAATAAAAAGCAGAGTTTCGTCGTACGCGACCGCACCGTGCGTTAACGCCACCCATACTGCGTGTGCTAATGCATCGCGTCAAAACCCTGGGAACGAACGTTCTATCGCATTAGCGTCAGCTCTGCCTGGAGAGGAAACGCTGTGTTCTGCTGGCTCCACGATCGTGACCAGACTGCAGACTTTATACATTTATTACATACTATACACGATTACTGATTTCCTATCAAACAGAAATGTTTCACCAAAAATATTCAATTGTTATTTTCGCTATTGACAATTTCAGTCGCTCGTATATGTACGACCGGCACACTCTTTTTGCCAAACTTCAAAATCGATTTATCCTACAATCTATTATACATAAACCATATTCTATTAGGATCTGTGAGCTATGAGAATCTTTCAAAAATTATCGTTACGATACACTTTGTTTTCTCTATTCTTCTATTGTTAATAGACTGCGGAGCTTAATGCAAAATAAAAACTTTTCAATTCAATTGCGTGGAATAGAAGTTACGTGAATAAGTCGAAAATAATGTAGCAACATGCTTAAATTCGTTTAATAACACTGTCCAACAAATTTCAACTTTATTTTTGTATTTCGATTCCCACTATGCGATTCTTGTAGAATTTTTCGCGCTGATTTCGAATCTGTTTTTAATTTTTCTCCTAGACGTACAGTTTTTGAGAAAATGGAGTTTTAAAAAAAATTTCAACTTTGAACAAATATTGTGATGTTATTATAAAAGGTATTGAATTGATCTTTACAGCAAAAGATTCCTTAGACTTTCCCGAATACAGTGATATATAACATTAATGCATTATGATTGTTTAAACATGTTTAAACGGTCATTAAAGACGGGAGACACCACTTTCGCACCAATTTTTGACGATATTTTTGAATTTATCTAAAAAAATAAGGGTCCAGCAGAAAATCGAACTATACCACGCGATAGAGCAGACTTTTATCTTGAGAAACCACCGTATCAAGTTTGGAACGTCGACGTTTTTTTCGAACTAGAAAGCAAAATATCTTCGCTCGACATGAGTTGCGGCCAGTGGCGCTCACCACTAGAACGGTCGTTCGCCGCTCCGTATCTGTCCGTATCCCGTCGCTGCGCCGTATACCGTCCCGAGCGCCACTGGCCGCAACTCATGTCGGGCGAAGATATTTTGCTTTCTAGTTCGAAAAAAACGTTGACGTTCCAAAATTTATAGGGTGGTTTCTCAAGATAAAAGTCTGCTCTATCGCGTGGTATAGTTCGATTTTCCGCTGGACTTTGATGACGTTTAAACATATTTAAACAATCATAATGCATGAATGTTATATATCACTGTACTCGGGAGAGTCTAAGGAATACTTTGCTGTAAATATCAATTCCATACTTTTATAATAACATCACAATATTTGTTCAAAGTTGGAAAATATGTCTTTTTTTAAAACTCCATTTTCTCAAAAACTGTACGTATAGGAGAAAAATTAAAAACAGATTCGGAATCAGCGCGAAAAACTCTATAAGAATCGCATAGTGGGAATCGAAATATTTTTTGGCTGTTGGACAGTGTAATTTCACACTTTTGTCATCACTGTCTTATTCATTTTTGTCATAAATACATAAAATCCGTATGTTAATTATTAACACTATTGACAACCATTGTATATGTAATAATGATAAGCATGTACCATACCTATTCAGACCTAATACTATTGTAGTTTTTAGCAGAGACTAAGTTCTAGTTTTGAATCAGTTGATGTGTTTTTGTGTGACATTTATGGGCATTGGTGTGGCATTCAACGTGTTAGTTTAACGATCAATTTGCAACTGCGTCGTTAAACGTTCAATTTCGATTTAATGTTTGCCTCTCTGTAAATTAATGAAGCAAAATAAAATTTTAGATGGAGATTTACGAATTGTGACAATAAATCAAATTCGTAGACTACTATCCTTGGCAGAAAATATTCGACCAACATCGTGAATGGATAGTGAACGAATTATTTCTGGGAAAGTAGTACTGTATATGTAGTCTGTATACCTCCGGCATCCTTCAGTTGCGTTGACATAGAAAATATATTGTATGTCATTCACTCGAAATTAATTATTATGCATATTTCATTCTGGTTTCAGAAGTCAAGGGTAAATACACTTACATTCAATAAATAAATGATTAGCACCAATGTACAAAAATATACATATTTACTGTTATGTGACGGATAATGCTGCTTATAGTGTTGCCAAACATACATTCGCAGTTTGCAAACATCGATACTGTTTAAAGATCTTTCTATTATATAAAATAGTTCTGTAGTTCTGTCACGCAGAAACTCCGAACGGCGAAGCCTTCTGACGAGAACCGACAATTGAGCGACGTGACAGTGTGTATTTTCCAGAGAGGGAGAGAGGGAAAGAGTACAATGTTACTGTAACTTTTTTACGATCAGACCAAACAACCTGACTTATTTGGGCAATTAGAAGGATTGATTTACCAAATGACATGCAAAAAAGATTTTGAAAAAATTACAATTGCTAAGAATTATATGAGAAAGTAAAAGAGGCACCATTTATAATTCTTTTATTAGAGCCCGTAATGATAATTTAAAATATGCGGTTTGTAGATGTATGTTAGTTATACACATGCTGAAATCGAAATCGGTTCACGCAGAAAAAAACGACATGTATCGAAAGATGTAAGAATCTGTGGATTTTAAGCAGAAACTGACCAAAAGTCGCGAAAAACTTAACCACTTGTAGCTCTTGGGTACGGTTAATCGATTTTGATGAAATTTTCAGCATGTGTATAACTACCATAGATCTACAAAACATATATTTTAAATTTCCATTAAGGGCCCAAAAAAAGTATTAAATACAGCTATTATTATTTGTGCATGTAACCTTGTAAATTGTAATTTTTGGAAAATCATTTTTGCAGATCATTTAGTAAACCAACGCTTCTAATTGCTTATGTAACATCAGGTCGTTGGGTACAATTATAAAAAAGTTATACTGTTTTAAAGTGAGTTGAAATACTTTCGTAGCTCACTGTATTTCTCCTGGGACTGTAGAGTTTGCATTGAATTTTGTCATTGTAGCTAGTAATGGGTAAACATACTGAACATACGATTGTGTGTTGACTTAAGTATCAAATGATAAATGCGAACAGTTTATCAACTTTATAGCAAATTGAGATGTGCAGCGGCTTAAATTACTCTTCGCGTTGACATGTATCGGCGGAATTGAATCACGAGTATCATAATACATACCGCATGCATAGATTATCTATCCAAGTTTTAAATACTGGGAGAAGAAAAATAAATAATTCAATTTTCCGTTTGGAACTTTAGTCCTCCATGTCGTTATACAGTATAAATCCGCATTTACTGTGCAACAGTCGTGTTTTGCACGGACAGTGGTCGTAGAGGGATCTACAGGGTGTCCCAAAATTCCTTCAACAGCCGGAAATGGGAGGTTCCTGAGATCAGTTGAAACAACATTTTCCTTTGCAAAAATATTATCCGCGGCTTTGTTTAGGAGTTATTAACGAAAAACACGGACCAATCAGAGCGCGATCTAGACGCGAGTTGGCACAGTCGGCCCGGCGCGCCAACTGTCTATTGGCCGACTGTGCCAACTCGCGTCTAGATCGCGCTCTGATTGGTCCGTGTTTTTCGTTAATAACTCCTAAACAAAGCCGCGGATAATATTTTTGCAAAGGAAAATGTTGTTTCAACTGATCTCAAGAAGCTCCCATTTCCGGCTGTTGAAGGAATTTTGGGACACCCTGTATACTTCAGAAGATATATGTAGATTTTTGTATTGTCTATATGAAGAACATGCCAAAGCAGTTGAGTCGCTAGAATTCCATCGAATGCAACACCTGCAAGAGAGCTGTGCACCAGGGTTGCCATATGCACGCCCCACCAGGCCCCTTACGTCTCCGTCCCTCGCCTAGATGCATGCCTCCGCTATCCCCACTCTTACCACTACCGCTGGCGCGACCGAGTCGATAGCATGCTACCGCTCTCATGTTAGCACTCGGTCGCGGCAGCGGTAGTGGTAAGAGTGGGGATAGCGGAGGCAGCATCTTGGCGAGGGACGGAAACGTAAGGGGCGTCATATGGCAACCCTGCTGTGCACTCGAAATGCGCTAATATGCCTGCAAGTTATTTCACATGCAAACATTGTGAAAGTGAATCAGACGATTAAGCCAGTTATCATTGAGTAAACAATGTTTTCTTTTTGTGTCAAATCATGATCTAAGAAATAAATACTTAATACACATTGAATATAAGGCGATCTGACATCATTTCAACACTTATTTTCAGGGTCGTTCGGGAGTCCCGATTTATAAGGCAAAATTGATTTTTGCCAAAAATATTGTTTTCAGAAAATTGGCTATAACTTTTGATCCGTTAACGCTATCATTATACTTTTTACAGCGTAAATGTAGCTGGCAACTTTACTTTTCCAGCGGTCTATATTTTTTGCGGTATTCTTATTCTACGAAAGTTTATATCTAAAAAACAAAACGTGTGTCCCAACCTTTACGACAGTCTCTTGAACCTACCTCTACGTGCTGGTACATTTCATGTGATTGCTTATCAATAGGCATGTGCGGGCCGTCCGATATTCGGGTTCGGGCAACACCACCTATATGATAAAGCCAAACAGCTCCGAAAAAATCAGCCTGTGAGGACATACAGAAGAGGTCTAGCATCAGCACCACCTGATGAAATTTGGTACATAGGTTCACCATAACAAACACTCAAAGGAATAATTATCAAAATTTGAAATTTTACACCTTAACAAAAATTGATGAAATCCCAACAAAAACATCCTGTAAACAGGAGCCAAGTTCCTATGGCCGTAAAAAGTTGTGAGATCAAACATAATACGGCCAAGTTCGTTAGCTTAGGAATACCTCTTGCAATACTGAAAAAAGCGTTTGTAAAAATTAGTTTGAAAGAACGCTATTTAATTTTTAAAGAGTTACATGGAGGGCTAAATTATTCAAACTTGGCCGTTACTTTTTAAACCAATGGCCATAAAAGGTGTTAGGTGGCGGCTAAGTTTGAAACAATATGAACAAATTATCTCAATATGACATTCCTATTTCGGTGTGTTAAATATAATTGTAGATAACACTGTCCAACAGCCAAAAAGTATTTCGATTCCCACTCTGCGATTCTTATAGAGTTTTTCGCGCTGATTCCGAATCTGTTTTTAATTTTTCTCCTATACGTACAGTTTTTGAGAAAATGGAGTTTTAAAAAAAGACATATTTTCCACCTTTGAACAAATATTGTGATGTTATTATAAAAGATATGGAATTGATATTTACAGCAAAGGATTCCTTAGACTTTCCCGAATACAGTGATATATAATATTAATGCATTATGATTGTTTAAACATATTTAAACGATCATTAAAGACGGAGAGACACCACTTTTGCACCAATTTTTGACGATATTTTTGAATTTATCTCAAAAAATAAGCGTCCAGCGGAAAATCGAACTATACCACGCGATAGAGCAGACTTTTATCTTGAGAAACCACTCTTTCAAGTTTCGAACGTCGACGTTTTTTTCGAACCAGAATGCAAAATATCTTCGCCCGACATGAGTTGCTGCCAGTGGCGCTCACCACTAAAACGGTCGTTCGCCGCTCCGTATCCCGTCGCTGCGCCGCGCCGCGCCGTATACCGTCGCGAGCGCCACTGGCCGCAAGCCGCAACTCATGTCGGGCGAAGATATTTTGCTTTCTGGTTCGAAAAAAATGTCGACGTTCGAAACTTGAAAGAGTGGTTTCTCAAGATAAAAGTCTGCTCTATCGCGTGGTATAGTTCGATTTTCCGCTGGACGCTTATTTTTTGAGATAAATTCAAAAATTCCGTCAAAAATTGGTGCAAAAGTGGTGTCTCTCCGTCTTTAATGATCGTTTAAATATGTTTAAACAATCATAATGCATTAATATTATATATCACTGTATTCGGGAAAGTCTAAGGAATCTTTTGCTGTAAAGATCAATTCAATATCTTTTATAATAACATCACAATATTTGTTCAAAGTTGGAAAATATGTCTTTTTTTAAAACTCCATTTTCTCAAAAACTGTACGTATAGGAGAAAAATTAAAAACAGATTCGGAATCAGCGCGAAAAACTCTATAAGAATCGCATAGTGGGAATCGAAATACAAAAATAAAGTTGAAATTTGTTGGACAGTGTAATTATTTGAATAAGAGTATAATTGTTGCTTGGTGAAGTCTCGTAATGAGGTCAAAATATACAATATCGACTTTCAAATCTTTCTCGTCATAAGAGACGTCTTATAGATTGTTTATACACACAAGCGGCAATAATGGAAATTGCGGGCTAGAACGAGCGAACAAAGCAGACTTTGTCTAACAATAAGTACACGCGTATCTAACGAATTTTCAGACTCGATTTTCTAGAAAATGAAGCCCCGTATGAAAAAACTATGTTCCTTATATTTTCGACTAGATTTTATGAAGACTTGCCGCTTGTTACCACGATTTCGCAAACACCCTCTATGCTCAATAAGTTGGATGGGACACTCTCTCTGTATATGCAGAGTATATGCTCGACTTAGGTTAGGAATTTCTTACATAAAAAAGAATATCGATCATAAACTTGCAACGCGTTTATTTATGAATTTGTTATGAATTATGAATTATTTCTTTGAATCGAACAAACTTTACCGAATCTGCTATTTGGAACTGTACTACCGCGCACTCTACAATTACTTGCATAAGTTTATCTAACTATCTAACTCGAAAGGTAACGAGCGTGTGTCAGTGTCAACACTACTCAACACTGTCCGTGCACTGTCAACCGAATACTCTTCAGTGAGCGAGTGAGCCATTAGATTCGTTCATAAACGAAGGATTTTAATCTATCTCAACGTTTGTCAAAATGAATAACGTTGAAATTGAGGACTTTTATCATCATGACTTTACTACAGCTTCAGAATGGGAAGTGTTTATAGCACGTCTTGAAGAAATTATACACGAATGGAAACTACCCAATAAGAAAATTGGCCGTTGTTTAAACTCCGGTGACTTTGTTAACTGTCAATGGGAAGAAAATTCTGAAAAACTTCATTTTGCTGGTTTGTATACATACACATGTAAATGTTGTTTCGATCAAATGAAAATATATTTAATGTGTATCAGATAACCATATGTTTTCTGAGATGTATGAATTATGGAAATTAATGTAAACGTTTAATCGTTTTTCCACTTCAGATGCAGAATTTGTATTGAAATATTTTCGATTGAAGTTAGAGGACAAAGATGAAGATAATTATCTGGAAGAAAGCGAGGAGGAGAAACTACAGTCTCACAAGGATGCGATGAATGCTTCAAACGACTTTACCAGAGTAGATGAAAATCATTTGGAGATAGCACGCTACTATGGAATCAGAGAGTTTCTTGTCCTACAATCTGCTAAAAAAGAATCTGTTACCGACGAAACTAAAATTAGAATCTTACTCAGCTCGTTAGCAATCGCCGCTACTAATGCTAATTGGTAATTTAAACATTTCTTTTTGTAATCCTTTAATTATAAAATACATATACAGAGCGAGTCACAAAAGTATTTGAACGCTCTGAAATTAAAAATTTCTCGCTTAAAAAATATAAGTGATATTAATTTTCATTTTCGCTGTTACTATAATCTGATTGTGAATTATTTTGATTAGCCACAATGATTGTTATATTAAAGTTGCATCATTGATACTAATGTTCATGATTTTGAGTTATAAGCATGTATGTACATAGTAGCAAATCGTTGGTAACGTTCAGTAAATATTTTTAGTGATATACCTACTATGTTACAAGTGCAAGAACCATGGCAAAAAATGTATCTGGGAACCAGCATTGGGAAAGGGACTTGTACTCATTTCGACATGGTACATTTGAAAAAGATACCTCCGCACTGCAAATACCTTACTGGTATGAATATAGTTTGTAAAACAGAAGCATAGAAGTAATTATAATACTTTTATAAATACAACAATGTAATAGTAATATAACTAAATTCAAGATAACTGTTTTATAGATAATGATTGTTTTCAGGTTTGTTGGCATTGTTTAAACAGAAAGTTGGAGAAGGTTGCGGCGTCAGACTCGATTCTGTAATGATAGCTGTCAGGTTTTCATATTTACTGAAGGATTGGACCACTAGTACATGGACTCAAGAACCTCCAGATTTTGATTTTATGCAAGGAGAAACATTAGGTGTAGCTGATCTAGGAAAATTGCCGTTTGGGGCTACGCATGATCCTATAGCGTGAGTATCTTTTATATTTTATAAAAAAAGAAAGGAGAAATCAGTAAACTCGTTTTAGTTAGACTGCTCAATTGTTTTGTTTCAGAGAGCTTCATTTATTTACTACTTGGCCTGAAATGTCGGAAAACGTGGTAGTCGATAGCGAAGGTTTTACAGACTTGGAACCACAGCTGGCACCCGAATGGTCCGTGCAAGTAAAAGTGATGTCTTCGCCAGTTTGTCTGCTCGGAGAATATTTGTCAAATTTTAAAAGTATAGCAGATCTGCAAGGAGACGTAGTAATGTTTCCTCAAAACGAAGATCAATCGCTGAGTTCGGTTTTCAACATACTAACAGAATCTAGAATACCTACAATTTCGACAGTAGTTAGCAAAGCAACTGCCAGAAAGAATAAAAACGTAGAAGGGCCAATCCAAGAGGAAATATTATTGTCTATACTATATTTTCTTTTCCCTGATGCTGATGACAATTCTGTGAGTAATATTTGATTGTTGCATTCTTAAAAAGATAAGGATAATGGCCACGAAGCCACAGAATTAACTGCCTAATATTCTAGAAAGCTATATACGGTGACGTGAGTACCTGTAATGTGGATGAAGATCAGTGGAGAGGATTAAAAACATGTGCGATGGATAGCTTAGTTTGGCGTCTCGCTATTGTTGCAGCCCATTGTACATACAATCTTGGTGGTGCTGCCGCTTTAGCGCAATTGTGGTACGAATTTGTGCAGGAGATCAGATTCCGCTGGGAAAAAAGCATTCTCATACCTGGGTAAGTACTGCACGATTTATAAACCCATTGCCCAATATAAATAATTCTAGTGTTGTAAATAGATTTGAAAAAAAACGTGACACAATGGGGAATAAGACACTTTACATATTAACTTTTATTTATTGAATTGAAATTTATAAGAACGTATGGTACACAATATTTCTATGCGTTCGGCTTTAATTATTTATTCTAACACTCTACTTATAAAATAGTTGCTATGTAAAAATATACAAAAACATTTTATTCTTAAAAAATCTCATTACCAAGATACATATATCACATGTTGTGAAATACTTTATACGCAAGTACATTTCTCTTAAACATGTGTGTAAATGCACGATCTCTGTAGACGGCTTCCTTATGATACAGTCTTTGGATAAGAACACATCCATCACTCGCACGTATTGATCCCGGCTCGTTTACAACTTATTTGTAAAAGTGCTTCTAGAGATCGTGTGTCCGAGCTAATCGAGTTCTCAGCGTTTGATTCAAGCACACACGATGCGCACATATTCTTAACGTGCCGTCTAAAGTACTTTACGTTAATCCTTAAAGCTATGCATTTGAAAACGTCTTTTTGTTCGTGTTACTATGTTCACTCGAGTATTACATGGTAACACTCGCGACAGTATATAGTTGGTAGACAAAATATAGTAAACTCGTAATCGATCATTTTAATTCTTACAACCAATCATTAGTAAATTTTGTCTTAAAAAACGTACAGCAATATTAATGTATTTATATTGGTACTCGTATTGGTACTTTTATAAGTATTTATATAATGTTTATATTAAATCAGATAGAGAAATAACAAAACGTTGTAGTAGCAAAACATTTTAGTAGCAAAATGATATGAGTTAATTTATTTATAGATTTTTATATAAATACATACAGTGTGTATATCTCGAAATTATACACTATAGTATTCACAAAAGTTTTGTTTATATGTGAATTGTTTTTATCATACAGGATGCCCAAAACCACCCGTCCAGGGGTGTTAACTTCTCAGATAAGCATATTCGGGAAAATGTTTGCAATAAAAGTTGCAGAGATTAATGGAGAACATATATGTCCATGACCTTGTATTTGACCTTCGGATCCATTTTCAAGGTTATTTGGAGGTCAGTATGTATTTTTGATGGCCTCTAGCAGCCATTTTAATCTAGGACATAAGTACATATCTGAACGTGAAATTTCAAGCTCTTTCAGAATCCGTAGACAAAAGTAGGGGTTCCCATTTAAAAAATACGTACTGACCTCCAAATAACTTTGAAAATCGATCCGGAGGTCAAATACAAGGTCATGGACATATGTCCTCCATTAATCCCTGCAACTTTTATTAGAACATTTTTACCAAATATGCTTATCTGAGAAGTTAACACCCCATCTATTTAAAACAGAAACTAAATTGAACATATTTCCTATGTGATAAAGAGTTTGTTATTCTGTGACTGTCCAAAAGTAATAAGAACACTAACAAAACCTCTAGATATCAAATCAGTGGAACACAATCTTTTCTTTTAAAAAATTAGGTTACACGATTTTTCAAATAAAAAAGAGTTAAAAATGCATTGCAAACAAAATGGTATTACATTTCCAAAGAACTTTTTAAACATATAGTTAGATCAATTAAATACAAGGCTTATTTATTATAATAAAAATAAAGGTTTATTATGTACAAATTATTAAAAATGGTCACAGTTGTCCCGTAAAAAATAAAATACCACTTAAATGGTTGTCGATCGATGAATTTGGTACATTATTTTCCGTAAGCTTCATTTACTTTTGCAAATAGATGATAGATAGAGAACGCATATCAATAAATCTGCTTGCAGCTTATCTTGACATCGACTATATAATAAAAGTGATTTATAAACGGAAAGCTTATGTATACGACAGTGTATGATTTTAAGCGACACTCACTGTACAATATGCAACCTGTTGCCTGTTCTTATTTAATTACATTTAATTAACACTCCAACTACCAAAAGCCTATCGATAGGCTGTTTAATGACTTTGCTGTATTTAAAAGAAGTTTAATCATTCCTCTTTGAAATAATAATCTCCCAGGAGATTATTATATTGACAATTGAACAATTCATTAAAAACACTCTGAATCATTGATCTGTGATTTACAAGACTTAATTAAGTTACTATCAGTAGATAAAGTGTTAAGCGGATTTCATGTCTGTACCTACCCAGTCAGCCAGGCCTGATCCGAGCAGAATTCGAGCACAGCCTACCGAGCAGATGGCGGGCATTGTCCTGTCCGAAGGACGCTCGAAGCTGCTCGAAGCACAGGATGCTCGGGATCTGGACGGATATGCCGGGCACACCCTGCCAGCATAAAGTGCTACCTGTGCTGACGCAGCTGTCTTCCATCTACCCGGCAGCGTGTCAGCCCGGCAGAAGCTGCCGGGTAGATGGAAGGCAACCGGTCCTGGATTCTGCCCCGCCGTAAGAGAGCAGCACAGTTATACAGGGCAGGTCGAACTAATATTAATGCCACCGACGAGAATACCTCGTCTGTGTTAGTGCGACCAGGCAGAATCCAGGACAGAGTTCCTTTTATCTGCCAGCAGCAAGCGTTGCCTCTGCTGACGCAGCTGCCCGGCCAAAACCGAGCATTTTGCTTACTGGGTACATGTCACCTTGTTTTAGGTACTCCGATTTTTACTCAAACGTTCGCGTCTGAAATGTTTCTGACGAATGCTAAGGTCGCTATGAGGCGTGAAGAACGCTTGTGCGTTGCACGTGTTTCTCGCTCTCGGTTTCGGTTTACAAGTTCACTGTATCTTGACTATCAACAGGGCCGAATTAAGCCCCGTAGCAGAAGTAGCAAATGCTTATAGCGGAGCCCCGCGCTATACAAACACGGCCCCAGACGGCGCGGCGCTTCATCGAAGAGGCGCCGATACATGAGCGCCTGTCTATGCCAGGGGGCACAGATATTTTTGCTAAAAAAGAAGGAAGGTCATTCATTGTGTTCGTTGAAAAGGTGCGATACATTTGCACACGAGCGGCGGCCCTGATACAAAGCCTAGGGCCTCGTCATAATATTTGCTACGGGCCCCGCGCTGGCTTAATCCGGCACTGACTATCAACTTTGAATTTCTATCGTTAGACTTGGCGGTAATTATTTACAATAGGGCATTCCTCGCCGATTTCAATGACCTTGAAATATGTTGTTGGAGAAATAATACTGTACAACTTTTTCCTATACGTGTTACCGTCCGACGTCCTTTGTTTCCGAGGTATGTGCAAAAAACTGTTGCTCCTGCACAGAGTCCGTTTTCTGACCCACAACACGACCTAACCCAGCGATTTCAATGGCCTCGAAATATGTGTGTTATTAATTCGTGCTCCCTCCCCTCATCTACATAGCGACTCATATGTGCTCATATGCTCATAGCTCACAGCTATATTGTAGTGGACATGGTGCGTGGGAAAGAGGGACTTTCCGGACGTGGAAATTCCATCCTTCTCAAGTGCGCACTTTGGACGGTTGCGTTGAAGGTTCGGTCGTAAAAGTGACGATTGCCAGAACCCTGACCCAACCGTTGCAATGTCCTTGGCAGCGACGATTTTTAATTGTTTTGGGGAAGGAAACTTTCTCGTTGCTCATGGTGAACGGAGAATTCCTCCCCTAGTTTTAACGGTTTTCTCAAGCTGCTAATCCTCCCACCAAAAAGGATTTTCATCAGTGGGCAGAAAGCTTGTGGCACTCGTTGAGGAGACATCGCTCTAGACTACTCTAGAGCAGGGCCTCCTTAACCACAGGGCTAAATGGACTAAGCCCCGGGGCGCAAGCCTTTTGGGGGCGGCAATTTTGTATAAATATTATGTTCTTTTATAGTGTAATGGTAATAAATTGACTTTTTCTAGTTCTGACACTTTCGTATAACTTTGCTGGTCACCCCGCTCCCGCTAGCCATCCCGTGTATTTTCTTATGAAGAGGGGCGCATTATTTTTAGTAGCCCACGGGCGCCGAATATCTTAAGACGGCCCTGCTCTAGAGTGTTCAGCGTCGCGTTAGAATCTTTTGCACTCTGCTATTGGAGATTCGTTACTGCTTATAGTTTAGCTTTCTCGATTATTGTTATTACATGTTGTTTTGTTTTGTTATTGTTAATTATTATTGTTTTAATAAACACTAGTTTTTGTTGTCCGTTGAATAACGTGAAACCATAGACATAATTACCCGTCATCCTAAAGTATTATTCTCTTTGCTGTCATCGCGAGTCACGGTCTTGTACCAATTGTTGTTTCTATGCGATGATGTGGCAGGAGAATTGAAGAACAGTGTGAAAATGTCTTTTAGGTTAGTTCGAAAAGACAAAGCCAAACCTAACCAAGATGCTTTTCAAATAACTATAGAAATCTAACCCTCCGTGGTCTTTGGCAACTCCAAGAAAAATTAAAATACTTAGCCTAACTAAAGTTTGTATAGCCATTTCGAACGAATTTTGGTTAGGTCTGGGTTAGGTTGGGGGTGGAGGTCAGGCTGGAGGGGTCGAGAACCTTTCCTACCCTAAAGGGGAACGGTCATTGGAAGAAGATATAGTTTGCTACAGTCGTCACAGCAGTTTTCCGCAGATATCTCGCAAACAGGGAAAAGTTGTTCCGAACGATGATATTTCAAGGTGATTGGAATCGGCGAGGAATGCCCTATTGTAAAGAATTACCGACTTGGCGAATTGACGCCAAACTGTGATCTTTACTTGAACTCTTTTTAAAACTACGACGCCGCGCGAGGCTAGGCTAGGCTAGATAGCGGTTGAACCGCTCGAGATAATGTCACTGAACACGTTTGAGCAAAACTATACGCGCATGGCGCGTCGCGCTAGAGTGGCATCAGACCACCTCTTGTGGTCGGATTGCGTGCCATATATATGTCCATGTCGTGATCGGTCCAATTGTTCTCTTCGTAATTGTTGAGAGTATGCGTCGAGTCGGCAATGCTGTATCGGCTACCCGGACGCGGCGGGTTTTGCTCCAGTGTGCGGTTACAGGATCGCGGTCTCTGTCTTCTGGACGAAGTGTGAGTTGGCATATGACTCGGCGAGAAGTTTGCTCGTGACATTCTGTCGGAAGCTGCTGCCAAGGACTGTCGAGATTGTCTCAATTCTGCAAAGGAAAATATTTATAGTTACGGAGCAGCTTCCTAAATAATTACGGTCGATTATTATTAGAATATTTCAAAGTAAATAGAGGAAGTGTTCTCCTAACACACGGTGCTAATCTACATACAGAATGCATCAAATGTAAAAACTTCCATTTTACAGTAGCTTTTCGCGGGAAAAACGTCGAAGAAAGTGTTTTTATTTTCTTTTACCACGGCTTACCTGACCAAAAAACAGTGATTATTAGACTGCGGATTTAATGCATTTATAACAAAAATAGAAACGCACAATTTAAAGTAGTGGTCATATTAAAAAGATTTAAGGACATCGGTGTACTAGTTTCCGCTTAATAAGATAATTAAAAGAAGAAAGAAGTTTTCATTCGGTTCCTTTGGCTTGTAATCGATGCAGGCATTTCTTATTTTGCATAAAGATCCGCAGTCTAGTGATTATACACTATACACTGATACTGGAAAAATATAAATGATGTCGCTCTTAAACTGCAATGGAAATTTTGCATTTCTCCGGTTTTTTATTGAGGTTTTTGATTTTTTACAACCAGGGTTTTGAACTTAAAAATCCAAATTTGTGTGTGACTGAATCGGGAAAATACACCGAACACTATTGTTTCCATTTTACCCCATAACCCCTTTCGGTCTAGATACATATAGGGTTAAAAGTTTACTCAACATATTTTTTCTCAATTTCCTATCGAATGGTTTATACATAGATCGTTTAATGTGATCGAAGGACATTTTTTACCATCTTACAATTAGCAGGTTAAACCCTTTCTTACGCTCCATGTAACATACCGTAAACAGCATTGTGTACATACAACACATATTTTTTTAGAAGACATTTTGACTTTGGTATTTTTGGACGCTGCTAAATGAAGGGACGGTATCGAAAGCACAATACAGTAATTGCTCCTTCGTTGTCCTGAATCGTGGGCACGATTGTTGTCCAGTGCCTACCCACTCCACTGCCTGTCAACGAGAGGATTAGGCCTGCGTGGATCTGATCGCCACATGTGTCCCAGGACTGTCTAGACCCGCGCAGAACGGAGAACAATAGGAAAGGAATATGGCAAGGAAATAAGGAGTTTTTTAAAGCCAGACAGTTGACTGCTTTTGACTGCGAATGCTTTTCTTTGTCATTTAACTAGCCGTTTCACTAAAGACGCTGTCATGAATCAAAAGTAGTGTCCGGGCACGGCCGTTGTCCGCTCAAACCCCCGGCCGTTGGACAACGAAGGAGCTTTTACTGTATTTTCTGAGGGTTTGGTTTTTGGCTTCAGGCCTGGCTGACTGGGCATATATGTATGTATATATACAGTGGCGGCCATATATATATATATATATATATATATATATATATATATATGTATATTTAAAAACAGAGCTCTAAAGACAGAAACGAAGCTATAGAAAATTTCTACAATGATAATTTTGTACTTACCTGGTCTAGTGTTCGCCAGATTCGATGATAAAGTGTTGTTTGCGAAGTATCTCGTAGAAGTATTGGTGAAGCTGTGTTGTGACTGACCGTCGACCACAGACCTTGTCGATATTTTCCCGCTGTAATGTCCTGTCTGAGATCTGACGTCATCGATACAAGAAGCTCTAGTTATCGATCCTATAATCGAATAATTCACGTTTCATCTATCTAACAGTTTGAATATTTTTCATTCTTCCGATAAAAAAGTGAAGTGCAAAAAAAGCAATTATTAGGTTACATGTGCCGGTTGATGTCTAACAAACTTTCGTTTAAAACATTTTTTAATGTAACGTTATGATATGGCTATGAGAATGGTTTAGGTGGTACAGTTGTTAAGTAACTCAGCTTGTGTAGTAGAATAAATTCTTTCGTACTATTTTCTAATAGTAATTATTTCTACAGGGTGTCCCAAAACTCCTTCAAGTCCGGGAAATGGGAGGTTCCTTAGGTCATTTGAAGCGACATTTTCCTTTGCGAAAATTACCGCCGCGGCTTTGTTTAGGAGTTATTAACGAGAAACACAGACCAATGAGAGCGCGATTTGGCACAGTCGGCCAATAGACAGTTAGCGCGCCGGGCCGACAGTGCCTGCTCGTGTCTAGGTCGCGCTCTGATTGGTGAGATTGGTCTGTGTTTTTCGCTAATAACTCCTAAACAAAGCCGCTGCGGCCATTTTCGCAAAGGAAAATGTCGCTTCAAATGACCTAAGGAACCTCCCATTTCTCGGAGTTGAAGGAGTTTTGGGACACCCTGTATAACGGAGATATTCAAAGTGGTCGGAGTTATTGGTCCGTCTTGTACATGTACTAATTGTAAGTGGGTACACATACCTTGCCGGTCTATTGGAAATATTCTTGGTCGTGGTATGCTTCTGTTGCTGTACGCAGATACTTGGTCCCACTCTTTCTGAGCATTGTACGCGCTTAGTGTCGCCATCGAGGACAACGGGCCGCCAGGACTGGGCGTTGGACCCACGTTCGAACAACAGTTGACGGGTAATCCAGCAATAGGTCCACCCATTTTCGTCTGATCTATGCTATGCAGCGTGTGAAGTTTCCGAGCTCTTCGCCGATTCGCTACAATGAATATTATCACAGCGACCACTATCGTAGCGCATATGGCTGCGCTAGCGGCGATCGTGATCTTGTCCATGTTGGATGTAGGGGAATTTTCCGTCCTCACTTCTTTGCACTGGTTGTAGGGAACGTTAGCCGGAGTTAGGTTGGTTTCCTCTAAAGACACCACACAGACTACCAGACATTCCTACGACCAAACGACAAAAATCAACCATATTTTATTAGCTTTATTTTTCAATCTTTACGATTCAATTTTTTACGGCTACGTAATCTACTTTAAGGCCCGCTACACACACATCCGTTTTTCTAACGCGCGGCGACTGTGCGGTTCCGAAATTTCGTTAAGGGGGCCGATCGGTTTTCGAGCGAGAGTGTGGTGGCACACTCACACACCGCTAGACATACAGGGAGGTCCGTTTAAGTACGAACACCTAAATATCTCTTCTGGTTATTCTGATGCAAAAAATATTTGTTACGTAATGTGTGCATGGTGTCAATGGACCAAATATCTGGCACGAATATTTTTCCCGAGGGTCATTTTTTTCGGAGTTGACAAGGTCATCGATGTTTTTTGATACATAACTACAGTTTTTTTTTGGATTGCATTGTGTAACCGATGGAAAAATATATTCCGATGTGTATGATAACATGACCTTGAAATGACCTTGATCTTCGAAAATTAAAGTTTTACCTTCAGATGAAGGTCAATGTCATGTTATTATACGTATCTGAATGTATTTTTCGATCAGTTACACGATGCAATAAAAAAAAATGTAGTTATGTACCAAAAAACATCGATGACCTTGACAACTCCGAAAAAAATGACCCTCGGAAAACAATATTCGTGCCAGATATTTGGTCCATTGACACCATGCACATTACGTAACAAATATTTTTTGCATCACAATAACCTGAAAAGATATTTAGGTGTTCGTACTTAAACGGACCTCCCTGTATATGTATACGTATACAGAATTGCAAGGGTCTGGCATTTAACAAACCACGTCTCGTTAATGCACATTTGGGGCCCCTACGTAGTCACAATCGCTAGATAAAAGATCAATATAGCGGGTACGTATACCAATTTGTCTTACTTTTGCGTTTTCGAGGCATAATTTGCATTATTCGGCAGAATGTAGCGGTGCCGCGAGAAGCATTGGACGGCGCGACAGTGCTGCTACTGTCAAGAGACATACATTTCTGTATTTAGCAAACTGTGTGTTTAAAAACGTATTGTTTAATATAATAAACGTAGCATTGACATTGTATGTGTCCCTGACAGCGGGGTGGCCTCCAACTTTTTCTATAATAACCCTGCATCTCTCGATATTTAAGAAAATGTATGTCTCTTGACAGTACATAGCAGCACTGTCGCGCCGCCCAATGCTTCTCGCGGCTCCGCTACATTCTGCCGAATAATCCAAATTATGCCTCGAAAACGCAAAAGTAAGCCAAATTGGGATACGTACCCGCTATACTGATCTTTTATCCAGCGATTGTGATTGGAAAATAGCTACAAACTATACAATCCGATACGCTCCTATTTATGGACAGATTTTGCACTCAGAACATCCATTTTAGTAATAACGGTATATAGCACAAAAAGTAGAAATCTCAAGCTTTAAAATGGTTGTTTTTTCATGAAATTTGGATAAATTTTAGCAAAGTTACAGCAGTTTCGATATTGAGCGAATTTTGAACTACATATGTAGCTGTGGCCCCTGAAATCGGGCATACACCCCACTGTTCGTCGCGTCGTATAATATACTATTTTTTGTTTGTTTGAGTAACGTGTTATCCTTTCGTGTAAATTGTGTAAAAATACCTTGTCTTTTGGAAAACGATTAATAACAATCAGTTAAATGAGTCAAATGAGTCGTCATAAACCGAGAAGCTAGGCGTAGTAACTCTTGCAAATCGGAGGATAGGAATACATTACCTGTGACGGTACGTTCTTTATCTTGAACTCTCTTTCGCTGGCTTCCAGAGGCGGCGCTTGTTTGAAACTGTTGTCGCCGAACAGCCGATAAATTACTTTGAAACCCAAAATATTAGTTGTTTCCGTGTCCCAGTAGATGACCACGGTGTTGTCTTGTCTGAGCACATCCTTCACTATGATGTCCTTCTCGCTTGACTTTGACTTATAGAGAGGTGAACCGAGCACCAACGGTGGCCTTGGCTGGTGTTGTTGTAAATGGTCCTGGACGTGTTTAGGGGGGGTTGGCGTAGTCCTCGTTATTACCACGTTGGCTGTTCGTGCGACCGTTGGTCTGCTGGTGATGGACCGGAGAGTAGACGTAAAAGGTGTTTCGATTTTCTTTTCCTCGGTGGTGGTGCTGGTGCTGGTGCTGGTGGTGGGCACATGTTCCGTGGTCGTGGTAGTTGTTGTACTTGTTACCGATTGCGATACAGTGATCGAAGGTCGAGTAGGTGGACTATAACCGGTCCCCGTTGCTCCTGGACCCGTCGGCTCTCTCGTGTCCACACTTTCTACTGTACCGATTCCGATGATTTCCGGCGTTCTGTCGCAACTCATTTCTACGACATAACGAGGAATCGTTATAACCATTTTTAGTACAATATATTCAGTAGCTGCGCGATCTCTCGAGACATATTTAATGGATGTATCTATAAAACGAGGCTGCTAAGGCTTTACCAACGTTCGAAATTTCATCGGATTGTCTTCGGTTCAAGTGGATTGTTATATTTAGATTCGTGATTCATACGAATCCTAAAATAGAGGCGATAACAACCCAAACATTAAGAGGAGGAATCAGCTTCGCGACTCATTACCGTGTGCCATTTTTTACCTCAAAGGAAGTCGTACAACCGGTTGTTTCGTGTATTCCCCAGTTTCGGCATTCTGCGATTACTTTCTCGCCCGTAAACTAACAATAAAGACAATTCGACGTATACAGGGTGAATTCGATAAAGCAGGACACGTAATATCTCCGTTACTTTTCGTTGTACGAAAAACTTCTTAGGACAAAGTTACACTGTTTGAAGGGCCACACGTAACGGTGTAAGGGAAAAAATTTTCAAGGTCATTTTTTATAAGATTTCAAGGTCATCGATGTTTTTTTAAATGGAATAATATATTTTTTATACCATAGATCGATAGAGTATCAAAGTCTGAGTATAAAAGTGTTGACCTTCATATGACCTAAACCTAATAGTTGACGAGATAATATCCAAAGAATATAGACAATTGTTTCGATAATATCTCGTAAACTTAGGACATATGGAGGTCAATAGATTTTTACTCAGAATTCGACAGCCTATCGATTTATGATACTGAAAGTAGGTGTTTCCAGTTTAAAAAATCAAGATGACCTTGAAATGTCCTCTTGCCGCCCACCCACGCAGAAAATGTTTATGTCACAATATGCCCCCCTCTACACCGTGTAAGTTTTGTATACAGGGTAGGGCAATAACTACGTCCACCTTGAATATCTTCGTTATTTGTAATAATACGGCAAAATGTTATGAACAAAATTTGCACGGTGTAGAGGGGGGGCATATTGTGACATAAACATTTTCTGCGTGGGTGGAGGCAAGAGGACATTTCAAGGTCATCTTAATTTTTTTAACTGGAAACACCTACTTTCAGTATCATAAATCGATAGGCTGTCGAATTCTGAGTAAAAATCTATTGACCTCCATATGTCCTAAGTTTACGAGATATCATCGAAACAATTGTCTATATTCTTTGGATATTATCTCGTTAACTATTAGGTTTAGGTCATATGAAGGTCAACACTTTTATACTCAGACTTTGATACTCTATCGATCTATGGTATAAAAAATATATATAAAAAGAAATCTCATAAAAAATGACCTTGAAAATTTTTTCCCTTACACCGTTACATGTGGCCCTTCAAACAGTGTAACTTTGTCCTAAGAAGTTTTTCGTACAACGAAAAGTAACGGAGATATTTAGGTGTCCTGCTTTATCGAATTCACCCTGTATATGTATCTATAATGATTTTAAACGTTCAAAGGGCCAGGACTATGTAAAAGATAAAATGATTGCAAATTCGGATGAAAACGAACGTTTGTATTGCTGATCGTTGTATTGAAGATCGCCACCGACAAACGAACCATTCGAACAAATATTGTGATGGCATAGTTGTAGTATTACCGTCTGGATCGATGTTGTAAAAGCTTTTATCCTGCAGCATTTGCGGGCTTCCGCAAAACTGTGGCTTCCGTTCTCTGCTGGTAACTTGCAAGTCTCTGGTTTTTATCCAGTCGACGATCCAGCGCAGCTTGCAGTCGCAGACCAGAAAACGACCTCCCAAGCTAAGACCACGAAGAGTTCCATTTAATCGGGCGAGAGCTTCTTCCGGAACGGTCGACAGCGGATTTCCGTCGATCGCTAGAAGCGTAATCGACGGGTTCTTTTGGAAAGCGTTCACTGGCAATTCCGTTATTAGATTGAACCCAATGTCCAGTACCTGAAATGTAACAGGGAATCAAAATGAAAAGTCGAAACTCAAGATTAGTTTCATCGCGAGCATCGTTATCACAAGACCGCGGCTTTTTCTTTTAACCTACGGGAGCTACATTCATTTCTTTCATTATAATCTAATAGAATTCATTGTAAGAAGCTGGAAATAATCCAATGCATAGTACGTTTTGCATTTGATCTACTCGTGTTTGTTATAAATGCACGAAATCCGCAATCTAGTTATTACAATCGATAACAATATGCAGTATGCCCTACGAAACCGTCACGCTAGTTTTCTCTCGTCCTCTGGACGGTACATGTACTCAGCCATTTTCGATGTAATTAGTATTATTCGTCCGCCGAGAGTTGGCACAGAGAAACTCGTAGGTACCACGTGACGCTCCCACTACGCGCTACACGTCTTCCGCGATTGGCCGAATCGCTTGACGAAAACAGCAACAGAGCGATGTGGCGACGCTGAGCTCCAATGTCTAGCGTTCCCGCCCGATACCGATACGTAAGAGCGTGAGAGTGGGATCCGCAGCATTGCGTCAGGAGTGAGGACTCACCGTTCCCCTGCACCCCACTGACGAGATTTTGTGCCAACTCTCGGCGGACGGATAATAACAGAAATGGTTTGAAATCAGTACCAATCAAGGAACAATATTTAAAGGTAAATAGTAAAATATTTAAAATGATTAGAAATTATTAAAGGAGCCGAACATGCTGTTGAACGTACCCGGAGATCTTGAATGCTGTTTATAGCGCCGGTGGGAAAGTCCGGAATAAGATTGTTAAGCAAGCTCAGCGAGCTCAGCGTATTCTTGATCCCGTAAAAAGCATCCGACCCGATGTTTTGAATCAAGTTCCTCTCGAGATTCAGTCCGGTCAGAGATTCTAGCCCTTCGAAAGCCTTTGTTCCAGCTGATCCGGGAAGCTCCCGTATACTGTTCTGCGATAGATCGAGGAAGGCCAAGGTCTTCAAACCTCTGAGCGCTTCCGGAACCTTCTTCTGCCTGGTGCCCTTTAGATTCAGGTTTTTGAGCGTCCTCTCCAAGGTGTGGAACGCGGCAGGCGCGAGCGTGACCTCGTTGTCGCTTAATTTCAATGTGACTAATTTTAGGGCTGCGAACGCGTTGTCGTTCACCCTTGTGATCTTGTTCATCGACAGATCCAGCACCGTCAAATTCCGCAGACTTTTCAGAGTATTGCTGGGAACATCCGATATATCGTTGTCTTTCAGATTCAGGCTTTTCAAGGAGTTCTCCTGGCCCTGAAAAGCGTCCGGCTCGATGGTCTTTATCTGGCAACTGGACAGTTGCATGTTGTTCACTTTGAACGCGGCGAACGAGCCGTTCTTCAGAGTTCCGACCATGGTATTATTCACATAGAACAAATCGACAGTGGTTTTCGAGGCGTAATGTCGCATGGCGGAAACGAGCTGCTCGTAGTCGACGAAGTCGCATTGCACGGAGAGTTCCTTCGCCAAATTGTAGTCGCAAATGCACGAGCTCTCGAGGTCGGGCACCTGTTGAGCCCATGGGCAGTTCGAGGTTGTTGCTGCGGCAGCGACGACGACCGTCAGCACCAACAATACCATCGGGAACACACCTGAAAACATTCAACGATACATATTTAGTACCAACATTATATGTATACGCTGATGGACGAACATTTACACTTCGCGACAATACTACAGTGCAGGGTTGCCACATGCGCCGGCCGCCAGGCCCCTTGCGTTTCCGTCCTTCGCCTAGATGCTCCGTAAAGAGAATTGAAGTAACATTTTCCTTTGCGAAAATGTTATCCGCGGCTTTGTTTAGGAGTTATTAACGAAAAACACGGACCAATCAGAGCGCAATCTAGACGCGAGTTGGCACTGTTGGCCAATAAACATTTGGCGCGCTGGGCCGACTGTGCCAACTCGCGTCTAGAACGCGTTCTGATTGGTCCGTGTTTTTCGTTAATAACTCCTAAACAAAGCCGCGGATAACATTTTTGCAAAGGAAAATGTTGCTTCAAATGGCGTCAGAAACCTCCCATTTCCGGCTGTTGAAGGAATTTTGGGACACCCTGTATACAGTTTTCTTTCGATTCTATGTATTTATACACAATTGTATGCCGATTAAATTTTTATATCGGGAGAATTCGGCTTTTTTTCGACGTCAAAATGACAACACGATATGTATACAGTATTTTATACATATATCGATCAGTGTTCCGATTGAAGCCACAATTTTTCGCGCATGCGCGGCAATTTCAGCCTCAATAACGTAACCTTTTCGATGAAATCGGGTAGCTTGAGCACCCCGTAGACTTTTAAAAATGTATTAATGTGTACATATGAAATATTGAAATTTAACATAATTGAAACTTATTCTTTATTTTGAGGATGCGATAGGGAAAGACACCGCCAATAACACCGGTACATTTCCGCTAATATAACTGCCCGAAGGCGTCAGGGCTCTGGTCGCTCTGCAGCGTCATTGTAGATACGCTACTGTTTTGGCCGCGCATGCGCGAAAAATTGTGGCTTCAATCGGAACCAGTGTTGGGATATTGGGCGGGCTGCACGCGCATGCGCGACGATTCTAGCGTCAGTGAAGTACAAAATTGGGGTACCTTAGTCACCCCGCATAATTTCGCAAAATGTTTTTTTTATGGAAAGGTCCCAGATGCGCAAGGTTTTAGGGAAAGAGCAATAACAGTTGTTCGGTATGACCCGCGAAGGCCAACGTACATAGTGTCGCATGGTTTAACGATGTTTTGAAGCATTCCGGCCGTTGCTTAGGACTGTAGGACGCACATACGTTCCTGCATTTGGTCGCGCATGCGCGTGCAGCCCGCCCAATATCCCAACACTGATCGGAACACTGATATCGATATAAGTGCCCAACACGGGTCTGCCCAGGCCCAGGGACACTTATACGCCAGGGATACATACATTGTACTATTCTTTGACTTTTGCCGAACTTAGAGAAGGACAGCCGAGAGCTCGAGAGGCCTAATAACTAATCCGATGACAAACTTTTTTATTTTTCATTATTTTTTTTTATGGAACTTTCACCAACATCTTTCGACCGCATTATGCATAGCTATTTCAAATGATGTATGGAATATAGTTGAACTTGAGAGTAATGATTTGATTGCTCGCTTAAAGTTTAAAGGAAGAGGAAGAGTATAAGGTGAGTGGATATTCTTATGCAAACTATTGAAATAACGAGGAACTGGGTATGGGAAAGAACTGCGATAATTTGGAGTGCACGGTAGAAATTCGCTGGAAGAATGCACATCGCGTGCTATAGAATTTACCGAATCGGAATTTACTATTATATTCCGTAAATGTGAAGGTACATACATATATCGGATTAGAGAATTTTCAGTATTGAACAGATAATGGCGAGACGATTACATTGGGTTATGGATATTGGGTGCATGTGTATTTTATTTTTATGAGGACGAAACTGAAAACGGACATTGGGAAAACAAATTCTTGCTACATTTTTTTATGCTGTATTACAATTCTACAACACCAGTCGTTGTATGCGCCCACTACACTTTCGCATCGCTGTTAAGCTGTACATTAAAGTATGACTCTTATATTCGACTTTTGAATTTCTTCTATGACACCCTCCAGGGGATTGTTCCAAAAAATTAAAAAAAATCTGTACAAAGTTTAAGCTCGATCGGATAACGGGAAAACGTCCTACGGATTCGCTTATATTTATTCAAGTGGAATCAAAAAATTGTTTTGAGTTTCAACAGAAGAAATATATGCAATTTCCTGCAAAATAATATGCAATTAAGAAAAAGTATGTTTAATTAACGAGATACCCCAGTAGCATTTATGGTTGGCGTTTTGTTGGGCCTCCGTTGGCGGTATCCGTTGGGCAACCGTTGGAAATGTCGCTCTTTTTTGCAGTTGGGCCAACAGTCAGGACCAACGATCACACCCAACCTAGAGCCAACGTTGCTACAAGACGAACCCCCAGAGCCCACATTTTGATTTTCTCTTTTTATGGTATATCATAAATAATATACATATTAAAAATGTATTCTCACGGTAAAATTTTGGAATAAAAAGGAAAAAACTAAAATAATAACCTACCCACTACCCACGTCGTACTTGAACCCGAACCCGCTTGCGTAGCAAGTACATGCCCTATCGCTGAACCTACAGATGATTCTTGTTCGTAGATGCTATGATTAGGGCTACTAGATACGTCAACAAATTAAAATTAAAGTATCTAAAAAAGGAAGACCCATTTTGAAGAAATCCAAAAGGGTCTTCTTACACTACATGAACACTTCCCTTGCCTTTCCCTTGGAAAATGGAAAAATTAAAAAATTCCAAGTCTGCTCACAATAAAATTTTAGTGGATCAACCATCGCGCAAAAATAAAAAATTTTAAGTATATTTAGAAATACGAAAAAAAATCAATTTGGAATATAACTTATTTTTGGTTGCAGCAACACTACTGGCGTCTGTTAGACGATATATTTAAATGTTGGCAGATTTTCGTTGGGCCAATGTAGTATAATCGTTGTAAATTTCACGTTACTTAACCGACTATAATATCTGTAGGCCCAATGTTGGGTATTCGTCGGCAAATTTACATAATTTTTCGTCGTTGGCCCTACGGTGGGGATTTGTCGGCAAACCACTAACCATTCCCCAACAAACTCCCAACCGTTAAATGCTACTAGGGTATTATCCAAAGAAGAAAGAAAATTGTTTCGATAATATGTACCTCGTTAACTATTAGGTTTAGGACATATGAAGATCAACACTCAGAATTTGATACTCTATCGATCTATGGTATAAAAAAATAGGACATTCCATTTTAAAAACTTAATTTGACTTTGAAATCCCCCCCACCATTCCAGTCCTCAAAAAAATTAGACTATGATTGCACCCTTCATATCGAACAATGTTAGTAAACAAATATTTTTCGTAACTTCAGTGCGTCACAAGTTATTTCCGTTATCAGATAAGCGAAACGCCCTGTATAAGTCCGTTGCGTTAGATTTAAGAAGACTTGGCACGCGACATGCCAGCGGATTTATTACACATATACTTTTTTTCCGAGAGCAACTCGATAGAAAAACCAAGGGATGGAACGTTCGTGTTCTGGCGACGACCATTACTTTCGCGCACGCCTAATACAAGTTCGGTGTAATTGGCTCGGCTAATAGTAAACGTTTTCTATGTTTTAATTTGCAACTTTCTCATCGGAAACGGTTGTTTGGTGTGCAGCAAGCCGATAACGTGGCATTTGAATCGTTTTCGCAGCGACGACGACGCGACATTGCGACGAAAGTTACGTTTCTACCGCAAGTCCGTCGTTGAACTTTTCATCGAGATTTTTCGGTCGATCGATCGCGCGACGATCGACGATTTCTCGGTAGAAAAAATGAAACGGTGGAGGTTGAATGTAGGCCTGGGCTACATCGGTCGCCGAGAACCGTGACGTACGAACGGTTTTCAAAGTCGCGGAGCCTACATAAACGAACCGCGACCGCGACAAACCAGGCTCCATAGACCGAGCCCGTTACGAGTCAATGGCCGGAGTAAACGCATGTCCTCGCCTTGATCTTTCTTTCCTTCTTTCTTTCGTTCTTTCGTTCTTTCGTTCTTTCGTTCTTTCTTTCTCCTTTCCTTCTATCGACGCGCGACGGTAAACGAAGAGCGGTGCACAAATTCCAACCGTGGCGTTTTCGTTCGACCTAGACGTTATTAGAACGCGAACAACATTAGATCGACTCTACTCTACTCTACTCGGCTCGGCTCGGCTCGGCTCGGGTCTAGTCAACGTGACTCAGTTTCAAGGAGTATTCTAGTTTCCGAGGCCGTTTTTTTCTTCTTTTTACCAATTTTTAGGAATTTTTTCAGAAGAACTATTCCAGACACATCTTCGTGGGGATCATCACATTGTTGTAGATCTTGCACTAACACTACATATGAGATCTAGATCTATGTGTTAGATACACGCCAGTCAAAATGACTGGTTTTATTTTACAATTTCATTCTGAAATTCCTACTTCAGGTTACATTTTTTTTCGCAACGATGCACAGTGGTCTGGAGTCTGGAGTATTCACTTTTCTACAAACTTCAATAGTAAAAGTTAACTTCGAAAGTTAAAGAAAAATCTACTTTTTTTTATAAAAAATGAAGGTCACCTCAATTTTTTAACTATTAACATGTATTTTTTACTTCAATTATGGAGAATATTAATTCTAATTGGTATCAAGATGAATCCAAAGACCTACATATAATACAATAATTATAATATAACATTAAACCTTGAAATAACGCTACAATAGTTTTGGCCACAAAAAGCGAGCTACCAGACCACTGTGCGATGTGATGACTTTTACAGCGATAACTAAAGGTGTAATACAATATAATGAATTTTATTTCTGTTTTATTTATACAGAACCAAAATAATTTTGTATCACAGCTACTTATACCAATACCAGCCATTTTGACTGGTACTTCGCAAAGTGGAAAAGTATCGTATAATCCGCGACAAAAAGATAGCACATTATACAGATAAATGGTCTTTTAGCTTTCCAAGTAGTACATATATTATATTCAATATGTTTCTATGCATTTGTTACGAGAAGAAACAATTTAAGCATAAGTAAACTTTAGCACAGTTGATCTATCATCGGAGAAATAACTTTGAAGTAGTGTTCCTGATTTCTCAACATTTTTCATTTCTCGAGAAATGAGAAGTAAGACTACATTTCTCGAGAATTCTTTTTAAGAAAATAAAAAAATATTCGGAAACTTATGATACTTGGAATATCGTTGATAATATTTATCGAAAGTGTAAAAAACATTAACTCAATGTTTATTCCTGTTCAATATGTACATTAGGGTGGACCTAAGAAATATGTACTTGGAGAAAAATTTGTATCGAGATATAGTACAATGCACGCAACTATCCAGTATTGTTCCTTTAGGTGAGAAAAAAAATTTGTGCAACGTTTGTGATCGATCGGATAAAAGGATGACGTGGCGCACTTAAATAGAAAATTTTGAAAATTGTGAAATTCACCTTAACTATGGAACGTGGCACATCGTTAGATTTGTCTTTTTGTCTGAATAGGAGTATAGAATAATTATATGAAATCCTTTAAGTAAAAATAACGATGACCTTGAAATTTCGAAATATGGTTTCCAAAAAATTTTTTTATTTTGCCATTATAATTACCTAATTGAACAGGGCAAATTCTCTGACATTTTTTCGTATAATCAGAACAGAGATATTTAAATACCTATATTAAAATGTAGCATGTTTTGATTGATGGTAGGACTACGTATTTGTTCATTTCCAAGAATATGTTATAAAATAAAGGAGATTCATATAAGAATTTTCCTAGATTTAAATTTCTCGAGAAATACTGTAATTTCTGGAGAAATGAGAAATAACCAATTATAAAATTTCTCGAGAAATTCTCGAGAAGGAACACTACTTTGAAGTCCGGAGAAATAATTCCATCACCCAAATATTAAAACATAATTTGTAGCATAAGAGTACGTGCTGTATCTATACTGATGTGCAAGAAGCGTTTCAAAAAATATTCGCAAATACATTGTCAACATGTAATTTAGTTTTTCTTCTTAATGTGAAATGTATTTAGATATTGTATACGATTGTTATGCAATTGTAAAATTCAATTGAAAACACAGTCAGTTGACGAATACTTTGACATTTTGTATTTAATCGTGTTATCGAATGTGAAATACTTGTGTAATTTCTATTTAAGAGCTCATCGACTACTGAATATTTGCTCTGGCAGCAATATTTCATCAAAAATTCAAAGCTCGATGGTTGAAACATTTATCTTGAACTCGTGCAATCCGGACTGTACACTGCGATACTGTGAATACAAGTACTTCTATCTTTGTCAGATCAAAAATATAATTTTTTTCAAATGCAACACCAAGGTACATATATTACAGGTAGTATTTCCGTAATTATACATATACATATTTACAAAAGCATTTTTCTTTTCTATAAGTATGTTCGATGCAATAACTTTATAAGCGATTACTTCATATATACAGTTAAGTATAATTACGTATGTTAGGGCTTGAAATTTGTGTTATGGAAGTCTTCTGAACGGTAGAGTAACTTTGTTTGTTTCGAGGATAAAGCATTGCGGAGGTAGCAGTGAATTGGAAATGATTTTTCTTTTCTATAAGTATAAACTGCAGTTAGTGTTATCGGCGCACCGGTACGATCAATTGGAACATAAGCAAATTTGCAAAAATATCACATGAAGTTTAATTCAACGTTTCGATCTCAATTTAGACCATTTTCAAGAACAGAAAATTTCAGTATTGTGTCTGTAAGAATTAATCAAAGACATTTTTAAATGGTTAGGCAAACGTGTTTTCACACAAGCAGGTAGTAAAAAAATACAAGGGTTTGAACTCCAAAAGTGTGTAAAAGCTTACATGCTTATCAAAAAATATTAATTTAGATTCTTAAAGGTTATGGAACAACCTGTTGGTGAAGATTTGAACTGAAAACGAATCGAAGAACAGAAATCTCTGTATTGGCCAATCGATAAATGGCGGCAAATATGAATCTTTTGAACTCTCCCAAACAAAACTGCAGTTGTTGAAATACCAATATGAAAATTGGTCTGAATTAATCGACATTCAGGATGCTCTTTGATTAATTCTTACAGACGCAATACTGAAATTTTCTATTCTTGAAAATGGTCTAAATTGAGACCGAAACGTTGAATTAAATTTCATGTGATATTTTTGCAAATTTGCTTGTGTTCCAATTGATCGTACCAGTGCGCCGATAACACTAATTGTAGTTTAAACAATTGTCGATCGAGATTCAGAGAACTGTTTCTATAAGTATGTTCGATATTTACACAAGCATTCGACGCTGGTGCCATCACTGGCGCTAACACTATGGAGTCCAACGAATACAATGTTATTGAATATGTCATAGAAATCTTTGGGCATCGACATAAGGAACACGTTTGTTAGACACAGTGGATTTCAAAGCAATTTCCAGATTGCATTTGAGTTTTCTTCGACGTAAACAAAAAAAAATTGATTGAGAGATTGCCCTCTGCTGGGATTCCGTTCGCTTTCGAATTTGAAACGTTGTTGCCCAGATGTTTCGGCTAGGAATTTATTTTCAACTGGCCGGCTTTTATTATGATCTGCTTCGCAGGTCTTGGCGTTACGAACGGAACAGTTTCTGCCTTCTGCGAGAAATGCGGCGCAACGTGTTTTGTTAATTGGCCGCGGTTACTCTCGAAACGGCAAGAAATGTAAATGTTTCAAGATTACAAGTAGGAGAGTTGTGGATTAATTAAACTTGTCCCGTATCGGTAATTATAGTGTAGAATTACGCTCGTTCACATCCGTGAAAATGATCATCTCGTTGCACGTGCGCGTGCGCGTGCGGTTCATTCTTACATTGCCTAGTGATTAGCTTCCGGATTAGAATACATAGTGCGTGAATTCCTTCAACGTGGTACAAGCGTCTTACAGTCTTGCTGATCATCGATTTTCTCTGTAAGGTAGTCTTTTCCAACAGACGACGCGACGCGGCGCGACGCTCGCGCGTGAACACGTGGACACGTGAACAGTCGCACACCAATAGACCACGTGTACGTACGTATCGCGAGGTTGCAAGGGTCCGGGACCCGGGACATTCCATTTCTGATTTCTCGATAATGCAAAGACAACTACAAAACGTTTTCGATATTACTTTTTAATATTTTCTTATGTTGTATTAGGTTTATGAGGGCCACCAATTTTTCTTTGTATGTATTCGGAATACATCATTCTTCCATAAAATGTTCTTACACTTATTACTATTGCATGATAAATTAGTTTTGAGTAAATACACCCAACAAAAACATCCTGTAAACAGAAGTCAAGTTCCTATGGCCGTAAAAAGTTGTGGGATCAAACAAAATACGGCCAAGTTCGTTAGTTTAGAAATACCTCTTGCAATACTGAAAAAAGCGTTAGTAAAAATTAGTTTATAAGAACGCTATTCAATTTTTAATGAATTACATGGAGGGCTAAATTATTCAAACTTGGCCGCTACCTAACACCTTTTATGGCCATTGGTTTAAAAAGTAACGGCCAAGTTTAAATAATTTAGCACTCCATGTAATTCATTAAAAATTAAATAGCGTTATTTTCAACTAATTTTTACAAACGCTTTTTTCTGTATTGCAAGAGGTATTTCTAAACTAACGAACTTGGCCGTATTTTGTTTGATCTCACAACTTTTTACGGCCATAGAGAACTTGGCTCCTGTTTACAGGATGTTTTTGTTGGGATTTCATCAATTTTTGTTGAAATTTCATCAATTATCAAGTAGGTACTAATCTTATCCCTGATTCATTAAATCCTAAACATTTCAGCCATTTTTTAATTTTTTCTTTTTTTTTTGAAATCAGAAGACTACATACGTCATGTGGTTGGGCATACCCTATATGCTTTTGGATTGAGCCTTTTGAAAATTTCGTTATTTTTGCGGTAGGACGCATCGTTCCCGAGATACAGCCATTTTTTAAGACTACATAGCTCGGCTGACCATCCCCACCACTTCCGTTACGCTTACAACCCCATTAAGGTGTAAAATTTCAAACTTTGATAATTATTCCTTTGAGTGTTTGTTACGGTGGACCTATGTACCAAATTTCAAGGTTGTAGGTCAACGGGAAGTACCCAAAAGGTTTTGATGATCTGTCAGTCAGTCAGTCAGTCAGTCAGTCAGTCAGTCAGTCAGTGACAAATTTAGCGATTTTTGAGGTCCTATATCTCGGAACCTACTAATGTTGGAAGATTAATGTTTTGCCAATATTGAGACATGATTGCATTTAACAAGTGTACGAAATTACATCTCTCCATCTGCCTCCAGTGCCGAGCTATAAGCCCCTAAAAAACGGCTAAGTTATTTCGTGTAAAAGGAGGTAGTGCGAGGACTTGGCTGGTGCACTACCGTGAACCTAGATTCCAGTTTCTGAAATCGTGTGAAATCGTCTGTTCTACTGAATTTTTAACAGTCCAGTCTGTGATACGAATGCATCAAGTTCACTGTTTGTCAACAAGATTCCAGATTATGGTTATACTCGTAGAGAGGGGTGCAATAACTTTGACCACTTTTACTATTTCCGTTATTTCTGATACTACGAAAAAATTTATATGTATATACAAAACTTGCTTGATGTACGGAGGGGAAAATATTTTGATGCGAACATGTTTTATATGTATGGGTGAAAGCCGAAAGCGCTTCGGAGATTTCAAGATCACCTTGATCTCTTTAAATGAAATGACCTTCTTTTTGTTGTATGGCGAATCGATGGAGTATCAAATTTAACTAAACTTAATAGGTAACGGAGATGTCATCGAAATCATTTTCAATAGGTACCCACTAAATACCTGAAATACAGAGTGTCTCACCTGATTTTGACATCTTGATTTTCTCGCTATTGTTACCCGTAGCAAAAAAATGTTCAGCATAGGCTTGAATGGTATCGAGTGGAGCATATTTTGATGTTATTAGTTTTTTCGTGAGTGGACGCGTAAACGTCGTATAAAGGTTAACTTTTTTTTTTTAAATGGAATGAGGTATTTTTGAATACATCAATCGATGCAGCTAGACATTCGTTATAAACAAGTACTAATCTATGTATGTCGAAAAGTTAGTAGCTCACGAGATATTTCAATTTAAATAGCTCTAAAACACCATTGCGGCGTAGTGAGACGTTACACAAGTAAGTAAACGCTAACGTCTTACAATTAGTACGACCGCAATGGTATTTTAGAGTTATTTAAATTGAAATATCTCGTGAACTGCTAACTTTTCGACATACATAGATTAATACTTTTTTATAACGAATGTCCAGCTGCATCGATTGATGTATTCGAAAATACCTCATTCCATTTAAAAAAAAAAGTTAACCTTTATACGACCTTTACGCGTCCACTCACGAAAAACTAATAACATCAAAATATGCTCCACTCGATGCCATTCAAGCCTATGCTGAAAACTTTTTTGCTACGAATAACAATAGCGAGAAAATCAAGATGTCAAAATCAGGTGGGACACCCTGTATAGTAGGTGCTGCTCCACTTGAGTACGGGGAGTGCGCGTTAGGTTTAGGACATATGCGAAGCCGTGTGTCGATTTACGATAGAAAAGGTGGATCAACTTAAAGAAAAGCCTTCAACCATAGAAAAAATGTTTGCATCAGAATATTTCCCACTGTGTACCATGCAAGTTTTCTATATTAGCTATTTTCTATATCCGATAGAAATAACGAAAATATTGAAGGCGATTATAGTCATTGGTCCACCCTCTACACTCTACACGTATACTCTATCCACGTACATTTTTCTACGCAAATATCGCGCGCGTCAAGTAGAATTGTATTTTGGAAAGAAAAAAAAATCAAAACCTGTACGTACTGTATCCTATTAAGTTTCGTATTTTGTTTGTTTAATTATGTGAACGTTGGATAACCATATGCGATAACCATAGGTGATAAAGGCTGTGTAGTCAGGTTTAGAAACTGGTGCAGGTTCCGTACTTACGGTAATCAATAAACTATATCGATCTCTGTATTTCCTTGATAGATATAACACGCAACAGGTTCCTTCAGGGGACTGTGAAACGGTCGATGCTCCGAAAAAGCGTAAGCGCGGAGCGTTAGCAGTTTAGCAGGATTAATAAAGCTTCGATATACGTGCGCCAGAGATTCCGGAAGTCCTACGGCCGGGAACGATCGTCGAATTTCTAGAGCGGAGTCAACGATTCGAGTCTCGTTATGAGCCGAGGAAAAAGAATAAGGACAGATTGGAATACCTAATTAATTAATCTACTCGTCACGGCCGTGGATCGCGGAATACTTGTTAATGGGAGCACAAGGCTAGTTAGCGGGCTCTATGCACTCGTGGACTCATCGCCTGTTGCGGAACGCCAATTTACCCGATATAATTATTTATTAGCAACCGGTGCGGTGTCACGAACGATTCGCGTAGACATTTCACCGATATGTAATTGCTCTCGAAATCCTCGCGAAATCGAATTACTGTAGCTCACGAAAGTGTTTCAATCCCTGCGATTATTCATTTGCTACTTTTAACCAGAAACCATACGTTACTCGGAGTAACTTTCGAGAATGCCAAATGCGGAATCTATGGGGTTTTAAAAGTGTCATGGAAGATTACGATCTATTCGATGACTTTATTTGTAGCGATTTCTGTGTATTAAGCAATTCTTTTTCTCCGTTTTTCAGAATAAAATCATCTCCTTATTCGTGCGATTCAATTATAATTACTATTCATCTCTATCGAAATAGTCAATAAAAACGTAGTGAGATAGTAAAATGTAAATCCATACCACCAGTTGTATTTATTATGAGCACAAATTTTGGAGGGGTCGCATCAGCCTCAATAGCGTATTGAAAGGTTAAAGAAACAAAATAGTATTATCAAAATGTTATATCTTTATACTCTATGATAACTCGTTATGGAATTATCAGAAATTCTGTTACGAACCATGTTGTAGGACGATGTTCCTTTATTTTGGGAGAAATTGCAGTAAACGATTGCAAGAATAACCTGTTAAGGCGTTCAGGTGACTGTTAAGGAACCTGTATTAGATCGGAAAACAGATTGTATCTGGAAATGTTAATAATCTCTCATCAAGTGGGAAGCTTTTCTTAAAAACATTAATTTTTCATGGATCGGTTATGTGCTTTATGTAGGTACGTATATGGGGGGGGGAGAGTCGTGCAGTACCGACCGGCGTACTGTACCGACCAAAATTAGTTATGACTTTCCAGGTCAGATGGGTACACTTTCTTTAAGAAAACAAATGAATATAACTATTGTGGGTAATATGTTTCGTTGCTACATTGTTTATTCGATTATTTTCGAAGTTCTGACACATTTAGCGTGGTCGTTGATATTTCGAGTGTTTTAAGTTATTTTCTAGATCTGATAATTTGTTTCTCAGGTAAGTAAACGACTTTGTTGAATTATGTATATTATATCTAGTCTATTAAGTATAATTAACGGGCCCTGTTTTGGAATTTTCTTTATATATTATGTATACCATATCCTAAAATGTTTCCCATGTTTGTCGTCCAGTACCGACCATCCAACTGTCGTGCAGTACCGACCAATCAACCGTCGACCAGTATAAGCCAAACTTTTCTTATCTGTAAGTTTAATCTGTTAGCATTTGAAATGAAGTTAGAAGATGTTTATTTAATCTTTCTTCTACCTTTTCCCACAGAAAAATGTCCGAAATTCCAAAGCAGAAAAAAGGAAAATGGACAGTTGAGGATATGAGTACGGCTCTGAAACTACTCCTCGAGTCTAAAATGACGCAGAGAAAAAGAAAAGCTGCAAGAAACGAAAAAGCCAAAGAAGCAGAAAAAAGAAAGGCTGCAAGGAACGAAGAATCCAAAGAAGCAGAAAAAAGAAAAGCAGAAACTCAATTAAGGAAAGGAAATAAGAAAAGATGTAAAAACTTAACAACAAAATTACATAATATATAAAAATATATAATTATTTTATTATTTGTATAAATAAAATTTGAATAAAAAAGCGTATTCTAACATCTAAATGTTTTTTTTTTAACATTATTAATGATTTAGACTGAAAAATCTACTAAATACGTAATTGGTCGGTACTGGACGACAATTTTTTGTTTCCTTCAAATACTAATATCTTTATTGTTACAAATAATGAATACTAATTATTAAATTTCACAAAATTAATTTCTCGCCTTTTATTAAGTTCTCTTTGAGTTACAAATTCCTTTTTTTAATTTTAGTCCAAACTATAACAAGGAAACTTAGAGCGGTCGGTACTGCACGACTCTCCCCTATCATTTGTTTCCATCCCTAATATGAATAATAATGAAATTGACTTAGAAGTCTTATAGAGCGAGTTGAGCAAACCTGTAGCTGTAACCACGAGAGTCCGGAAAGATAACGTATATATTAGACCACAAACGTGAATAAAACACGTAACACGCTGTAACCGCGCGGCGCGTCGTCGCTATGAAAATAAATCTACAAATAGTCTATAAATCTGTACTTCCGTGATTAGCACATTCGCTATCGTTTATTCGGTGTCCGATTACGAATATTTGTCGCATTATTTGTCTTTGTTTAATATATGTATTTACAGTTACTCGAATTAATCAAATAGCCGATTTCTCTTTCTACGAACTTTAAAACTGATTTCTAAAATCAGAAACGAAAATGAAATTCGAATTTCAAGTTGGCGCTACTCGCCCCTATTATCGAATAACCTACACTTGTTTTGGCAAATAAAGACAGGAAAGATATGCGTCGAATAGAAATTGAACTGTCATTCATTTGAAATGAAATATTGGGTTGCGGGAAAAGTTACTTCGTATTCTCCCGATGGATGGTGTTACCGTGTCGTAACATAAATACAAATGAAACGGAAACACAGCCCTTTTTCCTATATGCTATATCTTTTAATTACTTCAATACAGGAAAGCATTGAAACTTCAGTTTTTAACGCAGATCTTTCGATGGACCCAGACCTTTTTCCATGAGCGGGCTAAAAACATTATTTATTAGGCGAATCTATCATCTGATTACACCGATTGTTTAGCTAAAATCACTTAAGTTCTGTCATTTAATTGTAGAATCATAGCATATTTATCATTACGTTCACGAAGCACTAAAAGTGACTACCAGGTATGTAAATATGAAACCGGAATTTTTGTATAGAAAATACACGTTTATTGTATGACAATGGTATAAAATATTTTACTCGAATTCGCCCATCGGTATAGCTACACATTTTTCCCATCTCTCTGACAATTTGTAGATTCCACGTCAAAAAAACTGTTCCTCTTTTGAGGCAAACCAGTCATCGAACCATTTTCGTAAGATGTGAAGCGCTGCTCAGCAAATGCGTGTCCCATCGATGCAAATAAGTGATAATCGGATGGAGCCAAGTCTGGCGAGTAAGCCGCATACGAAAGTATTTCCCAACTAAACGCCTCAATCGTTTCCTTCACCGGTTTTGCTGTGTGTGATGGTGCACTAGCATGAAGCAAAATCACTTTGCGTTGCCTTTTTTGATATTCCGGTAGTTTTTCACGCAAAGCTTGATTCAAATCGATCATTTGTTGTCGGTAGCGTTCAGTATTAACGGTTTCGCCAGGTTTTAGCAGCTCATAATAGATCACACCCTTCTGATCCCACCAAACACAGAGCATTGTCTTCCGTCCATAGCGATTTGGCCTTGCAGTCGATGTCGATGGTTCGCCTGGAGTTACCCATGATCTCTTACGCTTAGGATTCTCGAAATATATCCACTTCTCATCGCCAGTCACAATTCGATGGAGAAATCACTTTCTTTTGTACCTGGCGAGCAGCATTTCACAAGTGGTTTTTCGGTTTTCCTGCTGTCTTTCATTCAGTTCATGTGGAACCCATTTTCCCATCACCTGAATCTTTTCCATGGCTTTCAAACGTATGGAGACGGCTTCTCGTGTCACATTTAATTGATCCGCGAGTTGTTGTTGCGTTTGAGCGTCATCCACAGCGTCCCAACAATGCTTGCAGATCGCTGTCTTCAAACTTTTTCGGTGGTCTTCCACGTTCTTCGTTTGTCACGTCAAAATCGCCATTTTTGAATTTTTTAAACCACTCAAAGCACTGTGATTTACCAAGAGCATGCTCACCGTAAGCTTCGACAAGCATTCGATGCGATCCTGCAGCAGTTTTCTTCAAATGGAAACAGAAAATCAATGCTGTCCGCATATCGTAGTTTCCAGGCACAAACTGCGACATGTTCAACGTTATTAAAAACTATGCTGTTGTATGAAACTTGTATGGTTGTGAGTTGAAAATCTTGACCGGATGTCAAAACAAAAGAATGGCGTCAATGACGCGGTTTGACGGTAACTACATTGACAGCTAGAGCCACCTATGGGCAAATTCCGGTTTCATATTAACATACCTGGTATTTTACTTTACTTTATAAAAATAACGAGAATGTTATGTACCCAAATTTTGAGTAATTCTTTGATAGAATATAAGGAAAGACATTTTGTTGAATAATTCCGCACCGATGCATCTTCACAACCTCTAGAATCACAAATTAAAAATAAACCGAGTGTTCAAATTAGGAATAAACAGCGTTGATTACCTTACTAGAAAAAATGCAAAAATATAATATACATAGTAGCATAAATATTATAATAATTGCGAATAAAAACATGCATTATATATTTTTGCTCATTGCGATCTATGTATGTTGAGATACGAAAATACTTATAACAGTATTTTAATTTTCAAATTCAATTCGAAAATAGTCGCCGAGAGAAAGTTATTGTTCGGTACGTAGCGGAGATCAATTTGTCACGTGGATGATTTGGTATGACGACATTCCACCGGTGTACTTGACCGGTTGACCTTTCCGCGAGGAATTCAACTATGTAGCGAGAAATGATCGCTCATGGCGAAATCAAGGATGTGTTCGGCATTTTACCTCGGCGACGATGATTCACGATTATTTTTAATGTAGTTTCGCTGGATATCGGCCGGACACGGGACACGGGACCCGTAGCCAAAGCGCAGGAGGGCGTCGCGTCGTGTTTCGTTCACCATTAGGCGCGCGATTAGGTAACCTAGAGATCCATGCTACAACGCCATTGTACGCGTTCGTAGTTCGTACGCGTGGCAAGACGTCAACTTAATCGAAAGTACGTTCTCTCACATTTGAATTTATAGTGAAACTGTAATGCAAACTGTAAAGGATAATCTAGGATGATCTAAGAACTCGCGAAAGAAGACCAATAAATGATATACACACAGATTTTTATTCAACTTAGCACGATTGTTTGTCAACAAATTATGTATCACATTGTGTGTACCAGCTAATGTCTAACATCTTTTGTTTGAAACATTATTTGATGCAATTTGAAGTAGGTTACGAGTAAATTCCGGTGGTGCAGTTAACTGACTTACTTGGTACATGTATGTATGTGTATGTACAATATAAACGTACACGTACACATACATAAAAATATCATAGTCAAGATTTTAATTAGATGCAACACACAAAAGACTTACAAAATAATTAACATGTGTCGTTTACTAAATCTTCCTTTGTTAGTTTACAACCTAATGCTATAGTAAATCGCAATTATTGAGTGAGAAAGAGAAATAAATACGCATTACCATACAATGTTTTAATTTCGCTTGTGCTTTCGCTCCTTTTACGAATTATGTACCACTCTTGATCTCGCTTACAATTAGTTCATGATGTTTTTATGCATTATACACTTGTTGGCATTATTTATATGGGGTGACCAAGTTCTAGTGAAAGAGAACATCTAAATCGCGTTTTTAACAATAACAGAAATGTTTGATATTCCATTTGAACGGTTTCGGAGAAGGAATTGCGTTCGCGAAATTATTATGTGCATCGCAATGCAGGTTCTCCTCAGCGCCGCGCCGCCCAGCTTTCTTGTATAATAAAGATCATTTTTTTCAATTCTCTTTGACTTGGGATACGCTCTCATTATTCTCCTTGCAACTAATCCGAAAAAATACATGCACGGCACAACCTTGCTATTACCCCCGACCGTCTCCACAATTAATCAAAGGAAGGCCTAAAGACAGTAAAGCTTCAAATACAGTAATGTCTCTATTGACGCGAAAAGGATCTACACGTTTGACGCAAAAAAATATCCCCTCCACCGAAGTAATCTGATCTCGGCTCGGGTATATCGGTGTGAACCACTACAAATGCGACGCTCAGGAGTTTCGATTTTTCATACAATTGCGTATCATTGTTGACTGCAGATCAGCTTGGCCGTACTCCTTATCATCAGGCTCCCTTGTAAGCCGTAAACTTGCGTCGTCTCTTAACGAGACCAGGCAACGATATGTATCCGTGGACGATTTTCCTCGGTTCATGGCTGACATTTTGCCACATGTTCAGCAGGAACTGGTACATATTATGAGAGTTACCTTGTCAACAATCGCTTTGTTTATTTAGGTTGGGGAAAAAGTAATCCATCATTTCTTCGTTAGATGGCTTTAGTGATATACAGGGTGTCCCAAAATTCCTTCAACAGCCGGAAATGGGAGGTTCCTAACGTCATTTGAAGCAACATTTTCCTTTGCAAAAATGTTATCCGCGGCTTTGTTTAGGAGTTATTAACGAAAAATACGGACCAATCAGAGCGCGATCTAGACGCTAGTTGTCACAGCCGGCCTGGCGCGCCAACTGTCTATTGGCTGACTGTGTCAACTCGCGTCTAGGACGCGCTATGATTGGTCCGTGTTTTTCGTTAATAACTCCTAAACAAAGCCGCGGATAACATTTTTTCAAAGGAAAATGTTGCTTCAAATGACGTTAGGAACCTCCCATTTCCGGCTGTTGAAGGAATTTTGGGACACCCTGTATATATCTCGTAAAGTATTGGTCAGACAACTTCAGGCTTGTGCTCGTTGGAAAAGTGACATTCCGTACCAGAATAAATTCTTCTACAGTTTTGTTATTGGTCGATTCAGTTGAGAGTTATAGGTTATAAAAGATGGAGGTTAACAAAAAGAAAATTCGGTACATTTTACAATTTTGTTTTGATAAAGGCGAAAATGCAAGGCAGGCGGCTGAAACTGTGAATGGAGTTTATGGTCCGGATACAGTCACAGCTAATCACGCGCAATTTTGGTTTCGCCGATTCCGTTCCAGGAATTTCGATGTTAAAGATGCACCTCGCACAGGTAGGCCCGTCGTCGAAAATGTCGATAAAATCATGGAAATGATCGAAGTAGACCGGTATGTTAGCAGTCGTAGCATCGCCCAGGAGCTAAAGATCGACCATAAAACAGTTTTAAACCACCTGCATAAAGCTGGATTAAAAAAGAAGCTCGATGTCTGGGTGCCACACGAATTGACGCAGAAAAACCTGATGGATCGAATATCCATCTGCGAAACATTGGCCAAACGGAACGAAATCGAACCATTTCTTAAACGGATGGTGACTGGGGATGAAAAATGGGTGACATACGACAATATCGTGCGAAAACGATCCTGGTCAAAGCGCGGTGAAGCGACTCAAACGGTGGCCAAACCAGGACTTACGGCCAAGGAAGGTTCTGCTCTGCTTATGGTGGGACTGGAAAGGAATCATCCACTATGAGCTGCTTCCATATGGCCAAACATTAAATTCGGACCTCTAGTGTCAACAATTGGACCGGTTGAAGGTAGCGATTGACCAGAAGCGGCCAGAATTGGCCAACAGGAGAGGTGTCGTGTTCCATCAGGACAACGCCAGGCCACACGCGTCTATAGTGACTCGCCAGAAACTCCGGGAGCTTGGTTGGGAAGTTTTAATGCATCCACCTTATAGTCCGGACCTGGCACCAAGCGATTATCATCTTTTTTTATCCTTACAAAACTTCCTTAGTGATAAGAAATTGGCATCAAGAGAAGATTGTGAAAATCGCTTAGTTGAGTTTTTCGCCAATAGGGAAAGCCGACCAGGGCTTCTATGGGAGAGGCATTATGAAATTACCTTTAAAATGGCAACAAATTGTCGAACAGAACGGCGCATATTTTACCCAAATCGGACAATCCGAACCAAGTTAAATAAAGTCTTGAAATAAAGGTAAAAATAATGAATTACTTTTTCCCCAACCTAATATTTGCCTTGCCTACGTCTTGTTTGTGGGATTGCCCGAAAAAATTCCGGATCTATCTCGACGGCCCTGTACTTTCGAATAAATCAGAAACGGAGAGGAAAACATAGCATGGGCAGAAACACGAGGACTGTCGGTAATGAGTGCAAACATGCGGCTAACGAAACTATTCGTGGGATAGAATTTGCGATCCATTATTTCCACCATCGAACGATACGTGGATAGGAGAAACACATACAGGGTGTTAGAAAAGTCTGGAAACGTTCAAATATCTCAAAAATAAAGTATTTTAAAGAAAAATGGCTCAGACATGTATTTTATGGTTCCGCAAGGGCTATAAAAATGTGCCGTTGGTTTGACCTTGAAGAGTAATTTGAAGGTCACGTGAAGGTTACCTCAATTTTTTTATATGGCATCCCTTATTTTTTATTACATATTCTTGTAGCTGATCTCAAGAGCTTTCCAAAACACTGTAATCAAATGTTTCTTCATGAATTACTTTTCGACTTATAAGGCTTCAAATGTACCACGTGGAGGTTGCACGGCCTTAGGGAACGCATACTGCACCAAGTAAATCTTATCTCACCAGAAATGAGACGAAACGTTTTAAATAAATTTGATCTACGATTAGGTCATCGTCGAGCAGCAGACGGAAGACAATCTGAACATTTAATTCAGTAAAAACCCGTTTACACACGCACGCACGCACACATACGCACACACAAGAGATGTAAATCCGACCGTGCAACCTCCACGTGGTACATTTGAAGCCTTATAAGTCGAAAAGTAATTCATGAAGAAACATTTGATTAGAGTGTTTTGGAAAGCTCTTGAGATCAGCTACAAGAGTAGGTAATAAAAAATAGGGGGTGCCATATAAAAAAATTGAGGTAACCTTCACGCGACCTCCAAATGAATCTTCAAGGTCAAACCAATGGCACCATCTTATAGCCCTTGCGAAATCATAAAATAATATATGTCTGAACCATTTTTCTCTAAAATGCTTTATTTTTGAGATATTCGACCGTTTCCAGAGTTTTCTAACACCCTGTATATGTACATACATAGAATATATTGTATACTGTATACATACATATAGGGTAAAGGAGGCACGTGGCCGGCTCGCAAGCAGAGCAAACACGGAATTCGCGGCGTTCCACGGTGCGCCGCCTTTCACTTTCGTTCTCTTTCGGTTTTCCGTCTTAGTCCCGTGCGCGAAATATCGGGCCACCTTATTAACGAAGATTTACGGGAGATAAAGCGCCGATTAGAATGTCGATAGAACGTTGCTGTTGGCAATAAGGGTTGCTCCAGTGTCAATGTTTATCTCGGCTCTGCATATAACGTAATCGGTTCCCACGGTCATGTTCCGCGTGATTTTTTCGAAAGGCCTCCCACGCACCGGTCAGCCATACCTGGTACACCGAGTCACACCGTGCGCGTGTTTTTACCACGAGGAAAATCTGTCCTAAACTCGAATGGAATAGAAAGCGGGGGAGCATAGCATACTGCATACGCCGTGCGGCATGCGGCGTACGGTATACAGGCTGTGCCAAAGCTGTTGTATGTCCTTCCTTGGGAGGGGTGATTTCCGAGGTGATTTCAAGTCACTTTTCCCTTTGCGAAAATCTTCTGCGCGGCTTCGTTTTCGAGTTATCAACGAAACACGCGGACCAATCAGAGCGTGGCTACAGCGGGCGAATTCCGGTACGGCCAATGCCAACACTACGCTCAGCTGTAGTCGCCCTCTGATCGGTCCATGTTTCTCATTGATAACTCCTTTACAAAGCCGCGCAGGACATTTTCGCAAAGGAAAAATTCACCCCTTCCAAGGAAGTACAACATTTTTCGGACACCCTGCATAGCATAGGAATACATATATGTAGAGTATAGAGGAAGGCTCGGATGCAAATATGTACATAGCGTGTAAACGCAAACGCGCCATGCCGGGTCGAGCCTTTGTTGCATGGCCTTTTTCTCACGTGTCGTTCGTTTTCGTTCCTTGTGAAAGCAGAATGAGTTTATGCCGCCTGCGTTACATATTTTTCCAGGCTAGCCAGGGCCGGATTAAGCCCCGTAGCAGGAGTAGCAAATGCTACGGGCCCCGCGCTTCTGGGGGCCCCGCGCCATACAAACAAGGGCCGATACATGAGCGCCTGTCTATGCCAGGGGGCACAGAGAGTTTTCCTAAAAAAAAGCCAATTCATTGTGGTTGCCGCAAAGCTGCGCTACGTTTACACACGAGCGGCCCTGATGCAAAGCCTTGGGCACCCCGATCACATTTGCTACGGGCACCGCGCTTGCTTAATCCGGCACTGAGGCTAGCTATTACACTCGATCTTGATGGTCTGAAAGATGCGTGTCATTCTGACTGTCTATTTTATTCAAAACCATAGACGAGATGTCTCGCTTGTTCTACGCTCGCAACAATCCTACAAAGACTTGTAACCGGATTTTTTTGGGGGGCGGGGGGGGGGGGGGATGGTGTAAAATGTGCCACCAAACTAAATTGATCTTTCTTCGTACCATTTGATAGGGCCCTCAAAGAAAACCCTCTGTGGCAAGTTTCAAGTTAGTACCCGTATCACAAACGTGAATAGTTATAGATTACACGGTCCAACAAATTCCAACAGCCAAAAAGTATTTCGATTCCCACTCTGCGATTCTTATAGAGTTTTTCGCGCTGATTCCGAATCTGTTTTTAATTTTTCTCCTATACGTACAGTTTTTGAGAAAATGGAGTTTTAAAAAAAGACATATTTTCCATCTTTGAACAAATATTGTGATGTTATTATAAAAGATATTGAATTCATCTTTACAGCAGAAGATTCCTTAGACTTTCCCGAATACAGTGATATATAATATTAATACATCGTGATTGTTTAAACATGTTTAAACGATCATTAAAGACGGAGAGACACCACTTTAGCACCAATTTCTGACGATATTTTTCAATTTATCTGAAAAAATAAGGGTCCAGCGAAAAATCGAACTATACCACGCGATAGAGCAGGCTTTTATCTTGAAAAACCCCCCTTGGAAGTTTGCAGCACCGACGTTTTTACCGAACCAGAAAGCAAAATATCTTCGCCCGACACAGTGTTACCAGATGGGGGGAAATCAAAGATATATGATGTGCCCCCTCTCTGATGACCAGAGCGCGACGGGGCATACGCAACGTGTCGGTGGAATAGGGAAGGTGAATAGTGGAAGGGGAAAAGGAGGAGAGATTTCCGAGAATTTGGGTACCGATTGGTACCCATATGGCATCACTGGCCCGACATGAGTTGCGGCCAGTGGCGCTCGGAACGGTATACGGCGCAGCGACGGGATACGGAGCGGCGGACGGCCGTTCTAGTGGTGAGCGCCACTGGCCGCAACTCATGTCGGGCGAAGATATTTGGCTTTCTGGTTCGTTAAAAACGTCGGTGCTGCAAACTTCCAAGGGGAATTTTTCAAGATAAAAGTCTGCTCTATCGCGTGGTATAGTTCGATTTTCCGCTGGACCCTTATTTTTTGAGATAAATTCAAAAATATCGTCAAAAATTGGTGCAAAAATGGTGTCTCTCCGTCTTTAATGATCGTTTAAACATGTTTAAACAATCATAATGCATTAATATTATATATCACTGTATTCGGGAAAGTCTAAGGAATCTTTTGCTGTAAAGAACAATTCAATATCTTTTATAATAACATCACAATATTTGTTCAAAGTTGAAAAATATGTCTTTTTTTAAAACTCGATTTTCTCAAAAACTGTACGTATAGGAGAAAAATTAAGGCCAGATTCGGAATCAGTGCGAAAAACTCTATAGGGCTGAGCACGGTTTAATGATGTCAGGTTCCGTTCGGAAGGAATAGCGTGGTCTTTGGTATAGAATATAGAATATGTAAAATAATATATATTTAAAAAATATTTAATATCGAAGAAACGAAACAAAAACAATGTCATTAGAGTCATTGCTACCGATGAAATAACGTAATATAAATGAATATTTAATAATTATTTTGTCCCCATGGTGAATATAGAATGCGATACAAGCATAAAAACATTTGACTTTGAATTTCAACATAAGTACATAAGTAAATTCATTAATTAGCCGGCTTGATCTTCTCTCGTTTGTAGCATCTGTCCGAGGGCGTCGCGATTCGTGATTCGTCGGACTTTCAGTATTCTAGTAACGGTCTGCGTTACCAATCCGGACAGAATGCGAATAATCTGACCGTCCAAGTACTGTTACTCGCTCCATCTCGCATCGAAGAACACGCGCAACCTGCGAATCGGTTTTCACTCAACGCAACGAACACACTGTTCTTCGGATCATATCCTTCATTATCGCTGATCTCACTGGAGAATGCAGCGTTAAAGTTAAATCAAATTCAAATTACTTCAAGAATATTTTTGAGACATCCTGTATAGAAATTTCAATTTTAAACTTCCCTTTGTCCACGACTGCGCAATACTGCGCATGCTACTCTTAAACTCTTGAAGCCATAGAACTTTTTCACTGCATCCATTTTTTTTATATTCCAAATATTGTAGTTGACGGGCAGTTTAGGTGGCATAATTAGCAGAATCAGCCTGTATGATAATACATGTAGCGTTGCGCGAGGAGTGTAAATGCTTCTGCCGGATCGCTTCGCAAGACCGAGGAAAAGCGGTCGGGTGAGATCGAAGTCGCGGGCGGGCGCGCGCGATTCAAAGAGACATTTCGCAACTCGCAATTAAATTGCTGAAACCGGCCGCAGGAAAAAAAAGAACGCGTTTCCTTTGGGCTTCCGAAGGCGCGGATGCACCGGGACAGGATATTGCTGGTAATGCGTCGCGCGACATTCCAGCGACCAGCGACCGGCGCGCGACGCGGCGTTTCATTGGTTCCGCTTGTCTCTGATCGGCACGCGGCACGCGGTCATTCATTCAGTGAGAAATCAACCGCGGAATACATATCAGGTTTCCCAACGAGCGAAAACCTTGCAACACAATATCGCGGCAGTAGTAAGAGTAACGGATAGTGCTCTTGGGAGACCGATTCAAGTGCCGTTTCAACCTTTTTAACGCTGCAACTATCAGACTCGCCAAAACAACGACTTTCAGGTTTCTTAACTCTTTCCGATCCTACGTCGAGCCAGACCCGACATTAACTTTTGCACCAATGGTTCCACACTTCACTGATTTAATAATGCTACAATTACGTAGTACACTCCCGGACGAAAAGATAGCACATCGCCTATTCTTTCTCATTTGGTACAATAAACTGAAGAAAATGAGTATTTTAATATGTCAACATATTCTGTCATGCCTCTATGTATTATATAATGTACTGAATATCATCGACAATATTTACTTCAACAGCATTGTAGAAATGAAAACATAAATACAGTAAAAGCTCCTTCGTTGTCCAAAGGCCGGGGGTTTGAGCGGACAACGACCGTGCCCGGACACTATTTTTGATTTATGACTGCGTCTTTAGTGAAACGGCTAGTTAAATGACAAAAAAAGCATTCGCAGTCAAAAGCAGTCAACTGTCTGGCTTTAAAAAACTCCTTATTTCCTTGCCATATTCCTTTCCTATTGTTCTCCGTTCTGCGCGGGTCTAGACAGTCCTGGGACATATCTGGCGACCAGATCCACGCAGGCCTAATCCTCTCGTTGACAGGCAGTGGAGTGGAGTGGGTAGGCACTGGACAACGATCGTGCCCTCGATTCAGGACAACGAAGGAGCGATTCCTGTATTGTAGTTCGCAAGTGGGTCAAAATGATAGCACGTGTAGTAAATCTACGCTTTCCAGTTACACTGAAGCTCGCGAATTGCGAACATCAACTTCAGAACATAGTTAATAAAGTCCGTGATATTATCTCGTGTTGTATATTTGTTTAAAAAGGGCAAAATATTATCAAAAATGGGTCGCGGAAAGAGATTGAACGCGTGTGAAATTAACACTATAATAAAATTGGAAGAAGAACAATATTCAGTGACAAAAATAGCAAAAATTATGAATAAAAGACGAAAAGTAATAATGAATTTCTTGAAAAATCCGGAAAACTATAGTAAAAAGAAGAGTTCTGGACGTCCGCAAAGTCTAAGTGCCCGGGAACGTCGTGCAATACAAAGAGCAGCATCCAATTCTAAGATGACTGCAAGGCAAATTGCTCAAAGTGTTGGTGTAGACACTAATATAAGGAATGTGAGACGTGTTTTACAAAAATGTAAATACATAGAACGACGAAAATTAAAGAAAAAGCCTTGTTGGTTAACTGTGCAACATAAGAACAATTGGTTACACTTTGCGGAAAAGAATATTCATATGCGAAAGAAATGGCAAAGAATAATATTTACGGGTGAAAAGAGATTACTATTTTCACGATATGCGAAAAGGGGAACAGTTTTCGAGTCGTCGGCAAATGGGACGTGGTAGTGTGACGATTTGGTGCGGTATCGGGTACTATGGTAAAATGGAAATCAAATTTATAACAGGAAAAATGAATAGCAAAATGTATTTGGAAATGATTAAGGTACAAATAAACACGTACGCGACCAGAATTGCTGGAGAGAAGTATACTTTTCAGCAGGATAATGCCGCAGTACACACTGCAAAAGTAGTCAAAGAGTACTTTTCTCGAGAAAAAATTCGCGTTTTAGATTGGCCCGCAAGATCACCCGACCTCAACATTATTGAAAATTGTTGGGGAAATCTTGCCCGAGCTGTATATAGAAATGGCAGACAATTTGGAAATATTGCCGAATTAAAAGAAATGTATTCAAGACGAGTAGGAACAATTAGAGCAAAAAACCATTAAAAAACTCTTTAAATCTTTGCCAAAGAGAATGACGGCTGTTATTAAATGTAAAGGAGGAGCCACAAAATATTAAGCAGTAATTATCATTCGTTGATTTACTGTTATATATAATTTTAAGTTAAATGTGCTATCATTTTGTCACGCAACTTCTATAAAGAAATTTTGTAATTGGATTAGTAGTGGTTCAACCGATATAGCCGAGCCGAGATCAGATTACTACAGTGGAGGGGATATTTTTTTTGCATTCAACATGTCAACCTTTTTTTGCAACTATAGAAGAATTACTGTACTTCGAATCACATCAGGAATCATCCCTTTCAACGGAGTATAATATTTTTGGGACATCCAGTATAATGTAATACTTGATCTCGCTGCAATGTAGGTGGAAATTAGAAATGCGATTCAATACGGTGGTAATGGCCGAGTGTAATGAAACAGCGACCGCCGAAATCTGGGATTGCGAGAATCAGATTGCCGTCAGAAATTCACACGGACCATTCAGAACAAACCTAACGAACAATTTCACTGTTTCCCGTCGCGTCGTTAGAAAGCAATGGACTTTTTAGTCACTAACGATCTTTTCCGTGAGCGTTCCGCTCTGTATTTGTTCAAAGCATCTATCCTGCAGTTAATCACCGTTTTTACCGCAACGCGATCGAGGCGTGGCTTCACGGAACCGGTAACATTTCTGTAACAACGTTTTTGGGGGTACTCGATCCTTCCCTTGATCTGATGACGTTCCTTTCACACTTCTCATGTCCTACAAGAACTGTTGGCCAACTTTGACTGAATATTTCTGGTACAGCAAAAGCTCCTTCGTTGTCCAAAGGCCGGGGGTTTGAGCGGACAACGACCGTGCCCGGACACTATTTTTGATTTATGACTGCGTCTTTAGTGAAACGACTAGTTAAATGACAAAGAAAAGCATTCGCAGTCAACTGTCTGGCTTCAAAAAACTCCTTATTTCCTTGCCATAGTCCTTTCCTATTGTTCTCCGTTCTACGCGGGTCTAGACAGTCCTGGGACACATCCTGGCGACCAGATCCACGCAGGCCTAATCCTCTCGTTGACAGGCAGTGGAGTGGGTAGGCACTGGACAACGATCGTGCCCACGATTCAGGACAACGAAGGAGCGATTACTGTACATCCCTAATGGCCCACGTTACTGTCACTTTACAATTTACGACTGGTAAATACTTGATCGTGTCTAGCAAACATTTCCAGTCGCCCATCGACACTTCCGTGTGTCCTCGTAGACTGGACAAAAATACTCTACAAGGATCAATAATAAATTTCTTTAGGCGGTTCTTTTAAATGGAACCATAGACATGTGTTTGTTCCCCATATTATGACGGCATTTATTCAGACGAATTCAATAACCTACATAAAAGGCAATTTCCTTATACTTTATACTTTATACCCTAGCCCGGTTTAGCCTCATCATTACTGGGCAACTATCGTGCCGTCGTCGCGTCGCGCGTCAATCCGCTAGTCATCAACGACACTTTTCTCGATCAGATTTATTTTTCCTTATGTCTGTAAATTTTTACGTACAATAGTGTTTACATAACTTATAGATTTTTAACCTCTCAACTGAATGACTCTTGAATCATGAACATCTATAGAGACGTAACCTGAGACAATCGATATTGGCATAATCCAAATTTTACTACAATCAACATAAATGCAATATATGTAGTTTATACTAATGTGAATACTATGACACGATAAAATAAAAGAATTATTTACTGAATTAAGAAGAAAATAATAATAAATTTTCAACAGGTGATAGCACACACAAATGACCACAGTTGACTCTTGATCCATATAATTGACAGGTTAACAGGGTAGGTAGACTCGTTTTTCCAGGATTGCAACGGTGCGTGATGCGTCTTCTAATTTCTCGATAATGCAAAGATGGGATTTTTCAGTAGCGAAAAGCGCTAGATAAAAGATCAAAATAGGCCGCGGTCGGCCTCTTTTGTCCTATTTTTACGTTTACGAGGCGTAATATCCATTATTCGGCAGCATATAGCTGTCGCAGCTATGAAAATACAAGCTACCCCTAAGGACAAAAATCCAATTTTGGACGTCAACCGCGCGCGGTCTCTCTTTACGATTGAGGCTTTTGCGACTACAGAGTATAGAGGATTTACATAACTAATCACATAAAAATGACGCGACGACGCGACGGTTCCTACACGTGAGACTAGTTTTAAAAAAGTGTGTAGGACGTCGGATGAATTGCGAAATTCCTTAGCCCCGGAAAAGAAAATCGAGCAAATTACGTCCCGGGAACGAAACGGTTTGTTTCATTGCGCGTCGTGTGAACCGTCGCGACGCGAGGACAAAGGAAAACCGAACGCGACGGAACGTAGAAACCCACCGAAGAAAAACCTCGTGACACAATAACGAGGAAACGCGAAGAATCGTCGTGCTAATTACCGGCTTCAGAAAAAGAAAAAAAATATGAGCCGTGCCGGGCCTTAACCTGAGCTTGAGCCAGAGCCAGAGCTTGAGTCGGTATGGGTGTATACAGTATATGTAGAGTGTAGAGTATACTACATCTGTAGAGTAGAGAGTATACATAGTGTATAGGAATCGTTCCTCCGTTAACTGTGAATCAGAACGTCTTCTCCTTCTCCCGTAACTGACGCACACGCGACTCTCTTTCTCGACACCGGCCGGTAGTCGTTGACATTACGCAAACCTTTTCGCGATTTGATTCACGATCTTTCTCGTTGATCCCTTACCTTCCTTCCTATTTCTCTCTGTTTCACTTTATTGCGACACTACTATGCGGATTCTACAGGCTGGTGGTGAACTCGTGGTACAACCGGAAAGGGGGTGATTCTCAGTGCCGGATTAAGCCAGCTATAGCTTTATCTTATTGTTCTAGGCTTTGTATCAGGGCCGCCGCTAGTGTGCAAATGTAGCGCACCCTTCTTAAACAAACACAATGAATGACCTTCTTTTTCTTTTTGTTCTTTTAGAAAAAGTATGTGCCCCCTGGCATCGACAGGCGCCCTTGTCCGTTCATATTTCGGCGCCTCTTCGATGAGGCGCCCGTGTGCGGGGCACGACCTGTCCAACCGCCTCGTGTAAACTTACAAATTTCGCTTCGTGTAAAATCGTCTACGGCCTAGCGAATTGGGCCATTGCACGCGAAGTAACAGAAAATCGATGAATTTTTATCGATCTAGCGCGAGAGACGGTAATCGGGCTAGTCCGAATGCAGCCGCAATTATGCCACCGGTCCCCTGGCGGAAGTTAAGAAGCGGTTCCGGAAATGAGAGCTCCCGGCTCCGACGTTCCGGCTAAACTCAGTTTCCCTCGACCTTCCTGGGATGTGGGTTAGCGACTACTGGCTTGGATCGTGCTCTACGACATTTTCGTTCGTTGAAAATCTCCCTTCAGTCTTACACTCTAAATTGTTTCTTTTTTCCACGTGGCCACCTCGACGACTATTATTCAACCATTAAGAGACGTATTCGTAACTGTATTGGTGTGCGCAGGGTGTATTTGTCAACGACTTCTCGCGCGCGCGCGGGGGTGTATTGTTGTAGGTATTGTTAACGCGAACACTTGGACGAGTAGTGATTTACATCGATCGACCCAGTGTCCATGAAACGGTATTCCAGTTTGTTCACCCGTTTCAGGGTTTCGCGGCGTAAAAGAGAAATCCTTCGTTTATTAACATTCACTTCTGCGGTTTATTTTCCGGAGTATGCGAAAAACTCGACCACGGAACGATCGTGCAGCGGCGCGGTCGCGCGTATACCTTTCTCTAAACGCGATACCATGCAGTTTCAGCGGCGATTGGGCCCGACCGGGTCGAACCGGGTCCGGTTCTGTTCGAATCGCTTCGGACAAGTGGGTAAAATCCGCATGCATTCCTTCCTCTCGCTGGTTCCACTCGCACGATTTCCCCTGGAGCTTACCGATGCTATATACTATTGTACATACTACAGTAATCGCTCCTTCGTTATCCTGAATCGTGGGCACGATCGTTGTCCAGTGCCTACCCACTCCACTGCCTGTCAACGAGAGGATTAGGCCTGCGTGGATCTGGTTGCCAGATGTGTCCCAGGACTGTCTAGACCCGCGCAGAACGTAGAACAATAGGAAAGGAATATGGCAAGGAAATAAGGAGTTTTTTAAAGCCAGACAGTTGACTGCTTTTGACTGCGAATGCTTTTTTTGTCATTTAACTAGCCGTTTCACTAAAGACGCAGTCATAAATCAAAAATAGTGTCCGGGCACGGTCGTTGTCCGCTCAAAACCTCGGCCTTTGGACAACGAAGGAGCTTTTACTGTATATGGAATAAACGGTTATTTTCTTTATATTTTCAACCGCAACGGAACTCGGGTCTGCTCCGAAAAACCGATTGCCAACTTTTTGTCGGTCTCGCTCGATCATTCGACGCAATAAACCCTCACTCAACCTTCGTCTATTAGCCACCAATTCGAAACAATCAGTTTTCGCGGAAAGTTGTTGCGTGTTTTTGCGGATCCATTTAGTCATTGGCTGGTGATTAGGCAATTTTAGAACCACGCAACAAATCATGTTATACATATTATTATTATTATTATTATTATTATTATTATTATTATATACAGACCGAGGTCCTTTTATACATGGGTTTACAGACGTTTTGTATAACTGATAAAAACAAATAGAAAATAACAAAAATATACAAAAAGAACAGAAAAAAAAGAAAAAGAAGAGGAAAAAAAAGAAAATTTTCTTAACCTAAAATTTTTACATTCGATGGGACAAGCGCAGAACTCCACAAATACAGGTACAATATTAGCGAATAATCTCGCGTAATTTTGTTTTGAATGCCTGTAACGTGCCATTAAAAAAATCAATATTATTGTAAAGTGTATTTGATCTCGCAATAATCCGATTTATAGGATTCATTACTCCATATGATTATTTGGATTGCGTTGTTTGAAATCCTGCTCTCATTCTCAAAACACGTTCAGGTACATAAAGAGTAATTTGCCTAGGGAGAGCGGAACAATCTATATTATTATTCAACAAATTAAAAATGAAGCTTTGGTCGGATACTATTCTTCGATCAGATAATGTTTCCAGGTTGACTATATTTAATATTTAATATTTTAGAGTAATCATGATCAAAGATTGACATAGGATTGTTTGTCTTATATGCACAAAACCTAAGAAATTTATGCTGCACTCTCTCAAGCATAATTTATTTATTTATTTAACATTAAAACCAAGGTTTTATTTTCACACAGTCTTGCAAAATATCTCTATATACAGACACAAATGAAATTGAATTGAATTTCGCCAGTCTATACAATTTTATTTAAAAAAATAGAATTTCTAAGGAAATATGGTGTGACAAAATGATAGCACATTTAATTTAAAATTATGTATAACAGTAAATCAACGAATGATAATTACTGCTTAATATTTTGTGGCTCCTCCTTTACATTTAATAACAGCCGTCATTCTCTTTGGCAAAGATTTAAAGAGTTTTTTAATGGTTTTTTGCTCTAATTGTTCCTACTCGTCTTGAATACATTTCTTTTAATTCGGCAATATTTCCAAATTGTCTGCCATTTCTATATACAGCTCGGGCAAGATTTCCCCAACAATTTTCAATAATGTTGAGGTCGGGTGATCTTGCGGGCCAATCTAAAACGCGAATTTTTTCTCGAGAAAAGTACTCTTTGACTACTTTTGCAGTGTGTACTGCGGCATTATCCTGCTGAAAAGTATACTTCTCTCCAGCAATTCTGGTCGCGTACGTGTTTATTTGTACCTTAATCATTTCCAAATACATTTTGCTATTCATTTTTCCTGTTATAAATTTGATTTCCATTTTACCATAGTACCCGATACCGCACCAAATCGTCACACTACCACGTCCCATTTGCCGACGACTCGAAAACTGTTCCCCTTTTCGCATATCGTGAAAATAGTAATCTCTTTTCACCCGTAAATATTATTCTTTGCCATTTCTTTCGCATATGAATATTCTTTTCCGCAAAGTGTAACCAATTGTTCTTATGTTGCACAGTTAACCAACAAGGCTTTTTCTTTAATTTTCGTCGTTCTATGTATTTACATTTTTGTAAAACACGTCTCACATTCCTTATATTAGTGTCTACACCAACACTTTGAGCAATTTGCCTTGCAGTCATCTTAGAATTGGATGCTGCTCTTTGTATTGCACGATGTTCCCGGGCACTTAGACTTTGCGGACATCCAGAACTCTTCTTTTTACTATAGTTTTCCGGATTTTTCAAGAAATTCATTATTACTTTTCGTCTTCTATTCATAATTTTTGCTATTTTTGTCACTGAATATTGTTCTTCTTCCAATTTTATTATAGTGTTAATTTCACACGCGTTCAATCTCTTTCCGCGACCCATTTTTGATAATATTTTGCCCTTTTTAAACAAATATACAACACGAGATAATATCACAGACTTTATTAACTATGTTCTGAGGTTGATGTTCGCAATTCGCGAGCTTCAGTGTAACTGGAAAGCGTAGATTTACTACACGTGCTATCATTTTGACCCACTTGCGAACCACAATATTTACGTTTTCATTTCTAGAATGCTGTTGAAGGAAATATTGTCGATGATACTCAGTACATTATATAATACATAGAGGCATGTCGGAATATGTTGACATATGAAAATACTCATTTAGTTCAGTTTATTCTACCAAATGAGAAAAAATAGACGATGTGCTATCTTTTTGTCCGGGAGTGTAGTCTCTCAAAATTGAAAATTGAAAATTTTTTAATTATCTCTGAAACTAAGTCCGACTGACGAGTAGATGTATGGAGAAAGGTTGCTCAGAATGTTGCCCTTGACAACATATGTCAAGGTCAAGGTCAAGGCCATCCGAGGTGCCTCCCCTAAACGTAATATGTATACGACTGACTGTATGTATACATATATACAGGGTGGGGCACCTAATAGAGGTCACCTGAATAACTCGCTTGCTTTTGAAGATAGAAAACAATGCATCAGACCAAACTTACTTGATATCGAGCCGCTCGGAATCTGATGTCATTTTTTTTTTCTATAGGTGGAGACGAGACGTCAAGGAGATATGAAGGTCAACTTCATTTTTTTAAATGGAATGAGGTATTTTTTAATATATCAATCGATGCAGTGGACATTCGTTATAAAAAAAGTACTAACCTATGTATGTCGAAAAGTTAGTAGGTCAGGTGATATTTCAATTTAAATAACACTCTAAAACACCATTACTGTCGTACTAACAATATGAAGTTAACGTTTACTTACTTGTGTAACGTCTTAGTACGACAGTAATGGTGTTTTAGAGTTATTTAAATTGAAATATTTCCTGAACTACTAACTTTTCGACATACATAGGTTAGTACTTTTTTTATAACGAATGTCCAGCTGCATCGATTGATGTATTAAAAAATACCTCATTCCATTTAAAAAAACAGAGTTGACCTTCCAGAGTTGAGCGCCTCGATATCAAGTAAGTTTAGTCTAATGCATTTTTTTCTATCTTCAAAAGCAAGCGAGTTATTCAGGTGACCTGTTTTAGGTACCCCTCCTGTATACAGGGTGGAGCACTATGTCCACCTTGAATATCTCCGTTATTTGTAATAATATGGCAAAATGTTATGAACAAAATTTGCACGGTACAGAGGGGGCCATATTGTAACACAAACATTTTCTTGCGTGGGTGGAGGCATAGAGGACATTTCAAGGTCATCTTGATTTTTTTAAATAGAATGTCCTATTTTTTATACAATAGATCGATAGAGTATCAAATTCTGAGTATAATAGTGTTGACTTTCATATGTCCTAAACCTAATAGTTAACGAGATAATATCCAAAGAATATAGACAATTGTTTCGATAATATTTCTTAACTATTAGATTTAGGACATATGGAGGTCAATACGTTTCTACTCAGAATTCGACAGCCTATCGATTTATGATACAGAAAGTAGGTGATACCATTTAAAAAAATCAAGGTGAGCTTGAAATCTCCTCTATGCCTCCAGAAGAAAATGTTTATGTCACAATATGCCCCCCTCTACACCGTGCAAATTTTGTTCATAACATTTTGCCATATTGTTACAAATAACGGAGATATTCAAGGTGGACATAGTTAGTGCCCCACCCTGTATGTGTGTTTGTATTTTCTGACAAGTCTACTCGAATCGAGGGCCCTTATCGTATAGGCAAGGACAAGTGTAAGGTCACAACCGTGTAGAGTGTAGAATATAGAGAAATAGAAACAGAAGAATTAAGACAGAAGGAGAGACCACTATGGTTCGACAGTCATGGCGAGCGGACAACTGGGCAAACGAACCACCAGTAACCAGTACCGCCACGCTCGTTGGACTCTGTGCGAGGAAATCGTAGAAATTTCTTTGTAATAGCTGCCAGATAAGACGGAATTATCATAGTCTATTTCTTTCATAACAGGTTGCCTGTCGAATACGAATCATAATCATAATGAACAATAATATGTATTGTACGGTCAAATAATTCTGTCACAATAATGCAGACAGAAACGGTAGAAGAGATCGTGCTACAGTAATTCTTCCACAGTCGCAAAAAGGTTGTGCACGTTGAATGCAAAAAAAATATCCCCTCCACCGTAGTAATCTGATCTTGGCTCGGGAATATCGGTGTGAACCACTACTAATCGAATTACGAGACTTCTTTATTTTTCATTATTTTTTTATGGGACGTTTACAATTTTCTGAGAAGTATGTTCATTGGAAGAAAAAATGGCGAAAAGTTATCGCGATGAGAAGAGATTTACGTTAGATGGACCGGATGGTGTTTTAGAATTATTTAAATTGAAGTATCTTCTGAACTACTAACTTTTCGACATACACAGGTTAGTACCTTTTTATAACGAATGTCCAGCTGCATCGATTGATGTATTAAAATATACCCGATTCCATTTAAAAAACTGAAGGTGACCTTCATATCTCTAAAAAAATAACATAAAAACAAAAGTTTTTTTGGTATCGTACGAATCCCATTTTACCATTCAACTTTGTCCTTCAGACATTTGACGTATCGTTGAAAACAACAAAGATACTTGAGGTGGCAACATCAGGTGACCCACCCTGTACATGCTTTTGAAGAGTAGCGTTCTCGCGGCGTTCTGCCTGTTCTGATTTCTGAATTTCTGATGCATCCGTATCTTCGAGTGAACGTGTTAACTGTAAAATCTCGACATCGACTATACGAAGAGCACACCATATATATTGGCCCCGTGTGGTACAGGGTTCAAGGTCGGCCAGTATACGCCGAAGACGGTATCCATGATGTGCGCGCGTAGGAGCATTCACCCTTTGGAACTCGCTGCTATAATAACTATGCTCGTCCCAGGTGCAACAGAGACGCGTCTGGAGGATCTTCCACGGACCTCGCTCGCTGCTCACTGAACTCTCTGTGCGCGCGCGTGTGTGTGTGTGTGTGTGTGTGTGCGCGCGCACGGACTACGGACGCGTCTTCGGCCGTGGATCGTGGATCTTCTTGGACAAAGTCGACCGATCATCGGTCCTTCTCTTTTTCTAACGAGCAGGCGGCCCTGACAATAGGGACCGTCGTCGCGTTGCGCCGTTTTCCCGCGACGCGGAAAGTAAACGCGAGTAAAATTGTGCCAGTAGTTAATCTACTGTGGTTAGTCATTTCTGCGGGAAACCCGACACGAGGAACTATAATATAATTAACCATGAAGAGAAAATTTCTATGCGTTCCTAGGAAACTGGGGTTTGAAGCACGCAGCTTACGGTTATATGCCGAGGTCGATGAACACTCGGCTGCGTTCACCGACGCCATTTTTTCGAAATAGTTTCTCGGCAACTGCACGCACCGTTTTTAACACTAGACCTACCACGCGAATCAAACTGAGACTGGTCTTACAATTTCATTCTAAAATTCCTACTTCGTGTTACCATTTTTTTTCGCAATGATGTGATAACCTTTGCAGCGATACCTAAAGATGCAATATGTGTATAATGAATTTTATTTTTGTTTTATTTATACAGAATCAAAATCATTTAGAATCGTGGCTACTTGTAACGATACCAGTCATTTTGACTGGTTCTTCTCAAAGTGGGAAAGTATCCTGTAATCCGTTTCTATGTAAATGTAGATAGATCCGTAGATATGTAGATGGATTTATCGATGTTTTTGTTAGGAAAAGTTATCGCACTCTACGTCTTATTTGGCGCCAAAAAAATAAACATAAACATAGCCGTGATGTAACGTAACATAGCCATTGATGCCGTATATGCATTGATTCTGTATAATACTGTATAATTGTACCCCTACAAAAACATCCTGTAAACAGGAGCCAAGTTCCTATGGCCGTAAAAAGTTGTGGGATCAAATAAAATACGGTCAAGTTCGTTAGTTTAGAAATACCTCTTGCAATACTGAAAAAAGCGTTTGTAAAAATTAGTTTAAAATAACGCTATTTAATTTTTAATGAATCACATGGAGTGCTAAATTATTTAAACTTGGCCGTTACTTTTTAAACCAATGGCCATAAAAGGTGTTAGGTAACGGCCAAGTTTAAATAATTTAGCCCTCCATGTAATTCATTAAAAATTAAATAGCGTTCTTTTAAACTAATTTTTACAAACGCCTTTTTCAGTATTGCAAGAGGTATTTCTAAACTAACGAACTTGGCCGTATTTTGTTTGATCCCATAACTTTTTACGGCCATAGGAACTTGGCTTCTGTTTACAGGATGTTTTTGTTGGGATTTCATAAATTTTTGTTGAAATTTCATCAATTATCAAGTAGGTATCAAAGATTAACACTCTGCCGGCGAATTAGAACCCTACTTTACCTAGATTTTTTTTGTTATAATTTTAATGTCATTTTCTATCTTATCGTAATCTAACAGTTTGAGCGATTTGCCACTACATACCTCGAATGGAGCTGTACGGACGTTTGAAGAGAGCAGATGATTCTTTCCGGAATTTACACGGTTCCCTTATGGGAAAAGCGGCATATTTCATTTTCCCCATACATAACCTATTTCGTAAAGTTTTTTTTTTCAATACAACCCCTTTAAGGTGTAAAATTTCAAACTTTGATAATTATTCCTTTGAGTATTTGTTATGGTGGACCTATGTACCAAATTTCAAGCTTGTGGGTCAATGGGAAGTACCCAAATTGTTTTGATCTGTCAGTCAGTGAGTGACAAATTTAGCGATCTTTGAGGTCCTATATCTCGGAACCTACGAATGTTGGAAGATTAATGTTTTGTCAATATTGAGACATGATAGCATTTAACAAGTGTACGAAACTACATCTCTCCATCTGCCTCCAGTGCCGAGTTATAAGCTTCTAAAAAACGGCTAATTAAAAGGAGGTAGTGCGTGGGACTTGGCTGGTGCACTACCGTGCACCTAGATATCATAGCATTTGACTGAAAATTAAAATAAAATTTCTATCAAATATGGCCGGGTGCTTCTTTCTTTTGCACAGTAGTGTATACAGTGAACCACGAAAGTATTTCAACGCACTTTAAAATAGTATAACTTTTTTATAATTGTACCAAACTGGTTTACTGAATGATATGCAAAAAAGATTTTCCAAAAATTACAATTTACATGGTCGCTGGCAAAAATAAAAAAAAGCCCTTTTTAAAACTTTTTTATTTAGGCCCTTAATGAGAATTCAAAGTATGTTTCGTAGATGTATATTATGTAGTATATATACAATATAAGTGGTTAAATGTGGTGAAAATCATAGTTCTTCGCGACTTTTGGTCAGGTTCTGCTTAAAATCCACAGATTCTTACATCTTTCGATGCGTGTCGTTTTTTTTTTCTGCGTGAACCGATTTCGTTGAAATTTTCAGCATATGTATAACTAGCATACATCAACGAAACGTATATTTTAAATTTTCATTACGGGCTCGAAAAAAAAAGTTATGCATGGTGCCTTTTTCACTTTCTCATGTAATTCTTTGCAATTGCAATTTTTTCAAAATCCTTTTTGCATGTCATTCGGTAGATCAATTCTTTTATTTGCTGAAACAAATTCAGGTCGTTTGGTCCGATCATAAAAAAGTTATACCGTTTTAAAGTGCGTTCAAATACTTTCGTGGTTCACTATTATATGTACATACATACATATAACTATGCATTTTTTCTAAAAGGCCAGTCATTTTGATTGGTTTCGGTAGAAATATGTATACATATTTTAACGTGCCATTTAAAACTGTGGTGTCCAAGGTGGTTTGGAGCCCACCTTAAACTGTAGGTCCCGTCGCGTAATAACCATAGAAATTGAAGAGCCACAGTTGAAGAAGCGACGTAAAACACCCAAACAAAAAAAGGTATATTCTAATTGCCGGTAAATCTAGTGTTGACATACCTTTCATTCGTTTGCACCTAGGTAGTATAAAAAGTAATGGTCATCCGTCCTAGGGGTGAATCTACACCTCTGGATCGGTGGACATTTGTAGGAGAAACTTGCCGCAAAATTGTTTATGACAAAGAAAATTGTTGTTAAAATTTTTTTTACATCAACACCTTCTACTCATCGAGGAGAGAAAAAGTTTGAAAGGAGCCATATGTCGCAAACAAATAGTTATTGAGATATAAGCTGTTAAAGTTTTTCAAAATTTGATTGTGTGGAATTATACGTATAGACAAAAGCCTACTACTACAGTCCACACGTCCGTTTCGATGAGACAGAACATGATCGTGTGCGTAGCTCGAGCCTCGAGGCAAACAAAATTTAAAGGGACATTAAATGTCGTTTGCCTTGAGACACGCACACGATCATGTTCTGTCTCATCGACACGGACGTGTGGACTGTAGTACATAGTACGCTTTTGTCTATACTTATAATTCCACACAATCAAATTTTGAAAAACTTTAACAGCTTATATCTCAATAACTATTTGTTTGCGACATATGGCTCCTTTCAAACTTTTTCTCTCCTCGATGAGTAGAAGGTGTTGATGTAAAAAAAAACTTTAACAACAATTTTCTTTGTTATAAACAATTTTGCGGCAAGTTTCTTCTACAAATGTCCACCGATCCAGAGGTGTAGATTCACCCCTAGGACGGATGACCATTACTTTTTATACACCCTGTACATAGTTGTAATCGCTAATACACACGAAACGAGAGATATACTGGTCTACCTCGCTTGCAATAAACTGGATTATATCAGGTCCTATAGCTTGAAAATGATATGACAATAGTTTTAACCGATAGTTGTGTATCGTTCGGTACTTGCCGACCCGTGACAGTTTAGATTGTTGATTTTCTGATTGCCAGACGATTAAACAATTTCATTCGTTTTCCTTCGGAACACTTTTTCGCGCGAAACGTACCTGCACGAACTACGTTCAAATACACTAATTCTGTTTAAAATCCGGAATATCCGGAATAAATTAGATTTGTTATGTCAGGACGAGTTCGACGGCCTAGTATACTATAACCTTGACATCACCTTAACATTAACAGTAAGGTGTTAACACTAAGGCAGGCTTGAGTCGTTGATACTGGTCACAAGATATTGATCTCTCGAAAGACATATCGACAACTACTGCCTTCCTTGTTCTAAGACCTTACTGTTAAGGTCGCGTCAGGGTCATAGATTGTCTCTTGACATGAGCAATAATATTATGTACTAAAAATTATGAAGCGCCATTTAAAAAAACGAAGATGATCTTCATTTTTCCGTGAACAAATTTCTTTCCCGCATATTTTTCCATTGCATTTCGTAGCCGTCTAAAAGCTAATCAATCCAGTTCGAAAATTGGACACCTCGTGTGGTCGTACAAACTTTTAAGAGGAGGTGCACGAAGGTGCACGATAGCTTCCGGAAGTCCGGAAGAGCGTTAGAACGAAACCGGCACAGAACAAATTTGATCGGGAAAAGATACGGACTGTAGCAGTTGAAATCGATTTTTGAAACAACAAAACGATAATGAACGATTTTAATGTTGGACGTGGATAGGTAGTGAGCACAATCTTGCGAATTTAAAATGCTTTGGCAATAGAAAATTAATGGATTTCGTGAAAAGAACAACATTTTACTCACTTACAGAGAAATATGAGATAATTATAAACTATAGAACGCTGCTTTCGCGTGAGCAATCTTAAACGTAGTGGTAGAGTGTATTCAATTATTTGAAGCAGCTAGAAGATAGTCGTGAACTTATACAATACATTATACAATATCCGCTACAATCGCGAGATCTGTCTAATCAACAAATTGTGGAACCAAATAATTCGATGAGCAAAATTGAATAATCTCAAACCGACAAAATAGTTGAGGATTTTCTAACAGATTTATAGACAAACAGAAGCAATTAATTATTTTTCTATTGTGATATTTCTTAATAAAATTTTTAACGCGGAGTACATTCTAATATTTCCTCGTATTAGTCTCCATTACTAGGTAATTTGTTATCGCGGATTGATAGGTTATCTTTAATTTTTCACTAGTCTAACTGCAAGTTCACATCAAAGATGCTCACACACGGTCAGTCTAAAATTCTTATGTTCGTGTATATGTGTTCGTTTCACCTGTTTATCTGAAAGTTTGCATTTTTCGTTTGAGAAAGATGAACTTACTAGAACACTCTGAAGACACGAATGATAATCGAGGATTTTTGTAAACTTGACAGAAATGGTGGTGTGCTTGTCGCTCTATTCGATTATTGGTACTACATTTCGAGAGGGATAGATCCGTCTGTCAGACTTCCAAGGAGTTAATCCGTCTGGTACCTTGGAACGTTCGGTTGAAAGCTAAAGGTAGTCGAGAAAGATAAAGAAGAAGAAGAAGAAGAAGCAGCAGAAGAAGAAGAATCGCATGACGAACGAATGATTCCCAAGTCGGGAAAAGATTACTTACTCATATTTGCGGAGGTTTGTTTAGAGCCTGTTTGGAGACATGCCGCGTTCCAGTAACGAAACTCTCGCTGTTAGCTCTCGGAACAAGGATATATGTATCACGATGAAAATCGAAGCACGGGATAATCGACACGCGTTGTTACTCGTTTGTTACTAGGAATCGTTTCGGCGTGGCGCGCACGAAAGGCGCTCCTTTCCTCGGAATGTCGGCGCGCGGCGGTCGAGAGAGGACAGGACGGTTGGTGCCCACCTGTTGTTCCTACCGGCGGAAATGAAAAACTGAATGCGAGAAGAGAAGAGAAGAGAAGAGAAGAGAAGAGAAGCACGGACACACGGCACGGCCCGGCCCGGCCAGATCGGTGGCCGGTCGCGTGAACACTTCGAAAAATTACGTGGAGATGTTCAAGGAGATCGACAGAGAACAGTCGACGCGAGACGGCACCTACATACGTAACTGGCAACGGAACCGTTAACTCGGTCTCGGTGGCATCGACATCACCGCGACTCGGACTCTGACTCTGCCTCTGTCTCTGACTCTGACTCGGACTAGACTGTGCAAGAATTCGCTGGCGCTCGACCCCCTCTAGAGTCCAGGGCGTCCAGGCCCGTCCCGTCCCGTCCCGTCCCGTCGCGTCCCGTCCCGTACCCGTCCTGTCCTGTTCTGTCTCATCTCGTCTCGTCTCGACTCGCCCTGTCTGGTCTCGACTGGGCACTCGTCCTGCTACCAGCCAGGGTAGGACAAATACAAAGTCACCGATCATTTTCCCGACTGTGAAAAAGCGAACCACTATCTTGAATTTCGTACCGATTCACAGTGTTTCGTCCAATGGAAAAAAGTCCGAAAATCAAAGTGTAAGAAACTACAAAACGTAGTTTCTGAAACTGCATTAAATTTTAACTGAATAAATCAATTTGTTGTTAAAATTGAGGCTGAAACTTCACTGTCAAACTCCGTGCATTAAATTTTAAACATGCGTCCCTCGCAAGCTATTTGGTTTTGAATTTGATTTTTACAGGGTGTTTTCAGCATTATAAGACCTTCAATCTCCTAAAAATTTTTTTTTAAATAATCGAAATCTGCCCTAATCTTTTATGTTCAACGTTTATCAACTTTGATTAGAGTTTTTAAAAAAAGTACATCAAAGTACATCCGAAAATTTTTTTTTTACAGTAATTGGTGGCATATTAAACTTTAATTTCGCGTTGGTTTAAATCTGCTCACATTTGCTAAAGCGGAGAAAATAATAAAAAACCATATAAAGAGGGGTCCGATACACCTGGGAAAAAAAGATTCGAGTTCAATGTTCTCATGACTTTGACAAATGATTGATTTCCATATAAAGAGGCTCGCGCTCGGCGTCTTTCGAAGAAATTTATTGCAATTATTTTTAAACGCATGCCATTTGATAAGTACTTACATTTTATTCTTATAAATTATATATTTAGTTTTAAAATTGTTTAAATATTTACAATCTTCCAATTCAGTATTAAAGAAAGTACCAAAAGGTTCCTTTGAGATTTTGTATTATATTAATTTAAAGCACATTAGACTTTATATGACGGTCGACCTTAAGTGCATAACAAATGTTAAAAATAGTAGAAATTTATAGTAATCTATCGAGTTCCCACTTGAGTCCGCGCGAAACGATAAGACGCTATGTTTACTCATTATGTTATTCTAAATATACAGTCACTTATTTTCAATTGTTTATACGATATCCGTCGTGGTCAAAAGTATCAGACGTGAAACTGAAGCCGAACATAGTCAATCGCAAACGCGTCCAAGTTATTAACAACACTGTCCAACAAATTACAACTTTTTTTTTGTATTTCGATTCCCACTATGCGATTCTTGTAGAGTTTTTCGCGCTGATTCCGAATCTGGCCTTAATTTTTCTCCTATAGGTACAGTTTTTGAGAAAATGGAGTTTTAAAAAAAGACATATTTTTCAACTTTGAACAAATATTGTGATGTTATTATAAAAGATATTGAATTGTTCTTTACAGCAAAAGATTCCTTAGACTTTCCCGAATACAGTGATATATAATAATAATTGATATATAAGTAGATAAATAAGTGATATATATAATAAACATGTTTAAACAATCATTAAAGACGGAGAGACACCACTTTCGCACCAATTTTTGACGATATTTTTGAATTTATCTAAAAAAATAAGGGTCCAGCGGAAAATCGAACTATACCACGCGATAGAGCAGACTTTTATCTTGAGAAACCCCCCCTTGAAGTTTTTGCGAAATCGACGTTTTTACCGAACCAGAAAGCAAAATATCTTCGCCCGACATACGTTGACGCCAGTGGCGCTCTCGGGACGGGATACGGAGCGGCGAACGACCGTTCTGTTGTTTTTTAGACAACAGTTGTATTATTTAATAAATTAAATATAATGCAAATGAAAAAGAAATTTTTTAAATGTCAATTTTTGAGATTTCGAGGTCACGAATTTTTTTTTTAATCAATATTACAATTTGTTTCTAAATTGTTATAATGCGTAAAAAGACAAATTCAACGATATATAAACAACGAAGGTCCACCCTAATGTATATCCAACAATCAGGACCATGCACGATTTTCAATGTTCTCCCCTTTTTAATATATTTTATGAACCGTTATATCAACGACGTATGTAACAATTAACAACAAGAACTACGTAAATTTATTTTGTCGGCTTGATAAGAACATCTATTGGCATTAGATTGACTCTGAGAGAAACAGAGCTTTTTCAATTATGCCTGATTAATTTTTGATGAAAGGCGTGCGGTCTGGTCTCGGAAACCGCAACTAACACCGTTGTGAGTAAACACTTCTATCAGTCGGCTATTAATTTTTGTAGCGATGTGAAAGCATTATAACTACTAACTATGGTAAGCGGTTACTGCACATTGCAGCTAATTATATGTACTTATATAAAAAATGTTGGGACAAGTAAAAGAACTTATTGGAATTTTGTAAACTAGTTTACACATCAGTTTACGAGTTTCACGTGAATAAATTTATTGAACTTGTGTTTGTATATGACGCGTAGCCACACACAGAGACAAGACACGATATGTATGTGTTCATATATACTTTACTACATATAATATGCAGTATGTATAGTATAGTAATGTATAGTAAATATACTACATATTATACAGGGTGTCCCGAAACTCCTTCAAGTCCGGGGAATGGGAGGTTCCTTAGGTCATTTGAAGCGACATTTTCCTTTGCAAAAATTAACGCCGCGGCTTTGTTTATGAGTTATTAACGAAAAAGACGGACCAATGAGAGCGCGACTTGGCACAGTCGGCCAATAGACAGTTGGCGCGTCGGGCCGACAGTGCCAGCTCGCGTCTAGGTCGCGCTCTGATTGGTGAGATTAGTCTGTGTTTTTCGCTAGTAACTGCTAAACAAAGCCGCTGCGGCCATTTTTGCAAAGCAAAATACAGTAAAGTAGTGATATTTGTCAACGACCGCGTACGCGATAGTTGTCAGATGCCTATCCACTCCACTGCCGGCCAACGCCACGCCGCGGAACGGTGATGATTGATCTCGGCTCGGGAATATCTAGGGTAAAACTTCTTTATTTTTTATTATATCTTTATGGGACTTTCACCACTATATTTGTGGCATTTTTCTGATTAAAATAACACCAGACGCAATATAATTTCAACTGTATTTAGTAGTTGAATCGACGATGAAAGTGTCGCGCGCAAAGAAGGATAGCGTATGGGAAAGAGAGAGACGCGGACGGTCGCCGTTCGTCGCCGGCACACGTGTTCGCTGTCCTTCCTTGCGCTCGAAACTTTCATCGTCGATTAAACCACTAAATACAGTTGAAATTATATCGTGTTTGGTGTTATTTTAATCCGAAAAATGCCAGAAATAAGAGGATGAAAGTCCCATAAAAAATAATGATAAATAAAGAAGTTTTGTAATTGGATTAATAGTGGTTCACACCGATACGCTTCGGCCACGCGATACGTATTTCATGCTGTCCTTCTCTATACGTTCGGCTTTTGTTTGAATTCTCGGCGCGATCGGCGCGGCGCGGCGAGGTCGGCGCGGTAGACGCAGTCATAAAAAAATAATGTCGGTATGCGATAGTTGTCTGTGCAGAACACAGGCTGTTTGACAAGAATCGCAACTTTACTGTACAGGGAGTTCCAACTTATTCCCCTCCGAGAAAAATCCCGATTTTTTAAAGGTTCATTTTGTATAACACTAAAAAATACACCCTTTGATATTATTAAAATATTATTCTGTTATACGGTACTGTATCCAGAAAATGATTGTTTAGTCCATTTTTTCTTTTTCAGAGTCGGTCCAGGCTTTCCAGATACCGTGAGAAGTTGCATATTACATCAGAAACTTCAGGTATAATAGATTCTACCATTGTATTTACACTAGCCACTCTCCGCGAAACCGTAACTCTTTCAAACATAATTGAAGAGTCCTTGTAGAAAACAAAACGCAAATGCCAAATATCATATTTTTCGGGAGAGGGAAAAACTTGCCTCACTTTAAATTATTTGTCCGTGTTTTTCGTTAATAACTCCTTAACAAAGCCGCGGCTGCCATTTTTGCAAAGGAAAATGTTGCTTCAAATGATCTCAGAAACCTCCGGAATTTCCGGATGTTGAAGGAATTTTGAGACACCCTGTATAGAACAACCCAAATGCATCACAAAATTTGGTAATTGTGCATAAAAGGTTACAACACCTCACCGATTTCGATAAAATTTAAATATGTTGTAAAACTCAACATTCTGAACAACTTTTTCCTATACATGAAATCCGCCGCAGAGCCTTAGTTTGTTGAGATATTTGCAAAAAAACTGCAGCTACAGTAATGTCCCATTCTAAGTAAGTCAATCTCTCGGTTCTTACAAGGAGAACCCCCGCTCTGTCCCTCACGGATTTTGTTCAGACTTTACAGACTTATAGATCTCGTTCCCCTGATTACGAAAATACCCCATTATAGGCGCAGACGCTCAATAGTTTTCGAGATATTTGCAATTAAAGTTTCATAACCGTAAAATATCAGTTTATTCAGATTTTTACCAAACAGCGGTTTGGCGTAACAGCAGCGAGCTGAACTGTTACGCCGCAGGCCCGGGTTCGAATCCCTTCGTGGTGAATTATTTTTTATTGTTTTTTTTTCATGGAAAATGGATTTTCAATGTTAAATAAATTTTAAATTAAATATTTTTATTCGCTAAAGGACTAATTGAAAATGATACTTATTATTTTATAGAAGAAACACTAGATCTATTACTACATATACAATAGATTATAAAACAATAATAATATTTAAATAATAATACATAACAAACAACAAATATAAATATAAATACAAATACAAAATAGGATAAATTTGTTATTTGTTGTTTGTTATGTATTATTATTTTATAATTATTATCTTTTGTATATGTAGTAATAGATCTAGTGTTTCTTCTATAAAATAAATATCATTTTCAATTAGTCCTTTAGCGAATAAAAATATTATATTTAAAATTTATTTATTTAACATTGCAAATCCGTTTTCCATGAAGAAAAACAACAAAAAATAGTTTACCACGAGGGGATTCGAACCCGGGCCTGCGGCGTAACAGTTCAGCTCGCTGCTGTTACGCCAAACCGCTGCTTGGTAAAAATCTGAACTAAACTGATGATATTTTACTGTTATGAAACTTTAATTGCAAATATCTTGAAAACTATTGAGCGTCTGCGCCTATAATAGGGTATTTTCGTAATCAGGGGAACGAGATCTATAAGTCTGTAAAGTCTGAACAAAATCCGTGAGGGACAGAGCGGGGGTTCTCCTTGTTAGTTTGTGACCTAGATCGAAACAGGACACTATTTTTTATGTGGTTTCGTCGGAAGTTCCGAACGTAGAAAAGGACAGCATGTAAATATGGATCGCGCGGCCGGAGCGTATCGGTGTAAACTGTTAACCACTACTAATCCAATTACAAAACTACTTTATTTTTCATTATTTTTTATAGGACTTTCACCAAATTATTTGTGAGATTTTTCTGATTAAAATCACTCCAAACACGATATAATTTCAACTGTATTTAGTGGTTAAATAGACGATGAAAGTGTCGGGCGCAAGGAAGAACAGCGGACAGTCGCTGTCGCCGTCGCCGGCACAGTTCAAAGGCCCGCGTGTTCGCTGTCCTTCCTTGCGCTCGAAACTTTCATCGTCGATTAAACCACTAAATACAGTTGCGATTATATCGTGTTTGGTGTTATTTTAATCCGAAAAATGCCAGAAATAAGAGGATGAAAGTCCCATAAACAAATAATGATAAATAAAGAAGTTTTGTAATTGTATTAATAGTGGTTCACACCGATACGCTTCGGCCGCACGATCCGTATTTACATGCTGTCCTTACCCTTACATGTTTTCTACGTTCGGCTTCGTTTGTACTCTCGGCGCAGTAGACGCAGTCATAAAAAAATAATGTCCCTACACGATATTTCTCCGTGCAGAACACAGCCCGTTGGCAAAATATCGCGACTTTACTGTACCATCTTTTAGCACTATCGATCGATAACTGATTTACAACAATGAGTTTACATTTTAATGCTATATTATAGTATTACCATTAGCTCGTAAAAATTTGTACACATACATATATTCTTTTGTACAAGGACTCGTCAATTATAATTTACATTTTACATCCTCCTGTCTCATTTAGACCACTCTGTAGATCAGGTCTGGGCACGGGTGGGGCCCCTCAAACGCCTGCTTCCCCCACCAAGCTTCCTTTCAGTGGCGCTCCTCGCGGCTTCGATGCACGAGGCCTGCGCACTGCTTGCGACGGACGAAGTGCGTCCTTCCTTCATAGTAACGGCGGATGCTGGTGGGGGACACTGGGCGCTACAGTGGGGACGGTCTTGTCTCAATTGAGACAAAAATGCCCAGGCCTGCTGTAGATACTTTCACCGGGTTTACCTATTTATTTGCCGTTTTATTTTCTTATAGATGATGAATTGCTGCATCGAAAAGAAAAAGGCTAGGGAGATATCCGCGCATAAATCTCAAAGCGTAGACACCGATGATTTCGAGACAGGTACACTGTGTTACATTTATTATATCGCCATTGACAAATATATAATAGGATCTCATTGATTCCACCGCATCGTACAAGTAAACAGATTTACAGTGAATCCCAAAAATATGTCAACACTACATATCCCATTTTCGAGAAATTGTCGATATTTGAATTGTGATAATTAAAGAACCTAGTACAAAAAGGTATAACGGGATTGAAGCTTGAAGCTTCTGCTTTTGCAATCCATTGTTCATTTTTATTGAAGATATTTTCTCATAATTCAGAAACGGAAATTCAAGACACTTGTTTGGTCATAAATCTCGCAAATTGAAATGTTTGACAAATTTTGATCGTAACTGAAGGCTTTTGCGTCGACAGAGACATTACTTACTGTAATTGGTTTTTTAATCCTCCTGCATGTTCTAAATCCTCTTTGCTTCTAAACTTGATAAAGAATAACGTCACCTGTATGAGACGGACGCAGTGCTTCGATTATGCACAACTTTTCTCGCGCGTGCGCGGCGATTCCAGCCTCAGTAACGTAAGCTTCTCGATAAAATGGGGTTCCTTGAGCACCCCGCAGAATTTTAAAAAATTTATATGATTTGATTCTGAAAAATGAATGTATAACAAGTGTATTTGTGTATATTTTGTAACTCGTAGGACACGTCCTGGAGTCTTTTTGTCCGGTAAGATTATTTCGGTACATTCCCGCCAATATAACTGCCTCAGGGCTTTGGCCGCTCTGCTACCCAATAGTAGATACGTTACTGTTTTCTTGCGCATGCACGAGAAAAGTTGTGCACAATGGAAGCACTGGACTGCACTGGACGCACGTGGCAGTGACAGTGTCGCCAAACGCCTCCGGATCGGGAGACCTTTTCCTCTCCTCCTTTTCCCCTCCCACTAGCTTATTCCACTACCATGAGCACACTCCGACGGAGTCCGACATTCCCCTCAATGTCCGCAAACTGGTTACGCGATTGAGTGGGGCGAATGGGAGAGACGGCGGCGCGTGTGCGATGGGGACGCAACAATGACATGACATTTCGCAAGTTTTAGGTTATTGCCGCGTATCATAAATATTATGTATGTACCTACTTTGAAATGAATCATACAAGTCGTTCTAGAGATTATAAACATTCTTTATTATTATAGATAAAATGAATTGTAACATGTAGGAGTTTCAGTTGTGAAGTGAAGATAAAATCATAAATGTCATAAAAATATATAATATATTTTAACACTTTTTAGGAATGGACATAGCAAGTTTTGAAACTACCTTTTTAGAACTGAATACTGAATATAATAAATATATTATACACAATACAATAATGTAAAAAAAAATTGTAGGAAAATATAGTCTGTCAGCTAGAAAGGATGTGGGAAAGGATGAGTGGTGTGTGGGCGTTTAAAATTTGAACTTCAAATAACAACAATTATTGAGCTATGGACGGCGAAGCCGTCCGCCAAAAGTGTGATGTATGTATTTCAGCTTCGCAGCCTAAACCTAAAACTTGCGAAATGTCATGTCATTGTTGCGTCCCCATCGCGCACGCGCCGCCGCGCCGTCTCTCCCATTCGCCCCACTCAATCCCCGTCGCGCACGCGCAACGTGTCTCCAATTCACTCTCCCCTTTACTCTGGTCGTCAGAGAAGGGGTACTTGTATTCCCCTCATTTTTTGTCGATCTGGCAACACTGGGCAGTGAACGCGTTAAAAAGTAAATGGACTTGCGTTGAATGAATGAATGTGTATGTACAATGTACATACATACTTTGTTCGTTTATACTGATTCAATGTTAGATAGATTGAAACTAATCTACACCACACGATGCTTACTTTTCTTTAGCTTCAGCAGAGTCGGAAGAAGAGGAGTTTTTCGAGTGTACCAGCGAGGAACCAACGAACGAGGACGATTTGACGGCAAGGCCGCATCAGAAAGCAAAGTATCTGTTATGGAATAAACCCGCGGGAAGATCGGCCAAACATCCTTCACTGAAGTAAAAACTACACAGCCATACTCTCTTTCGTTTTCGCGAAAACTGTTTTTACAAAAACTCGATCCATTTTTTCTCTCTCTCTCTCACTCTCTTTCTCTCTTCAGACTAATCCAAACCGGAGATAATCTTTATTTGCCGATTACGCAAGATCCTGTTCCGAAAACAGAAGATCAGATCGAAGAAGATGCACAAGTAATGATGCAACTTGGAACCGATAAGTACGCCTCAGAGATGCGAGCAAGACTGATGAGCGCATCGCTACTGTCCGACATGGAATCTTTTAAGGTGATCAGTTTCTATAATATCATTAATTTATTTCCCAGAAAAAAGTTCGCACCACCCATCATTTTACAGTTTCAAATCGCATATAATAAATCCAGGTTCCTCGGATGTAATGCAGTCTCAGGTATCCGATCATTCTTGTAAAACAGAAGGGTAGAATATATAGAATTTTTTTTCGAGATCGAGACGAGTTCCCGATCGAAAATTTTGAAATTCCCGATTTATGTCAAGATTCCCGAAAAGCGTCCCGAACTCGCCTGAAAGCGTCGGGATTCTAAAAAATTTCAGGATTTTCAGTACTCGATTACCGTTCTAAGACTCGCTTTAAAAGCAATCGTGGTATGAGATTTCTCATATTTGGGGCGTTTCCGAAAACCACTTTATACAATTTTTCATTGAATCTCGACATAATCGAGAACCCGACACTTGTGGACGAGAGAAAGTTTGAATAGTAATTTACACAATAACTGTACCAGCATTTTTACAAACTGAAATTTTATTTGAAAGGAGCAATGAAGTTTTTAAAAAATTGGTAGTTTATATTTAAAACAAAGAAATAAATAAAGAAACTACTGGGTGGACAAAAGCAAGTTTAATTCTATATTATTTTTATTACGATCTTATTATTGTATTCAACCATTTTGTTAGTGTTATTACTTTGTGGGATCTCTGTTGCTGTCCATTACAGTATATTAATCAAACTCTTGCCAGGCGATTATCTTCGTGGTTACAATAATTAGAACTTCTTTGCCTATAATCATTTCCCAGAAGAGGGAAAAAATTGTATATTTCTTGTCTGTCTACACTTGTCTTAATGCGTACATATCGTTTACAAAAGAATAAAACGAAGAATGCGGTTAGTTAAATTCAATGTAGGTATTCGAAGAAATGAAGAAAAATATTGACAAATGCGTGCTACGTAGATGTTGTATTAATATACACTATTTTGTAGTACTTTAAACGTACTTTTGCCCGCTATACGTGTTGGACAAAATGGATAGTTAACGTTAACGCATTGCATGAAAAAAGAAATGAATCAACTAGAAAGAAGTTTAATAATACATAATACAGGGAGAGTCCGAAGGAACAGAACACCTAAATATCTGCTTTACTTTTCGTTGTACGAAAAACTTCTTAGGACAAAGTTACACTGTTTGAAGGGCCACATGTAACGGTGTAAGGGAAAAAATTTTCAAGGTCATTTTTATGAGATTTCAAGATCATCGATGTTTTTTTAAATGGAATCATATATTTTTTATACCATAGATCGATAGAGTATCAAAGTCTGAGTATAAAAGTGTTGACCTTCATATGACAATTGTTCCGATAATATCGCGTAAACTATTAGATTTAGGACATATGGAGGTCAATAGATTTTTACTCGGAATTCGACAGCCTATCGATTTATGATACTGAAAGTAGGTGTTTCCAGTAAAAAAAATCAAGATGACCTTGAAATATCCTCTTGCCTCCACCCACGCAGAAAATGTTTATGTCACAATATGCCCCCCTCTACACCGTGCAAATTTTGTTCATAACATTTTGCCGTATTATTACAAATAACGGAGATATTCAAGGTGGACGTAGTTATTGCCCTACTCTGTTTACAAAACTTACACGGTGTAGAGGGGGGCATATTGTGACATAAACATTTTCTGCGTGGGTGGAGGCAAGAGGATATTTCAAGGTCATCTTGATTTTTTTACTGGAAACACCTACTTTCAGTATCATAAATCGATAGGCTGTCGAATTCCAAGTAAAAATCTATTGACCTCCATATGTCCTAAATCGAATAGTTTACGCGATATTATCGGAACAATTGTCATATGAAGGTCAACACTTTCATACTCAGACTTTGATACTCTATCAATCTATGGTATAAAAAATATATGATTCCATTTAAAAAAACATCGATGACCTTGAAATCTCATAAAAAATGACCTTGAAAATTTTTTCCCTTACACCGTTACATGTGGCCCTCCAAACAGTGTAACTTTGTCCTAAGAAGTTTTTCGTACAACGAAAAGTAACGGAGATATTTAGGTGTTCTGTTTCTTCGGACTCTCCCTGTATAATGTGGCAAGGATGCTCCAGATTAGATGAATGTCGTCAACATTTGAAAAACCGTCTAGTGTTGTTGATACTCATATACAGATACTCTAAAGTTAGTGATTCTCATATGTAGAAATTCCAATTTGAAACCTTCTTTTGTCCGCCATCCGCCACTGTACGAAGGTGCCAAAGTTTCTTGTTAATACAATAAAAGCAATCTAATCCAACTGAGATTTTACGTACCTAGGCAGCAAATCCTGGAGCAGTATTGGAAGATTTCATTAGATGGTACTCTCCAAGAGATTGGATCGAAGATGGTGGGACTAACAGTTGGGGTCAAGCTACAGGTCCTCTAACTTTGCACTTTAAAATGCGCAAGCAACTGAAGTTTTACAAACTACGTATACTTTGATGCAGGACGCTTGTCAGCAAGAATGCTGATACCGAATAATCCTTGGTCTTCTACCTGGAGTTCGGCGCAACCTGTCCCCGCACATCGGCAAAAAAGATTGTTCGACGACACTAGAGAAGCGGAAAAAGCGTTGTGCTTCCTGAGCTCGAAACGGCTGGGTCAAGTTGCTCAACTTCTTTTGCCATCGTTGACTCATGCTGCGCTCTATACACTCAGTCAACAGAAGCAAGATGCTCTGCCGAATTTACCTGACGTCACGCACAGCATACTCAATAAACTACAGTATGCTACAAAGCCTATTCACCAAAAGCTACATATATACGAGGTGAGCTCTAAGTAGAAGCAGTTACTACCTAACCCCAGGACCATTATACAAATTAACTGATGTTGGACTTGGCTGGTAATGGAAGTTTTTACTCTTCAGAATTTTATAAATACTCATATCTAATTAATCGTCATTGTCTTTTTCAAATATTAGATTTCTTACCAAAATAATAGTTGAAAGCTTCGATACATATGGTCCGTTCAACAAGGCCACCCAAAATTGGTCCGTTCACCCGGCCTCAAGCAGAAATCGAGCCCAGTCTGCAATCGTACGATGCCAGCAGATGGCGAGCATTACGTTGGCAGGGCGTGCCCCGGTACAAGCTGCGGGCAGCTGCTCGGGCAGTACTGCCCTCAATCTGTCTCCATCTCAATTCTGCCCCCGTTTGGGAGGGCAGCACGGTCGCACTAATGTGGCGAATGCCGTTATACAGTGACGAGCAAAAGTGTAAACACACTTCGTTTGTTTTACATAAAATGTGATAATACAAGATATTTTTCAATTGAATGATAAAGATTAGGTAATAATAATTACATGGTGAATGTGATAAGCAAAACATAACAGTTTATGTTCGATAATATTAACATTATATAGAATATTTTACAAAAATAAGCATCGGTAGCAATGTTTACAGTTTTGCACGTACCATCAGAAACGAATAAGATTGTACACATACGCTAGGGAAATGAAATTGTCAACAAATACTGATAGCCAACTGTCGTAAGACACGTTTAGACTAGTGTTTACGTACCCAGACAACCAAAAATCCAAATTTGGACGATCTCGTGTAGGCGCATATGCCGCGCCTGTGTCGACCGTAGGACCAGGGGTTTGGACATGGGCACAGCGAAGGCACAATGCCGGCCTCTGGACTCCAGTGTTACCATATTTTATCCCTTCCGGCCCCTTACCCTTCCGCCTTCTCGCCCAGTTTCGCAGCGTAGCTCTTCCCACTAACGCTGGCGACAGTGGCGACACGCTGGCGTACGGTACACGTCAGCGACTAGTGGGAAGAGCTACGCTGCGAAACTGGGCGAGAAGGCGGAAGGGTAAGGGGCCGGAAGGGATAAAATATGGTAACACTACTCTGGACCAGTGTCGCCAGATCGAGAAAAATCGAGGGGAACACAAGTACCCCCTCTTTGATGACCAGACCAGTCTACGGCACGGGCACCGTGGTCTACGGTCTCACAATTAGTGGGGGATGTTGAAGTGTGCGCATGGTGCTGGAATGGGATAGTGGAAGGGGAAAAGGAGGAGAGGAAAGAGATGTCAATTTGGGCATCTTCTGGCGACACTGCTCTGGACCCCGAATTTGCCTTTGTTTAAGAGGGCAGCACGGTCGCACTGATGTGGCGGATGCCGTTTTCTAGGGCAGCACCGTCGGTAGGGGTAGGTCGCACTAATGTGACAGATGTCGGCGAAGTAAACTTTTATTGTACCAAATATACAGCACTCGTTCTTTTTACTGACAATTGAAATACCGATTTTTGAATGTAGGATTTTATTTTGTGCACATGAAACGAAAGAAAACGAGGGAAACAACATCCGCCACATCAGTGCTGCCCTCTTAAACAAAGGCAAAATCAGGATCCATAGGCCGGCATTGCAGACTGACCAGATTGCATCCAAACGAATGCACGGTAGTCCCCTACTTACCCCTTCCACTATCCTATTCCAGCAATGCGCACACTCCAACGTCCCCCACTAAGACCACAGACTGGTCGCGCAGTCGCGCAACAGCTCTGGTCATCAGAGAGGGGGTACACACTTTTGCGTGACTCCCCTCATCTGGGCACACTGCGGCATTGTACCAGTGATGCCAGACTGGGGGAGGTACGGTGAAATGATGTACCCCCTCTCTGATGACCGGGAATGAGTGGGGTGAATGGGAGACACGTTGCGCGTGCGCGACGGGGATTGAGTGTGCACTTGGGTGGACCTTATTTTTTAACCAAAGAATTTTTTCCCGCGCGCCCCCCAGAATTGTAACAACTGTTGAGAAAATGATCTGGAAAAAATTTGGGGCCGATTGGATCATGGAAAACCGGCGCGCAACGAATTTGAAGATTTTTTTTTTAAACCTTGACATAAATATACGTTGGAATATATCGTTGAATTTGTCTTTTTTTCTCTGTAAGAATCCGTATATAGCATAATCAGTTGTTAATAGAGAAAACATTCGTGAATTGAAAACTTGAAAAACTGACCTTGAAAAAATTTTTTTTTCTCCGATGCTGTGTTCGCCTCCTTGTATACTACAACTTTTGTTTGAAGAGTTTTTTCATATATACATAACTTAAGGGGCGTAATTTGCATTATTCGGAAGAATACGACTGCGCATGTAGTTATTTTCATAGCTACATGCTGCCGAGTAATGCAGATTACGCCTCTTAATATCTCTGTCAGTTATGTATATATGAAAAAACTATTCAAACAAAAGTTGTAGTATACAAGGAAGCGAATATAGCATCAGAGAAAAAAAATATTTTCAAGTTTTCAATTCACGAATGTTTTCTCTATTAACAACTGATTATGCTATATGCGGATTCTTACAGATAAAAAAACACAAATTCAACGATATATTCCAACGTATATTTATGTCAAGGTTTAAAAAAAAAATTTTCAAATTCGTTGCGCGCCGGTTTTCCATGATCCAATTGGCCCCAAATTTTTTCCAGATCATTTTCTCAACAGTTGTCACAATTCGGGGGGGGGGGGGCGCCCGGGAAAAATTTTTGCAAAATAATTTTCATCAAGTATAGCTAAGGTCCACCCTAGTGTGCGCGTGGGGGGGGGGCCCAAAAGGCCCAAAAGCAACAAACTTAAACAAGGAAGACAAACCTGAGAATGGGGCAACCCGAGGACGCTGGTTACGTCGAACAAAGGAGGAAATAGAAAACAAATACCCAAACAAAGAATACAACAGGGTCCCTGAGATCTGACGGTAATACATGGATGAGGAGACAGGGCTCCCCTGTATTCTAGATCTCACTGCACCAAAGTAACTCTAACAAACAAGGCAATTTAACTCTAACAAACAAGGCAATTCATTTACAAATGGAAATTTATAACAAAGAAATAACAACAAACAGGTAAACAAACGGGGGGACCCAAAAGGTCCCCAAAAGCAACAAACTTAAACAAGGAAGACAAACCTGAGAATGGGGCAACCCGAGGACGCTGGTCACGTCCAAAAACTCAAATCAGCCACAACTCCTAGTGCGTCTTGAGCCCTCCACACAAACCCAACCCGCGGTAGGCTCGGCAGGTGAAGACCGCATGGAAACAATATTTCGGTCTGTTCCGAAATTTAGTTGAAGTCGGATCGGATCCCAAGTTGATTATATATATAGATATATATAGCTTCTCCCCAACGAAATGTGTGGTTTTGTGGTGAAGAGGGGGGGCCAAAAGGGCAGGTGTGGCAAACCTGTAGGTCCGAAGGTGAAAAGGCCCGACGTCCGCCACGAGCCGTAAAACGATCAAAAACTCTCAAATACTAGGTAGAATGGCCTTTTCATCAATGACGACCATCCCTGACTAGTAGATCGACCACCCTGAAAGTTGCCCGGGCTATAAAAAGCAGGGTCTGGAGATCGAACGCAGTGGTTATTTGCAACCCATAGCGGGCCGAGGACCGGAACCGCCAATAATGAAACTAGCGTAAGCTGGTGTGCGTTCAGGAAGTGGGGAGTGCCGATCACTCCTCCCCGGTCAAATTACTTACTACTACTAGTGTGCGCGTGCAAATAGAATAGTGGAAGGGGAAAGAAGGGGAGTACGGGAGTTCGTTTCAACCAGTGTCGCCAGATCGAGAAAATCGAGGGGAATACAGGACCACCTCTCTGATGACCGGACCAGTCTACGGCACGGGCACCGTGGACTACGGTCTTAGTGGGGGACGTCGGAGTATGCTCATGGTAGTGGAATGGATTAGTGGAAGGGGAAAAGTAGGGGAGAAAGAAGCACTACTTTTGGTGCCTCTCTGACGATACTGGTTTCAACCTCAATCTGGCGACACTGCATTGTGCCTTCGCTGCAGTGTTCCGATTGAAGCCACAATTTTAGGCGCATGCGCGACAATTTCAGCCTCAATAACGTAACCTTTTCGATGAAATCGGGTAGCTTGAGTACCCCGTAGACTTTTAAAAATTTATTAATGTGTACATATGAAATATTGAAATTTAACATAATTGAAACTTATTCTTTATTTTGAGAATGGGATAGGGAATGACACCGCCAACAACACCGGTACATTCCCGCTAATATAATATAACTGCCTGAAGGCGTCAGGGCTCTGGCCGCTCTGCTGCGTCATTGTAGATACGCTACTGTTTTGGCCGCGCATGCGCGAAAAATTTGTGGCTCCAATCGGAACACTGCGTCGCTGTGCCCATGCAGTGTCGCCAGGTCGAGAAAATCGAGGGGAATACAAGTACCCCCTCCAAACGGAGCTCACACATTCCCCTCTTTTTCCCCTTTCACTATCCCATTCCAGCACCATGCGCGCACACTCCAACGTCCCCCACTAAGGCCACAGACTGCACTGGTCATCAGAGAGGGGGTACTTGGATTCCCCTCGATTTTCTCGACCTGGCGACACTGTGCCCATGTCCAAATCCCTGGCCTGGTCCTACGGTCGACACAGGCGCGGCATATGCGCCTACACGAGGTCGTCCAAAATTGAGCCAATCAGGCCTTGAGCAACTCCGAGCATTGTCTTGGACAATATTGTGCCCGCTTGTGCCCTAGGCACTAGGCACGCTGTGCTCAAGGATCCCCTGGTTGTCTAGGAAACTATAAAGCATTGCATGGCTGGAATTACGCAAATATATGTGTACCAAATTTGATTCTACAACGCTTATATGTATTTAATTAAGAATCTGAGTATAACTGTTTTGATGATTGAGATATTATACATATAGTGCAGGTGTAAGAGGTTGATTATAAATAATCATTAGAAAAACATGTACACTAGATACTGGTTATTTAGTTTAAACTCATTCAAAAAAACAATTCCGTATGCCCGAATATTTTGGAGAAAAGCCAGTAGGCAAAAATGCTCGATTCTGGCCATGGCAGCTAAGCCAGTGTTCCGATATGGGGCATCTTTTCTCGCGCATGCGCGGCCAAAACAGTAACGTATCTATATTAGGATGATGAATTAGCAGAGCCCTGAGGCAGTTATATTGGCAGAAACGTACTGAAACAATCTGTTCCGGCCAAAAAGACTCCAGGACATGTCCTACGAGTTACAAAATATACAGAAATACACACGTTATACATTCATTTTTCAGACTCAAATCATACCAATTTTTTAAAATTCTGCGGGGTGCTCAAGGTACCCCATTTTATCGAGAATCTTACTTTACTGAGGCTGAAAGCGCCACCAGCGGCTATCCATCACACGAGAAAAGAGGCCATATCGGAACACTGAGCTAAGCTCGCGTGGGCTCGATTTCTGCTACGACAGGCCTGGTTGACTGGGAACATTTCGAAAACTCCAAACTTTTTACATACATATATAGACGCAACTGATACATATACATATAGTTAAAAATCATTTGGATACAATAGGAAATCATTCGAGATATAGAAGGCGTGGAAGCTTTGGTTGCCCAAGTGAATTCCTTGCAACACAAATTAGGGGGAAACGATGAATCCAAAGAGTTTACTTCGTTCATCGTTCAGTTGATGCGCGGAAAAGAAGTTGAAGTGCCGGGTGGCTCCAGAGGAAACATTGCCTCGCGTATAACCACCATGTTCAGAGACGCTCAAAAGGTGACAAAATGAACTCGTTTTAATTTCAATAGGATTTGTTTAAAACTGCAAAGTGATTAGTACTAATATATCTCCCGTGTTTCAGGCTGCTTTGGTGATGACGTCCGTTAACAGCAACATAGAAATAGATGGAATCGAAGATGGCAAATTGAAAACATTCCCTGAACCTTCGTGTAAAGAGTTCATATTGCGGATTGTGACGCCAAGACCATCGCCGACCTCGACACCGCAACCACAAAGAATGTACGCGTGCCTCAAACGAGATTATATTCGGTTGGCCGGCTTCTTTTCTGAGGATACAATATTTTTATAGTCTATATGTTCTAAGTTTCATTTCACGCAACATAATTATCCTAAATATTTTCACGAATTTTTTATTCTTTATTCGTTTAATTTCATCCGCGAGATTTAAATTAATTTGTACGTACAAAACGAACGGGAATGTTAGAGGATATTAGTTAAGGCGTGCAAATTAATTATATTGGACATAGATTCTTTAACAGAATTACAGTAAAGTCTTGATTTAATTGTAAGAGACACTCTCGGATCCGTACTGTTTCTTAGATCGCGTAATTCTACTATTTTTTGTGAACTCGCTGACCGCGCCGAATGTAGGAAAGGACAGCGCGTGTAAGCACAGGCCGGTTAAAGCTTACTGCATACCGTAAACGTAAATTAAACTATTAAAATACAGTTTAAATTATATCGTGTTTAGTGTCATTTTAATCAAAAATATACCACAAATAAGTTGACGAGAGTCCCCTAAAAAAATAAGAAACAGGTTTTGTAATTGGATTAGTAGTGGTTCGTGGTTCACACCGATATAAATACCCGACCCCGTATCGTATCGGATTACGCGGCATGTTTACACTTCACACTGCTCGGTGATCGAGGCAACTCAAGCTTCTTGGTCCCTCGCGGGGTACGCCCCGCAGTGGACGGGATAGGCAATTTTCTTAGATCCTAAAGCTCACGTTTTCTTAGATCAAGACTTTACTGTAATAAGAAACAGTTCTGTATTTCTGTGTCTATTTTTATCGTGTTTTCATTTAATTTTACGTTTCCACTGTTTCGGTGAATTAAGTGAAATGCTGTATAATTTTAACGGCATCTTAATATAACGACTGCCTAACTTACACATGGCATCGTAATTTTAATTCTCATATTTCTTGGAACTCGGATCTAATCATTTACACGCCTTTGTAATTGAACAAAATGAATAAGGAACCTTCTACGAATGTTTGTAAACCAAACCTGGTTCTTTTCTGTATTTACTGAAATATCACAAATTGTATATCAACAGGGAAAGTTTGGAATATAAATATTCTTTATAGAAAATAAAGGGGTATAAATACTAAACAAACTTGTGCCCATAAGACAATTTTGTCGTCTGTCACGAACCGCCCAAAAGAAATATTCTTTTCTCAAGCTTTGGCGGCGAAAACAAGTAATCTCGAACAATCACATCCAACTCTTCCAGGGACAACTGAGCGTGTAAGCGCAGCACTGGATCTTCTTCATTGTCTCGTAAGTGTTTCAGACCACGGTACAAATCGACCAAATCCTTTCCAAGACTTGTTAATGTATCTTTTCCAAGACCGCGAAGCAGCAACGTACTAACCATAACTGCCGCTCGTCGGCATTCGAGAACTTTATCCGTTTTTATTATGCAGCTGATACAATAGATCACCTGAAGTCACAATTAGACTTAAATCACATTTAAGTCTAATTAACTTAAAAAAATATAAGCTCTAATACCTGGTAAAATGGTAAACGTACCTCGATAACGATATCTCCAAGTCGATAACCCAATACTTTGCACAATTCGCCTAAACAGGAAAGGCTGGAAGCTCGTACCAGGGAATCTGAATCTCGCGTCGCACACAAAAATCCATTTACTAAAATATTTTTGTACGCTGTTGCCATTTCACCTATCGATTTTATAGAAATTGATTTAAAATAAAGCGTAAACTAGTAGTTTCAGTTTAAACCTAATGCTTCTTTTTGCCCTTGATCTGGCTCATTGTACAGGGTGTATAAAAAGTAATGGTCATCCGTCCTAGGGGTGAATCTACACCTCTGGATCGGTGGACATTTGTAGGAGAAACTTGCCGCAAAATTGTTTACAACAAAGAAAATTGTTGTTAAAGTTTTTTTTACATGAACACCTTCTACTCATCGAGGAGAGAAAAAGTTTGAAAGGAGCCATATGTCGCAAACAAATAGTTATTGAGATATAAGCTGTTAAAGTTTTTCAAAATTTGGTTGTGTGGAATTATACGTATAGACAAAAGCCTACTACACAGTCCACACGTCCGTGTCGATGAGACGGAACATGATCGTGTGCGTGCCTCGAGCCTCGAGGCAAACGAAATTTAAAGGGACATTCGTCGCTTTAAATGTCATTTGCCTTGAGGCACGCACACGATCATGTGTTCTGTCTCATCGACACGGACGTGTGGACTGTGTAGTAGGCTTTTGTCTATACGTATAATTCCACACAATCAAATTTTGAAAAACTTTAACAGCTTATATCTCAATAACTATTTGTTTGCGACATATGGCTCCTTTCAAACTTTTTCTCTTCTCGATGAGCAGAAGGCGTTGATGGTAAAAAAAACTTTAACAACAATTTTCTTTGTTGTAAACAATTTTGCGGCAAGTTTCTCCTACAAATGTCCACCGATCCAGAGGTGTAGATTCACCCCTAGGACGGATGACCATTACTTTTTATACACCCTGTACATAATACTATGCATGTACAGGGTGTTTAAAAAATATATGTCGTGACTATCCTAGCGTGATTCTCCATCTCTGGATCGGTGGAGATTTGTTAAAAAAAACTTGCTGCAAAATTGACCTTGACCTTGAATTTCGAGGTCAAATTTTTTTATCACTGCGGCGTATAGTACTCATCAGGAGGAACAAAAGTCTGAAAGGAACCATGGGTCGAAAACATACCGTTCGCTTAAAAATTGACGTTAACACGTTCGCGCTGTCGCGGCGCGTTTACCGCCTTATGGTCATTACCACGGGGGTGGTACATGCGCCATCGCGAACGTGAAAAAGCTCGAATAAGTTGTCAAGTTCTATTTCTACGATAGTTTCTATTGTAGTTAAATGGAATCCAAATAGTTGTATAATGTCTCGGCGTGTACCATGTCCGTGATAATGACCATAAGGTGGTAAACGTGCCGCGCCGTCGCGAACGGGTTAAGGTCTGCGCATAACAGAGCGCCTCGGGAAGGCCGCGGATCGTCGCGGAAAGGAAAACGACGGTTTTGGGAAGCAGAGAGGCAATACATCTCGGGCGGGTCGACGGCTCCACAGCAGGGAGCAGGGCTAGGTAAAGACAGAGGCGCTCTGTTATGCGCAGACCTTTAACGTCAATTTTCAAGCGAACAGTTCGTTATTGACCCATGGTTCCTTGCAGACTTTTGTTCCCCTGATGAGTACTATACGATGCAATGATAAAAAAAATTTGACCTTGAAATTCAAGGTCAAGGTCAATTTTGCAGCAAGTTTTTTTAACGAATCTCCACCGATCCAGAGATGGAGAATCAAGCTAGGATAGTCACGACATATATTTTTTAAACACCCTGTACATATACAGGGTGAGTCGCCACATTTTGCCATCTAGATTTACGTCATTATTATTACGCATAGCAAACAATGTTTCAGATGAAGTTGAATGGTTTTGAGAGGGGCACATTCTGAAGGTACATTTTTTTTGTAGGTGGACGTGTAAAGGACATATGAAGGTGATTCATGTTTTTCAAAATGAAATCATATATTTTTTATACCATAGATCGATAGAGTATCAAAGTCTGAGTATAAAAGTGTGACCTTCATATGACCTAAACCTAATAGTTAACGAGATAATATCCAAAGAATATATAGACAATTGTTTCGATAATATTTCGTAAACTTTTAGATTTAGGACATATGGAGGTCAATAAATTTTTACTCAGAATTCGACAGCCTATCGATTTATGATACAGAAAGTAGGTGATACCATTTAAAAAAATCAAGGTGACCTTGAATCTCCTCTATGCCTCCAGAAGAAAATGTTTATGTCACAATACGCCCCCCTCTACACCGTGCAAATTTTGTTCATAACATTTTGCCATATTATTACAAATAACGGAGATATTCTAGGTGGACATAATTATTTCCCTACCCTGTTTACAAAACTTACACGGTGTAGAGGGGGGCATATTGTGACATAAACATTTTCTGCGTGGGTGGAGGCATGGAGGACATTTCAAGGTCACCTTGATTTTTTTTACTGGAAACACCTACTTTCTGTATCATAAATCGATAGGCTGTCGAATTCTGAGTAAAAATTTATTGACCTCCATATGTCCTAAATCTAATAGTTTACGAGATATTATCGAAACAGTTTTCTTTCTGCTTTGGATAATATCTCGTTAACTATTAGCTTTAGGACATATGAAGGTCAACACTATTATATTCAGAATTTGATACTCTATCGATCTATGGTATAAAAAATATATGATTTCATTTAAAAAAACATGAATCACCTTCATATGTCCTTTACACGTCCACCTACAAAAAAAAATGTACAGCTTGTCAAATCTAGCATTGCGGCTGACCAGAACATAGGCATGCGCAGACAAAAACAAAGACCGCACATGACGAGAGAAGGATGCAACATCTGAACGGTAAAGCACACACCTCGTCAAAAGTGCGTACTATCCATTATTTCTTACAGCAGTAAACATACGAAACAACTGTTTATATGTTTGTGTGAATACACTTGTGTCACTTTACTTTTTAACTGGACTGTCGCCGCGTGCATCGTTTGACAGGTGACGATCAGTTGCGAGGCTCCGCCTACCTACCACCTACCTCCCCGCAGCGGAGACATTTCCCCTTGCGGGGGACATTCACCCGCAATGCTAGATTTGACAAGCTGTACCATCAGAATGTGCCCCTCTCAAAACCATTCAACTTCATCTGAAACATTGTTTGCTATGCGAAATAATAATGACGTAAATCTAGATGGCAAAATGTGGCGATCCACCCTGTAAACACCCACTCCCGGGACGTTCAATGGACCGCCCCTCTACTAAGCAGTTGATGCCCGAGCTTATGAAGAACTAAGGGCCTCCACTTTTCGCATTGCTCCTTAGTTCTTCGTCCCTCGAGGTTTTTGTCTTTCAAATCGACTATATGTATACCTAATCCTCGTGTTACTTTGACAAGTATCTCTCCCAGTTTGGTTCTCGTTTCCACAGTAATTTCATTTGTTGAAATACGCCGTGACATGTCAATGTACTCGTGTACTAATGTCTCTATAACTACTTGTGGATATGAAGTAGCTAAAGCGCATAATCCATTGATGGCTGCTAGATATATAAACGAGTCTTCGTGTTTCAAATTTTCCTAAAGTAGAAAAAAAATATACAATACAGAACCTGCAGGGTTAACATTTGAAATTAAATAAATAAATTACATTTACCAACTTTAAATATTTGAAGAACAACTGTCTTCCTGGCTACAGCACAAGGATCCCCAGTTTCAATCAATTTAGTAAGAACTATAAGACCATGTGCACGTACAGGAAGTAACGGATCGGTTAGGTCTCTAAGAGCATCCTCAAATTTTTTGGTCGCCTTACGTTCCAGTGATAAATCTTGATACCGCTTCCATTCCGATTGACCTTGATTTTCAATAAGTTCGATAATTTCTTTCATTAACAATAATAACTGCGTTGGAATGTTTGGAACGGTGCAACGGTCTTTTAAAAATAATTTAAATTCGTTAAATACCGGTGAATTGAGAGGTTTTTTCCTTTCGCTCAAAATCATTTTGATCAACATGAAACTGACATACAGAATCTCACAATCATCTTTCTCCGGCAATATTTGCCTTTCCTTAATGTATTCGTTAAACAATGATTTTATAAAAGAAACAATTGTCTCTGGATTTTCTATTTGCGCTTCTTGCACGGCAGATATATTAGACAAACTTAATAGCAGCTTGACAGATAGCAACTGTTTTTGAATTTTTTCTATTGTATCATTTTCAGTTTCTAATAAAGTTTGAGTTCCATTTTCATTGTCTAATTTCATTAATTCCGATAAGAACTGCAATAAATATAAAAATAGTGCGGCTGATAATTGATTGCTAGTTGATGTTAAATCTAGCAAACTGTCCGCAAACTGCTCATAATTTAAGGTTTCATCCATTCTTATAATTTCAATGCCACCGGTTGGTCCGAATCTTGATATTACACGGTGTCCAAAATGTTGAGTTAATTTGTGTCCAAGAATCTCAGCGAAAAGCTGGTTCTTTTGTGGTTCTTCGTTAAAAAATCTCAATAGGAGCTGTTTAGTTTTAGATTTCAATATACAAATGCTTAACCGGGTATCATTGTATATGCAAAATAATGGAATAACTATCCGTGTTAAAACTTTACAAGGTAAATGTTTAAATTTTGCTTCTGTTATTATAAAACATTTCATCAAATTTTCTATACATTCCTCTACTTCATTCTCGCTTATAATTCTGTCCTGTCCTTCTTTAGAATGCACAAGCAAAGGACTACAGATCTTTTCTATAATGTTTTTAACACAGACATCTGGATTATAGTTATAAAGCGCTGTAATACAACAATTTGCTATTGTTGACGAGTGATTTAGATGTTTGGATGCTATAATATCTAGTATCTGAAACAAATAAATAGTTTGTATGAATTTTATATAGCACTTGCATAATTGCCATGTATTATTATTATAATGAGTGCTTGCAAAATGTACTTGTGGGCATATAGCTCCATAATATTCATCCGGATTTTTTCCATGCGAGGTAGCTATTAATCTAGAAACAGTATCCAGTTTATTCCAGTGTTCCCCGAGATCTAATGTATCTTCACATATAGCTACTATAATCGAAATAACTCCATTCGGCTGCATAATTTGTTGAACTAAATGTCTACGAGTTTCTCTCTGAAGCCATTTAGGAGCTCCTTTAATGCCAAGAATTATCATAAAATCTTTCATACTTGTCGACATAGGACAGAGATTTAATAACCGATGTAGTAAAGAAACAAACTTCTCTTGATCTTTTTTTAATTTCTCATATAATTCTGTTGTCATTGTAAATGTTCCATTATCTTCATTCGTATTGCTTGGTTTGACCAATGGAGCATATCCCAATTGTAGAAGTGCTGCTAGTAGTGGACCTATTTGAGCAATTATTGCTGGACGAAACATAGTTTCATTATACAAGTCCACGAGAGAAAGAACTGTAAAAGTTTGTCTTTTGTATCTCTGAAACGAACAAATATAATCTTCTATGAAAATTATGAATTTAATTAACAAAAATGTAAAACTTCGAAGAGCTTCTTATCTAATTTTCGTACTTGTATATCTGTTACATTTTCTTTGCATATTTGCAAAGCTCTAGGACATAATTTAGCCATATCCAGGCCAACACCTGGTAAAAGACCAGGTATAATTCCCATTGCAGTTACTAATTCTATGGCTACTTTCACATCACGAAACTGCTCGACAGTAAATACGGATGTTGTGTTTGCACTTACAGATGTTCTTAAATTTTGTAATATATATGCGATCATGCATATATACTGATATCTAAAAACATAGAAAATATCAAGATTTATAATTAATTCCCAATAATACGCATTAACACATTTGCTGCCAATGAGATCAATATTAAATGTTATTATCAGGAAATAATGATGGAACTTCTACTAAATAACTAATGTCATCTGTGATACAAAAGACAAAGATAAATTAAGTAACTAAGATCATCTATGGCACCAAACATGTTAATATATAATACTTAACCTTTTGAAGGTTAATGAATCTATATAAACTATCCTAAATTTTTACTATTCATTTGCGATCTAAATATTTATTTTATTTCAAAAAAATCATTCAAGTCTCAAAAGGCTAAGTATATGTAGATAATGTTATGTGTTACCTGATATCGGGAGATTCATTCTCACATCCATTATCTTCTGTCATAAATTGTTCATCAACATTTATTAAATTTGATGGTGTTTTGAGCAAAATTCGCTGTAATTTATCGTCAAAGTTTTCGATCTCTACTACAAAAAAGATAACATTTATAGAGCCGTCTAAAAAATGTAATAATCAATTTATACGTAATAATGTTTTTATACCATTACTTATTTTGCCGACTGTTATTAAACAATTCAATATTTCATGATAGTCCATACTTTTTCTCATCATGGACTGTTTTTCAATTCGAAAGAATATAATCATACATTTTATTCATCTCGAGATGAGTGAAGCACCAAAGAGCACCAAAGAGGATATGAGAACGAGAGTGCTTATAAGGTTATATTATGAGTCATAACTTATGAGTGCTATTTCTAAAAAAAAACTGCGCAAAGTAAAAATGAACGAGTAATAAAATAAAATATATGCAAATATATGTTACAGTTATATTTTAGATTTTAGCTTTCGCGGTACTGCGACTCCTCTGGAGACCAGAACAGTTACCCAGTCAACCAGGCGGCAGGCGGCGGCCTGGTCAGGCCTGGTCCAGGTCCGAGCCTGCCATGAGCAGATCCTGCCTAGGGAGGAGAACGGGCAGAACACAGCCGAGGCTACGCTTCGACCTGCTCAAAGGCAGGAAAAATTTCATTTCTGACGAGCGTCTGTGCCACTCAGGTCTCTGGCCGCTCTTCTACCCAATAGTAGCAGTGTTCCGATATGGGGCATCTTTTCTCGTGCGATGGATGGCCGCTGGTGGCGCTTTCAGCCTCAGTAAAGTAAGATTCTCGATAAAATGGGGTACCTTGAGCACCCTGCAGAATTTTAAAAACTTGGTATGATTTGAGTCTCAAAAATGAATGTATAACATGTGTATTTCTGTATATTTTGTAACTCGTAAGACATGTCCTGGAGTCTTTTTGTCTGGAACAGATTGTTTCAGTACATTTCTGCCAATATAACTGCCTTAGGGCTCTGCTAACTCATCATCCTAATATAGATACGTTACTGTTTTGGCCGCGCATACACGAGAAAAGATGCCCCATATCGGAACACTGAGATACGTTTGGATACGTTACTGTTTTCTCGCGCATGCGCGAGAAAAGTTGTGCACAATCGAAGCACTGTATATTGCTGTATATGTACAGATTACAGATGTACATACATTGTGTACATATGAATCGTATGATATGCTTTTCAAAATATGTAAAAAGACGGTCCGTGCTACGTTTTTCATAAATAAATTTGAAACATGCATAAATCGCATAAATTCTATTGACTGACATATAGTCACGATCATCACGCACTGTATCACGATTAATGGCAGTTGACGTAAATACAGAAAGAATTTCAATAATTTCAACCTTATTGTAAACATCAATTGATAGTGCAAATTAATGATAAACAATACAAGAGAAAACTAAATGTAAATAACGTATCATATTATATATATATTATATATGTATATATACGCGTATATTACGATTACGTATTGAAACTTATTAGGTTATTAACCATAAAACAGATCCTCGTACATTTCATCTGTTTTCAGTAATAATTCTTACATTTGAGATCAATAAGATTTTCTCAGGGAAAAAGTGAATCCAAAAGTTGAAATACACGAATATGTCAATCGGTATAAATTTACAAGAAAGTTACAGGAATGATGTAACTGAAATGCAATTCACGAATCTCGCCTGTCCAATCTGTGACTTCTTGTTTACAAATAAGGAAGAATTCTATGATCATCTGCATAATTATACTGGAGATGGATTGTTGAAACAATTTTTAAAGATTGACATAAACAGCGAATCTCAGACGGAAGTAAAACATTGTGACCAAGAACAATCTGATAAATTGCATGAGAACATAGCAAGGCCTTTCAAGTGTCAACAATGCGACTTAACATTCGACCGAGCTTCTCAACACGACTACCATTACCGAAGTATACATTTAGGTGAGAAATCACAGCTTTGCGAAATCTGTGGCAAAGGTTTCTTCAGGAAAGCCGACCTACGAACGCACTTAAATATTCATTTGGGAACCAACACTTGCATTTGCGAAGTTTGCGGGAGAAAGTTTAACCACATATCCAATCTGATCAGGCATAGTAGAATGCATGCTGGTAATTATATTATTTATGTATAAGTAGCAGACTGTGGATCTTTATGCATTTATGGCTTGTAAAAATTGTCAAAAATTTTGATATATTCCAGACCTAAAAAGGCTACTACCACTGAAAATAATATTTGATTTGGTTCCCCCTTCTTAAAAATCGTCTCGAATAATTGCAAATTGCATAAACTTCCGCAGTCTATATATTGGGTTGGCAAGAAAGTAATTTTGGTATTTTAAGGTGAAATGAAACTGAATTTCTTTATTCAAGCGATGAACTTTCATCAATAAAAAATATTCTTATTATGTAGTTCTTTTTGGCAAAAGATCATTGAACGAAAGGGAAAATATCTTATTGATTAAAGATGATTGCTTGCATCAAAAAATTGGGCTCTATTTCACCTTAAAATACCGAAATTACTTTGTTGCCAGCCCAATTCTAAGTAATTAACCATAAAAGGAAATACATAATTTGAAATTAAATTTGCAGGGATAAAACCGTACCCATGCTCGATTTGTAGCAAACGCTTCACACAGATTAGCTCTCTTGCCAGACACAAGCGTACTCACGTGAAACCGAAGAAGGATGTGCACGAGGCGCAAAGTAATAGCGCTAATACCACTGCTGAGAAGAAAGATCACACGCTAAGCAAGAATAAGGTGATTGAACGATATTGTATCGTATAGTATAATATCTTTGGACATCGATGTATATCTCATTAGCAATGTATAGTCTGTTGAAGGTGACGCACTTGCTCAACAAAAGATTCTTAAAAGACAACACTATTGTAAGACCTGCGGTGAGAGTTTCAGTTTAGTTTTACATTTGCGGGAACACGAGAGCACTCATTCGAAGAATACAACCAGTTCAGAGTGCAAGAATAACGAAATGGTAAGAATCGGATATACATGTATAACGTTAACAATATTCCGTTCCTGATTGTTTTTGCTGTCCAGAATTTTCAGAAGAATTCAGTGCTCGAGGAGAATTTTGATTTCTTCGAGAACGAGGAAAATATGAAAAGAGTATTGCCATTAGAAACGATCATTTATATCACGTCGGAACAGGTAAAAAAGTATGGCTACAATCAGAATTTTAAAATAGATGTTACATGTAATTTCATTTTGTGTGCAGTTGAAGAAAATTAATTTGGAAAACTTCGAGAACAGTAAGGATCACATTGCGCAAGAACATTTTTGCGATGATATACACGAGAAAATTCCATTAACCGAGGAATTAGCTGATTCCGAGAAACTGATATCCAATAATGAAATACTTCAGAATGTACTGTATGTGTGCGAAATGGATGAACCTTCTCTGAAAAGCAAATTGAATACGAAATTCTCGAACAATCAGGAGTATTTATCATGTTCGCAAACGTATGAACTGGATTTACAGAAATCAGAAGTACCACAGAATTATAACGCTTCAGCAAACATTTCTCTGAATGTTACCGATATGTTCCAAAAGATAGATTTATCGGAATCGAGTATCGATGAACACGATAAGCTCGATTTGACTATTCAAAATCACCAAGAGATAAATGTGGAGGAAACCGCAAAGGTTGCTGAGGATATAAATGATGAAAATGTTACGAATCAAGAAGAATCGATGCTACGTTTAGTACAGACAGAAACAGGGGAACAATTCTATGAATTTTTAATTAATAATCTAGTAGAAAAACTACCGAACATACAGTCTGTGAAAACGTCCGAAAATAAAGAGGAGACTACAGATATTTCCGAGAATGTAGGAAACATGAACGAAGACGTCCATCCTGAACAAAATATAAGGGACGATATACCCAGTGATCTAAATTATACGCAATACGAACTACAAGGAGAAGAGAAAAATTTCGCTGCGAGTCAGATCTTATTGGATCCACAAAATGATTTTGATAAATACGTGGAAACGAATTTCGAAGTTTTTGAACGATTAAACTATGACGACAGTTCCGAAAGATTTCTGAAATTCGTGGAAAACGAGGGAGTTGAAAATCAAAGCTCGAAAATGTTAGAGTGCAAAGACAACGATCAGCTTCTACAATTTCAAAGTTTCAGTCAAATCGATTCCATCCAAGAGAATGAGAAGAGCGACATAATTAACGACAGTGAACAGACGCTTTTAACTTCTCTTAACGACGATATACAATGTGAAATTAATACAGATAATGACCAAATTATTAACGAAGGGGAGACACAGGTACAAATTGACGATACCATCAATAATGACAAACAAGAGGATCAACAAGAAGATTTGAAAAAGTCCAAAGTATATTTGTTAAAATTCCAGTGTACTGTATGCGAGAAATCATTCTCGACCAGTTACAACTATAAACAACATATAGGTACACATTTTGCAGATCAGCAAAAGTTTCATTGCAAAGAATGCAAAATGTCCTTCGCTTGGAAATCTACGTTAAACAAACATATCGCTAGTAACCACAGACCGGAAGGTCCTCAAAAGTTTGCATGCGACATGTGCCAAAAAATTTACAATACTTCTTCGCAAGTAAATGTGAGTATATTTTTTTCCGAGAGTATTTCGAAGTTCGCGTCTCAATAAATGTTTCTTATCGTAGGAGCACGTGAAACGAGATCACCTGAAACAGAGGAATCACGTGTGTTCTCATTGTGGTAAATCGTTTTTCAAAAAGTACGACTTGAAAATACACAATAGAATCCACACGGATGAAAGACCGTACGTTTGTCCTGCTTGTGGGAAAAGGTTCCATCATAGAAGTCATATTATTCGTCACGAACGTATACACTTCTAGGAGGAAGACGTGCATTAGTTATTTAAACGTTAAAAATGTAACTAGCCAAACATATTTATGAGTGGAAAACATTATAAATTTTACATTACACAGGGTGTAAAACTAAACGCATTCCCCGCCCTACTGTTTCCGTTAATCAGCTACTGTATGTGCTTTTAGTTTTACATTCTTTGATGTACGACAAACATTATAATGTAATTTGCAGAATGTTTTTTCCTAAATATTTTTTTAGGAGATTATTATTTTTTTAATAAAACAAACCAATAAATGACGAACATCCTTGTAAATACATACATACTATTTACATACTTATATACGTCTTACGTGTTTGATTGCGAATTACTGTTTCATTCATTGACATTGATAGTTTGCGCGATTTATGATAAAGTATTCGCACTATACATATATATGTAAATAGTAAATATACATCATACGTGTATATGTACAAACTATTACAGATTACAGCATGGCAGTAAGTCCGGGTTTCATTCAATCACGGTTTCAATATGGTCGACATAATGAGTGACGACGTGGTGAATAACGTGCAAAACCTGAGTTTGAAGGAAGAAAAGGCATGAACACAGTTTATATTTCATCGAATTTTTCTTGATTTCATTTTTAGTGTTAAAATATGTTGACGAGCTTGCGTATTTGCAGTTCTAGAAACTTGTATAATGTTTCGATGCGGCCACATGCTTCTTGGGTTGGTTATATAGTATATTGTCACACCGATACTTTGTTCCATATTTCCGTATCACGAATCTTTTTCGTTTATTTGTCGTTAAAAACATTTATTCAAAGAATAGCTTATTCGAACCGGTTTCGTTATACAAATGACCACCACCCCATAGTGAAATCAATAATCTGATGTAATACAACAAAGTTTCGTTCTGGTGAATGCTACTAACTACATAAATAAATACGTCGTCGTTAAACAGTGGATCTTTATGCAAAATGAAAATGTTTATTTTCTTTGTTAATGTGGTTTTAAATTACACATACTCATTTTTGTTATAAATGCATAAAATCCGCTGTCTAAATACGTATTTAGTCGTTGTATTCAGCATTTTAGAAATAATGAAACTTTTTCGATAAATCTAACACCTTCTTTCTGTCCAAAATTTAGGCGAAAATGAAGGCATCGAAAAAAAAGAACGCCGTTACGGATGAGAAAACGGTTTTGGAACTAAATCCTTGGCCCAACTACATCCAGGTACAGCGAAGACTATTTTTCACATTGATAGTTTTACTGTTCACAATCACAATAGCAATTGATATCTACATGAAGACGTGTTTCTAGGATCGCATAATGTTATGGGACAAACTGAAAGCAGACTACGAAGCGGAGCTGGCATCCAAGCCAGTTACCGATGTAAAGGTAACTCTTCCAGATGGGAAAGAAGTAGTTGCCCAAGCTTGGCGCACGACGCCGTACGAAGTTGCGAAAAGTATTAGTCAAGGTTTAGCAGATAATACAGTCATTGCGAAAGTGAACAATGAACTGTGGGATCTGGATAGACCCTTGGAGTCCGATTGCAAGCTTGAACTTCTAAAGTTCGATAGCCACGACGGTCAACAAGTCTTCTGGCATTCCAGCGCACATATATTGGGTGAAGCTATGGAGAGGGTGTACGGTGGTTGTTTATGTTACGGTCCACCAATTGAGAATGGATTTTACTACGATATGCATCTAGGTGAAAAGGGTATATCGAATCTAGACTTCCCGTTCTTGGAGAGCCTTTACAAAACCATAGTCAAAGAGAAGCAGCCTTTCGAGAGGCTAGAAATGACAAAGGAAGAGTTGTTGGAGATGTTTAAATACAACGAATTCAAAGTTCGTATTATTAACGAGAAAATAAAGACACCTAAGACCACGGTGTACAGGTGCGGACCATTGATCGATTTGTGCAGAGGGCCACACATTAGGCACACTGGAAAGGTGAAAGCTATCAAAGTGACGAAAAACTCCTCCACCTATTGGGAGGGGAACGCCAACGCGGAATCTCTGCAGAGAATTTATGGCATCAGCTTTCCCGACACCAAGCAGTTGAAAGAATGGGAGAAGTTCCAAGAAGAAGCTGCTAAGCGAGATCACAGAAAGATAGGAAGAGAACAAGAGCTGTACTTCTTCCACGAACTTTCTCCAGGGTCGTGCTTCTTCCAGCCACGTGGAGCGCATATTTACAATACCTTGGTAGAGTTTATTCGATCGGAATATAAGAAAAGAGGTTTCCAAGAAGTAGTTACACCGAATATTTATAATAGCAAATTATGGCAAACGTCTGGCCACTGGCAGCATTACGCGGACAACATGTTCTCCTTCGACGTTGAGAAAGAAACGTTCGCGCTCAAACCTATGAACTGCCCCGGCCACTGCATGATCTTCGACGTGCGTAACAGATCCTGGCGCGAATTGCCGCTGAGAATGGCTGATTTCGGGGTGCTGCATAGGAATGAATTATCTGGTGCATTAACTGGACTCACCAGAGTCAGACGTTTCCAGCAAGACGACGCGCATATATTCTGCTCGGCAGAGCAGATTAAAGATGAAGTACTTGGCGCGTTAGACTTCCTGCGTCATGTGTACTCCGTTTTCGGTTTCACATTCAACTTGTGTCTATCCACGAGACCTGAAAAATATTTGGGAGACATAACCATGTGGGATCAAGCCGAGAAAGCGTTGGAAGACAGTTTGAATACGTTTGGAGCACCGTGGAAGATAAATCCAGAGGATGGCGCGTTCTACGGTCCGAAAATTGATATAACGATCACGGACGCTTTGAAGCGACCTCATCAGTGTGCTACAATTCAATTGGACTTCCAGTTGCCGATTAGATTTAATTTGTCTTACGTCAAGTAAGTTATGAGTTGTTACTGTATTATTTATAAATAGAGACTGATTAGAATTACTGTTTACTGAATGCTTCGATGTTTCAGCGAGGCTGGAGAGAAGACGAGACCAGTAATCATTCACAGAGCTATTCTAGGCTCTGTTGAAAGGATGATTGCGATATTAACTGAATCGTACGCTGGAAAGTGGCCATTCTGGTTGTCTCCGAGACAAGCAATGGTCATCTCTGTGAGTTCTCAGTTCGACGAGTACGCTTTCCAGGTGAAAGACAAGCTTTGGGACGCTGGATTCTTGGCAGAGGTTGATACGGACGCGAGCGATACTTTGAACAAGAAAATACGAAATGCTCAACTTGCACAGTTCAACTTCATTCTCGGTAATGTATTATGTTCTCTATGCTCTGTGTTAAATGCTGGAATATTTTATTTATTAATTTTGCTTTCAGTCGTCGGAGAAAAAGAACGTAAAGCCGGCACAGTGAATGTTCGAACCAGGGACAACGTGGTGCACGGAGAAGTCGCCGTAGATGATTTAATCACGAAATTTAAATCATTCAAAGAGCGCAAGGATCAGAATTGCGAGGAAAAATTCTAAACAAGCTCTTGCGAACAAATGGAATATTTATTTATTTGTTGGCTGTAATTCCAACGGTGTCGATTGTAACACGAAATCCATAGAACTAGATGAAACAACGTTTTTGGAAACATGTTAAAAACAATGCACACAAACTATTGAAATATAACAAGAAAAAACGTCACGCTATGGAAAGCCTGTTTCTAAGGGAGATGTAAAGATATTTAGAATAACTTTTGTATAGAATATTTTACACTTAATCCCTTGCTGAGCAAGTTACGATACAGTTTAACAAACAATTGAGCATTTATTATCGACCATGACGCATTAGAGACGCATAAAATTGATAAACATATAGAGGTAGTATATATGTATTTTGCTTTTACTTCGGAAGCATTTTTTTTCTAAGGAACGTATCTTTGTCTACTGGCATCAAAAAGTCATCGACGATAATTTATTTTACTTAGAGGCTACAGATAACATTCAGTTATGTCCGTCTTTGTAACAGAAACATTGAGTGTACATCGTAACATGAAATGTTCATCTCAACGGCTGTGCTCCATAATTTATTGCGGATACGATCAATATGCATATTGCTGTAACTGCAGTTAATGTCCTCTCAGAATAAACTGTTATTGTAAATTGTATCTCATGTTCTCGCCGATACAAAATCTCCGCATTTCAAATCTCTTGTAGCAACCATTGAAATAAAGTAGCACGTTCGACTCGAATTGCTTTCAATTTATCTTACATCGCAAAAACGAACGTATGTGTGCATAATTACCTCATTAACCAAGTTAATAGTTATTCTTCGTACACCAATTAATAAGTTCAATTACAATTCGCTTCGGAAAACAATCTTGTCAAATCGAATTTGGCGCGTGCGCAAATGTCGAAGGTGATCTGAATTGTATATACATATACCTATTACAATATTGTTCATGTTACTAAATAGTAGTATTACTGTTACTAAGTTCAGATTCTATGTCAATCAATTTTTATTAACATAGTTTTCTTTGATTTTATGCATTTACGACAAAAATGAGTAGGTGCAATATAAACCAGTAAGGACATTTTAGAAAAATTAAAAAATACCGTTATGGTATTTTCAACCTGTTAAAAATTTTAAGAATGAAAATCAATTTCTATTTCACTCCAGTTTGTTGATATGTATTCAGTGCTATTCAGGTAGAACATTTTTATTTCGCATAAAGATTACATTTTGTGGCGGTTAATTTGAATAGTTCGAATCAAAAGAAAAGAAAGCGTTCATTTTCAGGTTTTCTAGTTTGATTAATCAGTAAAATAATACAGAAAAGTTTGTCTTAGATGCTATGTTATATATCTTTGATTTGTGTATTCGTTCTACGGGCCAATTACTAGCGAGACACTCTAATTAATTTAATTTAATTTGCCCTCTCGCGGAGACAGCGACGCGACGATCCCGGACGAAGTGCGCATGCGTCAGTCAATGGAGCTCCTTTTCCGGGAAGAAGAGCAAACGGCTAGCAAGGGCTGGGGGAGTACTTTTCGGTTGTTATAAAATGACAGCCATTACAATTTCGCCGGCTTCTCACGGACTTATTCAAGTTGTAAACGAAAGTAATCTGTGTAAGATCGAAAGGTACGTGTTAGAATAATAACGTTTGGCGAATTTTCAACTTGTTGGTTCTGGAGCGTCTATATACATGGCAACTATCGATTTTTTTCCAGCTACCTTAATGACACCGCGTACAGGGAGTCCATCGAAAATGCCTCGAATTATAACAGCCGATTATGCAGAGAACGACGACTACGTATGCCTTTTCTCGATTCGCAAACAGGTATTTTTTACGTTTACATGATTTCGAAACAATCCCGTTATCAACAACGTTGTATAATACTCCTATTTACACGAATCGATCGCGTCTGTTTGTATGTGATTAGCACACATACAGTACCAGCCAAAAGTTTGGAATCACAGCGTAAATTCAGAGGAACAGTCTTATAGAACCTCCGTATAATAATGTTTAAATTCCATTTAATAAAACAACTATTTTAGTTCCGGGTGTCAAAAGCACTATTTAGATAAAAGATTAATCCAAGCTGCAGTCGCTCCCAAATTTCCTATTTTTACATTTACGAGGCGTAATTTGCATTATTCAGCAGTGTGTAGCTGTCGCAGCTTTATGCATTCTGAATAATGCAAATTACACTTTGTAAAAGTAAAAATAGGACTTTTGAGAGCAACTGCGGCCTAGATCGATCTTTTATTATAGTGCTTTTGACTACTGGAAAACCACATCTTTTCATTATCAATCCTGGAAGCAAGACTACCCCCCGTAAAACCATATTATTACAACTTTGAAGTATCATAAATTATTATAAAATTACAGGCGTAGCACAAAATCATTCTTCGCTGTTCATGTCGGCGAGAGAAAGACTTCCAGGCCTGCTGCACGGTCAAATATACACATATCCCAGTAAAAGATGGAGGAAAAAGAGACGTCAGTATTTAATGCATTATTTGCATCCAAAAAGAGGTTCTAGAGGGGACCCAGAAGACGGCGTAGAAGGTGTAGAAACTGTAACACACGTAAACGACGATAGTAAAGAATCTGTTGCTCTTAAAGGTAAATATATTTCTAAAGAAACGAGGATTCAATATGAGTATTCAATAAAATAATAAAAACAATTTCTTACAGAGGAACATAGTAAAGATGCTTGGTTCTACGACGAACAGGATATATTAGATATGGACGCGTACGAGGAACCGGATCCTGAAAGTGATTACGACTACGAAGAAAGTTACAGTAGTAAAAGGAAACGAAGAAAACCTCGTGGGGGTGGACATCATCCCGCACGAAATCATCCACCTTCCACAGATAGTCCAGGGAGCAAACGTACAAAGGTATGCTTGATTTATTTCATGTATTTTTTCTATCGAATATACTAAATTTTATAAAACACTTTGATCGAATAGGGTGGGGGACGTGGGCGGAAAAAAACCAACTATGATGCTGTTGACACTGATAAGCCATTCGTTTGTGACCGTAAGTTTAACCATAGATACAACTACAAATGACCACTTCCTGTTACTAGTTTCATTATGATTATTATTATTAGTTCTATCAGTTGTTATTTCGAATAAGCGAACAAGTGCATTGCGTTAGAAGATTTGTTAATTTTATTAAATAACTATATTTTTATGATGCCTTACGTATTATTTCACAAGATTACGCAAAAGGTTACTATACCATATATACGAGTATATATATAAAAAAAGAAAGAATAATATGGAAGCTCGAAATAAATTATTGAAGACTCTAGTCTTGGTTGCCGCATAATTTTACACTTTGGGGATGGTGATTGAACTTATAATGAACTTTATAACGTGGAGAGGTGCCTCTTTTTAGACTTATAGTAATTTCATGTTGGACTTTAATGCTCTTTGCTCAGTGAGATTGATCAGTACCGTATTGACTGCTGTTTTCCTTCAAGTTTATCAATTTTACACTATATAGGATACTCCGATCCTTGTCGTATATACTTTGTGTTTGTATCAAACCTTGTACTCCATTTCTCTATTTCCTGTTTATCGAAGTATGAAGAGACATGACATGGTTCTGTATGAAAGGGATATAAGATTGACCACGCGCGAGTAAACATATGCAGTGCGTTCAAAGTTCATGTTACACAGGCTGTGCAAAATTTTATACGCTATTTTACCAATTTCAGAAAGGTAGTCATTGGTAGTTCGCGAGAAATAATAATATTCAATTCAAGAAAGAAAAATAACAGATAGGATACGCGTTTGTTCAGATCTTGAAGGAGTAATAATAGTCACTACTAATTTGATCGAACTTTTCCAGACGCGAAAGTCTATGAATTAACTCGAATGTGCCTGCCAATCTGTTTACTTCTTGAAACCACTCCTGTTAGACTAGCGGATAAATCTAAAGACATTTGGCCACGACCAGTAAGTTTCGATTCTAATTGTGCACATCTGCTCTACGTAACCATATACACCGTTGATTAATCCGATTGAGCTTACAGTATCGGCCAAATATCTTCGGACCTATATACTACCTGCCAATAACAGAGCAAGAATGTACTGGCTCACACTGTAGCGAGCTCATTCTGTAGGAGTATACAAGCATCAAGCCTTGCATCGTATTAGTTTTGCTTCTTGGGCTGGAACTCCTTCACTGCTTGTCCACATATAGATTCGTAGGTGGATAGGGATATGTACTGGTACGGAAGGTGTGCAAATGCTATCCTGAACCTAGTAAAGCTTCTTCTCCTCGAATCCTTTAACCGCCATGTACTTTCTCCGAACGGTAGCTATCCAGTAGATACGATTCTCGTTGTACGAGAACCTTTTTTATCCGTTTTTCGCTTTTTCATTTAAATGTCACATTTCCATGGGACACACCCAACATGGCGGTTAATCCAATCAATCTCGTCAAAAACCAACATTTCTTTCTCCGACTCTCTCTCTCTCTCTTTCTCACATCATGGACGTTGCATTGGATGGTTTGTGGGAAAAAAACAGTATTTGCACTTTTGCAGTATGCAGCGCACGGTATAAAACCAGACCTGGTCTGGTCTACCATTACGGTCATTCCCACTCTACTTCCTCCGGTGATCCTGCTAAGGAACTAAGTCCCAGTCCTGCTGAAGTTGAACCTAGGAGCGTTGCAGACACCGCTGCTTCGAACCAGCCAGGTTGGAGCCAAAATCAGCTCAGTTTTCTCACTCTCCTTTCGTGGCAGCCACCGCCGCCGCTGATGAAGTTTCCCTTGCTCCTGGACACCCTTACACAGCCCTTGGTACCTCGAAATCTTTGTCTCTGATCTCTCATCCATTCACGGGACCTGTTTTCATCCAGATATTATCATCTCTATTCCCCCCACACCCCCTTTACTCGATGGAACTTAAGTATTACATTCTCTAAATGAGTTGCGAATGCATGCATTGCAAATAACGTAGCGTTCTTACCATTCTGTGTTCACGAATTTTTGTCGGTGTTACGTTTTTCTATCTATTTTGATCTCTCTCTCTCTCTCTCTCTCTCTCTCTCTCTCTCTATCTATCTATCTATCTATCTATCTATCTATCTATCTATCTATCTCTTTGTATTTGCACAACTTTTCTACAGTCTCGATTATCATACCGAGACAGTGTCGTTAAGCCAGTATGATACGGTTCTGTATCGCATCGTGTACACTTCACTATGTACACCTTGTGTTCTCCAATATACACATAAATATTGTATATATATATATTTGTTTCTCGGTATACGTTATTATGTATACGCGACATTATCATTCATTCTTTTTGTGGAAAGAAGAAGGGAACAGAGGAAAAGGAGAATAAGCGATTTGTTGGCGAATGTTTTGCAATAGCATGCTTCTGCAATCGCGTAATTTCAGAGTGTTTGTGTCGTGTACCGTGGAGAGCCGACATTCTCATTAGCTGAGGTAGAGTTTGTTGGGCGCAGCCTCTCTCTTGTGTGTTTGGTGTATGTGGGTGTGTACTTTTTTTTTATCATGGTTGTTCTGTATTATCCTTTTCGCAGCATGACGAAGTTTTGATCCGAGTCTTTGTAACGGAGTAATCTAACGGCGTTTATACAGTATTCTATTTTCCTTCTTCCGTTTTTGCTCGTTCTCTCTACACTTTACTGTACCTATTTTAGTATTTTTATTTAATACGCTTTCGACAATCCTGGAGCGATTTTGACTTCGATTGTTCCCCTCTCGACGATCGCCTGCAACAAAGCTTCACCAAAGGCATTTTTACATAATTTACATACCCGTACGCCCGGAGATTCATCTCCAGAAATTCGCCTATAATCGTAGTATTGCCGCGTTTGCGCTGCTGTTTTGTCTGACCTTGGAACGGATACTTCGACGTTGTATCGTTGTAATTGCTCTTGGTGATGGAATGCATCGATTTACGTAATTTGTGCATCTTGTTATGATTCTATACATACATATATATATATATTTACATATACATATATATTATTTGACTTTTCTTTCCTCATTGTTGTGCCAGTTCCTTTTTCTAAAGACTGTGACGCTTCGAATAATCGATTCCGCTCGGCCGAGCGATCCCGCTGACAACATGCTCGCCTCCCCGGAAGTTCTTCGACACGTAACAAATTTTTTGCAAGAAATGCAAAGGGTTAAACTATTAGGTTGTCCGAAAAGTTGCTTTCTCAATGCGTACATTTCACATTGTTGCATCATGCGAGTATTGGGTTATCTGAAAAGTTTGTTTTATTACCACATAATGAAGAAATAATTATAGAAATAATTATTCCACATTCTTTTTATAAACATAACAAGTATGTGTCTATCGAAATTTTTGGCGATTTTTCCAATAATATATAGCCAAAGAAATAAATTTGGTAAATAATTGCTCAGGGAAGCATCTTTACAATGTTAATATGTAGTCGGAAATTGAAAATGTATTAGAACCCGTTAACCTAACGTGAAATGTACGCATTGCGAAAGAAACAGTTTTGGGACAACCTAATAGGTAGTTTATAAAATGTGTACATGTTTTTAGTGTTGAATGGTTTCACTCGACTTTCGGTTTGCATTCGACTTGTAGAGATGATCGAGGAACTGGGTGTCGTTCAGAGTACGGAACTGGGAGCCGACGGAATCGATTACGCTGGTGGTGGTCACAGGACTGATTCTAAACTCATTGTCTCTAAGCCAGTGTGCATGGTCATTAGCTTGTGACGCAAAGCGCAACTGGGTATGTGGTCGGTTTGTGATTAGGTGGTACACGTCGGGGTCGTCAGAACGCGTCTTCATCGAGTACTTCGAGTCCGTCCCCCGCAGCGCCTACCGCGTCCGCTGCGGGGGCGTCGACGCAGCCCGCGGCTCCGTCACCGGCGCAATCCCAGCAGCCGCCGGCTCAACAGGCTCAGCAGCCAGCATCGTCGCAACCACAGCAACCGCAACCACAGCCTGCTCAACAGCCTCAGCCATCACCGGTGCCGGGTGCGGCTCAGGCAACAACGGCGCCCTCATCGCCGACGATTCCGTCGACGAAGGAGGATCATCTGCCAGCAGTATCGTCCCCGGGTACCGCGGTGCCCTCGCCCTCCTCGGTGAGAACGGAGGGGCCACCAACCCCTGGGACGAACGAAAAAAAACCTGGGAAATCAGCCCAACCCTCCCCCTACTGTGACTTCTGTCTGGGCGACGCTAGAGAAAATAAAAAGACCGGCGGCTCCGAAGAGTTGGTCTCGTGCAGCGACTGCGGCCGCTCAGGTAAGCCAGAGGAAAAGATCAAGCGCAAGTATACACGAAGAACGAATCACAATTAATGCAGGTGGCGTGTGTGTATCCGCCGATATATAGTCGGGTAATCGCGCGTCGTGTCGTTCCGTCGATCGAACCCTCTCTGGGTAGCGGAGGATTACTTCCTTTACTTTCCTCGGTGGTCTCTGTATCAGGACCACTGGCCATGTATACGGGGACGGACACACCCCCTGTCAGCACACAGATCCCTATCAACAACGGCGACAACCCCGCCGACTTTTGCTTTTCGTTTCGCGCTGTCGCGGGACCGATGTAAGTACCACGATATCAATTCTTCCACGTACTCTACCACCCCACAACCCCACCGCCACACCCCTCTTGTCACACCGAGCCATTATACGCTTTCAGATCTGACCTCGAGAACAGGCACGTCCAACTTGAAACTCAACACGAAAACGCGTCCTTATTTATGCGCCCTTCTCCTAACTATTCAGACAAGCGTGCATTTTCTTTTACCTTCACTGCCTCGTCGCGTTGGACGCACTGTACACACAGGAGGATAGAGATGTACATATAGGAGGTATACATATAGGTATATGTATTGTATTGTATATAAAGAGAGGAGGATTGAGATTTTTATTCTCGCTAGTAACAAGTTGGATATGCCTGTGACGAACAATGGAACTTTGGGAAAAAAGTTCCTCGAGTAGATAAGTACAGTATGTGGTTCCTTATTAGACGATTGTTGTTGAAGAATTTTTGCAATTGAATGATAAATTGATGACCAGTTCTCCTGTCGGGACTCTTTCGAGTTACTCGAGGGACTGAATGGATCTGTTTCCTTGAATGTTTGATTAATAGTGTATCGCCATCTTCAATATTCTTTACTGCTTCGCCATTTTCGCGTCAGGCTGTTGTCTTCCTAAAATACTGACTGTTTCCATTTACCGTAGTCGCTGTAGTAAACCTTCCATGCATTATTAGACGCACTATTTGTCAATTAAATATGCGTAAGACCTCTTATATCAAGGTTCCTCGCCAGTGAAGCCAGATGGAGGTTGAAACGAACCTTCCGTACTCCCCTACTTTCCCCTTCCACTATTATTCCATTCCAGCACGGTGCGCACGCGCACACTCCACGGTCCGTGCAACCGGTAACCGGTGCAACGTGTCTCCCATTGAGTGATGCCCACTTGGACTCCGACCGATTGGACACGTCCCGACTGGACTGTCCCGATTGGACGCGTTCCTTTTGGACTCCGTGCCGATTCGACTCGTGCCGTTTGGACGCCGTGCCGATTGGACTCGTACCGTTTGGACGCCGTGCCGATTGAACTCGTACGATATTTTATACAGTTGTTTCTTATTTGCACAAAATTAATATTTATGTAAATTTGTATTATGATATTCACAATCAAACACCATTTTTTATATTTTTTTGACAACGGCACGGAAGATTTCTTATTAGTTATTCTCTTTTGTAAAAATACGTTATATCCTCACACACAAGAAACACAAAAAAACCACATAAAAATTTAAATTCAGATCCAAATTTAATAGATTCCAAATCATATTTAACCATATATTTCACATACAATATCACCATATGTAGACTTCGAAAAGCAATGATTATAAAATTCGCGGCGTCCAACGATTATAAAATTTCCGGCGTCCAAACGTCACGAATCCAACCACCACGGCGTCCAAACGGTACGAGTTCAATCGGCACGGCGTCCAAACGGCACGAGTCGAATCGGCACGGAGTCCAAAAGGAACGCGTCCAATCGGGACAGTCCAATCGGGACGTGTCCAATCGGTCGGAGTCCAAGTGGGACACCCCCCTCCCATTCGCCTTACTCATTCCCCGTCGTCAGAGAGGGGGTACATCATTTCACCGTGACTCCCCTAGTCTGGCTTCACTGTCCCTCGCTGATGCATGCCAGCACGCCAGCAGTGCCTCGATAGTTACTCGCTGCATGGGACCGGTCGCGTACAATTAACGAGGTGCGATGATATTTCCGCACTACTCGTGTTTCGACTTATTTCCCTCGGAATAATCTCGCGAAAACAAAACGATCCACTAAAGAGAGGCAACAGAAGAGGCAGTTTCAAGTTTTATTGAATCTGGACTCTGTTGAACGCATCCCCACCCCCCGCTGCTCTTTCATATCCAGTTGGTTCTGTTCACTTGCTCGCTTCAGCCTTTTCGTCTTGTTCGTTGATTCGTTGATTTGTTTCGCTGATTATATTCTCGGAGTCCCTTTCTCCAAAGCCCTGCTGCCAGCCTAGAATTTCTCTTGTTTAGACTAAGCGAACGTACGGCGACCTTTAATGCAGAACAGAATATTAATGATTGTATTTTCCAGGTTCTATGATTTTCTTTCGGAACAATTGCTCGATTCGAGCTCTGGCGCATATACTTACTTCGGTCCCCTTGGAAGGAAAACAGAAGGAAAATCGGGAAAAATCTTTCCCGTTTACCGTCCTCCTCGTATACATGGTCGGTGGACTAGAAAACCTTTTTTCTTTGTCGCTCATGTGTCTCCTTTACGATCCGCGAGCTTCTCAGAGACAGAACACCGCGTTTTCGCGAATCAGCGAATCGGTATCTCGAGTTTTTTCGGAATTGTTGTCGACTCGACGAGCTATTTTTTCATAACCACACCGCGGAGGATCGTAACGAGAACAAAGAGAGAGAGAAAAAAGAGAACACACAGAAAATAAAGAAAACACTATTTTTGGGTTGAATAGGACGATAAATGCATAAACAAAAAAAAGAAAGATAAAACAAAAAATACCTAGTTGCTGTGTACGACGTACGCTCGAGAGAAATCGCATCGTTAAGGGTAAATTCATTGTGTGCAATAATTAAGGAAGCTGCACGGTTTCAGCGTTTTAGAGAGGAAGAAAGAAAAAACAAAATAGAGAAAAAGAGAGAGAGAGAGGGAGAGTCTGGGAGAGAGTGAATGCGAGACGGAGCGAGTGAAAGAGAGAAAAAGAAAAAAAACGGTTACGAGCTTTACGTACACTAGTCAAGGCACGAAAAGCAAAAACATCAGTTTGTCAATGGTGCAACTTGTCGCATCTGAGCGATGGGAATTCCTCGATGATTCCTTTGCTGCACGGATCAACTGTGATTTATTGTAATTCAGTGATTAGTTTTTAAGGGGACAAATTTTTACGAAGAACAAAACAAACGAGTAATGTACAAAAAAAAACGGATAAAACGAGAGAAAGAGATAGGGAGCCGGGTGGGTGGGATGGGGAAGGAATTGAAACACGAATCTCGAGATATCTGAAACGAAACAGAAAGGGAAACGAACGAAACTACTACTCTGCCATTTTTTCGGGGCGAGGGACACGTGCATGAAACTCGACATTTTTAAACCGGAAAGACAAAGAAATTCCTGTTGCACAGTATCACTAGAGCACGTATTGAAGAGGATGTGTTTGTGTTCTCTGTTTGACTACAGTGTAGATATCGCGTTCTTACGTTATTGTGTTGAAAAATCAAAAGAGAGCAAACAAGTAAGGAGGGGGGAAAAGAGGAAAGAGAAAGGAAAGACAATGAGATGCTTGCCGCGAAGTAATCGTTCTATAATCGAGAAAATTTTAAGAGAGAGAGCGCGAGCGAGTGAGAGAGAGAGAGAGAGAGAGAGAGAGAGAGAGAGAGAGAGAGAGAGAGAGAGCGAGAGAGAGAGAGAGCTTAAACAAACGATACGAATATAGACTTTATAATTATATTATCCAGCACAGTCGTGAATCGTTCAAACGAGAGCAACATATTTATATATATTATATATATATATTATATATAATATATAGTAAGACGGGGAAAGAACCATGTTTTCGAATATTTCTACGTTTCTAGGGGGAAGAGAGAGGGAGAGAGAAGACAGTCTTGTAAATAATTTCGTTCTTCCTTTCGATTTGCGTTCTCCGTACTTCTATTTATCGATCTGCAATACACCTAAGAGGCGCAGCACATATAACGCTAGCTAAATGTATTACCGTTCGAATACTCGTGGCAAAACAGAGAGAAAGAGCGAAAGAGAGCGAGAGAGCGAGAGAGAGAGAGAGTAAAAATGAAACTCGGTTTTGCAGTACGGAACAGATTCGCCGTGAAGCACACGGTCGCATCTTCTCGTTGCATAGGTGCATTCGGATAAAAAACGTTTTACGTTCGCGATCGCGGCTCCGTACTCTTCCATTATAGGACACCGGGTAGATCGAAAAACGAGTGCTCGATCGAAGCTTCCATTTACGTAAGAATCCGATTCTTCGCGCGAACGATGGTTTCGTCTTTCTTCGAAGAATCTTCGCGCATCGGGTTGCCGCTGGATTCGGTTCATTATTCGAACCTGCGCCGAAAATCTGGCGATTTTTGATTTTCAATTACTCGCATATAGTATTGACAATCTGAAAATTTGAAGTTTAGTGTTTCAAGCATAAACAAAGGTGCCGACCGCGCCAGCAAATATTGATTTCGCATTAAAGTAGTCATTTGATTAGGTAAAAATGTCTTTATGTTGGAGTGGACTTTATAAAATTGTAGAAAGTGGAGTGCGAGTGATTTGCAGTAGAATCGCACGTCGCAGTACATATTCGAAATGGATATTTTTGTCGTAGCTGCACGGCTACAATGTGATGTGCAATATCACGTTTTTGTGAACGATTTTAGAGAAACAAAACTAAAACGGTAATTTATTAAACGTCATTTGTACGACTCGCAAGGGACACGTAAAAAATGGTTCTCGGAGTCGGACCAACCTCCGAAACGCGTTTGAAATATGTAGATGGAGCGGCTGCTTGCCATGCGTCGAGCTCGCTACCAGTGGCGGCTCAAGTCAAGTGGAGGCCCCAAGCGGTAAAAATTTTGGGGCCCTCAAACTCAAGTTAGAAATACAAGTTGCAAGAAAACTCTTATAAACTTATTAACAAAAAAGAAAAGTAATGAAAAGACATTACACATTAAATAAATTTATTTCAAAATTCATAAATTTATTTAAAATTCGGGGCCCCACGCGGCCGCTTAGTCTGCTTACCGTCAGATCCGCCACTGCTCGCTACTGGAAACGCTGCCGACTCGAATTGATTTCCCGCGAACCGGTTCGATTGTCGATGCGTAATATTTATCTTCATCGAATACAGACTCCGATGGATATTTCGTGGTAAAAATTGATCGGTTAGGGAGAAAGGAGTATTCGATTAGAAATCAAGCGGCAACTCTGATGAACGTCGCGCGGTGGGACCGGTTCCGAAAGAAGATTCCTCGACGCGTCGCGACTCGGGATCATTTGAAATTCCGATGAAACCATTCTTCGACGCGTTTCCATTTCCATCCGTTTATATCCGTTTATCCGTTTACACGCATTCCAGCGGGAATCTGCTGCTTCGAAAATCCTTCCGTTTCCGTTTTTCTTGGGCATTAATCGTTTCTCGCCGCGTTGCAATTATTATATACATATAGCGTGTACACTGGTCGTTTGCTGTTTTTGTCGGATCGTCATTGAATGGCGACGGGATATATTTATTGCATATTTAAAGGAACAGGAAGAGCAAAGACAGGAATACAGAGGGGAGAAGGAGAAAACGGGGAAAGAGGGAAGGAAAATGAGACCGATCAGCGAGCAGCGTGCGCTTAGAGGCGTGCGAAGAAAGAAAACGCGCGAAACAGAGTTTTATCCTACTTTTCCGCGTTTGCTAGCGAGCAGGAAGACGGATATGTGTGTCTTGTATCTTCCTTGCTGTAGGGGACTCGATGACAGCTTAGTTTTGTACAAGCTTTGCCACTCGCGCAACAAATCGGTCGCGCAGAGGCGAACAAAAATTACGAAAACGTGACCGTTTCTTACCAACTTTCTCTCCAATCCTTCTTCTAGGATCATTGGCATTGATACCAGAGGCTTGATTAACAACAGACGAAACCGTTGCGTTGCTAGGTTCGCGCGGGAATCGTGCTAAAAATCGTTGTAATCGTTCGTCGAAAGCTATTCGGAGGAAGAACGAGACTTGAATCATTTGAAAATGAAAATTATATTCGACACCTATTTGCACAAAACCCCGCGAATTACGGCGCCGGCCCTGATTATATCACATCGGTGCATATACAGTAATCGCTCCTTCGTTGTCCTGAATCGTGGGCACGATCGTTGTCCAGTGCCTACCCACTCCACTCCACTGCCTGTCAACGAGAGGATTAGGCCTTCGTGGATCTGGTCGCCAGATGTGTCCCTGGATTGTCTAGACCCGCGCAGAACGGACAACAATAGGAAAGGAATATGGCAGGAAATAAGGAGTTTTTTAAAGCCGGACAGTTGACTGCTTTTGACTGCGAATGCTTTTTTTTGTCATTTAACTAGCCGTTTCACTAAAGACGCAGTCATAAATCAAAAATAGTGTCCGGGCACGGTCGTTGTCCGCTCAAATCCCCGGCCTTTGGACAACGAAGGAGCTTTTACTGTAGAACGATTTCACAGAAATTCGAAGCTTTCTTGCTCAATCGCTTAGCGAAATCAAATGAAAAATCAAACGATATTTAATACACAAAACAATGTACAAAGAGAAGCGAACGAGACAATAGGAAACAATGAACAATTTAAACAAGACTAAGCATGTAGAACAGAGGAGGGTGCAAAGACGGAGACTTGTTTCTGAAAACTGCCGAACAAATTCGCTTCACAACGGATAAGCTGTGATAGAACAAAGATACCGAACAGAACGAAGAATTCGAACACTGAAAGCTACATTCTACATTCTATATGCGCCAAACTAATGTTTACAGTTTCGCATGAACTCCGATTAAGAACCACAGAGAACGTAATCGCCGCGGTCAAAATAAGCCGGCGAATAATGCCGAAGAGCCCCGTTCCGCAGCTGCTTAATAATCGAGTAATCTGCGAATTTTTTGCGGTGGATTTCGACCCAGATTTCCCGGCAATGATTCAACGGGTTTCCTGTAAACGCCACGAGTTCCTGTAAATTCGCCTCTGCGCGTCGGTCTCGACGACCGTTTCGCTGTAAACGATACCCTACGAGTTTTTCGGTCCGTGGCACGTTCTTCGTGAACATCTTCTCCTTTTTTTTTCACCGCTAACCGTTACATATTATCATAGATTTATGGGCACGACAAGTTGTAACTCGCACGTACTCGATAATGATTTTTTCCCCTCGTTGTATCCTCCCGATTACGATTATTTAATTAGACAGTTTCCCCGGACGCTCTTGCCAATGTTTACGCACCCTTCCGCTTTCGATTATTCTCATCGATTCTGCCAGAAAGGAAATTACATATTATTGGCGTCACTATGATCGAGCGTCCGCGATAATTGATCCGATTATCATAAGAAAAACTCACAAGGTATAACGAGAGAAAGAGGAAGAGAGAGTGAGAGAGAGAGAAAGGTGAGAAAATGAAAAAATGATACGAAAGCATGCAAATAGTTCCTCCTTGTTATATAAAAATCGAAGACTTGTTATTAGGCAATTTTTAATTAAGCAATACCCATGAGGCTTACAAATTTAGTATTTAAGTAACGCTAGTTATATATAAATATATATATTATATATATATATATATCAAATGTGATACGTTATGAGTTGTGCGAATGAGCGAGCGAAAGATAGATTACTTTGAGGAGCAGGATGAAAGGGACGAATTTATGAATGGGCGAAAGGGTGATACGTTTCATGCGTGTGTGTTTATGCATGTTCGATTATGTCAGCGAGCGAGAGAGAGAGAGAGAGAGAGAGAGAGAGAGAGAGTGTGCTGGTCCGCGACGTTTATATTGTGCTGCGCAAGAAAGAACGTGAACTATTCCAAGGTACGCACCGCTATTACTTTACCACCTTTACTATTCCAAATAAAATAACAATATGTTCAAGAGGTGACATCAAAAGAATCGCAGATATCATGAAATAAAGCATTCTGTGCGGAAACATAAACAAAACGTTATCATTATTCCGGACGTTTTTAGTGCTGAGGAAGGGTGAAAGTCATACAAATGCATAAAGATCAAATTCTGTCAATGAAAAGGAACAAAATTCTTGTAGAAAAAACGAAAAACAAAACGAACCGATTGATATTCGCGAGTCGTGGCGCTCTAACTGGTTTGACAAATTCAGAATAGAGGCGAGAAAGTCCACTTTGACGCGACCGACCAAAAAAAAAAAAAAGATCGTGGTCAAAATTCGAGACAATAGAAAATATGTGACAAAAATAGAAAACGAAATAGCTTGGAGTTCACTGTTCTTCGGCACAAGATAAATGTCCTAGCACCTTTCTACTCGTCCAAACGCAACTATCCTGCTCCGTCCCGAATATGCTTGTTCCATGACCTGCGTACGTTCTTGTTATAGGGCATCCGACTTGTTTGCAATTCACTGCGAACATGATCGTTTCTGTTCGCAAGTACAGGTGGCAGTGTATCGAATGCAAATGCTGTTCCATTTGTGGCACCTCTGACAACGATGTGAGTATTTACCATTATTTATTAGGACCATCCAATACGAAGGAACGAGAACGGTCGTTAGCAACTTCCTCCAACTATTTCCGTCTGCTCTTGTGCTGGAGACTTGTCCTTTCAGAGATGACCGATCTAAAAAGCTTCTCAACTTGTAATTTTATGTAATTATGTAGATCTTGTGCCGTCTCGATTAGAATTTGCTTTTTAGATTAATCGATGTCGGATCGATCGAAGTTTTTTTATTCAGAATCCATGCAAATCGTTGAGAAATACAATGAGAAAGTTGATGGCCCTTGTTAGAAATTTACGTATCAGATGATCCAGCATTTTCAGCGATTTTAGATCATTCAAAGGAGTCGGGTTAGTTGGAGCAAGTAGTGGGCGACACACTGCCTCGATCGGTACTGAAATCACGCTTATCGATGAGCTATTGTTCAGTGCGGCGCGGCGGTGTAGCGATTAGGGTTTGCAATCCCACGGATTCTACAGTTGTAGGTCGAATAGTTGGTACATGGAATTTCCATGACACGCATAGACCCGCGAAATTTGCGGGATTTTGCATCACCTGTTTAAGAAATGCGGGACCAAAAAATAACGCGGGATCCTGCGGGATTACAAGTCCTAGTTAAGATTCGAGTTCCGTCCGCTGTTTCTGTTTAACGCGAGAGATCGATCGATGTCTCTGCTCTGAGAAAAAGCAGAAAGACGGTCGATTTAAAAGAGAAAAATCCGCGAGAATAATCGCGTCGCGTTAGGTAACATTGGAAGCTAATTTGAAACTGTTTCGCGAACTAAACTAGGATCAGCTGCTGTTCTGTGACGACTGTGATCGTGGATACCACATGTATTGTCTGTCTCCACCTCTTGCATCTCCTCCGGAGGGCTCCTGGTCTTGCCGTCTGTGCATAGCAGAATTTCATCATCGTGATTAAAGCTCTTTGTCTCGTAGATAAGTTACGGATTTTTTTCACCTATTTGCTGTGGTGCAGCGGCCGTTCCTGAATTAGGAGAGTATATATTCAGAAGAAGCTCGCTTAACCTTTTCTTTTATATATATATATATTTTTTTTTTATTTTTTAAACATAGTACTACGTAATACTACGGGTGATTCATGAACGTTGGCAGCATTAACGATTCTTAATCTTTTCTCCTTTATATTTTTTTTTACGGATTCCCCTCTCTACGGAGCCCCCTCTTTTAACATTTTTGTTTTATTTAAGTTCGCGGTAATAATTAAGACGGAAAACGTTGACGAAGTATTCCTAGTACTGTATACATGCGTTAGTTATCTCAGGCACTTGGTGATCTCAGAAAATTAAAAGTATAAATAATTGCGTATTTATAATTTTAACGAACCTAGCGTTTACCCAGTAGCTGTATGGAAATGTACCGTTGATGGACTGTCCCGAGATATTTCTATAAAAGGAAAAGCAGCAAAAAAAAAAAGAAAAGAACATAAGATTGACAGATGAACAGTCTCACTTTTTAAGCTCACTGTTATTATAAAAGCAAACGCGAAACCGACGAGATACCTTTGAATGCCGATATGTGCTCCGACGGCGGACCGCCGTCGATCGATTACATTTTTCATTGAAATGTGAGAAGTATATTTTTTATTCGTTTTAGGATGACGCGTGGTATCCGCGGTTGATATTACTATCGTAGAAAATTCTAGCGTATCGCAGAAAAGTATAAACGCGACGATACTCTCCTAGTTCTAGGCCGAAATTTACTTTTTAGCCATTGACATTCGAAGTTCGGTTGCTTTTTACTATTTTGGAGAACTGCTTATATCGAGAAGAAAAGAAAAACGAACCCAGAGGATCTCGAATTTTTGCGAAATACTCTTAGCTCCTCGCTATCGACTTTTAGCCCCAAAAATGAAAAACGACAAAGAACCGAGATTCAGAGGAAAGGAAAAAAGAAAACGATAACGAGAAATTGATAATCTAGAGGAAAAAATAACATGATATTAATATTTAGTATCTGTTTCATAAAATAGCGATAAATAAGACGCCGTCTATTTATCTGTACGTATCTTGATACTAAAGCTTTTACACTTAATGACACAGCCATTAGTAGCAGTATAGCTATGACATACAAAAAAAACCTTGCAGTACTGCAGAAATTTATATTCTATTATTCTTTTTATCGTTAGTTCAGTATTTTTTCATATCTTACATATATTGAATGTACTTAATTTAAGATACTGTGGTGATATTTGGTATTCATTGATGTAACTGTTTTTTCTTCTTTTTTTTATTTTATTTTTTTCTTCCTTTTTTAATTCAGTAATTTTAGGGTCACTTAATGACATGGAATTGTGTGTTAGTCGCGAGAGAGAGAGAGCGAGCGAAAGAGAGAGAGAGAGAAGTCTTACAAAGCGAATTTTGAGTTTGACATGAGTTTACATTTTATATCGCTTACTTTTTAACACACTGTATGCAAATTTGAATAAACATTAGTTTATATAAACCGAATCGCTAACTTTTAGACAGTCTTATTGTGTGCCATGGAAATTTTCTGAGCGCAGAAAGGAATACATACAATGATAAATAACGATAGAACTTCTTCGGGTGCTATATTTCAGGGATTAGCTTCCCATTTGAACATTTTAGGATTAACTTTGTAAGATCAGAAGTCATGTCATGACCAAGGAAAACTATATTCTATAATTATAATAAATAATATATATTTGCGAAAGTGTAATGTGTAAGGTAATTCATAAGCGACAAACAATACTCAAGAAAAATACAAGTTTTTTTATGAAAACAAACCATAAGGATTTGTATAAATTTATGATTACATGTACTCATTTCATATTGTTCCACCAGAAACACAGTGGATATTCCGACAGGAATGTTTGCTAGCAGATTTAGTTATTACGATGCGTGTCACTCAGTTTCTACTAAGATATCGGATAGAGGTTTGCGTCGAAGGTCAGGCACGGTAGCATCCTTTGCTGGATATCCCACCGGCAGTAGTACAACAAGCTTTTCATTCTGAGGACGTCCAAGAAGGTTGCGGATAGCAGGTCCACAATTTAAAGGAGTAGAAGTCAGAGTTACCAAACCTGCATACTAGATATAAAGTTCATATATTAAGATCCATATTACGCATAGGTACACAGTATAAGAAACTATAGTATTATAATGTTAATACTTGTATAGCGGTAATGAGAATACCACATGCGATAGATGTGCTTATTTCATTGTAATAATGAACTTTTCTTTTTCCATTCGGTAAAACACCGTACGTTTGTTTGAACACGAATATCAAATAAGGAGCAATAGTCAAGTATTCTTTCACCCAATCGGTTCTCAACGGTAGCAGATCCGTTGTCCATTTCACCCCCATTCTTTGCTTGTAATTCATTTCTTCTTCTCTTTCGATGATAGACCGTATTTGCTGTTTCACCTTTTGGTTCGATACCGCTACGAATGTCCATGGTTCTGTGTGCGCACCACTAGGCGCAGTGCCTAAAATAGACTCGGATGTGTAAGGAGTTTTGTGAATGTGAATTACATAATGTTGTACCTGCAGCTTTTATTATGTCACGTATGACTTCTTTTGGTACAGGGTCTGAACTGAAAAATCTTATAGTTCTTCTAGCGGCTACAATTTTATAAAATTCTGAAGCCAGACGAAGCGTCTCTGCTTCCGAGGGTCTTGCGTAATTATATGGAATATGTTCCAAGTCTATCGGTAGTGCAGGTTCCTCGTAATCTTCTAATCTTTCTTCGCCAATGTCTAAAGAAAATATTCATCACTGGAAACCTTTTCGCCTCTTTGAATTAGATTTAACCTACATTCTGAATAGTTATTGGAAGTATCTATTATCGTATAAGACATAAGATAAAAAAAAAACAAACAAGATGGATTTGACGTACAATTAAATTAATTTTTCTATTCGAAATTAACATATAGCTTTTCAGTAAACTCTATGTAGCTTCATAAATCCAAGACTGGTGGCAATAATGTTTGGAGGTATTACCTTCTAGCTGCTCCGTAGTGTTATCCAAAAATTTCGAATCATGTTTGTCAGTTTTCTCACGTGCAGCACGCTCTTTCGAGATGTCGTAAACTAATTTGAAAAAGCTACAGGAAATAATACCGATCAGTACATGATACCAGTATTTCGTCCAAAATGGTAAAAGTTCGGTGAACATTTCGCAGACAATGCGTTAAGTTGCGTTAATCAATATATTCTTGTCAGTGATGTGTTTTGCGAGTAATCAACAAGTATAAAAGAAAGCGGCAATAAGAGTGGTGGGAATGCAACTGACCTGAAACATCTGACTGACAATGAGTAACATCGTTCGCTCCACGAGTTGTAATATATATATATATTTATACATGCAATGTAATGTTACCCCATCGCTCAGCGCTAAAACATTTAATTTGTTTATTCCTGCCGATCATTTACGATACAACGAAATACTTAAGTACTTGCTGTGTGTTTTAAATGCATTATATATTACGACGAGAATTATCATTCTTATTATATACATATAACAATTGAACGACGATATAACTTTCAAAACGTTTTACGTTTAACGCAAACAAGAGAAAAATAATGCAATCTATAATACGATTATTCAGCGACAGAGAAACTCAGGCTATTAAGAATTACTATAAATCCATTGACGCTGGCTTAGACAATGACCTTTATTAACATCTTACTGTTGTTAAAAACTTGTTATTACAAATAAAGTCACTGTTTACTTTTAAACATCATCATTTATTTACAACATCCGGGGAGAAACCATGCATTTTCTATTTACGCCTTTTTCGCAGTACGTTCGTTTCGAGTTATATTCCATTTTTCAGCTGTGGAGATCGCATTTAATAATAGAGGATGATTAAGATGTTTCGTTATAGCGGCCGAACAAAATCATCTCGTTTCTGCAGTCACGCTGCGTCGTGGACCGTGTTCAAAAATGAAAACGCGTTCAACAGAACATTCGGGAAAAAGTACTTAAATAATGAATATAATTAACTTTGCTAATTATTTTATCGAGAATAATGTTGCGCGCATATTCGCATTTCTCGACTTCATTCGCACGTGTTCAACTTCGCTTTGTTTCGATCTTGTCGTTCTCAGCTTTGTCTCGCGACGAAGAGGATATATATATATATATATATATATATATATATATATGCATGTATAACGCCTCTTCTTTTCCTCTTCAAGTTATTCACGACAGTTTGCGATATTCAAAGCTGTAAGTATATATACTTATACGTGTCTAGCTGCATGTATTCTGAATAGTATCAATGCATATATATATGTATAATTGATCCCATAACAGCAACCCAATTTAAATCGAAATTCAAATTCAACCTTCAACTATATAATGTGTAATTTTGCTTATTGTAAATATATTACAATATATGTATATTATAAAATATTGTATATATACGAGCATTCAACAGGCACTGCCGAAGTTTACCGATCCCCACCGAATGGACCTTTAAATTCTTTGTACGAGTTATCTTTCTCTAAAAACTTGTCTTTCTTCAAAGTGCCGCCTCTCGTATCCCTACCCTTCGGTTACGTTACGGATGAGATTAAAATGATAAAAGTGATTTTTGATTTTTCCCTGTATGTGGTCAACGCGTTTACTGTGCGTCGGTACGATCGCTCGGCTCGGCTCGGCTGACGCACCAACTAAAGGCAGTCGCTGTCGACCGTTGCGCGGTGCGGTTGCGCGGTGACAAAACGTGCGTGTCTCTTCGTCGCCCGTCAAAACGGACGGACCGAAAACCGGGCCAATCATGTAAAACGCGATGTCAACGTGAATCCATCAGTTCGGCTATCGGTTCCCGTGACGTATAAAACAATAGCAGTTCCTGAGCGTACGAGAACACACGTTTATCCACCGTTCGCCGTGCATCTAAAGTAGAAACTCGTCTCGCGCGACCGCCGTCGTCCCCTAACGAATACGTTTTCGTTTGAGACCCGAGTATACATGTAGGTTCTGTCGAGTCTCGCGTTGCTCGAGATGTGTTCCCCGAGTTCCCTGTGAAAGAGACCGAGGATCATCGGTGACATCCAAGTTTGACGATCGAGAGGGGAATGGAGAACGCCATGCAGCCACCACTTCCACCGCCGCCACCCCCACCCTCGGAAATCCTTGAGAATACCAGCACGGAACAGACGGTCACCCATGTCTTGACATTTGGTAAGTTGCATTTATGTTTCTCACACATTCCGACTGCGATTCCACCAGAGATAACTGGTTTATCTTCGATTCCGATAACGCTGCTTGTCGCCGAGTGTCGTCGATAACGTGTATTTTCATATTTTTCTACTTTTTCTTTTTCTTACAACGAACACGTAGCTGTTGCATCAATAGTATTCAATAGGCGAGTTCTACGCAGCCACGCAAATATTCGATACACCAAATCGCTAATATATTCGAGACCTTTGCGTGTCATTTATTCGGCGAGATGGGAAATTTAATCTTCCGCGGTATTTTAGGGAAACGTGTTGACCAAGCAGAAACTGTCTGCACAGCTATTTTGAAAGTCCGATATTCCTTTTGAGGAGAAATATACGCGCTGCCGATTTCGAAATCGGTAGTCTCCTGTACCGTGGATTTCAATCGTGGTAGAAACTCTGTTTTTGTCCAAGAAATATTATTTGATCTTTCGAATTGATTGATCGAGGATTACCCGACGCATCGCGCGGGTGCGTGTACGGTTATTTTTAAATGATTTCTATATATTATGACTGACCTAACACCGCACAGTGATCGATTCCTCAATTCTAGGTGGACAAAATACAAAATTTGTGTTCTCTTGTAGTAATAATTAAAACAAGTGTATAAAAACTACATGACCTTAAAAGAATTATGTATATCATTTCTTTAAAATGGACATAACATAAAATAAATATTTATATATATATTATACATATATTAATAATAACATAAAATAACATAAATTAAATATTTTATAGTTTTTGTTTAAATACGTGAATAAACAATACACAAAATGGAAAGAATTAATCTTAACTTATATTTAAAAATTGGATAAAGTTCTACAAAAATATAATATAAAATTACAAAATTATAATAAGGAATGTGCATGACAAAGGTGGATATTCTAAATTATTATAAATTATAATCTTTTTTAAGGTGATTTGAGTAAACTCTTTGCCTCTGCTGCTAATTCTTTAGAACATTTTTTAGTAATTTTCCTCTTACTAAAAAATGATATAAATGACGAACGGGCAAAAACGGGCAAGCGATATTTAGTATCATTACTTTGAAATAAGTATTCTTCAAAACTATCAAAGAACGAAGTCCGGCCGAGTCCGGGAAAAGAAGTTATACAATTTGATCTTTTCTTAAATAGTATTATTAGTTAACCTGTGTTTTATATGATTTACACGGCAAAATAAAATTATACCGATATGTAAAAATCACATACTTACCTTCGCTTACACGCTCTATTTTTTATATAATGATTTAAACAACAAACAAACAAGTTATACGATGAAGAAGAATTAGCTTATTTTTAGTATTTCGCACAGGCAAAACTTTAACGCTGTATTACGTCGTAATAACCACATGCAATCGAAATGTTAGGATATATATCGAACGAATAAATGTTGGTAAACAAAATAGAACGGCAGCGAAGATATCTGAAGTTGATCATTTTGTCCACCTAGAATCGAGGAATCGATCACTGTGCACCGGGGGGGGTGTCCCACTTGGACTCCGACCGATTGGACACGTCCCGATTGGACTGTCCCGATTGGACGCGTTCCTTTTGGACTCCGTGCCGATTCGACTCGTGCCGTTTGGACGCCGTGCCGATTGAACTCGTACCGTTTGGACGCCGTGGTGGTTGGATTCGTGACGTTTGGACGCCGGAAATTTTATAATCGTTGGACGCCGCGAATTTTATAATCATTGCTTTTCGAAGTCTACATATGGTGATATTGTACTGTGAAATATATGGTTAAATATGATTTGGAATCTATTAAATTTGGATCTGAATTTAAATTTTTATGTGGTTTTTTTGTGTTTCTTGTGTGTGAGGATATAACGTATTTTTACAAAAGAGAATAACTAATAAGAAATCTTCCGTGCCGTTGTCAAAAAAATATAAAAAATGGTGTTTGATTGTGAATATCATAATACAAATTTACATAAATATTAATTTTGTGCAAATAAGAAACAACTGTATAAAATATCGTACGAGTTCAATCGGCACGGCGTCCAAACGGTACGAGTTCAATCGGCACGGCGTCCAAACGGTACGAGTCCAATCGGCACGGCGTCCAAACGGCACGAGTCGAATCGGCACGGAGTCCAAAAGGAACGCGTCCAATCGGGACAGTCCAATCGGGACGTGTCCAATCGGTCGGAGTCCAAGTGGGCATCACTCGCACCGGGCCGAAGTGCCTCGTGCATTTGTTTCGATCTAATTCACGTTCTATTTCTAATTCCTCTTCGAGTAGAAAGATTTTCAGAGTATACATGTCAACCGCACGAGGATGCCGCACGTGCAACGTTTCCTCGAAATATTCTGGCTACGGTGCAATGTCATCGAGCCTGTGACTTTGTTCAAAGTAAATAAAGAATTTGCATGTGAACTGTAACTATAGAACAAAACCAATATGCGCGCGTATGCGAATGTATTCTAAATTTAGTGGTTCACCGGCAAGCGTTGGCCGTTTCAGCGAATAACCATACTGCCATGGCAGTGAATTTGTTTATCACCTTTTGCAGATTTTAAAAATAACCTGGCTGACCTTTATATGTAGTTAGATTTGTGCAATGTGCCTCGCGCGTCAGTCACATTTTCGCATTCGCATGCTGCCTTCTCCTTAGCACCTCGAATCAAAACAAACTGTTCCGTCGAGTACTTAACAGAGTAAACAATACAGGCCAGCAGTGGCGGCTCAAGTCAAGTGGAGGCCCTAAGCGGTAAAAATTCCGGGGCCCTCAAATTAAAGTTAGAAATAGAATTTTCAAGAAAACTCTCATAAACTTATTAACAAAAAAGAAAAGTAATGAAAACTTTCATACCGTTACACATTAAATAAATCTATTTAAAAATTCATAAATTTATTTAAAATTCGGGGCCCTACGCGGCCGCTTAGTCCGCTTACCGTTAGATCCGCCACTGCAGGCCAGACGATTAATATTTGTTTTTCACATTTAAATGTAATTCGATGTTGGAGGAATCGATAAAGATCATGGATATATTTCTTCTCCGTGAATTTAAAAATTCATTCGGAGCCAGGGGAATCACAGAACATCATAGATATAATATAAGCGCCGTCTGTAGCATGCTTCTAAAAGAAGTATACCGCGATCGTTACGTAATAGCTATGAAATATTCACGAGCAGTTCAAGGAAATGGAATTCGTAATTGTCTTAGTAGATTTTCAGCTTAAACACGGCTCTCGGCGCTCGAATGGTTGCCTTATCGTAAGCGGGCGATTTTAATTGCATTATCCGCACAATCTACGAGATTTTCAACAGCTACAAACGGTTCAAGAATAATTCAAACACATGGTTTATCGAGTTCCGATTGTTTTCTTAGACCTTAGACCATATATATGTATTTGTAGACCCGGAATAGGTGTAGGATATGCATAGGACGCAATGCTCCAAGATAACTGGAGCATCTGGTGCCCACAAGTCGCGTCACAGGATAATTCAAAATGGTGGATAGCGATATATATAAAAGCGAGGTATACGATCTTATATTCAAATTTAACTTTTCCCAAATTATAATCGACAAAATGTGATAGCCATATCTAAAATAATAGGAGTAAAGTAGAAATGAACGAGTAATAAAATCAAATATATATTACAGTTACAGTTTCCATAAATATGTATTTCCCTTTCCCCTCTAGATACACTTCAGCCTCGTGGTATGTACTGCGACTTCTCAACAGACTATAGCACTTTGCCCACATCCCTCATTAGTCCAGTTGGCAGGTCGAAAAAAGGCGTCTACCTGGAAAGTATTCCGAACTCAATGAAATTTTGACACGTTTATTTAGGGGTACTCTGGGGTGTCGAATCTGAGTTTTCAGTATCCCCTAACTTGGGGATGGGGTAAAAACCACGATTTTTATTATCTTTTTTGGTTTTTCGCCTATTACTCAAAAACTATGGGTCCTAAGAACTTTCTTTTTTCATTTTTGGAAAGAGCATAAAATTTCCTTCAAATTTCACTGTTCGAACGTATTTTTTGACCCAATAGGCACCGAGAGACAGGCGTTCGAAATTAGGAAATGTTTCTCAAGATGACATTTTGAGCCACGCATTGTAACATTTACCAGGAAATTGTAAGTTTGAAATTCAGTAAAATTTGAAAGAAATTTAATGCTCTTTCCAATAATGAAAAAAGAAAGATCTTAGGACCTATGGAAACATTTTTGTCGTTGGACAGTTGAATTTGCTCCGTCTTTTCCTATGTTTGTCAGTTGCCACTTAATTTCCTAATTTTGAACGGCTGTCTCTCGATGCCTATTGGGTCAAAAAATACGTTCGAACAGTGAAATTTGAAGGAAATTTAATGCTCTTTCCAAAAATGAAAAAAAAGTTCTTAAGAGACCCATAGTTTTTGAGTAATAGGCGAAAAACTGTTGGTTTTGGGAAACAAGGTATTTATTTAGAGAGAATAAAAGAACAGATATTGATTTAGAACGATATTTGACCGATGTTTCCTCTACTAAGGCTAGGCTTAGACTGACTGACTTCGGCAACTCGTCGATACGTTTGAAAACGAGAAACATCTGAATGGGACACGTCGGCGGACCAAAAGACGCACGGCTCTGTCTTTGATTCGATACCTAGAGGTACCGCGAGATACAATGTTGCGAGATACATATACAATAGTTCCTGAACTATTAGTCCCTTCAGGAACTATTGTATATGTATCTCGCAACATTGTATCTCGCGGTACCTCTAGGTATCGAATTATATATATATATATATATATATATATATATAATTTCTGTACATATATCTATAAAAACCAAAAAAAGGTAATAAAAATTGTGGTTTTTACCCCCTCCCCAAGTTAGCACAGGGACCTTGAGGTCGAAAATTCGGATTCGACACCTCAGAGTATCCCTAAATGACGTGTCAAAATTTCATTGAGTGAGTTCGGAATACTTTCCAGGTAAAAGTACCTGGCGACTGGACTACATCTGGTCGATAAAGTGATCTTAGAACACGGCATGTCATCCAAAGCCGGGTCTATTATAGAAGTATGTATATGTACATGGTCTAAGACTATTCTTCCCGTTTATGAACCGTCCATCTTTCGAACGGCCAGCATCAATTACGCAGAGTGTACACAGAGCATCAAACGCGCAATAGAGTGAGGCTTTATCGATCGAATCGACACTCTGTTTATCGACGATCGATACTAATTTTTCAACGCGCGGTCTCGAGACTAACTTGTCTCGAGTGTATCATAGGCATATTCTATTCGCTCTTCTGTCAATGGATATCTACAGTAATTACTGGTATGTTGTAACACACAAATGATACGGCTCTCAACGATACAGTTAGGTATACATATATGTATAATCATGAATCATAAACGTCGCTCGTGCTCCTTGAAGGCGCATGCTTTGCCACCGTGATACTTTGAACTCTCTTCGATGTAACCCAACTGCGACGCTTTCTTTATCCTCGGGACGCGAACCAACCAATATTGTCTGCCCTGTAATAACACACAGTATTTAGGGGAGAGGAGGTGAGGTTTCGCGAATCTACGGATTCGCCTCACAACTTTTGTCCGTCGCACTGCGACTGGAACTCGAACCTGTATGAATAACCAATAAAAATGCTTCCATAAACTGTAACTAATTTCGTCCAATGAATTCATTGAACACGTCGCTGGCTTTGCTCATTCGACAACCTTGAAGAACGCTCCGACGCAATTTATAATTGTATACATAAGTGTAATATCCGCGCGTTAAAACTAGTATCACATTTTTTTACCACTAAACCTACCGAGCACTAGAAGCAATTAAAATACTTTAGCTTATAAAAATGATACGGCTCCATTTATTTAGATTTTGCGCAATTTATATTTGAACAATACATATGTGCTTGGATAAAAAAATGTATCGAATCAATTTGACTGTAAGCAACTCCATAATTTCAATAACTGTAAAATGAAAAATATGAAGCCGATAATTTGACCACTAATGGTAGGTTTAGCGTTAATTAGAAATATGTAAAAAGAATATCAACATTTCTGCACAGATCGTATAAGTAGGAGGAAAGAGAAATCTAAAATTATATTTATATATCAATGGCAATGCCACTGTCTATGTATTTTGTTATTTTAAATCGATGGAATCAGTGGTTTTCAAAATATGTTGAAATTTATACTGGTAAAACTCATAAATTACCGATATACTCGTATACATTATTTTATATTAAACTATATTTTTAAAAAAATTAAAATATCTGTAATTTTATCATAAAATCATTATAATTTAATTTTATGTATACATTATAATTTACACAGTCTCCGCATCATCAGATTTCGTATCCACATGCAGCACACATGTATAATCTTCATCAGGAATACAGTTTTCATAGTTTTCTTCACGGTGTGTATCTTTTGGAAAGAGTATTAATTCCATAGCTTCCTCTGACAAAGGCAAGTTTCGTTTATAACTTGCGACTCGCGTATGAGCTATTAGAGGATCTGATGCAAGTATCAGTCTCTTTAACAGATCTTCATTTGTTGCCAATCTATTATTTTTCCTGGTACATTGTATTATGTTCACGGAAGTACCTGACGTCCTTATTATGGGATTCCTGTGCTTCCTCGGACATGTTCCCAATTGGCAACAGAAAGTGTTTTATTGCATCATGCCCGTGCAATAAAATTTAATTTTTATTTTTATTCAGTGTATTTAGTTTCTAGTAATTTAAATATCCTGTGGCATTTAATCCTCTGTAGCGTTTTAAAACTATTGTAAAATTTGATACATATTTTTCAAGACCAGCTTTCGAAAAATTTTGATTTTGTAATTTATTTTGTAAATAAAAGTACCATGAAGTACCATGTCGCGTCGAGTTATAACAGGTTCACGATCCACCAAAAAAATGATTTCTCATACAATGCAAATAATATGCAAAAAACTTTTGAATTCACATCAAGTATAAGAATGTTATGTACTACATATCGACTAAAAATAGTTTCAATCAGTACCATTTGGTATCTTAGGCTTCGCACTTTACAAAAGCTTACGAGAAACGGACTGTCAAGGTTTCCCGAAATATAAACAATAATGTGAACCGCCAAATTGAGATAAATCTGTAGTTCTGTACTTAATTTCAATTGTTGAATTCATGTGTTATTACGAATATAAAAGTGTTTGCTAGATAATCACAACACACGTTCTAATACTCAATATTTCGCAGCAAACGTTCGAGAAACGTTAAACAACGCAACGCGGCATTTGCCTTCGTCATTTGTTTTATTCTTGACAATATTAATATCAGAGGTCACTTTACGACTCAAGGGAATGTATAGTGCATAAAATATTCACCAATACTTATATTTCTTTATCTTCAATTTCGGACATTTTTCCTCCTACTTATACGATCACTTGTGCGCCGCACAGTGCGGCCGCCTATGGACAAAAGTCGAAAATATAACTATTCTCCGCACCTTGTTTGGCTTTACTAATCCCTTCAGAAATGTCTCCAGTGTATGAAACAAATGCCGGGAATCTAAAATAACCACAACAAACGGCAGGAATCATGTTTGCATAAGTGTTAGAGAGCTCATCGGAGAACTCACGCGAGACCTGGCCCAATCAATTACTGACTTTCTGTAATCAAGAACGTTGTTTTGTGTCCTTTCTTTCAATTTTGAATATGGAAGGTATCGAAGAAGGTGTGGAATATCCACTTTTCCTGTTTCAATAACCGTTAAAATAGTTTCGTAGCAATAATAAAACACTAAGTTAGAATTAAGTTTTTTAGACGTTAATATCTTCAGATAAGCATTTCTCAATTTCGAGTCAAATATCCTGGAGTTTTGACATATTTCGATTTCACAACTATTATACTTCACAAATATGTAAACATTTCCAGCTTCAAACTGCTTTGAACGGCTCTGTGCTCTTTTTTACCACACTTGTGCGTCAAATCTTGTAATCGAATTTTAAGTCTCTTCCCATAGATAATCTTACTGAAATTTTATATACATACTTTGCTTCCGATGACAATAAAAGTAGAAAATAAAATATATAAAAAACTTTTTAAAAACCACGCTTATATTAAAATACACTAAAAAAGAGAAAATAATTTTTTTCCTGGTTCTCCATAAAATAGCGAATCCAGTTAAATGATTAATAATATTTTTCCCCAAAATTTTAAGCTATTCGTTCAAAATTTCATCTGTTATAAAATTAGTGATTTTATAAATATCTACTTCATAGGTCTATGGCCTATATTATGTAAATAGGCATAGCTTTATTATGGTGAAGCTACCTTCATAGTAAACGTTCAAATACTTCATTATGATCATTTTTAATGTGTTTTATATATGTATGAGAATACAATATTCCTTCAAACTAGTGGGTTACCAAATCATTTCAACGAAAAAATGATTACATTAGTTTTGTTCACAAAAATCGATGTTTTGCAAAATCCTGAGGTCGTAGACAAATCTTGAGACAAGATTTGAAATCAGCGTGGAAAAATCTACAGGAAACGATGTGTCGCATGTTAAAAAAAATTTTTTCCGCGCGTGGTATTGATAAAACCACAATTTTCTTGAAATTGTGCAAGTTTAACGAATTCTTTCAAGGTTAAAAAAACGTTCGTACCACAATCTCCATAATTATTCGATATTCTGCAAAGTTTCAGCTTTCATTTTAAAAAAATTTCATCGCTCTATCTCATTTCTATCGAAAGTTCTTTGATTTAGACACTTATTTCGTCGGTTTAGCCCACTGTGCGCCGGTGAAAATCGGATCAGCCGGTACATATTACGCAACGGGTCGGGGCACCCGGCGCGGTGTGTCCGTCACTGGGCGGGTCTCGGTGTTTTCCAAATCAGCTGTTAGTCGCCGGTGAAGGGTGACTCGTCGGCTTCGTAATGGTGGGGCGGTCGTCAGTCGACTTCGAGACTCAGGCCGGTGCGCATCGTGGCTCGTTATCGCGCACCTCGTACCCGATCGTGTCGTGTGTACAGTGTACGTATGTACATCGTCGATGGTGTGCATACACGTTTATTGTGCATATGTACAGAGGTGCCTCGTGAGCGCATATGTCTCTGGTCGTTTGGTTACGTGCCCGTCGAACTGAGCGTAGGGTGTTTGTGGTCGTGTAAACGTGTGAACGTGTTGATCCGTCGAGTGAAAGTGGAACAGGACGGTACACAATTTTCGACGATCGTTTCCCGGTCGTACTTCGCGTGTGTCATACCGATCGCAGATATATCGCAACTGTAGAGTGCGCCGATTTATTTTCGTCGCACGGGAGGCCCGTTGGCGATCGGTTCTCGCGAAACCATATGCTCGTGTTCGCACAGCACGGCACACCGTAGTGGAAACTTCCGTGTACGTCGCCGAAGGGGAATACCGCAGTGTCCTGTTGCGTATTTAAAAATAAATACCAACGCGAAGAAGCCCTTGCTCCTCCTCCCATCCCCCAGACATTTCGGCCCGTTTCGATCGGTCCCTCCCCTCTCCTCTCCTCTCCTCTCCTCTCCTCTCCTCTCCTCTCCTCTCCTCTCCTCTCCTCTCCTCTCTCGCCTGTAACCACGGGGAAACACGTGGCATCGCGCAACCAACCAACCAACCAATTTGCCTCTGTGTTGTCACGTTTTTTTTATACTCGACGTTGCACAGTGTACATGTGCGTGTGTGCCCGCGCGTGTCTGTGCTGCACACCTCTTCCCGAAACGGGGCGAGACAGAATCGGATATTCGCTGAAGGTGGCCAAGGCCGAGGCTGTGCTCTCCGTACAAGGTACGCTACTTAAAGTGTGTCAGTAGGATAACGACGGCAATCCGTTTCGTTCGTGCCGACACTTTTGCCTGACTCGGCGCGGCGGAGGAATTGGAACACGACTGCATAACCAGAGAAAGGGATTGCGACACTCGGACTTTTCACACCGCGACGTTTTCTTTTTTCTTTTTCCGAGCGTTGTCGAAAAAACGACCAGGCGCGAGAAATCGTTGTTGCTCTTGTGCGAAGCTGTGACTGGCTCTCTCTCTCTCTCTCTCTCTCTCTCCCACTCTCCCCCTCTCTCCCTCTCGCAATGATTGCGTCACGCGAACGACCGACGTAAGACGAGAAAAATCGCCAACTTCAAAATACACGCACGCATTATTTCTATATCGATCGGTTAGCAGGCGATTGCTGTACCGGCGGGGGTGGTACGGTACGGCGCGGCGCGGCTCGGCGCGTAACACGGTTACGGTTAAGCCGATACACATGTAATCCCATTAACCACTGTGTTGCTCGACCCACGAGTGTGCACACTCGATTGTTCGTAGTTTCGACTATCGAAGACACGAGAGTAGTCGTCCCCGAAGCCGGATGAATGGGAATCGAATCGGTTTTTCTTCCTTTTACATTATACGTATGTAGTATTAGTCGCATCAAGGTCACCTTCGTTACCTCCGCTCCGCTGCAACGATTGCACGCGACTCACTGACCTTTAGTATGCTTTCCAAGTCGAATTTCGCGGAGCCAATACGACACACCGGCTTCCAAACAAACCGAGTCCGTGATGTTCCATGAATGTTGACGGAGGATTTAGTCATCGCGTAGCGGTTCTCATTTCGCTGATAGACCCTTTCCTTTGCGATGGAAACGGTAGCGAATTTACCGGCGATATTGATGGAATCGTATCTCGCGAAGGGACGGTCGGAACTGCGGATTATTCTTCTAGGAATATTCAGGAGACCGTAACGCATGGACATATACGTTGTTATTAAAAACTCGAGGGTACGATTATAAGTTATCCATTGAATAATGATATCGCTGTATCGTGCAGGAATGATGCTGCACCTCGTCGAACTGCCACAGTGATAGCTTGTTGAAAAATCCTCTTTTAATGTTTTTGTTGTTTTCAATTACGTCGCAAATTATCACTGTCCAACAGCCAAAAAGGATATCGATTCTCTCCATGCGACTCTTATAGAGTTTTTTGCGCTGATTCCGAATCTGTTTTTAATTTTTCTCCTAGACGCACAGTTTTTGAGAAATTTGAATCTGAAAAAATGACATATTTTTCAACTTTGAACAAATATTGTGATGTTGTTATAAAAGATATTGAATTGATCTTTACATCAAAAGATTCCTTAGACTTTCCCGAATACAGTGATATATAATATTAATACATTGTGATTGTTTACTGGCGTCAACGCATGTCGGGCGAAGATATTTTGCTTTCTGGTTCGGTAAAAACGTCGATGCTGCAAACTTCCAAGGGGGGTTTTTCGAGATTAAATTCTGCTCTATCGCGTGGTATAGTTCGATTTTCCGCTGGACCCTTGTTTTTTGAGATAAATTCAAAAATATCGTCAAAAATTGGTGCAAAAGTGGTGTCTCTCCGTCTTTAATGATTGTTTAAACATGTTTAAACAATCATAATGCATTAATATTATATATCACTGTATTCGAGAAAGTCTAAGGAATCTTTTGCTGTAAAGATCAATTCAACATCTTTTATAATAACATCACAATATTTGTTCAAAGTTGAAAAGTATGTCATATTTTCAAATTAAAATTTCTCAAAAACTGTGCGTCTAGGAAAAAAATTAAAAACAGATTCGGAATCAGCGCAAAAAACTCTATAAGAATTGCATAGTGAGAATCGATATCCTTTTAGGCTGTTGGAATTTGTTGGACCGTGATTATTCTCGTGAATCCGGAAAGTCCACCGTCCTGATTGAAAGATGTAGATTTGTTTATTGCAGTTAGAGATCTTTAAATGATTTCTATGAAATTTTTTTCACAATGCGTTTAATCGATACAGATCTACGAAACATGTGTTTTCTAAATTTTCCATATAAGCCCACATGAAAATTCCGACAACTTGCAATTCTTCCCAAAAATTTATGTCACGTGTGTAGCAAACTAACATTGCTCTCACTTCCGAAAAAAGTTCAAATCGCGTACTCCATTATTTAAAAAGTTATGATTTTTTTAGAGCGTCGAAATATTAATGGGAGTCACTGTGTGTTACTACATATTATATCTGACCACATGCTGGGTCTATAGTTCAGCTAATAAGACAATAAAATTGACCTACTGCGGAACTGTTACACGAACGAGTGGACCGTAATATCACTGTGCTATCGCAACACTGACATGCGAATAGTGTGGACAGGATTTAATGATTGCATTTGTGGATAGAATTTCGTGTAGCTATAGTCAGTGTATATGTCTCTCTTTTTTCAATATCGCAAGAACACGATTACTAATATATAAACGTACGTAGATTGACTATATGTACATACATACCACTTTAAATATATCATTATATCCGATATCACATGGCAGGTGTATAGTGTATGTATAGTCACGCTAATAAGACAACTAAATCGACCAGTTATTTACAGGACAGTTGTACGAACACGAACGTGTTCCGATTGTTGCGAATGCACTGTCACAAGAATGCTACAGTCGAGACTAGAGATACCCATTTCACGTGTATTTAATATATCCGTGCAGAAATCCGGATACAGTAATCGCTCCTTCGTTGTCCTGAACAAGGGTTGCTATATGACGCCCCTTACGTTTCCGTCCCTCGCCTAGATGCTGCCTCCGCTATCCCCACTCTAACCACTACCGCTGGCGCGACCGAGTGCTAGCATGAGAGCGGTAGCATGCTACCGACACCGACTCGGTCGCGCCAGCGGTAGTGGTTAGAGTGGGGATAGCGGAGGCATGCATCTAGGCGCGGGACGGAAGGGTAAGGGGCCGGAGGGGATAAAATATGGTAACACTGGTTCAGGACTCCTGAATCGTGGGCACGATCGTTGTCCAGTTCTTACCCACTCCACTGCCTGTCAACGAGAGGATTAGGCCTGCGTGGATCTGGTCGTCAGATGTGTCCCAGGACTGTCTAGACCCGCGCAGAACGGAGAACAATAGGAAAGGAATATGGCAAGGAAATAAGGAGTTTTTTAAAGCCAGACTGTTGACTGCTTTTGACTGCGAATGCTTTTATTTGTCATTTAACTAGCCGTTTCACTAAAGACGCAGTCACAAATCAAAAATAGTGTCCGGGTACGGTCGTTGTCAAACCCCCGGCCTTTGAACAACGAAGGAGCTGTTACTGTACTATTTAATACACGGATACACGTGTTCACGTGTATCAAAATATCCGGATAATACACGTATAATTGTGAACTTGAATATGCGGGTACACGTGTATTATCCATGTATTTTGATACACGTGTGCCCGTGTATTCAAGTACATACACGGATACACGGATAGCACATTGAAATATACAAGAGTTAACATGATAGGTTTCGAAAATTAACAAACAGCATAATTTCTGTTAATAAACCTTAATCAATTAACTGTTTATTTTGATGAAGAAGAACAAAAGTGTTTACATTTCCCGGCAAAAGCCGGTTCCTTTTTGCTGTAACAATATTTCCAGCAGACGAGAAGCACCGTTCAGACATGGCCGACGTTGCTGGTATAGTTAAATATTTTTTAGCGATTTCGGATATTCTTGTACACTTGTGTGTCCTTGCCTTCCACCATTCATATGGATCCAAATCAAACCGTAGTTGTGGCTCACAATCAGAGATGTACATTTCAAACTCGGCGCCTAAATGATTAACATCACTTATTTCATCGTAAAGAAATTGAAGGGCACTTTTATTTTTTGAGTTTTCTGTCCTCACTTCTCGAACAGGAGAGTCTTCGAGCAAACATTTCACTTTTTCACGAATTACATTTCTAATATTAAAAGTTTCATGGTCAAGATTTGTATACCGTGGATCTAAAAAGGGAGCTACATATATGGAACAGTGAAATAGTATCACCGTCATTCCATTCGAATTTGAAACGTTTTGTAATTTCGGAAATTAGTGTTTCCTTTATTGTAGCCAAAATATCATTACCTTCAAAACCTGACCTGCCAAAATTTCATCAAACCTTGTATCGACACACGTGTACCTTTGAACTTCAATACACAGATAATACACGTGTATTGAAAATAACGCACACCCGTGCATTATCCGTGTATTATCTGTGTATTTCGATACACGTGTACAGGGTGTAACAAAATTTAGTGTCATGGCTTTGGCAGGTGGCTGTACACCTTCGGATCAGTGGAGATTTGTTAAAAGAAATTGCCGCAAAATTAACTTTGACCTTGAAATTCAAGGTCAAATTTTTTTGTGCTTGTATCACATTCTACTCACCATGGGGACCAAACTTGTCAAAGGAACCATAGGTCGCAACTCAACCGTTCTCTTATAAAAGAATGTTACAGGTTTGAACGTCGTCTTCCGTTCTCCTCGAGTTTCTCGTACTTTGCCATACAATAGAACCATCAAGATTTATCGCTCTTAATAGTCGTGCTTGATCACCTGCTTCGATATGGCCACCATTATTTCGTAAACAGATCCTTAGTCTTTCTTCCAAACTTTTACGAACTTTTTCGTAAATGTTCGGTATAAATTGCACACGGTGAAAAGCGTCCTCCATTCGTGATTTCAAACAATGTGCTTCACTGCTCCCCAGAAAAAGAAGTCAAGAGGCGTAAGATCTGGGGAACGTGGCGGCCACAAATAAGGTGCGACTTTAAAACCTGCAACATTCTTTTATAAGAGAACGGTAGAGTTGCGACCTATGATTCCTTTGACAAGTTTGGTCCCCATGGTGAGTAGAATGCGATACAAGCATTAAAAAAAATTTGACCTTGAATTTCAAGGTCAAAGCCAATTTTGCGGCAATTTCTTTTAACAAATCTCCACCGATCCGAAGGTGTACAACCACGTGCCAAAGCCATGACAAGTGTATCCGTGTATAAAGAAGTACACGGATTAAAATACTATAAGAAAATGTATATTAGTACACGTGAACACGTGAATACGTGAATACGTGCATCCTCAATACACGTCCAAAACCGTGATCTCTAGTCGAGACTATGAATTACCATCGGATAGTTGAAACAATTTCCATACATACAACATTCCTTTACGAATAATATTGTAAGGCCATACTTAATCACTCGCACGCAAGTGTACGACCAGCATCGCGTTCACAATGTTGCAAAATTATCAGCGTCAGCATATTTTGCCACTACATACATATAACTACGAAGTATAGTTTGCTTCTCCCTTTGATTGCAGCGGGAGTATTGTTACATCGCGGTAGGCGACTATATACATAGCGGGAACCGTGTCATTTACTGAGCGTATAGTCATCGCCGTTTCGTAGTAACAACAGAGATTATTCGATTATTGGCAGGCTCGGTATCCGTTTATTAGACCGGGAATTATACCAGCCGAGCGTAATTAGGTTCTTTTTTTGCCGGCTAACTTATTCTATTAATTATATTATTAGAAACGGCATCTAATCGGAGTGCACGCAACCGTCTAGCGAACGGTTTTACCTGTTAATCGCGACTTGTACGATAGTGCACGCTTAATCCTTAGTACATACTCGAGTGGTGGCTCTGACAATGAGTCACCAGTGATCACCACTCAAAATTGCTGTGCTACATACAGGGTGTCCCAAAATTCCTTCAACAGCCGGAAATGGGAGGTTCCTGAGATCATTTGAAGCAACATTTTCCTTTGCAAAAATGTTATCCGCGGCTTTGTTTAGCAGTTATTAACGAAAAATACGGACCAATCAGAGCGCGACCTAGACGCGAGTCGGCACAGTCGGCCAATAGACAGTTGGCGCGCCGGGCCGACAGTGCCAACACGCGTCTAGGTCGCGCTCTGATTGGTCCGTATTTTTCGTTAATAACTCCTAAACAAAGCCGCGGATAACATTTTTGCAAAGGACAATGTTGCTTCAAATGATCTCAGGAACCTCCCATTTCCGGCTGTCGAAGGAATTTTGGGAAACCCTGTATAATGCAAAATATTGTTTACATTATCAAATATGTTGGGATCTAACCACTTACTAAACATTTAAATATTGTAGGAGGCATTATATTAATTTAGCTAGGAAAGTTAGCCGGGAAGAAGTTTAATTTTCCAAATAAAATAGCTCCGAGTGCAAAGGGTTAATTTCCACCCTTTCCCCCACCACTTTAGTGCCTCGAGGAGGTGGACAAGGAAAGAGAGGTGGAGAGATAATCGTAACCGTATTTTAAGGTCGATTCATACACGTACGATCCGATCGTCCGAGAAAATATTCTAACCCAGATTTAAGTGACACCGTCCACAACCGAGAAAGTCTGAGCGTCTTCGTTCCGATACTTTTCTTCGAGACTGAGAGCATAGACATAGGCATCTCCTGAGGTGTAGAGGGGAGTAAAAGGTTCTCAGAACCCCTGGGGTTAGGGTAGCAAATGACACGATCTTCGGCACTTGGCCTTTGTTCGAGCATCTCGACCCTTCTCAAGTTGCCTAAAAATTCGGATCGTACGTGCATGAGACCCCGAAAACAGCGCACGATTTCTCGGACGCGTGTATGAATCGACCTTTACCCGGATACTAATCGTTCAGTCGGCTCAATGCATCCGGTTATCCGGTTTTCAAGACCTCCATTCTCTGTACACGGTACATTAGACGTTAGAGGAGAGAGGAGAGAGGAGAGAGAGAGAGAGAGAGAGAGAGAGAGAGAGAAAAAGAAAGAAAGAAAGAAAGAAAGAAAGAAAGAAAGAAAGAGGGAGAGATGTACGCTCGCTTATCGACCAGTTCTTATCTGCCGACCAACGGACGACCAACTATAACGATACGTGGAAAACATGATCGGTTTTACGAGAGCGCCTCGGGATCGAACCAACGGAAACTTAGCTCCGGAGTCCGGATCCGTACAAAAACCGATGGAATTCGAGCCCCCGGCAAGAACGTGTTTCCTTCTGCTGGTCCGTAATACACGAAACGCCCGTTTCTTCCCCTTTCTTTCTCTCTCCGCGGCGAAACAACTGTTATGGATCAAGATACTCGTTCACCGACTGTTGCGGGACGTTTCCGCCAAACCGAGTTCCAACTTTAGTACCGTTTGGCCACGGAAGTATCGATAACGAGACTAATCGGACAATTTTTCGAGTATGCACTGCTTCTCCGCAGCGGGATTATTAGAAAGCGGTACTTGTAAAATTACAGTCATTTCGGCAGTAATTGAAAATGGCAACAGTTTCATAGTCGACCCCAATTAGCTAGGAATTTTTATAATACATAGCTCGTTTTGTTTTACAAAACTCTGTAAACGCTAACCAGTAGCTTTCAATGTTCTGCACTTTTGTTGCATCAGATTACGCATACTCGTTGACAGTGGCGGCTCAAGTCAAGTGGAGGCCCCAAGCGATAAGAATTTTGGGGCCCTCAAACTCAAGTTAGAAATACAATTTGCAAGAAAAGTCTTATAAACTTATTAACAAAAAAGAAAAGTAATGAAAACGCATTACACATTAAATAAATTTATTTAAAATTCGGGGCCCTATGGTATCCCGGGACCCCACGCGGCCGCTTAGTCCGCTTACCGTTAGATCCGCCACTGCTCGTTGAAAGATCACGCTAGAGCAGGCCTGGCCAACCCAAATGATTTCACGGGCCACTTTGATGACGCGTAACGTTATAACGGGCCGCACTTTAGGTAAACATGCTTTTAAAAAATGTAATACAAATACAAAATGAATAAAACTTTATTGTTATACCATGATTCAATATAATTAACTCTCGAGTTTTTATTAATGAAATATTTGTTTATCCTTTCTTTCACTTAATTTTTGTAAATCTATATTTACGTTCGACGTTGCACATCTTTTGTTAGCTGGTTTTCTAAATTGGCATCAGTTAATGAGGCACGCGAAGAACTCTTTGTAAATTTCATCTTCGAAAAAAATGTTTCACAAATATATGTGGATCCAAAAGCATTTACTAATATATAAGTATTGTAAATATTAATTTTTGATATGGACGAAAAAATTGTTTCGCTTCATTGTTGCACTGCAACTTGATTATATTATAATTATAAATCGATTATATTATAACAATGACACTTCATTTATTTAATATTTTTTGTATAGATACAATGAGAAACAAAAGTTTCAACAGAAATATTAAATCGCCCGGCGGGCCGCGAGTTGGCCAGGCCTGCGCTCGAGCAATTAGTACGACCACCACGTTCACGATGTGTACACTTAAATATTCCAAAAGGCTGTCTTTTAACGAGCGGTAAAATTGATTTGCTGTCACTGAACAATTATGCAGATCGACGCTAAAAATAGAACAGCACAGGTACATATGTTTTCAGCCTGAGGAGTCAACAAGTGGCAGAAAAATTTCCTCGTATCGGGAAACGCTCGTCATTATGTTTCTTCTAACGTCTCCGCTATATGTTGATCGATTAGAATAATACAAACAGTTTTGCTAAAGCGTCATTCTTCTTGTAAATTTGAACAGCCACTAAAAATGAATTTCGATCGAAACGATGGAAAGTAGGTACCTATGTATGTATCTCTCGAAGCAAAACAATTCCGATTTGATTCGACAGACATTGTCAGCGAACGGTACCTTTCCCCCCACACGTCTGCATTATGTACGCATTACTCATCTATTTGGAACGGGCACTTCTGCCAGCCGGCGAAACTGGCAAACACTCGCGTTGCGGTTCAACGTTTAGGGAACTGTTTATCGTGGACAGTGGTCTACGGAGTTTTGAAACATTACATGTACAACAACGAGACGCGTGTTTTTTCCTCTCGTCGCGTCCCGAGCGATTTTATCGCTGATAGAGCGTATTGTTTACGAGTCCCGTTGCAACGCGGATCCCGATGTTTGCTTGGGGAATCGTGCGTCTCGGGCCACTCGAAACGAAAACTGTCGCCGACTGTTTCATTTTCGAAGAGTCATGCCGCGTCGAAAGTATCTTTCCGAGATTATTGCACCATCGTCCGCGCTCCACTGTTTAGAAATCGTCTGCGAAATCGCGCTGACAGACGAGACCAAACTAACTCACTGGCTGCGGAACCACGAATGCTACACACTCGCAGAATGTTGGCGCTGCTACGACATTCGCTAGAAAAAGTTGCAAACTAAAAATCATTCTTACAGTCTTGTGTGGTTGACGCAGAGAACATGTTGTCAAAGTCGGGAACGTGTAAATTTCCTTCGAAATCAGTAGGGCGCTCTTATCAGTAGGGAAAATTTCGGGTACCTGAGCCTCGAGTCGGGTCGGGACCAGGATTGCCATACTTTTCTCTCTCCAGGCCCCTTACCCTTCCGCCTCTTGCCACACCACGTACCGTAGCTCGTCCTTGCACTCTTCCCACTAACGCTGGCGACAATAGCGACACGCTGGCGTACGGTCGCGTCAGCGACTAGTAGGAAGAGTGGGGGCCTGGAGAGAGAAAAATATGGCAATCCCGACTCGGGACTCGGGACCCGAAAATTAGCGATATGTACTCGGGAACTCGAAAATCTGTGACGTTCGGTTCTCCGAAGGATAAAAACGTTCAGAAATCAGCTCTTTCTGAAAAATCGAAGGCCACTGAGAGAAACGACTTCCGCGAGGGTCTGCGAAAATCGTGTATTGGTTTGGAAAGTGTAGCCAACCGGCTGCGGTTACACAAAATCGTGTGAGAAAATGCAGTCGGCCCGAGTCCAGTCCAATTCCTGCGATAGTGTCGGCACGAGAAATCGGTTGACCGTAAACCGTTGACCGGGGCTGGGGTGGGTAGATGAAAACAGCGGAACCGTAGAAAAAGTTGGAGAGATATTTAGCAGGCTTGTTATTTGTGTCAAAGGATCGACAAGAAGGTGTCGGGCTCGGGAATATTGCCTGCCGATTACCGGTGAAGGGGTGTCGGAGAGCCGATGTTGACGATGCGCCGGTGGATCGGTTGAACCAGGTTCGCCATTGTCCTCTCGGAGGTTATGCAGTGAGGGTAGCACGCGGTGGCAGGAAAATAGGAGGGAGAAAGATATAGAGAGGGAGCGAGACGCGGAATTACTCCGACATGTTGGAGTGTTGTGAATCTCCGAACACCACCATGAAGAACCCGGAGCACGAGAGCGGTTACTTCGAGGATGGCAGCGACGTCGAGAACAACGTCGAGGAAACGATCGTCGCCGAAGAAAGGAAATATGGATCGGCCTGCTACGGACTGACCAAGGCCATCCACAACCTCGACGTCAGGGACTCCGGCAAGCCAGTTTCCGATGACTACGAGGACAGATTCAATAGAGGTACGGACGCGTTGATTTCCTCGAAACCGTTCGCGTTTCACCGGGTACCGGGTGGCTCCGCGTTTTCTCCGATATTACCCCCCTAAATTGTCAGACTTGGCGAGAACACGATCTCCGAGAACTTTCACTCATCAATTTCTTATCTTTACCCGTCGATTCTTTTTTTCAATTCCCACGCAAACGTTCATCGCGTAGACTGTAGACGACTTCTTGGCCAATAGCTGCGAGATCATATTTTCCATTTTCTCAGAGTGTACATACCGTGCGAATTGCGTCACGTATTTATGTAGTTGAGATAATGGCTATTAGATTAGACCCGACAAAATGACGGCTTTTCAATTTTCTGATTTACGATTGTTGGGATCGTAAAGACGCGTTTAACAAGAATTATTCAATTGCGTCACATCCTCTGAATTTTCCTGGAACAATATAAATTTCCGTGAGCTCTTGCGCAGCGATGATATCAAGCAAGGGAAACCCCATGATATTACTGGGGTGCGACAGCAATGGGGCTTGGAAAGGGGTGATGAATATCGTCGTGAAATACAATCTTGCGGTCGGATTTGTTTTGTTCTAATAATACTCGCAGATGGAAAGAAGAGGGCTTTAATTAATACTCGTTTCGCGAAGGACATTCGGTATTTCTTGTTCCGTGGGTCGTTCGTTGTAACGTTGTAAGAGCCCAGGCACGCTAAAGGGCGGAGCTAATTACTCATAAGCCGGGCTCGACGAATGCGAAGTGAATGCAAGAACCGCAGGTATCGAATCCCCGGTTGGACACCTCTGTTTTCAAAGGTCACGGTGTATATTATACATATAGTATACAGGGTGGGTCACCCAATGTTGCCACCTCAAATATCTTTGCTGTTTTCAAAGATACGTCAAATGTCTGAAGGACAAAGTTGAATGGTAAAATGGGACTCGTACGATACCAAACAAAATTTTTCTTAGAGATATGAAGGTCACCTTCATTTTTTTAAATGGAATCGGGTATTTTTTAATACATAAATCGATGCAAACACTTCCGCTATCTTTTTACGAGTTCGTCGGGCCGATTCATCGTTTTTTACGGATCGAGGGAAAAAATGGCGATAATCTGAGAAGTAATTGTCGTTTTTCCGGGACCACGGGTTGAACCACTGTTCAGTGGTTCGAGGGATCTAGATCTTCGTGTTCCTCGACGCTGAAGTTCCACGCGAAGAAACCCGAGGACTCGCAGCTCGTCACATTGTGCGGTTTTTATTCCCGGTCCTCTTCTTCTTTCTCTTTCCGTCTTTCCCAATCGGTGTCTCTGTTTTATGCTCGCGGTTTGCACGCACACACATCGGACATCGATCCGGAGAACGTGTGTCGAGTGCTTTCTCATCCGCATTCTTCTCCGAACGGTTGATCCTGGAGAAAGAAGCGAGAAGAGGAGCCGGTGCCGGTGCATATAATTTGGTCCAGTTTACAGGGCCAGTTGTTACTTGTTACCGGTGCATCGGGTGCATCGGGTGTCCGCAGGACATAAGGCATACGAGCAACGGAAAGGAAACTCGAGACAAGGATAATGAGACTGTTACGGCAGCCCGTTTCATCCCCGAAACCTGTCTCTTTCCACAAGATGACGATTTTTCGTCGCAGCACCTCGTTTATTTACAGCGTCTCCCGTAAACCTCTTGCCGCATCATTTTCTACACAGTTACGGTGATTGGAACGTCTTTATCCCGAAAAATGTCGTAGAAGAGAAAAGAAAATTCATATTTTTTGCATGGCTACATTTCTTTGAATGCTTAAATATTAATTAGGGGGGAACCAAATTTTATTTCATTTAAAAGGAACTGCGAAACATTCGTATTTGTTAGACCCTGAAATGATTTATTCGTTAAAATACGCGACACGCGACACTCGACGCCCGAACAAGCTGATCGATTTGCACACGGAGCAAATCGCGAGACTTAATACCTCGATAATTGCTCACTTTTTTCGGGGTAGACCGTGAGAATTGACGCCTTTTCAGATGGCTGCTTCCTCGGGATCGTGATATTTAACACCTCGAAGATCGTTCACGGGCAAATCTCTCGAACTCGTTGCTCCGAAAATCCTGTCGCGTCGATTCCACCGCGCACCGCACCGCGGCGATAACTCGGACAACACATTGACTTTGGTTTTCGCGCGCGTACCGGCCTTGAACGATTTTATTTCCGTTATGTAGTTCGAAGATTAAACTCCGGCTGAAAAATTAACAAGTTCGCCCGTTCGCACGCGTTTGCGAAACCGTTTATCACTGTCCACGATGGATAATCGGCATTAGCGAAATATATTCGTCGGATTACAGGGAAACGCTGTGGAAAACCGAAAACGTACCTCGTCGAGTTACATTCCCGGCACGTTTGCTTTCTAATGTTAACGATTCGCTTATGTAACTGTCACGAATAAGTGACGGCGCGGCGCGGCGCGGCGCACAGTGGGGCGTTCTTATGGACGGAGTGGACAAAAGTCTGTTCTTGGCGGATTCTTATAGGAAATTTCACGCTGATCACGAATATACCATATATTAAGGGTCCCTGAATAGAGTTTAACAATTTTTTCCGCAAAATACCGTTTTTTCCCGAAGATTTTTGATTATTTTTGCGTGAAAAAACGGTTAAACTCCATTCAGTGACCCTTAATACATGGTATATTCGTGATTAGCGTGAAATTTCCTATAATACCTCTAAGTATCTTTCTTTAGTTTGGGATCACACTGTATATTTCAAGTGATGGAAACAGGGGTCAGTTAAGAAAAATTGCTCTTCAATGCATCATCTACAAAAATGAGGAAACGACCAAAAATTAAATTGAATTTTATTCAAAATTGAATTTCAAATAATATTTTATAAACATTCTAACAATAATAATGGACGAAATATGAAGGTAGCTTCACCATAATAAAGGTATGCCTATTTACATAATATAGGCCATAGACCCATGAAGTAGATATTTATAAAATCACTAATTATACATATACACTAATTTTATAACGGAAGAAATTTTGAAAGAATAGCTTGAAATTTTGGGGAAAGATATTATTAATCATTTAACTGGGTTCGCTATTTTATGGAGAACCAGGAAAAAAATTATTTTCTCTTTTTTAGTGTATTTTAATATAAGCGTAGTTTTTAAAAAGTTTTTTATATATTTTATTTTCTACTTTTATTGTCATCGGAAGCAAGTATGTATATAAAATTTCAGTAAGATTGGTCTATGGGAAGAGGCTTAAAATTCGATTACAAGATTTGACGCATAGGTGTGGTAAAAAAGAGCACAGAGCCGTTCAAAGCAGTTTGAAGCTGGAAATGTTCACATATTTGTGAAGTATAATAGTTGTGAAATCGAAATATGTCAAAACTCCAGGATGTTTTGACCCGAAATTGAGAAATGCTTATCTGAAGATATTAACGTCTATAAAACTTAATTCTAACTTAGTGTTTTATTATTGCTACGAAACTATTTTAACGGTTATTGAAACAGGAAAAGTGGATATTCCTCACCTTCTTCCACACCTTCCACATTCAAAATTTAAAGAAAGGACACAAAACAACGTTCTTGATTACAGAAAGTCAGTAATTGATTGGGCCAGGTCTCGCGTGAGTTCTCCGATGAGCTCTCTACCACTTATGCAAACATGATTCCTGCCGTTTGTTGTGGTTATTTTAGACTCCCGGCATTTGTTTCATACACTGGAGACATTTCTGAAGGGATTAGTAAAGCCAAACAAGGTGCGGAGAATAGTTATATTTTCGACTTTTGTCCATAGACGGCCGCACTGTGCGGCGCGGCGCGCGGCGGTCCGATAGGAAACTCGTTGCCGTGGATTTCGTTAATTTCTTATTTCATATTTAACCCTTTGCGCTCGGAGCTTCAACTCGATAATGAAACATTACTTCCGACCTAGAATATTTCCATACCCTATGATTTCAAAAATTTTAAGTGTATGAAATTGGTTTAGAACCTGATGCCTTATACGATACCTAAATGTTTGGTAATTTATTAGACATCGACATATTGAATAATGCAATGTTAAATTGGTTCGAAACAAAAATGTAGAGTCTTCACCGAGGACGAGGGGGAAAGACGGCCGTTGGTAAATCCCTGAAATTAGCGAGAATAGTATAGAAAATGGCAGCGCGCGGAATCCTATGTATGCATTTTTGTTGTTTGCGACCGACAAAGTGGGGGCGACAAGTGAGCAATATGGCTGGCATAAATTGTAGCCGGCTCGGCGCGATAGCTCGGCTCAGGTATGACATAATGCTCTCGCGTATTACGTGTCTAACAGGTGCACCGAGTCTCTCGTTGCAACGGGATGCAAAGCGGAAGAATAAGAAGAAGGGAAGCGGGGCGGATTCGAGACGGTCGCGATCAGTATTTCATCTGTTCACGGTTATCGGAGAGAGCTCGTTAGAACGCGCTACGGCTCTTTCTCTCGGATGGTCGGATACACTCGCGGGCGGCGGAAACTAAGGCATTGTCGTTCGACGAGTATTACGCGGGAATATCTGTAAATTTATTACGAGATTGCGAAATGCGACGACGATGTTTGTCGAACCGGAGCCGATATTATTTATCAGTTTTGATTCGATGCACCGTCGCGTCGGGCACCGGGAATAGCTCTCTCGGCTTGATATTCGCGCTCGATTTCATATTTCGGACGCGATTTCGATCCGTCGCGTCGACTCGACGAGAAAAATAGGGATCGACCCGTGCGACACTGTTGCAAACTGATGTGGGAAAATCGAACAGCTTTTTTTCTCCGGTCTTTCAACCGGGGCTTCGGAGTCGGTAGACGAAATTCTTAACTCCAACTCCGACTCCGACTCTCCAAATTGAAAAAATATTTACTCAAAATAATTAAGAGTTGTAATAAAACTGAACAAATAGTTGAAATATTGTATTAAAGTCTAAGAATATGGAACAGATAACTCTGATACAACACAACACTTGTTTGTTACTTTCTCACTTTCAGGAAATAGTTAGAAAATACTACTAAATACCATAACTTTAACTGTTTCTCCTCTACATAGTGCCGAGAGATATACATATAAAATACGTCTATACTGTAGATCAAATATTAGCAGTTTAAAGGTAAATTCTTCTCTCGATCGAAAATTAAATATATAATAAATTTTATGATTTCGGCGCAAGGTTCGATCGTTTTAAACAACAGCAAATGTGCAGTTAGTTAGAAATGCATCTCGACGTTTCGATCCTTATGTGGATCATTCTCAAAGAGACATTTTTTGCGTCTGAAAACGCAAACTCTTTGTAACTCCGCAATATTTGTTTAAAATTTTGTTCTTTTTGTCACAGCAAGTATGTGGTTCTTAATTTGTTGTTTTTTTCCGTTGGATTTACACGGCTGTGCTACATTTGTTTTTCAAATTACGTTGTACTATATATATATATATATATATATATGTATATTATTTTTCAGACGCAAAAAATGTCTCTTTGAGAATGATCCGCATAAGGATCGAAACGTCGAGATGCATTTTTAACTAATTGCACATTTGCTGTTGTTTAAAACGATCGAACCTTGCGCCGAAATCATAAAATTTATTATATATTAGCAATTTATTTATGTATACATAAATCTATTAATGATTTATAAATAAAAGAGCCACAGTTGGAGTCGGAGTCGATATATTTTTTTCCGACTCTGACTCCGACTCCGGGAGTCGATACAGTAAATTCTCTATAGCCGTAAACGCCTCGGGGGGATTTGTTTGCATCTATCGATCTTGGTCCTACTTTTTTCGAGCTTCAAAGGCCGAGCCGAACGTAGAGAAGGACAGCGCGTGTAAAGAGACACCACGGCAACCGTCGATGCGACGGCACCTGTCCGCGTCTCTTTCTTTCTGATGCGCTGTCCTTCCTTGCGTTCGAAACTCTCATTGTCGATTAAACCACTAAATTCAGTTCAAATTATATCGTGTTTGGTATGATTTTGCATTAGAAAAATGCCAGGAATATGTTGGTGAAAGTCCCATGAAAAAATAATGGAAAATAAAGAAGATAGAATTTTGGTATAACGTTATGATGACTCACGGGCGTTTGAACTGTGCCGACGACTGCGACTCTCCGCGTCGCGTTAGTAGTGAGTGGTTCACATCGATATACCGAGCCGAGATCAGTGTATTGAGTTGGAGGGGATATTTTATTGGCGTCTATCGTGCACGCCCTGTTTGCGACTATAGAGAATTTACTGTACATAGCTTTTCCTAACTCCGGCTCCGACTCCAGTGATCAGCAATTACTCCCAAACTCCGACTCCGACTCCGAAGCCCTGCTTTCAACCGTGGCCAGTACATAGTATGTATTATTATTATTACAAGATGACGCGTCTAAAGTTTTTCATTTTTCTGGTTCACGTCTTACTGTACACTCGTTTGCCACACGTGTGCGCGGTCCCCACTCGACTGTTGCTCGACAGCAAAAACAAAAAACGAGTTTCATTTGGCTTTCGAGAGCGATATATGTTCTACATCGTGTTAACAAGGGAGGCTACCCAACCGTAACACGCCGATTTTTATGAAATTTTGTGGTATCATATACAATATACATAGAACTCCCTCGTAAGAAGTCCCTGTGTATACAGACTACGTAAGACGATTCCTCGAAATTGATCGGGATTCAATTGTTGCGTTGAACAATAAATTGCTTGACAGAACCCGGGACCTTACATAATCCCGTTTTTTCGCACAGGCTAAGCGTTTACTGGAAAACAGTGGACGAAGCTGATTGCCACGTGGCATCTGCTCGGCACGTTTCCCTCGTATAAATAGAATTAATACAATAGCCGGGCACGATATCGACAAGTGGCCGGTTAAATTCGTGGCTCTTCATTGTACTACCGGCGCACAATACCGATTATTATACAAGAGCGAGCTGCAAAAAATAATTACCAAACCCCTCGACGAAGCGCGCGCGCGCGCGCGCGCTCAGTTCGTGTACGCAAACAAAGGAGAAAAATCTCATGCATTGTTCCCGACTGATATCACTTTTGATAAAAACCTCCGGTTTCCCAGAAATTAAATCTACATTTCTCTCTCTCTCTCTCTCTCTCTCTCTCTCTCTCTCTCTGTCTGTCTGTTATCCGTCGTCCATTTATCTACTTCGTTAGCATTGATTTTCTTCGTTTAACCCGTTTTGTCTTGGCGGATTAACCCGACAGGATAATTCATTATCGAGTAATCTTTTAATTGACGTCTGTGTTCATTATAATTAACCATCTGGCATTTCTCATATTTCTCTTCACTTGTAAGGGTTGAAATTAAGTTTCGAATGGAAGAACACGAGACTGGCAAAGGTTTACACGGTTTCGCATTGCCAGGCAGCTTTATGGGACCCGGTTATCGTGTTACACGGGTGTTACGCGTATCGATCCGCAATAAAAACATTGATGATCGAAACGGTAAACAGCGGTGTCTCGAAAGCGAAAACGTTGTCCCGTTTCGCCACGCGAAACCACAGAAACGGAGCCAATTTCCTTTCCGGTGCGCTCACTAACAGGGCTCGAATGAAACTGGTAACTTTTCTGTCGATCAAATTCAATCGTCAATCTGTTTTAACGCTTCTGTTTTAACACGAACTTCGTACATTGGCTCTCTGTCGTAGAATTTTCCTAGATCCCGAGGGATCTACGCAACGAGTAGAATCACGTTCCGGCAACGTGCGAACCAACGAGCGTACGGCGTACATATCTGCTAAATGTCCATCGGACAACGTGTGCCGCCGCCGCGCCGCGCCGCGACGCGCCGGTGTTGATATTGATTTGTTGCGAATTTATATTTAGTCACCGCCGCGAACTTACCTTGGATCGAGTTATTTATCCTTCGACGTTATCATCGATGCGCCAATCGCATATTCGCGAACGCCGCGCCGCACAGCGGTCCCGGAGCAGTGTAGCCAGACGGTGCGGCTCAACGGCTCAAGTGGCCCCTTACGTCTCCGTCCCTCGCCTAGATGCATGCCTCCGCTATCCCCACTCTTACCGCTACCGCTGGCGCGACCGAGTGCTAGAATGAGAGCGGTAGCATGCTACCGACTCGGTCGCGCCAGCGGTGGTGGTAAGAGTGGGGATAGCGGAGGCATGCATCTAGGCGAGGGACGGAGACGTAAGGGGCCACTTGAGCCGTTGAGCGGCCAGTGATGCCAGAACCGTGGTACCGTGGTACTAAACCGTACCACAGCATACCCCCACCATAGCCTACTATTGCCCCTACGTTCCTTTCCAACGTGCCCGCGCGCTACACTCACCAGCGTACCTCTACTATGTGAAAACGTTTAAAAACGTTAGCATTCAGACTTGGTTTTTCTGGAAGCTTAGACCTTCAACATATACGCATGTGAATTTTAGCTGCCGGTTCCTGCCGTTTATAATTCTACGTCTATTTTAACAAGCAGACGTTCGGAATAAGTACGCGCTCTAATGCTACGTTCTGAACGCGTCACGCATTTTAAACTTACACAGTTTATATTATAGTTTATAGAATTATATAATTTATACAGGTATTATTTATCGGTGTAGATACTTTTTTATAAAAAAATTAAGATTACCTCAATTTTTTAAGTATTAACATATATATTTTACTTCATAATATTCCAACTGGTATCAAGACGAATCCAACGACCTATAATAATATAACATTAAACCTTGAAATAACACTACAATAGTTTTGGCCACAAAAAGCGGGCTCCGGGACCACTGTGCGCCGAGAGTATATCCCGTAAATCGAGGATCCGTGCCACTGCCGAAGACCTTCGTGCAGTTTATCGATCCGGCTGTTTTTGGCTTCGAACCGATTTCCGTGTTTCACACCTTCTCCACGGTGGTGAACTGGTGAGTGGTGAGTCGCGTGCATTAACGGCCGCCGCCTCGGCAACGTGACTCCACTGTTCTTCGATCGAGAAATCGTTTCATCGTTTCTACATATGTACTGATCTACAACCATAAACGCTAGTTAGGAATTATATCGCGTTGTATAAATATTTGCGATCGTGATCGTGAGTACTACATAGCTCTAGAAATATCGGACTCATTTTTCGGCGGCCATGCACTTGCAATAAAACTCGGTGTTTTGCAATTCAGTGGGCTTAACCTCGGTGCTAAAACAAAACTGATAAAATTGACGAGCCTTTATGCAAGATATTGACGGTTGTTTTATAACAAAACGAGTTGTGTGGGGTTCGCGTCACGATATACAGGGTGAGTCACCAAACGTTTGTACCTCAAATATCTTTTTTGTTTCTAAAGATACGTAAAATATGGTAAGGTCAAAGTCGAATGGTACAATGGGGCTGACACGATGCCAAAAATAATTTTGTTTTTATGTCATTTTTTTTTAGAGATATCAAGGTCACCTTCATTTTTTTAAATGGAATCAGGTATTTTTGAATACGTAAATCGACACAGCTGGACATTCGTTATAAAAAAGTACTAACCTATATATGTCGAAAAGTTAGTGATTCGGGAGATATTCCAATTTAGATAACTCTAAAACACACCATTACTGCCGTACTAAATGTAAGACGTTAGCGTTTACTTACTTGTGTAACGTCTCGGTACGACCGCAATGGTATTTTAGAGTTATTTAAATTGAAATATCTCCTGAACTACTTACTTTTCGACATACATAGGTTAGGTTAGTGTACTTTTTTGTAACGAATGTCCAGCTGCGTCGATCGATGTATTAAAAAATACCTCATTCCATTTAAAAAAATGAAGGTGACCTTGATATCTCTAAAGAAAAAGACATAAAAACAAAATTATTTTTGGCATCGTGTCAGCCCCATTGTACCATTCAACTTTGTCCTTACCATATTTTACGTATCTTTAGAAACAACAAAGATATTTGAGATACAAACGTTTGATGACTCGCCCTGTATGTATGTATATTATTGTATGTTGTAACAGTTCATTATCAGTAGACTGCGGATGTTCGTGCGATTTTCAATTTTTCTAGACAAATTTCGAGGAAGTGGTAGCAAAGAAAATTCTATTTTCGTTATTAATAAATTCTATTGAATTTAATAGTATACGATTCACTGTATTCGTTTGAAATACGATATTCCGAGTAAAACAATTGATTCAACTAAATTGCACAGCTACAAAAAAATGTCATCGACGTTAAAGACCTTTATCCGCAAGAAAATCCATAATTCGCATCTTGATTGAATGTTAATGAAACACGCAGGGAAACGTGTTCAAGTAAAATCTCTTCCTCAAAGAGGCTAACCGGGGTCACTGTGTCGCACACAACCGAGGATGAGTCGGTCGGTCGCGCGTCCGTGATGGTTTTAATACAAGTTGAATATGCCAATGCAAATCGCGGTTAAAAGTAGATCGATAGTGCACGATCGAATCGCGCAGCGTCAATTAACATTAAACAGCGTTCCCTCCATAATTTATATTACAATATTTCATAACGTCATTCCGCGCACGCTAGGAACACGTTTTTTCTTTTTTTCTTCTAACGACCAGCGACAGTCATGAGAACTATCACGTCCCTTGTTGAATAGCAACCCACGGTCGCATTTCATTGAATATTATCAACAATTTTTCACTAAACATTCCTTATTTCCCAATAACGATAAGGGGAAACCGGTTTCAGCGGGATTTCACCTGCGACCGCTTTGTATTATTCATTCATGCATTATACAGGGTGTTGCGGCAATCGTGGCACAATCATCGACGGTGTTACTTATTACTCGAAAATGTAGCGACTCGCTTTAATTGGAAATTCAACTCTCAGCAGCCCAATTTCAATCGATCTTTCAACGTTCAATCATTATATGCATTCACACATATGTACACAGTAATCGCTCCTTCGTTGTCCTGAATCGTGGGCACGATCGTTGTCCAGTGCCTACCCACTCCACTGCCTGTCAACGAGAGGATTAGGCCTGCGTGGATCTGGTCGCCAGATGTGTCCCAGGACTGTCTAGACCCGCGCAGAACGGAGAACAATAGGAAAGGAATATGGCAAGGAAATAAGGAGTTTTTTAAAGCCAGCCAGTTGACTGCTTTTGACTGCGAATGCTTTTCTTTGTCATTTAACTAGCCGTTTCACTAAAGACGCAGTCATAAATGAAAAATAGTGTCCGGGCACGGTCGTTGTCCGCTCAAACCCCCGGCCTTTGGACAACGAAGGAGCTTTTACTGTACTCGGGTTATTATTTATGCTCGTCCGCGTCCTTGACGTGGGCGCGAGCGTAACGAAGGAGAATTTGAGCGAGGCTGCCGTAGGTTTGCCCTTCTTTCTTTATCTGGTCTTAATTAAACGGCGCGCGATGCGATGGTTGCGTGCACAGTACACACGAAACTTCGCCCCGCACGTGTACCGGTACACGTGCACGATTTACCTGGACGGACGCGACGAGGCAACGGGCGGAATGCGTGTAACGCAATCCAGTACCGTACCAAATAACGGTCGTGCCACGGCAAACGGACCGTGTATGTATAATACATACAGGTATGTATACATATATACATACAGATATGTACAGTCAGGTTTCACTGTTTTCACGAAGGGTGGGGTACGTGGGGCCTGGCCGGTGCCATTAAAAGTCGTATTAAAAAGCAGGATATGAAATCATGTCAAGCTGAAATAAAGACTTCCCGTGACGACGACGACGACGACGCGAAGCAACTCGTTTTTTTCCAGGATAATTACACTGGGAACGACTCTGTGACCACTTTGACGATTAACCCTCCGTGACCCTACCTCTTCACCGTGGGATTGATTCGGTTATCGAGGAAAATGGTAAACTCTGAACCGAGGTTGGATAATCCGAGAAAAACATTCATTTATGTCGCATAACGATTAGCATGATCGATCACAGTCCGATTGCCGGTATTCGATTTGTCGTAGTTTCTCTTTTTGCCATGGGTTCATAGGTTCTTGCGAGTCCTCGTGGTAAAACGGGGTTCCAAGGCGACGCGACGAGATAGCCGACAACTTCTCGCGGATGCGTTGTAATCGGTCTTGTAACACCTTATCGGTTTCCTTATTTTTCTGTCCTCGCATTTTTTCGCAATTTCGTCTCGTTATCGCGGCGGAAAGTCCACGAGAACGTAGGAAACACGTTTGCGGAACGGTCGTGCGCTATCGGAGTGTTTTGCCGTCGCATTGATTAGGGTGGGATAACACGACACGGTGTCCTTGATTTGTGTAAACTTGAATGAGGACGGAAACTAATCCTCAGATAAACAAGAAGAAGACGCTTCCGGAGCATTGAAACGGGGAGGAAATTAATCGAGTAGGTCCATAAAAGCGGCGCGCGGTGATCGATTCCTCAATTCTAGGTGGACAAAATACAAAATTTGTGTTCTCTTGTAGTAATACTTAAAACAAGTGTATAAAAACTACATGACCTTAAAAGAATTATGTATATCGTTTCTTTAAAATGGACATAACATAAAATAAATATTTAAAAAATATTTATATATATATATATATTATACATATATTAATAATAAAATAAAATAACATAAATTAAATATTTTATAGTTTTTGTTTAAATACGTGAATAAACAATACACAAAATGGAAAGAATTAATCTTAACTTATATTTAAAAATTGGATAAATTTCTAGAAAAATATAATATAAAATTAGAAAATTATAATAAGGAATGTGCATGTGACAAAGGTGGATATTCTAAATTATTATAAATTATAATCTTTTTTAAGGTGATTTGAGTAAACTCTTTGCCTCTGCTGCTAATTCTTTAGAACATTTTTTAGTAATTTTCCTCTTACTCAAAAATGATATAAATGACGAACGGGCAAAAACGGGCAAGCGATACATATTTAGTATCATTACTTTGAAATAAGTATTCTTCAAAACTATCAAAGAACGAAGTCCGGCCGAGTCCGGGAAAAGAAGTTATACAATTTGATCTCTTCTTAAATAGTATTATTAGTTAACCTGGGTTTTATATGATTTACACGGCAAAATAAAATTATACCGATATGTAAAAATCACATACTTACCTTCGCTTACACGCTCCATTTTTTAGATAATAATTTAAACAACAAACAAACAAGTTATACGATGAAGAAGAATTAGCTTATTTATAGTATTTCGCAGAGGCAAAACTTCAACGCCGCATTACGTCGTAATAACCACGTGCGATCGAAATACTAGGATATACATATATCGAACGAATAAATGTTCGTAAACAAAATAGAACGGCAGCGAAGATATCTGAAGTTGATCAAATTTATCATTTTGTCCACCTAGAATCGAGGAATCGACCACTGTGGCGGCGCGGCATCATCAGTCCGTAAAGAGAGGAATCTGTGAAACTCGCGGCGCGGCGCGGCGCGGCGCGGCGGAGAGCCGACTTCCATCGGTCCGTGGCTCTTGTTTCTTCAACTTTCATAGCTCCCCGGATCGAATTAACGCTGATCACGGCGAACGTGTCGGAAAAGTTTGATTTCCGGCTGTTGGCAGCGGTTGTTTGATATACGCTTTGTCACGGGATTGGATTACGAGTGTCACGTGTCGGCGCGTCGCGTCGCGTCGCGTCGGTGCTCGTTCAAACTCGAAATATGTACTCGTTTGCCCGTGGAAACTGGACGATTCTTTTCGCAGTTCTGCGTTTTCACCTTCTACTTTTGCGAAAAGCCACCTCCCCGGTTCTCTTCCCTCTTTCTCCGTTTCCCTGGCTCGCTCGCTCGCTCTTTGTGTCTTTCGACTCAGCCGCGTGTTTCCTTTGTTCGGAGAAATCCTTTCAAAAACTCGTCGCCGCGATCTGAAAAAATTCACTGGCGCGTGGAACAGCTATTTCCCTTCCTCCTCGTACCCTGTCTCCGCATCCCCTCGTTCGCATTCGATCCTCTGTCATCAACGCGGCGCGGCGAGGAAAAACGAGGAAAACGAGATCATCGTAACCGTTCGCAGCCGAAGTGAAAACTACTCGTACTTTGCACTTGGTTCGCGAGGCGCGCGAGTATGTTAATTCGAGCCAACTGCCATTACACGAGCATACACGCCTCGATTTAGAAATTAGAGGACGCGCGACGGATTCCTGAAATCGGCCAACGATATGCCGAAATTGAAATCGGGAGCCGCTAAATTTAGCTCCGAGACGCCTCAGGATTTTTCGATCGGACTTTGTCTCGTGGACGCTTCTCGTTTCGATTCGTTCGCGCTTGCTCCAACAATAGTTTCAGTTTGGAATCACTTTTTTTCTCTTATAAATATAATTTTGTCCGAATTTTTTGAACCAACTTCTTCTCGAGTAAATTGTATGTATAATTTAGCTGCACATCGCGGGTGAAAGATGTTTGCCCGAGAGAATCGATTAGTCGTTAACCGCAGTCAAATAATATAGCACTTAATGCCACGCGCGGGGAATAATGTTTATTAAATTTATTACTCGCACGAGCCAGGCTCATTGTTGTCGGACGGGTTAATAATAATTTCAAAGTAGCGGGCAATGGCGAATGTTGAAACCTTTCAGCGTGTAGTAAATTTTCTTCGTGAAATTATTTGCGAAAATCTGCTTATTCATAAAATAAGATGAAATAAAATAAAATAAAATTCGATATGCTTGCAAAACTCGTTTCCGGTAAATTCTTTATCCGCCTGGAGAACCCAAGGACGACCGACGATTCGCAGAAAAACACATTAAAAATGCAGAATGAAATTTTCCACGCAAGGTACCATTTTCGAGGGAATGGGGTTTCAAATATTCATTGGGCCGCGTAAGTACTATTGAATAGCACTCTGAGGAAGTGTCTGGCCATTACGTCCGTTTCCACTTGCTGCGGACCAACTGACAAACGCACGCGCGTGAATTTTCGAAATTGTGTTTCCAATAAGCCTGAGAAACTTGATTGTAATATGTTTAGCAGCGTTTTCTCGCGAAGGGAAATCCCTTCTCTTTCAATAACACATTTATGTTTACTCGGCGGAGGAATATTGATAATGAAATGTACATTTTCCAATTAATCATTTTTCAAACATGATTAATCGACTGCATTTATTTTCTGCATTTATAACAGAAATTGTTACGTACAATTTGAAGCCGTGAACATATTTAACAAATTTTACGAACATCGACGCTCCAGTTTAATCAAATAACACTGTCCAACAACTTTATTTTTGTATTTCGATTCCCACTATGCGATTCTTATAGTTTTTCGCGCTGATTTCGAATCTGTTTTTAATTCTTCTCCTATACGTACAGTTTTTGAGAAAATGGAGTTTTAAAAAAAGACATATTTTTCAACTTTGAACAAATATTGTGACGTTATTATAAAAGATATTGAATTGATCTTTACAGCAAAAGATTCCTTAGACTTTCCCGAATACAGTGATATGTAATATTAATGCATTATAATTGTCTAAACATGTTTAAACGGTCATTAAAGACGGAGAGACAACACTTTCGCACCAATTTTTGACGATATTTTTGAATTTATCTCAAAAAATAAGCGTCCAGCGGAAATCGAACTATACCACGCGATAGAGCAGACTTTTATCTTGATCAACCACCCTATCAAGTTTGGAACGTCGACGCTCCATTTTCTCAAAAACTGTACGTATAGGAGAAAAATTAAAAACAGATTCGGAATCAGCGCGAAAAACTCTACAAGAATCGCACAGTGGGAATCGAGATACTTTTTGGCTGTTGGGCAGTGTAATTAAAAGAAGAAAGATATTTTTATTTTAAGATATAGGCATGTACATTTCTTATTTTGCGTAAAGAACCGCCGCAGTCTAGTGATTAATTGGTTGGAAATAATATTATATAACAGGATTTTCAAATCCTAATGTTTTTACTGTTTCTATTTACGTCTACTAATTTTTCTAACAACTGCATAAAATGCGTTGTCTGGTGATAATCAACGTCCTCTCCGCCTCGGATGATCGATGAACGATTACTGTACTTTTTCTGTAATTAAAATGCAAGGATTAATTCTAAAGAGACGGAATCGCTTGCGGAATTACGTAACAGGGTTTTCTTTCTAGTTTCTTTTGTCCGGTCTGTATCGGTTTGATTACGAGGGCTATTGTAAACGGATCCTTGCCAGTTTTTGATAGACGGTGTTGCGACCAGTCATACGTACATGTATGTATATGTATACAGTATACATACACACGTACGTACATGAACGGAGTGTCATGCGACGTTAAATGCACGTGTATAGCGCGGAGGCTTTCGACGAGCGAAAGAAAGTAGTCGGTCCAAGTCGGTCCCGTTACGAAATAGCGAGTGAATGTCGACCATCTGGGTCAGACAAAAGCGGGACTTCCGCGAGTACTCGAGGGCTGCCGAACCGTGTACCGCGCACCGCGTACCGCAATTTTTTATCAGCTGCGTATTTTACCACCCCCGAAACACTTGCCCCTGATTTGCAATTCTCTCGAATTATCTTGACCCCTTGTAATTCTAGGTCTGCATGATCGCGTGCGATACCGAAGTACAGTAAAAGCTCCTTCGTTGTCCAAAGGCCGGGGGGTTTGAGCGGACAACGACCGTGCCCGGACACTATTTTCGATTTATGACTGCGTCTTTAGTGAAACGGCTAGTTAAGGCTGCGTGGGACAGGAAATAGTAACATTAACAGCGCCAATCGAGGTAAACTACGAAGACAGAGAAGCAGATATGTTTTTCGCAGGAGAGACAAAGACAGAGAGTACAGAGCAGTTTGAATTTTCGATGAACGGTTTCCAATTTCCTGAAGCGAAGAAGCAATATTTTTGGATGCTCTTTGCGTTGAAATGTTCTCCGTGTTATTTCGGAGCCCATCTCAAAGCCCTTCTTTGCAATTTGTCTCTTGAAACTTTATAAACAATAATAGCGTACGTTTTTATAGAAGAAAATTTTTTCAGTACAATTTTTCCAAATGCTCTTTGTGTTGAAATACTCTCCGTATTATTGCAGGTATTTCAACACAAAGAGCATTTGGAAAAATTGTACTGAAAATATTTTCTTCTATAAAAACGTACGCTATTATTGTTTATAAAGTTTCAAGAGACAAATTGCAAAAAAGGGCTTTGAGAGGGGCTCCGAAATAACACGGAGAACATTTCAACGCAAAGAGCATCCAGAAATATTGCTTCTTCGCTTCAGGAAATTGGAAACCGTTCATCGTAAATTCAAACTGCTCTGTACTCTCTGTCTTTGTCTCTCCTGCGAAAAATATATCTGCTTCTCTGTCTTCGTAGTTTACCTCGATTGGCGCTGTTAATGTTACTATTTCCTGTCCCACGCAACCTTAAATGACAAGGAAAAGCATTCGCAGTCAAAAGCAGTCAACTGTCTGGCTTTAAAAAAACTCCTTATTTCCTTGCCATATTCCTTTCCTATTGTTCTCCGTTCTGCGCGGGTCTAGACAGTCCTGGGACACACACACAGCTGGCGACCAGATCCACGCAGGCCTAATCCTCTCGTTGACAGGCAGTGGAGTGGAGTGGGTAGGCACTGGACAACGATCGTGCCCACGATTCAGGACAACGAAGGAGCGATTACTGTAAATCGTTGTTACTCGGAATTATTAAAATTGCATCGACACAGCGGCGAAACAACGGACGCACACGCCGAACATGTGGGCAAATAAGTACTGTATACTATGTACCGTTGGTAATTAATAGTATGTAGCACGTATCGTGTGACGTAATGACGCGCGTTGCTTAACATTTTCAATGGCGGACCATTTCGTATCAGCGCGTTGCTTAACGCGCGCCACGTTATTACGCTATCTCTCGAATTCGTACGGACGCGGCGTTTTAGTTTGAATATTCGTCGACAGCCGTTGCCGGGGCAAATCGATCGACTCTTGAAAATCACCGATTCACACCAGAAAAAATATGTTATCTCACGCGCTGGTTTTGTTTTCGCGAAATGTACGCAGTATGTACATACTTGCGATTTCCATTCCGACAGGCTCCCCGATCGGTTGAAAATTATGCGTTTTCTGTTCAATCGAATACGTAATTCAAAGAGTATTTTTAACTACCGATTCAATTAATGCAGACTTGAAAGCACATTGATCGATTTAGCCTTAGCCGCAGGTTGTTACAGTCTCGTCGACGCGTCCGATCATAACAGATTATACTGACACCGAGCATCAGTCGTATAAGATTATATTGACTCTCGGTTATATAGATTTTCACCCGCGCCGACTTTCAAACCTGCTGATTCTCAAACACATCGATTTCCTGTCGTTCTCTAGTCGGGCGTACAAGCTTTTAGTCACGACACTTTCTAAGGTTTGCACAGTTCTAATTGGATAGGTACATTACTACGTATATGTATATGTGTAACAAGCATTCTCCATCTTGCAGCGGGTACATAGCAAGTACAGTAATCGCTCCTTCGTTGTCCTGAATCGTGGGCACGATCGTTGTCCAGTGCCTACCCACTCCACTCCACTGCCTGTCAACGAGAGGATTAGGCCTGCGTGGATCTGGTCGCCAGATGTGTTCCAGTGACTGTCTAGAGTCTAGACCTGGGCGACGATGGGCCGAAAAACACATGGTGCTGCTTTTCTCCTTTGCCGGCTCGGCAAGGCAGTCCCCACCACGTCCACGGGTCTTATGTGCGTGTACATGTTTATGTAGTAGTGGTGGGAGTAACCTGCTGATGCAGCATCGTGGGGCTCGTGCTGAAGGGCGAGCGGAAGACGTGGTGGGGACTGTCTTGCCGAGCCGGCGAAGGGGAAAAGCAGCACCAGCACCATGTGTTTTTCGGCCCATCGTCGCCCAGGTCTAGACTCTAGACCATGGGTGGCCAACCTGCGGTTCATGCGCCAAACGTGGCGCATTGGATGATCACAAGTGGCGCACTAGATCCTTGCGCCTATACTTATTCTTTGGAAGTAGGCGCCATAACTGAATCCATCTTCATATTTTCAACTCCTGAGAGCTCTCAGTTGAACTTTACAGCTTTCTTACTCATCAATTCGTCGCAATTTTTTGACAGTTTACAATTATAGGATCGCCCTCTCGTCCAAAAAATCATTTCTCACTATTGTAGATTAGTGCTCCAATGAACGTGTGTCTTTTCAACTGGCGCAAGTTAATTAATTTAGTTTGTGCGCGATTGAGTTATCCCTTTTCCTCCCCTAACCGAAGCAGATCCTACCCCTATTTTCTAACCGCAACAACGAATGTAAGAAGGTAGAAAAAGTGCTCGAGTTGTATGGCGCACCTGAACTCGTATGTGAAAAAATTTTACGCATGGTAGGCAAAAGATTGGCCACCCCTGGTCTAGACTCGCGCAGAACGGAGAACAATAGGAAAGGAATATGGCAAGGAAATAAGGAGTTTTTTAAAAGGAGTTTTTTAAAGCCAGACAGTTGACCGCTTTTTACTGCGAATGCTTTTCTTTGTCATTTAACTAGCCGTTTCACTAAAGACGCAGTCATAAGTGAAAAATAATGTCCGGGCACGGTCGTTGTCCGCTCAAACCCCCGGCCTTTGGACAACGATGGAGCGTTTACTGTACACAGTTCCTTTCAAAACAAACTAGGCAGCCTCCTTTATTTACAATCGCGTTGATTTCCTGTTACACACCGTTGCAATCATGCCGATTTACTGTTACATAAATATATCGTATAATCACTCCGATACCTCGTTACATAGATATTATTGATCCAATAAGGCTTCGTTGTACCTTACAGTCGCCGAGGATTACGATCTATTGTCTTCGGTTACATCATTTTCGCCGCGTGATCAGCCAAAGTGCTAATGAATACAAATCTTTATACAACCAGGCACGATTTATTCTTGTATTCGTGTTCATTCATTATTAAACTGCGGATCTTTATGCAAAATAAAAAATGTTCGTATCGATTGCGGGACACAGGAGTCAAATAAAAATTGTATTCTTCTTTTAAATTATACCATTTAACTGAAACTAATACATCGATATCATTACATATTTTTAACATATCCACCGTTTTAAATTGTAGGTGTCTATTTTCGTGATGAATGCATCAAATCGGCAGTCATCATTCGTTGTGTTTGCAATTTAGAGCTGGTTAGTTGTTTCTGATCGCTGAGATCACATAGAAACGTCTCGGAGGCGTCCGAACAAGCGATCGAATTTTCGCCTCGAAGCTAAAAGGGTTTCCTCGTGAAATTAACACGCGGGGGTCCTTCTCGCGTGTCCCCGGCCCTGACTGCCAACCGAGAATCCATGTCAAGGTAGTAAAAGCGACCACGAACGAACGTCGAGTATCACCGACGCGACGCGACGCGACGCGACGCGACGCGACGCTACCGTACACACCTTTACCTGTCCCTCCATGTAGTATCTAGATTACTAGCGCGAGACAGTGGATTCGAATGTCTTACGACCCACTTGCCGCTCTCGAGTTTTCACGGTTTTCGTCGAACAACATTTCACTGTTCGAATTTATCTTTGATCTATTCTTGAGCAAGCCTACCGTCTCTCTTTCTCTCGTTCGTCTCTCTTTCTCTGCGCGAACGCCGCACGAACAAAGACGAAACGAGGAATCGATCATTCGACGAATCATCTTCGATCACAATCCTGTCTGAATATGTACCTTGGGCAAAGTCGCGCTGCAATTTTGTTAGCAGAATTCTCGGAAGGGTCGGGGAAACTTTGTGAATTTTTCATGTGGGAAACTGGCAAGAGTTTCGGAGTTGTACTTTTGGCCGTGTGTTTGCGAATGCTTCGACGATGTTCGTGAATTTTTCGACAATGGAAGAATGAAGATCGTCGCGAGAATCGGAGTAACAAGATCGTGTTACAAGTTGAAATTTTTGCAACTCGGGATTAAATGTCTGAAGAACGATTTCTGTGGCGATCCAGCGAACGGAGACGCAAACGAGAATACTGGAACGAAAGATCCGAAGTCATCAGATCCAAGATGGCGTCGGACAATGCGTCGCCGCGGGAATTACCCTGGGAGACGATGACGGCGATTGACCATGCGACGAGGTCCGATCAGTCGTCCGACTCGGCTGCATCGCGAAATATCGACAATGGAATGCCTGTTATTCGAGGCGTTGCGTTGCGTTGCGTTGCGTTGCGTTGCGTTGCGCGCGCCAAGGTGGATGCACCTGCGGTGCAGCTAATGTCGGCAGGTGTGCGGGCGCGAATGAGCGCTCGCGTGCATAAACATGCACCGCAAACTGTGTATTTAAAATCGCGGCGGCGCGGCGCGGCGCGGCGCGCAGTGATCGATTCCTCAATTCTAGGTGGACAAAATTCAAATTTTTGTGTTCTCTTGTAGTAATAATAACGCTTTATTTGTCAGAAATCATGACAAGTGTATAAAAACTACACGAACTTAAAAGAATTATGTATATCATTTCTTTAAAATGGACAATTAAAACAATTAATTGTAACGTATGTGAAATTAACATAATTTAAATATTTTATAGTTTTTGTTTAAATACATGAATAAACAATACACAAAATGGAAAGAATTAATCTTAACTTATGTTGAAAAATTAGGTAAAGTTCTACAAAAATATAATATAAAATTACAAAATTATAATAAGGAATGTGCATGTGACAAAGGTGCATATTCTAAATTATTATAAATTATAATCTTTTTTAAGGTGATTTGAGTAAACTCTTTGCCTCTGCTGCTAATTCTTTAGAACATTTTTTAGTAATTTTCCTCTTACTCAAAAATGATATAAATGACGAACGGGCAAAAACGGGCAAGCGATATTTAGTATCATTACTTTGAACTTTGAAATAAGTATTCTTCAAAACTATGAAAAAACGAAGTCCGGTCGAGTCCGGGAAGAGAAGTTATACAATTTGATCTCTTCTTAAATACAGTATTGTCAGTTAACCTGTTTTATATAATTTACACGGCAAAATAAAATTATACCGATATGTAAAAATCACATGCTTACCTTTGCTTACTGCTTACACGCTCCATTTTTTAGATAATAATTCAAACAATAAACAAACAAGTTATACGATGAAGAAGAAATAGCTTATTTCTAGTATTTCGCAGAGGCAAACCTTCAACGCCGTATTACGTCGTAATAACCACGTGCAATCGAAATATTAGGATATATATCGAACGAATAAATGTTCGTAAACAAAATAGAACGGCAGCGAAGATATCTGAAGTTGATCAAATTTATCATTTTGTCCACCTAGAATCGAGGAATCGATCACTGTGGCGGCGACGGCGCACAGTGGTCCAGTTTGGAAAATCGTGACCCATTTGGCCAAAAATCAACTTTCAGATATCGACTTCTACTTAACGGATTCTTGTTCCTAAATGTCCATATATCTCAAAAATAAAATATTAATGAAATTGAAAAAAAAGTTTCAGAGAGAATGAATCTCAAAGTCGAGCAATCGAGAAATGATGTTTTTTCTCCAATGAAATTGCCTATATTCTTCTAAGAACCATGGCGATACCATTTAATATTTTGATTGGAGGTTTATTTCTCGATAAAAAGCATTCTTCGACGGTGAGAAATCATAGCTTAAATTAATATTTACTGTATAGAATATATTAATAAAGTAGATCTGAAAAAATGATGAAAAATTCTTACGATTGTCTTTAATTGATAGAGGATATCTATCTACTCGCAGCAATTTCCACCTCTCTACCATATCGGAAAATTTTCGGCATTCCTTCCCCTACAAGATCCCATAAAAACATTTTCCACATGTTTCCCCCAAATTGAGTTATTATTGTTTGAATGCATCAATCCCGCGCGCGGGATGAACGAAACTCCGCCAGGAACGATACAAACGAACCAGGAATAAGTGCCTTCCGCTCGTTAGGAAACTGTTTAGGTTACAGGCACTTCATTAGTTTATATTATGGTACAGATAAGCAGTTTTTAACTTTAAAAAAAAATTTTAAAAAAAAATTTTTTTTAAATAAAAAAATATAAAAAATATCTTTGACACGCTTGTGATGCATTTTTGCCTCTTCGGTAATTTTAGTATGTGTTAATTGCAACAAGATTTCTCGAATTTATATTTTACGTATTCCATAAAACGTTACAAGTATGAAACATTAATATAAAAAATTCATACTTAGAAAGTAAAAAATACTGTGTAAGATTATATAAAAGAATTCTATTTTTAAATTTAAAAAATCGATGAAAATTAATAAAAAATTATTGTTTAACAAATGCAAAAAAATTTTAATTACCTATAGTTAAAAATGACTATTTTTTAAATATTTTTAGTGAAAATTTCATTGCAATATCTCTACTGGTTCAAAAGTTATAACCAAATGGGTCACGATTTTTCAAACTGGACCACTGTGCGGCGCGGCGCGCGGCGACGAGAAAGCAACACGACCAATAAACGCATCCCCATGCAACGGGATTTGCCCCTCGAAATCCCATTTAAAGCGCAGCTCCCCCAACCGCTTCCATATACCGATCATTGTCTAACAAATCTGAAAATGAGTGTTGTTTCAGCAATAAACATTACCAACGTTCAGGTACCTTTTACCTTATTGCCGTGGAATTACAAAAGAAACTGAGTCAGGATTTTCTGGACTTTCTAAACCGCCTATGTATTATGAAACCAGGTCATTTTTCCGAGCCCGAGACCCATCGTCATCGATCCAACAACACTCCGAAACAGGTCTGAAAGGGAACTCATTTAGTATACTGCTTTTCATAGCGGGAAGGTGTCGCGTCGCTTCGGGTCCTCGCTTTATAGCCCCGCTTCGTTGACCCCCGGACCCAAATATCGTCTTATGGTTCCCGTAGGTTCGCTACCTAAACACCTACCCCATTAGCCTCTGCGTACAATCGCAATCGTCGAAACTTTGGCCTGCCTAAATTACCCTGTGACTCGTAGAAGAATGCGTCATGAAGTGATTCCTCACAGAAAACAACAACAAGCGGAATGTCATTAAATTTCATTGTATGTAGTACTAGGTTGTCCCAAAAGTTTCTTCCGGAATGTATTCCTTTAATGTTGCTAAATAATTGCAAACAATGCGACAATCTTTCTGTTAATGATTTAGTACTTCCTGATATGAATTTGCATTACGCGCACGAATCGAAAACCAACTTTTGGAACAACCTAATCTTTATTTAGCGATGTTAAAGAAACACATTGCGAAATAAACTTTTGGGACGACCTAATATAATATGTACAGGGTGTAACAAAATTTAGTGTCATAGCTTTGGCAGGTGGTTGTACACCTTCGAATCGGTGGAGATTCGTTAAAAGAAATTGCCGCAAAATTGACTTTGACCTTGAAAGTCAAGGTCAAATTTTTTTACGCTTGTGTCACATTCTACTCACCATGGGGACCAAACTTGTCAAAGGAACCATAGGTTGCAGGTCTCTAACGACGCGACGGGAAACAGTGAAATCGTTCGTTAGGTTTGTTCTGAATGGTCCGTGTGAATTTCTGACGGCAATCTGATTCTCGCAATCCCAGATTTTGGCGGTCGCTGTTTCATTACACTCGGCCATTACCACCGTATTGAATCGCATTTCTAATTTCCACCTACATTGCAGCGGGATCAAGTATTACATTATACCGGATGTCCCAAAAATATTGTACTCCGTTGAAAGGGGTGATTCCTGATGTGATTCGAAGTACAGTAATTCTTCTATAGTTGCAAAAAAAGGTTGTACACGTTGAATGCAAAAAAAATATCCCCTCCACTGTAGTAATCTGTTCTCGGCTCGGCTATATCGGTTGAACCACTACTAATCCAATTATAAAACTTCTTTATAGAAGTTGCGTGACAAAATGATAGCACATTTAACTTAAAATTATGTATAACAGCAAATCAACGAATGATAATTAATGCTTAATATTTCGTGGCACCTCCTTTGCATTTAATAACAGCCATCATTCTCTTTGGCAAAGATTTATAGAGTTTTTTCATGGTTTTTTGCTCTAATTGCTCCAACTCGTCTTGAATACATTTCTTTTAATTCGGCAATATTTCCAAATTGTCTGCCATTTCTATATACAGCTCGGGCAAGATTTCCCCAACAATTTTCAATAATGTTGAGGTCGGGTGATCTTGCGGGCCAATCTAAAACGCGAATTTTTTCTCGAGAAAAGTAGTCTTTGACTACTTTTGCAGTGTGTACTGCGGCATTATCCTGCTGAAAACTATACTTCTCTCCAGCAATTCTGGTCGCGTACGTGGTGTTTATTTGTTCCTTAATCATTTCCAAATACATTTTTCTCACCTCTGGAAATTCCATGTGCTATTTAAACTGTAGTGCCCAAGGTGGTTCGGAACCCACCTTATAAAAAACTGTAGGTCCCGTCGCGAAATAACCCTGAATAGGAGTTCCAAACGCGACGTAAAATAAGAAAAAAAAAAAAAATACATTTTTCTATTCATTTTTCCAGTTATAAAGATTTCCATTTGCCCATAGTACCCGATACCGCACCAAATCGTCACACTACCCCACCTCCCATTTGCCGACGACTCAAAAACTGTTCCCCTTTTCGCATATCGTGAAAATAGTAACCTCTTTTCATCCGTAAATATTATTCTTCGCCATTTCTTTCGCATATGAATATTCTTTTCCGCAAAGTGTAACCCGATTGTTCTTATGTTGCACAGTTAACCAAGGCTTTTTCTTTAATTTTCTTCGTTGTATGTATTTGCATTTTTGTAAAACACGTCTCACATTCCTTATATTAGTGTCTAGACCAACACTTTGAGCAATTTGCCTTGCAGTCATCTTAGAATTGGATGCTGCTCTTAGTATCGCACGACATTCCCGGGCACTTAGACTTTGCGGACGTCCAGAACTCTTCTTTTTCCTATAGTTTTCCGGATTTTTCAAGAAATCATTATTACTTCTCGACTTCTATTCATAATTTTTGCTATTTTTGTCACTGAATATTGTTCTTCTTCCAATTTTATTATAGTGTTAATTTCACACGCGTTCAATCTCTTTCCGCCGACCCATTTTTGATAATATTTTGCCATTTTTAAACAAATATACAACACGAGATAATATCACGGACTTTCTTAACTACATATGTTCTGAGGTTGATGTTCGCAATTCGCGAGCTTCAGTGTAACTGGAAAGCGTAGATTTACTACACGTGCTATCGTTTTGTCCCACTAGCGAACCACAATATTTACGTTTTCATTTGTAAAATTCTGTGGAAGTAAATATTGTCGATGATATTCAGTACATTATATTATACATAGAGGCATGTCAGAATATGTTGACATATTAAAATACTCATTTTCTTCAGTTTGTTCTAACAAATGAGAAAAAATAGACGATGTTCTATCTTTTTGTCCGGGAGTGTACGATATAGAACAGGCCTGGCCAACCCGCGGCCCGCCGGGCGATTTTATATTTCTATTGAAACTTTTGTTTCTCTATGTATGTATACAAAAAAATATTAAATAAATGAAGTGTCATTGTTATAATATAATCGATTTGTAATTATAATATAATCAATGTGCAGTGCAACAATGAAGTGAAACAATTTTTTGCGTCCATATCAAAAATTAATATTTACGATACTTATATTAGTAAATGCTTTTGGATCCACATATATTTGTGAAACATTTTTTTCGAAGATGAAATTTACAAAGAGTTCTTCACGTGCTTCATTAACTGATGCCAACTTAGAAAACCAGCTAACAAAAGATGTGCAACGTTGAACGTAAATATAGATTCACAAAAATTAAGTGAAAGAAAGGATAAACAAATATCTCACTAATAAAAATTCGAGAGTTAATTATATTGAATCATGGTATAACAATGAAGTTTTATTCATTTCGTATTTGTATTACATGTTTTAAAAGCATGTTTACCTAAAGTGGGGCCCGCTATAACGTTACGCGTCATCAAAGTGGCCCGTGAAATCATTTGGGTTGGCCAGGCCTGATATAGAATGATGTCCGAAGGCTAAGAAAATTCATTAACGAGCCCGTAACGGAGGTTGAACGTTCGTCGAATCGCCGGGCAAGGCGAACAGTGAAAGTCGACCTTTAATTCCGAAACTTATCGTCCCGAAAACCGCTCGATCATCATTCTCCTGCAAGCGGAAACGCTTTCGTAACGAAGGAGGAAAAAAAAAATGCGGTATGAATCAGAGCAAAAATTTCATTGGGACGAGAAGAAACAAGAAAGATTCGAAATTCCTTGTCGCGTCGCGTCGCGTCGCGTCGCGTCGCGTCGCGTAGGAACGTGTTCGATTCCGCGAATAATTGAAATCCTGCTCGGCGTAATTGGCCGCGGGAATTTTACCTTGACCACAGCTGCGTTTAGTCGCATGCTCGTTGCTATTTTCGCTTAATGCGTTAACGCGGCGCGAGACGCGGTTTTCCTGGTTTCCGTCGAGGGCGAGACAAAAGAATCAATCCATCCATCGTTCAAGAGGTGTATGTACATATTCCGGTATCTCATTTTTTGAAGAGTGGGGATGGGCCGTGCAGATTTAAGCGATACAGTTTCATACGAATTCGAGCAAACTCGCTATCACGATGCGTCGAATATTCGAAAGTCCGGACGAAAGTTAAGCCGATCGAAAGTCCGTCCGAAGGCATTCGAATAGAAAGTTCAGTTAACAGTATTTCGATAACCGTGTGTCCCGATGAAAGTCCTCGGTCGCGGGAGCTCCCTTTTTTTTCGTTTTGTCCGTCCAAGAGACACACACCAGACACCAGAAATAGATTTATCGGGTCGATGAAACAGCCATTTTGTTTTATCGGTTGATAACTTACTGGACGGAATAGAATCTTCCTTTGAACCTCCTAACTGCGGAATTTAGTTTTAAAAATCCCTCTTCACAGAGTGTGAAATTAAAATCAATCGATGATGACGAGTGTACTATACTATTATAAATTTTTTAGGTAATTGTTTACAAAGGTCTGCGTCCTCGGATTTTGATGCAATTTTAATATGTTATAGATTTCGATATTTTGAACAACTTTTTCCTTTTCCAATATAGGGGGTCGCTTTTAGTTTTCGAGATATTATGCAAGAAACTATCGCTAATACTGTATTGAATTTTTCGTATTCCTCCACGCTCCGTGGCAACGTAAGCCTATTATATAATATATAATGTATTATATACAGGGTGTCCCAAAACTCCTTCAAGTCCGGGAAATGGGGAGGTTCCTTAGGTCATTTGAAACGACATTTTCCTTTGCAAAAATTACCGCCGCGGCTTTGTTTAGGAGTTATTAACGAAAAACACGGACCAATGAGAGCGCGACTTGGCACAGTCGGCCAATAGACAGTTGACGCGCGTCTAGGTCGCGCTCTGAATGGTGAGATTGGTCTGTGTTTTTCGCTAATAACTCCTAAACAAAGCCGCTGCGGCCATTTTTGCGAAGGAAAATGTCGCTCCAAATGACCTAAGGAACCTGCCATTTACCGGACTTGAAGGAGATTTGGGACACCCTGTATAATATATAATATATAATATATAATATATAATGAGAGTGAGACCATATTTTCTCTGTCATCTCCACAGCGCGTTCAGAAGCAAAATGTAAACAAACACTGCGCCGGGACCCGGGACCAGTGAAGCCAGACTGGGGAAGGGATGATGAAATGATGTATCCCCTCTCTGATAACGGGGAATGAGTGGGGCGAATGGGAGACACCGTTGCGCGTGGGCGACGGGGATTGAGTGCAGTGCTTCGATTGTGCCCAACATTATTCATACGATGGATGGCCGCTAGAGGCGCTGCGCAGAAAAAACAGTAACGTATCTACTATTGGGTAGCAGAGCGGCCAGAGCCCTGAGGAAGTTATATTGACAGGAACGTACCGAAATAATCTTACCGGACAAAAAGACTCCGGGACGTGTCCTACGAGTTACAAAATATACACAAATACACTTGTTACACATTAATTTTTCAGAATCAAATCATATAAATTTTTTAAAATTCTGCAGGGCGCTCAAGGAACCCCATTTCATCTACCCAATAGTAGATACGTTACTGTTTTTTCCGCGCAGCGCCTCTAGCGGCCATCCATCGTATGAAAAATGTTGGGCACAATCGAAGCACTGATTGAGTGTGCGCGTGCGAATAGAATAGTGGAAGGGGAAAGTAGGGGAGCACGGGAGATTCGTGTCCACCGCAATCTGGCGACACTGGAAGGGGAAAGTAGGGGAGTACGGGAGCTCCGATTCAACCTCAATCTGGCGACACTGGCCGGGACCCGGGACAGCCTTACGTTGCCACAGAGCGTGCAGGAATAGGTACGAAATATTCAATACAGTATTGGCGATAGTTTTTGGCAAATATCTCGAATACTAAAAGCGACCCCCCAATATTGGAGAAGGAAAAAGTTGTTCAAAATGTATTAACGCTGCATAACATGTTAAAATTTCATCAAAATCGGAGGACGCAGACCTTTTGTAAACAATTACCATTTTTTGGAAAACGAGGAAGGATTACATTTTTATTTCATAAAACATTAACAATTCAGTCTTGAAATGGTTATTGTTATTCCATCGCAATAGAGATTTCGATTGACGCGTGTAGTAAACTGGTCGAACGCAGTAAACTGGTTGAAGAAGGATCGAAGGAGAATGAGCGAAATATTCGAGCACCCCCCTGTTCCCCGATATTTTGCCATCCAGGTATTCGCCGATCGAGGTGACTAAGGACTAAGGATATAGAATTGTTCTGTTTGTTTGTCGCACGTTCCGCGTCTACCAGCGCGCAGCGGCTCAACAAGGAAAAACTAGCGAATAAATAACAAAGTGATCTTTCTGGTTGCAGTGAACCTGGCAGACAGTGGAGGCCAGAGGGTAGACATGACGCACTTCGACTTGCTGAAGGTCCTTGGAACTGGAGGTACGCGGACGAAGTCCATTCTATAGGCTAAGTTCGTAACGAGGTAGCAGTTAATCATTCGAGAGCCATTACTTTCGAATGCTTCGGGCGCGCGAGTAGCGTTGTATCCGGGAATTTTAATCGATCGCCACTTTGGTTGGAAATATGTACATAAATGCTTCGTTGTCACGATTTCGGATCACGGTTTCATGTATACTTCGCAGTGTTGACGATAGTATCGTCGCCGTCGCGGTTCTGAGATAAGAAATTTAAAAATCCTGACCCTTACTTTTTCCTTCGAAATTGCGACCAATAACAATTTCAAAAAGAGAATTATTTACACATTAGCTGGTGAACTAATCCTTCTAACGTCTGAAAAAGAACTAAAGCTGCGGGGTCGGATTTTGAAAACGTGCATTAGTTTTTAATAGATGAATACAGTGAAAGCTCCTTCGTTGTCCAAAGGCCGGGGGTTTGAGCGGACAACGACCGTGCCCGAACACTGTTTTTGATTTATGACTGCGTCTTTAGTGAAACGGCTAGTTAAATGACAAAGAAAAGCATTCGCAGTCAAAAGCAGTCAACTGTCTGGTTTTAAAAAACTCCTTATTTCCTTGCCATATTCCTTTCCTATTGTTCTCCGTTCTGCGCGGGTCTAGACGTCTAGACAGTCCTGGAACACATCTGGCGACTAGATCCACGCAGGCCTAATCCTGTCGTTGACAGGCAGTGCACAGTGTCCAATCGGCGAAATCGTGGTCAAAACCTCATAACTCACTTCAATCTGGTCAAATTTGGACAAAAATTGGTATATGGGGGTTTTGGGGGTCGCTGATTACGAATCTGACCTTAAAAGTTTAAAAAACAAAATGGCGAATCCAGTATGGCGGACATGTATAGCAAAAAATAGTTTTTTCCTCTAAAAAATTTGTACAGTAATGCTCTTAAGTCCCTGAGATGAAATCTATTTTTTAATATAGAATTTAAAAAATTTTCACATTTAAAAATTTGAATGTACAACTTGCAAATCATGAGTTTATTTATTTGCGAATGAAAACCTATAATACATAATTGGATATAATATTACACTACAAAAAAACTATAGAAAGTTGCGTAAACTTTTGCCACAACCACAACACCGAATCAAGCAGAAGAATATCGCTTATAAGAGACCTTATGTTTAAATTAAATACGCTAAAAAGAAAGAAATATGAAAATAAAAAATAAACTGGGTTGAATCAGATGAACTGTAATAATTATCATCATCATCAATATACATTCGGTTTCTTGAGTGTTTCTCGCTATAATGACAAGTTGTCTTACAAAAAATGGTCTTACAAAAAAAAAGGCAACTTTCGGGCAGCCAATTTTTGCAAATTCTGAAAGACGACAGTGTTAACTACAAGTTCCAATAAAAATTTTAGCCCAATATTGTCGAAAATGCACAACTTTTACTCTACATGTTCAAAATTTGTCCTTAAAACTTTTCTGTTCACGTCTTCTAATAAGGTTTATCATTATACAACGTAACCATTAAGTATTTCAGATATACAAGTAGTCAGAGACATTCTACGTACTTCCAGGAACAGCATCCATTTTACAGAATTGAAATTAAATAAACCGTTTTCGAATTATGCAGTTTTCACTTTTCGCTTTCACATAGTTCCTCACAACACGCTTTCTGTACGACTAATGAACGAAAACTTCGAGCTCTCACCAATTTTTAGGTATAGGTAATAAAACCTTCGCACCTCGGTTTTTCCATAGGCACAATACTAAAGAATCTAAAATAGTACTTACCGTATCCACACCGAATAGTTCATTTTCGAGGTTTTGACCACGATTTCGTCGTTTGGACACACTGTGCAGTGGAGTGGGTAGGCACTGGACAACGATCGTGTCCAGGATTCAGGACAACGAAGGAGCGATTACTGTATACAGCAGGGGTGGCCAATCTTTTGCCTACCATGCGTAAAATTTTTTCACATACGAGTTCAGGTGCGCCGTACAACTCGAGCACTTTTTCTACCTTCTTACGTTCGTTGTTGCGGTTGGAAAATAGGAATAGGGGTAGGATCTGCTTCGGTTAGGGGAGGAAAAGGGATAACTTAATCGCGCAACTAAATTAATTAACTTGCGCCAGTTGAAAAGACACACGTTCGTTGGAGCACTAATCTACAATAGTGAGAAATGATCTTTTGGACGAGAGGGCGATCCTATAATTGTAAACTGTCAAAAAATTGCGACGAATTGATGAGTAAGAAAGCTGTATAAATTCAACTGAGAGCTCTCAGGAATTGAAAATATGAAGATGGATTCAGTTATGGCGCCTACTTCAAAAGAATAAGTATAGGCGCAAGGATCTAGTGCGCCACTTGTAATCATCCAATGCGCCACATTTGGCGCATGAGCCGCAGGTTGGCCACCCATGGTATACAGTAACAATAGGAAAGGAATATGGCAAGGAAATAAGGAGTTTTTTAAAGCCAGACAGTTGACCGCTTTTTACTGCGAATGCTTTTCTTTGTCATTTAACTAGCCGTTTCACTAAAGACGCAGTCATAAATGAAAAATAGTGTCCGGGCACGGTCGTTGTCCGCTCAAACCCCCGGCCTTTGGACAACGAAGGAGCTTTTACTGTACTTTGTATACCCACCGTGTCCAACAGCGTCGAATACCGAATCGTCCGAAGATCGGTATTTAACCCTTGTGTACTCACCCGGGGGGTACCGATTTACTATATTTCTTTCAATATGTGAACGTTCCTCTAAAAAATATTCGAAAATTTCTCTGGATATGCATTCTTTACTCGCTAATAAACATGTTATAAATACAGAAATGTTTTAAATGATATAATCTATACACAGTTTGGTTGAGTGCATAAGGGTTAATGTACTACGGGAACTGGTAAAATCGTATTTGCATCGCACACGACGCGCTTCTCATTCCTAATCGTAAGTAGTGGACAAGAGTGGCTCTGGCGGTTGTGTCGTTAGTGGAACCGTATTTTCCGACGCGCAAAGAAACAGGAATTACTTTTGTGCAGCTTACGGAAAGGTGTTCCTGGTGCGAAAGAGGACTGGCACCGACGCTGGTTGTCTTTATGCCATGAAAGTCCTGAAGAAAGCGTCCATCGTGCAAAAGAAGAAGACGACGGAGCACACGAAGACGGAGAGACAAGTTCTGGAGGCCGTTCGAGACAGTCCTTTTTTAGTCACGCTGCATTACGCCTTTCAGACGGACGCGAAGCTCCACTTGATATTAGGTAAAACACACACGGCGGACCTCGTCCCGTCGACTGTTAATCGTTCGCGGAATCCGTTCGACGTATTTACCACCGCACCGCGCCGCACCGCGCCGCACCGCGCCGCACCGCGCCGCACCGGGGAGCGGACACGAAAAACAGTTGATCAAGTTGTTACTCTTAGAATGATCGACTTGACACAGAAAATATCGTCTCTCTTTCCACTGTGATCGCCGAGAACTGTGGATTTTATGCATTTCCGAGAAAAATCAGCAGATCAAATTTCAAAGGTTCTTTTCGTGTTTGCTCCTCTCGTTTCGAAATCACGGCGCGAAAAAGAAAATAAAACTTCCCTGTACCGCATCTGTTCTAGGAAGTTTTTTTTCCCTTGCCCGTGCCACGGTTCTCGCGTATCTGATCGGCTATTTTAAGGTTTCGCGGGGATTCGCGCAAACAAACGCCTCCATTGAGTCGACTACCGCGCCGCGCCGCGCCGCGATCGCGTGTCCCGTGTCCTGTGTCCCGAAGTCTATCATCCGTCGGGCCGAGAAGGTTAAACAACGAGAACTTTGCTTAACTTCCAGATTATGTCAGCGGCGGCGAGTTGTTTACGCATTTATATCAACGGGAACACTTCACCGAGGACGAAGTGCGGATTTATATCGGAGAAGTTATTTTGGCGCTAGAGCATCTACACAAAGTAAATCCTACTACTGTTTTATCGTCTATACATATATTGTATATCTTCTCTTCATCTCTCTCTCTCTCTCTCTCTCTCTCTCTCTCTCTCTCTCTCTCTCTCTCTCTCTCTCTCTCTCTCTCTCTCTCTCTCACACACACACACACACACCCTCTCTCTGTCTCTCTAATCTATTATTAATATTGCTCTCATCTGTACAATATTGAATTCTTCATCAGTGGAATAATCATAGCTGGACAGCGGATTGCAGCAAATTGCAATGACATGTACATTTATTTTCTGTCTTAATATGTTCCATTAAAATTCTTCGGATGTTTTCACTGTTTTAAATTACACCTACTCGTTTTTCTGATAAATGCATCAAAATCAAATCTGCTGTCTAGGATCAAAGCTGACTGTATTATGGAACGAATCGGAATTGTAAAAAAGTTGCTTCAAAATTCGATGGTAATTTTAGGAGTTTGTATTCTTTCGTTGAAATTCGTGAGTGTTCGAGTCTTGTTCGAGGCATTCGTGTTGCCGCAACTGCATCGAATTCGCAGTCTAGCCGTGACAGTCCATTTATCGGTAGATATTCATACTCCCCTCCTTCGTGATCAATTCTACGAAAACAACAGCTGTATTTCGTGGATAATAGAACGTTTAGCGTTCTTCGATTCTCTTTCGTCAAGTAATCTTGTTGTATACCGATTAACCACATACATACATAGTAGCCCATCTAAAAAGAAAGTAAACAGCCACGATAAAACCAATAATCAGCGATATCTCAATATTCGAAAGATTGGAATGACGAGCGACGATATACTATAAGTACATATTATATCCAAACGTTAAAATAAAGAGATCAGAATTATTCACTTTTAAGTTTAACTGGTGAGAATTATACCATTTACCAAAATTAACAATTTTTCTTTCTCTATCGTGGAGTCAGTAGTCGTTCGAACAAAGTGTCGACGCGACGCACAGTGGGGCATTTGGCCCGAAAAAGTGGAATAAACTATTGTAGCGTTATTTAGAGGCTCAAGGTTATAATATTATATATCGTTGGATTCGTCTTCGGATCAGCTACAACATTATGAAATCCAAAATACATTTCAGCTTTTAAAAAATCAAATTCACCTCAATTTTTTACAACTTTCATATATTGAAATTTGTAGACGTTCGAATACTGTTCCTCTTTTGTTGGAAACATTTTTTCCTCGGATTATCGAGAACCCATGAAAAAGCGTGGCGATAGTGAAATATTTGCACTATCATAACTTGAAAAATATTTAAGAAAATAATATTTTATTACAGTGTTTTGGAAAGCTCTCAAGACAAGCTACAAGAATACGCAATAAAAAATAGAGGTTTCTATTTAAGAAATTGAAGATGACCTTCACGTGATTTTCAAACAACTATCCAAGGCCAAATCAATGACACCATTTTATGTCCCCCGTGAAACCATACAACTTGTGTCTGAAACATTTTTCTCCAAAATGCTTCATTTTCGAGATATACGTCTGTTTCACTTTACTTGACTCACCCGGTATATTATAAGAACATTTTAAAATTATTACCCATTAATTTTCATCCGAAAATACATTAGAAATTTCTTCCTCAGATAATGTTTCTTCTTCGTTTGAGGCCAAGCGTAGCCGAACGTACAGGCGTACGCAAAACGCTGTTAAACGCTTAATACTAAATAGGCTATAAAATTTGAATTCGGACATATTCGGATTTAAACTTTGTTGGCTTATAATCACGAATCTTTACCGAATGTAATGACACCAAAAAGAGCAGTTAATATCGCTTTATACTATAACAAAATTGTCAATAAAGTTTTGTAATTTTTAAAAAGCTTACATAATGATTGGTAATATTCAAATATTAATAACTATACTAATTTAGATGATAACAAAATAAAATCTATGCGAAAGTGCTCTGTATACCTACCTGAACAACTTTTGTAATACAAGCATTTACAGAATTTTCCTTCAAACACTTGAAAATCGCCAATGAACAGACGCAGTCTTATTGTTAGAGACTGTTTAAGAACGCCAAGCGCGCCTTAAAATCTCTCGACTTTCGATGAAGTTTACTACTTCACGGGTGTTCAAATAGAAAAAATAATACTGCAGCCTTATTCTTCAGACCTTTAACTACAACGAACAACAAAAATTTTATGCCATACGCAAAAATTTAGAAATCTAATTTTTTCCACTTTTTCGGGCCAAATATGTACTCCACTGTGCGACGCGACGCGACGGTCCCCCATAAGTGCTCCGTACGACTAACAATATTTTCTGTTGCAGCTGGGGATCATATACAGGGACATCAAGCTGGAAAACATTTTGTTGGACAGGGAGGGGCATGTCGTGCTAACAGATTTCGGGCTTAGCAAAGAGTTCCTGCCGCACGAAAGGGACAGCAACGCTCGTGCCTACTCCTTTTGCGGAACTATCGAGTACATGGCACCGGAAGTGGTACGAGGGGGCTCAGCGGGACACGATATTGTGAGTCAGGATGAATTTACGTCACGATCTGTTCCCTTACCGTTCTTGGAACTTCGCTATCGCGCCCCGAGCCTCGTCACTGTCAAACACGATGTTTATCGGCTCGTTGTTTATTCCGATAATCGACGCGACGACGCCCGATTTCGTGAGACCACCAACACGTGGGAACCTGGGAACGGGAACGGGAACGTCAACGTGTGATCTCTTTATCCTTCGGTACAATGACCCGAAAACATTGCGTTATAATTGTCGAAATAATGCAATACAGCACGGTAGAACCTGAAATTCTAGAGTACTAGAAAACTTACTCTGTTTGTTGTAATGTTGGATTCGATGTTTACTAATTTGTACACACATACGCACGCACACACATGCACAATAAAGCATGTTGACATACTGGCGTTGGCACGTTTGGTGTTAAATACGACATCGACGGGCTAGGAACAATAAATAACACTATCCAACAAATTTCAACTTTATTTTTGTATTTCGATTCCCACTATGCGATTCTTATAGAGTTTTTCGTGCTGATTCCGAATCTGTTTTTAATTTTTCTCCTATACGTACAGTTTTTGAGAAAATGGAGTTGAAAAAAAACAAATATTTTTCAACTCTGAACAAATATTGTGATGTTATTATAAAAGATATTGAATTGATCTTTGCAGCAAAAGATTCCTTAGACTTTCCCGAATACAGTGATATATAATATTAATGCATTATAATTGTTTAAACATGTTTAAACGATCATTAAAGACGGAGAGACACCACTTTTGCGCCAATTTTTGACGATATTTTTGAATTTATCTCAAAAAATAAGCGTCCAGCGGAAATCGAACTATACCACGCGATAGAGCAGACTTTTATCTTGAGAAACCACCGTATCAAGTTTGGAACGTCGACGTTTTTTTCAAACCAGAAAGGAAAATATCTTCGCCCGACATGAGTTGCGGCCAGTGGCGCTCGCGACGGTATACGGCGCGGCGCGGCGCAGCGACGGGAGACGGGATACGGTCCGTGATACGGAGCGGCGAACGACCGTTTTAGTGGTGAGCGCCACTGACCGCAACTCATGTCAGGCGAAGATATTTTGCTTTCTGGTTCGAAAAAATATCGACGTTCGAAACTTCAAAGGGTGGTATCTCAAAATAAAAATCTGCTCTATCGCGTGGTATAGTTCGATTTTCCGCTGGACCCTTGTTTTTTGAGATAAATTCAAAAATATCGTCAAAAATTGGCGCAAAAGTGGTGTCTCTCCGTCTTTAATGATCGTTTAAACATGTTTAAACAATCATAATGTATTAATATTATATATCACTGTATTCGGGAAAGTCTAAGGAATCTTTTGCTGCAAAGATCAATTCAATATCTTTTATAATAACATCACAATATTTGTTCAGAGTTGAAAAGTATGTCATATTTTCAAATTAAAATTTCTCAAAAACTGTGCGTCTAGGAAAAAAATTAAAAACAGATTCGGAATCAGCGCAAAAAACTCTATAAGAATCGCATAGTTGGAATCGAAATAGTTTTTGGCTGTTGAACAGTGTAACAGGCTCCGCTAAATTCTAAACAAAACCATGAAATAAGATAATCGACGAGAACGTCAGAGTTAAACGTAAACGTTTGATTATGCATAAGCGGGGCGCGTTCCTCGCGCGATGAAGTGAACACGAGGAAACGGGTGGCGGAGCTTTAAATGTTGAAGCGCTTCACTCGGATTACCGGGATCCCAAATTCGAATCTCCGAATTTCAAGTTTGCATGGTTCGAAAAGCTACGTGCACGCGGTAGTACTCGTATCCCAGACTCTAGTCTAACGGAATTTCCAAGAAATGTAGGCGAGATTCCTGTACAGCTATGTCCACACTGAGTTCATGTATAATAAATATTGTACTTATATGGCCAAACTATATGTAGTTTATAATCGGCACGATTACGATAACCGTGGCCCCTACTTTGAAGGTTATATTTGTGTTCCTGGGATCATTTTAAGAAAAAAATGTGTATATAACAAGTATCCAATGGGCTCCGTTTGGCCGGTAAAGTAGATTTCCTTTTTTTAATAAACCTGCAAATATCTTGGAAACTATGCGAAATATGGGAAAATATCAGGAGACCTTTTTTGTAGAAAATTAAATTTCCAACAATTTATGTCCCCTGACATTTTTCTAAACCAAAGAAAACTAAACCAAACTAAACCAAACTAAACAAAACTAAACCAAACTAAACTAAACTAAAAATAAAATAATTTTTTTGAAATTACTACTACACTACCCCTGTATTTTCGTATGCGTGGACGGGCCGGCCCTCTCCGCCCCTCTCACGATCTAACCATAACTGACTCTGTTCACATAATCATCTTATTGTAGATGTCATCCTATCATAGAATGTGATCTTTTCAGAACGGAGCCTTTACGTTCCCCCGACCAGTTTTCGATTATATTTATATTTCGGTGAATTTGCAGAACTGCCTCTCCCGCGAAATATAAATATACTCGAAAACTGCGTAGCTAATAGAAAAATCTCATACAACATAAATTGTTGGAAATTTAATTTTCTACAAAAAAGGTCTCTTGATATTTTCTCATATTTCGCATAGTTACCGAAATATTTGCAGATTTATAAAAAACAAGAAATCTACTTTACCGGCTAAATCAGGCTGATTCGACACCATGTTATATATACATTTTTTTTTTAAAATAACCCCAACAGCACAAATATAACCTCAAAACGAGGGGCCACGGAAATCGTAATCTCTCCTTGTAATCTATGGCTGTTGCCAAGACATTCGAGACAATGCATGTTAACAAACACAGAAGACAGTATGTATCTCGTCGACTGTGAACCAAGCAACAGGCACATTTAATAGACACTAGACAACTTTGATAAAAGGCCTAGCTGAAATGATATGGTAAAAAATGATAATGGAATAGAAAAAACCGATAAACAACGGTAGAAGCGGTAGAAGCGGTAGAAGCGGTAATATAACGAGAATATAAATTTCAGGCGGTGGACTGGTGGAGCGTGGGCGTGCTCACGTACGAATTGCTGACCGGAGCGTCGCCTTTTACGGTGGATGGCGAGAAGAACACGCAGCAGGACATTTCTCGAAGGATCTTGAAGACGGATCCTCCGATCCCGAGCCACCTGAGTCCCATGGTTCGAGACTTTATCCTGCGTCTGTTGGTGAAGGATCCTCGGCAGAGGTTGGGCGGAGGTCCTGACGACGCGAAGGAACTGAAAGACCACCCTTTCTTCAGGAGAGCGCCGGCTCCCTTCAGCTGGGATTCCCTCGAGAGAAGACAAATCTGTCCTCCCTTCGTGCCTCGCATCACGCACGAGTTGGACACCAGCAACTTCTCCGACGAGTTCACGAAAATGATCGCGGCGGACAGTCCCGCGGTAGTACCACCGAACTACGACAAGATCTTCCGAGGTTACTCGTACGTGGCGCCGTCGATCCTCTTCGGCGAGAACGTAGTCAGCAAGGACATCTTCAAAGAGGCGACGAAAGCGAGCACGGAGTCGCAAAGACCGTCGGCGTCGGACGTGCTCGCAGCTAGATTCGAAGAATCCATCTTCTTCCAAACGTACGAGCTGGATCCTCGCGAGGAAGCGTTAGGGGATGGCAGTTTCTCGGTGTGCCGGAAGTGTAGACACAGGAAAACGCAGCAGGAGTTCGCCGTGAAGATCGTGAGCCGGCGGATGGACTGCGGCAGGGAGGCTAGCTTGTTGAGAACCTGCCAGGGTCATTCGAACGTGGTGAAGCTGGTGGAAGTATTGCAGGATAGAGCGCACACCTATTTGGTGATGGAATTGTTATCCGGAGGAGAATTGCTGCGGAGGCCGAGGCCGTTCACGGAGCAACAAGCGAACCGGATAATGCGTCAGCTGGCGTCCGCGGTGCGGTTCATGCACTCGAGGGGCGTCGTGCACAGAGACTTGAAACCCGAGAACATAGTGTTCGCGCACGGGGGCGAGGACTCGTCGGTGAAGATCGTAGACTTTGGTTTCGCCAGGGTAAAAAGAGGCTGCGAGCCTTTGCACACACCTTGCTTCACTCTTCCTTACGCTGCACCGGAAGTCGTGGCAAGGCAAGGTTACGATCAGAGCTGCGACCTCTGGAGTTTAGGGGCGATCTTGTACTCGATGTTATCCGGGAAACCTTTGTTCAGGACCGGCTCCCCGGACCTGGCGACCAGGATCCGGGCCGGGGAGATCGACTTTGAAAGCGATGCCTGGAGCCACGTGTCCAGCCTGGCGAAGCAGGTCGCGAAAGGTTTGTTGACCGTCGACCCGAACAAAAGACTGACCGCGAACGGCTTGGCCAATCACCCGTGGCTCACCGAATCCAGTACTTCCGTCGACGTGGTCACGCTCGACATCAACACGAACGCCGCGTGTCTCCTGGAGAAGCCGGAGGGCTTCCGGTTGCGCGAGGTGGACGGAGCCAGGCTGGCGCAGCGCAGGAAGCTGCACAAGCGATCCACTTCCAGCTCGGTGTCCTCTTCGGCGTCCACCACATCCTCCAGCCCATCCGTCCAGCTGCTACGACCTCCTAGCGCAGCGACGAACCCAGCTACTTCCGCTTCCCCTGCGCAACCGAGCGCTTTCGACTTCGGCGAGGACAAGGTGAACGAGTACCTCAGCTCCCTCTCGTCTTCTTCCGATTCTAACTCGCCGAGGATCATGCAGCAGGACGCGCCGAAGAAACGGCGCAAGCGGGACGACGATGACACCAAGTTCAAACGGCACAAGAGACACGGCGACAACGAGCTCTACAAAAGTAGAACCGGTCCAGTCACCAGGTCCAGGAAGAGAAAGCTTGAAGAGCAGACTGTCAATGATAACGACGACCTCGTAGTCTCGGAAGGTTCTCACACAGATCCCAGAGACGTTCATCGGAAACAAAAAGCCGGCAAACGACCAAAAAGGATAGCTACCATCATCGTCGAGTAGATTTTCTGCAACCACCTCGAATCGGTTCGGCAGTCTCGCTCCTCCTCGTGTCTCCTATGCATTTGCCACGTGATTAAATGATGATGATGATGATGATGGATGATGATGATAATCATGATGAGAATTTTGATGATGATGATGATGATGATGATGATGATGATGATGATGATGACGATGACGATGACGATGCTGTTGTAACGTTGCTGCCTTCGAAGCTCACGCGCGAGCGAACCATTGCGTCATTCCTATTTCCGGAACGAGGCCCAGGGAGCACCCTTTCGAATTTTGTGCGCGATCGGTCAGCGTATCATGATTAACTTCCGTTTCGCCGAGGCCCAGGTGTCCATACTAATCGTTAGACTGCGGATCTTTATGCATTTATGTAGAAAGTGGTTGGTTGAAATATTAAACGGTAAAGGATTAGAAATATTTAATGTTGTTTTTATAATGCAGCACACTCGTTAGGTGTGCTCAATTATTTTCTTATCTCTGTTGCTCACAATCAATGCAGAACATTTTTATTTTGCATCGAGATATCCGCAGTCTACTAATCGTTGATCGGAGGGCAAATCTCTCTGTGTTCTCTGTGTTGAGAATGATTTCTCGATTGGCAATTCAAGTAATTTGCCACTACGCGAAGTGGTGTGACGTTTTCGAAATTTGTACAGCTTCGTGCGATCGTGTAATTTGTAATGTAGTCTAAGGAATTATCGTGGAGACTCGGAGCACGAGATTTCCTGAGGAAAGAGTGCCTAATACATATAGTAGATAGCGTTTCAGTTTGCTGTCTGATATTCTCCGGGAAAAGATGATATGTGTATACATTTAGATGTACCTACATACATATATTTGTTTTGGAAATTGTTTACAATCGATTAGGAGAATTCGATAATCTTCGGCTGAACGCTGCCGCTAGCCGTTCGACTCGCACTTGGTTCTCGTGGGCTCCCTGTGCGACACTGTTCCTTACCGCAATCTTTAAATTATTTTAGATACGTTTTAATTTTATGCCGTGCTTAGGGTAACGAATCGTCGAGCGGAGCTCGGCGATATAGCATTCTAAACAGGAATTTTCATCTTCTAAATCTTCTTTATTTTATACCAGCATTCACGTTTGGAAAAGTAGAATCGAATGACTGAAATGACACGATAACATTGTGAATTTTGTAAAATATTCGGATTTGTCTCATTTCCCTGACGCAATATGTGTGAGGTAGATTCAAAGTTCAGTTAAACAATGCTTTCTATCGCAAAAACTATGTTCAGTCAGCTCCGTGACGTCGATACATACTACTAGGCATATGTGTATATGATACTATATTCTCCTAAACGAGCGTCACCGTTGTTGTTGCGGGGGAACTTGGACGTTCCTAGCCCGATCCTAACGCGCTAGAGCCTCCTTCTCGTTGATTCTTTCTTTCACGTTGTCTGTGATGAACCGTGAAAACGTTGAAGCATTTCATCGTTTTCCCTGGGCATGGTCCCCAATGCCCAAAATCGCCTTCTACTCAGCCCCCTGTTCCCTATCGTTCCGTAACACACACAGGGTGGTCCATTATTAGCTGCTGGAACCTGCAAACTGAGTAGATGACTTTGGAGCATGAGCTACAATCTTTTTCATATTACTCAGCCCTTCCTTGCTTGCAAGCTATCCTCCATAAAATCATTTGTTTTCTAAATCCAATCGATCTAAATCTGAATGCAATCATCCGTCCCTCATTTTTTTATTTAAATTCTACCTGTTTACTCGTACAACGGTGGAGCTTTTTGCAGTTAATAGGATACAGACGAGAATTGAATAATATTGAAACTGTTTTGAATAATGCTATGATCATTTTGACTGGCGCGTCAGAGTCACCGTTCGAATTCAAAGGGTTAAAATCACTTACTCCAGACCTAACAGAACAGACCTACAACATTCTTGTTGATCCTCCACCTAAATAACTGATAACTGATAACTAGACTGCGGATTTTATGTATTTATGAGAAAAGCGGGTACATATAATTTAATGCAGAGGACATGTTAAAAATATTTAAGGACATCATTATATTACAATAGTTTCAGCTTAATATAATTAAAAGAAGAATAGAATTTTTATTTGGCTTCTGTGTCCTGCAATGAATGCAAACATTTTTTATTTTGCATAAAGATCCGCAGTCTACCGATAACTAATAACTTGTTATTGTCCGCCTGCCCTAAAGTCATCTACTCTGTGGAACCGTGAAGTGGACGATCCTCGGCGAAAGTAGATCGCTGTAAACTGTAAACTGTAAACTGTAAACAGAATGAAATGATTTTCGAGGCAATCGGCCGTGAATATTCCTCAAGAGCGCGTGCCATCGAGCAGAACCCGACGCCTGTGTCTGTCCATCGCACGCTGCTTCTACTTACTAAGTTTCAAAATGGTGGTCCTCGGAAACTCTTCATTCGAACATTTATCATTATAAACTGTCGCTCAGGATCGTCCTGTCGGTTGCGAGAACGTTCTCGGACCATCTTGTTCGCGACATGCGAACAGAGGAATAAGATCGAAAGAGGAAGAGAGACGCGGAGAACACGAGCCGATAAAACTCGTCTCGCGCGAGGACTGCTCGCGAAAACTCCCCGAGAGAAATTAGCAAAATGTGCCTCCGGAAGCTCGCAAACGAGAGCGAGTGGAAGAAAAGACAATTTCGTGGGCGGTGAGAATACAATATGTACACGCCCCCACCTCGAACGGTTCGTGAACGGCGAGTAGAACTTATTTATTTGATAACGGGTATAGGCGTGTACTCGACTAAAAGGAGAGTGTCCGTTTTACTATGACTCTCACCTAGTATTCGGACGCTGCGCTGTTGCGAAGACGATCATTTTTTCAATGTTGGATCGCACAATTTGAACCTTTTCGAGATGTTGGAATAATCAGTTTGCTGCACAACCTGACAAAGATTTTTGGAAAAAATTCCAAGTTGTAGGGATTCCAGAGAAAATAATAAAAGTTTATATTTACTAAAGTTATATTACTTGCATGACAAATTTAGAAAACATGATTAAACATATTCTGAAAATTCCATCACAATTGATCAACGTTGCAACGAGCTGCAAACATTTAAAAACTGTCAAAATTGCGATTTTCAGCTTTCACAGTGCATATAATTGACACAGATCTGGAAAACGTAGTTTCTCAATTTTCAATATAGGCCCACAGAAAAAAGTTATAAATATTTTCTTTACGCAACATGCAGTGAACTGAATGCTCTAGCTTCCCAAAGAAGTTCAAATCGCGCGTGTAGTACAATATTAAAAAAATTTTCATTTTCTTTTTAGAGCGTCCGAATATTAATGGAAGTCACTGTATGCGTGTGTGTCAAAAAGCGAGAGAGAGAAAATAAGTGAATGATACCCGCCGATTTCTGTTCACGAGCATATATCGACAATGCTATTCTTATACATTGATTTTTAGTCCTGAATCTTTATAAAAATATTATATATATTAAAGTATATATATACACACACACAAACACACGCGCGCGCGCGCATAAATACATATATGTACTTGTACACGGGCGACACACACAAGAACATACATGTGTACATTATATAGGATGTTAGAAATTAGGGTCGAAGAGGTCATCGAGTATTATACGTGTTTCTCGAAATTCCTTTGTTACATTCGCCGATCGAGACGCACGGAGTCAATTGTTCGAGGTCGTGAAAATCAATTACTAAACATTTAAGTATCGAATGATGTATTATATCAATTTCATATTCTTATAAAAACAAGTCGTATAGAATGGAATTATTCCAGGTCGGAAGAAATATTTAATTTTCGAGTTAAAGTAGCTCCGAGTGCAAAGGGTTAACACACGGTTTGAAGACCGTTTAAACTACAATTAATTGTGTTCCGTTATAAACTATAATTGATTATTGAGTGGCCTCGAGCATCGCATTCGGTTCGTCCCGATCATTCTTTCGATCGAGCGAGAACATTAATTAGAAAGAGCGATTTAATCGATGGAGCATCGAATTGTTATTGAAGAGCGAGAAGGAGTGATAGTTGCACTTTTTAGAAAGAGAGAAAGAAAGAAAGAGGTTTTGGAATGTGGAGAGGAGAGAGTCCGCGGTGAGATTTATTTTCGTAGATGTTTTTAGCGTGACGTTCCAACCCCTCGCTGCCCCTCGAGCCCCGCAATACGTCGACGAACACGCCTACTCTAGTCCAAAATTGCTGTCTCGTGGAAGCCGGTTCGAAATTTCGATTTCCGTCTCGCGCGTATCGATCATCGGCGAGGAGTTGAAACCGTTGTATCGTTGTATGGGAGAGAGAGAGAGAGAGAGAGAGAGAGAGAGAGAGAGAGAGAGAGAGAGAGAGAGCGAAATAGAGAACTACTTGTTTAAGTGGTGTTGGTAGTCTGTTACGTTTGGAGCTTCGTTGAACGATTGGTTGAGTGTACAGTGACTCGTGAATTTATTCTAACCCGTAGAGATCGTTCTACAAGGGAAGACAAATCGAAAATGTGAAATAACATTTTCACATACGAGGCTCCATTTCCGAGAAAATTGAGTTTTAAAGTCCGGAATGCGGCGTGGCCTGCTGCGTGGGCGCGGCTTCGAACGCTTTTCACCTTGAAGTCTCATTATCTTTGAAACTAAGCGAGCTACGGGAAAAATTCTTTTCACTTTCCGATAGGTTTTTAAATATAGAACTAGAACCGCTGGCTGTTCTTATTGTTTCTGTTTGTTTTGTTAATATTGTATTCTAAACAAAGTTGTGATAAAAAGAGACTTAACCCTGTGCACTCGAAGCTGTTTTGATCCCAGACACCAGAAACCTCGGCGAATCTAGAACGTTTTTATACATATAGAGAGGATAGAAATTGGGCGTGTTTGTTTATATAGTTTGTTGAAATTTGTCATAATTTATTGATATCGTTATTTTTGGAGGCGTCTGGAACTCGTCTTCGATTGCGGAGGGTTAAACGAGGGTAGCTAGCACGGTTTCTTAATTATTTTCGCGCGTGTTAACGAGTCCGCGGGAAAAGGAGATGTTCGGAAAGTGGAGAACGTGTTTTGCGACGGAAATGGCGAAGACTGAAATGGTTGTACACCGACTCAGGGAACAGAGAGACGCGCGATCGAGGATTCTCGAAAATAAATTCTCTAAACGAGCAGAACACGAGAAGAATAGGCGTTCCACGGAGTGACGCGTGCTTCTACCAAAGACGACCGAAGCGATATGTATAAACAAACAAACAAAACAAAACAAAACGATAAAATAGAAATTGCTCTGCAAAGACCAAAAATGAAACTCGCGCTTACCTTTGTCGAGAGCGTGAGAAAAAGAAACTGTATCGTGATTTATTCGGGCGTAAATAGTTATCTCTCTCACGTACGAGAGAGAGAGAGAGAGTGAGAGCGATCAAGTGTGAAAGAGAATAAAAAGAAACTAGAGAGAGAGAGAGAGAGACAGAGAGAGAGAGAGAGAGAGAGAGAGAGAGAGAGAGAGAGAGAGAGAGAGAGAGAGAGAGAGAGAGCTAAACAAATGATGATGATGATGATGATGAAGAAACAAACTATTTAAATGAGAGAAATGAACAGATATAAAAGAATTATATATTTAATATAAGACTATACTAGATAAACAACAACAAAAAAAAACAAACATATTTCTTTAATAAGAGGATATTTCTATTTAGGATCGTAACGATGTCATTAACCGAGTCCTAATGAGTTGAGTCAGTTGGCCCGGTCCGCGGAGGAACTGATTTCTCTTTTTTCTAGATACATATGTATATCAACTGTTACGTTATTTAAGAATGGCGAGGAATTAAACGACCGAGCGATTCCTTGGAGAATACGTATATTTGTACGGGAAGTCGTAAGAGTCTAATTACATTCTTTTCCGTAATTCGTACGTTTGATACCCAATATCATCGAGGTTCCACGATCGAGGTACACACATTTCATTTCAATCCGACGAAGATCAATAAGCAACTTTATAAACGCATTCGTAGTTCGTACTACGTCGTCGAAAGATCTTGCTTTTCAATCGCATCTCCTCATTGCGGTAGACTTTTGAGACATCCTACGTGTATGTATGTGTTATACATATATACATATTAGTTATATACGGATTCCAGCTTGTACCATACGATAAAGAGTGCTGTTCTGTTGCTATAAGTACGTAAGAGAGACGAAATACCTTTGTTACTACTGGTTGTTAAATATATCATAACATAATATTTATTTACATAACCGGATTCTTATTGAGATTCGTACCCGAACCCCCCTTATTACGGTTCAACTCTTCGAATCAAACAATTACCAAGGGTGTGCGAGAACCCGAAATATAGTATGTTGTATTGGGAATCTCCAAATTTTCGGGAACCCGACTCGTCGCGACTCGCGACCATCGGGCTCTCGCACACCCCTACCAATTACTCTTTTTTTTCAACACTTGACGAGTCTGTGATATTGTGATATTTTTTAAATAAATTTTCCTGCAATTTTATCACATCAATGGATGACGCTGAATAATTGTCAGCACGTTCAGTTAATACTGCAATTAAAAAACGTGAAAAAAATAACCGATCCTGCCAGGATTCGAACCTGGAATCTTCTGATCCGTAGTCAGACGCGTTATCCGTTGCGCCACAGGACCATCTTATCGATATGCTTAATGTTTTCGCATTTAAGCGAACACCAATAACAACACGTAAACTTCTTAATATTTCATTAGAAATTAATTTACTACAGAAAACTTTGTACAGGAACATTATTCTCTCTCTCTCTCTCTCTCTCTCTCTCTCTCTAACCCGTTTAGAATAAAGTAGAATATTTATTTTTCGGTAATAAAATACAGTATAAAGGTTAAACAATGAAATTTACTCCTTAATTGTAAAATTAAATCTAAACGCAGTCTCAACATTATTAACAGATTCGTCGTTCGTCTTTTCAGACACATTATCGCTATCCAAATCCTGTTTCTCTTTCGTCGATTTACAAGCTGCCTTTTTAACAAACATATATTTTTCCTTTTGTTTTCCTGTAGATACAAAGTTCATTGAACACGCTGTTTTCCTATGCTTCTGCTCCTCCAAAGCCATTTTTTCTCTGTAATTTCCTAGAGCGTTTCTCATTACTTGTCTCTTTTTTACCAATGGCGCCGTGTTACTTTTCAAAACGTTTAGACTTCTAGTCGTATCTTGCGCCTGCTTGTCGGAAAGCTTGCCAGAATTCAGGCAAGTCTCTAATTGTTGAATGCACCAACATAATTCAAGCTCGAATTGATCCTCAGCTTCCTGCGTTAAACCACTCGCGGTTTCCGCAGTTTTACTTCCAGAACTACTTGCGGAATTTGTTGCTTTTGGGGGGCCAGTACTTTTCTTGGCCGCGGGTGATTTTTTATTGCCCTAAAAACGATAAACAAAATTATTCAATATTTTGGAGGTTAGGATTTAGACAGCAATATTTTAAAAAATATTCAAAGAGGAAAATCAACATGCCGGCTTTGGTTTCGGAGGCATTATAAGTTAGTTGGTATCAATTTTGTTTAATCGTTAATATTTTGTTTCATCGTATTCGACTGCGACAGCGTCTGTACCATATCACCAGACTGCCAGCGTGCCAGCCTTACGAGTTACGAGAGATCGTCTTACTGAGTCTTACTCGAATAATTCGGTCACCGAATCTCGTCGGTGATGCGTGGCGGTGCGGTGATTCGGTATTTTCTTATGCCCTCTATTTAGGATAGATTTGGAAACGATTTGTGTTCACATTCACGTTCACATTGAGTTTTGTCACCGACGAGATACTGTTCAATACCAGACAGTGATGCCAGAATCGTGGGACGTGGTACTTTTCCCCTCCGTTCGCTCAGCCGACTCGGCCCCCCACTCTGGTGTACCATCGGCTCCTTACGTTGCTTCTACTGCGCACGCGCTACACACAAGCGTACCAAGCGAATAGGCAGCTCACACGGACAGACTAGAGGTACGCTTGTGTGTAGCGCGTGCGCAGTAGAAGCAACGTAAGAAGCCGATGGTACGTCAGATTGGGGGGTCGAGTCGGCTGAGCGAGCGAAGGGGAAAAATACCACGTCCCACGATTCTGGCATCACTGCCGTCTGGCTACACTGGTCGAGGCCGTCGAGTCGAGGCTCTCGCACCCCTGCGATCGTATAAACCTCTACCGGCGCGGCGTGCGGCGAAGAAATACGATGATTCACCGAAACGTTCAAAGTTTTCATACGGCATATAGTCGATATTAAACTAAATTTCTCGCCTACCGACAATTCATTCTTCGCACAGGCTAGATAATTGACACAACACTGCAAAGACTCGATGTACGATCGATGCCACTCGCGATACTCGTCCATAGTTTTCAGCAGCATTGACATGCGAATCAAACGCGTCAACATTTTTCTGAACGTTTCGATCATCTTGCTACCGCACGGTTGTCAACAAAATATTTCTTACAACTTCGATCCGTTGATGCGCCACGGTATAATTGCGAATACCGAATTCGAATAACTTTAACACGACAAACGCTTGCAACGATGGAACGTTCGCGAATCGTATGACGGCAATTCTCTTTCCATCGCGCGTCCTGTTCCCAACCAACCAACTACAATAACACAGATAAAAGAAAGAGCGTTGGCTGGCTGCGCTCCTCTTACATCTTGCTGTAGATAAGCAGACATGCGAATCGAAAAGATAAAGATGGATATATCGAAACACGTTCGGCATGATCGTTTACGCTGGTCGGCTTGGCGTTACGCTTCGCACGTTTGGGCATGAGTGTTTACGCCGGTCGGCTTGCCTTGAACGCAATATGTACCAGGAAGCTGGCCCGAAAGAAATTCCAGGAACTGTCCTTGATAAGAGGGATCGCTGTATATTCCCCCCCCCCCCCCCGGCCTACGAACTGGCCTACGCAATACCAGGAAGCTAGCCCCGAAAGAAATTCCAGGAATTGTCCTTGATAAGGGGGATCGATGTATTGCCAACCCCCTCCCCCTCCCCCTCGACCACAAACTGAATCGCGGTGTTGCCCCCTCCCCTCCCCCTTCCCCTCGCCTACGAACGGGCTCGCGCTATACGCCTTACAGCGTTTACCTAATTCCGCTTTTTTAGCCCCAAAAAAGTGAGCTAGAACCCGCCTATATCATCTACTAAGAGGCATTCACTGATTTTTTTAACAAAGTAGAATATCTCTTCTTCTGGCTTTGCAAATGTATATATTTATATATTATATACATATAACAGAGCTTGTTTTATTCTTGTTTCGCTTAGTCATTTGTCAATAATCATTCGAATGGGCGGGTTTATCTGGGTCAACAACGTTTAATCATTGTTTCAGGTCCATCATCGTGGCTTTCTAACAATGTCTCCTTTTTTTCATAAAAAGAAGAAGCGGTTTAATGCTTTCCTAAGGTCTCGAATGAATTGTTTCCCCGAACGACTCCTTCTGCTTCTAATTAACCGTAATCTTTCAATTGCTCCATAAAGAGACAGAATGGAGGGAAATTGTTGTTGAACGGCCCGAGGATACCACGATATTTCCAGCGGATTTCCACGACCGCGGATAGTTTGCAAAATCCGACGATTTTCTGCGGCGCTTTCCCACGAAATTACCGTCGATCTTTGGTGTTCGTGTCGGCGAACACTTTTTTCCCCGTTGTTCCGCGTTTAACACATACCTAAGCAATCGCGGTTTTACCTGACTGGAAACATTTTCTACGAACGTCCATAACAGCCGAAGTGAAAAGAACCTCTCCTCGGCAGATCGGGGGAACAAGAAAGCGTTAAAAAAGAATGAAAGTTAATGCGACGCGACGACGCGGCGGTCTTTGCGGTGGCCCGACATTGAAAGTAAATGCACGAAAATTGCATAATTACGTTCGGAACGTGTAATCGATCGGTCATAACCTGCAGACTCTTCCGGAGGATGTAAGGATCTCTATGGAAAGATCTTCGTCTCCGTTCTTTCAACCTGGCTTTGTCTTCAGCTTTCGAATAACGAACGCGGTCTATGTGTCTGAAAAGCCAAGGAAAGTTTTTCATAGAATTTTTCAATGAGCCATTTAAATATACATACATTGATTTGAACGATTTCAGTATAACTTATTAAATTAGAAATAATTTCAAGTCCGCAGAAAATAAAGAGTTTTGCTATTTTCAAGCTAGTGTCACGTCCAGTGGTTTAGCCAATAATAATAATTGATGATAAAATCAAGCATAACATACATATTCTTAATATCTTTTTATATACTTGCTTCAATAATGTTGTACTAGAAATAAAATATCAAATATTAAAATTAATGTCAAACTATCGTATATTATACCACACTGCGTGCGATGGAATTAAGAAAACTCATTCTTCGTTTGAATCTTTATTGAACGAAATAAATGCGTAGCGAAATCTACTTCATCAAATGATTGAGTCATTCCCATATATAAATCGTGAGCTAATATCCGCTGAAGACTGTCCATCACTAAAGACTGCGTAGAAATTTAGAGGAATCGATGAGCAATTTGTTACTACGAGATAAACAAATGTAATATGATCTGGCCAAGAGGAGGGTAAAACATACAATGCGCGTAATTAAAAAGAGAGTGACTGAGAGGAAAGCAGTTAAGAAGAAATCGAGCTACGAGATAAACAAATGTAATATGATCCAGCCAAGAGGAAGACGAAAAATATAATAGACGAAAGTGACAGAGAAGAAAGCGATTAAGAGGAAATGGTGATGAAATAATCACCTGACGAAAATTAAGAACAAAGGATTGATCTTTCACTTCCATTACAAAACCAGTCAACAGTTCAGTTCAGATTTCTCCAGTCAAAAGTGTACATCGGATCAAAACGACCATCAATTTAATCTTTAATAGTTTGCCGAGGATCATAGTAAAAGTTAATAAAGTTAAAAGTTAGTAAAGCGTGTTAACCTGCTGGATATTGTTTAATCATCATCATCATCATCATCATCATCATCTTCAAACCATTTTTCATCAAACATCAAAACAAGAACCAGATTGTTCATCCCTGCGAGCGAAAACGAAGCGGTAAATACTAACAAATTTAGTATAAGATTTAAATAACTCAATGTACCCTAAATTTGTTCAATAGAATATATTCTTGTTAATTTTTATACAAAATCAAGATTTCAAATCATTTTTAAAAGAGTTTACCCAACTTCGATTTCTTCGTTCCAATTCCAAGATCAAAGTCACTTATTATAGTATTTAACAAATCCTCGATTACCCGAACCGAAGCCGGTGAATGCAGGTAGGTTCAAAACTGCGTTTTATTCTCAATTTAAAATCTATCAATTTAATCTTTTAAATCTATAACATACGTCCACCTTAGGACGTAACACTAGAATAGTGTACTTACGTAGCTGATTGTTCCTAACGAAGAATCCCAAAATGAAATGTTTCCTAAGCCTGGCGCTGCTGGCGAAAGTGTGCAATCGATTTCACGATAACGTTGCTCTGGAATCCTACGTTCTATATTACGCTATATTCGCCTTGAAATCAGGGTAAAACATGCTAAGCCTTGATACGCCTCGCGAAATTACGTTACGATACACTCCGCTTCACAGACGGTCTACTTCTGACGAGAGCGACCGCTAAAGTCCGATTTACATAAGTACATATAGGTATCTAAACGGACTAAAAATCCTCTATCCAGGAAAGTGTTTGCGGTCCTTCCTGGCAGGTCCTGGGTCCGGCGAAAAAACATTTCTCTCTTTGAATTGCAATCGGTAAGGCTGATTTTGAAGAATCTTTCGCGTCGCGTCGCGTCGCGTCGCGTTGTGAGAAAGTGTCCTCGCGGAGGAATGCAAATCGCAAGAGAAGACTGTCCATTTAAAATTGCACAATCCGGCAGATTCGTCGTTCGTCGAAGAACAAAGTGCAAACCACTTTTGTTGTACCGACAAACGACGGCGTGTCGCGCTTAGACATTGTCTAATTTGCAGGAGGAATTGCGTGCTGTAAATTGCCGGTCTTCCCCGATGAAAAAATCCCGTCGTGACCTGCTCGCAATCATTCCCGTTTCTATCTAACATCCGCACGAAGCTTCTGGGATCAGCCAGAACGTTTTCCAACATCAAGAATTCCGCGTTGAACAAACAAATCGAAACTCAACGTACGTATAATTGGCCCAGCAACCTTTTTCCTTCGGTTCTCCTTGCCGGGTTTATGAATCTATTGTTGCGGAATGATATTCGAGGAAACATTGGGCAATCCGGTTCAATATCGATCGTCACGGTCCGGCAAAGAATTGCAGATCGTTTCGCGGGTCCATCGATTCCAGGACACAACTGCTGCTGTTGCAACCCACGGAAAAGATATTTAACGCAAGCCGGAGCCATTTTCCGCGTTCATTCCGCGACACGGCATTGTTCGGTTTGGTTTCGCGTGTACATAATGTTCAATTGTGCAAAGTTGCGCGAACGTTGACTTTAGGAAAGTGAATCTTAGATTCTGTTGCAGGCTGGCTATATTGTCTTATCTCCGTGAAGATTCAAGGTCGAATCGCTCTTCCTTTACCGGTTTTTGCCCGGAAAGATTTTACGGTAAATTATTGCGCCAGTTTCAGATTGACCGACCGACATTAACCAGGGAAAAGTATTGTATTTCGAAAAAAATGGAGAAAGCAACGCTGCTACTATCAGTTTGCTCGAGATTAATTCGATTAAATTTGATGTCGCATTTGTTAACAAATTAGAGCAGAAGTCAATGGTGTGTGAACGCTTCTTTCTCGTTTATAATTGATCATTATCTTGGAATCGGCTCGATTAATTCAGACTCCAGTGTATAAATCGAACGTTTAACGTGCACATGGAGAATACCGCTAGATGCAACACGACAGAACCATTCACTATTTTCCCGTTGCAAGTTGCAACGGACAGTCTAGTCGGTCAGTCGGTGAATTTGTTCCTGATACACGACCCGTGGGACACGTTCCATATCTGGAAACTTAAACAGGAATTATGCCAAGAAAATCGCTGTAAACTTCATGTCTGACTCGTAAAACTTTCGGAACGAATTTAAGAGAAATTTTAACACGGTCACTTACCTTGTTGTCCTTTGCCCCTTCAGCTTTATCCGAGTGAGATACGCTTGGACTACTTCGAATTCAGATAGTATCTAAATTCATTCTGGAGCAATTAAAAACTCGTGTATATATATATATATATATATATATATATATATATATATTCTCTCATGCTGCGTTTCTTTCGCGTACAAGGAAATTAGTATCTATTACAATTAGCTTCCAGGCTGAAGATACGACCTAAAGTCCTAAAATAGGTGAACGTCGCGTCGCGTCGGACCCTCCTAAAAAGACGATCACTTTTTTAGTATTGGACCATACGATTTGAACTTTTCTGAGAAGTTAGAGCAATTGCGGTTTACTGCACGATGTGAAAAGAAAAATTTCGAAAAATTACTTGTATCACATAAAATATTCCATAAACTTTCAGGCTAGTATTTCTTGATCGAAACGCTTCAAAACCTAATAAATTACCATTGCGAATTCGATCGCTGTGCCAAAGTTTACGTATACATACGAAAAAACGGTGCTATTTGGTCCTATCGAGCCCGATCCCTTGCATCAGCCGAAATAGGTCGAAGGACCCGGATAGGCGGACCATGAAGATAGAGGATCAGCAGCGAAGTCACGGTGTTTGAAGAGGTGGAATAAGGTGAACACACGCCGCGGGTCCTCTTTTCTTCGAGATGATCGTTGAAAGTGTAACAGTAGGTTTCTCATAGCGAAGCTGTCCGGACGGCGAACGATCATCCGAGGTAGCATTCCTGTTCGAGTGGTGCAGAGTAAACTTGGAGAGGCTCCGGGTCACCTGGGTTCAACAGAGCAGTGAATTAGAGGTCGTGAAACCTGTAAGCAGTAAGCACACGCGGTGGAAGGAGTAACAATAAAGGGAACCATTCAACCAGCCACGCTCGATATAGGATCTGTCAGTGCTCGGCCCTCCGGCTCTGGAGAACAACGGAGACTACTACGCATAAATAGCGTACCGTCAGTCTCTTCAAGATACTGATTGTAAAGAACATTTGACAGTGTTCAAATATTGCGAAGTTCACGAACGGCTTCTCGCTTTGGATCGATTATGTGCATCGAACGATGACCTTTTCCGCGGAACGCGTCGATCCTGTGAAACCAGGACTGTCGGTTATTATTATGTGGGACGAATCGGGAATGGCTCGTAGCTGATATGAGGACGTGTGAATCAATGAAGCGTAAGAGGATCAACGTCGCGCTGATTCTTCATGGACCAGGGATGTGGCAACCGATGGTTCACTGGAGGATCTTCTTCATCTTGTCGTTTGTGATACTTGTGTCATCGCCCTGTAGTGATAGCCGTGGTACGTAATATTCGAAATAGTAAATTAGTAAATCATCATTGCAATAACACTTTTGTTTCACAATTTCATCAGTTTCGTCGCTCGATTAATTATATTATTATTATACAATATAAAATATATTAATTATTATATCAGAGGAAAATTCTGTCTTTTAAATCAGGGGTCGGCAAACTATGGCCCGCGAGATTAATATTGTTTTTTACATGAAAAAAGTACTAATAAAGAAATGTTGAACCTGACCCGCCGCGCAGAGGCTAAAAATTTTACCAATTGGCCCTTTCTGAAAAAAGTTCGCCGACCCCTGTTTGAAATGATCGATCGCGAAAGATGGATCCGATATCGGTAAATCGCGGATCAGGTTCGATCGTCGGACCTTTTCAGTGTCGTGAACGCACCGCCGCGCCGCGTCGAGTGACACACTGTAGTCGAGTCGGGTCGGGGTCGGGGTCGGAAATGTGGCTCACTTTGCAAGATCGCGGTGCAACTAGCGTGAAACGAAAGAATCCACGTCCACGGGTGAGAAAACTCGGAAAAATGTGATGTGCGCTCCCGTGTAGACACACGCGCTCCAAAAAATGAGAATGATCACGTATTCTCATATTTTCCGATGAGTTCATTCTATGTAGAAATTGATGTTGGTGTAACTTTTGAATGCACAGCCAGGAATCCGCCGAACATCCAGAAGATTGCGAAAACGCTTAAATCGAACAAAGACGAACCCTCCGCTAATCGCATAGACGATGGATGGCGAGAAGGAAGTCTTTTTGATGAAGAAAAATCCAAGAAGAATATTTATACGCAGGAGCTTCCTTTTGTTAACTTTACCCACAACGATACGGAGGATTATCAATTAGTGTGAGTCTACTTTTTAGTTTGAATGCGAGAAACTTTCTGAACTAGATTTAATAGAAAATTGTATCGGTTGTTCTAGGATACATAACGAAGAGACTTTGCCGCATAAAAGGATCAAGAGGGGAGTGATACACCTTTATAATATGCTAGTTTGTGCTACCGGGTGCAATCCTTTATCTTACAAAGGATACGGGTGTTATTGCGGTTTTCTGGGTTCGGGATACGTCATAGATGGAATAGATAGGTGATTTTTTCTTTTGAATCACTCACATCGGTGGAAAATTCAGCGAGTAATTGATCGATTCCGTTTGTCTTAGGTGTTGCAAAATGCACGACTGGTGCTATGATGCAACGGATTGCCCGATGTTCTCCGAGTACATTGTTCCATATTATTGGAGGTGTTATCACGGTTACAAACCGGTGTGCGGTTCGTTTCGCCATTATTTAGCTTATAAACTGTCCTCGATTTCGTGTTTTCTCGACTGGTTTGTTTTGCAGCTGTCGAACACGGAAACTGGGGCGGATCCGGGTCATGTTCTCAGCGATTATGCGAATGCGATCGTTCGTTCGCCGAATGTCTGAAACGTTACCCTTGCCCAACGACCAAAGCTGTGTGCACCTCGTCACCCTGGAGATTGGTGCAGAATCTTTTCATGACTATGTGATGCGAAACACTGAAACACTGGAAATTAATTGATCAATTGCGTTCATATACCAAAGATAATTCTTTTGTAAATGTTGTAATACTTCCAACTACCGTAAGCGAAGGTACAAGATTTATTTATAATTTATAACGAAGTATATACAATAGAAAAATAATATATCGTTACAATATATTTTGAGATATAAAATTTTGTGTAATAAACTATACACAAATATTATTAACAACGTTCGCTTTCCAATATTGATTATTTACAAGGTACTAATGCCCCCAGTTAAATGTACAACTCTGTTTTTGTACTTCTTCGAAATGTCTTGTTCTATCTGTAAATAAATAAAGAACAAATTATTGAAAAAATATTTACCGGATAGCGTGAAATAAATATGTACAAATACCTGTGTTTGCAACTCCTTTGTCCTTTGGATAATACATTGTAAAAGGGGTTGAAGGGACTCTACTTCTTTCGCAGCATCTTTCTTCTTTTGTTTCATCACGTTTTGCAAAGCAATCATCTTATCCACTAAACTCAATTTCTGTTTCAACGTCGTTGCTAAAACATCCATGTACCTGCCAACAAGATCATGTGTTAGAGGATGATATATTGTTTCATCCTGTAGAATCTTTGTTTATTTACCTCGCAGAATGTTTAATGTTATGTAGGTGTTGAACCTTTGCGTCCAACATTTGGGATAGAACAACTTGTACATTGTCCAGCATGTTCTGAGTGTTTTCTAAATTGGAATATTGTAGAACAGAAGACGAGTCGTGGAACTGACTGAAGCTTAGAAAATTTACTCTATCGTCGACTTTCAGTTCGTACAGTCGCAGTTTAAGGAATGCTTCCAGCTGCACAGAGGAAAACAGGTCAGACTAAAATTTGAAATTCCAGCGATATCAATCGAATCTGAAGAAGAGGTGTATACCTCAAATAATTGGTTCATAAAATCGCTTCTGGTCGACGTATTGTCAAGAACCGTGTACGCTTCGCTACCACTAGCTACTCCACCTTCGTGGCCAGCTGCTTCGACAACTATACCGGACTCTTCCAAGGATACATTGAAATCTATATCCTCCAGCGCAACTTCTTCCACATTCCCTTCGCCCCAATCTATGTCACCTCCACCTTCCAAATTAATTTCGCCACCCAAATCCACATCTACGTTGAAGTCGATGTCCCCGAAATCGATTTCCTATCGTTTCAAAAATGGTAAAACAAATCTGTTGAAATTTATTAGGTTGGAGGGAAAGTTCTGCAGTGTTTTAAAGAAAACATTTGAATTACGTACAGCATTTTCTGTGTCTTCAGCCTTTCTATTTTCCAAATCTTCGTCAGTTTTCACGTTCAACGGTGGTTCGCTAATCGATAGTGGGGGTTCTCCATAAATCCATTCGTACGTAGTAGTATTCCCCTTCTCTATTAAATGTATTCGTACAATGTAACATGAAATATTTAACATTCGTTCAGAATCAATTTCAGCATACCGATCACATATTTCACCATAGGGACGCAACCACCGTCGTGCAATCTACCCAGAGTATAATTAACGAAACCCGAGTAGAACTCTGTAGCCTTCTCTAATGACTTTGACTTTTTGGCAATGTTCTCATAAATCTCTGGCAGTTCTTTCACTTTCTCCGCTAGCTCTTGTTTAATATGTTCACCGGGAATGCCTAATTGTTTGCAGAGTAAATTGAACTCCGACCGAGCTGTGTTCTCCGACTTTTTATACTCCACTTCCTTCTTCTCCAAGTCCTGGAAACACTCTGATTTTAACACGATGAAAATAGATTTAATGCATTCGACACTTACAATCTGAGTTTGTTCCAATTTTTGAATTTGCTTCTTAGTGCTAGGTACTTCGTAATTCACGTTTCTAATCAGAATTTGCGCCACTTCTGCCAAGTACACGTTGTCCTTCTCGTACACCTTCACTATTTCCTGCCAGTCTTTCATTCTCTGCGAACCATACCTTCCAAACACATTTTTCGTGTCCGCCTCAGTCTCCTTCAATATTTCTACTATCTTTAGACAGTGAAAGTAATTGATATCTGAAAGACAAAAACGAATATGAGAGTAACTGAAATAAGCGTTGGATGTTCAAAAGCAACTTACATGTTCCGGACAACAGTTTAGTGATATCATCATGCTCAGGCATATCTTGAATCGCATTGTTAATTTTCTCTCTGATAACCAAAACCTTTGTGTGCCAGTCTTTATTGCAGTGTCGCCTGCTGATTAACCATTCTAATAATTTTCCGGTGTTGATATCGATGGAAAAGTTTTGCTCCTAATCGTTGTTGGAAATGATCCTTATAAGAAATGTATCGTAATCAATTTGAAAATTCGATATTTACCTCCATGATTTGAAATGCTTCTTCTGTCTATCTCCTTATAGGTTATGTTACAACAGCTGTTGCTTCTTGGTTATATTTTATATTGTTACTGATTGTTACAGTTATTGTTATTACAGTTACAGCGTTACGAAGTGATCACAACGAACAGGATACGACACCGGCTGTCTTAGTGACACGTGCATTACGTATTTCCGGCAGGACTGGATTTGAATCTGCCATCGAACGTCATAAAATTGAACAGATATATCACCACTGGAACTGGAACTGTGTGAGTGCCAGCTCGATTGTACGCGCGCTACACACAAAAGCGTACCTCTAGCCTGTCCGTGTGAGCTGCCTATTTGACTCGGGGGTGTCATATCATTTGAAAAATGTTATCCGCGGCTTTATTTAGGAGTTACGGACCAGTTACGGACCAATCAGAGCGCGACCTAGACGCGAGTTGGCACTGTCGGCTCGGCGCGGCGCGCCAACTGTCTATTGGCCGACTGTACTAACTCGTGTCTAGGTGGCGCTCTGATTGGTCCGTATTTTCCGTTAATAACTCCTAAACAAAGCCGCGGATAACATTTTTGCAAAGGAAAATGTTGCTTCAAATGATCTCAGGAACCTCCCATTTCCGGCTGTTGAAGGAATTTTTGGATACCCTGTATATATACTGGTTACTCAACTGTACTGGATAGGAGAAGCCTGACGCCCATGTGCGCCCATGAGCCATGAGCCTGAAGCCTGACGCCACTGATATATATACTATGGATACGAGATCCCCATAAGCCAGCCGTACAGCAGTTGAAGCCAGTAGAAGAAGGCACTTTTCAATGCCAGCGCCACGAAATGTCCATGCCGGAACACTGATATTATTTTAGTGTGCGTCTCACTGATGTATATATATATCAGTGGTGCGTCTGCGCGTGGCGAAGTGAGGCAAAGCGTAGAGCTCCACGGGTGATCGCGGGGTGCGAAGGGAAGTATAGTTCGTAGTCTGCCATTTGATGGCGCCTCTTGCAAACTGGCAAAATCTTCTTCTAACGAGCTTCAGGCGGTAGGCCGGTAGGCGGTAGGATACTGAGAATTGTAACTAGGCTTCTCCTATCCATAGTATATATATCAGTGCGCTACATCGTAAGACGATTACAACTGATTACAACTGATTACAACATTTACAACTGTACGAATACCAACCCCCAAATTTCGCTACCAATAACTATCGATAGTCATCCAGATAGTCATCGATAGTAAAAGTAAATCATCGATAGTTTTTGATTGTTCTCACTGTTGTTCTCACTATCGATGGTTATTGATAGCACCTCGATAGTTCTCCACCACTAAACATATGACTGCATATGACATGATTGGACATGATAATATCATGATGATATGACATGTGACAGAATGTGACATGACCAACATGACGTATGAGAAATAACCTAGTATACCGAAATAGTTACCGGCATTTATTTGTTGTCATGACTCATGATTCAAAATGCATTTATAGAAGATACATGAAGATACAGCAACAGTTGGCCTAACGAAATGTCTATTCTTGGTATAGGGTTACTTTTCGGACTCCTGTCTTCGGTAAATGGAGTACGTGAGTACGAGAAAAAAGATTTAATCGCTCTAAGGGAGGAAGTACGGTCGATGTTTGATCATGCTTACTCGAGCTATTTAGCATACGCTTATCCGTACGATGAGCTTCGCTCGTTGAGTTGCGATGGATTCGATACATGGGGTAGCTTCTCGTTGACACTGATCGATGCTCTGGACACTCTTGCCGTAATGGGCAACTTCTCTGAATTTCGACGTGTCGCAGAGATAATAAGCGGTAGAGCAAACTTCGAAGCCAATATAAATGTATCTGTATTCGAAACTAACATACGAGTAGTCGGCGGATTGCTCAGTGCTCACCTTCTGTCACGCAAAGCAGGCGTCGATCTCGAACCTGGCTGGCCTTGCAACGGTCCCTTATTGCGTCTTGCGGAGGACATGGCCAAAAGGTTAATCGCTGCTTTCGATACTCCGACAGGAATGCCTTATGGTACAGTTAACTTGAAATACGGAGTACCCGAAGGTGAAACGAGTATTACATGTACTGCTAGTATAGGTACATTTTTATTAGAATTTGGAACCTTGTCTAGATTAACCGGCGACCCATTGTACGAAGAGGTAGCTATGAATGCTATAAAAGCGTTGCACTACTACAAATCGAACATTGGGCTCGTTGGTAATCACATAGATGTGTTAACTGGTCATTGGACAGCTCAAGATTCAGGGATCGGCGCAGGCGTTGATTCTTATTTCGAGTATCTAGCGAAAGGCACCTTGTTATTTCAAGATCCATTGCTGGCATCTGTATTCCAAGAACATAAAGCAGCGATCGAAAAATACATTCGTCGAGCAGACTGGCATTTATGGGTTTCCATGACGAAAGGTCAAGTCACCTTACCAGTGTTTCAGTCATTGGATGCCTATTGGCCCGGTGTACTGAGTCTTTTCGGAGAAATCGGGGATGCTATGAAGTCGTTGCATAATTACCATCGTGTTTGGAAACAATTTGGATTTACTCCAGAATTTTATAACATTCCTCAAGCCGAAGCTGGCACTAACAGAGAAGGATATCCGTTAAGACCAGAACTAATAGAATCCGTTATGTATTTGTATAGAGCAACGGGTGATCCCTATTTGATACAAGTTGGAGTGGATATATTAAAAAGTTTACAACATAGTGCTAAAACAACGTGTGGCTATGCAACTATAAACGATGTCAGGGACCATCGAAAGGCAGATAGAATGGAATCCTTTTTCTTGGCAGAGACTACAAAGTATCTTTATCTTCTTTTTGATCCGGATAACTTTATTCATAATTCAGGCCAGAAAGGAGAAGTTATTCAAACACAATGGGGCCAATGTATCATAGATGCAGGAGGATACGTTTTCAATACTGAAGCACACCCTATAGACCCTGGAGCACTGTATTGTTGTCATCGAAGTCAGAATTTGTTTTCTGACCAGAAGGCATCGTTATGGAAGTTCATTCCGGTGAACGACCAGAAAGGAAAGGAAAATGTAGAGCAGAGTACGTTGTACCAAGAATATACCAAAGAAAAGGATGACGATAAACAACCGATCGAAATCATCAAACTGTCCGAAATAATTCATACTTTTATCAACGACGTAGAGAGCAGTGTAAATAAAAATTCGATCAATCCTATGCCTCCCATAAATTATAAGACTGACGAGATTATAACAGCTGAGAAGGAAGACCGATTAACTGCAGACAATCGAGATCCCGAATCACTGAAAGTACAAGTTATCGCACCTCCTTCCGTAATTTATAAAGTTGACGATAGTGAAACTATTGACACTTTCGAAACACCGTCAACACCCGATGGACACTATTCTACGCCTATTGTAGGAAATGATACAGAATCATTTATCACGCAAACCAGTACAAAAATAACGAGGTTCGAACCACAAATATTACTTGAAAATATTCGAAAAAGAAATTTATATCCCACGAATGTTACTGCGAGATCGAATTATCACATGCTATCTTGTCAATCTCAATCGTTCTTGCAACGTATATCAATTGTTGGGGAATTTTTTTAAAATAATAATATTATATGTTGAAACTGTATAGTTTTTATTTCAACGACCCTTCACATTGTGATCAATGTTGACGCTAATTATTTTAAAAGTTACAAGAAATTATATAACACAATAGTATGTATTATCTTTTAACAATTTTATTATAAATTCAAAGAATGCGCTTCTCATGAGAAACAAAAGCAATCAATTTTAGTTAAACATTATATAGTGTACATTTTTGTGATAAGTTCTAAACAAATCTAAATTTCATTGAGTACAATAACGACTTCGATAGTAAGTATGTTCAATTCAGATAAAACTAAAATGGAAATTGTCCGCAACTTCCACTGTCTCTTTCAAGAGCAAAAAAGTACTTTCTCTACACGAAAAACGCATGAAAGAAGCATGACATTCCTTTGTCATGCTCTGAAAACGGCTTATCAGTACATAAAGGGTCCGTTTGATTTGGAAACGGCATTGCAGTTATACTGATCGCGATGGAATCATTGGTAAGTTTGTTACTACAGTTATAAAGATACGTACTCTTCATTCCTTAACTTTCTATTTTTTTTTTACAGAAGTTCGCCTGTATATCGTATTTTCTTGCTTTGACAATATTTGTAAACTCGGAGCGAAACATTGCGACGAAATTGTTGCAGATGGATACTACAGAGAAAGGTACTATTGAAGTCGGTATTTTATTTTGTATTAAATCTCTCAGTAATGTAGCGTTGTATTTTATTTGTAATTTCAAAATTTGCAATGGTATTGAATACGATTTTCTTGCAGACGAAGTGCCGCGCGTAAGAATAAAAGTATTTCAAAGTTCGCCTAAGATGCAAAACGGGAAGCAATTTTCTACTTGGGGATTTTGGATAACACAACCGACCGAGACCGATTAGTCGCAATGATATAATCATTAGTTTTATATTAGATCAAGTTTGGAACGTTTAACAATGATCGTAAGTAAAAAGCAGCTTATTGTATAAAGTATAAAGGATTATTTCTGAATGAATAAGTATATGTTATTTCTATGACAAGGGAATTTTGGGATAATGTGGAGGAGTATAATACCAGATATATAGATATTTCCTTTTGTTCATATGAAATGTATTAGGTCATAATAATCATACATTTTGTCGGTGTAATCACCCAAAAACATTGCAGAGATTGTGCTTATTATTTCCTCGGTTGAAATCGATCATTGTTGGGATTCAGTTGATTCGCATGGTTATCGCGATTTGCTTTGTCCTGAGACCCATGGTAACCGCCTTGATGTCCAGGTCCACTTTTTCCATGATTAGGGTTGCATTGGTTTGTCCTGTTATCCATCTAGAAACAAATAATAATAATGTAAGGAGGTTCGATATACGGCGTGATGGTGTGCGATTCTCATATAATAGTTGACGAGCTTTTCACAATTTATAGAATACAGACAAATTTAATAATACATTAAAACTGTTTTGAATAATGGTATGGCAATTTATTTACTGGCGTCTCAGAGTCACCATTCGAGAGCAAAGAGCTAATGTCGTCAAGGTGAAGATTTTGAACAACTTTTTCCTACATATATACATTCATAACCACCGCTCAGTTTTTCAAATATTCGCGAAAAATTGCAGTTACCACTAATCTATATACCGCGTGAACTTTTTAAAACAAATATGATGACGAACAATGAGTATATCAGTGATGCTGAGATAAAGTTGAATGTGAGAATCGTCAGATGAGTTGATCACTCGAACATGATTATGTCACGAAGACACGGAATATGATTATGAATCACGAAAATTATATCAGCGAGAAATCGTATGGAGTAAACCAATGAATGAATTATAAAATCTCAGTATGTATATTAAAAATGTTTGGGTATCACAATAAAAAAGCAAAGTCCACCTCACTTACCTTTAGGTTTTTGATTTAAAGTTGTGACAAGTGTATAAAACGATTTACAGTTTGCCAGGGTGCTTCTAACGCTCAAAAGCCCAGCACCCACCTTTTATAGGACGTCGAAGAACTAAGTGGAAGGGGCAAAATCTAGAGGGAGTACCGCGACTCCGGCGAGATCAAGAGGGAATTCCCCGACTCGGGCGACATCAATATAGAAGGAGCTTAGATCACACGCTTTATACACGGTCAATATATATATATATATATATATATATATATATATATATATATATATATGTACGTACATGAATACAAGTATACATATACGTATAATATAGGTATAGGTATAAGTATATGTGGTCTAAAAATAAGAGAGGGACTTCCCCGAGACTCGAGCGAGATCTAGAGGGAGTTCCCCGACTTGGGCAAGAACTAGAGGGAGCTTAGATCACATATAATACAGGGTGTACTCCGGTGTACTTGGGAAGCATATCCTACACTACAATGACCTACAATATCCTACAAGTGAAAATAAGAAAAAAATGTTATTTGAAGTTTGCTCAGAAACGCTTTATTACAAAGTTATAAACAAATAAAGTTAGAATTGATGACGGTGGATTTTAATTTACTGAACATTGAAAGGTCGAATGTGTTTATCGGATTATTTCAAAATGTCGACTTGGGCGCAAATACAAGCTTGACATCGGGTATTTTCGTCACAAAATCCGTAGATGAAACGAATATCGGAGAGTATTCCTCATTTGAAAACACTTCAGGCATTTTCACCGCGTATTCTTTAGCACTAACAACAAATCATATCAAAATAGTAAACATGACATGAATAGACAAATAAGATATAATAAACACGTTCGACCTTTCAATGTTCAGTAAAGTAAAATCCGCCGTCATCAATTCTAACTTTATTTGCTTATAGCTTTGTAATAAAGCGTTTCTGAGCAAACTTCAAATATAATATTTTTTTCTTATTTCCACTTGTAGGATATATGGCAATATATATGCTCTCCAAGTTTGTCCATTAAAACCCGGGACACCCTGTATATACATTTATAGATATGGATATATGTAAGTGTATATAATATGTATATATAGGTGTAGGTGTAAGTATACATATGTGGTCTAATTGTATACAAGAGCGGGACTTCCCCGAGACTCGGGAACAAAAATGAGGGCCCATTTTCGGAAGTCCAATACAATGTAATGTATTGTAATTAATTATATAATTAATTACAATATAATATTATTATATAATAACTAAAATGTTTATCGTGACGCGGGAGTAAGAGGGTGCAAGTGAATAGCACGCGTATAAAATTTTGTTAATGTATTTTCGTCTTTCGTTTTTTATATATATATATATATATATATATATATATGGAAGCCCATTTTACATCGTTTTATAACGCTTATACGTTTTATATTTAACTACAACAGTAATGAGGTTATCCACAAAACGCCGCAGGAAAGCATCGCGGTTCCGTGAAAGCGAGATTCGATCTAAGCGATCAGTTTTGGAAAAGAAAAATCGTTGAATCATCTCTGCTGGATGTGATACAGATATATATATATGTATATTACAATTATATACAAATATAAAAATTCTCATAAATGTCTAATAAGAATACTCAATTACATATATATGACGAACGTCACTTTTTAACAATAATTCAGTCCATAAAGCTAATTGATTTATGAATATGAGTTTATAAAATTCTTAGTTACAGTTTTTTATAATATTACGTTTCAAATATTGCCGCGCTTTCCACAGTTTTTTATTCTTCACGTATAGCCTCTCCTTCCTCTTTCACTCAGTGGCTCATAAAAAGAGCTGGAAAAACGTTCGTAAAGAAGTGACAACGTTGGTTTGTAGTAGTATTTCAAGGTCATCCGATTTAGTGACGCAAACATTATTGGTTTGACAGAAGTTTTTCGTGTGAAAGACGTGAAAGACTAGTCTGTGCCAGAACTGGCCTGAACTCTGAACAGTTAGCATTCTGTGCTGAGTTGGCAATATTGACAGCGACAGCTCTGTAACTTTACTGTATATTGGATGGTACCGTAAATTCAAAGTGAAGTTTAGTAATGAATGTACTTAAACAATATACTTAAATATTATTACTTAATGAACTATGAGTGGTCAAAAATTTCAATATGACGAAAGTGGTGGGAAATTTTTCTACGTTTTACTTTCATTTTTGGCACTTCTCTTGATACCTGGGACGTACTATCTTTGGCCACGTTGCCCGAAGCAAGGTTAGATTTTAATAAATTTATTCAATTGCATGTAGAAATTAAGTGACATTACGATAACGTTTCATAATCACGAATGTTATTCACCGATTCATAAAGTCTCGCTACGCATCAATCTCATTTCTGTCACCACACAACTACACACCTATGTATATAATTGCGAACATCCCGTTAGTAATTTACTAATAACCTCAATAATGAACTGCAACATTTCAAACACTTAAAGTTTAAACTGCTTGATTTGAAAATATTTGATGTTTCCTTATCATCTAATTTTCCGTTCCAGATTCATGAATGATATTTTTGAAAATATTTACTTAGTTATTTACGTAGTTTTGTTTTGTTTTTCTTTTAATACACTATCATGATTAGCACTTCATGTTGAAAATTATGAGTTTGGAAATAAGTAAATTTATTGGAATGCGCAATGCTTGTTTCAATGTCTGATATGATGTGAATTATATCTGATTTAAGATACACTTGGATTTTGAAAAAATTTTTAGAACAAAATAATATACATTATTTGTAAATTACATTAACCAAATTATGCAAATTCTTCTCTTGTTACATACTCTAAATATCAATTTGATCTAACTAGTTACATGATAAAGAAAGCATTTAATACACATATTGAATATTAGATCCAGATCAAGAGGCAAGAGAATGTCAATGTGATGGATGTAAAAAGAAGAAAATTATTCTACAACTTAACGAACCGTGGAAAGAAACCAAAGCATTATTTAAGTAAGTTATATTTATTATGTATTATATGTGTATACACAATTCTCTTTAAATGTTTTATTAAATACCGTTATATTATTGTAGAAAATTCCTTATTATATTAGGATGGGTGATTCTAATATTTTTGGCATATAAAGTATCACAATTTGATTATGAAAGGGCTAATTTTGATCCGTTTGAAATATTGGAAGTTTCATCTGTAAGTATGAATAATACGTTTAAAAAACCATATTTCATTTATCCTGTTACATATGTGTACTTGAAATATTATGATTATTTCCAGCTATCATCACAAAGTGATATTAAAAAGGCTTATCGTAAAAGGTCTTTGATTCTTCATCCAGATAAAGAGACTGGAGATGAAGTAGCATTTATGAAACTAACCAAAGGTTAATATTCGATTAAAGTAATATATCAAATTTACCAACTACTAACAAACACACGTGCTTGTATAATGGCAGTTAGTTGTATAACCCAATTAAGTGTATAATTTTTATGAGTAATAGTTACATCATATATCCGTAATACTAGTTTTAGATATTAAGTTCTAGATATTGTTAAAGATAATGATATTGACTTCTATATTACTAGCTTATCAGGCATTAACGGTTGAGGAAGCACGAAGGAATTGGGAAAAGTATGGAAATCCAGATGGTCCGAGAGCAATGAACTTTGGAATAGCTCTACCATCTTGGATTGTTGAGAAAGAAAATTCTGTATGGGTTTTGGGATTATATTCATTGGTATTTATGTTTGCTTTACCAATCGCTGTTGGGATGTGGTGGTATAAAAGTAATCGTTACACTGATGATCAAGTAAATATCAATTAAATTTTAAACACAATATACCCAAATATTAATCAAGGAAAAAGTTAATATAATACTAATCGTTTCCACTCAGGTGTTACTTGAAACGTCAAAAATGCATTATTTCTACTTTCTGAAAACACCATCGATGTCATTAAAAAGAGTAATTATGGTTCTTGCTGCTTCCTTTGAATTTTGTAAAGAGCTAAACGCAGAAATAGTTGAAAGACACTCGGACTATGAAGAAGTTTATTCGGTAAGACAGAAACTACAGTGTTTTTATCAATTTTTAACATTATTTATATTCTAGTTGTATTAAAATTATTTCTAGTAATTTACTTTTCATATAATGTGATATTTCAAATTGAATCACAAACAGAATTGCATAACAAAATGATTTTTAATTTTTAGCTTATCAAACAATTACCCCAGCTAGGAGTAAAAAACAAGGAAGAACCATTATGCAATTCATATTCAATTAAAGCTAGAGCTTTACTTCACGCACATTTATCTCGCATAGCGCTGAATCCAGAAACCTTGGAAAAAGATAAACAATATATACTAAAAAAATGTCCATATTTAATTCAAGAAATGGTTACTTGCGTTAATAGAGTAATTGTACTAGCTTATGCTAAGAGAGGTATGTATACTTTAATGGAATATAAATACTCATTTATATATAATGAGTCTCGATATAACATACATATATTAACGAGCTTAAATATACTCTTCTTTTTTCAGTTCCACAATTACCAAGTATAAAGACTATAGAAAATTGTATGAAACTATGTCCTATGATAGTACAAGGATTTTGGGAATTCAAAAATCCTCTTTTGCAATTACCACATATAACTGAAGATAATTTGAAATGTTTCTCAGCAAAGAAGGTAACGTTATCTTCCAATATGATTGAAATTATTGTTTTTTGTATTTAGCAGATCGTTATCATCTTTCTTTACGTGTTGTAATTAGCAATTTATACAATACATACATTTTATTCTATTAGCATCAAATCAGGAGTCTTCAACAATTTGCACAATTGAAAAGAGAAGAAACAAGACTGATCCTTAGAAATTTATCAGACAGTGGATACGAAGATGTTATGAAAGTTCTTGGAAGTATGCCATACATTGACTTCAAAGTACGATCTGAAGGTACAGCTGTATAACACACTGTTATTACATAAATATCTCCATTTTCAGATTCTTTTTTTAAATATAATTTTAATTTTTTGTAATTCCAGTCATTGACGATGAAAACCCCACAGTTTATACTGTTGGTGCTATTGTAACTGTGACAGTATCGTTAACTCGGAAAGATATGAGACATTTGTTTGGAGATGATACAGTCAAGGAACAAACCATGATCGATGATAACAAAGGTGGGAATGGTGATGCTCCCGAAGAACCGCCAGAAGAACAGAATCAAGTTGTAAAGAAGCCAGCATGGCATAGACAAAAGAAAGGACAGAAGAGATCTCATAAGAAAGGCACTAGTAAAAAGTCTGCTTCTGTAAAAAATGCACAGTCACAGTCTGCGAATGAGAATGCTCAAAAAACAAATATTCCTAATGCAAAGAAGAAAGACGATAAAATAGAAAAAGAGTCTTCCAAAGATAAATTATCCGATGTTAGTGACAGTAACGTTGACAGTGACAGAAGTGATGATGAGGATAGTCCTGATAAGAAAGATGTATCCGTTGATGATGACGATACAGAGTGGGAAAGGTAAAAATTTATTTGGAAAGTTACATTACAATTGACCTTTAACTAAACAATACTTGAGTACATATGTCTATCATAAGACGTCCCCCCCTCCCCTTTAAGAGATTTAAATAGAATAGTCAGTATAATAGTAATTGTATATTATTAAATGTGAGCACTTTTATGTAGATTTCAGCAAAGGATTTCAAAGAGAGAAAAATTTTTGGAGGGAAGGAGTAATTTATCACATGAAGTACACTGCCCCCTCTTTCCAGATGTTAAACAGGAATACTGGTGGGTTTACATATGTGATCGCAAGAGCAAAACTTTGTTGACGCCTCCTATTTTTGTCAAGTCATTAGCGCATACTGAAGAAATTCAATTAAAGTTTACAACACCAAAGTGGCCAGGTGTTTATACGTTTACTGTATGTTTACGTAGTGACTCGTATCTCGGCTTTGATCAAGCTCAAAATATTAAGGTATATACATGCATCTATTTATTTACTTATTATTAGAGATGTGCGAGATTCCTGAGAATATTCGAGAATCCTACTGTGCTCTGGAATAATCCAGAAAATTGTCGAGAACTCAAATATGCTTGGGAATCCCGGAAATTTTCAGGAACCCGTCCCGATCCCGAATAAAATTCTACACCCAACATTTTCTGGTTCTCGCACATCTCTATTTACTATAAATAGCAATTTCATATAGCATTAGTAAGTGTACTATTGTCATAAAAATACTTACAGTTGGATGTGAAGAAAGCACCAGAAGTACTTACAGAGCATCCTCAGTGGGATATTTCAGATGAAGAAACTGCAGAAGATGTTGATGCAGCTGACGAACATTCCGAGTTCACAACTGATGAGGACATAGACAGTGACAATGAATAATATCTATTTCTCAGAAAGGTTGATCAAGTGACATGAAAAACAATCTCATTTTCCTATATTTTTTTTACTTCTGAAGTTAATCTATTCTTCAATCTTTCTCAGAAAGTTTGAACAAATGATATTAAAATGAACCTCATTTCCTGTCTTTTTTACTTCTGAAATTAATGTACAATGAACTTTTATACGTGGAATTGCATAATCGTTAATGTATGTGGACAATCTAGGAAAATAGTGTGGTGTGTAAGATTTCTCAGTGCAGAGAAAGTAATAGCAAATAAAAAGCATAATATTTATTTTAACATTGTTGTTTAATCCTCAGTTTAGGATGTGTATACAATTTTTTAATAAAATATATCATAAAATAAGTAGTTATTGTTCTCTTTTACACATCGAATACAGAATAAATAGTAGACATTAAACGATAAGCGAAAACACAGCTGTTGCTCCTTGTGTAGGTGAAAGTTTCTATTAGAAACATTTCTGTGTTACATATTCAATCATCCATAACATTTTTTGCTACATTCAAAGAATAAAACCTATTCGTACGGTACCGCTATGATACAGTCGATGTTTGACTTCTGTGACGAACAGAATGAATTTGAAATTTACAAATATCTATAACGTGAGTACATAAAAAATTGAACGCAAGTACAGTTGTTAATACTTTGATTAAGAATCACTCTTTTTCACAGGTATTGCAGAAATATATTTTCATATATTTATGCCTATACATTACATTTTGTGTTATTTCTAACGGAGGTATACAATAAATCCTTTATTACACATATGCATCTTAAACTTGTACTGTATAAATAATTTTTTGTTCTTTACATATCCAAATGAATTCAAAATTCCAGTAAGTATGTGACTGCAAATAAGGAATAATATATAATTACCTTTTGTATGTGCAAATATATGAATTTTCAAACGCTCTGTTAAAAATTCATTTTGGTTTAAGATACATATATAACTTAAAGATATACTTAAATTTATTATTTTACAAATTTTTATGCAAATTCGTATACATATTTTTTAGACCCACTGAGATCATCACGAAAGATGGTGAGATGGAAGAACATAACAAATGGGCCCGTTTACACATTTCTTAAAACGGATAAACACGCTAACATTAAATGGGGGGTGCGGCATTATATTCCAAGAGAACCAAAGAAATATTAGAATAGGCTACAAATATTAATAAGCTAAGAATTATCTATAGTACATCCAACTATATGGAAAACTTAATATTTTATATTTAAACATAATCAAATTTAAGCAAACAATAGAAATATAGTTTCCGAAAGAAAATATGGAAATACATAAATACACATCTTACCATTGCAATTATAGTTCCAAATTAATGATTTGCTTGATACTTTCCTGTATTTCACTCAAAAGATTATCTAATCTATTAAGATAAAAATAGAGTATCTCACTTCAAAATTCTGTCGTTTATCATTCTCATATTTCATGATAAAAATTAAAAGTAAGTATAAACTTACCTATGACGCATCAACAAGTTTTCATAGATGATATTATCAGATATAATCTTATCCACTTCTGTAATTTTACTGCCACCAATGGTTGAAGTGTTCGGGCTTTGATTACTATGAAATTCATTTGACATTTTAATGTCATTACTTGTTGAAATACATGTAGCTTTATTCTGTGCAACAGCAGGTGGATTGGAATTCGATTGTATTACATTTTGAAATCCATGACGATATACCGTACTCATAACAATAACTGAATCAAAAATTTCTTCCATTGTTAAAATTTTACGTTCGAATTCTTCCGTTTGTCTAAAAGAATGATTTACTATACGTTAATTTTGGTGATAAATAAATATCAAAATATATAAGTGTACAAGTTTACATACTTAATAATCTCAAGAATATTTTTATTACGTGATAATTCTTCTTTCATCGTTAGAAAGTTAAAGATTAACTTTACCATTTCTGTTGGTTTGGCATTCTTATGAGGATGTTCCCTTTTACCTAGTTCATATATGTCCATTGCTTTATTGTATCTATACAAAGTGAAAGTATAAATTTCATTCCTTTCATATACACATAAAATTGAATGAAACCATATTTACTTACAATTGTGATATATCCCCAATACAATCAATACGCTGAGCATTAGTTTTTAAGTCATTACTTTCTTTGATTAATGGATTGAACATTAATTTTATTTTGTCTGTAGCCTGTATGACTGCATATATCTTTTTGGAAATCTGTTCCAAACAATTCAGTTTTTCTGTATTGACAGACTCTTTATTCCATTTTACTTGAACCACGGACACTTCAGTCAGAAGAGCGGTAGTATTTGTTGATACAGTTTTTACATTTTCGATATTTGTATTAAGTCTTGTAATTACCAAATCTCTAAAATTTTCGATTGTTATTAGATATATGTAATTAATGTTTACAATTGATTTGAGAAACAAAAATACATGAAATATTTACATTCTTATGGTCAAAGCAAAAATGTACAGTTGAAACAGATCTAATTCTTGCTTTATGAAATTTATTGCTACACGATAATAATCCATCAGTGTTCCAAAATCCAATGAATTTTTTGAATGTTCTATCATTTTCTGTATTGGCATAGGAATATCTTGTGTAGGTGTAATCTCGGTGAAACTACTGCCTCTCTTGAAGACAAATAATATTGGATCCTATAATAAAATTGTTGATGTAATTTGTACACAAATACAAAAAATAACCGTCTACCTGAAAAAATTTACTTTTTCTAAATTATATGTACATATTTATATACCTGAATTTCTGATAGAAGTGATGCTTCATTTGAAACTAGAACTTTGCCAAAATAATTTGTTAAAATTTGTTGATTCACGGGTATATTAGTATCCTCTTCAATCATAATTTGCAGCTCTGTGGCAGTAGTGGTGTCAGTTACTTCGTACGCATCAATTTTATATGTTGACACAGAAAATACATATACTATCTATAAAATAAGCAATAAATATCATAAGCAATGAAAATATTCGTATGATAAGTCATTGAAAAGGTTTCAAAATAGAGCTATTGAATATTTATTACAGTAAATTACACATTTGATTTTGAAAGCATCTATGTATTATCTAATTTGTCATTTAGAACATTTTGTCATATATTTTATTCGATAATAGTTCATTAAAATATATACCTGTTTAGACAGAATGGATTGAAGTAATTTAAATGCCACCAGTTGCATTACACCATTTTCATCACATTTTTTCCCTCTTGTTTTTGAATCCCATTGTAGCATCACTCGAAACCAGTCTACCAACTTGTTTCTAAGACATCTAATACATAACAATACATTAGGCTCACTTATTCTATCTTACTCTAATTTTAATTTACTATAAAATTTTTTGTCTGTACCTTGATAAATTTGTAGGGCCCACAATATTTTGACCAAACACATGGTTTCCTTCTAATTCATAAGCACAAATGTCATTGTATCCTTTATTTTGTATAATCCTCATCCTATACAATTACCAAGAAATTACTGTACATGATTTTATGTATTGCTCATACTACAGAATCGTGTCATATATAATACCATGTCATAGTATCTTGCATTCGTGGCAAGAATGGTCTTGTGCCACTGATGAGTTCATAAAATAAAATACCCAAACTCCAGTAATCCACAGAACAACTATATTTCTTTTTCCAAAGAAGTTCTGGAGCCACATAATTTAACGTACCCACTAAAGATGCGGATGAACTGGCTTCGCCAAGTTCTTTTGCATATCCTAAATCTATTAATTTATATGAAATCTACAAAATAGTTTCTGTATTTAGTACTATGTATGATATTTGTTGTCTTTTTTCTGTTTTTCTTATATGTATAATAAAACTTTACGTTCACGATAGGATGTACCACGGGTGATACAAATATAACCTGGTCATGAATGTGTTAAACTATCATATCACTTACTTCATCACAATCATCCTGTAACACTATATTTTCAGGTTTTAGATCACGATGTGTAATATTATTGTAATGTAAAAATTCAACAGCAGAGGAGATACTCTTCATTATAACAATTGCTTCTTTTTCGCTCACTCCACAATAATTCTCTGCTTTGTTTAAAACCTTTGATATATAAAACACTGATATAAATATGTGTCAATTTCATTTAAAAAATGATATTTCGATAAGTTACCTTTCTGAGATCACCTTTCCTGCAGAATTCCATACATAATATTGGTAAATCTATTTTTTCATCAGGATATTTGAAAGGTAGTTCTAAAGCTTTTACAATGTTCGCATGTTTCAAGCGTTTCATTATTTGGACTTCGTTGATCCATCGCTCTTTTTGTCTTTCCGTTAATTGCGCAGCATCCCACTTGCATTTTTTAATTGCTAGTTTTTAATAAAGAAAAATAATTGCACATGTTTATAATATCTCGTGTAATAAAATAAAATAAAACATGCTATTAAGTAAAGTATTTGTTTACTTCTAAAATAACATACATACCAAGTTTGTCACCAGTTTTATGTGTCCATAATTGGACAATGCCAAATCCTCCTGAACCAAGAGTTTTACTAAAAGTCCAATCATTGACAACTGGTGCAGAAATCATGTTAAATATGTTCACTAAAACTATTTAAATCAGAAACTAATTTTTAAAAAATTTGAGTTACGAATGGCATGAAACATCAAAAAATATTGCTACATTTTATTCTTTTTTGCAAGTAACAAGTGTGTTATACTGAAATTATATTTTTCGGAAGTTGCTTATGTCGTTGTTGCAATGACATTTATGATATGTTTATTTCTTCAAAGAATAAACATGATAATATTACATATATTATGCATCCACCATCGCTCAGAATACACTACGCAAATGTATACGAGTTGTGTTTATAAATTGTGTTTGGTGTCACAGGCTAAGATTAAGATTATAGTATTGATATTTTTATTCAAGATGCCTTTTTATAAAGTAAGGTACATACGCACGTAAAAACGTGTGTATTATGTAGCAGAATGTATATCTACATACGCATATATACATATTACCTCTGATAATACATATATGTATGTACTTACATATATATGTAGGCATGTAATTCGTAGAAATAGGAGTTTTGTGAAGGGTGGCGGTGGCGCTTAAGTCAGTCCGGTTTTTGAAGAAATATGGCGGATGTTGAGGTGAGTCTGTCACGTGGAAATCGAGAAACCATATTATTGTCTAATAATTACTAATTATTGATAACCGATTTTGTTGCAGTTATTGAAAGCATTGAAAGATCTGCCTAATCGAGTTCAAACCGCTAGTAAAACCGAGCGGCGAGAGATTTTGCAAAATGTCGACAGTGTTTTGTCAAACCCTGGTAAGGAATGACAATTGATATATTTTTGATAAATAATTATCTATTTTGTGATTGAAAGCATCTACTTTTTTATGAATATGGTAATATTGTCATCTATTCATAAATATGTGTATAGGAAAAATATATGTTTTGTATAATACTCTGCAAGTTAGACTATGAGAATTAATACACAATATTGTTCAATCGGTTGCAATAATTTTGCTTTCATCACTTGCACATTTTCAGTTTATAAAAATTAACATATCAATTATGAAAAATTTTCAGTGTCATACAGGAATTATTACACTATACATGTCATAATTAACACATAATTTAACAATTCCATTATTGTGCACTGCACATTGTGCTATGCATTGAACATTTCATTTAGGGCTACATATATATTGTTAAACTCAAAAACTTATTTTTTATGTTTTATTGGTATACTATATGTGTTACTATTTTAATAATCAAACTATAGCCTTTGCATTAAATAGTAAAAAGATAAGATAGTAAAAATAACAATCGGGAAGTATATTTCAATTTTTATGATCCACTATAAAATCTGACAAAGAATATCTTTTTTATTGAATATAAGAAGGATAAGTATAATAAAATACAAAATATGCCATAGTCAATTGAAAGCATAATTAGTTCAAACATTACATAGTATCAGTTAATTTTTGCGTCTATTTCTATTTACTGTTAATTTATACTTTTCTATAAAACAGAGTATGATTGTATTGTTTAAAGAAATATTGTTTCTACATTTTAGGCATCAATGAGAAGATTGTTAATGGAATATGCAAATCCTTATCCCTCACATTACATAGGTATAAGGATACTGCTTCCCAATCTTACGTGAAGAATTTGATTGTGGAACTGTTAAGAAAACAACCGAAAGCTACAGTTAAACACATGACAAATGTGATTGCAGAACACGCTGCATGGCATAAGAATGTAGTTTCTACGTATGTATTTTTTATACAAATATCTTATTTCATATATGTTCATTTTGAAATTTTATAATTTGTCAATGATATGTTTCTTCCGACCCAATATTTACACGAAATATTTCTTTTTAGTATAAGCACTGCTTTAACAGCATATCTGGCATTAAAATGGTCAACATTAGTTGTTCTACATGGACATAAAAATAATGCAGACATCGATACGGAATTACCAAAATTGATCGAGGCCCAAGCCGATTTAAGTGCATCTGCACTGGCAGCCATGGATACAAAACTGACAGAAAAAGTATACATATTATTAGCGCATCAGTGGTCAAGTATTAAAGACATTGAAACAGCATACATGGATACATTGGCCAAATTGGAAGTTGGAAATGGTGTAATTGTTCTCGCCAGTTTACTTACGAAATACTTGGTTAACGCTAAGAAAAGTGAACTTGTAGGAAAACTGAAGGTACATTTATTCAGTATTAAACGGAATTTATATCTGTTGTTAAAATGTAATAAATAATCTCTTCTCTTTTGCAGGCAAACATCATAGATGGTTTTATAAAAGTTACTATTAGCTGCAAGAAAAAACCAGATTTATATGTTGTTGATACTGCTGTACCTCTTCTACGTAGAATAACTCATGACGAATTTAAGAGTCAATTACTGCCAGCTTTGCAAAAAGCTATGTTAAGAAACCCTGAAATTATTATTGAATCTGTTGGTCACATTCTCAGTGGTTTAAGCCTTGATTTAAGTCAGTATAGCCAAGAAATAAGTAAAGGATTATTTGCAAATTTACATTCTAAGGAGGATTTTGTTAGAGATGAGGCTGTTGGAGCTTGCCGAAGACTAGCTTTACAATGTTCAGATACTACTGCTTTGGAAAATTTACTAACATCTGCATTTGCAGTGTTCCATGGATCAGAAGGAAAGCTTACCGTTGCCACTCATAAGATTTCGGTTTTACAAGGTGCTGGTAATCTTAGTTACAATGCAGCATCAGGCAGCGGTGTTCAAAGATTGGCTGAAACAGCATGCAAACACTTTATAAGAGTTTTAGAAACTGAAGTTCATGAGAAAACTTTAATTCATGCTCTTGAGATGATGGCCTTATGGTCGAATAAATTTGTGAGCAATGTTCCAAAATGTGTAATTGATGCATTCAAAGAAGGAATGACTGTCAAGACTTCAACTCCTGCAGTGCGTAATGCTTACATTAAACTGTTCTTTTCTGCACCTGTAGCTTCTTATTCTGAAACAATAACACCATTGCTCATACAATCGATAACAAAAGCTACACAGCAAAGTACACAACCAGCTGCAGTATGTGAGGGTTTGGTAGCTGTTTACTTGCTATTGAAATTTGTCCTTGCTAATCAAGTAGAAAATGATAAACAGACTACACTATGGAATGCCATCGACGATCAAATATTCTTTTCAGAAAAATTTTTGGTAACATGCGGGGATGATACTTTGTATCATCTCATGCTACTTTGCGAAAGACTTATTACAGAATTTTCTGACAGATTAAATGAAAAAGCTTTGAACGGCGTTTATAAAGCAGTTGTAATATGCGCGACAGCTCCAAAATCGAACATTAGAAGACGCTGTTTCCCATTTGTAAAGAAAATTGTAACCGGTTTGAGTACAAATACTCCTGCACAAGAGTTACTGATGGAATTTAATAAATTTTTAGGAACTGTGAAAATTAAATCTGACACTGATAAAGAAAACAAAGATGATTCTTCAACTGGAGAAATAACTGGCAGGTGTCTTGCAGATGGGTTGTTTGCTATTTGTTCTGGTTCTTTTCTGTCGGAATTACCTGCTATGCAAATGACAAGAGATGCATTGATACCGTCGCATCACCCTGCAATCTTTAAAGCAATGCCGAACCTGTGGTATAAAATAGCGAAGAATTATAATCTTATACCAAAAGATTTTCTATGTTCTTTCAATAGCGAGATAAAAAAGATGCTGGTACAAAATTTTAAACCCGTTACTAGTTACGAAAATGCTTTAACGAAAGTGGTATCAATTGTTCCAGATATTATATTGCCCACAATAGTATCAAATGTTACGAATAAACTTGATGATTTAGAGATTTTAAGAGTCACTAAAGACGAGTATTTTACATACCTGACTCCAGAAGGAGAGTTGTACGATAAAAGTGTATTACCAGCGAATGATGAGAATGATATTCTTAATTCGATGAATATGAAAAGAGAAAGTAAAGCATATTCATTTAAAGAACAGCAGGAAGAGCTTCAACTTAGGCGAGAACTGTATGAACAAAAGAAGAAAGAAGGGAAAATAAAAGAACCAAAACTAACACCTAAACAAGAAGAACTTATTAAATCACAAATGACAAAAGAAACAGCGATTCGTATAAAACTAACTGAATTAAAATGTAGAATCGATAATACTGTATCATTGGTTATGTGCGCAGTTAATGGAAATGGACAAGAACTTTCGTTTTACTTGAAAGATCTTCTGCCACCAATTTTGAAAAATTTGGGATCACCATTAGCTGCTCCAGCAATGTCTGAACTATATATTTGTTTGAAAAATATAGTGAAGATTAGCAATAATCCAGTGTTAGGTGTTCTGGTATCGCATATTACATTACGACAGTTACAACCACAGTGCGATCTAGATCCAGCATGGGAAGAAGAAAACCTTGATACCGCAGTAAAGAGAACATTAAATCTTTTACATACAACCACGATAAAACAAAAGAAATTATTTACAGCTCCCGCTTTTTGTTATATCTTTCCATTTATAAAGAAAACTCTGTTAACTTATAAAGACGACAGTATGATTGTGCAAGGACTACAAATAATACAGGAACATGCTAGACAAAGAGGAGATTCGTTAGATACAAGAGATATGAGGCATCCTCGATTACTTCCACGCAAACACATGTTCGACTTACTAATAGAATTGATGGAAATAACAATTGGAAGAGTCCAGACGCATGCCGTTGCAACTTTGTTAGATGTTGCTCAATCTGGTAGTGGTCAACCAGGCACTGCATTAGCTTCTAGCGATGATATAGATTCCTTAATTGGAGCTTTACAAAACTCTTTATCTACGACAAGAGATGCAGCCCTGAGAGCCTTAACTGTTGTGAGACATGCTTTTCCATCTCAAAAAGAAGAACCTGTACAAGCGCTTCATCTTATTAGAAGAATATGGATCGCCAGGTTTGATGTTTGCGATGAAAATAAAGTTTTGGCTAATGAGCTATGGTACTCGGCAGAGTTAATAGCGCATGCAGATATTCTTGTTAACGAACTGATTCAAGACATAGCACATCCTGTAGAACCTATACAACAAGCTGCTGCTTGTGCTTTGGCACAGTGTTTGTCTAGTGTCCCCAATCTGGTACCAACAACTTTGGATAAATTATTGCAGCTTTATCAAGATAAATTAGCTATGATTCCACCGAAATTAAATGATTTTGGTCGCGTGGTTGAACAGCCTATCGATACTTGGGGACCACGACGAGGTGTAGCACTTGCATTGGCTCAATTAGCATCTCTTCTTACTGCTGAAACAGTACTAAAACTTGTGCAATTTTTTGTTTCGACCGGCTTGGGTGATAGAAATCAGGCTGTTCGTACTGAAATGTTGACTGCTGCTGTAGCTGTTGTTGATCTTCATGGCAAAGCAAATATAACTTCTTTATTGCCTATTTTTGAAGAGTTCATGGACAAAGCTCCGAAAATTGGGAGTTTCGATTCAATCAAACAGTCAGTTGTTATTCTTATGGGATCGCTAGCAAGACACTTGGACAAAGATGATCCACGTATTAAACCTATAGTCATGCGACTGATCGCAGCTCTTTCCACCCCGTCTCAACAAGTTCAAGAAGCTGTGGCCAATTGTCTACCACATCTTGTACCTTCTATCAAGGAAGATGCTCCAAAAATTGTGGACAATTTAATGGACCAGCTATTAAAATCAGACAAATATGGTGAACGCAAAGGCGCAGCTTATGGTTTAGCAGGTATAATCAAGGGTATGGGAATACTCGCGCTAAAACAGCTCGATATTATGACCACATTAACTAATGCCATTCAGGATAAAAAAAACTATAGACATCGAGAAGGAGCGTTGTTCGCATTTGAAATGTTGTGTACAATGCTTGGCAGATTATTCGAACCATATATTGTTCATGTATTACCACACTTGTTGCTATGCTTCGGGGATTCGAGTCAGTATGTTAGAGCTGCCACTGATGACACAGCTCGTGTGGTTATGAGTAAACTGTCTGCACATGGAGTGAAACTTGTTCTACCTAGTTTATTAGCAGCATTGGAGGAAGACTCGTGGAGGACCAAAACTGGTGAGTGATCTACAATAATTTATGACGTTCAATATTGCAACTAGTAATTATTGAAAATATAAAATTCTCGACCGTCCCAACCCGAACCATTTTCGGGTTCACGCTCACCTCTACTTTTAACATTAATGTGTCAGTTAAAGTCTAAAAGTCACATGATTTCTTATTCTTTAAGGATCGGTCGAACTACTGGGTGCAATGGCATATTGTGCGCCAAAGCAATTAAGTAGTTGTTTACCAAGTATAGTTCCAAAGCTCATTGAGGTTCTTAGTGATTCGCACACTAAAGTTCAAGAAGCTGGTGCAGAAGCTCTGAAAGTTATTGGAAGTGTGATCCGTAACCCAGAGATTCAAGCTATTGTACCAGTATTGTTGAAAGCTTTACAGGATCCCTCTCACAAAACAGCAACTTGCCTACAGACTCTATTAGACACGCAATTTGTGCATTTCATCGATGCTCCATCATTGGCTCTTATAATGCCTGTGGTCCAGAGAGCATTTTTAGATCGTTCTACAGAAACAAGGAAAATGGCTGCTCAAATTATTGGGAATATGTACTCGTTAACTGATCAGAAAGATTTAACACCATATCTGCCGACGATCATTCCAGGTTTGAAAACGAGTTTATTGGATCCTGTGCCAGAAGTGCGAAGTGTATCTGCAAGAGCATTAGGTGCTATGGTACGGGGAATGGGAGAATCCAGCTTTGAAGATTTACTTCCTTGGTTGATGCAAACACTCACATCTGAAACAAGTAGCGTAGATCGGTCAGGTGCCGCACAGGGTCTTTCGGAAGTCGTAAGAGGACTTGGTGTTGAAAAGCTTCACAAACTGATGCCCGAGATTATTAGCACTGCAGAAAGAACGGACATAGCTCCTCACGTAAAAGATGGTTACATCATGATGTTTATTTATATGCCAAGCGCGTTTACAACAGAATTCACACCTTACATCGGACAGATCATTAATCCTATTTTAAAAGCTCTGGCTGATGAAAACGAATATGTACGTGAGACTGCTCTTAGAGCAGGTCAGCGTATTGTTACCCTTTATGCCGACTCCGCAATTATGTTATTGTTACCAGAACTAGAGAAGGGACTTTTCGATGATAATTGGCGTATTAGGTATTCGTCAGTGCAATTACTTGGAGACTTATTGTACCGAATTTCTGGTGTTTCCGGTAAAATGTCAACGGAAACAGCCAGCGAGGATGATAACTTTGGAACGGAGCAATCGCATTATGCTATTATCAACGCTCTTGGTGCGGAAAGGCGAAATCGTGTTTTGGCCGGATTATACATGGGCAGATCAGATGTTGCATTGATGGTACGTCAAGCAGCTCTTCACGTATGGAAGGTCGTTGTCACAAATACTCCGAGGACGTTGAGAGAAATATTGCCAACACTGTTCACACTCCTGCTTGGTTGTTTGGCTAGTACGAGTTACGATAAAAGACAAGTAGCAGCGCGAACTTTAGGAGATCTCGTTAGAAAATTAGGTGAAAGAGTATTGCCAGAGATTATACCTATCTTGGAGAAGGGTCTTCAAAGTGATCAAGCTGATCAACGCCAAGGTGTATGTATTGGATTATCCGAAATTATGGCAAGCAAGAATAAAGATATGGTGTTAACTTTCGTCATCAGCCTGGTGCCAACAGTGAGGTGATTAATTTTCACGTACAAATTTCCATTTCTCAATGATTAAAAAGAAATTAACAAAATGTGATCCATTTTAGAAAAGCATTATGCGATCCATTGCCGGAAGTTCGACAAGCAGCGGCAAAAACATTTGATGGTCTGCACTCAACAGTAGGTGTTAGAGCATTAGACGATATATTACCAGCGATGTTAACGCAATTGAATTCGCCGGATCCCGCAGAAGCAGAAAATACGTTGGACGGTTTGCGCCAAGTGATGGCGATCAAATCCCGAGTTGTTCTGCCGTATTTAGTACCTCAATTAACTACTCCTCCCGTGAATACAAAAGCATTATCAATTTTGGCAAGTGTTGCGGGTGAAGCGTTGACGAGGTTTCTTCACAAAATCCTACCAGCTTTATTAACTGCTCTCTCTAGTGCTCAAGGAACACCAAATGAAGTTCAGGAGTTAGAATACTGTCAAGCAGTTGTTTTATCTGTTACCGACGAGGTTGGTGTTCGGACAGTTATGGATCAACTTATGGAAGCTACTAGAGCAGAAGATCTATCCAGACGACGAAGTGCAGCCGCTTTACTGTGCGCTTTCTGCCGAGATACTCGCGCAGATTATAGTCAGTATGTTCCTCAGTTATTACGAGGACTTATTCACTTATTTACAGATGACGATAAGGATGTACTGCAAATGAGTTGGGAAGCACTTACGGCCGTTACTAAGGTGAGTATTTTCCTCATTGAATTATTTTTAAATGTATTTCTTAGTTAATATAATCACTTTGAACTCTCTCCGCGTCCGCTTTCAGACGTTGACATCCGAGCAACAGATAGCGCACGTACAAGACATCAGACAAGCTGTTCGCTTTGCAGTGTCAGATTTAAAGGGGCAAGAATTATTGCCTGGATTTTGTTTACCAAAGGGAATTACGCCAATTCTTCCAATATTCAGGGAAGCTATATTAAATGGTCTACCGGAAGCGAAAGAGCAAGCAGCCCAAGGACTAGGGGAAGTTATAAAATTAACCAGCGCATCGGCACTACAACCCAGCGTGGTGCACATCACTGGGCCATTAATTCGAATTCTAGGAGATCGTTTCAACTGGAGCGTGAAAGCAGCTGTTTTGGAAACGCTTGCGATTTTACTTGGCAAGGTAAGTTAATTAAATGATATTAGAATAGATAAACACATTAATAATTATACGATTTTATGTAGGTCGGAGTGATGTTAAAACAATTCTTGCCACAATTGCAAACCACATTCTTGAGAGCATTAAACGATAGTAACCGGCAAGTGAGGTTGAAAGCTGCTTATGCCCTTAGTAATCTTATTATAATCCATACGCGCGTCGATCCGTTGTTCACCGAACTTCATACTGGCATTAAAACTGGTGATGATCCGGCTATTAGGTGAGCGAATTTAATACTTTTTACATTATTTTGTCAAATAAGGATTAGTTTTATTAATCTTAAAATATATGATTCAGGGAAACAATGTTACAAGCCTTGCGAGGTGTACTGACACCTGCTGGTGATAAAATGACAGAACCGATGAAGAAACAAGTGTATGCAACTTTAACTAGCATGCTTGGTCATTCTGAAGACGTTACTAGGAATGCTGTAGCTGGTTGTTTTGGAGCGTTGTTACGGTGGCTCAGTCCAGACCAACTTGCACTCGCATTTAATGACCACTTGTTATGTAAGTTTCTTACATATTTAGTAAAATTTATAATGAATAAATTTATAAATTATGTTGAATTTTCCGATACAATTTTTTAAAAAATGGTATGCATTTGCAAATTTCTTTTATAATGCGTTGATACATTTTTGTTAAAATTTGTATGTTTTATGAACTGTAAGTCAATACATAAAGTATACACACATCAAAATTTTCAATTTAATGTTTAAATCGTAGGTAACGACACTAGTGTTGACTGGATGCTTCGGCATGGACGTTCTGCAGCGTTATTCGTTGTATTAAAAGAATCGCCAACAACATTATATAATAGTAAAGAGAAGGATCGTACATTTGCAGTTATACTTTCGTATTTAGCAGCGGATCGAGTGCAAATAGTTATGAATGGCGTACGCGCTTGCGGTTACTTGTTTCAATATCTTATGAATGAAGGGCTATCTGTACCTCAACAAATCTTGTCTCCGTTCGTGAGGGTAAGATGATTTAACAAAATTTTCAAACGATTTTGTGCATTGCTCACTGTTCAAGGTTTTGAGTGTAAGCTGTATTCTTTTGAAAATATGTTCGCAACTGAATGAGAAAGCGATAGCGATAATGATAACTGATAACACCTAAACAGTGAGAATTGTGTGTAATCAAACGATAAAAGGCTCAAATCTCTGGTTATATTTGCAAAATCTTTTTTTTCTGAATAATTAATTTTTATGAAATCTTTTTAGTCTATGAACAATAACAGCAACGATGTAAAACAATTATTGGCTAGAGTTTGTATTCATCTGGCTCGTAATATATCTCCTGAAAAGATGTCACCAGAATTACTTAAATCGCTCTTGCCAATGTTGGTGAATGGGACAAAAGAGAAAAATGGTTACGTGAAAGCCAACAGCGAACTTGCTCTCATAGCAGTGCTTCGGCTGAGGCAAGGTGAAGAAGAACACCTGGTAAGTGGGACCTTTATAACGTATTATAACATGAAGAAGTCATTTTGAAATATAAAAACTTGAGAATCGTGCCGTTTTTAATAACTTATGAGAATATATTTTGCAGCGTTGTATGACATTTTTGGATGCTGGAGCAAGGGAATCCTTGTCGGACGTAGTCAGTAAAGTGTTACGCAAAGTTCTTTCTCAGCCTGAGTGCAAAATGGAAGAATTAGATGATACTTTACTTACGTGAGAGATATTGTACGTCCTGGGGCTCATTACACGCTGCATCCCACCTAATAATCGTACTATCCGTCATTATTCAATCGATTTTTATAAAGAGACTTACTGTTCGTGTACTAGTTCCTTAATAAAACAGTTAGATCAGTCAACATTGTATCTCGATAATCAATTAAATAATGTAAAACGTAACAATCAATCAGTGGAATTTATGTTACTTATACTAAGGTGTCCCGTATACCAAATAATTCGATTGATAACTGTAGATATTTCTGTTCAAAATAGTTTTTATGGCCGTCGTATTAATAATACCATTATTTATAATTTGATTGTCATTGCACGAAAGTTGTCTCGAGGGAAGCCTATGTTTGTAAGCGAAACAATAGAAAGTGATAATGCGAAGCGTATCCACAGGAACTACCAAAATTACGAAGTCAATGTAAGAAATGAACCAAACAATAGTAGCGATGCACATTTACGACACATTCTCTTCCGATGTGGTGATCTCTTTTGGTATCTGCAGCACATATTACGGTGGAAAATAAATTATTTTGTTCACATAGATATTCGAAAATTTTTCATCAGAATTACACGGTTGTTCCATTTTCTATAATAAAAGAGAAAACATAAATGTTAATCATTTCAAATAAATGGGCGATCCGAGCAAAATATTTACTTGCTATCAAAGATTCTACTAGTGCCACGCTCTATCGTCGTGCGTACACGACGCATCGTCTTGTATTGTAGTTACATACATCAGTATATAGTTTATATTTTAGAATTACGAATAGAGATTGTTGAGTCGGCTTAAGCCGTTTCATACTGACGTGATACTTCTAGATCCGTGGTCAAAGCGTCTGCGACTTCAATTGTATTTTGTTTTCAATACGAAACTATAGTTCACTTTATAATTTGTTCAATCACTGCTCATGATTTGTGAACGCGCGTATTGTGTGTACATATACATATTTCCTATTCTACGTTATAATTTAGTGAAAAAAAATGAATGCACTTTGTACTTTTGTATGTAAGATTCTGAAAGCCGGATAAACATGTGCTCCCATGACCTCCAGTCAAGTCTTTGTACTCTTGTTTCCTAAATATTGCTTTATTTAGTCAAACAAGGATCTCTTAAAAATACTGTTTAATTGATTGAACATCAAAGAATAAATAAATATGAATGGCAACAAATATCTAACACACGCAATGCACCTTTCATTGTTGACTGAACAATATTATCACGACTAAAATACAAGTTTATTCTTTAAGTATCCGAAGACCATATACAGCAATTTGCTAACAATGTACTTTGTAAGGTTTCGTATAAAATGCAAACAGATGATGATGGACAAGAAGTAATGCGTAACTATTGTACTCTAGGTGAATGAAATTACATCTTGTAAGCGATTTAGTCGCATTGTGTCGTTTTTCCTCTCGTGCCCCGGGATCATCAGGGAATAATGTGTTGGGATATACATGCAAAGGAGGGTGAAATAATGCTGCATAAATTATTATGTACTGATGTGTCGTGGATTCGCTCGTTTCGAAAACAACAATTTCGTTACTGCTCGCTTAAGACTGAACCGTTCCATCCGCGGCTATAACGAGAGCCAACTGCCACAGATTTTTTACTTTTCCGATGTTTAACGGACCGGTTTTTCTTATCTCTGCTTGTTGCGAAATTCAATGTTTTCATAATGTTTTACCAATGGAAATTTTAAGTAATTATTTAGTAAAAGTTGATTTATTTTCGTTAGTTCAAGAACATAATCAACATTAGATATCTAAAGATTGAAAAGCGCATTTGGGTCTTATAGGGTTGCTTTTTAATTTCCATAATTTTTATTTTACAAGTATTCGTTCTTCTACGTACAATAATTTATTAGTTCATCACGTATGAAATAATAATTTCACTTAGGCACGATAGTTTTCATTACTTTCGTTTTTCCACTATACCATCTTGTGAAAGATTATGTATTTGTAGATTTATTTGATATATGGAATATCAGGCAATCGAAAGGTATGATGGGTACAATATGATTGTCATTCACTTTAGTTCGTAACGTGAAAATACAAGAGAATTCATAAAATATATCATAAATATGTATATATACGCATATGTATGATTTGAAGATATATTCATAAATTATATTTCGGGTCTTCTGGAACATCTGAAAGCACAACAGTGGCTGAGCGTTTAAAATTTATTTATTGCATTTGAGTAATACATTTATATTTGTTGATTATGTATACATGAATGTATGTAATATAAATAGAATAATGCGTTAAAAAAAATATAAATATGTTTATTCTTTTTTTTACAGACGCAAACTATATTTTCAACAAGAATAATTATAATATGTTCTCCAAATTTTAAATTAGGGGTTTCAAATAAGTGAAAGACGGGCTCGAATAAAACCATTTTTAAATAGTAAAATTTTAACTTTTAGGAATCAATGATTTTTACCATTGAAAATTCAAATTATTTTTGTTATCTATATATATATAGTGTTGGCTGGAGTTTTTTAAACTCCAATTCTCGATGAGAAACTAATACTTTTAAATTATTTTAAATCGTTTTAATCGATTCGTAATTTATCACTCTCCATTACATTCATTATTACGAATTTTGATTAATTATGTCGATTCATGTCTGTATTGAATTAAGACACCAGAGTTTAAATTAATACGACTCAAATGTTTCCCGATCATATATCCCTCACATGCATCCCTGTGTGGTAGCCTTCATTTATTTTTCAATAAAATATTTCTGTTTTATACTTTGTAATTATATAAATTATTAGTTTTCTAAAGATTCACTTTCCTCTTCGCCGTTTCCCCTTTGGATTTCGGCTTCTTTCCTTATACAAAGTATTTGTTTAGCTGCTCCTAGTATGATTTCATAAAATTCAAGGAACGATATCTGTAACAATTATAATTTCCATTTTGTAAAATTTGCACAAGATCAAAAATATGAGTTTAATTGTATAGTTAGCGTTAAACAATATATGTTATACACGAAGAATAATTATTTGTGACCATTATTAATTCTTTTGTATTGATTGAATTGTTAATTTATAATTAATAAGTTGTTTCAAACATAAAGTTATCGATGCAAACATTTGCATAAAGTCATTGTTGCAATATTTATTCCTCAAAACCTATTGTTTATGTCAGTAGAAAGTTCATGACAGTCATAATTAATTAATATTATGTACAATATAAATTAATTGAATAATATAAAATTATTTATTTATACCTCATAATCCATGTTGATGATCAAGCCGTTATCAGGATCTTTAATACCAGGGCATACTAACGCCATGATTTCTAACATTTTCGTAGCCCCTAATTCTTTGAATATTAACAGTCCGTCAGCTAATACAATGGAAACAAAACAATTGATTTATGATTCAATACATAATAAACATGGAGATTAATTTACTGTGTATCTAAATGTAAAATAAAATCTTTTCCAATCCATTTAAGTGTTTGGTTGAGTGATTATATTCATCCTATACAGGGTGGGCCGGAAATCGAAGTACAACCGAGCAGCGGGTGATTCTACATGCAAAAATGAGTCGAAAGAAAGAAATAACACTTTTTCGTTCGGCATCTTGTTTCGCGAAAATCGAGTTTGAAAATGCAGCGAATACATGTGCTATTGCCTATTGCATAGGAATCGTCTGACCATGATCAATCAATTCTACTTTCTGCATACAGTGAAACGAATTAATATTCGGACGCTCTCAAAAAGACGATAACTTTTTTAATATTGTACTATACGATTTGAACTTTTTGGGGGAAGCTAGAGTAATTAGTTTACTGCAAGATGTGAATAGAAATTTTTTCAAAAATCGGAATTGTAGAAAAAATACTAAAAGTCTCATTTTATAACTTTTTTATGTGGGCCTATATTGAAAATATAAAAAATACGTTTTGTACATCTGTGTGAATTAAACATATTCTGAAAATTCCATAAAAATTGGTCGACGTTGCAACGTTTAAAGATGGTAAAAGTTGCAGATTTTCACGATTTTCGGCCTCTAACTGCAATAAGTCTAAGGATTCTTTCAATGCCTGTGGTTTCTTCCCGCATCAACCGATTTCGATGAACATTTCACAGTGCATATAATTGACACGGTTGTACTACGATTCCCGCCCACCCTGTATAAGTTAACAATAGTTAACTATACATAAATGGATCTATACGCGTTTATTTAATAATAATCGTATTAAGAATGTGTAATACATACACTGGTCACTTCTATACTGTTCCGTTGTACCCATTTTGTGATGAGGTGATGGGAAAATGTCATTGCCTTTTAACAAGTAACTCACCCTTTCACCTATCGTCACAGCATTAACACCATCCGAAAGATATTTCGCCATTTCGTCACGCACGCGAGATAAATGCTCTGAACCTACGTTATATTCATTGATTTTAGTACAAAAATATAATTTTAAGAACTAGACCTTAAGAAATGATCAGATACTGCATTAATATATATATATATTCTGAGTATAATTGTTCAGTAATAAAATCTACTGTAAAACGCTACTCGTTTGATTTTTCCCACGTGTATTTATGCGTATTAGAGTAAATATTCAATGGACGCAAGGGTCTCGGGGACGTTCGTTTGCATAGTTCGTAGAGAGACACTATTTTTTTGTGCTTCAAGGACCAAGCCGAACGTAGAAAATTAAACCACTAAATACACTTAAAATTATATCGTTTCTAGCGTCATTTTAATGAGAAAAATGCCACAAATAAGTTGGTGAAAGTCCCATAAAAAATAATGAAAACTAACGAAGTTTTGTAAATGGATTAGTAGTGGTTCACACCGATATACCTGACCCGAGATCAGATTATGCGACATGTTTACACTTTACACTATCTTTTTTGCATCTAACGTGTAACACCTTCTTGCGTCCATAGAATATTTACTGCAGCTACATTTTCAGAATATTTTATTAAATATAAATGAAACTCGTTACATTGAATATTTATTTCCATTTTTAATAAGGAACTCTTAGGTAAAATTATGAAATATTCTTTTATTTAAAATTGTATAATACGATTAAATACTTTAATAAAAGAACAAATAGTTTTTACCTTTTGGAGTACATGTAGCTCGCAGAAAATCTTTTGCCGAACATGGATGTCCAATAGTTTGATTCAGTTTGTATACCGAACTCATAGGTAACAAATTTACATTTTCACGACACAAGCTACCTGATGCAAAAGATTTTAATGATATATAATACAAACGTTATTATTAAACCATAAACTTCGAAGAATACACACGTATAAATAGTATAATTTTTGATGATGCAATCATTAGAGATAGCTTTTAACAAAGTATTTGCTTTATGAAAATTTATTATTATTTAATATTAATATAATTTAATGAATATTTTATACATACCGACATGATTGTGAATGTGAGGGTAAACGTCGTTTTCCAAAAATTTGTGTAAACTGTCAGCCAGTTTTCCATTAATTTTCTGCGTTTCTGCATTATGCGATTTACCGTACAAGTGCCACGAAACTTCTAACAATGCATGTAAAAATTGCCATATTTCAATCGTTTCGAATGGATCATGTGGATCTTTCACGATCGTCGATTCATTTTTTGCTGCAATTATGTATTTACATCAAAGTATTAGTACTTTTTGTATAACAATGTCATACAAGCAATAATGTGTTACTGTACAATAATGCATATACGATTTACCAATATAGTTATTAATTTGTATCAAGCTTAAGCCTTTTTCATTAATTTTACAATTTCGCCAGAATTGCCACAAACACATTCTGCTTACAACAAGGTTGCATTCTGGCGCTGGGGTTGAAAATAATTTAGCGAGATTTGCATAAATTTCTCGTAAACGTGACATGTGCATTGTAAGGCAATGGTATGCCCACTGTTGTTCATACTCTCGTTCAGATTTCATAGCATCTTCCATTTCCATGTTTGTAACAATCTTTTCTTCGATTATCGATACATCTGTGCAAAAATTTGAACATATTTACAGTACGGACATTAGGCAAATGTTTAATAACATAATTGTTCTACTAAACAAATTATTACGGAGTAAAATTACATAATATTTTTTTACTGAATGATTCAAATTTTTTGATTAACACCGAATTTTTAAAACAAATGGAAATTTTAAATTAAAAAAGCTTTGAAAATAAATAGATTTCTGAAACCTTTATGGAGTTATGTTTCAGTGCATACAATATTTACACTTATTTTACATTATTTAACTTTATTATAAATTCATAGTTTCTACAATTGTATGTCCATCTACATTTTTGATCTATCGCAAATGTAATAGGACCAGTTTCGGAAATTTTCTTTCCGATTCTTTTAGAATGTCTTCAAATTAAAAGACAATCGGAAATGAACATTCGTGAGAAGTGCTCTTTGGATTAATTTACTTTGAATATTTTCGAAGTAAAAGATGATTAGAGTTAAATATTAGTGAGAAATAGTAGATATAAATTAGTAACCAATAGTTGATGATGTCAGGCAAGAGCAAGATCGATTGACACAAAAGTAACATTTTCCTGATGCCGCTGAACGTACGGAAGGACCTTCTAAGCTTTCTGGATCCAATAATCGTGTGAGGTAGTAGGACAAAGATGGAAATTGTTCCGGTTTTAAAACTGGCGTTATAGGAGTTATCCTTAATTTCCTTGGCTTTTCAACAAAGCTGTAGAAATAATGTTTATTATACAGATACGAAGTGATAAACATAAATACGGGCTTCCATTTTATTTAATTATTTCAATTCTTTTATATAATTATCCTATTTATAATTAATAATATTAATTCCTTACAAAGATGTACTTTTTCTTGTAAAGAATATGCTTTGATCATCGTCATCGTTTGCTGACGGGCTAATGTTGTTTGTGATGTCAGATGAAAATAAAGTATTATTTAGAAATAATGGATCGGCTTCGAACTTTTCTCCGTTGTTCCCTTTAAGACAAAGGGAAAGATTATTTCTTGCAATATTATAATGATTAAAGATATAATAATTAATAATTGCTCTATTGACTATGAATAATAAATAATATAATAATACATTCTCTATATCTGTCCGAGTTTTTTATATTCTATATTTTACTCTCGTAATTTATTTTGATTATTTATTATACCATATTCAATTGAATAGTCTATAATAATCATCATCCACGTGTAAATGTAAATCGATGGTATGAGGTACAAAATCTTTTGTATACGATTGTATAGTACATACCTGCTGCTCGCGGCGTGCCTACGCTCGACCACTGGCAGAATACCTGAAAAGGTTGTTATAGCAATAGCAGACAAAAACCGAACCGGCCGATTATTTACAACCACCGCGCTCCGACAACTTCAAACCTGACAGATGGACAACACGTGCGACAGACCCACCGAATCAGATCGATGAGATCATGCATACATACACGCATACTTTTCTATTTTATATACAGGGTGTGGTCGGACGGGTGATACAACCGAGCAGGGATGATACTACATGTATAAATAAGTCGAAAAAAGGGAATAACATTTTTTTGTTTGACGCTTCCTTATCGAGAAAATCGAGTAAATCGAGTTTGAAAATGCAGCGAATACACGTGCTGTTGCATAGGAATCGTCTGACGCGTCTGACCATGATGAGCCAATTCTACTTTGTGCATACACTAAAGCACGCGAACCTGGAGGAACTTTAAACTTTAAACTCGATCTTCTTGAAAACAAAGCGTCAAACGAAAAAATGTTATTCCTTTTTTCTGACTTATTTTTACGTGTAGTATTACGGCCTGCTCGGTTGTACCACCCATCCGACAACACCCTGTATAGGTTGTATGTAATATTTGTATTACCTATTATGGTTCCAGAGCCATGCTTTTTGTCATTCTTCCAATACCCAGAATATTTAGCACCACCAATTGTGTTTAATTTTATTTGTCCTATAATAATAATTTCGTTAACGATATTTGGAGGGATCATTATATATTCTAATTGTAAAATTATGAACAAATTTTACCCTCGCCATGGCGCATTCCATTACACCAATAACCCACGTACGAAGCCTCCTGAGGCCAGGTGAATGTTTTGTTGACAAATGAATTCCATACGTATACTCCGTAACTGTACAAATGGCATTACTTTACAACATATTTAAATATAATAAAGTTCATTTTGCAATAAACAGTCTGCTGATGTACATGTAAAAATCGATTTTTATAAACTATAACTTACAGATCGTATTGAGATCGATATTAATAATTTATTAATAAGCTTTTAGAAAACTTTTGCTTTCATAAATATCAATAGGCAACGGGTGTATGCGCAAATATAGATTTTTAGTTACAGTATGACCTCGATTAACCAGCTTGATCGGGAGACAACAGCCCGGATAAATTAAGGCCCGATGGATAATCGAGACCCGAGGAAATTAAAAATGTATGTATGTACATTATATTCCAAAATTTATTTTTGAAAAGTCATCAGGTCGAAGACTAACTAACCCATTCATTGAACCGCACCTCCATTCTCCACGGTAAACATCCCCATTAGTCCACACCATGGTTCCAGTACCGTGGCGGAGGCCATTTTTCCATTGACCCATATAGCGAGCTCCACTTGAGTAAATTCGCAATCCAAATCCGCACATTTTGTCCATTACCCAATCACCGTCGTACGAACTATTATCTTGGTAACGTGAATAACTATTGTCATAAAATATTTCAATAAAGTTATATATAATAGATATCATTAATACTTTAAACATTAATGAAAAGAAAATGTTTTTCGCCTTTTCGCTGAATATATACTTGAAATCAAGAACAATTATAAAGATTGGTATATTCGGCTCATTTACAGACAATAGAATATGTAGAATATCAGTGCTAACCCTTTTCCATGTTTACGGCCCTTACACCATTCACCAGTGTACATAAAACGATTGTCACTATCTACGAACAATCCTTTACCATGTTGATAACCGTTCTCAAAATCACCTTTGTACCAACAACTACTATTCAACTGTAACAAGCCTATTCCGTGCATCTGATTCTGTTGAAATTCTCCCTACGGAAACTATGTAATCGTTATCTCGTTGTGTATTAAACATTACAAAAATTGTTTAGTCTTCAATTTCTCACTACAAAATCTTCCACTTTATTTTAATCTATTTTATGTTGAAAGTATTCAGTATTTATCGTAGCAAATAATACAAATCTATTCGTAAGAAATAAAAGGTACAGAGATATTGGGAATTTTGATTATTAATTATACTTATTGGTATGCCTAATGAAAAGCTGAAAGTGATTACTTTGTATTGGGTGCCATTAGACCACCTGTACAGTCCTTCACCTTCCATCATTTTCCTACTGATACGACCACTGTACGTATTGTCATTAATAAATGTTATATTTGCAAACTCATCTGGCAAAATTAGCTTCCAAGGTAGCCTGGGAGTTGTTTCTGCGCCATCGCTATCATAACTTTCGTTTTTTTTTAATTCTTTAACACTTTCAGAACTATTTACACTTTCAATGTCTTCAGTTTCTTCGTCGTCTTTAAGAAGATCCTCACTGAATTTTCTCCGAATTTTTTTTCTTAACAATGTCCCGTCCCAGCTTGCAACGAACGACAGAAACATTTTTATTTTATTACTCGTATCTTGTAATTATCGAAAAATGTAATAATTACCTTCCCACAAAATAGCCCAACACGTCATTATAAAGTAGATATATGAATTCTTCCTTGGCATCGTACTTGCGACGTTTGTCTGCGAAAATATCCTGAAAAGGCAATTCTTCCTCCGTTCCAGTAAATTCTTCTATTTCAATATCTTCCGTTTCCTCTTCTTGTTCTTCATCGTATGGTTCCATAGGCACACTCATTTTCCTGCATTTTCGTGATATCATTTCTTTCAGTGTGTCCTCCATGTTTATTCTTTCTTATTTTAATAGACTGTGAAAAAGCGCAATAAATTATTTCAAATACACCACACTGCTCTTAATAACATACTTTGTTAATATCATGCAACGATACCGTGTCAATTGACTTTTATCAGCTGTAATTAGATGCGAAATTGCGAAGTAATAAAAATGAATATTTTGTAACACATTATCGATAATTTTTATTGCTACGTTCAGGATCCTTTATTATGTCACGTCGGTAAATATTGAATGGCTTTGAATTGAAACAGAACGGAACAAAATGACGGAATACAGGAAACCACCGATAAGTGTAAGTCTTAATATTTTTATTTTGTACATTGATAAGGAAGTGTTTCAAACAATTACGAATATATAAAATTGAAAGAAATATAATCAATGATACATTATATAAATTGAAACATTATATAATAAAAAGTAAATTACATATAAATATGCGATAAAAATATAAGAAGTAGATTATTTTGTGGAAACAATGTTTTAGTATGTTTACTATGTTCTAGCATGTCGTTTAATAACGTTTACATGGGATTTGCTTTATAGGCTGTCTTCGTAGCTTGCCCAGATGAAGTAAAAGAAGTGGAACCAATTGTTTTCCACGTTCCTGCTACTTACAATGAGAAAGTAAAAATTCATGATTGGTAAGTATGTTCTTACTAATATTTTTTTCATAATAAATTTTATTTATTTACTTGATCGCGAATATCACACTATATTTTAAAATCATAATTGATATTTAAATATTGCTATAAACTATCGAATATTTGAATGGGGACACGTTCTTCGATTACTATTGAGTTTTGGTGGAATGAAACTCCCCCTCTGTTTTTGCGTAGCAACCCTCGTCGATTACTATCCCTCAGAGAGCGTTAGCATCGTAACCGCTGTGCGTCTAAATGCTTATTTCCACTCCGTTATACAATTATAAGAAATCACTATAATACCTGGTCATAAATAAACTCTTGATAATAAGTAAGCAATATACAGAGAAACTAAACGTTGTGCTGAAGTTTTGGTTTTGTTACGTAACAGTACGATTCGTCAATGCTTTCGTAAGTAACTCCATATTGTATTAGCTTGTCCCGAAAGTTTCTTTCGGAATGTGTTCCGTTAATATTGCTAAATAAATATTAGGTTGTCCCCATAAGTTGGTTCTCGATTCGCATAATGCAAATTCATGCTAGGAAGTACTAAAACATTAACACATTGTAAAATATTATCGGAATATTATAATAATATATAAAATATTAAAGGAAGAAAGATATTTGAGGTGGCAACGTTAGGTGACTCACCCTGTATTCCGATGCAGCGATTCAATAAAATGTTTTGAGGGAAATATACCTAAGAATTAGAAACATTTTAGAACTACATTTTCACAGGCAAATGCCCACATTGGCGGAACCCAGGGACAATAAACACATTTTTCCACCTGACGGAAGTCTCTACGTGTCAACGTATAAACGATTCGGCTCGGAAGTCGCAGGTACCGGAATTTCAGAAACGCAAGCTATGCTGTCCCAGATAGAACTGAAACATCTGCACGCGCCAATTATTCCTCAACGAAGACTACTCAATATGAGGGCTCTCGCATCACAGGTGTATGTACCAATATTTCATCTTATACGTTCGATGTGCTTGGCAAAATCTGGATTATACTGCTGTAATTTTCGAAATAAAGAGTTTTATAAAAAAGGAGGAAGTATAATTGCTCATTCATTAATATGATAACAACGTATTTATTGATAGAGTTGAGGAGAAAAAGCCTTCATCCGTTACGGAAGCAATGTATGATCCTGAAGAAGCGCGATCCATGGATTACAGGACGACACAGGAAGTTGATTATAGATTACCTTATCCCATAAAACAGAAACCTCCGCCGCCACCACCACCGCCAGTACCATGGCTTTTAAATCGACGGACACTCGGTTACAATCCCGAAGATTTACAGAAACGGGACGGTTATTATACTTTCATGGATGATGGCATGGAGGTCCACCAATACATAGCGAACATAAAATCGAGAAGGGACCAACCGGTTCATTCGACACGTGCGGACAATTCGCCAGAAGATATTACTTGCGTTCCTCCAGAACAAGAATAGTTAGGGGCAAAGTTTCCATCGCATTTTAACATTTTACTACTGGAAGCTTATTAACACAATTTTTTAAATCTAACCATTTTTTCTATGTAATCATTTTATAAAGACTTCCTATATTAGGAAAGAACTTGTTCGTTTACTTATTGAATAATTTACTAAGAAATCATATACAACATATGTAATAAGAATGAAGTGGCAAAACAAAATTGGGTTTTCATTTGTATAGTTTTATTTGTAATGGTAGTAGTACATAATACGGTAATGCATTCATTGCCAGTTGAAAATAATTCAGTACAATATCGTAGCGGAGGATAAATGAACAAAATACAAATCTGAGTGAGATGTAAAATATATTTTTGTCTAGAACCTAAATAAAATGACTCTTACAGCAACAACACTGAAACATCACTACACAATTGCATCTATAATTGGCAAGTGTCATAACTATTTATTCGTGACGTCTCCCATATCGTATGAGACCATAATCATCGTATTGCTCCCGTTTTCCGAATCTCCTCAGTCCATAATCACCGAATACTTCGTCGGCAGGATTTTTCACGGTGTATCTGTAAAAAATTGAACAATATTGTGTATGCGGAAGATCGATGATTAGATACACGTGATATTATGAAACATTAATTCGTGATCAAATTCGTGAAATAGTGAAAGCAACCTTTCATTAGTAATTAATTCTACAAATGTATTATTATTAGACTGCGGATATTTATGCAAAATAAAAAATGTTCGCATTGATTGCAGGATACAGGAGACAAGTAAAAATTTGATGCTTCTTTTAATTATTCTATTACGCTGAAACTAATATTTATATTGAAATCCTCAAATATTTCTAATATGTCCACTGCTTTCAATTATACGTAGCTATTTTTGTCATAAATGCATAAAATCCGCAGTCTAATTATTATATTTTTTTAAAAATGTTCGAGATATTTAAACAAAATTTTGTAATAGTATTTCAAAGGAAATAATGTTCTCAGAAATAATAATGGTTAAGTTACATAAAAAAAAATTCGATTAAAATGAGAGATTTAGAAATAACGTACATTATGAGTGAAGATGAAACAGAAATTTGATTGTGTACATAGAAAGAACGGGAAAATATAAGTTATAAAATAACGTATTTTTTTATAAAACAAATTGAATGTATCGCATAATTACTCTCGAGTTAAGGGGCGACTTCGAAATTTGCGATAAACATTATTTGCGAGTTCAGGAGCTACTTCGCATTTTCCGCAGCATAACCAGACGACTGCCACCATTGCGCAAAAGACTGTAAAGGTAAAATTCATATCTGAAATATAAGAAAGAATTCTTTGTTAATAATCAGGCTGATATAATACCACAATTTATTGATAATCTACGAAACTATAATACAACACATTACCAACTGGTGATTATTTTTTAATAATTAACGATCTACAGCTAGGAATTTTTTAATAGATATTTTAATAACAATCACATATCTATAACGAACGACTACATTGCAATAAATACTGCAATCTAATATAATTTCTATTACAATTATTATTTAAAATCTATTTAAGTTCGTCACAGATAGATAATACATTAAATATTGAAAATTCTAGTGACACGTTCGTCTGAAATGTTTTACAAAATGCAACGCACCTCTTTTATAAAATAATAAAACAATTTAGCAGAAGAACGATTCTCTGAATATTACGCCATGTATACTATAACGTTAAACAACAAAATGTATAAAATTAATTTAGCTATCTTTAAGTAAACTGCAAAATGCGTGAACGAGTTGACAGATTTCCGGTAGGTAAAGTGTTAATAATATTAATTAATTGTCTAGTGATTATTATCCGAGAATCAATTGTTATAAAATACCGTTCTGTAATTTCGAACGAAATGAAAATATAGAAAGTATGGAGAAAACGCTGTTCACCTGTATGGTGGAGGACCTGAAACAGGCTGAAGAATGCACCGTCCACAGTTTCGACATGGCTTTTTATACGTGAACTCCATCATCCCCGGAAGCCCGGGGGAACGTTGAGCTCCTTGAATTTTAATTCACGTAACTCCGGCCAGATAAACAATTTGCTTTGCCGTAGACGCCTCCGTTGATGAGCCCTCAATATTCCACGATGATATTAGATGATTGGCAGCTCAAGTAACCGTATTACCGCACCTTCACTTCACTTTTCTTCGTTTATCGTGATCATTTCATAGGCGGACAGGAACGCCTCCTCAAATTAATTTTCTAAGTTTCAACGAGTGTGCAAAAGATATTGATTTTTTACCCTTTTTATAGAAAACAAATTAACTGAATGGATTTGCTGCCAGAAAGATTTGAATTCATCATAAAGCTAGAATGAATTAACCGTGAAAGAGCGACAAATTAATTTGTGCACATACAATACTAAATAATAGTAATAATATGATGATATTAATAGTACAATTACTTTTAATATGTTTCTATTAGATAATATTAACCCATTACCGACCGGAGATTATTACATCATTTTGAAAAATCTTTGGTACATGGCTAAACACTGTTTAATAGAACCTAATATGTACTTTTATTTAAGATTATAATCTAAAAGAAAATTTCTGTGCTTCCATTTGATACAGCACAATTATTGAAAAACCTATTAATAGGCTTTCGGTAGGTAAATTGTTAATATAATATTACCACTGGCACTCCTTGACCCGTCAAGACGACTGGTTCAAACTTTTCTAGAGATGCACTCATGAGAATTTATTCAATAGATTTATTTCTTTGAAAAAATATATCGTAACACATCAATCGCTAAAAGCTGAGTAAATAGATTCTTGTTATTGTTCTAGTGTGCTGTAAAACCCGTAGTTCACATAAGGAACGCTCAAATTCATTCATAAGAACTTCAGACCAGCATAAATATAATTAATAATCTCTTTTTGCATCCATTGATCCGCTCGCGATGGCTATTCATAACTTTACGTGCGGTTTTTCACAAACGCTTTCGCCCGATACAGCCATCGCGAGCAATGCCGATGGGAATGTGTAATAGGTTATGCGACAAACCGAATTTAACGTTCGTTCGGACGAGGTCACGGTCAGGGATTACGACAGTTTGCAATGGCTTCGGTCTTTGCAGTGCTTCGAAGGAATCCTATAAATCGGAGCGACGTTTCCTTCGAAAATTCAATTGCTCGGTGATATTCGGCCGGTCCCTGTCGCTGATCCCAAAAGTGATCTGCCGGGGTCCGGCAGTTCGCATGACGGAGCTACGGCTCTCGTCGCCGTTGGCAGCGATGACGGAAGACGTCGGCGCTATGCTCCAGAAAGGCCTGACCGAATGGTGGAACGAGGAAACGGAGTACGTTTTGCAGAGGATCGAGAGATGGGCGGCGTACGCGAGAGGCTATAACCGTCTGCGATCCCAGAGACTGTCCCGGGGACGGATGACCATGCAGAACAGTCAGGAGCCTCGCTGGAGCATCTCCTCGAACAAATTGATCATCGAGGACATGTCGTGGAGTCCGCGGTTCCATACGCTGAAGAACTCCCGGCGAAAGTCCCGACCCGAGGAGACCAAGATCAACTGCTGCGGCACTTTCAACTATCAATCGAACAGCAACCTAGACAGCAATTGCCTGGAGACGTACAGGTACGACCACAGCATCTACTTCAAGACGATCGGCGACATCAAGAACAGCAAGAAGGATCTCGCTGAGGAGACCAAAAACGAGCAGGAAGACAGGATCTCCGTCAGCAGCGAGGAACTCGTCGAGTGGGATGTGAACTCTGTGTCGGACTTCATAGCTAATCAGCTCTTGGAGGACGGACTCACCAGTGAGAACATCAAAAACATGTTCGCTACCACGACAACCACCGTTCAAGATCACGACGAAGTCGACACGATCACTTGGACCAATGTGGATTTGACGAAGCTTGACTTGAACGAGGATGCTACCACTGGTAATGTCTTGATCGACGAAGCGGTGATCGACGAAGAGAATAATCCAACGGTCCTTGAGATCGATGAGGAGAGTAATAATAATTTCGCGGGAAGCATGATGTTCGTGGAGAACACGTATTTGAAGAACCATCGGGACGAGGATGAGGATGCTGCCGAAGAGTTGCGCAACAACCATGAAGTCAAGAGTTACCACGTCACTCGGAAAGCCCGAAGAGCAAGCAGGAAAGTGAAGCAGTCCCCGATCATGGGTGACAACGATGTTATTTGGCCGAGTGTTTTGTTGAATTATACAAAGAACGTAGATAACATCAGTTCTCCGCATCATTTTCAGCAAGTGACGAAGTGAATGTTGAATCCGTGTCCTCTAGAAATGTATAATCAGATAAGAGTCGATCTTAAAATGTATTAAATTTTATGGAGTACACGATCATGGTTTTAGCTTGAACGGAAGTATATTATGTGACTTCGAGACCGACATAACTTGATTTCTGTTATTTCGCAACGTAATCTAGTTAAACAAATATCTTCCATCTTTGACATACAGTACTCGACACACTCTATTAACCCTTAAGTGAACTATTAGGGCCGACGCGGTCTCACTAAAATTTAAGCTAATAATTATTAAATATATTTTATCATTTCAATCGAGATGAATATTAAATTATAATATTATATTAAATAAGGTTTCCTTAAGGGTTAGATATAGGTGCTCTTCGAAATTATTAATATAGGTAGCCAAAAAAGTTCGTGTGAATTTATATTGCAAACATCAAGATACTTCAAATTTTTTAAACGTAATTTTATTTTAAGAAAGTTTATTATGTTCTGTTCGTATAGTAATCTGTGATTTTATTTGCGAAAAATTCGTTCACATCGAAAGACATCGTTTTTAAAAGGTTTGTTTGGAAAAGAGGATTTTGTTTTAATATGGATAAAAATAAGTGATAGTTCGCAAGGATAGGTATAAGGATAATATTATATATATGTATAGCACGTTTTAGGTATAAGAAGGATGTGGTGAAACTTCCTGGTGAACATCCTTTACGTTTTACGAGTTAGACCAACAACATTAGGCTACATAGCAAGTGCAGTAGCATGATTTGATAAAAATTGATTCAATAATATTGACTTGGCCTATTAGATCTTGACATATTTACATGGATTTAAAAACATTGTTTACAGATGGTCATTCTAACTGTAATACATCTTTTAGCAATTCACTTTATAAATTGAATTTTTAAATTGATAAACAATGAAAATAACTCTTCGCTCCGTATCTTTCACTTTAATAAAATATTTAGTTAATTAAGCATATAAAATCTTGCATTGATAGCAATTTTATACGATAGATTTGTGAACAAATGCAACGTTTCCGATTCAAGTTTATCGTCAACAGGAAAACCACACAAAATTTTTCCGGTACCTACACATTTGCATGTTTAGTTTAACTTACACAGTCGAATACGTTGAACACAAACGATAGATTTACATAGCAAAGCATGCAGCAATTAGACATAATTTGCACATATACACACACGATTAACAATTCTTTTGTATTTTATTGTTTAATTTAATTCTCCACTTACAGTAAATAATTTTGTATGAAAATAATGTGGAATTACAACGATTGTTTCAACATATAGATTTAATAAAAACGGAGGCGGATATTTAATTCCTCCTTTACAAATATTATTCAATGTTCAGATTTATTCATATTAAAAATAACAAAAATGTTAACTTTAAAATTTGTATTAAACATGTTGAAAATTAGTATGCATAGAATTTGTTCGCTGAAATTAATCTACGAATCGTTTCTGCGATGAATGGAAAAGATGGACATTTCACTTATTCAAGCTGTATCCTAATACAATTCGAGATCTCGTAGGTAATTTCCGAACTAATTTGATTTCAAATTGAATTGACAAGAGAAGAAATTAGTTTGCGATTGCTTCAGTGGAAATTCAATCTTGTTCCATTTCTTCCAACAATGTCTTTCAATACTTTCCAGCTACTTGTGTATAGCAGGTATGTATACGATAACAATTTATAAAACAACTCTTTTTGTTTACATGATATAGATATAAATCAATATATAAATGCAATTAAATATTTAAAGTCACACATTACATTATATACATATACATATGTATGTATGTATATATATATGTAGGATTTCCATATTTTATACGATAATTGCGATAGAGTTAACCAATCGATCTACGTGGGTCGGGTTCAATTAAGGAGCCGACTCGTAACGAATACTATGGTTTAATGAAAAAATAAAATGATGGAACAAAGATCTGGATACAAATACCAGTACAAGGTGACGACCGACGCGAGACTCCTCAAGATCGTCTTCCTTGCTTTTTCTATCGACGTTATTCACCTATCTTCGGGTGTTCGATAGGAGAAAATTTAAAGGGTGGTTCTCGGCGATAATATAAGACGAAAATGAAGAATAAAAAAGTTGCGATTTCGGCTTCGTTATTTAGTTATTAACAATTAAAAATCCGCCTAAAATGCGGCAACGTGACCAACAGAGATGTACGTTGCGTACGTCATAGAGGCGCCCAACAGTCACGTATCAAGTGACAGATGCATGCATAGTATCTTGGTTCTCATTTGGGGCTCCAGCGAGGTAAAAATGTTTAATAAATCGTTGGACGGCATTGAACCTACCTACTCGTTAAAATACTCGTAAAAAAAATATATATATTTTTGTTGTATCTTAAAGTTAACTAAAAATGATTCTTTTTAATTCATACATATATGCTTCGTTTTCAAGAAAATTAATATATATGTATACACTTTTCCACTGATAAAGTGACATGCTTGAGAACAAAAGCATTTGCCTTTTTTAGTCGCAAATATAATTCGTGAAAATTCCAATGAACAAGTCGCGCGTCGCGCATGTCAATTTGACGTGTTTTTCACAGCTTCTAAGTGCGTCCTGCACATCGATTTATTATTCGCGAACGACGCGAATAATCTTGTTTAAAATCTTGTCTCATTTTACCACGGCTTTCCTTCCATCTTCAAGAAAGAAATTTGTAAAAGTTCACTCATCAAATTCATGTTTTTATGTAGAACGATTCTAAAGACTCTCCCAAGTATAGCGGTATATTTTTTATAATCAATATTATTTGAATCATATCAATTTTAATAATTATAAACATTCAAATTTTTTTGCGTCCATTTTCTTTTACACATTTTTAAACTACGTTTTGAAAATCAACGTAATTATTTAAATTGGAAGTTACAAAATTATAATTTAGAGGAACATTTGTAACTCTGCCCACTCTACATATTGTTTAAACTAAATTAATATTATACTACACGTACGTTTATTTTAAAATATAACATTCAAGAAACCTAAACTAATTTCAGAATGATTTAGATATAAAAAATGCTTTCGCAACTAGAAAGTTTGAATTACGCGCCCAATAGGGAAAGCGCATTGCTGCCAACATTGATTTTGCGATACTGAATGATCATGAATGATACCAAACTTTATAGTGGTTATACAATGCGTATACAGTAGTTATAGCAAGTTATAATGGTTATAACTTGTTGTTATAGTTATAACAAGTTACGAAACCGGGTTGTACTGAGAAAAACTTGAAATACAACTAGATCTAGTACATTTTTATTGTAAATAATGGCAAACCTGAACTAGGTGTAAGAGCTTCTACAATTTGTCAGTAGAGTGCATCTTGATCACGATCACGTCCTTTTCTCTTCATCATGGCGGTGAGTGTGCAGTTGCTAGCATGAAAACTATTTTCTAAATCCCTAAAAATCAATGGCATCGACTTCGAAATCGTAATTTTTCATAAATTAAAGAAAAGTTAGAATTACGAATTTAACGTTCATCAAATTCTTTTTCATTAATATACTCACTTTCTAACTTTTAACATGACAGATACTTGAGACTTTCAACCAGCGTGTACCGCTGGTATAACCTGTTTGTAATGTTTATTATGTTTGCAAAGAGTTTTCATTAATACAAAACTGTTCCTCGAAGAGAAGGTTAATCATAATTATTTTATAGTCTATTATATGAATTATATTAGCTTTGAATAGTATTTACCATTAAAAGAAAAATCGCAGTGCCTGTAGCATCAGACGTGTGATGAACCGATCTTGTTACAGGATGTGAAGAAACCCGAGAAGAAGGTCGAAAAGACCGTAAAGAAAGTCAGGAAAGAGCCGAAAGATGCATCTAAGAATGTGATGCGGGAAGTTCGCATTCGTAAATTGTGCCTGAACATTTGTGTAGGAGAATCTGGTGATAGGCTCACTCGTGCTGCAAAGGTATGTTAATTAAATTCTTCCGAATAATCTCTTCATAAAAACTAGCATATTCTATCGAAATTTTTATGTATAATACATTTTAGTCTAATTTCTTTTCCATGTAGTTTATGATTATTAGACTCTGGATCTTTATGTAAAATAAAAAGTTTGTGCATCAATTGCAAGACGCAGAAGCTAAATATAAATCTATATTCTTCATTAATAAGTTTAATGTGATGAAAATAATATATTAATACTCTTAAAGTCTTTTAATATTTTCACTGTCTTAAATTGCACTCGCTCATTTTTGTTATAAATGCATAAAATCAGTTATAAGGTTACATTTTTCAAGTTATTTGTATATTACATCTTACCTAACGTTTATAGGTATTGGAGCAGTTGACTGGACAACAACCCGTCTTCTCTAAAGCCAGATATACTGTCCGTTCTTTTGGCATTCGTCGTAATGAAAAGATTGCAGTGCATTGTACTGTCAGAGGTGCTAAAGCAGAGGAAATCCTTGAACGTGGATTAAAGGTAACAGAATGTTTCATGTGTATTTTACTAGCTATAATTTAAATTTGCTTTAGCGTAACTAAAACTTTCTTTCTTTTCTTAAGGTTCGAGAATACGAATTGAGGAAAGAGAATTTCTCTGGTACTGGAAACTTTGGTTTTGGTATTCAAGAACACATTGACTTAGGAATTAAATACGATCCTAGCATCGGTATTTACGGTTTGGACTTCTATGTCGTACTTGGGCGACCAGGTTAGTATATTAATATTTATTATTATAATGTAAAATATGTAATATTTGCACATTATCTGGTATCATAGATACTCTTGCATTATGCGTTGTATCTACAACTTTTTTAAAAGTATGTGCTAGAGAAAATACTTCATATTTGCAACCCATGCCCACTTCCTATACTGGGTGTGTTACTTAATTGATGTGACATTTGTTTTTGCCATTAACAGCTGCAAATGTTAATAATTCACGTTTGATAATATTAAACCTCTGTGGTCTGGACCTTTCTCAAAGAAAATAATGATTTAATGCACTATGCATTATTGGAATATGCAATTAATCTATAATGTATTCAGTAGTAGGTAGGAGAAACCTGAAGAAGGGATGATTTCTCGTGACAATGTCAATAATAATTAAATTTTGCCAATCGTGGCGTGTAAACTGAATTCTTTTTACTTCTGATTTGTGTCTTAAATCAGAGGTGAACAAGTTATGCTCGTTTCGGCCGTTTTTCGAGAACTAGGAACGTCAACAGAGCGTGAACGTCTTAAACTAGTCATTCCTTAAATGTTTGCCTACCTGTAGCCGAACATTCTTTATAAATATTAGTTTTTATATTATTTAAATAATTTTCTTCTGTGTAGGTTTCAACGTAGCTCACAGGAGAAGAAAAACTGGGAAAGTCGGTTTCCAACACAGACTTACCAAAGAAGATGCAATGAAATGGTTCCAGCAGAAATATGATGGTATTATTATAGCTGGAAAGAAGTAACATACTTTTTTGTATTTTACAATCCTTCCATAAAAACTTTAAAAACAAATTATTTGTTGGTTAATAAATCTTTTCTAATACCCTATCATTATTATTTAGTTATTGTTTATAATCGGAATACACGCATTAAATACTCTATATTAAAATGTCAGATTAAATGTTTCGATTAACAATTTTTTCTTAAATGTATTATATAACAATTATCGACTAAAGGTATACTCGTGAATGTATTGGATCCTTAAAGACTTTATTTACAATCACCAAAATGATGGAACACAAAAATAGAATGTCAACAAAATTTGTTTCTATGTATAAATACACTTTAGAATTATTTTACGACATACCATAAAAACAACAAAATTGCTCTATTATAATAAGCTTAAGGTTTACTTTCTAATGATTATCACAACTCTTATTTTTTTGTACAAAAGAAAAACGTGATTGCAGTAGTCATCCAGTGGGTGAAAATGCAAAATACGTTGTTTTGTTGACGTACACGATGTTGTTACTTTCCTTGTATATTTCTTACAATAATTGCACGCAATATTATGTACAAATAAATTAGTATAGAAATTTAATTCACATCGGGTACATTGATTTAAACGTTAGGCCTAACTCTCTAAAATACAGAAAAGGAACATTATAACGATTGCACATGTTTTTTATGTCAAGAATTCTATATTGGAGATGCGAACATTCGTATATTCTGAAAATATTAACATTTCATATTTTTTATAGTTTGATTCTTTATGATATGCGTAAATCATGTAAAATCACATACCCCACATCAAAATTTAATTATCTATTAATATAATATACATATAAATATTACAGATGTAATACTATATAAATATTATATATGCACGATTTATAAATTACGAAACTATTTGCAGGAAATGTTTACATCTTTAGTATAGGTACAGTTTAGATACATTTTTAAAAATAAGCAGCATTGTATATTGTAAATATAATTCTAGTTTTTTTATTTCATTCTGTAATGAAATGATCTCATTGAGGGTATCAGAAATAATATTAAATAGAATCTTTTTGATCTTGGTTTAATTTTTATTATTATTTTAACTCATTGACATAACAAAACTATATCCAAATAAAGATCTCAGAAATTTTACTCAATAAATCATGACCAATTTAAAACCGAAATTTCCAAATTAGCATAAGTACGCTACAATAATGTAGAATTGTTATAAAAAAATTATTAGCCAATACCCTCTATATTAGTTGCCAAATATAATTTTAATGGAATTTTAAATGTAAATTTGGCTTTCATTTTTACTCCGAATTTAATATTTAGTGCTTTAGCTTTTTTTAACTGAGTTGGAACGAAGCAAACCATAAGAAATTGGTTCTTGCACTGCGTCATTTATAATTCATAGTTAGATTTATCTTTGGTTTTTAATTTAATGGTAAATGCAGTAAATTACTTCAGAATTTATGAATTGGAGTCATCAATAAGAGCTGTGCTTTGAATCTCCTACGTTTGACGTCCATAAATGTTTCATAACATTCTTTCCTAATATTTACCTACTTTAATGTAACAGGCGGATAAAAAGGCAAGATATTTTCCTCAGTCTCCAAATTGTTTGCTTACATGGACGCCATATTACCGGACTGATATAATTTATCATTTATGTATAATATACATAACATGCCATGACCAATTAAACAGACAATTTTTTAAATAATAATTTTGCATACACATTCCAGTTTCTATTCTTTACGAAATAAAAAAAAAGAGGTTCTAGAGGATGAAGCTATCTTCATATGAACAATAAGTTAGCCTTTTGCATTGGAATTCGTATTATCCCCTATACTTTGCTTTGGATGCGTTCATCAAAAACATTAAAATTTGTACAGGTACATGCAAGATTAACACTATATACAGTTACATTTGTATATATACGTGAATTTAATAATAGCTGAGTATATGAATCTTTTGATATGTGTGTGCACACATGTATATATAGTATATTGCATACTCGTTAAAAAAACACTCTGTTAGATTTGAATTCAAGAAAACATTTTCCTTTTACACGGCCCTGTAATACATAATACATAATAATAGATTGCGTATATAACAAGCATATCTTATAAAATGAATTTTATCACTGGCATGTACAATATACTAATATTCGAAATTCCAATGCAAAAGATTAAATGCATCGTTTATTCTTATACTTGCACACTATTTTCATTTTGTATGTATACGTACAGCAAAAAAATTTGCATAACACCACTTATTCTGTATTCCGAAAACATTCTTTCGTCTCCTTAAATTTAAATTATCATACAACTTAATAAAGTAAGTGTGATGTATCAATATTTTGTACATTTCACAAATTGTATATATTCATTTATAATTTTACTGAAACAAAATAATGAATATCATGAAATTTAATGACAAATAATTTAGAAAAGTGAATTTTTCCACTCACATTACTTTCTGTTTTTAAAGCTAGCTCTCCCATATATATTTTTTTATAAATGTTTAAACGCAACTGTATAAACTATAAATTTTTTAATTAACAAGAACGGAAAGTAGTTGTCAGAAATGTCTATAGTTTGTCCAACGAAACGAGGCAATAAGGACGCACGCTGGTTTTTCATTGCCTCGTCTTGTTAGATACTCTATATGAAATTTGAATTTCTACAATACATAGAATACAGTCACATTAACTGAATGATACTTTCTATAAATATACGAGATACACAGTGATATCTTAAAATGTAGTGCAGGGAAAAGCAGTGGCAGTCAAAAAAGTATAGCATCATTATTAATTTAATAAATTTACACATTTAGCATAAAACTTCAGTACTTCTGTGTAATTAGTTTTATTAGCTACCAAATTTTGTCGTGTATGCACAATGGATAAAATTTAATTTGATATATAATTTGAATTTTATACTATAAAAAGTTCATTATGCTTTTTCTTTAGAAACTATCTCATGAAATATAGTTCATGGCTCCGTACTGATACATACGTAAAAGGTTTGCTCGAATAAATGAATATACATGCATTCTGTAGTTCAGACATTAAAATCTTGGTGTGATGCTGGTCTTTTCAAGCATTTAAAAACAAAACAAAAAGTTATTTAGAAAAAAATAAAGTATTTCGTCACAAGATCATGGTCAAAAATTAAAAATATTTCCTCGATATCCAATATATAAAATGAAATAAACATATCAATCAATTCAAAAGAATGCTAATAGTAAAAACTTGTATTAAAATTGTAATGTACATAGTCTATATGTAGCATACACAATATTCTATATAAAATATTACTTTTTATAAAACTGAAAATGATAACATACATATTTATGTGTATATAAATAGTACTGAAAATGCATACAGTCTTATGTATCAATATAGTTCATGACAAATATTCCACATTTAAGATTTGAAAATTTCGGATATCAAAATAAATATAGCAACATTGTACCTTGCTATAGTATAATAATAAAAACATATGAGTTGTAATTTCTGCGTGTTGATTCTAAACAGAATTTAATGAATTAAAGTTCATCTTCCTTTGTACTGTAACAATATAGAATGAGTCACGTGTCTATCTGAAATCAAATTAACTATGTAAAAAATTGTACAATCTGTTACTTTCTTGTGGATCGATATAATCTGTCAATATTGTGCTTTTCAGCCTCTGTGAATCCTAAAATGCTTTCGATAGCATTCAAATGACCCTGATGATTCTCTTTATCGGTTAGGAAATAATAGATAGCTGATTTTAGGAACTGCAATGTGATCTCTGGATCCAGGGTACCTTGCTGACTTCGGGCTTCTATAATGCGTCGATACATTACCTGTTTCAGAAATTATTCTCGTTAATAATTCATACAAGCTATATCACATACCTTTGCCCAATGCGGTGCATTTTCAATTAATATATACATGCTGCAGCAGTGAATTAAAAAAAAATTAAACCTAGGTATAACAATAATAATATATTAACAGATATACGTATATGAAAAGCAGAACGTACGTACAGTAGAACCAACTATGTCCAAACTAATCATCGCAACTAAAATATTTTTCTATGTCGTTTCGACTAAGAGTTATTCCATTGTTTTTTCAAAAAATACATTATATATTTGCAAGAGAAGAAAATATCGATTATTGGCTCTGCACAGATAATAAAACATTTGGATAAAAGGGTATACTAAGGTATCCAAATAATTATTTGAATATAACCAGTGTTCAAGTACAGAAGGTTCTACTGTATTAATTTTTAGTAGAGATATGTATACATTAACGTAAGAGTAGTTTATTCATCATTTTTTGTTAGATTTAATGTTAAATAATGGTCCTTTTCGATGAGAAAGTGCAAAAGCATTTTTAAACATGTGCAAACTTACATTGACTAAAGGATGATAAGAGGCTGTTTCTTTCAAGTGCACAGGATAGTTTCCCCACACTGACTAATAATGCGTATAAAACCAACTACAATTGTGCTTGCTAATCAGCATGCAATTGTTGTGGCAAAGCATTTTTTAATAAATGCACTTTTGGAAAATATCTTTATAATGTAATTCACATTGATGGTAACACGTAGATCCAATTCCTGTGTGTGCCATTGTAGACTCTACATTTATTATTTTAGACATATTTACGAGATATTGAAAATTATTATCTCTACTCTGATTACTAACATGTTTTTCAATTATATTAATTTAATTATCAAAATCCGTGTTTATAATTATAAATTGTATAGTCGAAGTGTCTCGATAGTAGTGAGGTGATATTGCAAAGAAAAATGATTTAATTTATTTCTATAATGAATGATTCAAAAAGAAATGATATTTCTGATACTCTTAAAAACATAGTTAATATACTATGTGAGAACACATATACTAACTAAAATTGATGCAAATTCTATTTCTTCGACGAAGAGCACATGTTCATGCTCATAAAAGCTATTTATCGTTCTATTTACACATTTATTTGTTACTTATGTTCATGCTTAAATGAACAACGAAAATGAAACAAGGCTTTACATATACTGCAGACGATTTTTCTCTAATAAATAACTGAAAAATAAATATTCGATATTAAAAAATTCAAGATAACAGTTTAATTCGCAGTGATAATTAGAAAAACATAAAAATATAATTAATGTTATAAGAAAATATGATTATAAAATACAATCATTCGGGTAATAGTGAAAGGATTATTTAAAGAGTACATCTTACATTAACGCGGGTAATGATATTGTGGTTTTCCTCCCTAATTATAAGTATAGAAATTATAAACATTCTGCACAACAAACATTATTCTTCAAAAACAATATAAAGATACATACATTATCTTGCAAAAGAACCTGGAAAATGCAGAAATAGAAAACAAAGGAGAAGGGAGGAGCATGAAGATTGCTAGTGCATCCTGTATACGAACAAGCACAACGCAGATGCTTAATAAACAGTGGATAAGAATCGCATCGCGTGGCAGTTCAGCAGAAATACAGACCTTACGTGTGCCAAGGACCCAGAGAGAAACAGCCTCCTTAGCACTTAATAAAATTTGGCTACGATCGGCTGAAATGTGAGGTTCAGGCGAGTAGCTTGTGTCCTGGAGTGTGAGCGGCGACCAAAAAAAGTGGCACATCATTAGTACAAGAGAACTGTGAACTACAGAGATGCTCAGAAAGTGATGCATACAAGAGGTTCCTTAAATTTTCTAAAGCAACTTCTAAATCCGTTAAGAGTCAACTAACAAAGAAGTACAACATCATTTGAAGAAGTATTCATATTAATATAAAAGAAACTTATTAAACAATTATTGAATACTATGCAAAAATTTTAGTGTTTTATATGCAGGGATTGAAAAGGTTTTGAAAGTAACTATTTCAAACTTACAATATCCTCATAAGTTATAACATTATTTCGGTTCTTCGTAAGTGTCTCGAGAACCGAAACCAATATTATAACTGTTTTCAATCCCTGATTACGAATCACAAAAGTTTATAGAAAAATCAAAGAAAAGAAAGGAATTTGAATGTATTACAAACCATAACGCTGTTTAGAAAAATCAAGGAAAAGAAAGAAAGAATTGAAATATAGTGCTGTATTTGAAAAAAATATGAAAATCATTTATTTTGCCACATAGACGAAAAGTATTCGTTATTACCCCTAATGAAATAAAGAAAATGAACGTTCAAAATAAAGCATTGTGATAAATAAACAACTCTTGCCGATTAAATATGTCTATACTCCTATACGCTGAAACAGTTTCCCTGAATTATATGAGTAAACTATTTTCATGTAATATACACTAAATTTTGATAATTATTTTCTACGCTTTGTTCCTGTAAGTGATATAATCTATATTGTGCAAAGAACAATATAGTTTATCTTCATAGTATTTGTTGTAAGAAATTTTAGTACACTGTGTTAAAAATATAATTCATGCTATTTTATATTGCTATAGAGATGAAGCTTCAGTTATATGATATCAGGCACGAACAATTACATAATTCCATTTTTAATGTGCAATAGTGTAATATTACCATCGTAATATTAATAACGTAACTTCAATGAAATTAGTATATTTACCTTGACATTTTCTAATTCTGCTCGCGTAACTGTTAATTGTTGAAGTAGTTCTGCAACCGAAACCTTTGGTGGTATTTGGTGTGCATGTTCAAGTATCTATGTTTGCGGAGAAAAACATGGAAACAGATTAATACTTAATTTTGAATTGTACAGCAAAGTAGAATTAAAGTATAGTTTATAATTATAAAATATTTAGATCATACATTAGGAATATGTATTTTCACACATTGTTTTTTAATGTCCTGCAATACCTTAATCAAGAAAAAATATTAGAAACAAATTTTAACTACCTTGCAATTATCCAGCTACAATTAAAAGCTACAATATTTAATGTTAAAAATTACAAATTTATAATATTGCATTACCTGATCCGCTTGCTCTATGCGTGCAGCTTCTTGACCTTTGGCATACATTTTCAGGTACATTTGTGTATTTCTCTCCTCTTGTTCATTTAACAACGACTTCTGCTCTGCGAGTTCATTCTTCACAGCCTCTAATTCTATTTCTAATTCACGAGCCCGAGTCTCCGCAGCATCAACACTCGGTCTGACTTCACAATAACGTGTATTCACCTCAGCCAATTGATTTAATAAACTTTCCACCTATGTTTGAACAACATAATATTAATTATAATTGTATAATAATAATATCAATTAGTATATTAGTAGTAATTGGTAGTAATCATTAGTAATATTGTAGTATCCATTGGTACTGCAATGATAAAGGTATCTAACATGACAATTACTGAAAATGCAACATTCTTTATTACATGTTTATCTTTTTCAGTAGTGATATTGCTTTGCAATACCGAGTCTCGTACACCTACCTTATCATTGTGCCTTTGTTTCAGTTCTTGAAGTTCATCGATGTGTCTGCGATGCATCTCCTCGATCCTAGTTTCATAAAGATTAACCAACTTCCGTCGCTCTTCATCTTTGTCCGGCGTGGCCGACCTGGCGGATGTCTCGGAGGTGTCGTCTTCGGCAACTTTATTAGTCGTATTGGTGATATTGGTCGCTTCCGGTTGCGCCTCTGGCAGATACACCGAATCTTTCGAGTGAATCGACCCGTCCTCGAAGTGTCCGGAGTCCGCCAAAGAGGAAGGCAAATCTTGGCCACGCTTTTCCGGAGTCTCGGGGCATGGGACCTTCGGTATTGCACCTTCGTCCGGCAAATCCTTGCTCGGAGATTCCGGCGAGAAAGGATTATTTTCCCGTACAGTGAGAGCATCGCTGCTATCCGTTCTCTCATCCGGACTGTTCAGGGAAGCTTTGTATAATCTCAGCTCCACCACCTCCTTCGTCAACCGGAAGATCTCCTGATCCTTTTCCTCGATTTCCTTACGCGCGTCTTTCAGCAAAGCCTGCGAAAACACCGTGAGAATAAATACATAAATAAAGAAATATCCGACTAATTCGAGAGACCCGCGTGTGAGAACAAGCGCCATCCGCGGCAAAGTAACACGCGCAAATAACTATTGAATTCATGCAACGCCATTTCCCTAGCATTCGCCGAGCGCCGTAGACAAGGTTCATTAGCGAGCTTCGAAGTTTGTTAAACCCGAGGAGTTTGATTATGCATACATATACGAGTGTTCAACTATCTATACGGCTGAAATACAATTCCGGTAGTTTGAACAAAAAATGTTATGTTCTGGAATCGAGATAAACAGTGGGTTTTCGTTGTTAAAATAATTCTGTTCGTTTATTTCTATATACTTTATCGCACTAAGTACCGTGTCAATCATTATACGCAATGATAATTTTTGTCCGGGTTTAGAAAATCATTATTGTGGCACGTATGAACCGAATTTTACGAGGATTTTTAACTTCCTAGTTTCATTAATGAAATTACACATATTCAAAGCATGAATATAAAATCTAGTATATATTCGCGTGAAAACTAGTATACATATACCTACAAGCGAGTTCTTTATCAATCGATAAAATATGCAATAGCATACATTAAAACAATTAAAAACATCAAATAGCCTTAATGAAAAGTCGAGAAAAATATGGCTCGGAACGGAACGTGTGTTAATATGTGGCACTTCAAGTGTTAATAATTTTTTATTCAGCACTCAGTACTGGTTTGAATCACAACGTCGAATAATACATATTTTAGTAGAAAAAGCTCAAGATTATTTTTATTGAATGAATTCATTTTTAAATAAAAAGGCTCGTTTTGATCATGCATTTTCCTTCGCCTAGTGATTCTCACCTGAAACTTTCTAACTTGTCTAGCTGCCCTCTGAGTCGGCGTGAGATACTGTTCATTGTCACCGTTATGATTCGAACAATGAACTACGTATTTTCGTGATCTACCAGACCATGTGGTACCGTTAAAAGCAAATGTAGCATGATCACAGGCGCTCGCGGTGCTGCAGGCACTTCCGTAACTTTTTACGCTTTCCACATCGCTGTCATCGGCAATTCCTGTGGTTGATCCTCCAGAGGCCGCGTGTCCAGGACGCGGCCTAGCCGGTGTCAATGAAAGACTCTACAAAAATAGATCATCATTTAATTCGTACCGAATACATATTTATGTAAGAGTAGGGTAATAACTAGACTCCGGATTTTATGAATTTGTATAAAAAATGAGCAAGTGCAATTTAAAACAGAAATATTAAAATTGACATTCAAATTATTAATGAAGAATATAAATTTATATTTAGCTGCATCTTGCAGTTGATGCACAAACTTTTTATTTTGCATAAACATCCGGAGTCTAGTAATAACTAGACTGCGGATTTGTATAAAAAATAAATATGTATACCTGTGCAGTTAGATGGATATTTTTAAAAGTAATATGTTGCCTGTTAGGTGTTCAGTATAATATCAAACTCGAAACAATAATGTTCTAATTAATCATTTCAAAATTTCGTTCAGATCACAGCTAATGGGCATGTAGATAAACCTAATTAATCTGTCGTTGTAAACAAATAAACAGTAACGTCATGCTAGGACAAATATGCATTTATAATAAACGGTCCACGTGTGATACAGTTTGATTACGATATTGTATTAAATTTAAATGTACAAGCAGGGAAACATAATTGCTCGTTAACGATTAGACGGCTATATGCATTCTATGCTTTTGACACGTGTAATTATTTCAATGTCTACACCGCTAATTACCCCTGAAGATATCATTTTGAAAATTATTCATTTATTCGAAAAAAGTTCTTGTCCTCGAAATATGTGGAATGAATCATATTTCATTATCATAATATTTAATTCATTGTACATTCAAGTACGGTCGTTGATAAAATATTTCTAATTAGAATTATTTTAAACACGGAGTAATTAAGCATGTATAAATTAAGTATGCTTTTAACTGTAGTAGTTCACGTTACGAGAAACCATATACAACACTGTTTTGTTTTCGTAATCGGAAGCTATTCCATTATCAGTGTAAGAATCTAAGCGTCTTGTTCGATGCAATCGCTCGTCAAACTTTTCCCAACAAATTGTAATTTAAGTAATTTGGTTATAGACATTAATCAGCTAACCAGTGTAAGGGATCCATCAGATAAAAAACGAGGGCAAGCTAATCTTTGTAACAACAATTTTTCATTTAAATGGGTGTGCTTAATTACTCTGTTTGTTAATGCTTCATGGTATCGTTACCATTCAAACTGGCGAACGCAGTGTAGCTTCGGTCATTTCGACGATATTTCGATAAATTTAGTTAATTTTAATTTTACCTTGATATTACTAAATCCAACGTTATATAAATACAGTAAAGTTGAATCTTATGATTAGGCTGCAAATTTCAAGAATTTACACTAAAATCTTCTTTTAAAAAAATTTGTTAATTGCGTAGTGTTTGTCATTTGTTGAACAATTTCTAAAGACATCTTCAATCATATTCGTGTTAAAGAACTATTCCATAATTGCTTACTGTATCTAAAACTATTAAAAATTATTATTAAACCAAACTCGATCTTAGAGCAAAACTTAAAGCAAACCATTTAAAGTATTCACTTGTTACTTTAGAAACGATTCTTAGATAAATTAAAATAAAAAGATAACATATTATTTAATATTTCTATAAAAAGAAGAACGTTGGTACAACGAGTTAGATAATGAAAATCCTGAAATAATATTCGAAACAATTATTTTACACAGTGTTAGTAATAGTGATAGCTACTCGTCATTCACTTAAAAAATAACGTTATTGTGTATTCTTAGGAAAGTACACGCAGGATACCAGGAAAGAAGAATGTACACAAAACACAAAATTCACCATTTTTATACCTGGCCAAGCTAAGGGTGATTTACCTCCAGCCTACGCAGAAGCTTTCATGCAGGCGTACATTAGGAAGTCTGGCATGAAAGTGAGGCAAAATCAAAAGCCCCATCAAGCTGAGAAATGAAAAACTCTTCTTAGAGAAGCTTGCAAAATCTGTGTGGGAACAACTTTTAAGCAAACGATCTTACAAATTGGCCAATAAATATTTCAGATCAGCTTCGATTTTATTGATGAGAATTAAAAATTCGATGCGAACTAAAAACATTGTCAATGTGAATTAAGAACATGAAATGAACCACTTTTCGGAACAAAATTTCTTCTACAGTCATCAGCAAAAATTCATTTATGGTAGTATCATTATGAAATACAATTTCGGAGTGGATCATCTGCAGAAGAATTATACAAAAGCATTTATTAGTATCAAAGATATTCTAACATCTAAAATTAAGTATAGATTTGTCTATGAAAATCTTGTCAACAGTTTCTGCAAGCCGATAATTTCGTCACCTTATTTCCACAGAGACCATGAATTGTAAAGCGATCTATTAATTTTATTAAAGATTCGCGCAACAAAAATAGTCTGCCGAATGGCGTCGATAAAACTGCAGAGCATCGGTTCAAAAGGAAAAGAGGGTCGAAACACTTTAATTTCAAATACCGTTACTGTTTGCTGGGATTACAGCATCGATAACGGGATTGACCGCAATCATTTTTCTCACTATAAATACTACGATCTCGAGCAAGTGTGAGAGAGAGATATCGTCTGCACAATCGCACGGCTAACAATAACTCGGTTTCTTTATTACTAGCGCCGTCTTACTATGTACTCGTAAGACAGGTATAATTAATAAATTGAGCTTTGGTGAGCTGAGTATCTACTCGATGTCTATTCTTAACTGCACGAGCCTTCTTTTCAACGTCCACCGTCAAACGGAGTTTCTTATCAGAGCTGTCGAGCCTGAATAATTCTTTTGTCTTAATAACACGAAATAAAGAATTTTTCATTTGATTAAGTAATTTTTACTCTCCAAAATTCTATTTATTTCGCGTAGGCAATAAAGAACAATTTTTAAGGTTACTGATATCGCAGTCAAAGTGTTAATCGCGTTGCTTGTTTACTTAAAAAATTATTCTGATTTTGCACTGCGCATATTGGTCGAAAGCGAAACGAAATTTAGGGTGAGAACCAAACACATATTACAATAAGATAAGATTCTAATAATATTAAAAATCTATACATTGGAATAGAACGATCACTTTTCACAAGTGCAGCTGACGTTGATATATTGCTACTGGACACTAAAAGGGTGAAACATCAGCAATTTCAAGCAAAGACTCAAGTGTCCAGAAGCTTGTGGCCGGTAGCGTAGGTGTATACTCAATTTTCAAAGAGAAATCGCCCTAGATTTTCCATGAAGGGACAGAAGAAAGCGCGCACTTTAACCCTCCAGAGACGATGATGCCAGTTTGTTTTTGTATGATCGATGTTTTATGATGTTACAATAATCTCTTGACGATTTAAACCTTTTGTAATTTTTCGTAGCATCTTCAGATTCTAGAAAGCCAACAACAATGCATGCAAACACATCGCACCTAATGAGCTTCCACAAGCAATTTTGAAATATTTCTCAGCGTCAGTGCGATGTACAGTAGACTCCCGTATAAATCGCAATCGAAAGAACTGTTTAAGAAGACTGTATACATATATTTCATGTGGCAGTAAATACAGTAGATGTGAAAAAGATTGTTCGAAAAGGGGTACACTAACTGGCACAGAAGATGCATATATGCAGTCTCTTCAAACAATTTTTTGAGACTTTGTTTAGGGATCAAGCATTATAATCTTTAAACATCAACAATTTTCTAATAGTGTAGGTGTACACCGAATTTTGGAAGAGAAATCGCCCTAGATTTTCCAAGGAGGGACAGAAGAAAGCGCGCAATTTAACCCTTCAGTGACAAGGACGGATCGTCAGTTTGCTTTTGTGCGACCAACGTTATATGATGTTACAGATGTTCCATAAATCTTTTGACGATTTAAACATTCTGATACTTTCCCTATCTATCTCAGATTCTAGAAAGCCAACAATGATACATGGACACACATCGCACCTAATGACCTTCTGCAAGCAATTTTGAAATATTCCTCAACATCAGTACGACGTACAAGCGTTCCTGAGGGGTTCAGCACTGAAGGGGTGAAACATAAGCAATTTCCAGGAGAGATTGAAATGTCCGAATACTCGTGGCTGGTAGCGCAAGTGTACACCGAATTTTGGAAAAGAAATCGCCCTAGATTTTCCAGGAAGGAGCAGAAGAAAACGCGCAAAGTCGATAAGACGCGATTGCCAGGACGCATCTGCGATCTGCATCGAACGGAGGGGTATACGGCGCAGTATCCTGTAAGGATACGTGCTCGCAGGAGGAATCCTGAGTCCTGTTCCGCACGCATCGATCGTGAACAGGTGGTTGCAAATAGTATGGAAAAAACGAAGGGAGTAGTACTCACGAGGGATCGTTGTCGCGGTGATTCTGTTCCATTCTCCGTGATGACTGGGAAAGTGTGATGGTCCGGATGATGGTGTTGCTGGTGTTGCAGGAAGTTGAAGCGGCGATGGTGCTGATGCTGCCTGGTTAGAGCCGCGGTGACCGCGGTACTGGGTGGTGGTGGTGGTTGATGTGGTGAAACCCGTTCACCCCGCATGCGCATGCTCGCCGAACGACGCAAACCTGTAGGCGAGGGACGTGGTATACGGGAATCCGCCGAAGAGGATGATGATATCGAGGGTACCGAGGGTGACGGAACGGTACCCGTTTCACTTCCTGTCGTGCTGCTGGCTCGGCTGCTACCGGCATTGACCTTGGTCGCAATGTCGTCATTACATGTCACCGATGGCGACGCCGTTGCCAGCTCCGTCGGTGAAGCATCGCCGTCGCCGACGCCGCCGGTCTTGTTTACATGGGTTGAGCAGCCTGGATGCATCGATTGCAGGCAGTTTAAGGATCTCTCGCTACCGTGCCGAGCCATCTCCTATCGCCACTCACCAGATTATCTCATTGTCTCTGCAAATACCTGAAAATTTGCTTGGTCAGATCTGGGCTTGACTAGGACAATTGCGTAAATCATTTTGAATTGAAATCTTATCCCTCCGTGGGCAACCTGGGACGTTTATGTGCGGAGCGAGTCCGCGGTATGGGGATAAATTTTTAAAGGAATAATTTCTTACTTTTGCTAGGACATCGCGCAGCTTAGGATTAAGAATTAGAATATCGGGCAATTGTAACGAACTTTGACCATCCAGAGAGAATTATGTCGAACTTTGAACTTTAAACGTCTTTGAACTTTGAACCAATCAGAACTGCCGGAAAGAACTGTCACGGACTTAGACCATCACGGATATGCTGTTTTGTACAGTGGAAAGCCTTGGGCTTGGCAACTGAACTTTGTGACTTTTGGACATATGTTTTATTGTCAGTACAATTTCATATTAAATCCACTGCTAATGGATTTACAATTAGAGTGTTGGCTGGAGAAGGAAAAAACTGATGATGATTTATTAACTTTCATTCCTTTCTTGTATCAGTTGTATTCTTCATTACTTTCGCAGCGCAATATGCACGTCAATTTATTCGCAAACGGTGCGAGTAGTTCTATTTCAATTTTGTCTCATCTTTCCACAATTTGTCATTTTGAACGATGAAATTTATAAACTTATCTATCCATTGAGTAAAGGAATAAATTGAATTGGAAAAATGAGAGACGTATAAGGGTTAACTCGTGTAGCTTTTTACTGTAGCGTGTCTTGGCAACCTTGAAGAAGTGTCAGATATGATTCCAGAGTTTTGATACAGGGTGTCAGATTCGATGTTACGTATTAGAAGTATGAAGCATACATCATCGATTTCTGTCACCGACTGAAAGACCAGGATAGAATTTGGTTGTTTCGCGGTACAAATATAGTGTGACTACTAGACTGCACATTTTTACATTCACGATATAAATGACTAGATCAAATTCAAAATAGAAAAAACATTTAAAGAATTTAAAAACGTGTTGTTGTATTACTTTCATCTGAACAATTATTAAGAAAAGAAATTAATGTACGCAGCTCCCATATTTTGTAGTGCAGACAATTTTTATTTTGCGCGAAAATCTCCAGTCTAGTGATTACAGAGTTAAATGTGCAGAGAGTCGTATAACAAAATGGTACATATTTTATAGATTAATCTTTATATGAAATTGGTAGTAGGTTTTTATAAGAACAAATGGAAATGCATTCATCGCACGACCTAGTGGTAACTCGCTAACTAATAGAAGACTTGACAGTGATTTGTGTACCAGTTCAAAGAATAAGCAATAGGACTACCATAATTGGTAGGCGTGGCGTCTTCTACGGAAAAGGGTACTAATCTCGTAATTCATTGACCAGCATAAGTTTCGTCGGTCGTTTCGCAATTGAAAACAAATTATCATAGATGCTCGCAAAGTCTGTGTGCAAGGTGTCTTAATTAAATAATTAATATTGGCAATTTAAACGTCTTAGGTTGAAAAGATGTAAAAGTCTGAATTTTTTACTTATAATTTCGATATTATCAGGATAAATGTATTTAAACTTTTGGATGCAATAAAAACAAATATATTCCTTCCAAAAATATATTCTCCGACCTTTAGCTTTATTTTCTTGCATGCATATGTGCAAAAGAAGTAAAGATTATTTCTGTCTGATATTTTCAAGGTTTTAATGCATATTTTTCTTTTGAATATTCCAGCTCCGGCAAACCTAACAAGGTAACCTACGACTCAGAAAATTAATGTTAATTTTATTTCCATTAACAATGTATCACAAGTAAGGTACTCCGCATATAATGCATTATTACAAATTGTTTTCAATGCTTCAAAGTTAAAATTGCTAATACTTGAATAATACTTGAATACTACTGTTCTTACAATTTAACTGCATGTATGCAGAATAAAACGTTCTGCACGTAAGCGAATGGTGTGCGAAGAATATGTTATTATTCGTACAACAACTGATTTCTTTCAACTGAAAAGTCTGTATCAACTGTAGCTGTGAGACTATCTGTGTAGAACTGAATAAACATGTTATTCTGCAATAAGAATATAAAATAATACGTACATATGGAAGAGCTTTGCTCGTGCACTATCGCTGATATCTAAGCGATAGCAGACTCGTGTGCACATAAACGAACTGTTTTAATAAATGCTGAAGAATAGTAATCTTTGCAATCATATACGCCACAATAAATTTAAAGAGAAATACATATTCGATTTTAGTTATTATGTGTATACAGAAATAGTCTTTTTCAATCGTTCATGCATAATAACTTCGACCTTCTTGTACAATTATGGGTTTGGTAAATATCCAACTGTATTATTGATTAGTAACATACCACTGTCGTAAATAAATAAAATAAAATTGTTATAACATAATTATGTCATACAGATAAACATTAAAATGTATGAAATATAGTTGCACTGGAAAAGCTTTCACTTTTCATTTGTTGTCGTACGTAATATTATAAAATGTAGAAAATATAGTTGCGTTACAGTGGAAAAACTTTCACTTTTTATTTCTTGTCTTATGTAATATTGATGGAAAATTTGGTTTTGTTGGGAAGAGTTACACATGAAATATAATCGGTTTCTTACCATTTTTTTAACAAGGTAACCTAATTGAGCTTCATCTGTACCGTAAAGTGTTAATATTAGTCAAATCTATTACGAGATTATTTTTCTAGCGTTCCATTGATATCAAGAAATTAATCATTATTTATCGAGAATGAAAAGGTTTATCGTAACTGTGTCCGACTTAATCGCCATTTCTTTCCATTTATTGATTTACCCTGTTCGACTAAAGTGATTAACTGGCTTTCTCCTGCAAAGACCTTTGAAACCTTCCACAGAATTTGATCATTATGCAAAGTACAACAAAGTACAAATTTCTCGAATGAAATCTTTAAATAATAAATTGATTTGCTCGATTAAAAGTAAATAATTGACGATTACAACATTTATGTTATCGAACAAATGAACCACTTATTAAATCACTTATTACTTCATATTTCATACATGTAATACTCGCCTATCCACTGGCTTTGACACATTACATTATAATGGGCAACATGCACTTTACGCTTGATAAAGCAATCGCAGGAGCATGTCTTGAGACACTGATAATGCTTTAAATGTTCTTCACATCATGTAAATAAAAAAAGCGATAAATTCTTTAACTATACTTATCAAGCCATTTTTGTATTTTTAAATAACATCGACAAATAAGAAAGACCTTTGCACGTCTTTTTATAATATCTTTTTACCGTTTTTCAGAAATCAGTAATATAATTCTATCTGTATTTATAATCTCATAAATATATTTTTGTATTTGACACGTAACACTTACATATTTTTTGAATTTGACTATGTACATAATTTATATACAAAATATAACGTTCAGAAATATCAGAATAGTAATTATTCATTGGATTTAATGTTTCATACAGTTTTCCAGATATTACAAGGGATCCTGTGAGATTCAAAAATTATCGTGACTATGAGGAGCAAGTCGTGTACGATTCAGCGGAAATAGCATAGCTCTATACATAGAAGCCGGAAATTCATAGTGTAAGTACTGTAAGTACAATTGCAGCATTTGTGCAAAATGAGTCAGCGAACTTATTGTTACAGCATTCATTAGAAGAAAAATCTAACGGCAGTATGTGAACCAACCTTTGTTCTGCGTAAATGTTTACTGTTTATGTAAACTCACGTATTAGTTTCGTTGTTTACAGAAAACATACGAGTGTAGTAAATGAAAATTGATTTCACAAGTCGTATTACAAAATGTTTGAATATTATGCATTTATGAGTTTAAAACAATAGAAAGATTCAAGGAATCAATTTTTTTAACAGTTTTGCTACCGGAATTATATCAAGAAAGAATAATTCTTTGAAATAATAATCCCGAAAGAAATTATTAAATAGAAATTGTCATTTCTATTGAATAACTTATTAAGAAATCCTAAGATCAGGATTGTGTATCAGATTTATAAAAAGTATTAAATAATTGAATTAGTACATTAAGATCCTTCAAGATAAAAATTTTTATTTAGCTTCTGTGTCTTGCAGTAGTTGCAGTTGATGCAGACAACTTTTACTTTGTACAAAATCCGCAATTTAATATATGCAATTTAAGGCATGCACACAATGTCTTTCAATGGGCGTCAACGAGTTGCACATTTGCCAAACAAAAAATGACCGGTTCACACAAATTCTAGTATGTAGTACACATTCACTTTATTTTGTTTTGTGTCCAACAGGAAACGAAGAAGAACAACATAAAACTGTAAGTGTAGTGGATTCCTTTATGAGATCAATATAACCTCGACCTCGTAGAATGCAACTTTCATGCGTACGTATACATATGTGTACATAATACCTACATATACACTGTTTATTTCCGAAATTGCTGTTGGAAACAAATTCAACGTGATCAAGGAACTGGACCATCCAGTTGCTTTCTAATAAAGACCTTCATTTCGACAATGAATTTGAGTTGCTAAAGTATGTATTACAACAGTTCAAATCTCGAAAAGTTTTTGAAAATCGGAAATTCAGTATTGAAATACTTTCTGTTGCTATCGTATGTTCCGATACTTTATTTTTCTATTTTGCAAACGTTAAACATGTTATCACATTTTCTATATTTTAAATATTCTTTCAAATTTTGATTCTCTATTGTGTAAACGTAACCGTTGTTGAAGATATTTACTGGCATTAGAATTTTCTTTTAAAGACTTCGGTACGGTCGTAAAAGAACAGTGCTATTTTAAAGAGCAAAAACGCAGAATCGCAACTTTCTTAATGGCGCTGGACGCATCGTAAAGTCACATAAAAGGCAAAAGGATTAATTTATGAACCAGTGTCCTTGAAGGAGGGGTTCGTCACGTCCTGCGTATCTGCATAAGGAAACCACATTATGGGGGCAGTACATGTTACACAATTTTCAAATAACGTTCTCTTGTCTAATACATCACCGAGTGAAACTTTTAAATTAGATCGCTAGAATATTGCAGAAAATCAAATATTGAGAACCATCGAAGATCAATCTCTCTTCGATAAGAACATTTTATTCCTTTTTGTGGGACATTAATAATTTTTGAAATTTTAATTAAATCAATGTTTGTCCATATTTTAAATTATAACTATAATACGACCCTATACAACTTTTCACTTCTCATGTCTAGTTTTTGAAGAAAGAAATCAAAAATGGTCAAGGGTGATTTTAGCGACTTTTTAACAAACTACGAAGAGTAACATGTGCGACATGCAGTGACTCAAAAAAATATTGACACAATTTTTTCACGATGATGCAAGTTCCAAAGGTAGTATACTGACACAATAGTTTTTGTAGTACCTTATTATGTTAATGAAATGTTAACGACATGCTATTGAAAAATAACGTATTAATATCTTTTTTCAAATTGTATTGTTAAATATTATTCCACTTTCCATTATATTAATCCATTTCATAAGAACCTCACAGATTGAATAAAAAATTATTTTCATATTGCATTGGAAAAAATGGTGTCACCCATTTATTACGTAACAGTCAAAGAGCCAAGGTAAATGCAGGATGAAAACAGCTGAACCAGATTTTCAGACTACACGTTTTTTGAAACAGATACTAACGTATAGAATTCAACGGATTTTTGAAATCTGTACTGCATGACTGCCAGAGTTTTGTAACGTGTTTATTAACACGTTCGCTATCATCATGTCTTACACTAACAATCTCTGATGACTGAATATTATACCACGCGCTATGACATTAAATAACAACGTACATATAATTAATTTGACTGCCTTACGCAAAATAAGAGATCGTGGTCGGCATAGAAATGGTTGCAAACATGAGGACGTTTGTTGCCAAGCATTCGGTGATGTTCATTGCAGAAAATCCTGCACAATGTACCTTTTAAACGTCGACACTATTCAGTATAATTATGAATACACTCAAAACCGTTCTTTAGATTCATGTATATTTGATAACATTTAATATTTTCCAAAAGCTTTTTAAATGCTTCCGCGAATACGTATTTATGTGTTTACATACAAATCAAGAAAACAGGATGAAACCTTGTTTCTACGTAATCTTTTGTAACATAAGCTTCTACTTACGATCGAGATGATCTGGTCGATCCTTCACCCGCGATAACTAAATTCCTAATAAATTGCACAGCTGATTAGAGACGTTATTTGTTCACTCACTAAACACTTATTAGTAAAATGAACTTTAACAATTTTAATAAAACTCTGTCTAGATGTTCACTGTTTGAAGGTTCATTGTATACTGTATACACTCTGTCTGCACTCTGCACGTGTTTAACGGTGACTGTTGCAGCGTTTAGGTTGTTATTCGTGGTTCTATACTTCTATGCTATGGTGGGAGAAGTTTGGTGGTGTCGAATAGGGAGAGATTCTCTGCTGAAAGGCTCCATTGTTCCAGAATACCCGAACTGCTTAGTAATAAACAGGGAATACGGTTACACGTGATGTGTCACGCCTAGGGATCCCAGTTTATGACTGCATCAGTTTGTGCGTTCTCGCCTACCTGTGAGCGTTTCTTACTACGTAGAAAGTATTGCAAGGGTAAGTTCAGAATAAAAATAAACAAGCACGATGAAAGATGAAGGGAGAAGGTATTTCCTTTCAAGAAAGGATTTAATTTAAACCGGAGTTTAATATTAACACGTTTACTCTCCTATGCTCTATATATGGATCATGAAGATTTAGAATAAAGACTTCATTATAAGTGATTGAAAGCAACAAGCTCTAAACGTAAAATTAATTTTAGGTAATTAACTTTAATCAGATATCAACGTTTTCCAAGCATATTTTTGAATGTGCTTCTTGTAGATCCATTTGTCTTTCTCTTTACTCATTCAATTTAATCGTTGAAAAAATTGAGTAATTAAATATCGATTTTATTACTCCGAGTCAAAATAGACCCGAGCTTCTAATATTTTTAATCTACGAATATGGAGATTGTAAAGATGCATCCATGAGGAATTATTCAACAAAATTTCTGTGGGTATATATTATAATTAATGGAAATGGGTATTTATAATTCAATAAATAACGCACAAGAATTCAAAGTATCTGTCATTTATTCGACCGAAGGAAAACTAGTCAGAAGACGTCTGTACGGTTAGCAAGCCGAAACTGAAGTGAAGCCAAGCAGAAAGTTTTAGGGGAAAGAAAAACCCCTGTTGGGTCCATTCGGAAAAACAGATGTGGGAGGACCCTTAATTTATTACTCAGGGCCTCTTTGAATTTGAAGATTGCAGGCCTTCCACTTCTGACTTGGCCGGTGACAAAGACCCGAGGACCGTTAAAATATACCGGGACACTCTTATTGTTAGTATCCTTCAACACTCGACTTAATTTTGCAGATGTTCCAACAATAATAAAAATTCTTGTTACTTTTATTAATCATTAAAACGTTTCTAGATATTTAAAAAGCTCATTTTAGTTTAATAAAATTAAGAGACAATGTGGTCACCGTTAAAAGTTTCTTAAGCGTATACATATACACGCCTTTCGTATACATATATTAATAATAACACTATGAGGGCGTATACATACAATAAGCTTGTCGCAGTGACAGCCTTAAAGCTCCTTTAAAATTTGCAGAATAATATAGTATCATCTTCAAGAGAAGACTTGGTATTATTACTTTGAAAAAAGCGATTGTCTTTTTCTGTGTCCGAGCTTAGAAACTCGGACTGTGAACGTGTAGATTTAATAAAAACAGGAGCATTACTGTTTGAACTTTATTACACGCCTTCACTCCCTCGAAGCTCATATACGATCCTCTCCTCTGTTCCAATCGTTAACAATCACACTTATCCTTCCGTTTATTTATAACCGCACGAGCCCACTCATTCGGCGATCAGCTGCATGTTTTATATTCATTCTTCTCGCGTTACGTTCACACATTTGCACATGTCATTTCCTGGACAAACATGGCAAAAGAAGTTCTTACACGTCTGATATGACATTTTAACTTAATCATTGCTTAAGAGGCTGCATACCGTTGGCCAAATATTGGACTGGCAAGAAAGTAATATCGGTATTTTAAAGTGAAATTAAACCCAATTTTTTTATTCAAGCAATGAATATCAATGAATTTGAATAGCAATGAATGAAATCGCACTTGTATCAATTTTTTGCCAATAAGGACCAGAAGTTTTATGAGCGCAGAATTGTGAAGCTACCAGAAAGATGCCAAAAGCTCTTCGAACAAAAAAAATTGGGTTTTATTGCACCATAAAATACCGAAATTACTTTCTTGACAACCCAATAAAAAATCGATTTTTAAAAAATGATATATTCTAATAAGATCCTTATGAAATCCTCTTCTCTAAAGTTTATTTGAAAATTGTATAAATTTTTAATTGTTCGAAGATATGTAACCCCTTAACACTTTACTTGGATCTTTTTCCAAATAACAATCAGAAAAGAACAATTCTTCTAACCTGTTTATCGAAAGAAGCAACCTGACACTGATTTACACTGATTATATCATAATAGCTGTCCATTCCAGTACATACTACATTAGACTTCATCAGTGTAAATCAGTGTCCGATTTCCTCCTTCGAAAAACAAGTCATAGATTGAGTGACGGGTCTGTTTATTGGTTCATGATTGAAATTGTTACTGATATCGGAGAACTGCGACTTATAAATCTTCAAAACTTCTGGAATTGTTTCCCCTGTGTAATATGTTAAAAATTCAATACACGCAGCCATTCTTTAATTGTACAAAGATGATAAAAAAATTTAAATATAAGTTGTTCATTTTTATTTCATTCCTTTACAATTGTCTAAAAATTCAATCTCACAGCTCGCGAATTTTTTAAAGGATCAGTGAACTAATATACAACTATAAAAATTAATATTATTATAACACAAAGCAGGATGTGATATGCATTTCTATGAACTTTCTTTGTCATTCTTGAGCTCTGAATCAGCGATTGCAATACTTTCTATATCGGACACGCTATGCATATAAATAAATATATACCTCTATGCAATGTACTATAATGTACTATAATTTTCAAAATGTAACAGAGCGTAAATGGCATGCGCGCGCAATACTGCCACTAAGTATGTCAAGCAATCGATGAATGAAAAAATTACAAATGAAAAAGACTATTGTTTTCTAAATGCTCAAATCACAAATAAATCACGGTTAATCTGTTTCCTATCAAACTACAATTTATTTTTGATAACTCATCGTACCTTAAATCCTTTTCCTTAATAATAGTAAAATGTCAATATCTCCGTCGGAATAAAACATCCAAGTTGATTCTGCAGGTATATTTACATTTAAATATAGATAACGGCTTTAATATTCTCTTGGTCGGTTTAATCTCGGTTCCAAAAGTTCCATGAAGTTTCCACGATTCCATTTCATCTCTTGAGAATTAACCCTTGGACGTAACATACTCTTGACCCACATCGAAATCTCGTAGAAACATGTCCCAAATCAGCTTTCAAATTCCATTTGTTCTTTTCACAGCTCGTAATATATATGTACGTATAATTTACAAACGAATAGGATTTATTTATCGACATAATTTCTGAGTTCAGAAATAAAACGAGCGATTAGCACAAGTATTTTCACACGTTTTCTGCACTGCGTCGCAGATTTTACTGTCTAGGTACCAGTGGGACTTTTTGCACAATAGTTCATTGAGTAAGTACAGTTAAATTATTAGAAGAAGCATTGATTGTTGCCATAAAAAAGTTATTTATGCACGTGTATGTAGTATGTACAGGGTGAGTGAAATTATAAATGTATATTTGCGAGGAACAGGACAATTTTTTAAATTGTCGCAAAATTGACCTTGACCTCGTTCATTACACTTGGTTCATTACACAACACTAGACAATTCGTAAATTACCAGCTGCACGATACTACTATTTACTCTGTGTATCTCACTATGAAATAAAAATAAAAACGTAGTAAAATGCATTATAAATAAAGTACAGTCGGACCTCGATTAACCGGCTTGATCGGGAGACAAACAGCCGGAATAAATTAACGTCCGATGGGTAATCGAGAGACATAATTAAAATGTACATTATTGTTGTACACTAATACATTATAGATTATTTTTGAAAATTTATTTCCCTTTTAATGCATATTTGTTTATAATCGGGATCCAGTGAATCGAGGTCCTACTGTAAATAAATAAAGTAATAAAACATTTGAATTTTTTATCTTGATGTTCCAAGATTCCTTTCCACATCGATACCATCAAACAGAAGAGATAAAATCACGCAGTGGTGATTGCAATGTACAATTTTGACTCACCCTGTACACGATTGCAGCTGATAACAACCAACTAGCCCTCTCTTCATCACGCCTTTAAAATTCCAACTACAATAGAACTCCATTTATACGAGCCTGTCGGGAGACAAGTTGGTTCACCTAATCAGGTGGTTCATAGGAGCCCACCTGTCTCCCATTATTGACTACACATAGTCAAAATACTATGATTTTCGGTTCATGTAATATATGTATATATATAGGAGTTCATGTTCATATAAAAGGATTTCGCTAGAGTTCAGTTAACCAGTCACTGCTGAAATTGAATTCATATAAACGGAGTTCACCTGGTCGCCCTGTGCGTAGTTGAAAAGATTCACACAATATAGCAAGCCATTCTCAAACTATGCTTTCATCGATAAACCCGCCTTTGTTTTTAATAACAGCCTCGCAGATCCGGGGCATGGCAGCGACGAACTTTTCCACCTGTTTCGGCGTTATAGCGTTCCACGTATCTTCTAATATTTGCCAAAGATGTTTTTTCGTGAACGGATGCTGCTGACGAGCGTTCCGTTCCAATTGATCCCACAGAAATTTCATCGGACTTATATCCGACGATTGATCCGGCCACTCCATGTTTCGGAACACTATCTCTGCCTCTTCGTGTGCCGGAATGAACGCCGAGGTATAAACCGCGAAATAGTATTTCGAGCTGTTCCCCTGCTGCATAGTGAAGCTATCGCCAACCAGGCGAAGTCCAGCAGGTATAGCATGCTTCTCCATGATCAACTCGTATTCGTTCTGGCTCATTTCTTCTCTAGTTGGAAGCAGATCACCGACACCAGCCCTCGAGAAACATCCCCATACGAAGACGCTACGTTTGAATGTGGAAGTATCAAATTTAGTCCTGCCGGTCCAAAGGACTTTGCTCCAGTCCTTGATCGTCCAATTCTCATGCAATTTGGCCCACTCCAAACGCTTCTTGCGAATTTTTGTCGACAGCAACGGCTTGCTCGTAATCACGTACTCGTACACAGGATTCCTTAATCTTCTCTTAATTGAATTTGGAGGAACTTCATTCGTTCTTCCGTTTCGCCGTCTCTCTTCCCTCAACTGTGCCATGTTATCCGAAATCTCTGTACTAAAATGTTTCACTGCGCGCCGAACACCGTTGCAAGAATTATTTAAACTTTGAACGGACTTTCGCGAAGGTTGTCGCTTCTTACGAATCATGGTAACTGTCGATTTAAGTGACGCTTTGAATGTTTTTGCCATTTCGAAATCTTGTACACAAAGCTTGGTCTTTGCTTGGTGATTGATTATGTACGAATGACTGTGATGCCGAGAAAACGTTCATTTTATGCACTTTGTTGATGACGAATCCATCGAATAGGGATTTTGTATTGACTCACGCTTCATTAGGTGCACCCAAGGGTATCGCACTGGCTTTTTAGAGAATAAAAATATATTACTTAATTACAATGTACTCCGGACTTCTTAGCAACACTGGTGTGAAGTGTTTGTGAATAAATAATAAGCAAGAAAGAGATTTTCAAAATAGCAAAGATTTTTAACATTGTTAGATGCGAATGGCAGGAACTAACAGAGTACCCGATATTTATAAACAATAGAACATCGGCGATTAAGTGATTTTTTAGTGCGATTGGGAGACATTCTTTATACAAAAACAAGTTGAACAGTAAAAATACCAGCAATTAGATTTGTAGAAGCTTTTCTCTCGACAAAATTAATCTTTAAAATGAAATTGAGGCCGCTACTGTGTTCATTCGTTGAAAGGAACGAATAATTAAAATTTTCTTCATATATATGTATATAGCTTATCAAATTAATTATCAGTAGATATACGTTATGATAAAATACACACGTCCATATTTTACACGTACTTATTTTTTAATGTTTCGACTATCTTTTAATATTAGCAAGTGCTTCACTGTATTTGTGAAATATATGTTACAAGAATTAAATGTAGTTCCCTTAAATTATTAAACTGTTTTTAAACCTCATATCTTGCAGTTACGACCACAAAAAGATAGGCATGGGCTTCGATGTGCAAACGAGGACGTAGCGATTAGATCATTTTTTAAGACTCATCCTTGACTTACAATAAGAGATTTATCCTTGATGTCTTAAATGGCGCGGTTTTAGTCTAGCTTTTCGCACGATTGTAACTCCAGTAATACTATTTTTCTAAGTGGAAGAGATTCATACTATTCTCAATATATCATTTATTATTTTTTTCCAAAACTCATACTCACTATATTATCGAAAAAAGTTGTAAAATATGTAAAAGAATGCCGGTCATTGAAGCTGACAATATCGTTATGAATATTTACAAATTTTTTTTCACGTTTAAAGAGAATGTCGAATGAACGTAAGGCTGAATTATAAGTTTCATTCTAAAACTTCGGAACAAACATATTTTACATCAATTACGACATTGACTCTTTCCCTTATTTTATATTAGCTTGCAATACCAATTTGTTCGCTTATCAGTATATGTTTACATACTCATATGTCGTTCCTAATATTTCAGTAATAAAAAGTTGATTTCTGTTATAATTTTCCAAAGAGAAAATTGTTAATCATGTTCCATTCTCGTTATGCGTCATTATATTTGCATTACTCAGGTAAACGCAGCAAATTCAATCAACGATAAGTGCAACATATGGTATAAGAAAGTAAACATAAGCGGCGAAATTAAACAATCCTAATCTAAAACCGCGATCTTTCACGTTGTTTATCACGCACTCGTGACAATTTAATTATACAAGAATGTATTCAGAAATATAGAGTATCATACTGTAAATTGTAAGTATTTGATCTGAAGAATCTCAGTATTAATTCTATATTGAAAATTCCACATATTTCAATTTTTACGTAAATGATTTTCAATGATAAGATCTTAAATCATAGTTCGTTGACTGGAATATTGCTATCGCCTGTTCAAAATATCCTGGTAGGTTTTATTAATACATCCTAAGTATGACTAGAATTTACTTTCGAGTGCACGATGCATTTCGAAATTTGGAATCGTGAAGAAAACTATTTTTAACGCAAGGTATTTCTTAAATTGCAAAAATACTATCTCGCGTAAGTCAAGCGACAGACTTCTCGGCTTTAAAAGTGAACGCTTCCTTATCAAAATGGTTGTGATCTTGATCTCAATGCCAGACGTTTCCGCTTATCTTTCCTTATAATACGTCTGATATACGCTACACACGTAACCCGCGAAATGAACATAACCTGGGTGAAAGGCGGTTTACCATTAAAGTGTGTATACATATTTTCACGGTATATTGCGGTACAGCTGTTACGAAATACCCGAGAATGCGGAATTCTAGTATGTATTCGGTGATAGCTGATTTTTGAAACGCAATCGTTATCGACGTGCGTTACGAATTTATACATTACTGTGTCATCGCGCTGTACGTACATCGGAACCAACAAATTAGAGCAAGGGAAGGTCTATCGGAATGAAGTAATCGATCATTTGGTGTCCTATTTCAAGAACATGCTGCGGTATTGTACAGCGTCCACATCGTCGTTACAATGCTGCCAAAACAATGTAATTTCTTCAGCAAATTCAACAGTAGCACAACAAATAAGAACATTTTTGACAGTTCGTGGTTTTTGACACTTCTCTGTCCTCGTGTAGCTATATACAAGCATGTGTTATGAAACTTACTCGATGAAAATGAAAGTGTCTGCTTGATAAAAATCTATCAGAGTGAGATAATCAACACACATGTCAAGTAAATGTACGCATCTTTTTCGCATTGTCTTTATTTATACGCTGAAAGAACTATGCATTTTCGAATAAAATATGTTGTAAATCAACATATGTCTCACTAACTGAAATTGGTGAAGATGCATACATGAGATCTATCAGTTTTAGTACAATCCCGGTTTTACAAGCTTCTTGATAATACGCTGTGCGAACGGGAAATAATGATCAATTAGAAAGTAGTAATTAACGTTGCCACAGAACCGTAACTTACCTTTAAAATATGAATTCGTAATGGTAACAGTTTCCTCCCTGGTGTAGTTCTCCAAATAGTTCTGACATCTATTATGCACGAGAGGGTATCAGTTTTAACAATCAGCAACAGTCGAAATTAGGATTATTCGTAAAGTCGTTCGCGGATATGGAACGATCAGTTTTGTGCCACGCGGGCTTATCGCATGTAAGAATTGAACATAGCCGCGAATCTAGCGGTCATGGATCTTTTCTACAATGAAAATTGTTGGAACACATATGCAATAGGCGAGTCACAGTCTACGATTTGTTGAACATATGTTTGATGGTATAGATCACTGTAAACCGACTGCATCGTGGAAATTTGGACACTTTTCGTATATCTTTGGAAGCATGACTGCTACGCGAACATAAAGCACCCACGATCCTAACGCGACTCGTGGAACAAACAGTGTTACGTTATAGCGAAAGAAAATCACGAGATGTCGTATCACAAGCACCGATCATTGACAGCGTCGTGATTTCTGCATACTAACGCAATCTTTGAACAACTTTTAGAAAATAGAATATCATCGACTGTAGATAAAATTGTTCTCCCGGCGATCTGATCCAATCTGATCCCTCTAAAATTTTGCCGTTTTCATACGCCCCCTAGGATATATTGTGGCCGGAGTAAGAAACAGAAGGCCACAGAGGAGATTCCACCGACGAGATCGTCGGTGGAGATTCTCATCGATAAGAAGGCGAATGAATTCTCGCGAATCCTGTTCAACCGAATTATTTACAACTGCTGTCACCGACGAGATACTATTAAAGATTGCCAGCCTTACGGGAGTTGGTGACTGCCAGCCCCTGTGCTATTCAGCCAGACCCGTAACCGGGCGCGACTGGGCGCGGGGATAACGTGGAACTTACAGTGATCTGAAATACCACATCGCTAAAAGTTCTAAGTAGTGCCAAAATCGTGCCAAAACATCGTCTGAAATATGGCGGAGAATGTAACATTTAATAATAATCGATATGGTTTCGTGATAATCCGCCTTCTCACCGATCCGTCGCGACTAGAATCTCCTCAGTGGTCTTCTTCACCGACGAAATGCCGTCGGTGGCCTTCTGTTTCTCTGGCTGGAGCCAGAATATGTCCTAGAGGGCGCAAGAAAACATCGAAAATTTGCGTCTCACTAACTCCCGTAAGGCTGGCAGTCTTTAATAGTAATTAATAATAATTTATAATAATAATATATATAATATAATAATAATTAATAATAATTAGTAATTTAATAATAATTAACTATTATCTCGTCGGTGGTGTCGTGATGACCAATCCTATTTAAATTCGTTTCGTTGTATAGGAGCCAAGTTTATTTAATTTTGATTGACACTCTATTCAAATTGAATTGCCTATTTATAATTAATTCCGATTTAGTTTCTGACTGTTTGTCAATTGCAATTAATGAATTTGATCTTCCTGTTACGTTACAGATTCTGCGGGAAAAAATGCATCGATCGAAAGGCTATATCCATTGCTCTGATCGATACTTCACGTTGCGTTCGATAATCGAAAGCGTGACAGCTTCATGGCGTACTTTGTTGAAGCAGGAGAGGGCGTGAGCGTGAGTACAAATTATATTTCAAATTATACTATGTTATTGAACATCTTTATATATATCATTAATGAAAAATTAGTAATTAATCGATTTGAATTATTAATTTTCTATTAATTCGCATTTACTCTTGTGGCGCGACGATCATCTGTATTTGAATTCATGTCGTGGGATAGATATCGATTTCATTTAATTTCCGTTAAAATTAATTTTGATTTGATATATATTCACCTTGAATTATTTATTTATTATTAATTCTTATTTAGTTTCTGACTGTTGGTCGACTGAAATTAATGAATTTGTTGTTGCAGATTCCGAGGGAAAAGAATCCATGGATATTACTCGATGCTACTCGGTGCTTTCTTCAAGCAGGAGAGGACGACATCGATACTGATTGTGAGATCGAGAGCAACTTGTCGTGTTGTCTTCAAGGGGGAGAGAATGTGAGTACCAAGACATTTTTACAATCAATCTTTATATTACAGAACATTTCCTTTCAAAGTATTATAGAAATATTGTACATCCAAAAATTTTATCGGGTCAATATTGTTCGAGCTGACGATGGGATTCTATTGTTTTTTTCCCTTTCTCTGTTTACTTTCGTGTTCCTCTTAAATCAAAATGCCCCTATGACAAAGTATCATCCTCTACCCTTTAATTTGAGTCCTCAAATGTTCAAAAATTCTTACGGGAATACATTCCAAGATCCAGAAATTCCTCCTGTGTGAGAATTTTTTCAAAGTAGCAGATCGTGCTTTTTCTATGAGGTATACATACCATATATGCGACTCAGGAGGTACGGCGGTGTCAAATAGTGGGGTTCATCACTTCGCACCTTAGCGGAATAAGAACGTGGGAGAACGAGCAAATGTGGCTCGCGGGCTGCCAGTTGGGCAGGCCTGATTAGGTGATTGGTCTATTAACATCCCTTGTCAACCGTGAGACCACTCTTATTTCCTCTCTTTTACTAATAATGATACTTTATTGCACAGAAAAGTTGCTTAGTGCCTATAATAATCTAAATAGAATATGATATCTATAATAACTATTGAAGATATTAAATAATTATGATTAATTTTCAAAATATAAAATTTGTTGCTGACGATCTTACATTTCTAAATGTAATTAATACAATCGATCCTTGATAATTTCAATCTCGAGAGGAGGGCTACAATCTTCAAGTTGTAGAAATTTTATTTTATGTAGTTTTTGAGAAAGAGTTTTTAAGGAATAATACTTGTATATTATATATATAGTTCCTCCATTTGTTTCGTCAGTATTTTACTTTAAATTGCCCTTGCAGCTGAGACGCAGATATTATTACACTGACTGTAAACAATTAACTGTCACAGTTTTCAAGTATGTAACGGTGATAAATCTTCGATTTATAGTCACAAATTTGAGTCACAAACGTAAAATAACAAATAATTCACGTCAAATAAGTTTATACCTCAATTTTGAACATATCAGTTTAGATGAGAACAACGAAATTTGTTGTTCTGTAGAGGTTTCCGAGTTATAGATAGCGCTCCGAATTAGAGAATTTCGAATTATAGATCTTCGAGTTATCGTAGTTCAATTGTAACATTATTGAAAACAGGGCATGTGTTCTCAGAATTCTTGTACCGAATTATCGCAAGATATATTGTATTTTATAGATAGTAAAATCAACGCGATGCGTAGTAGTATTTTTTGTCCATGTCCATGCGATAGTACTCGCCGCTCGCATGATGCGCCTCATTAGCATTGCCTGCGTAAGTATGTACCCTTCCCTTTCGGACTCCCCTCTTGCGTGTCTCTGCACGAGGCACATACATAGGTATATATCAGCGACGTGAGGGGATACGTGACGTCGCATTATTCCCATTACGAGGAGAATCTATCACATTTAGTGGCAGAGGGGGAAGCAGTTTGAGGGGAATGTACACTGTCTCGCAACAGTGGTAACGGTGGCGGTAACGCTGCATCTCATACTTCGGAAGAACTCTTCAGAGTGTGATACTTACATTCCGATTCGGCTCTCATTCAAAACTTCTGCTGCGCGTACGCGGATATAGTGTTCGAGTACAGTGACTTTAATGTGGGGTAGTTAATAGGAAAGTGAGGTTTATCAAATTACATAGTTAACACAATGTTGTACTCTGTAAGATTACTTTTAATTGCGTGTCTGGTGCGAATGCACTTCGTGATATCGTTGGATGTCACCACAAGAAGCAACGCTAGTGCATCTTGCAACTTGTCACCTAAGCTGTTAGAAGAAATTCAGTCGTATGGTCCACTAGTGCACACTATAATAAATGAAACATTGTCGGGTTCTTTTAAAGGAACCACTTGGTATGAACTGGCCAATTTTGTGGATACGTTTGGCCCAAGATTTACTGGCACAAAAACGCTTGAGAAAGCGATAGATTATGTATTAAATAAGTCGATAGAGTTTGGTTTAGAAAACGTGCATGGTGAGCCTGCGAGTGTGCCTCACTGGGTCAGGTAATGTTTGATAATGATTCATTAATAATTGAGTAGTCTGTACGTGTATAAAATAACTTTGAGAAATAATAATTTTTGAAATAAATACTGAAAATTATTAATTTATATCATAGAAACGCATTTCTTTTAGAGGAGCAGAGTCTGCGACTTTATTAGCACCAAGACATCAGAAAATAGCTCTTTTAGGATTAGGTTACAGTGTTGGTACTCCGCCCGAAGGAATAACTGCTGAAGCTATTGTTGTGAACAGTTTCAAAGAGCTTGAAAGAAGAAAACATGAAGTAAACGCTTTATAATATTGCAGAATGAAGCGAATTATTCTGTTCTTTTTTTCTGTATTAAATTCGAATGCGTTTGTTTTTGTTAGGTACCAGGAAAAATCGTTGTATATAATCAGATGTTCGTTTCATATGGTGAAACAGTAAAATATAGAAGTAGTGGGGCATCAGAAGCAGCCAAACATGGTGCTGTTGCTGCATTAATTAGATCAATTACACCGTATTCTTTATACACACCGCATACAGGTATGCAGAGTTATGCAGCAAACGTGACTAAAATCCCAGTTGCATGTATCACGCCCGAGGATTCAACACTGTTAAGAAGAATAGCAATAAGGGGTAATTATACTTAATTATATGTCTTCAATGTGTATTTGAATTTCACAATCGTCAACTATGGTTAAAATTATAACCGCTCCAACCGGGAATTGCGCGCGATCGTACATTAGACCGCCAGTTTACAATTTTTTTCGACTCGTCGACCCTGAGGTCGATGTCGCGATGTATCAAAACGAGGTGAACGCTCGCAACCGTCAACACGACGGCACTCCTTGTTTACGGTTTTTGGGCGCCCGCAACGACTTTATCGCCGGCAGAGTTGTGATGAATTACAATCGAATTACTTCATGAATTATAATTATAAAATAATTCGATCACATTGTATTAAATTATCTTGTAATTCAGCTCGTTCATTCAATTGAATTGCAATGTACAGTAGTATCGCCTTATCGTCGGGTACGCCGAGCGACAGTTAGCTAGGGTACCGCTGCACACTCTTCACTCCGTATTATTTATAATATAATTTTCGTGTCACGTTCCACTGTTCATTATAATAACAGACATGTAGACGTATACATTATTTTCATCTTCTAGGTGAAACAATAAAAATTAATTTAAAAATGGAGGCTAAAACTTTACCAAACGAATTATCACGGAACGTAATAGCTGAAATAGCTGGTTCCACTATGCCAGAGAAAGTAGTTGTTGTATCAGGTCACGTGGATAGTTGGGATGTTGGCCAGGGAGCAATGGATGATGGTGGTGGTGCATTCGTTTCATGGCACGCTCTGAAATTGTTGAAACATCTTAACTTTCGCCCTCGCCGAACAGTGAGGTAATGTTCTATTATATTTGGAAGAAAATAATTCCTTATTCTTAAAATGAAATTATTGATTAAAAATATTCAGTTCTGAATTAGGTCTGGGCAACATAAGCCTCATATTAAAATTATACTTTACAGACTGATTATGTGGACAGCCGAAGAGATGGGTATTATAGGAGCTAGTCAGTACATTAAATCTTATAAAGCAAAAGAGAAGAATCTTCAGTTTGTCATGGAATCAGACATGGGCACATTTATGCCTTTAGGTCTAGCGTTTACTGGAACAGATAAAGTCAAATGTATATTAGAAGAAGTTATGAAGTGAGTGACATTATAAAATTAGGACAGATTGTGTTAGATTATAATGTAATTGTTTATCAAACATAATTTTTGGTAGGTTATTACTTCCCATGGGACAAATGAAATTGAGTAGTCCCCATGGTGGCCCTGACATTGCTGATTGGGTAACTGCAGGTGTGCCTGGAGCATCACTATGGACCCAGAGTGACAAATATTTCTATTATCATCATACAAATGCGGATACAATGTTGGTTGAGAATCCAGGTGCACTTGATAGAGGAACAGCTTTGTTTGCAGCAGTGTCGTTTGTGCTCGCTGATCTTAGTGTTGATCTGCCTCGAAATAAATAATTCTGTATTAAGGTATCGATATGACTGGAACGTGCACTGGTAACGGAGTGAGATATTGTCGTACTATCTCTTAACACTAGTTACTTACTATATAAAAATGTCAAGGACGTATTTATTTAAATTTTTAGCGATTTTTATTATAATATATGACTAAGGAAATAAGTTTATCGCATAGTTTTCTACGAGTGTATCTTAATAAATAATCATAAATTAAACATTTGTAACCCGTTATTTCGACGGGTCTCATGAACCTAGTGTTAAAGATGCAGTACAAATTGTTCTAGTTTAATAAAAACATCAATGTAATTTTGGGAAATAGACTACAGAAGTATGTACAGAAGTATATATATCGTTGTTATATTCCCCTTAATATTCGCGGAGATATCGCGGACTTGTAGCAATATCTGGGTCTGTGCTACGATGGAGTGAGACACTATCATTGTTGAGATATTTATTGAAAATGACATCACGAAGTCAGTTGGCGTTCACAATTTTTGTATTACACCTCAAACTGATGATTCGCTTCCTTTTTACCACGTTTTTATTTTATCTCTACCAATGGAATGATCTCTTCCCTTGGTAGAGAACCTTCAAATCACTCGGAACCTTTAGAAAGGCTGAATAATATCAATGACGACTTTTTATTTATTAAATGTAGGTGTAAATATATAAATAAATAGGTGTATTGCAGTAGTATGTAATTAACAGTAATGACTTGATATGAAAATAACAATAACAGTAATAGTAATAATTAATAAAATGATAACAACATAAAATACGAAGAACGTGATGTTTTACTTTTTATGATTATTCTAGATTAGATCTCACATCATATCTGTGTCTGCATCTTTCAATTGATCAATCATGACTTTGATTCACTCAAGAAAGGAGATGATCGATGAAAGATAACAGTCAGCAATTTTTAGCATATTTTATATAGACATCTTTCATACAAACATCTGTGCCTAATTATCCACGTGGCTGTATATATATATAATTTCACTATACATATAGTCCCTAAATATTACAAAGTATTCATCGACCACATGGCTAGACTTCGAACATGTATACCTGCAATTGGCGTTTCCGGTCAACGGAAAGAAATGAAAACTTTGAAGACCATATTAAATCGTTTTATTAAGTTGTAGTCACTCTACATCGTCACTCGGGATTCTCTAAGTTACATTTTCGACCGAACCTTTAACTGCTAACAGAATTTTTACCATTTACTCTTAATTACTCGGTGAAAGGAGACTACAGTTTTCTTTCGATATAAGACGACGACGTTTGCTTCGCAACAAGAAAATCTCTACCCCCTCTTCTTATTATGAAGTTTTCCACTCGACATCGCTTACAATAGTGCCAAAATGAGAGAAATATGTCGAAAGCCACCCCGAGCCATCGACTTATATCGAAAGAAAACTGTAGTATCCTATGCCAGATACGACAGTTTTACTTATTCGTGTTAAGAAAACACTTCCTAGTTAAATGAAAAACAATTTGTTAGCAATTACAGGTTTATTAATGCCTTAGTCAGTTTCGTAACGAAAAACACCGACTGCGTTCGTTGATTACCTATATCAACGTGTCCTCATCCTGATTCGGAAATAATATTAACAAGGAATGTTGAGATGTTGTTCTTTGGCTGGAAGTCAGCAACGCGGTTTTTTCTCCTCCACTTCCGTTGATAGAGCAGTCCGGTGAACTGCCGTCAAAGGCTATAACGTTTGTTGTGGTGCTACTGGTCGAAGGCATGTCATTTAAATCCGGCGATGCCAAGGGTGGTGCTTGAACTCCGCGATTATTATTGCTGCTATCCAGCGACACCAGCTGCATGCTATATGATTCACGGTAACCAGACGTGCTAGAAGTGTCTTCGTCCCACGAGACGTCTGACGTTTGAAGAGTAAGATGGTGGTGATGGTGATGAGGGTAATGGTAATGGTGATGAATGTTACTGTGCATCTGTTGCTGATCGTTCGGCGCGATGTTGCTTCTTTCTCCGTCTGATTGGTGAATAGTCGAACCTCGCCTTGAACGAATCGACGATGAGTCCGAAGGTATGTTGAAAGTAGATGTCTCTATCGCTGTCGTCGGCGGTGTTAGAACCAGGGGTTGAGTCGTCGTCGGCTGTACAACTGGTGTTGTCCCTTCGTTTTGTTCCTGAGTTAGTTGCGGCACCTGAAAAGTAAAGTTTAATATCCTTGATCCTTTGCGCTTTTTAAAAATTTAGTTTCCAGCAATTCAGTATCATTTTAAGTGGTTCATTTAAAGTGTTCTTCAAAAGACCGTCTTTTTATCCATTGTTTCTCTCTAAATAGTATGGAAGTATTAATTTTTTTCTAAATATTTTCTTAGTGTTAATCTGAATTCTTTGGAATTAAAATGCGAGGCAAGGGGTTAATGGCGCCCTAATTCTTTCGAGTCTTGATTTGTAGAAGACACTTTTTAAGATTTCCTTACCTCGATATGTGCCCTTCGACTCTTCCTCAGTCGGAAAGTCTTTTTACTTTGGCCCATACATCGTTGCAACCGAGGCTTGTCTGGTCGGCATTCGCTTGAGTTGTCTTCGTTTGGGTTTGTCGGACTGAGTTGACTCGTCATTGTTTCTCCTATTAAAACAGTGTTTGATTAGGTCTCTTTCATTACCGAGCATTTCTCGCTATACGATCTATCCATGCTTCTTTTCCAAAATTACTAATTTCCAGCCCGATGCATTTCTTGAAGTAAAGTGGAAAATAATGTTCTGCGAGATATAATCAATTCAACATGGCACTATGTCTACTGTGACGACGTTTTTATCGAATACTTATCAATTTTTATATAATTCAGAGCTTAGTGTTATTATAGTGTTTCTACTCCTTTCAAAAGAGAATTCTGTGTACATGAAACGATCGTATGATAAACGTTTTGGTAGAAAATGTTTCGAAAGCAGTATATCATCCAGTGAATGGCGAAGATATTGAAATATTTTAAGTAGAGTATTATAGATAATAGATAGATAATATTATTTTGGAAACTAGTAGATATTTAAGTAGCAATTAAAAAGTTCTCACCTCTTAACTGTATTCAAAATACATTAAACCTGATTTGAAGTGTTTCAGTTAGTATGAAAAATTGTAAATTTACTCGGATGTATTATTTAAATATGATAACATGACTGTGAGAGGATTGTAGTATAGTGAGTATATGACAACTATATAATGTTAATAATATAAGGACCTCCAAGGGAAACGGGTTTTTGAGAAATTTATTAATAAAATTTATAAATAGAATATATAATATTTACTGCAACCATTTTAAGTATGTATAAAAAGGAAAACATTCATTGAAAACAATTTGAATCGTCTTGCAATCAATTCCGTGTTTTCAATTAATTGTTGTGATTAATCCGAGGTTGTTTATGCATTTATAATAAGAAAGATTTATAAAATACAAGGCAAACAGTATGTTTATATTAACGTAATCATTGAAGACAGTTCTGATTTATTTTTAAAATAAATTATTTTGCAGAAAGTTATAGTTTCCGTTATCTTAATTTGCATAAAATTGCTTGTGAAATTGGGAATTCATATAAAGATTCATAGCTTAGTTACGATGTAGTGTTATTAAGGGAATTCAACAATTTTTTCTCTAGTTGTAAAAGATCAGTGATATTAAGAAATCGTGGTTATTCTTCTAATAGTGTAAAATGTATTATTATTAATCAAGTAAAATTGAAAATTAAGCAAGGTAAATAGATTGACAAAAAAGAGAGCATGCTGCTTTATTTCCGTAAAATTGTGAACACTAAATTAGTGACAAACTATGAATTTGCTACAAATTATATATACGAATAATATATTTTGTTATAAAGTTTATATTTTTAAGTCGATCTTCTTTTGAAATATTTAACTTGGTTGCAATAAAAATGTATCACACGTATTACTTGGAAAGGTGAACAAACGATAGTGATAGAGGAATGTAATTAATACATGCCAATATAAGTCTTATACCTATTTCGAAAAATGTTTATAAGGAAATACAGTGCTTTCGTGTGATAGTAGAATACATTATTAATATATACAAATACGAATGTTAAATAAGACAACTTTGTTAGGATTCTGTGCAGTAGTGCCCCGTTTTATAATACTAAATTGTACTTTAGAATATATACACATTCAATAATGTGCGATGAAAATATGAAATACTATCAAGTGAATTATAATAATGAATATATACATTTTTATCTGAAAGTGTGATAGATATGGTTATGCACAAACATTATTGTTAATGACAATCGTTATGAACGAAGATGCCGTTTTAGAATTGATAGCAATTTATTCAATTGTCAGATCTTTAATTGTAATGTAACTTGACGTAAAACATACAACACGTTTTAGAAAAGCATTAAATATGAAATATTTAAATGGTATTTTTGTTAAGATGCATCATTCTCGTTTATAACAATTCTTGAACAAATAAATACTAATAAAAAATGATTCGATTTTATTCTCAATCAAACTTTCTTTACTAATTTTATTAATTTTCCATGAAGGATATTTTAGAAGAAAAAGTCATTTTACCAATGTAACATATATTTCTTTATGCATAGCCAATAGCACTGCTGCTAAATGTAGCTATAATATTTTCAAAAGTTCAAGTTCATTTTAAAAGTAATGATTCAAACGATTCAAAAATATTTTGTTATATATTTTTAACTCTATTTTCTTTGATATTATGAGTTAAATTTTCTATCACTTTTTGTTAGTTATAGAAAATATGCCATTGCCTATGGATGCAACTTCAATAATTGTTATAAGCCACTTTTAACAATGACATAGTTATTGTAGACTCCTAGGATAAAAATAATTCCCCTACAAATCATATGCATCTTGATTTTCGTTTTATGATAAAAAGAATGTAAAAGCAGCTTTTACTTAATCTGACAGCGAGTTACTATAGTAACTAAATATGATATTGATGACAATGAATGAATTATTCATGTCTGTGTAAGGTCTGTGTAAGTTTAACTAAACAGATTAATGATCAGAGAAAAAAACCAAATAATGCAATGAAGGCCTAAAAATCTGGAGAGACAGTCAAGCTTGAGAATAGTAACATTCAGGAAACTATAATTAGGAGGAAAAAAGTGAATAAACATTTTAGATTGAAATATTAATAACACAATCTTGTGCCATAGCATGTTAAAAGTAAGCAAAGTACAATACGTATTGAAATGCTTCTATCTCGTTTACTATTGACAATGAGTTCTCATTAATTTCCGAATTGTTATCTTTCTGACAATATCATTTTATTAGCAAAGATTCAGCTTTTAATAAGTTATTGGCAAAATGCTTAGATTTTCTTCCAAAAGTATCCTGAGAATTTATGCATATTATATTTACAGTAGAAATGTACTTTAAATAATATAATTCATAACTTTTACTCTAATTCTGATAAAGTAGATATCGTTATTTAGTGCAACTATATAATATTTATTTAGAACAGGGGCTCGAAATTTACCTGATGAGTGCCTAAATTCTACGGAAGAGAGAAAGCGCAGTTTTGGCGCCTTTTGATGAGTTAATATAGGATGAGGCTTAACATGGTTACGTTCATCGCTAGTAGAAGGTGGTTGGGATTTATCTGAAACATGCCACATTCAACGACTAGAATGAAGGGGAAGACGAAAAATAAGACAAACCGTGTGTTGGTGTTATTGTTACGTAAATACTCTGTAACAACAATCAGCTTTGGTTTTCAATGTAACAGAAGTAACAGATATAGCAATAATTTCAATTATTTCAATTCTAATCTCACTCGAAGTATTGAAATTTCACTTACATAAACTATTCTTATTATACAAAATTTAGATTAAATACTTAAATTTTTAGATAAATTAAAATTAAAGTCATTAATAAAATAGTTACCGAAGTTCTCCAAATTTTGATAGGAATGCTGTATTGTATTTAATTATGTATCTATATGTAGTGGACGGCTGCTTATACACGGTGATAAAAAGATAAGTCGAAAATGTACAGTATAATTTTTTTATATGATAATTATTTCCTATCATATAATTAATTATTTCCCGTTTTCGACTTGTTTTTTAAATGTAGTATCACCCTGTATAATAAAATATGTAATTTCCAAAGGAAAATTATTATCCATAATGCGAAGATGATTGTACGCACAGGTGCGTGTAAATGTTTTGATACTTACGAGTACTATTTCAGGAATTGAAATTACCTTTCAATATGATATACTTTTACATGTCCTGTAATCATTTCTCATGAAAAATCAAGGACTATGTACTGCATCAAGGAGAATAAAGATTCAGTGAAACATGTGCATAGAAGTATTGAATTCGATTTAAAAACTATTTTGTTCTTGGAGAAAATGTTACGACTTCAAACTTGAATTATTTATCATAAAGAAAAGAATCAATTGAGTGCACGCGTTTCCTGATGCTGTGTAAATTTAAAAAAATATAATTCGCGGATTTTATTAAATGTTCGTTGTACATAATTAAATTCTACTCAATAAATTGTTGTATTGTAAACCGCCAAAGGCACGATCTGGCACATCACTGTGTAACGTCATATATGTTAGGCCTGGGCAATTTACAGCTCGTGACCCATAGACTTCTCCCCCTACTCCTTCCTACCAAACTCCTGTGTAGTGTAGAAGAAGTTTGGGGGATTAGGAGTGGGGAACCGGTACACCGGTAGTGGGAGTCGTGAAGCGACAGCGGGCAAGATGTTGCCCAGGCCTGACACATGTAATTAAGAACATGTCATTAGTGTGTTAATGTAGTTTTTGTAGAGGGTGGCGAGAACGGGGTTGCTTCGATTATGGAAGTTTTGCGACACAGAATGACTGGAAGTTTGTTTGACAATGTTTATGAAAAATGATAGGAGATGCCTATGCGATATGTGGATGTGTAAATCATATGGGATTAAACATCAGACACACACGCACACACACACACACGAGACGTATGCATCTGTTTTGGTCTTCTTTGATTAGAGAGATTGTCGTGTGATTTAGTAATAGAAGAAAGCAGGAGAGAGTCGAAGCAACTACGTTGTGGTGAAATATATCTACGTAACGACGAATTGGATACCAACTGTTGGACATTACCATTGTCTAAATACTGCTATAGAAATTGATTACGGTCGTGTACTAAACGTGACGGGAAAACAGCAACTATGTATAAAGTAGAATCTAGTAAAGAACACCGTGAAAATGAGATTCATGTACAATGGAAGTCGCTATACTGTTCAAAACAATTAAAAATTCAAAACAAATGAAAGTTTGTTTCCGACAAACATGAAATTCTTGGACATTCTTCTTGTATAAGCTTCCTTCGATAATTTAAAATAAAAATCTTTTCATTTCTTTCGTTTATTAGAATCGCTCACAGTGACGATTTCTTGATTAATTATATTGATATTATCTAGTTTGTGAATTTTCTATTTTAAAGAATAGATCGTTACAGCTTACTATTTAATAACTATTAATATTAGGGGTGTCCATAAGTAATGTCATTTTTACAGATTTATTAAATATTGTGAAATTGATTGTTTAATAAATATTAAATAGTGACTAAGCTGTAATTACATTCTCTCTTATTAACGTGGCTATTGAAAAATACAGCGAATCTCTGTTCACGGAAATAATAATAAAATAGCAGCATGTATGAACGAGAGGAACACAGAAAGGTGAACAAGATATGAAAAAATTATTATACGAGATACGGAGAAGCGTGACAAGTAGACTGCGGATGTTCATGCACGTGTATAGTTTTCGAACACGTTGATCTCCACTACGATTTTATTGTCTACAAGAAAATCACATACACGTGATTTTTATTTCGGATATTTTGCGTTCTTATATTTTCGGGAATTAAAATATACTGTAACAGTATTCTATATGTTTGCATCTTGTAAATTAAATAAGTCCTCCAGCATTTATTACAATAGGAATAGCTTTACATAAACTTTATTGAGATACATACGGTAGTGGCCAATAAAATTGGATTATTTATAAAAAATACATATTTCTGTATATTGACATTCTACATACAGTAGCTATACTAAATTGTTTTAGCATGATCTCAGTTAGGTTACAACAGCTCTATACATATAATCTGATACATCAGTTGCACTTAGATTAATGTTTATGTGAAAGTTGAACCACGAATTCTATGGCGACTACTGTACATACACATGTATATCTACTCAAGATGAAATTAGAAAAAAAGTATGGAGGAAAATTCTGCATGATATTATGAACACCTACGATCGTATGTTCTCGCAAGTGCACACGCATAGAAAGTGCAATTACATTGTTTTACGGACCAACATACCGTTTTCTATACTCCTGTATAATCGGTACCCAGAATCATTAAGAGTTTAAATAGTTTGAGGTGTTGTCATTGAAAATTTGTAAAACATTTCATTTTTCCTGCAAGAATTATTACATTATTGAGATTGTTTAGTTTTTAATGACCGCACCTCACTATTTACACGAACAATGATCTGATCAATCGATATATTAGAAAAATATAGTTTATTTGAAGCACCTACATATAGTACCGTTCTGAATTATTAATATAATGTACCTCTAGTATTCTGTGTAAATAATTGATGTATAAATAATTTGGTACTCGAGTTAAATTGAGTTCAATTGTTTGGATCCTGATATGTATGATGGCAGACAATTAGAGAAACAATTCATAGAAGTAGGACACTTTAGACTTGTAATTAAACTTGTGAAAAGAGTACATCCAATACACAGAGCGATCGGTAAAGACTTTCTACTTATTAAATGTAATCCAAAACAGCAATAGACAGTTTCATATTTTGGAAATCAATCAGAAACGAATTGTAACGTAAATTGCTGTGTATTAGATTGTTGTTAGTAGACTGCGGATTATTATGCGAAATAAAATTTTTACAAATATGCTTTTCTCATTAATAATTCGAACATGTTGAAAATATTGTAATTCTCGAATTCTTTTAATGTTGTTACTATATCGAATTTCATCTGCTCATTTTTGTCATAAATGCATAAAATCCGCAGTTTAATTAGTAGAATGCGATTTCTTTATTGTAAATAGTCCGTTGTGGAAGAGATATGGCATATTCTTATACCTTCACATCTGAACCCTGTGTATCCTATATATGTGTTCGATATTTCTCGTGAAATTGTGCGTGTTGTGCGTGCACGAATCCTATAATATTCTTTGCATATATCACGTGCATAAACATCCGCAGTTCAGTGATAAGGGAACACACCAGCAGGACGTTTATCATAGACTTTGTCAGAGTTTACTAGTAGATTCCGCTTACCTCCGTTCCCTAGCTAGCAATGAAAGCAACGCAATGATCAATGTGTCAATATACGATCAAACAGGAAAGGCCCGAACGATGAAAAGTGAAGAAAGAAAAAGTGTAAGCGGTGCAAACCGAGTCGAAGCTAATCCTAATGTCTGGCTCGATCGGTAAGAAATCAAGTAGAACAGAAAGAGTATTTGGAGACGGAGGAGAGAGTTCGTCGCAAGCCTCGCTATTTTGACGGAATGAAATGAAGCGATGCGCCTTCGGTTAGGCAACGTAGAAGAACGTTGCAGATAGAAAGAAAAGGGTTTCGCGAAAACGTTGAAAATTCCGTCGCAGTGTCCTGTAGACAATGGCTCGATCCAACTGTGGTAAACGTCTTGCAATCGCTTAGAAAAACAACGAAACATTTATGAGAGGCTTGCAGTCGCACTGAAAGTATTTAAAGTTCGGGACTGTTAGGTCAATTCTGGAAAGTAAAAGTCGATACCTGTTGGTGGCAGATGATCTGTGTGCTGATCGGCGGTGCCGATGTCACTGGCCTCGCGAAGAGTCGATGATCCCACGCTTGTACTAGAAATCGATCCTGGAAATAGTAATGAGCATGGTTTCATTCTCTGTGCAATTTCAATTTTGTTCTTAATAGACTAGGTTGCATTGATAAGTTCGCAGAATTGAAATGTAGAAGCTAGCATTGTTCTGATGAGAATTTTTGTTTTCAATTACATAGATATTATTTATGACGTTTTTAACAACGTATTTGTGGAACTTTTCTGATTAGAAAACAGTTCGGAATGTATTTGCTTGTTCAATCGACAATCACATTCTAACAGTTTAATAGAAAGCTAATCAACACGATTCATTGTGCAAATCAGTAACGATTTAATTTATCTAATCTAATAATTAATCTCGTCCCAAGAAATAAGTTAAGCCCAACTTTCCAACAATATATTATATTATTTTGTGCACTGCATTTACTTTTTACAGAATTATTTCACGTGTTTCTTTTGAAGTACAAAAACTTCAGAAAAATTGCTATTTAGAATATTTACTATCATTTCGATATTTATAAGGAATAATATGAATGAAATCGTACCCCGTGCAGCATGTATACCATTAGGTGGCGCAGATACTTGACTAGCTTGCGTTCCTTTCATGGTACTGCTCGAATTCGATTGATGAGTTGAATGAGATGCAGATTGTGGACCCGTCGAGTGAGAGATCGGCGTTTCTGCAGGCGTACGATTCGCATGAACTCTGGATCCATGGTCGCCGGTCAGAAGATCGATCAGTAACGATGGTCTTTGAGTACGAGGCTGTCCTTCGTTCGCATGCATGTCTGCTAGGCTTCGCTTTGGTTCTGGTTGTATTTCGTCTGAACATAACAAGAAGTCACTTAGACATGAGATCAATAATTTTGTCTTCTATACTATTATATCCAAATTTTCAACCCTTAAATCCCTGTCTTACAATATCGAGTCAAATAATGAATAATCTCAATTTCAAAAATTTTACATTTGCCTGTAACTAAAATACAATTCTATATTTTTGTCGTCGACCATTTTGTGGTCTGCTGGACAACTTGATGGAACTCGTAAGCTCTCGGCCCACCCAAAGCAATCCCGAGCTATCGTCTTATATCGAAAGAAAGTTATTCAAGCACGCGAACGCGACAGTTTTCTAAGCTTGATTTTTGCAACAAAATGTTATTTCTTTTTCTGGACTTATTTTTACATCTAGAATTAAGAGTATACGAACCGAGTCTTCGATCCTCTATCTCTTCCTTGAGATCCTTCAGTTCGTGTATGAGATCAGTCAAGAGAGTACTACGCGATTTTGGTACTGTCTTAGTATCTCCGTTAATTTTTGAGCGTATTGTACTTTGCATGTTCCTTTCGTGTTCCGAAATCGGTGCCTGGTTAATTTTGTGCACGGTAAACGGAAGCATTTGAATGTACAAAGCGGTTCGATGAGTTACTACAAATTCTATAAAATTCCAAAGGTAGGTGGAAGCTTCGTTCCGTTTGTTTAATAGACGCATTGTGCGCAAAATTCTTGGCCACTCCGTTTTTAGTTCCGTTTCGAAGCATATGATCATAATTTTCAAAGCTGGGAACCGATTAAAAACGTTCGTTATTATTAACAAGGGCTGTTATGGTTTCTGTGGTTGTGCTTTAACAGCGTAAAACAGAGTTGTGCTTAATGAATTAATCATAATTTATTTAGGTAATTTGATTGAATTATAATGTAATTGAAATTTGAAATTTAAATGTATCGCGTATTTCACTTACAATTATGAATAAAAGTGTAATTTGATTAAATAGGTCAAATGTATAGGCACAAAAAAAGAATTTTAATTACGAATTACAGCATAACTCAAATTAATATAATTGAATTCTGCACAACTTTGATTTAAAATACGTTTCGTTACCTAAGAAGGCCACTTGATACAACGTCAACGACGTTTTCGTTAAAGTCTTTGAATCTCGTGCTACAAATGTTAAACTACCCGCTCGCATTTCTGTGGTGGTCTTTAGATTTTGACTGGTTACTGGCACTGATTTAGTGCTGGGTGGCCACAGTGTGTTCAACACAGCAGTCAAAGCAAAATTGATGTCCGTTTGCCTTAATTTTTGTACATCTGGAAAGAAATTAACGTGTAACTACGCGTAAAAATAACTCGAAAATCGGGAATAACATTTTTTCGTTTGCCGCCTCGTTTTCGAGAAAATCCAGGTAGATTAGATAGGAACAGTCTGACGCGTCTGGTCGTGATCAACTAATTCTACTTCCTGCATAAACTATAGCACGCCAACCCGATGGATCTTTGATTTCCTCGAAAACGAAGAGTCAAACAAAAAGAATGTTATTTCTTTTTTTCGACTTGTTTTTGTATGTATTTATTCTTTACCTTTCCTTCCAGTTCCCACGCGCAAGAACAGTGGTATTAGCAAGTTGAGTAGCGTATTTTCCGTTCGAGTTTGAGTAGCAAACATGGAGTGACCGATACATACATTTTCGAGAGTATACCCTTCACCAAGGGATATAACATGAAGCGCTATCAGTCGAAGCACCGTCGAGCAGAAATGTGGCGGTGGGAGTTTGTTCATCAAAGTAGCTGCAGTAGCGGAAGTTAAATCCTCCACGGGCACGTCTCCGATAATCAACGACTGTAAGCGAATATTTACAATTACTAAATAATGCTTGCTGATTCTTATCAGTTTCATATTGTTATTTATTTTATATTTATTTTTGAACGAAACTAATCTTACGATTTTTCGAAATGACACAAGTACAACTACAATACCTGGCAGGTAATCAGTAGTGCTTTCCAAAATTGAAAATGTGCAATGTAGGGACATCTGGATAGCGTTTCGTAAACTCCTTTCAAGAGATCGCCGGCAGCAATCCAATCGGTATTTCTTCTGATGGAGGCTTTTTTATGTATCTTGCTGAAGGTCTTGTCGAGTCTTTTCAAAATCAAAGTTAGCGCAGGCCTCATATCGTCGTTTGACCATTCGGTTGAAGGTAGAATATCGTTCATGTATCTTCTTAAACCGCGACATCCCATTGTACTCGGATCGTATGGCGAGATTTTCAGAAGACTATACGCGATATCTGCTAATCGCTGTTACACACACACAAAATACTATTACAATTTTAATCAATTTATTTTTTGTTAAATATATGTAGTATCTACAAAGAATAACACATTAAAGAGTTCCAGAAATCCTCATAAAGAACTACCCATCACAGAAAATAATAGCGAAGTGAAAAATACTTACTATGTGACATTTCGAGTCCAATAACTCGATCACCTTTCCATCTTGAGATTTTTTGTTTAATTCCACCAAACGAGCAGAGCATCGAGCCACGAAATCGCCCACCATGTTTAGGAGCGTATCGCGTGGTCGACGAAATTCATTTTGATGGCAATTTTCTGCGTCCTCGTTATCATAAAAGGTTTTCATTTTATGCTCCATGTACTTCGTGGCGTGTGTGTCCTCTTCGAAATCAAAGCCAGGCGAATATGGACCCTTGCCATAGTTCCGTTGACTAGACCCTTTATGTTCGGGACTCGATTTTTGTGGACCATTATAATATCTGAAAGAATTTTCCACAGAATGTTATTTAAAAGATTGACTAATTAGTGTTCGAACTTTCTCCTATTTTTTAAAAGGATGTTTTATTTTATATGAAATATACGCTTATGGATATTGTATTAACACAACTATGAAGTACTATAATGGAGTAAAGAGAGCTATGATGCTATGTAAATATGAATTGCTATTCTTAACAAAAAGGCTAGCCTATATTCCTTTAAGGTGCACATTTTATTTAGCAAATTTTTTAAAATGTAGGGATAGAAAAGAATGTTTCACGTAAAAACTTGATTTTGATATACAGTAAAAAGTACAATCAGATAAAATTGTTTATGATTCAATATTAAAATATTAGTGTTATTGACGAGGAGGTAAACTTTGTTTAACTTCAGTCTTCGTACATTATATCCAAAAATTTTTATTCTGCATAAAAATTCATAGTAGAGTTACATATCCTTTCTTTGAAAATACTAATAATAATATAGCAATAACAAAGAACAGATGCAACGAAAAATGGTTTCAAAAGATATAAACTATTATGTCATGAATCGCGTAGATTGGTTGAATACTGTAATATATGACAACAATGAAACTCACTTCGTAAGTGCCTCCGAATTATTAACCAAAGTTTTAACAGCTATGGCCAACTGATCTATTATTTCTTTCTCAGTCTTCCCGTCCTTGTTGTAAGTCGGAGATTGAATTTGTTGCACGTAACACGGCAGTATCGCTTCCAATGTAATCTAGAAAATGAACAAGACTCAGTCAAATACATGTCCACAGGTTGTAAATATTTTTGTAGGTGCTATATATAAAATTGTTTCTTCTTACCAACATTTGTTGCCCCCTTACAGAATCAGGCGCGTATGCGATCACCATCACGCAAAGTGATATGCAGTCTAAGACATTGACCATTTCGTTTTCATCGTGATAACAAAAGTCAATGGCTTTCAAAGGCTTCTCTTCTTTCACCAATTCGTCTATGTTTAAAGGGTCCGGTGACGGGGTTTCCAAACTTAGCAACAAATTGAACAAACACGTAGCAGGAACCTTCAATCGTTTAGAAAATAATACAAACATTATAGTTATGTGTTTTTGGTAATTATTAACTAATTATCAACATTCTTCTGCTTCTCTCTCGAGCTCTTTGAGTAGTGCTCAATCAAATATTTATATTACAATTTTTAAAAGTCAATGATTTAACACGTTCATTGTCATACTATTAAAATCCAACAATATCGAAATTGAAAAGATAAAATTTATCATGTTTATTATTTCTTTAACCCTTCTGTAGTTTTCTGTAATCAGTATATTATGGTAACAATTCATTTCTAAACCCGATAAAAAAATATTGTTACTCACACACGCTCAACGTGACAGTTAACGTGTTAAAGAGCTTCCGATAGTCACGTGATGGCATAATAAAATACCTTGTGCGCTTCTCCGTGAACGCTAGTTTCATCGGTGTCCAATATCGTCGAGACGCTTCCAAACATTTGAAGGATAAACGGCTTCCGATTCATAAGGTAAAATTGTTTAACAGCGTATTCTACAGTCGTCGTCACTAGTTTGTTCGTTTGATGAGTCGAATACAATTGTAGCAGCGTCGGTATAATCAGCAAGTATCCATTAGTTGAGAAAATATTCTTGAAATTGTGAGCCGCGTTTATGTATGTTGCAACAACGTATCGCAGAATACAAGAGTCCTCGCTATGAATGATTATTGCGCCATTTAAAACGTTCAAGAACAAATGTATGTCCCCGGAATAAGCGAAGTTGCCAGCCATCGCCTCGAACATTCTTGCGATTAATTTCACCCACATAAACTTGTGCATTACGTCCAGGCCAAGAAGCTCCTAAATTGAAAAAATATTTTTACATACTTTTATATACATTCTACAAATTTTGTAAAATGTCACAACTAAACTATGGATCTTAAGTTAGTTTTTCTATGTCACTTACTCTGCCAATTTCGCCACCTTTGTACAAGTCCAAGTCTGCCTCTAAAGCTCTCCTCGGAAACGAAGGAAGCTTCATTAATTCCTCGTGAAGAAAGACAACTCTTTGCACTACCATGTCGACATTCTTTAAAATCGCCCAAGTCAGCAGAACTTTGCCAATTTCGACGAACTTGTGCACCAATTCCTGGCGTTGCAAAGCATTGAACGCGTCCTCCGGCTTCATATGAACTATTTCGATTTCGGAGAATTGAGATCTTCCTTTGAAGAAATAATAATCCCGAACGTACGACGATGGGTTGCGAATTTGGTCTGAAATTAATACATAATATTATGATATAACAATTGATGATGTTTTAAATAAAGGGCTTAGACAATTAACTGTTTGAACACTAAACCTACCGTGCACTAAAAGTGCAACTGAATTTATTTGGGTTGTATTATTAAAGGAATAATAATTGTTTTCAATTGAAGCATCTTTATCATTTGACCGAGGTAGTAGGTTTAGTGTTAAAGCGTTCGTTTTAGACGTAAAAAGAAACAAATACTACTTAATACTAGTAATGCGAATTTATACGAACGTGTTTTGTGGTCGACGAGGAAGTACTCGCGCTGTTTCGATTCCTCGATACCGAAGAAGCTCAACAATTCCCGAAGAATTTGACAGAATTGCGTGTCCTCTTGCACAGGGAATTGCGAAGGAATTCCTCCTGCATCTGGATCTTGAGGACCGTGGACAACAATCTTTTTTGCTGACGGAACGTTTGCCGTTAACAAAATCGAAGCGTCGCACTGTTCTTTCCGTAATATTTGCTTGAGATCTTTAAACATTATTCCGTGTACACTGTGGACTACCTATATAACAATATCGTTTCATATAAATTTGATATCGATTTTCTCGAATAGAAATATTTAAAGCCCTTGCTCTTTCACATTAACGTATGAAGTGTATGTACAGACTTTATTTCGTGGAGTTCATCAACTTTGAAAGTATGAAATGTAATTACCATCCACAGTATGGATAATGCAGTCCCAATTAATTTTTGGCCCTCTTCATGTGGAGAGCGCACATAAAACATAACGTATCCAATTATATAGTTGTACAAAGCAAAGGCAGCTTGTTGCGGCAACTTCGGTACAAATCGAATGAGATGCCTTAAAATTTTAAACATGAGTTCCTGCTTGTCCCTTGTTAGGCGTTCCAATACGTAGCGGAGAAACAGTGCGCTGTCTTCGACCAAACAATTCCAGATCACCTAATGGGAAAAGATACTATTAATTTTGTTGTGCAAACGTATTTTTCTTTGGAACACAAAATCGTTTGATATGAGCTGGCGATTCGTGTGCCATACATTTCAGTCAAGGAAATAGAGTGGAATAACAGATAGTATTTAAAGGAAATATGAAATAATTAATAAATGTTCATGTCTCTTTACCCGAGATGAAACGTTTCTTCACTAGACTGGAAAAATAATAAACTATGTTAGCAGTATGAAAAGGTATCAGTGCACTTTTAATACTATTAACAAGGGAGATGATTGTAGTTATTATTCCGTTTCGTTCATTTTTCTGTGGTTTATATTTTGATAGTTTAATTTTCTATAGTTTAATACGGTAAGGTTTCTTAAAATGAAGGCCTTAAAATATAAAGCCAGTTGCACGAAGTTAAGATGGCATTCCAAGTTTTTGCAATATCCATTAATATTAATTGGACAGCGTACGCGTTAAATAAACAATTTTTTCCGTTTAAATTCTTACTTGATAGGCGACTTCGTAAACGGCACTTCCATCGTCGGAAACAGCAGCATCGTCGAGTAGGTGAATAATTTGGACGATCGCCGAACATAATGAAGAGGGGAATAACGAGGGTGCTGATTGACTGTGGTGAGTTGTGTTCCGCGCTATCGTTTCACCTCCGTCTTCATCACCGACGTTTCCTATAGTAGACGAAATTGTTCTCCTTTCAACGGATGTACGAATTTTGTTTTATTCGTGGGTTTATTAAATTTTTCATTTTTATTGTACTAGTCTTGAAAAAGGATTTTACACAATTACTTATTTTTTAAAGTGTATAGATATCATTACTAATTCACACCGATTAATTTGTTTTATTTTTCAAAGAAAACGACAAGTTTTCAAGCCTCTATTCTTTGCAAGTATGTATAAAAACCAATTTACAACCGAAATTTCGATAACGCTTTCTCCTTTCGAGACACCCTGTATATCCATATAAAAACATAAAAAGTTATCGTGACGTAATTATTGCGAATCGATCGAGCATATTATAACTACATGTTTTAAAAAATTGCTAATTGCTAATAGCATGAGTATTATTAATATTAAAATTGCACCTGACTGGTTTATAAAATATTATATTTGCAAAAAATTGCGACATGCATTGCGTATAGATTACCAAGTATTGATGTTATAATATATCAATGAAGGCAAAAGCGTTGAAAAATAATTATTAAAGAATAAGTTCACTCGTACAGCATGCACGTTCATGTCGAATAGCAATGATCGTCTTAAAATATGTAATTGTTGAAGCTTTAACAAAATTAAGAAACTTGTTGACCACTATATTTTGCTCAGTTTGCGTACAGTGGTCCGCGAAGGCGTGGTTTTGGGCGGAGCTAGAGCTGTGCTCCACAGAGAAGTACTTGATGATGCCAATTCTAATAGGTCTAGGGATTTTCGATCACAGAGATATTAATTACTGTCGTGTTATTGATTGCCTTGGGCGGAGTCAGAGCAGTGCTCTGCAGGCAGTAGATGCTGATGCCTACTTTAATAGATTGAGTGGTCTGGGTCAGGTCTGGATTAGGGTCATACAGATAGAAATTATTGTAGTGATATTTAGATAATCCTACAACAGCTTAGTTGGTAGAGCGGTGGACTGTAGATATGTACTATGTTCATTGTAATATTATTTAGGATTTACATATTGTGCAAGCAACAAAATAAAATTGAATGTTCACTCTTGTGGGCAAACACTATTTTAGACCATCTGTACATAGTGGCTTGATTGCTTTGGGCGAAGTCAGAGCAGTACGTGTCGATAGCTAGCTAATAGATCGAAGGGTCTCGATCACGCAGATATTAATTATCGTGAGGTTGTTCAATATTCGCATATTGAAGTGTTAACAAAATTAAATGGAATTTTCATCCTTGTAGACTGACCACAGTGGCCTGACTAGGCGTGATTTGATTGCTTTGGGAAGAGTCAGAGCAGTGCTCCATAGGGTAATACCTGCCGATGGTTAGTCTAATAAGTTTCATATGTACAAGTGTGGTATAATTTTATTATTCACCTTCATCGTGGTCATCCCCAACAGGACTAGGTTCGTACGCCGCTTGCACGGTAATGGGTATAGTCGTGATCAAGAAGTTCTCCCTCTCTTCGCGTTTCTTATCGTCTTGCGCCTGTAAAGCCTTTTTTATGAGTTCAGTTTGCTGCTTCTTACGAGTTTTCGTTGCCGTCACCAGAGACCTCTAAGTAATAGTCATAATATACTCTACTTAATCTACTGAAAAGCTATGATCTATACTACGGAAGCTATTGCTAAAGCGCCAAGCAGACTTACATGGTGTTCCTGATTGATCGTCACTTCTTCCACCTTGGTCTTGACCTGCGGCATCCAGGGCGGATCGACAACCGGCAACGATTCGATGCCGATTTTCGGAGAAGGCAACGTAAACTCTATCCCAGGCGGTGGTACCTTGAAGGTATTGTGAGCGTTTTCTTCCATTCGCGGCCATACTTGATACCGTAGCTTCCACAGAACTTGGAAACGTAAAATCGCGTTTATTCGCACGCTCGCGACGCTGTGCTGCAGACCATGGTGCATCAGTTCGCTCGCTTGATTAGGAGCTCGCACCGCCGCGACTATGAAAAGTGACGCAGCCGATGCTGCTACTTCTTGATTAGATTCTAACAAAAGCTCCCAGGCGACCGGCAAAACGTCCACGAACAGTTCTTCTGTCATCACCACCGCTCCTTTCACTAACGTTGCCAGTGGCGCGTGGAACACGTCTTTCACTTGTGCCTTGATGTACTTCAAAATCGCTGGCGGCTCCTTCTCCGATTCTTCTGTCTGAGATTTTTTCAGGCATTCTTTGCCTTTCTCGGAATCTTGGTCCGCTAAATCCTTCGACGAGTCTCGTTGCGTTAAGCGACCAGATTGGGAGCCATCTATGTTTTTATCAATTCTATACCAAGGATAAAAATATACGTTCTTAAGATTAACGTTTTTGTTACGTACAGCTAAACACAAAGTACACGGTACACAGATGTGTATTGTTGCTAGTCACTGAGAGTTGGGATCTCTGGTTTTTCACGTGCAAAAGTATTGTAGTAAGGAAAGATAACGAAGAGTGTTACTGCCACTGGTAGAAGCTGTTCGATCTAACCGATGAAGTGTTCTTTTCAAGTGAATTTTTACCTAACCCATCATATCTAATGAAAATATAAAAATCAATGGGTTTGTGCGTGTACGTGTAGTGGGTATAAAATGAGAAAAGTCTCTAATTTGTAGAAGGGTTCAATCATCCCCAAGTGTTGAAGATATTTTTTTGATGATCTGTGTCGTCATTTTCATTGTTTAATGTGTCACTAAAAAGTATTCCGTATACTATAGGGGCAAGAGCATTTATTATTCTATTTTCTAATATACAAGGTGTCCAATCTAATGAATATTTTATTGACTATTTATAATAGCAAAAAATATGATCAGGTCTGATGAGGCGTGTATTCTTCAAAAAAATGTTGGTCTCTAACATCTTTCCTATTATCAATAGTAATTAAATTATGTAAAATGTTCGAATTAGCTCGAACACCCTATATATACAATATCATTTTTAACAAACACCTAAACAATTTTTCCAACAATCACGTTCACAAGTTCAATCGACTACTTTCCTCCAGGGCTGGCAAATACTGTAAGAATGTTTGCTAAAACTGTATCGCATTGCCAATAAGCAATAATTAGCTTGTAAGCAACAAGTTTCTTCTTAAAGCGCAGAAGAGATACGAGCGTAAGTTAAAATACTTGGACTTCGAAATATTAGCATGCAGTATCGTGCAACCTGTTAACTATCAATTGTACGGAAAGTAATTTTTCAAGACAACAATTGTTACAAGTTTAGAGAAAAAGTGGTGAGTTTGTAATGAGCTCTGGTGGCGTATTCACATGAGATTGATGTGTAATGTATGAGATCGATATTTGTAAAGATTACTTGTATTTCTTTCCTACGCTGTCCTTCCTTCGTACAGGGGACACTTGAGTGCTGGTCTGCTCGGACACTTTGCGGCTGCGCTTGTCCTTCTTACTAGTCTCTTTCTTTTCCGCGTCGAAGTCGAAGATCCCTGTACCATTCAGAATTCCGAACTTCTCACCATAAATCTTTCTCACGGACTTGATCAGTCTACTGCTGGCTCGCATTTGACGCCGATGACAGTACGGGTGGCAGTAGTTCTGGTGCGTGCAGTAGAAATTCAGGGAGTTGGAAAATTGCACCAACACCTTCATCCATGGGAAATTTTTATTCGTCTCATCCGTCTCGTTACTGTCGCTGGGACTCTCCGGCGGTTGGTCGTCTATGAGTATTCCCGGGGACTCTTCACCACTAATTTCACCGCAAAAGCCGGGTTCGGATGTGTCACTTCTGTCTGATAACGAGCTCACTTTCCTCTTCGATTGGATTGAATCCGCTCGTTTCACTGCAACTGATAATTAATCAACGTATTTAGTAATTGTATTGTTACGCTCACTGTAACTGTGAGAGAGGTGTAGAACGAATATTTGAAATAATGAGAAGCAAGTATTTCATTTACAAATATGCCCAAAAACATGAAAACTAAGTATTACACGTGATCAGCGAAGTTTTGATTAGCACCGAGAATAATTCTATTTTCAAATGTTTTATTATAGAACGTGAGTTGTAGAAGAAGATGTATAGGAAAGGAAGACTTTCTCTTCAAGTGTGTGGCATATTGATGAAAAAAGTAGGGAAAGTGTTAAAGAAGAATAGGTTAAATATATTAAATATATTACATGATTGTCCAGTAGCTACGTACGTGTAGCAAGGGAGTGTGCATACTATAAAAATGTATTATACAGAAAAACATGTTCTTGTATTTACAAGTAACTCTCGTATAACACGGTAGTTAGGTGGGTAAAAATTAACAATATTACACTATGCATTAAGTCATCCCATGAATGTTAAAATGTAAAATTAAGAAACAACTTAGGAGAACTTATCTGTAAGAACTCTGCTGTAAAATATCCATTTTAAACATCAAGGGTATATCAAGAGCATCAAAATATTGTTTCTAAATTTTTTTTTTAAGAAACCTGTTCCTTTTTCTCGTGTATCTTTCCTAAAAAGTTTATAAAGATTTGGAATATGAAAACCGAAGAATTTTTCTAATTCCCCAATATTTTCTTAACCATGCTGTACGAGGATTATGCACAAATGAGAGTCTAGTAAACGGTGTATGTTATATTTTATGTTTGTAGAAAGAAATCAACTGATGAGATCAACCAAGAAATTAACTGTAATGGAAGAATCGCTAATGTAATATACACCCTACTTCTTTCATTCCACATGGAACAACGAATTGTTATTAAGTCTTCCTGTAAATTTCATAAAATCTAACATGCACCCTTCTACTAGATAGTCACACACCCATTCAAATATTCATTTGTTAAATTGTATTTAACACGATATGTTTCAACTCGAACAAAATTCCGGTGTCAAGTTACTAGTGTTGAATGATTGTAGTGAGCATATTATGTTAAAACGGGGTAGCAGGCCAACGAATGTGTTCCACTGTAAAATGGTTGCTCTTCTGCAGGCGTTTCTGGTACATGGTTCGCAGGACAAAAAAACATAATTAAGAAGTTATACCTTATCATCGAACATATGTATATGGGAACATTATTATTTAGCGTATGCAAAATAGACCTTCCAAAATGTGTCCCTACCATTTTTCAAGCAATTTGTGTGCATGTATATGTCTGTATGGAAGTTTCTAGTGTTTTGTTTCTGTGTTTACGTACCAGCTACAAGACAGCTTCTTAATCTGTCTGGAAGTATCAAGAAATGTATTTCGTACCATTTTACATGTCCATGGAATAGTTTGGAAAATTGGATTTGTATCAAATGTCTCACATTGTGGAGTTATTACGAGAATTTTGTGAGCAGTTAGTAGAAACAGTATTCTATATATGAAAAATTTCTATATGCTATTTTTAAATAGGGCTGCCATCCATTTAAGTTTATTTTGCATTATTTGCAATGAACTGAGTTGTCAGTTAAATTGAAGTTAAATTGGGGGACATTTTAGTTTAATTCGTAATTTTTTAATTTATCACCTATTTATAGTTGTATATGTTTTTATCAACAATGTGGAGGGAGGCCCGGGCAACTTCTTCTACTTTCTACTATTTCATATTGCCTCTATCGGATGCCCTATCCTAATCCCCCCACCTTTTCTTACACTCCACTGGAGTTCCGCAGGCCTAGTGTAGAGGTGAATACTCTCTCTCCTAGATTAATGGTTCTACAAATGGCAGCCCTATTTCTACCAAACGCTGTCGTCAGCCGATATGAACCTCCTTCGGTTAGTACTTACAGGCTTCGCATTCGGTGTCCTTGCCCTCCTTGGTGTCGCGTCTAAGTTTCAAACTTCTTTTCTTAAACGATCCGGTCGTATTATCCGTGGTATCGCGCCGAAGAAGAAATGGCCGACCTTGCGGTGGTTGTACCCGCTTGGCCTTCTCCTTTTCCGCACTCTGGAAATCCTCCCCTTGAATTGTAACAGTCGATTTGCTACTACCTTCTGATTGGTTATCAGGTTCGCAAACAACAAAACTAATTTTGCGTTCTGCTGAAAATTTAATCCAGAGTGATTAGATTAAGTGAATCGAAACAACGTAATGTTCCTTCACTAATACTTACGAGAAGAGGATCAGGAGTGGAAATGCGGTTTTTAACGAGTCACGCTTCAAACGTAGGCCGCGGTTTGTTTTGTTTAAAAAATATCTCTCTTATTCATATACCCCGTTATTTGCCATTTGTGTACAGTATGTGATATTAATAGGTAAGAGTACTGTGGCAATAATGATCAATCCACTTTCTCTAATTTCTGATTAACTTTTACTTGAATTAATTCAGTTAATATTGACATAACTTATTAATTGTTCTAATACTTACACAATGTATATACACGTTTACAATCCAGGAAATAATAAATTAAATGATTCAAAAGGTTGACAATGATAGTTTTTGAAAAGATTACTTTTAGGCTACAGAGAGTTAGAGCAAAGATTTAGTATGAAGTAAATAAGAGGTTTGACATAAACAATTAAAATAGTTCAAACTATATAATTTACAAAGAATATTTTTGTTTTGAATTGAATTAGAAATTGAAGGAGAAATTGAAGTAGAAATTCTAAAACAGCTTATTTAACCTAGCTACTATGAATACATTACAGTACATAAATAATTTGTAGTTTAAAATTATTGATTACAGTGTACAGCGCATAGTAGAGTAAATACATAGTAGTAGAATTTTGTCGAGCATAATTAAAATTATTAGTAGAATCACTTCAAAGAATGGGCCAAAGACAAATTATTTCGTTAACAATGAACTTTCAGCAATAGCAACGAATGTTCAGTTTCAGATAATGTCTGAATATTTAATGATTATAATAATCTATAAACTCGAAGTTCAGACCTACGATCTGAAGCTGGACTCATTACAAAACGTATTTCTTCTTCTGACCTTTTCCTTGTTAGCATGTTTTCTCTATAATGCAAGTGTGTTTCTAATTAAACATAAATCATATAGAACCGTCAAATATAGAAAAATATTCGAGAAGCGATAAAGACTTGACGTAGGTAGAAGGGATAGAATCAGAAAGAGTTACAAAGTAATATGAGCAGGATTGTCAAGAAGCGAAAGAAATAGATTGAGGAGGATACTTGTATGAAATAGGAAAATAGCGAAGCAAGTAGTGATATCTTCGTCAGTTGTGGTAGAGACGTGAACATTTCTACCGCGAAATATAGATTCATAAAAGAATTAATAATCATAGTATTGGAGATATGAAGAAGAGATGATTCGAGTGTTTCAATCGGACGAACAAAGATAAAAGACGAGAATTGTCGCGTGTAAATGGAATAGTAAAAATAGACAATCGATTGAACAAGAAAATACAGAGTTGTATTCGACGAGAACGAAGGAAAGTAAGACGAAAAGAAAAGTAGTTAAAAAAATCTTTAAAAAGTATAAATAGGAAAGAGAAGTAAAAGAAAAGTAATCGAAGAAATAATAAAATTGGGAGAATTAATCTTCCTTGAACAAGTTGAAGGATATTGAAACACATACACAAAACAGAGAAACATAAAATTTTTCCTTGGTTCATTGTGCACCGTATTGGTTGTTTCTAGAAATCTTTTGTATCACTCTCGCATACATTTTCGTTTGTCTTCGCAGTATTAAGAAAACTTACTTGTTTTTCCATTCTGCTTCTTCGTTATGTCAACGCAAATTTTTATGGTGAAAATGAAATATGGAAATGATGCATAGGTACGTGTTCTGTATTACATTTTTAGGATTGCAGAAAGAATAATAACAATACGTTATACGGTACATGCAGACCACTCATAATCATTCGATCGATTTTAAACACGATAAACTTAGATAAACAATTTTTTTTTAGCTTTCCCATTTGCATCGCTTACCAGTATAAATCATTGTTAACGTTTTTATAATTAGTGTTTGCTTTTTGAAATTTATACTCACTTTTCAAAAGCAGAATAAAGATTAAAGTCGTTCAAATAATAATGATCGGTACTGTACAGGAATATAAAATGAAAGACATGTCACGAACCATATTGTAAAAGAGAGAAGGTGAGAGATGAGAGTGCAAGGGAAGAAAATTTACACAATCAACGATGTTATAAACTCCACAAGTTTCGATTACAATGATTCATTACTTTTATCGAGGAATTTGTATGAAAAAAGGGAAGAGAGTTGGAGTCAAGTCAGTGCGAGTGGCGATAAGCAATGTCGCCAGATTAGGAGAATTGAATCGAATTGACGGGAAAAAGTTACCCCCTCTCTGCCAGATTAGTTACGTGACATTGTGACGCATGTATGAGAGAGACGTAACGCATCACGTGACCGGGCCATGGCGGAAGCGTGGGGGAATAGCATCGTAGAAGGGGAAAGTAGAGTGGGGAGGCAAGTCTTAATCTGGCGACAAGCGTAAACTGAGAAAATTAACGAGACGATAAGAATGCGTTTGTAGGGCAAATGGCAAGCAGAATTTTTCTCGTAATTATACAGGGTGTTCCAATATCTTATCAGAAAGGAAAATGTTGTATTGCTCACAAGCAGAACTGAAGGACTAATTAAATTCACTGGGCGAGTATTCACTATAATACATCCACTACATTGAATATTCTGAAACACCCTGTATATAGTATTGTATTGACGAGAAAATATAGAAATAACAATGGAGATGGAGATGGATTCGAAAAATGAACGGTTCTGGTACGAGGAGAGGTTTTGAACTTCAAATTATGGACACCATAAGCGCAAATGAATATGGAAATTAATTTTGTACAAAGAAGCAAGGAAATTAGTTATAACCTGAAAGAAATTCACAAAGGCTATGTATAGGTACACAAATAAAATGCATCACACAATTATTACTTTTTACAGAAATATACATGAGTGTGTCACATGAAAATTTTATCGGCATACTACAATTTACGTCCAATAAGTTTCTTATCGATACTTACCTACAATCGATTGAAGGCTTTGAGCTGATGTTTGGGAATGACCCATCGATGACAGTGCCATGCTCCATCGTCGTATTGTTTCTCTGGGCGGCGGGTGTTCTTTTGTTAAAAGTTCATTAAGCTTTGGCAAAGTTTGATACGTTTCCCTTAAAAATGCTGTCACTTCCAAAAGTAGAATGCAGGCAACGAGACGAAGCGCGACCGGGCACTGAGATCCGTAACCGTTTATACTGGCTGCAATAATTGTTAATTTATTAATATCATATTGATAATCATATGCTCGACATTTTCGAATTATTGGTAAAGGAAGGAACCCTCTTTTAAACCCTTGCCTTTTTAAATTGGTTTTAATCTAGAACACACAACTCGATGAATTTTTAATTTTGATGTTCTAATAAATGGTGTCCTACATATAATGGTGGTGGAAAGATTTGGATAAAAAAAATTGATTCATTGTGGGAGTCATTAATTAATTTCCACACTTAATACGAATGATTCATGTATCTGAACGGTTTAACAATTTACCTTCGTCGAGAAAGTCCTCTTCTTCATCTTCGATAATTAAATCTCTCTGCTTGCCTTCGTCGGAAATCATTGCTGTTATTTGATCCATATTCTGCTTATCTTCTAGCAACAACTCTTCCAGACGTGCGCCAATGGCCTATCAAATAGAATTTATTAACTAACTGCTTCAAAAACGAAATATGATAATGCGTATAACGAAAATATGAGTCCTCCATACTGTCAATGTAATTGATTATATGCGATTTAACCAAGAAAAGTGTCTCCTACTATTTATCCCAATTCGCTATGACAATTACAAAGAAATAATGATATTGTTAGGCGCGTTGTACCTCTGCCCACTGGTAAAATAATTTTCCAGCAGTACGCTGTGTCACGTGAATTCTGGTAATCATCGAGGCTGCAGTTTGGCTACTGATTGGCACTGATGGGCGATACGCAGGGAAATTCGATTTCATCCATGTTGGCCATTGCCCCTTATTGCATAGATGAACAAAATGTGCACACTCTAACAGCAAGCATGCTCGCGCCACTACCGGTGCGTATGGCTAGAAAATAATGTATACAATTATTTACAATCTATAAGCCATTCGAAAGAAGATCATTTAAACCATTTCACAATTCGGTTTTGCCGAAGCGTTACGGAATTGATTTAATATCGTGTAGATGTAAAATGTTTTTACAAGATCTAAGATGGCCGCCATTAGATAGTGATCGGGAACCGAACCCGGTTGGCAAGTCTCTAGCAAGAATGAAAATCTTTGCATTCCTTCGAAGATGGGGTTGCGAGGTACCAGTCTCCTTTCTTTCAAGACAACGAATTCGGATTCCCTCGAAGCTTCGCCGGATTCCAAAGAATTTCTTCTACTGAAATCTGTGTAGAATCAGATTAGAACAAGAAGTACTCCAGTTGGTTCGAGTACATTAGTAAATTGAACAGAGTGAGCAGCTTCATTATATCAACTTGAATATCTCACTTGTGATGTTTATCTTTAACATTTCTCTTATCATCAGAAATAAGTGAAACACTCTAGGAAATACTCTAGGCGCAGTTATCAGAATTCATTATATACTCACAACTTCCAGGTGCCTCTTCGAAGCTCTCTTTCTTTTTACTCTTTCTAAAGCCGATTTTCGTCAAAGGGTTTTTCATCCGCCGTATCGCTTTTTGGAAAGTTAAACCCACGCTTGAACGTAAGATACAAATGATAATAATCATTATTACTATGAAAACATTACAATTAAAGATTTTATAGATATCACGCGTGAAACAAAGTAATCTATATGGTATTTTTGCAACGGACTTTTCAATTTTTTGAAACTGTTGCACCACTGTACATTTTTTAGTGTTGCCAAATTTCCAACTTTATAATATTCATAATTTTCAGGTTTCCAATAAAAATTTACTTACCTGTGCCCTGACGCAGACGCACTACGATAATGACCATAATGAAAACTTGTTTGTCTGACGAAACTGCCGTCTGTTGGCGATTCACTGCTTTCATGACTGTCTGTGGAATCGGTCCTACCGTTTTCCTTTCGAAAGCAGTTAACTGAAATAGAGAATGTAAACAAGCTATACAATTTTCATTCTAAAATTACATTTTGTACCCCGTCAGCAAAATCTGTTCGAGCAGATTAAGACCAAATGTCTGCAATCATACTTTGCGTGCAAAAGGCGGTCATTTTGGTGCCAAGATATGCTTGCAACAGGATTTGCTACCTTTGGTGCCAAATTTATACCAAATCAAGAGCAGATTGCTTATTTGGTAATTATTAGAAGGCAGAATAGAATCTGTAAGTTATCAAAATACCTACCCATGCCACCGATTTGAAAGCGGGTCGATTTCCGGACTTTCCCACCTAAAGGCTCTATTCCCAAGTTGCGTTCGCTTTGCCTCGGCGTGAGAATGTAATGTTTTTTCCTTAAATTCACCAAGGGACTCTGACTGACTTTTGCATTCTCCTCACTTAGTTCTGTTTCGAGAAGACTCTAAAGTAGAAAATAAAAATGACGTCACTTCGAATGGGAAGATGTCTGTCCCACCATAATCATTGGCACATACCGCACAAGTCGATGATGTACTTCTCTTTTTGAAAAGGAACTTTCGAGTTCCTCTGTCGTCTACAGCGTAACAAGTATCATCACCAATGTCTGCGTGCTCTTCCAAATCTGATTGGTGTATATGCCTAAAATAATTATAATCCTCTTTGTAACGAATCCACCTTTGGTTACGTGCACTAATAACAAATAAACAACATTAACGGTCATTCAAGCAACTATTTCATTCCGGATTACAAACGTTTGCAGGGAGAACAAAATTCATTCAATTGAAAACAGCGAATAATTGGAAATAATTTTTCTGACCAATTTTTAATATATTTTACTTACATTTTTTATATAAATGAAACTTTTTGGATTATATGAAAACACACCTCAGAGGAATAAAAAGTGGTTTCTAACATTATTCAAAATTATATAAACTTATGAATACTACATAATTAGATGAGATTTATACAAAATTATTTTCATTTATTCAGTTGTGTTCTATTGATTTGTTCGTATTCACCCTGTTTATTTTGTATGAGAGAATCAGATTGTAGTTATTTATGCAAATATAAGTTGTTTAGTTAACTTATAAACGCTGGAATTAAGAAGAAATTCATATATTTTATTAGGTTGTCATTAGACAACGTAAATTCCATACATTCTATAAATGCATAAATCCACATTCTAATTATCAGATACAAATGTGCTTGCAAAATGTTTACCTGATAACGCGAGTCGTTTGAACGTTACTGTTGCATCGTTTGTTAGGTCGATCCGCGGAGTCGATGATTCCGCTCAAGATAACGCGACGGAAGATGCCGCAATGAACTTCCTTGACATAGGTCATGAACTGCCGGAGGTCGCAGTACAAGCCGATATTTTCCTGAGCCTTTAACTCTTTCGTCGATTTCAGGAAACGCGTGACCAACGGCTTAAACACACAGTTAAAAATGTGACCCTCTATCACGCGCGTCTGATGGCCACCAAGACTATAAGATGCGGCTACGTTTGTAGAAGCTGCAGTGGTCATAGTTCCCTGGCCGGTTACGTTTGTGTTTCCGAACATGCCTCCTCCGCTAACCATCCCGGGCCCCATCAAATTAGCCCCGTAGCTCGCCATGTATCCAGTTTGCGACGCAACTTCGGGGGATTTGCTTGAACCCCTTTTCTGATCTATCGGTGGTAATCATAGAGAAGTTGTTAAGATCTGTAGAAATTGACAGTCAAGGGCAACGAAGCATCTGCGATGTAAATGTTGACGCATCGGTAATTAAAAATTTTATACAATTTGGCCCACAATGCTCATTCGAAAAATATACATTCAGATTTGAAATAACCACATTGAAAACGATACGATTAGGTTTGTAGTCGGCTCCTTGGGAGAAGATATCTGACGACGTTATAATCATCTCCATTTCTAGTACAGTAATGCCTCCATATTTGTGAAATTGCATGCACATTTGTGAAATATTTATCCTTACTAACACGGATGTAATCATTTTTTTATGACACTTTCTCTGACATATTCGTGATATTTTTCTTATTAAAGTGAATACTTGTTCAATTCATTCATTTGAATTCTTCATTATCTGAATACATACAGAGGTGGTTTCAAGCTTTACTTGAACGATAAACGATACACGTATCGTGGATTAAACAAGTGCTTCGAAATAGATCGTGTTTGGTCTCATTTTATTCAGAAAAATGTCACGAATATATTGGTAAAGTTTCATGACAAATCAATTAGAAACAACAAAGTTTATCCTGAAACACATATCGAAACATTACTGTACTTTGAACGTGGTATGGACGGTTATTACGTGTTCAGGTGTCTTCTTTCAAGATACAGACAATAAGACATGTTACATTAACACGAACATACAGGAGCTTGAAAGCGAACAAATACACACGGAGCGATTTTCGTTTCCCTCGATTTACTCACTAAGTGGAGATAGCAACGAACATGGATCCACGCAGAATCCAGTAAATGCGTGAAAGAATTCCAAAATTTCTGGTAGTGGTAGGTCCCGCACCATTGTTCTCAGGAATCGCGAGAACTGCTTCGAACTGGCTCGATGCAATTTGCCCAGGATTGTTTGAGCCTGCGAACGACAGAAATCCGCATGTGGTCCACGCATTCCTTCCATGCAGTTGTTCGGACAGCCTAAGTGCTTCACTACTCTCATTACGCAACTCATAAGGACACTGTGCGACAACGATTTCGCCTTTGGCGTATTGTTTCGATACTCTTGCTCGTTCTCCGATGACTCTTTCTTCTTTCCGGTTTCTGACTTTTCTATCACTGTTGCAGACTCTGCAAGCAATGAGATTGTACATTACTATACTCCGGATGTTTATGCAAAATAAAAAGAGCTAAATATAAATTTATATTCTTCATTAATAATTTTAATGTGGGGAAAATAATATATTAATACTCTTAAAATCTTTTAATATTTTTACTGTTTTAAATTGCATTTGCTAATTTTTGTTATAAATTATGAATTAATTATTTTCATGGATTGTGATTAGACTGCGAATTTTCATGCATTTATGGCATGGTGTACCTTTTAGTTAAAACACTTTTCCTTCCTGCAGATTTGTATAAAATAATTCTTGAAAATGAAAATTTTCATAGAGATTCTCAATTTAATTATTAGTACACTGCAGGTCTTCATGCAAATTACAAATTTTTTACCTCAATTGCAACAACATGCTTAATTTGTTTGATTAAAATTTGTTTCACTGTGGATAACAGTATTCCATATTAAGGGCAAGTTTCATCGAATGTTTGTACAAAGACGTACCCGCTATACTCCCCGCCATTTCTTCGCGAAGACACTGTTTCATGACTCCCATGTCCATTAAAAGTTCCACCAAATTCAAAATATTCTCACATACTCGCAAAGTACAGCAGTTGCCGTCCCTCATAGCAACTGAACGAACAGCCTGGTAAAATATTAAGCAAATACTGTACATACATGTATAGCTGCATACGAATATTAAATGTTATTTACTAAAGGCGAACCTACCTTTAGTACCACTTGCAGATCAATATCACCTTCCTTAGTGATGTAACAAGAAGACCCAGGCGCTTCCGGAAACTCGTCGCTACCGTAAGTAATATTAGAGTCTGTCTGCGATCGTGTAAGGCTGGGCTTCCTTTCGGAATCTAAACGACTACCGCGCATACTGATAACGTCTAATTGACTGTCGATCGAAGCCTAGAAAGAAAATTGTAACAAATCAGTTATAATATATCTAATTAAAGAACAAAAGCCGACACATTACGTTTGATATGGGACTAGACACTTATGACGCTTAGAAAGTTTTGTCACATAGTTCTCCTAGATAAATTTTTAAAGTGTCCGATTAAAGGAACATTTTCAAATGTAGTTTATTGTCCGAGGTTATAAATAAAACTTACTCGTATATTCGTTGCAAACTACACAGTACTTATTATCATTCAACAAATACTTTTGGATCTATCTAGGATTTTTATACCTATTCTTCAATATGCATTTTTACCCTTGGACACGCTTCCTTCTTCAGTTTAAATATTGCTTGAGTTTCATTGTTTTTACTGATTGAAGAATTAGGATTCTCACTTGTGCAATTCATTCAAAAAATTCGAAAGATTTTGATAAGCTTGCTGTGAGTGTAAGTGTTCATATTTGATTCATGAAATATTATTATGAAAAAGTGTTTTGGCTAAGATATGATGTCATTAGTGTACTATGTATGTAGTGATATATGTAGTAAGTAGTTGATTAAAGAATTCTTTGCTCCCAGACTTTATCAGAAACCAGCATTCTTTATCGGTTACACGATATTCTTTTTTAATGTCTTATTAATTGGACTCATACTACGAACTTGATTAATTGTTCTATTTTTTTCAGTGACGTTCATGAGTGAGACCCCTCACGTGGCAAGTTCTTCCTCCACAACAGGCCTGGTCAACTTCTTTTTCATCGCGAGCCACACGGTCCCCACCATCAATCGGTCCGTTCTCCCACCTTAGCGGAACGAAGAAGTGGGAGAACTGGCCAAGTGCGGCTCGCGGCCCGCGAGTTGAACAAACCTGCTCTACAACGTTTTGGTGACAATAATGCATAAAAATTCATGAGCGCAGATGGGATGCAAAGTTTCATGAACGTATGGTAATGTATTAGTTAATTTTCTTATTAGTTTAATCTATTAAAAGAAGCAAAATATATCCTCGAAGCTGAAAATGCAAATATTAGAATCGCGGTGAAAACAAAAGTCTCCAGAAATTGCACTTAAGCTGACATGCAATGTAATGTTCAATTTTACATAGCACTTTAACTATGTCAGAGACAAATCATACTTTATACTTGCTGACGTTTACGTTTGTTTCAATCATATAGCAAAACTTTCCTAGCATCGTGGAAGATTGTGTGCGGTCGTCGACCATCGAAATGAAAAACAATAACGCAAAGAACAGTGTAGCATCAGGGATTCGGGGTAAAATGTAATTTGTACGTTTCCTACCTGTCGCTTCATATAATCCGGGGATGGAGTGGGTGTGTGTTCCGTGACGGTGATAATAGGATTCGGGGCGGTGTATGATTGACTATAAAACCGACTTTGCTTCCTCTCAATACGAGTATCGCCGATGTACCTACAAGTTAGAATTCATCAGAGGCCTGACATAGTAGATCGACTGCGCCAACTCTCCCATGCTACTTCGAATGTGAGTCCTAGCTAAGCACTACTGTTTCAGCTCTAAGGTCCTTGTCTACTTTGGTGCGTCTGCCATACCATGTAGCATGCTCGATGCGTTCGTCAGACAGCATCTCACTACATACGTTATCCCAAATTTTATGTTCTGCCAGGATTCGTACTATTGTTTGTCTCATTTGACCCTTCGATAAATTAAATATTCCCATATTTTTAGACACAATTTGCGCACGATGTTTTAGGAAATAGAAGTACATAAATAAGTACACTGAAATTGCACTTTCTATTTAGAGAATTTTATAATGAGACTGTTTTTCGACACTTGGTTTTACCACTAGAAATTGTCTTATTCATAAACTTTTTATATCAATCAACGTTGATCTGTTGATCATACGTGTTGGAAAAGCTTAATAATTCATGGAGTATTTCATTAAATTTATTTGGTGTTTCGGCGTGTTAAACTTGATTGTAAATTACACATCGTCACTTTAATTTGAAGACTTTTTTGTGCGCGAAAATAACAAGGAAACTTTCTGTTTTTATGAAAATGAAGTGTTGTGTCTACAGAAACTAAAATACTATATTCATTATATAGTTGCGTATTCTTTACTTTTGTTAAAGTTTTGTTTTATTATGTACGGCACAAGTGAATGCAAATTGAACCATAATAAATATTGATTTTTTTATTTTTATCACAAGGGTGTAAAGATTATGAATTCTGGTTTGACGGCTTCAAACTTCTAAACATGAGTATGTATCAAATATTATTTATTATCCTAAATTCGTGTGTTGTTGTAATCAGCATATACATATATAATTAAAGTGACGATGCAATATTTTATTTGGACGTTTATCAAATAACATTTGGGAGCAACGTTTACCATTCGTTTTGAATATGGCCTGATATCATGCATAATTCTGAAAAGGTTCAAATCATCGTTCTATGTACTTTATTATTTACACGGTACTCGGAGTATAAACATTAAAAAATTGCAAAAAAGGAAGCTTAGAAGTTGTGGTGTACTTTTGCTTAGGAGATGGACGGTGAAGTACATTGCAGTGAAGTTTTGCGTATTGTGGATATTTGCAACATACTATTCCTATATACATTGAATTGTCAGAGGTTACGTTTTGTGAAGGATTCTTAGGAATATTCGCCTAATCATTGTGAAATATGCTCTCGAGGACGTCTTAACCTTTGCCAAGTGCAACAGAATAGTGGCAAATCAATTAAAAATATCAAAATTCTTTTCACGCTCGTAATATCGATAATACGTGTGTACGAATGTTTTTATTAGTCTCCTTAAATGATCGATGAAAATGGCGAAATGAAAAAGGAAGTTCTGCATACGTAGCAGTAGATTAGAACATACTTGAAAAGACATTATACGTTCTCTATGAGCCTCACACATACAGTGGATTCAAAAAGGATTGGTTAATATTTGAAGTATGACAATTTCGTTAAAGAAAATGGTACAATAATAAATTTCGACTCATCTTAAAGCTCGAAACCGCTGCTTTCACAACATCATCATTTATTTTTCTTGCAAATTATCATAGTTTAAATATCGGCAAGTTCTCTCGAGAATGGGAAATTTCACATACTTTTCGGAACCACTGTATATCAATATAACAATGCGCAGGAACCAGTGTGGTTGAATGTCAAATATTTTTCACATCGTCGCTCGACATCTTCAGAAAAGGTCAATTGTTACGACCACCCCTGCATAGAATGCTCAAGAATGCTCGCCCACACAAGACGATTTGTTCAGGCACGAAAAGGTAAATTCTTTTTTCGTTTCTTGATGTTTACAGAGAGAGATCAATATGTATGTTGACGATGAGTGTTATCAAATGAGTAGGCTACGGATCTTTATCCAACATACAATTTTTCTAAGTCAACTATAGGAAACAGAAATTAAATAAAAAATATATGTTTTCATAACTGTCAGTCACAAGAAGTGTAAAAATATTCTTAACCATTAACTGATATAGTATGGTCTGTGAAATTCCTTTAAATTTTCATTCATGGTATTTCCCTACAATTAAACTGCAATGCTAATTCTGCATTCGTGAAATTATTGACAGTTTATACAGGGTGTGATCGGAGGAGTGGTACAGCCGGGTAGGGGATGATTCTACATGTAAAAATTAATCAAACGAAAAGAATAACATTTTTTCGTTTGACGCCTCCTTTTCGAGAAAATCTAGTTTAAAGATCTGTCGGGTTCGCGTACTCTAGTCTACGCAGGAAGTAGAATTGATCGGCCATGGTCAGACGCGTCAGATGATTCCTATCAATCCTATCTAATAGCACGTGTATTTGCTGCATTTTCAAAATCGGTTTTCTCGAAAACGAAAAAATGTTTTTAGATTTTTTTCCAGTTGTACCACACACCCGGCCACACCCTGTATACGCGGTGTCTCATTCGAAGTTTCGCACGCATTTATTTCCCATTCTAACCTCGTTGAATTATCATTTAAGCGTATTATTTCAGCTTTTTGAACGATACTAAGTGATCTTGAATGACCTTGGAAGACGAAAGTGTTATAGGTCAGTGAATTCGTCTCGGGATAGGCTGCACGCTTACCTACATAAGAACATATAGTTCCATATGAAACAAAATTTAAAAAAACAGGGGTCACCTTGAGATCTCGGAAACAGGGTAAGTTTTATTTGAAATATTTTTCACGAGTTATAAAAATTCAAATGGGGCACTCTGTATATCCAAGTATTAGTAAGATTCATTTATTTTTAGCCACCGATTTGAGAGACCACCTATAGCAGTTAATTTCAACATATACAGTAGTTAAGGGTTAAATTTGCCTAATGCCTTCAGAGCTTTGGATTTGACTTATTCATTTTTGCTACAAGTACGTAAAATCCACTGTCTACAAATCAGGTTAGTGTAAGGAGGAGACCGTGAGGGAAATCAATGTGAAAAGTGATAGATAGCCTACCGGTGATTCCGGGTATCGATATATTGATAATGGACGAACGTCTCGACGACGTTAAGGGAAAGGCATGAGAAAATGACGTGTTTACAGTATACGTTGTACTTTGCCAACGTGCCGGGGCGGCTAGGGCGTGGCGTGTGTTTTAAGGATAATTGTGCGCCCTACCGGAAGCAGGAAGCTCGTAAAAGAAGCGTGTAAACCGAGCTGCAGTACGGAACTTCCTCCGAGTGACGTTGATGACTTACCCTCCCGCGGTCAGCTCGTTAATCAAGCAGCTGAGCACGAGTTCAGGTGTGAAAAGGCGAACGAGAGAGAGAGAGAAAAGACACAGATAGAGAAACACATTACGCACAAGTTTCAATGAAGATGTTCATCATCAAATTATGCAATACTCGAACAATTATGCTACCAATGAAATTAACCATGTTTCTTTACAAAGATGGTGGTCGAAGCTTTGCAACCTTCTTTTCGTCTGAAATTTCATTTCTGCGAATAATATGAGTTAAAAGGGTTAAAAGACAGAAATTACGTTTCAATTTTCGAGATGTCCCCACGTTTAGTTTAATATCGATTATGTATGGATCGATGTGGTAATGAAAATGTTACAGTACATTCTCAGCTGGTTTGACTAAAAACTATGACTTTTTGGGAATTTATATACATTGATGGAATCACTTATTTCATCACTCAATTATTTATAATATTACTATTTTTATATCTGATACTATTTATACCAAATTAATTGGAACAGTTTCTTATTGAGAAAATGTGCGTCTTTCTACCTTGACTGACAATGTAAGGTTCGTCGATCATAAGTTCAATATGTACACTAGTGATGCAATAAATACTACAGAAACTATTTTAGATATTTCGAATGGTTTATATTCTTGATTTCAGCCCTCAATTAAAACGTGAAAGTATTTAAAAACACGATTAATGCTGTTTTCTTACGTAATTACAAAATACTATGTATATTATCACATTTAAAGGCTATTAAACAAGATAAAAATCTTCTTTTGTGACACACGAATGAAGCATTTATTATGAACTTGTGAATATCTCAAAATGCATAATTTTCGAGTTCAGAACGTTCAGTTTCCAATTTTGTAAAACTAGATGCTAAAGTATCCACGAGAATATTAGAAACCATTTGATAAACGAAATTTCAGATGAAAAAAGAAAACATAATTCTTCGATTATTATTATCATAAAGAACAAGCACATTCATTAATGCAACATCATTTTTGGAAATTTTAGGGAAAGTTTCATTTGGAATTTTCAATAATTGTCAGTGTTGGGTGAATATTTCTTCAAGATCTGCGAATATTGATAGATAATAAATGATGAAAAAATGAATTTGCAATACGTAGAAGCAATGCTTATTTTGAAAACGATTTCTGTTATAAATTCTTCAACAACGATAAACAATTCAAAACACTTCTAATTTATTTTAAGTTTCTTATATAATGCATGTAACCGTGCTTATAAAATTCGTAATTAATAATTAAAATCAGGTTGTACACTTTTAACTACGATTAAGCAAAAGTGGCATTTCTCAATAAAAACTGAATGTTAATAAAAAATGGCTAGATAAATTAATTTCAATTATTATATAATACATAATGAAAAATTGAGACATTAGACATTATTTATCAACTCTTAATCTTGAAGTAGAAAAATTAACCCTACACTCACACTTTGTGTAATTCAAAATTATGTTTCGTTTTATATATTATACTTTTACCAGGAGTGGTAAAATGAGTGTAAAAATTAGTTTGAAGGTGTAGAATAGTCTATATAGTTAAAAATAAAGAGCGTATAAAAAATAAAATTGAAGTGGAAATTCTGAATAAATTCTTACAAATAATTCACGACGAAATGCCATTTTTGTATAGAAATAATTATGTTTCATTAACTCTGCTGCTACCCAACACTGATTATGTTCTACGCTTAAAAGGAAGTATTATTGATCTACTGAAACGCTTATTCTTGATTGCATACAGCTTAAGCATACTACGTCTTTTTTTTAGTAGGATTTATTTCAATTTTATCCTTTAAATCATTTACGATTCTACCAATAATCCATGCGCACGTACATACACTCGAATTCCCAGCACATTTCTGATCATGATTTGTTTATAATAATTATAAATGATAAAAAATGAGAAGGTTAAAAATTCTTTTATATCAAATATTTCAAACTTTTGAAACATTTCAAATGTTATTACTTTCAATCTGTTCTATCATTTTGCAAAGTTTCGTAGAGTAGATTATTATAAAACAATCCAGAGTCTCCCCTAGTTAGGTCAAGCTGTTGTAACAAATAAACTGGCAAAGTATTAGGAGAAGAATGGCGGATGAGAAACAAAACTATGCTAGAACACGCGTGTATGTAGGTACGGACGAACACGGAAAAACTGAAATGAAAGAGAAGAAAGTTTCTATGAAGACAAATATTTCGTTGTTTATTTGTACTGTCTATCCGTAAACTGAGATACGTACCTTAAACTTGGCATGCTCTTTCCTTTTATTAAATTCGTAGGGTGTTTAATGTGATCAACATCCTTTGCTTCGAAGATTTTCGAAGCTGTCGATGTGGGTCTCGTTAAATGATCATCCCCTGTATCAAGACTTCTATGGGTATCCTGAGACGAAAATTATATATTGAATTACATTTGCTGAAACATTACAAAAATACAGCGTGTCTCCCTATAATCCTGCTTTCCGGATTTTTTCTTATAATCGTGACGTTATTTTCCTCATGATACCCATTTTCAGCTCTCTAGACGGGGATAAAAAAGCAACAAAACAGAAACGAGCCGTTAGCCAATGAAACGATCGCATAATCATATTGCCGCCCTCTATAATTGTGTTATGATCCCCGAGCAGTGCGATTATAAGGAGGTCATACTGTATTGTATGACTATTTGTTACTGAATATTTATTACTGAGTTCTAACAGTTATTTTAATCTTAAAAATAATGGTTCCAGCATTTACCATTATTGTTAGGCGAACTTACAATTAGGCGAGCTGCACATATCACACTTCCATTAAACAAAATTAGATTTGATCATAAAATTTGTCTTTTACGATTACAATTGTCTCTAACGATGTCGCTTCTCTACTTGAACAATTTCAAAATATGTTAATAAGTCTTAATTAAATATTGTGCATTTATATCCATTAAAATACATTTATCTAACTTCTGCAAGTGTAGATAAATGAATATTTTTTGGTATTATTATGCCAGGTAGTGTATCGTTCACTATTGTTATAGTATAATAAACATTAAACGATTACTTCATGAGATAACTATTACACAGAAATATTTGATAAAAGTGGTGCTCAATGTCCAGGCATAAATTGCTACGATTCATAAATATTCCAAAACATTATTTTAAATTAATTCAAAACGAAATGTAACAGAAACAACACGAGCAAGATGCATGTGAAGAATATTTACATATAAAAGATTTATGTTGATACTTTTTCTCGTGGAGGAAAGCAATCTTTCGAATACATCGATCCTAGGATTGTTTAACCTAATTAACTGATCGATTTCTAGAACTTGCCACGTCAATCTTCAAGGGTTATATTAGGGGTCGTGATTTATGGTAGTAGGGTTGAGCGAATCAGATGATACTTAACGTCACATCGAAATCGATGCACGCAATAATAGAATTTTCCAAATATCGTTATGAATTGTCCAACAAATAGCAGCCTCGGGACTGAATATTCATAAATTGTTCGTTAACAGAACATTAGTTAATTTCCCAGTGTATTTTAAAAATATTTCTTTTGTTGTACCCAATGTTTGTATATGAAGAAGTGTGGATGAGACATTGTAAATGGAAAATGTGATAAATATGTTAAGCAGTTGAATTTTTAAAATAGCTGTCTCTTGTCTGACGATTTCAATAACCACAGAATTGATCAAAATGGTAAAAAAGCAACACTACTTAACAGTCAATCAATTTTAACCGATTACATGATCCTGGTTTGTTTTTTCTGGTGGGTATTGTGCCTGTGTGTGAGTAGATAAATAGATAATATATGATAGAAAAGGTATAACATGTTAACACGGTAATTGTATATCGTGCAATTGAGTAAATACGATTTACACGAAAAATGGTAGGTGTCCATTGAGAGAGAGCAAAAGTGTGGAGAATATAATCGGAGTTGCCAGATTAAAACTTGTGTCCCCACTCTACTTTCCCCTTCTACGACGCTATTCCCCCCGCTTCCGCCGCAGCCTAGTCACGAGAGGGTAACCTTTTCCCCTAACGTAGTGCTCTCTCCTTTCATCTGGCGACTCTGAATACAATAGACTCAAATAGTCTGTAATATCTACAGGCATTTATAGTGAAGAAACGTGATTCTCATTCTTTTATATTCTTAATCTTAGGACAGCGGTACGTAAGTTAGTTTTGACTTACTTTTTCAAAGATTTCATTTTATTTCTTATTTTGTGTGCTTTTGCGAAAAATTATTAAATAAATGCTTTCAATGAATTTTCTTAAAGCCACGTTCGATACTAAGAGTCAATACAAATTCGAAAAGTATGTTCGAAAATATTTCTAAGTTAACGATAAAGTCCTCGATAAGATTCGACTGTCCAGGATTAAAATAAAACTGTATACACAGAGTGTGCAACGAAAGTGTCTGGAAGAAAAGATCTTGATTGGGTTGTCAATAAATAAATAAATAAAACTTTTACAAATATTGCACAACAATTTTACAACTTAGAAATGTTTGGAAAGCATTTGAATAATAAGTATATGAGTAATCACCTGGTCGAATAACATTTTCGGTTCCTCTTGGCCAATTTTCTCAAGTGCCTTTTCTGATTTAGACAACAATTTCGTTTCGACAAACGCCTTCAGATCAGCCATTTTCATTCTTTTCTTCTTTTCACTGCCTCGTCTTGTGTGATTCGTTTCGCAGTCTTGTCCTGCGGAAATACTTTGTCAAATAGCCGGAAACACTCCACTTGAAACGGCAAGGATAATTATGTTTATGCACACCAGTTAGTATAGTCACTTCTCGAACCTCTGGCACTTCTATCAAATCCTTCGCTACGTCTTTCTTTTTACTTTCGGGACTTTGATAAATCGATACTTCAATCTTCGGGATGGGCAAGGAATTGCTACGGCGACGTGGCATCTGTTGTACTGATGTTTCTTCGTTGATCATGCGTAATCTGAGAACAAATCATGGAAAATTAAATAAAGTGGGCAACATAACTCACATGATCATTGTCATGAACACTCGAAAAATATTTTATAAACAAGAGTTTGCTTTATCATTATTATTATTATTTATTTATTGCTTTAAACCATATAAGCTTTATATATTTTTGTCTGGAATAATTTTCTCATAATTTAAAATTGCCCGTGTAATTGCCAAGAGCAATTTTTAAATTGCTCAAATAGTCAATCAAATGAGTATTTTAGTATTATTATTTTTAAATATCGCAGTTTGTCAGTGGAAAACAATTCAGAAGATAAAAAGCGACTTGTGCAAGAAATAATTACCGATGGTATAAAAATTGTAGAGCCCAATGAACTCCTTCCTCCTGCCACTGGGAGACGAAAAGGCACCTCAGAACAGCTACGTCAAGAAAACTGGCAGCTCGGACGTCCATGTCAACGACAACACTATTTAGGGGTCCTGCGGTACTAGATTCACTGACACCAACTTTTTGAGACCCCGATGATTTTGATTTCGTAGTATCCTGAGATTCTTTCTCCATTTTATGGTGTTTATCTGTCTTTTCCTTTTCTGTACCTTTACTAAACGAATAGCTGCCATTTGAATCATATTATGTCGCAGCTAATTAACTCGTACGCTACCAGCGTGATCGATAGTGATGTTTCGCTAGACTCCGGATGTTTATGCAAAATAGAAAGTTTGTCATGTGGTGAAAATAATATATTAATACTCTTAAAGACTTTCAATATTTTCACTATTTTAAATTGTATTTGCTCATTTTTGTTATAAATGCATAAAATCCGGAGTTTAGTGATGACTTTATTGAAGTTCGATCTTTTTGGAAAGGAACAGTAGCGAACGTGTTGAGCAAGTGTAAAGCAAATCCAAATTACTAACCCCATGCTCATAGTTTTCTCCTGATATGATTTGCAAGCATCGATTCCCGAAATTGCTGTAACTTGTTCTATCGTTAATGTGGATTTCGAGTAATCGTCTGTTCGTCCCATGGCTACGTGAAATATGCTTCCTTGGCCCTAAAGTCATTTAAGAATTGCTTGACTAAAGTGGAAAAGATATACACGACAGCAATCGAAGCAAGAATAAAGTAAAATCGTCTGGAACCTGATAAGGTCAAGTCTAAAATAGAAGTATTTGAATTATTCTTTACCCCATCGAGCGCTTTTTCCGATTCGCTGAGTGATGGTAATCTGAAGATAACCTGGTAAAAGTATTTGATTATTTTATCGATCGTAACACGTGAAGTCAATCAAAATATGCTTGTCTGGTAAACTCACTACATGTTCATCCTCTGCACCTGAACTTTCTTCGGGAATCGTCTCAGGGAATATGGTATCCTTCGGGGATGATACCCAAGTATTCTGCCAACAAAATGGATTATGGTATGGATATTTGTAAATTTCTTAATTTTGAAATGTTATAAATTAATATCTTTAATTGATACACAGAATCCATATGTTCACAACTATATGAAAGCCTAACTAAAACTCTTAGAATATTTTATAAATAATAAAATCTCATATTCATCTAATTTTTCGATGAAATATTAACGTTTGAAAATTGCAAATGTAGATTCAGCAGCACTACAGACTCTATTCAAACCATGGTTAAAACATATATTTCACTTACGTCATCATCTGATTGCTTCGTCTGTTTATCAATACTTTGGTCCGAAAAAGCACTAACTGACTGGCTGGGTGGACTTTCAACATCTGAGAATTGTATAATAAGTTCGCTTAAAATGTATGAACACGAAGCTTACAGTTTTAATTGATCATATGTAAAAGACCAATTGATGTGAGCTAATCGCTCAAATTATATACAGGGTGTCACCGATCTGGCGGTACATGTACCACCAGATCGGTGACGCTTTGTACATGATTGGAATTTGAGACATGTGGGAAGTATCACATGCAAAAAGAAAATAAGAAGAGCTTACTTCCGCCAACGAATACATCGTCGGATATCTGATGTTGCTTAGAAGACTTAAAAGAACGATTCCATAAAGCTTGCGGCTTAATCCTACAGTGAGCGGTAAAGCATGATGTGTCTGGGTGCCGACATTCGCATAAGGCTGTCCATATTTTTAAGCCGTTCTCTAACCGTAAGTTCGTTTTGAAATCGATGTCTTTTAGATGATTGCACAGAGGTGCGAAGAGGTAGACAAATAGCTGTCGAAAGTAAAGATTCAGTAAAGAACAGCTGAAATGTTTAGTTCTATTTACAACTAGACTGCAGATCTTTGTGCAAAATGAAACTTGTCCGTATCATTTTCATTAATCTCCAATTGTGACGATAAAACAATTTATAGTAATAAGGCAATATCACTTATAAACTTCATGTTTGAAGAAAATTTTTATTTTGCATAAAGATCCGTAGTCTTAGTTACCTTATTTCAATTGAAACGTGGCACACACTGAGTCATAATCATTGACTATAATGAATAGACTGCTTTAAGCATTTATAGCACAATTGAGTAGATGAAATTCAAAATGGTTGAAAGATTTTAAAGATTGAAGATGTCAATACATGATTTCTCCTCTATTGAAATCATTAAGAGAAGAAATAACATTCTGTTTGGTTTGTATTTCTTGCAATCGATGCAGAAAATTTTTATTTTGCACAAAGATCCGCATTCTAATAATGAATGACTTAATGAACAGTTTGAAAAATACTCACGGTCATAGTGGGTATAGAAAACAAGTAATAAAATGGATTTCCAGTGTCGGGTTCACTCTCGGAGCACTCTTCAGCAGCGTCGAGGAGTATCCAATGAAGAATGTAAAGAAGCGTCGTTTCCATAGCGCCGAGAGTTTGGAAATCCTTCCTTAAAGATTAATAGGAGCGATTTTCGAGTGACAAAGAAAACAAACACATTTTATAGATGGAAAGTACAAAGGCAAACCCACCTATTGTGCAGGTGATTGGCCGTGGCATGGAGAACGTAGGGAAGAGCGGCTTGGATCAAATGCCACCGTGGCACGGTGCCCAATAGCCGGTTCAAGCTGGGTGTCAGATCATTGCGGAGATTCTGAACCAACACCTTCTCGAGAGACTACAAGTAGAAGATCAAAGGATGTTTCAAATATCTATAACTAACGGGAACTAATTTAGTCAATGGAATCTTGACATGACAACAATTTCGGCACGAAATCGGACCGAAATAGGTGCAATAATCGAGGTGTGCCACGAAAGAGAAATCACACGATCTGTTTTTACAATACCCACCACGAGTTGTTGGAAGTTCTAACTAGACTGCGGATCTTTATGCAAAATAAAACTGTTTTGCAACGATTGTGAGTGTAGCAGGAGTTAAAAACATCATATATTCTTAGATTTTTATAATCTTTTACTATTTATTTTGTACTTCACCTAGCCAATTTCTTCATAAATGTAGAGAAAACCGCAGTCTAGTTCTAATGAACAAGATTACAACCAATGAGGTCCTATTGTACTACTTTGTTCAAACGTTCGTAGAATTTTTTTACTACCATCTCGATAATGGTCGATAATGTTTAGGTGAGAAATATTGTTTACGGTCTTACCCATAAACAGAATCAATTTCACGAGCCTGAGGTAAGCCGTTCGCTTATGGCACGGCTAGTATGCTCATATTTCTCTAGGTTGCCTCGCGTTCAGGAAAATGTAGTGCGATCTTCTTGGAGAATAATGAGTATTTTCCAAATTAATATTAATAATGGATTAATGCGAAATTTCTCATGAATCTGGGGAAAATAATGGAAGCTCAAGTGGTTGGTATGGTAAAATCAGCATACGGAGAGAGTGCTATGAAGATTGAAATCATTCAAGAAGGAAGAGAAAGAAAGGAAATCGGTGGGCACTTTATCGTGATAACGCGCTGGCTCACACGTTGATCCTTGTGCGAAAATTCGCACGTTTTAACGTGATTGTTCTTGATCCATATTCACCTGACCTAGTAGGACTTTTTTTGATTTACGGAGATAGAAAATGGCAAGGAAGACGTATGGGCGACGTTGGAACAATACAACGGGAAATGATTAAATTCTTTAACAGCGTTTCACAAGATCTCCAGCACTGTTTTCAACGAGGGAAACACTTTGGTGCGCGTGTACACGTTCAAAAGGGGACCATGTGCTTTGGAGAGGACGCCATCGATTTTGAAGACAATTGAAACACCGAATTTTGTTGATAGAATTCTACGAACTTTTTGAACAAAGTAGTATTGTACGAGGGTTAGTCAATAAGTTAGTTACATGGAAATGATGACCGTCATGTTTAATACATTGTTGTAGGTAAACAACGAACATACGAAGTTTTTATGTTTATTGTCAGAGCTGAAGAAAATATTTAAGTGGATTCCTTTAAGTGGACCACCCTGTATAAAATGAGTATGTATGCAATTACATAGATGGTCTGTAGACTGTGGGTTTTACGCATTTATGGCTAAAGTAGGTGATACGCAAAATAGTAAAAATATTGAAACAATCTATAAATGTTTGTGCAAGTTAGGTGAAAAATGTATATTTTGCATAAAAATCCACAGTCTAGTGATATATGTTTAAATAATTCAGAATACTAACCGTGCAAGCTTCCTTCGTCTCCTACGTATGCATTGAAATATAAACAATCGATATTAGTATATAATGCTTGAAGACATAGTAAAAATAGGATTGTAAAATAGTAAAAAGGTAAGAAAAAGGAGCAAGAGGAAAGAAAGTACTTGCGACAATAATAAAATGCAAAGCTACATATTACTACGTCATACGATCGATATATTGATATAAACATTATGTATTGATAGAATTGGTGCTGAAATTATTTACATATGAGAAATTATATAAATATACTTTTTCTGGTAGTGTGGTATAACAAATCTGAAAATGCAGTGAAACTACGATTCAATACCACTATCATACCAAAACGGTGCTAAAAGGCGTATAAAACTGTCCGTTCGACTTATAACATTATTATTTTTCCAATCTAAAACCATGCCTATGCCTAGGAGGTTCTACTAAAATTACAATGCGTAGGAAATATAAAATACCATACTATTATTAGTTAGAAATTAAACTGAGGAATAAATATTAGGATATATAACATTATTCTTTTACTGTAACATAAGGATTCATCATAACAGCTGTTTGTATTTCACGAATTTTCACATGCAGAAAAGCATTAGTAGGTAATATTTTCTAGAAGTAGTGAAAGTATTTCTAGTGATGGTCGTTCGATATTTTTGCTTGCAAGTTTCCAAGCAATTCAATCATATTCAATCATGTTCGTATGGTTCTATCAGACATGAAGAAAATGAAAATAAATATTTTTATAAAATATCAAACTGGATATGTTTGAACTACTCATTGGAAAAATATAAGGTGATGGTTACAGTGGACACGTGTTCCGACGAACTGACAGTAGATAAAGATAAAGATAGATAAAGATGCTGTAGATGTTTTACATAACGTTAGTATAAACTTTCTAAACGTTTGTAATTTTGTAAGTTTTGTAAACTAGGTCGTATTTGGCTCTTTTGAGTAGAGTGATTCGAAGTGACTGAAGTCCATCACCAACTATTTCTAAGAGTTTCGTCGGAATCATTGAATAGTAAATATGCAAGCATTGGGAACAGGCATCAAGCTTAGCGAACTTACATGATGGCCTGGCGCGTGTTGACAGAACTGCAGATGACACGTGGAGGCGGCAGCGCAGAGGAGGTTACTTTGTTAGTGCAGGTGGGGTAGGTACGGGAAAACGAAGGGTTGATGGGACACAGTTGGCAAGGAATTTTGCACGACATGAAATCCCTGTGTATACTTTTAGATTAACCAATTTCTTCGGATTCTTCAGATTTTGGTAGATGCAGTCTTCAAGACATGTCTAATATTTCCAATAACGTTCAAGTATTTCTAAACAATATTTATTTGAAATTTCGGTTTCAGCAATGCCGAATACTTCGGCGTTCGATTTCATGAGTGCAAAAAGCTTGAACACATTGTTCTAAACAACTTAACGCAATCTTGTCAATAGCGCATTGCATTTTCACCTGAGTTTCATAGATATGTCCCTGTTAATCTTAGCCACACAGAAAATCCTTATTATCGCAATCGTTTTTCCGTGGTATGTACATTGCACAGAAATGTGTTTAGAACATTCATACTAGTTGAATTTTTTGAAGCGAGATGATAGTCTGCATGCTTTGGTTCAAATCGTACAAATATAAACAAATCGTTTTGTTTTGATATACTTTTACAGAAAATCAACTTGTATAATAAATGCACTTTCTTTAATAAATGAAGCACACTTCCAAGAGAATACACAAAAAATGTACAGTTGTTAAATATCTTGCTAGAAGTTATAATTAATTTTTCATATGATTTCTATGGACATACACACACTCGTTCTTCTCATTCTTTCACAAATGAGGAAATATCTATACAATAAATGAAAATTTTTACCGTGCATAATGCCTCGTGTAGCTTGCCTAATTTCGCACGTATAAATGGCCTGTGAACATAAGCATAACAATTAAATCGATTTAAAATTGCCAATAGCAAAATTATCCTTAATTAATGAACTAATAACCCTCTTTGTGTTCAACTACGAAGGAAATATAATCGTATAGCATATTACTATTTGTAGTGTAATGATACAGCAAAATTAATTGTTAAAATACATTTTAATCACAGTTGAAATTGTTGAAAGAGCCAGCTGCATATTTAAAAATACTTATCGTCGTACTTTGTCAATCTTATTTCAAACAACATGTATCATATATTTTCAACGTTCAATTTAGCTTTTAAACGATTGCAACATTATTAAATGAATATTAGAAATATTCTTAATAAAAAATGAAATTTGCCGTACTAGTTCTAAAATTATTTAAAGAGATAACAAAATATCCTTTCAAATTGCTGACACTTGAAATACATGCTGTATTATGCACGAACCTCTCGAATGCAGGGCCAAGAAAATTAATAATATTTGAAATACATATTGCAGTAAAAAAGTACTACGTATTTTACAAGAAAAGTGTAACGCAGACATCGGTCAAGTGTCACTACGGGTAGCACAATTTGTTTCGTTAAAGGAAATAATACCTCAGCTGTTGCCAGAGGAACATCTGAACTGGAATGGGCAAAGCCTGTTCCTGCAGGTTCGCGTCGACGGATCGTCGTTTATCCATATTTCCAGTATAAATATCTACAACGATTCGCAATGTTTACACCGTACACTAAACATCGTAGAAGAGAGAAAGAAGAAGAAGAAGTCGCACCATAAGATCGGATAAGAAGGATTAATCAATTACAAGTACTCAGCGCCACGTGTTTCACTCTGGCGATAGTGAGCGCACTGTCGTTCGCTTTTCATCGATATCGGCCGGTGTTTTTGCGTTGCAACACGCACGCTTCGTCGGATCTACCCTGTCATCGAATAAATCAATTTCCCGTCAATGTTGTGACAGACAGTTTCCCATTGTACCGGAAACGAGGCGTCATTATAGCGGGCTACGTACCTTCAGCCTCGCGTCGCCCGTGCAACAAGGAGGATTGCTAAGGGTTGAAATTCGGCGAGATATGAATTTAGTTCGCGAGAAGAGATCGTGTTCACGCACTGTTCCGGATCGCTCGGTACGCCGGAGATCGCATGTTTCGATAGGATCGTGCGAACGTCGGCCGCGGATGCAAGAAGAAGACGAAGCAGCACCAGTGCAAGGACAGGATCACGTGCCACTCGGCCTAGTGACACAGTTGCATCGTTTTCGGGTAGCTGGTATGCACTTCGCCGTACCGGTGGATGCACCACCGCGGCAGGATCGTGAGTAACTGAAAGACACGACACACGGACGTAATGCTGTTGGAAAGGATGGGAATGCGCGCGCTACTCTCGGGAAATCCAATGCGCCGGTCGTTCCATCGATCAGCCCAGGAATCTGCTCGCTGGACCACCACCACCACCACACGACCAGGGCCGACCCACCCTTTCCAACGGCACATCCCTACCAACCTACTTATCCACCAAACCTACCTGACTTTCTCGGAAACCTGCAAAGCACGATGATTACAGATGAGACGAAACGCAAGTCCAACCTCCATTACTCCAATTAACACTTAACCCCTTGAATTTCACCGACACAGTGCTCCGGCAACGTTCAACGCTCATAATGCCCATCAATCTACTTATCCACCTGACTTTCCCGAAAAATTGTGAAACAAGATGATCAGAGATGAGGCTCCATCTCTATTATACAAATTAATACTTAATCAATTGAATTTTATTGATATGGTACACTGGCATTAAATTTATTATGCATATCAATCGACTTATCCACAAAATCCACTTGACTTTCTCGGAAAATTGTAGAACACGACGATTACAAATGGGTTGGAGTACAGTTCAATCTCCACTATACCAATTAACATTGAATCCCATGAATTTAATTGACTCTGTGATTTTGAATTTCTAACATTGAGTAAACGATTCTAAGAGATCTTCATGAGCTACATCAATTTTCTCCATAAAGCGATTGTGCGACCTGTCACGCGTATTGGCCACGTGATATTGACGCTAAGATATTATTGACGAGTTTCTGTTGATGTGCAGTAATGAGGGTGCACGGATATAAAAAAGTGTAAAGGTGGAGGTTGTAAAAATATCAATGTAGAAAAATACTAGACAAAAATATGTACATTTAGGAAACATTATTCTTTAACATTATAACGAAATTGTTCAGCGCTGTCTAATTTATGTGTTTTCGTTGTATGTGCTTAATACTCATTGACAATTGTGTATTAATACATGATTTTGTCTGCAAAATTAAATACTAGATGAAAGGGCAAGGTGCGAAACAAAAAGTAACTCGTTTTCCCGAAATTATTGTATTCTGCATTTTATCAATAACTTGTATTATTATGAAGAGATTACAGTAATTCGAATAACGGAACTTTCTGGTAGCAGAACTGGTCTTCCTTCATAGTGATTGATCTATATTAGAGAAAGTGATGAAGAACCCAAAGGGTGAAATACAATATTGCGTAATGTAATATTTCTTATTTATTTAGGAATGCTATCTTTTTGCTTACTGACATAAGCTGTATAAACCTTTTATCAAGTTGTGACAGAATACTATTTTCCTGAAATAATATTCGAAAATCTTAATACTAAAAACTATATGATAACAATGGGAAAACTTAAAAAATTCGGCTTGTATAATAAAATATTCAGAGAGAAAAAACGTTCGACTGTGACGAATTCTAGTTGCTTACCTTTAATTTCAAAATTGTTTATATTACATATATTCGTATAGGTTTTCTGGTGTCACCTAACCAGAAAATCAGGGAACACTGTTGCAATTCTGAAACTGTCTGAACCAGTTCGAGAAATTTCGTAAAAATAAAGTCATTTTCCGCAGAAAAGTAAACCAACCAGTTGATAAAGTCCTGAAATTAGTAGAAAAGTGTAGGCAACAGTTCCATAAGGAAATCATTAAAAACAAAAGGTTTTGTTATTGGATTCTCATCGACATACAATCCAATCCTGTATCATGTTACACTTGGTACCAATCGAGCTTCTGGACTCTCCAAGGAGTACACCCCGCAATGGGCTTAAATTGTTCACAAGTGTGTATCGTGTACATCTCCTTCAGATATACTGAGCCTGTAACATTTCAAAATTAGGAATAATAAAAGTTACATAGCTGATGAATAGGGTATAGGAAACATGAAAAGCAATGCGTACACAAAATAGGAAACTGGAAGCACATACAGGCAGAACGAACAGCGGCGAACGCTGTCTACTCAGCTTGATTGGAGGCCACTTCAGTATTACAGACGTCGTCATTTCGAACTCTAATAACTTCACTAGCTCTCCAGAGGGTGTCAAGTTGCCTTTTCTCGGCGGAAGCCAGCTCGCTATCAAGAAACCCCTCGACATCTCTGAGCGTCATGTCCATCTCGAACACGATCTCGTTGCTGCACGATCTTTCCGCGTGCTTTGTTCCTTTGCCGGGAACGGAACTGATTTCTATACACACTTCCGTGACGCCGTCGCCTTTGTCGGCCAGCCTTTTCGCCTCATTGTCAATGGCGTCGCAAATATCATGCCAGAGCTCCTTTTGACTCGCGTGCAGCTTTCCAATAAATCGCCGAAAGCTGTCCCAGTCCATCTCTTTCGTGTCTTCGAGAATTTTACGATAAAGTGTTAAAGTGTTCGCCACTTCACCGTGTCCTCTATTATTGTCAATCAAACTCTTCAAGGACGACTCGTTGTAATTAATCCGCCGTTCTACCTTCCTACTAACGGAACTGTGCGAGAAGTTCTTGTTCGATGACGTCGAAGATTTGCTCTGTTTGAACTTCATAGATCTCCAACTCTTGATCGACTTCAGCGATTCCAGAAACCGTTTTATACCAAACTTCTTGGTCCCTGAACTGTCCACTTGCTCACACTTCTTCTTCTTCGCATCGCTGCTTACTGATTCCTTACTGTTCCCAACTTTTGAATTCTCGCCACTTGTATGCGTTCTACCTCGATCATTTGACGATAAGAATGAATCCCTCTTTTCATTAGAATGCTTAACTTCTAGATCGCGTTGCATATCGATCGAAGTCTCTGTACAGCACACGCATTTATCGTTGATCCCAGGTGTCTGAAGGTTTACATCCAATCCAATTATAACCGGCGACGAACTGACCGTTATGTCTCGACTGTTAACACCAGATCTGTCCCCTTTCTGCGAACAACTCATCCATTCGCGAATCATGTTTTCCGCAGACGAGGAGCTGCCACTGTGATCAGAGTCCACCCTCAAGTTTGCTTTGGTACAGTTCTCCAGAGAGTCGTCCTCCATCACACAAGTGAGGCTCGCAGACTGCTCGCTACTTCTGAGGTTATTCTTAGCATTTCCGAATTTATTTTTACTGTTGGTCCGGTCCGGATGTTTCGATTCGCCGTACATATTAAATGCAGCGTCTAATTGCGGATCTCCGTCTCGACCGGCATGTAATATAAAGCAGCGCCTATTGTTAGAGTTTCTAGATTGCACCCAGCTTCGATCATTAAATTGCACAACAAATTCGTCTTGCTTTTTGTCTGCCGAATCGAACCGACCGCCTGCCAAGTACGCCATTGTATCAATGATCGAGTCAATGTTACAATGGTTCATCATGTCCTGCATACTCTTCAGCTCTGGAATCTCGGAGCCATCCACCTTCGACTTCTCGAAGAAAATATCTTTCACGACCTCTTCGTTCGTTTTGTTCATACTACCTTGGCTTCCTATCGGTGATTTCTGTCGAATTTGTTTTCTGCGAAACAGGTTGCTATCGACGAACGAAAGTACATCGATAGGCTTAGCCAGTTTGAGGGGTTTTGCATTCTGCGAGGCCTTTGGGTCATCAGCAACAGCGATGGTCTTCACACAATTTTTATTCGACTCTTCTTGCTGTATCTTCTCAATCTCACCGGCCTTGTCACTGCATTTCGGTAGTGCCACCTTTTCTCCTTTGACAAACAACGGTTCTGTTGCTTGCATAACATTAATACAGCTTTGCAGGTCCTTTTTGTTTACCGTTTTATTTTCTTCTGAAACATGCTCGCTCACCACACTCTGCACAATTCGCGTCTTTTCCGTCTGGACACCATTCTCGCGCTCGGCGATCATAATCTCCACTCGTTGGGCAGTGTTGCCATCTGGTTTATCAGTGGAATCTGTTGATTTCGTATTCTTCTTATTGTCATCGTAGCGTTTGCAAGTAGAACTTTTCTGCGAGTCGCTACACTTTCCAAAACGTTTCTGTTGTTTCTTTGTGTAAAACTTCTCTATAGTTCTGTGGGCTTTCGAGTCAGTATTCTCGTTAGAAAATATTTGTGTATTTAGAAAATAGGAGGTTCTAGGTGGCGATTGACGTGATTCGACGGATTCGTTTCTGGATTTCGAACAACTGATCACACCGCAGTGCTGACAGACTTTTATCGATGAGTCACTCGCGAGAATCTGTTGCAGCTCGTTGCTGTTGTATCGACTCAATAGAGACTGTAATTTAATTATGGTGTCGCGGAAAGGAAACGTTAATGATGAGACATTCTCGGAGGATTCACGATGCAGCAAATTAAGCACCCTGTTAACGGCACCTAATTCGATTAACGGCCCTCGATCCGTGTCCTTGCACACTTGACTGTTGTGAGGATCGTTTAAGCAATTTTTATCTACTTTTGTCTCGAACATTTTGTTTATCGATTTCTCCATGCTCGAGTTACACGCGTAGTACCTTAAGAGTAAATCGATGTCGAACGGCTCCGACGAATGTTCCTTCTTGTCAGAAATATGATAGAATTCGTCTGATCTCAAACTTTTCGAATTTTTAATGTACCTAGGGTGATCATTGCCGAAAGACAATTCGGGACTAACTGGATTGTTGTGTTCTCGAATAGTGCTCAAGGTAGAATGTGCATGCACAGCAATATCGGGATTAGTGATGGTTACTTCGATATGTTTGTTTTCGTTCATTTTTACTGAGATAGTATTTGTTGAAATAAATAAATATGCAACGGTAATACAAGTCTTGCTGGAGCGTTCATTTCAATGCAATTTTATATTTAAAATACATTTTTGTTTCACTTAACTGTTCCATTTGTCGTTCTATTGAAAATTATTATATGTATCCATTGTGAAAATGTTGCTTGAATGTATCAGACGTCTGCTTAATTTTAGAAATTGTTTAATGGTCTTTTGACATAGCTATTAACAAGTTGTTCGAGATGCTGACGTTTCATATGTAACAAATTTTGAATGAAAAGGAAAATATCATTTTGTTAGCAAAGGCTCCTTCGACGAGTTTAGATATTATTTTGGAAAAATCACTTTACCATGGCTTGTTCTGTATGAATTCTTGCTCGTATGTTGATTTCATTTACTTTTACAATTTCTTTGCATGTGGTTAGACAGGCGCCAGAGGTTATATTATTTACAAATAGGAAAGGCTAGTTTACATTTACATTACATTTACGCACACAGCCAAGTGACAGGATTTCTGTTTCTAAATAGCAAAAAACAGACGGTTAACATTGGAACTATAGAACACGTCAAAATGATTTCAAATTTTTTAATTTACGATTATTGTGTTGTAATGATATATTCTTGGGGAATTATTCAATAAATTTATTTCTTTGTACATACATTACGATAAAAATCGCTGAAAGTCTGAATAAATATTGGGTTGTAACATACGTTCTAATGTCAATAATTTAGTCGTGACTCTAGTACTTAATTCTAAAAGTGCTTATTGTCGACGATTTTATAATTGATCGATTGTAATTCTCCACTCTGTTACGATCCAATCCATTATTTTTATTTATTTTTATTTCTATTTTTGTCCAGAAATTCTATCACCATCAGAGTCGTTAGATTAGGACTCCTCGCTCTACCTACGTCCGGTACTGGCAGAGAGAGGGTAACTTTTGGCGACTCTGGTCAGTTGGTCACAATTCTGTTCACTTGCTAATCTGAAGTATTCGTTGATTTGTCAATGACACATGACATAGGACAGTCGCTCAGCGCAGATGGCAGCGACTTCAGGTTTTTATCGAGAATGCCTCAAATAATGGTCGAGGCATTTGCAAAGAGTTTGATTGACAAAATAATGGACGAAGCTTTCGATAGTATGGAGAACGGTGACGGTAACTACATTATATACATGTATACGTTTACGTACGTTGTACATTCTAATAGCATTTAATTGAAACATCGTTCCGATTCGTCGTATAAACATTTCATTCTTTCATTCCTGTCGAGAACATCGTGCATTCGTTATTTATTTCACTGTTGCACGTAATTCGTGTATTCAGATATTTAGTTTGTAAACGCTTTCATTCAGTAAAAATGATGATGATTGGCAGAAAAATTACGAATGCAGAACCGAGAAGATTTCACTAATACTCAGACACGGTCTACGATACGTATGAACGATCGGCCTCAATTCGAACAGGAAACCATGGAACGCATCGGAATGATGGTGCGTGGATTGCAAAACTTGCATATCGGAGATTCGTCATCTGTGCCATCTCTCTTAACGACATTAGAGAAGCAGGTTAAAAATGACAATAGTTATCAGATTTCGTTTATTAGACGATTAGAAAAGTTTGTGCCCGATTTGAATCTAAAACACACTTGGAAGACTCATCATTTTTCTAACTATACAATTGATGATACTTAAGACCAAATTATGGGTTTATTTAGCAAGTTTTCAAATAAATATATTTTTTAGCTGTCACGAGACAGTTACTTGTTTAATTTATCGCTAGGAATTTAGTAATTGTCTACCGATTTTGATACCAATTATACAGGGTGGTCAGGAACTCGTGGTAAAACCGGAAAGCGAGTGATTACAAAAAATAGTAAAAAATATGGAATAAAATTTATTCATATTCATAACGTTTTACAAGTTGGTGAATTGCTCTTTCGCAAAACTGCATGATTTTTTCCCAGGAGGTTCTCAGGGCTCTGACAATCGGGCAGGAAGTTTTTCAATTATCAGATACAATGCTTTTGAATATATGTATAGACAAATCGAATTTCTATAGTTCTACGTTGTCTCTTTTTAGTTTACTTAATTAGACATCGATCAGTAGTCTTTAGACTGTGGATCATTGTGCAAAATTACAACAAATAGGTTTGAAATCTATTCCCTTCTTTGTTTAATAAGCTGAAATTAATGTAATAGCATTTTAACATTTTTCTGATGCTTTCATTATTTTGTATTTTACCTATTTTCCTATAAACGTATAAAATCCGCATTACAATAATTATATTTTGCATCCAGTTTTGATAAGTGCATATAAATAAACTTTATTTCACTTAAACCATGAATTTGTTGAGGGAATTAATAACAATAAAAATAATTGCATAGAATTTACATATAACCAAACATGTATCCAAAATTTTGAAACACATAACTTGCAATAATAATCTAACCGTTTTATCTCGTAAGTAGACTTTGCTTAAGTAAGTATCTTTGTAAGTAGACTAAATAACAATTGTTTGTGTTAATCGCAAGATACAGAAGCTATGTAGAGATGTATTTAGAAATTTTTTATTTAGAAAAAGGTGATGTTTGTTTGCCGTTACTGCTAAAAACCGGGCATTTCATGTGCGACAATCCAATAAATAAATTCTGCCACAACCTGTCGGTACATTCGCATATTTTTTCCAGGTAAAGCACGTTATACACAATATTGACCACAGTACCTCGACAGCGGAGCGAAGCAGGACTACAGAAATTCTGCCTGTCACTCAGGGGCAGGGTGACATGTACCAAATAATACATAATGCAGTTATCGAGACGCCGATGGAACCGACGTGCAGTCAAAGGGACGGGGAAAATTGCGAATCGAATGAAATAACTAGAATATCTGGCAGCGTATTGCGCCGGATGATAGAAGATCTGGAGACCCAAGTAGGGGAAACGGACGCGATGAAAGAAACCGAACGCGACTCTATCGGCGCAGAAGGTATTGAAGCTGGTAGCAAGACGGAGGAGCAATTCGTGAGGAGTATTAAAAGCATCGACGATTTCGATGGGAACATCGACTTCCAATCGGTTGGCAACTTGAAAATCAACGACTACGACTCCTTGCCCGAGTCGACACCTTTGTCCGTGGTACAGTCGACGTCTTTCGCGAATGACATGTGCTTAGAGGACGTGGCCATCGAAGAAATACCACCATCGGCTCTTCGCATGAAAAATGCTTCGTCACCGGATCTAGCCGATAACAAGATATCGAAACCGGAAAAGCTGCGGAAGAAGGGCATATTCAGCAGAATGCGGAAACTGTTGCGGACCATCTTTGGTCGTCGGAAGAACTGATGCAACGTGTCGCTGAAGACGAGGAATGCAACAGTTTAATGCCCACTCGTAGACCTACTTTTTGAGAATGATATGCCTTGTTTGTCCACGAGAAGCTGATAAAAATAACTCCCGAGCTTAGTCATCGACTGGCTACGGACAACGCGTCGCTCGCGTATGCCAAGCTCTCACGGCGTTATATGAGACATGAAATACATTCCGCGCGTTCCTAGGAACCGCAACTTCCTAGACCAACTTGGTGTGCACCAAGAATCGTTTGTAACCCAAAAATTCTTTATAATACAATAACCTTTTTATACGAGTGCGTGGGCATCTTTAATCGGCTCTATACTCTTTTACGTATAAGCTCTGTCCTTTTGGAAGCACTGCAGGGGCTCAGATGACACACTGATACCAGTATTATGGTAGGCTTGCGTGATGGCTGGTCGCGGGAGCCTGGAATCTTTGGCTAACACTGAATGTACTGGTCAACGAGCGACTTCTAATTTTTTGTTTAAATGTTTATTACATTCTGCACATATATTTCAGTGTATATACATTTCATAAGTAGATATTTCTTAATTTTTACATTAGAACACCCCCTTAAAGAGGTAAACTACCGTGACTACCTAAAAATTCTATGTCTTCGGTGATTATTTAAGTGTAACAATTACGAAGTGAAAGAATTCGAATTTTTTACGGTGATATTTTCAGAACAATATTACCGTAAGAAGTGGCAATTCGCTTTTAACACAACATTCTAAAACCATGAAACTACGAATAAATAAAAAAGAAAACTCGTAATATTTTGATGATAAAGATGATCTACCCCCTCAAGGTAAAAGTTAAGCGATACCGAAGCTGTAGGAGGTGAGAGCTTGCATCGAAGGGCTACCGATGTATATTTTCGCGTGGCGCCTATGACATATGCAGGCCTGGCAGCCCCGATACACGAATGCTATCGTCGAAAACCATTTATCGTAGTAGGAAGCAGCTTAACCCGTGATTACCTCTCGAACTGTTTTTGGACCGCGGCGTTGCCGCTACCCCGTCCGAGCCGAGCTTTTCGAGCTGGATCTCCTTGTGATTCTCGTGTGTCCGGATCGCCGCGCCCTCTACAGAAATAAAATGAATAAATTTGGTAACACCCGGTAGCACTTCTGGTTCGGTCTTCGTTCGATCAACATCCAAGCACACTAGATAGAACACTATGGTGAGTTCAGACTTCCTCATCCTCAAAAGCATTTTTTTTAATTAATCTGTATTGTACATTAGATTCAATTATCATGTTATTTTATTAAATTATTCGTCTTGTTGCTACTCTCAATTTATTCCTTAACGGCTTCAATTTTTGTATATGCTGTATACTTTAATTCTTCGTGAACGACGATCTTTTTCTGTGCGATCGATATTGTATGACGTTACCATAATCTGTTGATCATTTAGACTTTCCGATATTTTTTACTGCGCTCTTCGACTTCGAGGAAGCAATCAGTGCATGAAAGTTTATCGTGCTTAATATTCTGACCTTGTGTGATCATTTTTAAAATATTCGCCAGAGTCAGCGCAGCGCGCAGACGTCGTCTCCGAAGAGTTAAACTGAAATTGAAATAACTGTTGATCGTTGGAAAATCTGTAGCAGTAGATAAACGATGTATCTCCTATGGTAATTAATGGTGTTCCTTTTGCATTACAGTCAGACCTCAGCGCTAAGGACGTCGAAAGTGAGTAAAAAGATACGGGATATATTTGACTTGTGTGTACGTGTTTAATTTGGCTTGTGCAACGGAAATAGAATACATGGGATCTTGTAGCCTTGCAGTTTTTAACTAATGGTGAAGTATCGAGTGAATATTTGCTTCGAAAATATGTGATGCCGTAAAATATCAAATGCGCAAAAATCCAGCTAAAAATATTTCGAAAAATTCAAATACAAAGTCCACGAATGTGTTAAACGTGCAACATTGTCTGTGCAGCTCCATTTGAAGATTTAAAAAAATTTTTAATTACTTCTTTTTTATTGGCGGATGTGGAACGGTTTTGTTTGCTTTAAGTTGTGTTCGCTGTTTCATAATGTGTCGTTGGCTCTTCGTCGCGACGCATAATTTTCGGATGTCATGTGACAATCACATTACGTAATTGGTGGTAACCGGTAAAGCTGAGATGTAACCACCCCAAATGCGTAGCACCATTTCAAAAATAGTGCTCTGTTCTTATATGGCTCGGCGGGGGTAATCTGACCCACTACTTCCACCAGCGAGTTCTTGAATTGGTTGCTGGGTGGAAGTCGCTGCGTCTTAAAATAGAACAATATTTTTGAACTAGGTACGTAAGAAGAGCCACGCTTCAGCTGATATTAATCCGGACCTCGCTTCGGAAATTGTTCGTCTCAAATCACTGAATTTTTTAAATCCTTATTCTTCCTTTTTTCGTTAATTGCCTCCATTTTTGGGGTCCTCGACTTTACCGAGGAATCAGAGTAACAGTGGGTGATCAATATTATTAAATGACTGTCTACCTCCTGTGAACTCTTGATATTTTTATAGAGTATTTTATGGGATATTAAAAAACAATATAGGCCACATTATCTGCCGTTAACATTAATGGGCAATAAGTATATTTTCCAGACCGTGGCTCGAATAATTCGATTAACTGTGAATATCTTCTACAATTGTGATGATGCAATTTAATTGAAATGAATTTTATATTTAATTTAAATTTTAATTTCCATTGCTAGACTACGGACCTTACGTATTTATTGCAAAACAGTAAAAATATCGAAAGAATTTAAGCATTCTATTATATCATTTGCAGCTTATTAAAATGATTAAGAGAATAATAATATATAGTATTGTGAAAGGTATATATATGAACTGTGATATTCCATAAAATACTTTATAAAAGTAACAAGAATTGTGGTTTGACTTTCATACAAAAATTCGTTGTTCTAAAACAGACTCAGTTTACGTAATTGGCTCTAAGAATTTAATCACTGACTGTGCATGTAATGTAAAATTGAACGTGTGTGATGATGGTAAATATTTTCAAAGGCCTTACACTTTATAAATAAACCGAAATTAAAATAATATTTAACAGACAAACAGACAGACAGACAAGAAAGCGAGCTAATAAAAACGTGGTAAAAAGTAATTGATGCTTGAAACTTTTCAAGAAGAAGAATAATAGAATAACAAATAATAAATAGTATGTTTATATTTTGCGCTCAACAGAGGCCGAATTTGCCTTCTCCATCTACGATGCCGATGGCTCCAACGTCATCGATGCCGCTGACCTTGGAGATGTTCTCCGGGCCCTCAACCTGAATCCCACAAACGCCGGCATTGAGAGACTTGGTGGAACAAAGAAGAAGGGCGAGAAGATGTTGAAAATTGACGAATTCTTGCCACTTTACAGCCAGTGCAAAAAGGATAAGGATCAGGGATGCTACGAGGATTTCCTTGAGTGTTTGAAACTGTACGACAAACAGGAGAATGGAACCATGCTGGCTGCGGAACTTTCGCACACACTGCTCGCACTCGGTATTTAAATTTTTTTAAATATTCATAAAATTATTGCTCATAAAACAGTAGCATTTGATTATACAGACACAGATGTAATATTTGTAAATTCTTTTCTTCTACACTCTCGGAGAAGTATGATATACATTAGGAACAGTATCAAAAATTAACATTTATTTTTCATCATTTTCAATTTAGAAATTTTTATTTGGCGAATGATATATCAAAAATGTAACCCTATGTAAAAAAAAGTAACTTTTTCCGAGAATGTTCTCGGCGGCTTCGTTCAGGAGTTGTTAACAAAAACCACGGACCAATCAGAGCGCGACTACAGCAGCACGTGGCGTTGGCATTGGTCGAGTCGAAATCTGTCCGCTGCAGCCACGCTCCGATTGGTCCGTGGTTTTTGTTAATAACTTCTCAACGGAACCACGGAGAACATTTTCGCAAAGGAGAAGGTCACTTCAGATGACGTCAGCAATCACTCCTTTCAGGAAGCACACCATTTTTTAGACAACCTCTATACCATTTGTTCAATGCAATCCTACAGTTACAGGATTAACACCATCTGTTAGAAACGTATAAAGAATTTCGCAATAAATATATGAAATTTTGAACCATAGTACGAATATACATTGTACTCATACTATACCTATATCATGACAGGTGAGAAACTGACCGATGCGGAGGTAGATGTCACCTTGAAGGAGTGCTTGGACCCCGAGGACGAGGACGGCTTCATCCCCTATGCCCGTGAGTATCGATCGGTTGAATCATGCATATGCATTTCGTGAAATAGATCAGAACGAGAAAGAGTATTGAATAAGTAGCATTAACGAGCTGCATTAATGTAGAAAATTGTCGGCTCCAGGGAAAGTAGCATAAAACCATAGAGAACGCACTTGCCTAGGTTCGTTTCACCAGTATGTAGACAGTAATTGATTTTGCAGTAGAAATCTAAATCAAAGCTCCCCGATCCTCGTTTTCCTAGTGTATACCTGGTGTAAATCCGTAGCGTAGCAAGTTCCTAGAAATTTTTCACACAGCCGTCCGAAATGTCCAAGGCGAGTCGCACGGGAATGAACGAATTCGGATTCCCCGTTTCCCCGTCATTTGATGTTTCCACGTGTTTTGTGTTCTACAGCGTTCTTGAAGAAGATGATGGTGCTATTGTAAGCAAAACCGGAAGTCAATGTCACAAAGTTCACCGTTCGTAAGTACACCCTGTAGACTATGTATACCTCCGTAACAATTGTCTGTCTCTTTTCCCCCGCCGTTTTCCAATTTGTTTCTGCAAAACTAACTAACGGCTTCGTTTACCTGTTCTCCGTTCCGCACGTACATACATATCTCGCAATTTATAGGATGCAACGAATCGACGTGGCTGGGATGCTGAAAAATCGATAACCTGCTTCTCACACAACAACACTTTCAAAGGCTTAAGAGATTCGTACACTAAAAGTTCGTGACCCGAAACTGCTGTAACGCACAATTCAGAAAACACGTCCGCCATTTTTTTCCAGGCGTCGCTTATCTCGCTATAAGTGTCATTAGCCGGTTGCCTGTCATACTTGTACATAGCATACTTTCACGTTTCAGATTTTTCCGAATGTCATGTCGTTATGTATGCAATTCAAAAGCAACGAATATTGAGATATTCTTACTCATTACTTTCATGTACGAAATGGTCATTTCGTCATGGTTTCACATAGAATGACGTTTTCTCCAGGTCGTACGAGCTTCTGAAACGGACTATGAGTTTAGTCCGATTAATACGGTCATACAGGATGTTGAAACAGAATTCATTCAATATTTATATGGTGCATAGGATACACTACGCTCAGTAAAAAGGTCTCGGCAAATATACGCCGAGAAATCAAGTTGGATATAAACATTTTCATATGTTTGCATCATGATTGAAGACCTCCCCCTTCTACATCGCTATTCCCCCACGCTTCCGCCACGGCCCGGTCACGTGACGCGTTTCGTTTCTGTCGTGTCACAATTAGGGCTGTGCGAGTACCCGCAAAATGCGAGCCGAGCTAAGCTCGACTCGAATGGTCGAGCCGAGTCGAGTACTCGCACGAAGCGAGCGGCCCGCACGATGCGGGTAGTTCGCTTCGATGCGAGTAGCTTGCACCGATGCGAGCTACCTGTGCCGTGCGAGCCGCTCGTTTCTGCGATCTTTACCAGCTCAAAAAAAAAAAAAAATAGTACATAAATGGTAAATACTTAATACGTATATACAATACATATATGTATATGTATTATCGTTCGCACTATCAGTATATACTTCCACGAATAATAAAATTGTGCAAGGTATTGTTTAAATATATCTTTTTGAGTTTTCAGACAACCTTCTAGAAGTATAAATAATATCGTTTGTCGTGTCAATTCTGCACAGAATTTACATACCCACTTCAACATTTTCAAATTCAGAAAAGACTTCGAGATGATAATCAGTCACATCTACTTATTTACATAAATCTAGAAAATATAGTTGTTATTGCATAACTATATCTTTAATAAGAGGGTTATACAAATTCTGAATTTACATTACTCATCATTATGTCCATTTTACTATCAAAATATATAATAAAACATCCCAAACATTTAGCATTCTCAATATATTAAAATGATGTAAATATGGATGTGCCGCTCTTCCCGCTATGCATAACTCGCACCATGTTATATTACGCTTGAATTTATTTCGAGTACTTCAGGCAAGCCGTTCGCGTTCGTATCGTACGAATCGCACGCTCGGTGCGAGCCCAGGTAAGCTCGACTCGACTGGTCGAGCCTAGTCGAGTTCTTGCACGAAACGAGCGGCTCGCACGGCACAGGTAGCTCGCATCGGTGCAAGCTACTCGCATCGAAGCGAACTACCCGCATCGTGCGGGCCGCTCGCTTCGTGCGAGTACTCGACTCGGCTCGAACAGTCGAGTCTCGACTCGGCTCGACCAGTCGAGTTCGAGCTTAGTTCGGCTCGCCTGCAGCCCTAGTCACAATGTAACGTGACTACTCCGATATTGGCAGAGAGAGGGTAACTTTTTCCCCTCAATTCGAGTTGATTCACCTGATCTGGCGACTCTGAAGTGGGATGGGTCGTGGATAGGTTAATCATGATGCTCATATCAAAATATATGTATCTCAGTAGAGTGTGTCCTATGTACCATATAATTATTAAATGGTGTTTCTTGAACAGCCTGTATACAAGGTGACGATGTTGCACATCCAACTCTTTTAATGCTTATCATGTTCAGTCTTGCTTCTATTTGTACGTTCGGCACGAAGTTCGATTGACTATGCGGTCCAACGAGACCCCGGCTTAGGACAACTGTACATATTTTTGACTCTGCTCGCTGTCAATCAACTTGTGCCACTATTTTGGTGGAACGGAAATAATATAGATCGATTTATTTCTAGCGTTCCTTCGTAGACTGTGTGATCGGGCGACGGCAGAAGATTGAAGTGACAACGCGATCGCCGTGCTGTCGGCTTTAGTCCGTCGGCGAACTCCACGTCAACGAGGGACATATCTGTTCGTTACACTCATCGCACCATTCATCCCCCTGTTATAAAAATCATCAAACGCGCCCGAGCATAAACACATTTTACATTGCCGCGTAAAAAATAACGAAATATTTTGAACCGACGTCATCATCATCACCGAGACCTTCGACAAACATATATATATGTGAAATTTCAAATTCAAAGACAAAATCAAACCCTGTAAAAACAATATATGAACTGCTCATCGAACGCATTGAGAACGTTCTTTGATTTGGTATACTGTAATGTTGTAAGGCTAAATATATTTTTAATGAGAATTATGTATGATCATCGTATGAATACCTTCACGTACATGCCCACATATTAATATTGTACAGAATCGAATGGAAAGATTGCTGTTATTTTACTTCGTACCGTTAATTAAATAAAGTACACCCCTCGGGTATGAGGAGTGCCAAAAATGAATACTGTTAAGGATTTTTCTGTTTAATTTTTATATTTCTTGGTGGTTGTTTTTGTTGTGTAAATCATTTGATTGAGATTTATGAAACCATCAAAGATTTTTGAAATCACCCTTTCAAAATCACGTTTGATTTTCTTCGTAGCTAGAATGACTAAAGTTTCTTTGTCCTTCATAATTGCTTAGAAGCAAAATGAAAATTTGTATTTATTGTATGGCTAGATTTAATTTACTTAAATCAATTTAATCATTTCGACTTAAAAGAAGTGGAGAACGATCGAGTTTATTAATTCTGTTTATTATTATAATGCAAGTAAAATGGTAGCAGCGTATTTTATTTCATAGTTTGACGTCTTTTGATGAAAACGTCGAAGTTCTATTGTAAAATGCATTGTTATATTATGTCCAAATGAAAGTAAGTATTTTTGTTAAATTGTTTTACATTCTACTAACATTTGTGAAATAATTTTCAAACCTTTTAAAATATTTTAGAAAATGCAGAAAAATATTCATGAATTTATACAAACTGTGTTGCTTGCCGATAGAACATAAAGTGATAATAGTAGTTCCTACATTTGCCACTAGAGGACTACCAATCCTATATTCTTCTCACAAGTTCTTTCTTAACCGATTTCCATGGATTAAAAAATTATAATTTGAAAAAATTAAGTTAGGATCGAATCTATTATAATTGTCAATATACAATTTCTATATTATCACGTAAAGTTTTACTTATAGTATAAGTTTTTTATGCTTTAAAGTTTGCAAGATGATTTCAATTTTACCTAAAATATCTATTTCACTTGTTACAATATTATATTACAGAATGTTTGTAACATTATATACTATAAATAAATTGTATATAATAAATAAAATATAAATTAATATTATATTTTATTGTAATTAATTCATATGTTTATTAATTGATTATTCAAATAAAAGTAATTTAAATAATTCCAAACGTGATCTATTTATTATTTCTTATTTACAAATAAAGAGTATAGTTTAACTAGTGGCTTCAAGTAAAACCAAATAAAACCTAATAATTATATGAAAAAAGAACTAAAAACAGTAGAGTTGCGACAATATTCTACATTAAAGATACACCTCTGACGAGTATTTTAATGTAATAAAACGAAAACCGAAAAATTTTGATTTGTGACGTTTTTCCTGTGCATGGGCGACACGTGTCCATACGATATACAGAAATATATAGCGTTCTATCCACGAGGTTAACTAAATAACGATTATTATATGTATATTACTGTATTTCTTCGGCGAAATATCCCCCACCTGAGGTCACGTTCACCGTAATAAAAAATTAAATTTCATCCCCGACGCAAAAGGGGGTGAACGTACGCGCGATGCGCAGATTGCAATCACCCCGTCTGCGATGCGGCTCCCCGCGTATCCGGCGGTGTTTACCTGTGAGAAACGCACGTACAGAGACGCAAGAGGTTCGTAAACGCTCGGCGATTTCCGATGGCGAGGCGTGGAGCGTTCGGGTGATCCCGGAAAGCCGGCGGTCGAGTCAGTCAGTTCAAACGCGTCGCAAGTGTCGCGTGTTCCGTCTTCTGGTTTCGGTGCATATCCGCCGTGTCGCGAATCTCATCCAGTCGGCTGTTTTCAAGTTCATCAGCGTGACATTTCGTACCGCAAGGAAAACACAAGGGGACGTGACAAGGTATACATAAGGTGTGCGCGAGGCGCCGAGATAGTACGGCGAGCGAAAACAAGAAAAGAGATCGCAGTAACGAGGATTTTCTCTCGGGCCAACGAGAGCGACGCACAGAGTCGTCGACCGTGGAGAAAATGACGGATGTGCAGGTGAATCCCAGCAAGGACGACGCCGGCAGCAGATTGCAGCAGAACGAACACGTCACGCAGCGAACAGGTTGGTGTTTATTACGCGTAGATTCTCGCCGAAACAGATCACTATAGCTTTTGCGAGTCGGGACGGAAGCGCGAGTAAGCTCATTGGCGGAACAAACGACTCGCCATCTTGGTACGCTGTCGCGATTTCGACACTAATTTCTGTGACCAGCCACCCCGTGTTCCCAGAACCTCCCCCGATTTCACGTTCACTAGGAAGCTGTAAATATTAGTGTTATTGGGAATCTTTGAGTCTGCTTCGTCTAGACTGTTCTCACTCGGCCTTGGAAACTGTCTGCGCCCGAGGGTGAGATTTTATGGACCCTCTACTGGAATTTAGAGGACGGGGTGGTATTGAGCATACTTTTTAGTGGTCGTCTACTGGAATGATCCTTCTGGTATAACCCGACTATCCTTGGCGGAAAATATTCGACTATAATCGTGAATATTATTATTATTGTTTATATATATAATACATATACAATACATGTTTGAATACAGTAAATGTAATATGATCGTTGAACGAATTATTCGTATATTAATCCCTTGTACTAGGATTTGTTTTTATTATAGTGATTCGAATTTTTTTTTCGTTCATCATTTCTTAGAAGGAAGATTATATTTATTGTATGCATAGGCATTCTCTAATAGTTATATTGACAACAACAGTAAAAAAGTCTATCTTGGATTAAAGAAAATTAATAACATACGTAATTAGTAGACCCTGATCGATGTGTAGTGCAAGAGGTGAAATATGAAAAATAGTACTGTATACTCGGGGTCGCGGGATCGGGACGAAATCCCGAAATTTTCTCGAGAATTTTCGGGATTCCGTCCCGATCCCGCGAGAAATTCCCGTCCCGACGGGATCTCGCACACCTTTACTGTATACATATTAGAGAAATATGGTACGAGTTAATAAGATTCTTTTCAACAACTATAATAAGAATACCTATATATGAAAATTTTTGAATATGCCAAACCCTCCCTTAAATCAGTGTCTATGTACATACTTTGGTTTGATTGAATGATTTTGTCAGGGGCAGTATTTGAATGAGTTTAAATATTTTGAATGGAGAGTTTATGAGATAAATATTACTGTCGTGGGAAATCTTTAAGTTGGGTCGATTAGAGCAGATTATTTTCACTCGGTTTTGGAAACTGTCTGCGCTCGAGGATGTGATTTTATGGACCCTCTACTGGAATTTAGAGGATGGGGTGATATTGAGTATACTTTTTAGAATGATCTCTCTAGGTTACTTTTAGTGCGGGTTTAGCAAAGCTGGGATATTATGGATTAATTATAGAGTGGCGATTATTAACATTTGAATGAGTTTAAATATTTGGGGAGTAGAGTGGTAGAGTTGAAAAGTAGATGATTTTTGTGTAGAGTGAGTAGATTAGGGTTGAAAAGTAGAAGATTGTGTAGTGTGAGTGGGACTAGGCTGTATTAGTGTTTGTTTAGAGAAATTTTTAGTAGTTTTTGTTGGGGTTTTATTATGAATGTATCTGGTCTCCGGGGTGGTTATTTCTGCAACCCTTGTGTCAATGACCGTGCTCTCGGATACTGGCAGTGTATATTAATTTATTGGGTTGGCAAAAAGTTTTATAGCACTTATTTTAGAGATTAAAGTAGAATTTGACTACGTTAATATAAAAATTATAGTAATTTACAATCGTTACTTTTTAACTTTATTAAATAAAGGTTCAAAATTGGTGGATAATCGTAGAACATGAACGTGCGTGCTGACATTTCAATGCTTGTGTGGCACGTCCTCCTTTCCTTACTTTTGACCTTGCGAGCAATCTTGTTTTATAAAAGATTAATAGATCTAAGCAAGACCTTGAAACGGAACATACCATAGATTTTTACCTGTTATAGTTAGAGGAACAAATTTTAAAAACAAATTACTTAAACTAAATTTTAAATTATTATGTTAGCAATTGTTTTTTGAAATGCAGTCTCTTAAACCATTTTACAGTAGAAGAAACGTACTTTTCATAAGTGTTTTTAGTCACTAATATTCTAAATAATTTCGATATATTTATTATTCTAAATATTAAATTATCTAATTCACACAAATAAGAAAGTAGAAAGTTCAAATATGTTTATTGTGGTACAAAAAGTATTAATGGTTGAAAAATATTAATACATAAATTGTAAAACAGGTCAATATGTATAATCTTTGGTAGTCGAATAATTATGAGCCTTACTGTACTTGCACGTCTAGGTAAAAGTATTCTGCGTAACATCTATTATTGCAGCGAAGGTTAAGGAGATTTCCACACAAGCACGGTGATAGTGGAAATAATTTTAGTATGATTTCATGTACTTCCTCTATTATTCATATTTATAATAGAAAACAATTAAAAACGAACAAAACATAACATTCACCAGTATATTATAACTATTGCAATACATACAAATGTTTATATCTCTCAATATACATTAAATGCATTTTGTTTAAAATTTAAATTTTTCAATTTTGTAAATAGACAGTGAACTTGTTTTTAAAAACATTTCGCAGATTATTATGTACGTCATTTTTTGTTAACTTTTTGCAACTTTCCGTTCACGTAATAACAACATTACCAATCATAAAATCCTTCTTATTTGTAAATTTCTACTTATGTAACAAGAATATCTATACTCTGACTCAACAAATTCTAAAATTTATAACTACGAAAAGTTGGCATGCTTTTTCAATAATATCTATTCAATTAGATCTACGTATGTTGTTAATTTTTCTCAAATTACATGCTGCTTAATTCAATTATATTTATTTAATACAATATTCCCAATGTTACATTTTTCAATCGATTTTTGCTAAATTCATTTGAAGCTTTCAAGAGGTATTTGCAATAAGAACATAGTGAGTTTCCTTCCTCGGTATAATTAAATTTTATAACTGACTCGTGATGTAATAAATGAGTGTAATGTCGAGTACCATTCAGCGGCTGCTAAGTACGTATAGGTTACAAAAATATCTTCTAAGTATGTAGTCGGTTAACTGGTTTGCAAACTTCATCTCGAGGCGCTACCATAAGTGGAACGTTCTACCAACCACCTTGCCGACCGGACAAGATAAAAAAGTGAAAATAGGTCGTATCATATGCCGATTAAGAAATTGACGAGCATTAGGGAGTTAACGATGTTTTGTGGGCGTGTCGTTATAAAATTGACCGAGCTCACCTTCGATGATGAGCCCAAGACCTTAATCGGATGACCCACTCCAGGTCCTCAAATGACGGAACTCTCTAGCCGAACTAGTATCCGCAATTTCCTCAACAGTTTCCACACGTAAAAGCCTTCCACACCGAATAAAAACACTATTATTAATGTCCAGTTGTACGAAAATAATATTTGCAAATACCAGAAAACAAAATAAAGCTCAACACTTGAACCGTGGCCCCTTTTTTAAAATTTGACAATTGATGGTGCTGAGAACCATACACAGCATTAATTATGAATTTGTTACAATAAAATAAAAAATTCAAATAAAAATTCAAATAAACGTCCCATTCAATATCCGTGTAAATATTGGTATTATCATATATAGTTTAGTAGCAACATACTCTATTTATGAAATGTGAGAAAAGATAGAAAAAAAGAGAAGTCACAGATTCTTTAAATATTAAACCACACGCGCGTTGTGGTCGTAAATAGCTGCGCATACGACGGTGTAGCAACTATAATATATTAATAAATAAATCAATAATTTTATAAAATATGATCACAGAATACATAATACGAATCTGTTGGAAATATTAGAAATATACATTAAAAAGGGCACAATAATTTTGTTTTATGAATTGAAATTTGTCTTAACTTGTCCATAAATTGTCACAATTGCCAATAGTCTTGAATGGATCCTTTCCAAGCAGTGACACTTGAGCGAATGGTTTGTTAACGTTAATGCTGTGTCTAATACATACGTGAGTACCTATCGTTACGCGAATGCTTATCGTTACGCGAATGCTTATCGTTACGCGAGTAAGAGGCCAAGGTCCTCCTCGTTACCCATGTTCCTCTTTAAGCTTTATCGTACCTCGTGATTATTTGAACGATTTGCATCGTCCTCTCGTGTTCACAGAATGTTCATGCAACCGAACTGTCTCCGGCAGCGTCAGTTAACGTCGCTTTAATTAATGAGTTCTGGAATATACTGCCTCTCTTCGTGCCAAATATCTGCATTTAATAGTCCACAGATAGAAAAAGGCAGCATCAGAATGTTAGTAATTTAAACAATATAACATAACGCAATCGAAAGATATATAAAAGGGGAGTAATGTTTAACTTCGAGTGTACAGACACTTATTCCTCGATCTCTTAGCGTCGAATGTGAAAAAGAATAGTGAATAAATAATGTTTTTGCTTGTAATTACTTTTTCATGTCACTTTCACCAACATATTCGGGACATTTTTCTGATTGGAATGACACCAAACACGACACTATTTGAATCACATTCACTTGTTTAATGCACGATACAATAGAACCTCGATTATCCGAACAGTTGTCTAGCTAAAGATTAAATCTTTACCGATGTGTATAATCAATCGTGTTGTATGTGGATCGCTATGGATTCTACTGTGAAACACGTATGTATTGAGATAATGGAGAATTCATGTATCATCGGTTCGGATAATCGAAGTTCCATTATATCGTGAATTAAACAGGCAAATGTGATCCAAATTGTGTCGTGTTTGGTCTCACTTCAATCAAAAGTTGTTAAATGTTTTATGGGAAAATAAATAAATACAAAAAATGATTTATCATTGGTATTATCTCAAAATGGATTCACGCTTATGGTTGTACTCCTCGTTTTTATAAAATTATCACAATTCTGATATGAGGATAAAAATTATATTAAAGAATTCATTTGCACTTGAAGCAAATTATTGACGGTGATTTACTCTTTCTAGGGATACAATACGTAGGATACGTATCCGACACCATTTGTTTGCACGCGGTTGTCTAACAAGTGTATTTTTTCGCCGTTCAACTTTCAGTGAGCTAACCGTGTGAGCAAACAAGTGACTTTACACTTTATTAATCTCGACCAACGAGTCGTTAAATAACAATGTAACATCATACGTTACAAGCAGCTTCGATTACCTGCAGACACGGTAATAGCTATCAAGTTTATATAATAGGAGCGTAGAAACGAAAATGAAACTCTGTAAGGTGACACGATATTAAACGGCAATACTCGAATCTAAGTGTCACAGATTTTTTCTTAGGTTAATTGCAAATGTTTATGTATCATAATTGCTGCAGATCAAATATTTTCAAACTAGCCAACAATTCTTTGCAAAACATGACTTTTAGATGTAAATGTCTCTGAATTTTTCGTCGTTAATTTTTTTAAATGAAATGTACAATTTAAAAACAAGAATATTATGTGTATAAAGTTTTCTATCAATTGCATTTTTGAAAATACAAAACAATTTCAGAATTGATTTATTAAAGTCATGAAAAAAAGCTTAAAAACAATCATTAAAGCTATGATGATGCTTTTGTGGGAAATAAATAAATTCGTTTACCTGGTCACAAATTTTAATAAAAATCTCACAAAATCTAAATGAAAGCTTTGTCATTCGTATAAAGCAATACATATAACTCATGTCAGACGCTTTTAACTAGTATTTCTAGTGTTGACTTGACATGTCTGAGCATGGCCTACCGTATCTCCTTGGATAGTTGCTAACACGTGTGTACTCAATGAATGTTCAATCTCGAAAACAAAGCCTATAAATTGTTTAATTTTTTAATCCAATATTCGAGTTGGCCATCACTTCCCAGAAACTTTTCATTTTCTCTTTAACTCAACGAACACTTTACATAGTATTCATATTTGCATAAACTACATGTCATCCACATTCATTATTAAAACAGTTAAACAATTAAAAAATGTTTAAAATAAGGATACATTATATCCAACTGAACATTAGAATATCAGAACCGATATGTTATTTTAATTTACAAACTCCCCTTCAGTATCATAAAGGTCAGCCTTTTTCGTCCACATTTAAATTTTCGATCGGCACTAAAAAAAGTCAAGGGTCATTTTATCACTGATAGTTTGTCCATAATTTGTATGCGACTGAAACAGCCGCGAATTTGGAGAACTTTTCCTAGATACAAATATTGGAATAACTGGCATATTATGCCTCGCATAGGATATTGACCAAACTCGCGGCGAAACATCGTAACCAGCTCGAACTTGCTGAATTTGTATCGCGTCGGCGCGTGATTAATCGCGTCTGGTTTATTACGCGGGCCAATTTCCGCATGGACCATCGCTTAGATTTATTGAAAATCAATGAAAGAGTCTGAGGAGCTCGAGTTCACCGACCGACGAGTTCTTTGAATCTAGTGCCGGCTAATACGTGGAAAAATGGAAGAAACACTCGACCCCGTCTCGTTCAAGACGCACCCACACAGCATACGTGATTATCTGCCCACTTCCAAAGCTTTAGAAGAGCTTCCTTCCTATGAAGGGTCCTATAGGTTACCAGCAGACTGTCGCGAACTCTAATGAGACCTGCTCCACTGATTTGGGTGCATACTATATTTTGCGGTTACTCCCTAACGATCATCTTAGACGTTAACAATCATTGAACACTTCCAACATTGGTTTCGATTATTTATTCTACATGTCGCAGATGTAAACGAGTTTTCTCAAAGATTCTTTGACTATGGACTAATTGAATACAACTACTACACAATAACAGTACTACAGCAATATAATTTTTACAGTTAAATCGATGTTCTGAACACGTGATTTATTTGTAACATTCGCGTAGATAATTCCTAGTGAGAGTTTTTGAAACATTTTTTATACAAACTAAATACATTACAGCAGGATAATATTTCCCACAAGACATTTATTTATTTAAAGTGACATTAAGTATTGTGACATAAAATTTTTAAATGGCAGAACACATGTCATTCATGGTAACTATTGCGGAAATTTCTATTTGTGATAAAAGAAAATTGAGCACGAAATTCTAGTACAACTTTAGTATCATACCTATTTTTAGATCTAACCGTTCCGACAATTCAAGATTACGTAATAATTCGCTTCCACATATAGGGTGCTAAAGAAACAGGTTCAGAATCGTTTAGAATGCACTTAGTGATTTTCAAATGCTGCTGAAAATGGTAAATATTGACAAGAGGCGATCGTATTGCCTTTGACATATGTTGTCAAGATCAATATTCTGAACAACTCTTTCTTGTACATACATATAACCGTCGCTCGATTTTAGTTTCCAAGATACTTGAAAAAAAACTTTAAGTAAATCTGGATTACGAGTACAGTTCATTCTGCAAGTTTTAATGCAGGATACTCAAAAATAAAATATTAATATCTTGAATCAATTGTTTATTGGATACGTTGTGCTCATTATTTCAAAAAATGCATCGATGCGTTTATCGGAAGTATAAAGTATGGAAATAAAAATTCCGCAATATTTTTCATTTCTATAATCTTTCTATGTTTTGCGTGTGGACAATAGGTCTGAAAAGTTGTTCGTTTATCCTGAAAAAATATCTAATATTACTTCACCCAATACATATATATTTTTCAATTGTTTTAAACATTGTGATATATTTTATTTTTCAAACTTCAAGATGTATTCAAAAGCAAAGTATTCAAAAGCCAAACCAAGTAGAAATGTAGTGATGGAAAATGAATAATTATTAGACCATAAACAATAAGTTGTAGTTCTCAAATAATCAGCACAAACTGATTGAAAAATATTAAAATTCTGAAAATCAACATTTTCCCAAATACGAATTTTAATATACTAAAAAGACTTATTTAATATTCAACGCTATTTAAAACGTGATCATTTACGGCAAATATTCTGCGAGTGACATGTACGTACTTCCACCGACACCGAGTGTAGGAAGCATTAGAAAACGACCACACGTATATTCATTGGTAAATGTACCGTGCTGTCATAATTAACATAGTTAAAAGGCCACGACGACAAAAAAAAGACATTTAACTTAACGACTCCCGCTGCACATGGTCATCTAGCGTGCAGCTTTCATGTCATGAATGAAAATCCAGTGTACTGTACTATATAGCTGTGATCATAATATGCTTGCGAATCCGAGCAAATTTCAGTAGCCAAATTTCGATACGAAGCTTTCCAATACTACTCACATGAAATATGTAGTTGCTTTATACTACAAAATTACTTAATACCAATTTACGCAAAATAATTTCGAACTTCAAACTGAGTGCCTGCAGATTTAAAAAGTATATTTACAAATGGTGATTCATACTGTTTCATATTTTTGAAAGGTGAAATGCAAAGATATACCTAATCTTTATAAAATAATTTTATAAACTTATAAGGACCATTTATTAATTAATAATAATATACATGCAATTCATTTTATACATACACTTCATTATTACTTTATACAGTATAATATAAATACATAATTATTATATATATACATAAAAAAATTATATATATATCTAATTATATTTAATTATCTCTAATTTCTTATTCCACATTTAAATAAATTTCTAGTGCTAGACTATTTTTATTTTGCATAATGATCCGCAGTCCGGTTATAAATATCTCCTCCACTCTGAATACCAAAGAGCATTCAAAACATTGATTTTGCTAACCAAGTGCTTCGAGAAGTCTGATAATAATCCACAACAACACAGCATACCCGAGAGATAGCAAAGAATCTTAAAAAATCGATCATCTTGATCTGATAAAACTTCTTACTCGATAGTTGTTGATAAGAGTTCAAATATTCGATCTTTCGTTTGTTGCAAGGGGAAGTGTTGTAACTGGAGACCGTCATATGCCGTATCGCGAAACGGGATCCTTTGATCGTTCGGTTCGGGCGATCGTTCGTTTGTTTTGTGCCGTCTGGCCGAGTATCGCGCCGCGCCGTGCGTCTTTCATTTATTCAGTTCTTTGACAGACGTTATAGCCGAAATATTGTGTCGCGAGACTCCACCAATGTACATCATACGTTCATAATAAACTACTATTACATACCAGGGACTATTCCTACCACTACGCGTCTCCTATCGCTATCCATTTACAATAGATAGTTCGTGCTTTCTTGTCTACTTTCGACCAACGATATCGTAACACTTGTCTTCAGTGTAGCACGTAACAGGCAGAAATCTAACCGGCAACGCCATGCAACGCAGTTACTCTACATAACTTATGCGATGCAATCGACCAACGGTTTCCCATAAACGAACACGCCGAGATGCGTATTTGGTATCAATTTGTCGTGTTCAAGCCAGATTTGGATAAGCGCCCCTTCACTGATTTGTTCTGCTTTCCCTTGTCGGTTCAGTTCTGAACGGTAAACACGTTAGCTGGTCCGATCCGATCCGATCCGATCCGTAACGAAACGAGACGCTCGTTCAAGATACACGGACGTACATTTGACATGTCGTTCCTACCTGTGCAACAACCGCATACCGATAACGCCTCGATCTCGACATACCGTGACGTCGATTACGTCAGCTTTAAAATTGTATCGCGTCGCGTAATAGACTATATCGCGCACGCCGATAAACCGATCGCAAAAATACTATCGTTCGCTGACGGTCGCGAGAATCGTCGATAACTGGCGCTGAAAGTACGCGTTCATCTGAGTGAGATTAAAACTTTCGCGAATTATTCTCGAGAGTCAAATTCGAACGCCATTCGTATAGCTGAGAGTCTTCTAGGTAGTTTTCTCTATCAATACATACATATACATAAATCGAACAGTGGGTGAGAAGTATAGTCTTATGCAGATTTCAGAAAATTTAAAAATATTTATATATCGACACCGAATTTTAAATTATTTTTATTATATATTGTTACATATATAGAATATATTCATGATACGGCGAAAGCCGCCCCGAGTCATCGTCTTATATCGAAGGAAAAATACTGTAAGAGGTTTGCCCGGAAAGTATTTTTTTTATATATCTGTGTACGTGTGTGCATTGTTGTTAAGATTAGAAAAGAACTTGTTTCTCCATATTGTTGCTCAAATAATGACATTTACGAATAAATGGTGAGGTGTCGATAGATAATTCTATCGTTAGATAATTTGACTAACAACGTTAGATAATTCCACACTTCTTGTCAACGCCATGTCAGGCTATAAAGTAGCACGCATGATCAGCATAGTCGAACCATTTCCCTTTATGTAGAACTAATTGAAAGTGTACAACATACAATTGCGCAATCTCCTTTCAAATCGCCGACACTACCTCATAATTAAGCGCACGACTGTATGAATAATTAGGGAAACTTACAATGGCGTTTGCTACGCGGAGGTAATAATCGTTTCCGGTGTAATGCCGGAAAGAACGGGAACATTCTCCGAACCTGTGGATAACAATGTTAAATAATGATCAGTTAATTGATATACTGTTCCGACAAACTTATTTTTTTTTAAATTACGGGAAAAGTAATTGCCACTTTGGGCTCTTCTAATTAAATGAACCGAGTAACTAAAATGTGTAATTTGATTGCATTATTTATTTTATTGTCGTGTTAGAAACAAACTATAACATCTTTCATCATTACTATTAATTTCGAAACTACATTGACCTTGAAATTTTCACACTTGATACTTTTTAAATCTACAATGTACCATTAATATTTTAATAACGTTTAAAATTAATTTTTTTTATAACGAAACATCTTTTCAAAATTTCTCAATTTTTCAGAATCTTTATTTTTGACTGACCCTCTCAAGTTGCTGTTGAAGCAGTTTATCTGTATAACTTGCTGTTGTATGTATAGTCTCGTTCCTTCATACACCGCTGCGACAATAGTTGTTCATCATCCCACTCCTATTCCTAAGAGACGTTGCGTGCACCAACATTTCCCATCATTGTCGCAACATTCTCCAGCATGGATTGCAGCGCATAAAATTACAGAATCATTTCACTACCGGTTGAATCCACGAGTTTGCCAAGGAGGTATTTAGATCTTGCTCCCTCTTTGTTGCGGAGGGAGAATCATATTGTGGAAATTGAAGCACCTGGCATGACGTATTCGAATTAGTTACTGTATAAGGGAATGTCTGGGACAAAAGTTACACGGTAATAAAAAGAATGGGTACTTATTTTATCATGGTTCTGATATAAATAATAATTACATTATAAAGGGTCTTCCATTAAGAGGTGTCATTTTAAATTTCGCGCTGTTTTTTATTTGTGAAGATTAGAGTTGTCACTCTTCGACACGTGGTTAGTAAAATTGTAAAAAACAAACAGTGTTTTTTATAATCTAAGATAACACTTCTTAATGGAAGACTCTGTACTTATCGAAAATGCATACCCAAATAATAGTAGATACATTGTCTGCGTCTAGCTACCGAAATAAATTTGCTGAATCAATCGAAAGCATAAAAAACATAAGGAACAGCTAATATCCTACTCTAGATACGAGACAAGGTGTACTCATTTACACATGCCATAGACAAAAGCGACGTTTATATTCTTGTCACCATCTCCAGCACATGTGCATGACCCCAATCTTGACATTTTAAATGCTTCCCGTGGATTCCGGGAACAAATCGTCACGGAAAATGCATTCAGCATCGTCACAGTTTTTCTTTCACAAGCCTTCGTTCATTTTCTCATAAAGGACAGGTTTCTTTGTTTTCTCTTGCTTTGCTTGATGCACAGTCATTTCTAGCACGTAATGGCTCATTTTTCTATTTATCTAGTCGATTCTACACGGTGATAATGTCCCCAATTTATTCTAATATGTTATGTCATCCCATACACCGTGCCATTTCCAACGAATCAGCATGGCATCACATGCTTCAAGCAATTGTTTAATTGACAACATTCGATAATTCATGTATAATAATAAATGCATATTATGTATTGGAATTTCTAGGTTTCGTAAATATTAGTAAACACTACCTCGGTCTTTCCCTAGATTGAGTAAAGTGCGTGAGCTTCCCTGACAGCGAGAACGCTAGAATGTCATAGCTGCATCCCTATGGTTGCGCGATTTTCCTGACAGCGTAGACAGAAGTGGAGTAAGCCTAAGAGGCTTGCTCACTCTCGCACAGACAGACCTGATTCTATTGTTAGTATAATATTTGAGGAGTATAATATCAGAACTCACCACGTCCATTTTAAAAAATTTATTTTCTCAATTCATTTGGCACTTACAAGTTAGTAATAAATCTAGTATATCCAAGAGCTTTCCTATCAAAAGTAGATGTGTCTATTGTAAGTATTATCAAAAGTTATGTCGAATGTTTCACCAACAATAACTTAAGACCCGTAAATAACATTTCTTTCGATCTGTGCGTAATAATTTTAATTGATATCAATATTATGGTTTGTTAAATCTGAAGGTTCATTGGAAACGTTCAAAAATAAAATCCTCAAATTGGTTTTGTAATTTATTATTAAAGGAGAAGTACAGTCGATGTTATTAATTTCACAAGGCACTGCCATACGAATACATAACTATTACACTAACTTATTTCACACTTCCACTAAAACTGTATACTTGCTGTCCCACATTAAATTAACCAATATTTTTAAGTAGAACTAATAAACAGAACATGAACCACATTTAAGAGTAGGAAAGATAAAATGATCGGGATAAAATTCGAATGCTTTAACAATTGATACACACTATATAAAATATTCTGCTTTCGGTAAAATTGGGAGCACCGAGCACTCGAAGCGCAGGGGCACAAAAGAAATTGAAGAAAACCGGTTACAGATATATTTTTCTGCCGAGAAGAGAGGAACACATTAGTAGGAACGCGCGCTTAACGTGTTTCGCGTAAACCGGGATGGGGCTGCGAGCACAAAGGCTGAGTAAAGGGCGAGGGGTTCTGCTGAGAGGGGGAAGAGAAGAGCCGAAGAGAGGGTTTGCACGAGCACCAGCCAGGAGAATCGATAATAAAGCGGCGCGACGATGCACAGCATCCAACCTCGGCTAGGGTGGCTGCGTTTTTATAAACGTTTACGATTTCTTGGATTTTCTGCGATAAAATGGCCTATGAACACCGGGGCCGAGTGCAAGGGTGCTTCAAAAGTTTCTGTGTGTATTCAACTTCACCCTTTGCCCTTTCTTGTTACAGTAAACATCACACCCCGATGACTAAAAACACCAAAAATATTGGACAACTTTTTCCCCCATTCTGAGTAGTATAAAAACTAGAATTTATGCATTTAGTGAAGAGATTACATGAATTTAAGAACAACAATGTCTTATTTCCAACAGATTGAAATTATTGAAGGAAAAACGAAATGTTGATTTGGCTCTTTTAGTAGACAATTTTTATTTTATATAAAGATCTTTATATAAAGTATAGTTGTAATATATTCTGTGATCGAATATTAATGTTATGAATTAACGACTTTACATTAAAAAAATCAATGTTGACAGAAAAACAGATTCTTGTTATTTTTATGAAATATTTTATGCAATAATAACTTGCAAAGTTACCCATCGCATGGGTAATAAATATATTTTTCGTACTGTAGCTTTAATAATAATTTGATCAACCACTGTAAATTTAATATAATTCTAATATTATAGATTCCCCCAAACTAATTTTTAAAAAACTATACGAGTGTTCTTATTGCCAATTGATAGCGTAGAAAAAATATTAAATTAACATATGTAAATGTTCCAATTATATTACAACGTTACATGTTCAAACTATTTTTAAATAATCAAGAAAAGTCATTTTTTTATTTAATGCTATTTCAATGGTGCTACTTAAAGAGAGTATGAGCATTTGAATGTGTACGAAAGAGAGAGACTATGATACGTCGACTTCGGTAGTCTAGGGTTAGATCGGACACGTTCAAGATAGAACGTGTAATGGTTGTGCAATATATTGGGTTACCAGCCGAAAAGGAAAGAGAATAAAAGGCGGTAATAAGGACTGACTAACGAGTAGCACAGCTGCTGATGTGGACAATAGATGCAATATACGATTGTGCATGCAAACAGAACCGTTCACGTGGACGGAGCCCTGTGGTTGAATCGCCAACACAAGCAAGGTCTACGAACGCAAAAAATGATATACTATTAGTACATCTTGTTAACGTAATGCCGTCGCGTAACCTCGACGAGGACGGAACTTTCGTGTAAACGGAATGCTGTAACCACGTCACACGAATCGGTATTTACAACGATATTCATAGCGAACAACGTTGCGTTGGTTAGTAAATTGGTGTTAAAATCGCGCGTCCGGTTGGCAGATATTGCGCGTGCTATTGCTAGCTGTAATATTTGAACAGTTTTTTTAGCATTACAGTTGCAGAGATCGAAAAAGAATTAATCGATATATTTAAATAATTTTTGTCGGATTTGTATGTGAAAAATAAGTGCAGAATTTACAAGGAAATAGATCATTTTCCGTTTAGTTACTCCGTTTAGTTTCTTGTATAAATTAAGAAACAAAAAATTGTATCCATTGCAAACTACTTAAATTTCATTTCTAACTTTAGCTAAAAATTATGTGGCCTGTTACAGTTAGGTGGATCATTTTGTATACATGGTTCGAACCTACTTGATTTAAGTTTCATAGTACTTAAAAGTACCTCTTACACCTCTCCTGCGATGCTAATGATAAACTATAATTCAAATCAAGCCTGCTCGAAGTGTTCGAACCCATCCAGTCAAATCTGAGGTCTTTGCGTTAAAAGATAAACAAGACTTTTGCAATGGCCCACTTCTTCATCCCATTTCTGTTACCGGTCCTCTTACATCGGTCCATGCGATCGTTGGGCACGCCTTGTCAATTGTCATTGTGACTTTCGACGTCGAAGCGTAACTGATTGGAAGTGTAGGATCGCCAATGTGGCATATCGTCTTACCGGTAATTTTACGACAGGCGGCGGCGGGTAATGGAGCAGATCGGCGTCCCAGACGTAGAATTGCCAGTCGTTTGGTGACAAAAAAAATGGTTACATCATTAATAACGACAAGAAAGGAATGTAACAGTCTCTTCATCGGAAGAATCGCCACGATAATTCGAGGTTCAATTAAACCCGCTTAATTGCGCCTTGCCACTTTTGCTCGGCTAATTCAATTTAGCTTGGGGACTTCCAGAGCCATCAAGTCTACTTTAACCCTTATGTCAGTAATGCAATTATTGTCTTCAATATTTTCTATATGTTTTTACTAGCAAATATACAACATTTTAAACACAATAATCGTTCCTACTAGAGCAAATAGCAAACTTTATATAGACTTCCATTTTCTGGAATAATTGCGAATTTTTATGCAAAATAAAAATGGTTCGCGTTCATTGCAAGATGCAGGAGCTAAATTCCTTTTCTTAATCATTTTAGTAAGTCAAAAATGATATAACAGTATTTTTAAATTCTTGGTATATTTTCATTGTTTACATAGATAGCATCGGTACAGAAAAGAAGGTGTATTAAAATGTCTTTATTTTATTTTATTAAATCGGATATAATATATAAATGAAATCCGCAGTCTAGTGACAATTTTAAATAAGTATAAAATGCATTTCATTTTTGTCAGGTATACAAAATCGTGATGGTCTACGTGTGAGAGTACAAGCGGAAAATTTTCATAATTATTTCACTCTCTGATTGAGACGATTCCGTCGCAGAAATTTGCAAATCGACGCCGATACTATGTAAAACGTAATCGATAAAGATACCAATTAATCAGCCCGAACACCGCGATAGCTGGTGACCCCGATAATCCTCGGATAAAATTCGGAATCCCTCTTGCCGTTGGAATTTAGGTTACCTGCGCAATTAGCGTAGACAACTCTTAAGTGTCGTGAATCGAGTGACGCGAAGTATCTAAATGTAGATAATCAAAGAGAAGGAGAAGGGGCTATCTGTGTAGGGGAAGAGGCTAGAGCGAGGAAGAGGATGCGTGACGTGGAGCGTATCCGTGCTCAGTGTGGGCGTGTTTGTAACACCGTCAAATCCAACCACTTTAAACAAGTACCGGACTACCAGTCGACGGTCCAAGAATAGCGGCGTGTCACCTTTACCTTTTCCACCAATTCTCTTGGATGCCATGCAAACACACTGGCACACGTTCTATACCCTCTTTAAGCGGAAAAGTTAGCCGCCGTTCGCAAGCAAGGTTGTCTTCAGTGATGACCAGCTCACGTGTGAAACGGCCGCCCCATCATTAACGTCGTCGTCGGATATAAACATTTCATCGTAAGTAGAATTAGTGTTTCGTTACGCTCTTCCGATGGGAATAGATCACGTGTTACGGTTACATAGATCGTATCGGTATTTTCAAACGAGCCCTCTTAATCCTTTAACGGCCGGCGTTCTATGGAAGAATCCACAACCGGGTATGAAATTGCGATTTCTTGACTGTTATTCGGTGAGCGGGAGAGTCGGCGACAAATGATCGCGGATCACGCGATCTTCGAAGTTGCAAACGCGCGCTGTGCAACCATTAAGTGGGCCATAACAGGTTTACTCGTTCACTGTTGTTTCTTCTTCTAGAATTTGTTTTATTAATCCGTAGGTCTTCCCTAATTTGTACACTTTTGACACATGGATAAACATGCTAGTGTATTTTTAAAAATTCTTTCAATTTTCGTCACTGGTATTCAGACTGATCATTAAGGTTTATTTTAAATGTAAAATGTTAAGCATTAATCTAGTGATTCACCAGTAGAATGGGAAAAAGCACAGCATACTTGTATTAGGTATGAACACAAAATCAGAATTTTCTTAATTCTCATTACATCTTTATCAAAGTTTTACCGATAAATCAGTGATGAGCATAGATCCAGGCACATTCATCGGACAATTACGAACGTATCGTGAGCTACGATCTGTCTAATTGAAAATGTAACAATTTGAATTTTCATTAGCGCGTGATTCACTCTATGATTCATTCATTACATTACGAACGCTCTTGAGATATGAGGAAGGATCTGTCTTCCTTTCGCAATTAAGCGACCTTAGAAACGAGTGAGACCGTGTCTAGAAACACTCTCTGGTAGTTGACGAGTTACTTTTTTATAAATCAAGCAGTTTTACAAATTTCTGAATAAAACCTTAAGTAATCTAATAGAATATATGCCATTTTTGAAACGTCGATCTCTTTATTTTACTGAAAGTATGTAACCCCTCGAGAAGGGAGTTACATGTCGTCAGCAGCGAGACGGTCACCTACATACTAAGCGGCATTCTAGGTTTTCCTCTTTTTATTTTTGTAGGAGGGTATCTTGCGAATGGGAACTCCTAGTCTAGCACTGTCCACCGAACCGATTCAAACCAGTATCTTTATCCGGAAACCCAGATGCGTATGTCGCTAAGCACTACAGTGACTCACGTAATTGTCCACACACCCTTCAAGTTAGAGTAACTCTTTTAAAAGTGGGCCGAACGAGTTTTTCTGTGAAGCTAGAGGGATTGGTTTAGTTGATGTTTTGTAATCAGATATTTGGAAACGTTTTTAAAAATGTTCTACAATATAATACAAGTTTATTATTATCTACATAAATAAAAATGTGATGATGTTCGTTTGTTAAAAATCTAACAACTCCGAAACGGCTAAACGTAGAAATCTGGGGTTTGAGCCATTAGACGCAGCGTTCCTTCGGGAGAAGGTGTTTTAGGACAATCCACATTCGAAAAAGTCTATTCGTTCAAAAGTTGTGACGTCATTAGTGACCAGAGACGACTTTTTCGCCCTCTTTTGGGCACCTTTCTGCTTATAACTTTTGACTGGTAGCTCCTATATTCAATTCGAGGTACTCATTGGATTCAGCTCGCCGAGTTCTCTCAAACGACTCTGTAAGACAATAGTGACACTTTACATAGTGACTGGTTAGATTATCAATTTTTGTTTTTGGTTTTCTCCATGGGATAATAAAAGCCTGCAAAATGAAGCCTAACAATACGGAGGTTCTCGCTTTGTTTTCAAATTAGTAACGATGAAATGCTTCCCTGAAGTATGACAATTTGCCAACAGCGATGCGTGTAAGTTAGGTCAGTTGAGGCGCTGGCAGTGGCGTACCATCCGAAAAATAGATAAGTATCGTATATTGAAAGTTAAAAATGGATACCTATGAAGTGAGTAATGTAAGCAAATGATTGCGAGGAAATTAGAAATTGAATTGATATTCTTATGTAGGTGGAAATATGTAAAAAAGTTGCTGGTATATTGTCTGTAACACACAAAAATAAATGGAAATTTTGTTTCCACATCAATGTGATCTTGAATTGAAGTAAAAAGTTTAATGGGGCCATTGCCACAAGCAAATTGATTTCTTGGAAACGGTTGATAAAGTTTTGGCAACGATATGATCGTTATACGTATAGAGGAGACCGGACCACCACTCCGCCATTCCTTGAATTCTAGCCCAATAGCTGAAACATGGTACATTTCTCGGAGATAGGACTGAATTAAGTGACTTTTTCCTCTGTCCGACTGAATTTTAAATCGTCTGTACCAAAAACGTAAAGACATTAAGATTTAATCGCATATTGAAATGTAAATGTTAATGCTATTGAATTTGCAATTTTTGTTAATAATACAGTGTGCTCAATCGATATAATACACTGATCTAATTACCAACTATTCTGGTAATATTATAAATTATATAAAAACATTTTCACATGACTATTACAATTTTTATAATTCATTTGTTACTCTACTTAAATTATTTTGAGCTCGTTTTTTTATTGATTACACGGTCCAACAAATTTCAACTTTTTTTTTATGTTTCGATTCCCACTATGCGATTCTTATGGAGTTTTTCGCGCCGATTCCGAATCTGCCCCCAATTTTTCTCCTAGACGCACAGTTTTTGAGAAATTTGAGTTTGTACAAAAGACATTTTTCAACTTGAAACAAATATTGTGATGTTATTATAAATGATATTGAATTGTTCTTTACAGCAAAAGATTCTGTAGACTTTCCCGAATACAGTGATATCCAATATTAATACAGTATTGTTTAAACATGTTTAGCAATAATTAAAGACGGAGAGGCACCACTTTTGCACCAATTTTTGAGGATATTTTTGAATTTATCTCAAAAAATAAGGGTCCAGCGGAAAATCGAACTATACTACGCGATAGAGCAGACCTTTATCTTGAGAAACCACCCTTTCAAGTTTGCAACGTCGACGATTTTTCGAACCAGATAGCAAAATATCTTCGTCCGACATGAGTTGCCGCCAGCGGCGCTCGCCACTATCGCGGTCGTTCGACGGAATCGTCGCGGCTCGGCCGTTACCACTTGCACGCTAGTGGCGACCGTAGACTTTTATTTTGGTTACTAGAACTAGTCGCTCCGAAATACAAAAAATTTCGTAATACTAACAAGGGCACGGCACCTTTTTTAAATTTTTAAAAGTGGGTAGAAATAAAAAAAGAGAGCCAACAACACGTGGTGTTCCCAGGCGGTCACCCATCCAAGTACTGACCACGCTCAGCGCAGTTTAACTTCGATGATCGGACGAGAATCGGTTTATTTCAACGCGATGTGGTCGTTGGCTATTCTTATAGCATAACTAATTCGTAAAGTAGAGTCTCCTTGTTCTTTCGTTTACTTTACAATCAATCCTTGAACACAATGTCGATCACATGTTCGGCGAATTAAAGATTTTAAACATAGGTTTCTTACAGTATGTGTTTTCTAAGTGTATATGTAGCAATTTTAATACGTTGAAAATTTTGTTTAACCGGTATTTTATTCAAGGGTTGATTGTAAAGTAAACGGAAGAACAAGAAGACTCTACTGTACGATTTACTTATACTATAAGAATAGCCAACGACCATATCGCGTCGCAATAAACCGATTCTCGTCCGATCATCGAAGTTAAACTGCGCTGAGCGTGGTCAGTACTTGGATGGGTGACCGCCTGGGAACACCACGTGTTGTTGGCTCTCTTTTTTTATTTCTACCCACTATTAAAAATTTTAAAAAGGTGCCCTCAATATCTTTTATTTTAAAGTTGAAAAATATGTATTTTTTTTCAAACTCAAATTTCTCAAAAACTGTGCGTCTAGAAGAAAAATTAAGGGCAGATTCGGAATCAGCGCGAAAAACTATAAGAATCGCATAGTGAGAATCAAAACGTTTTTGGCTTTTGAACAGTGTTGTCGGCAGAAGTCCTGGAAACAAGTATATAGTTTAGAACAAAAAGAACAGAAAGTAATTGGAACAAAACACAACATTAATTGTTTATGCTATTAACACTTTTCTAGCATTTTTTTAATAGTGTTTCTAGACTTTCTCAAACAAATAGAACGTCTATACATAAGCGATGTGACACAAGAGACGATTATATTTTCGCGACGAAACGAACTCAAAAATATCTCGGCCAGCGAAATCGTTTCGTCGAGTTATTTGTAGAATCAGCATTTCGTTAAATCCCATAGCGTTTTATAAAAATATCTATTGCTATTATTACTTCCAGAATGCGATTACTGGTCTGCGGAGTTTGTGCATTTACGACAAGAATCAGGAGGAAGAACAAAATACATATAGTAAAAGAAAGCATTATAAGAATTTAAAATTATTGTCATATTTATATCCTATAGGACGTATCAAAATATGAATTAATTTAGTCTACAATTACCTATATCACACTGAAATTGAAAAAATTGAAAATTGAACAATATTTCCAAGAGTAGCCGCGTGAATATTCATCGTGTAGGTGCGCTTTGAATACAGTCTGTCTATTGCGTACCACTTCTACTTGTTTGACCTGCTTCCTCTCATGCGATTACAAACTTGCGTGAAGATATAATGGAAAACGATTATTAATACCAGGTTGTTGTTACAATTTATGTTTGTGTACACACATACAGACATGCTAACCTTAGAGGGCTTCCTACGCCGATCGTTCACGAGCTATTGAAAATATATCGTTTCCCTCGTGCAAAATATTACAAGAAAAATTAACTCGCTGATATGCACTACTCCAAAATTAGTATATATTAAAATCACTTTCAGTTTCGTGAACATTTTTTAAGCTAACTCTCCAATCTGTAATTATTGAGAACATCATGCAAATGTTTAATGTCAGCATTTACAATTGCAAGATTTATTTATGTTTCTTTACTGGAGATTGATTTCATTATCGTGATAAGTTGACATAAAGTTCGAGTGGATAAACATTTGCTTTTACACGTTCTGGGGAGAAATTCAAGCGATTACATGTCAACTTTCGAACGTTTCTTGTCCCGCGTAATGAATATGAACGAGCCACGCAAGAGAGTAACGGGATAGACAACAGTATCAATTTTTAGCGACTATCGATTCTTGAGACTTCGGTTTATGGCTCGATTCCAAGGGGACCTTGCAAGGTTTCCATCGTTGAGGATTAGTAATCTTCGACTAGACACACGACTGCCAGGGGCAGTACACTTTGCACAAAGGAAGAACAACTCAGCTATTTCTTCCTGCTCCAGTCGAATTTAATAATCCTCAGCTTGCGCACGGTCTGTCATTTTGTCCCCACTGAGAATTAATTACTTCGAAATTATAAGTACTTTCCGGCGTTTATGGATCGAAAGATTTGCAGCAATAAAGAGGCAATTTCATTTTCTACGAATTGTTTGTTTCGTTAATTACACGCGATCTTTCACTTGGTGGTAAAAAGAGTTAACTGCAAAGTCATATTATTATTATTTATTTATACCTGACTTGGTCTTTCGCAATGAATCGCATTTTCTGGAGCAGTAAAACATAGGTTTCATATCTCGCCTAGACGTTTGTTAACATGAATATTATAATAATTGATCGTATCTATAGCAGGGTTAAAAGTTAAATTTTAATTGATTTCTGTTGCTTCATTATAATTACCAGAAGTGGGTCTTTTTATTGGAACTGCTTCAATTGACTTTCAATGAGACAATAAATTATTTTGTATAAAATAATAATTTTGTGTCAACAGATCTATCTTATTTTAAGTTTTTGTCGATGTATAGCTAATATTTTTGCTCAAAGTGTATCGAGGATGAAAAATAAAATATGTAAAAATTAATTATAGAATTATTTATAGAAGTTAGCTTTGTGAAGCAACAATTATTCGGAGAAATGTTAACCTGCAATCGGTACACTAGCTTACCTCCGTCGGTATACGTGCTGTATACCATACATTTTTTGAGTTATCAACATTCTTTACCAGAAGTCGGTTATGGTCACTTACGTTTCTGCAATAATCGATAAGTGAGCTTTGCAAGAATCAACCGTTGGTAAAATGAGATTTTTGCGCATTACCGGAAATAATAAAGTGCAAAAAGTCTAGAATTAAATGTGTATGTATATTTAATTATAAGAACGTTCTGTAAGTTTAGTAGTTATTAACTTAGAAAAATATAAAATTGCAGCATGACTGATCACAAATGCAGAAACCTTGATCCAAAGGTGTTATTCTTTCGGTTCGTCAAGGATGAAGATAATCATGCAATTTGTATGTGACAGTATATGATCTCCTTTCCAGGAAATTCGATCAATAAGTTTAATGCTGTTTCTAGAATCATGTTATTCGCAGAGGGCGTATTGAAATCACTCACTTTTATGGAAATACATATTTAATTCAGTAACGAAACCTTGTGGTGCTTATAATTACTTTAATTATATTGGTAATTAATTATATAAATATCTTCTGATATTTATAATCTTTCGTTAATCATAAATAATTTATTTAACGATACAATTTGAAATTTAATTTATTTTGCAATTATTACTTTTCTAGAACATTATTACATTAATTCGAGCCTGTGTTAAGTATAATAAAATTCTTCCCCGACCTAAAAATAAACTCTGGTTTTCGAAAAGAAATTAATAAGCTTTTGCTATTATACTAAATAGACAGTACTAGATAAAAAAAATAAAAATGTTTGGAATTATAAGACTTATCATGTATATTAAGTCCTTGAACACATAATGAAACGTAGTAACTCGATTAAAATTATGAATGCTATATACAGTCGAAGACGACGCGTCAGCGTTGCAAGTTGTGAAAGTAGTACACGTTTGAAACAATTTAAGAACAGTAAAATTTCTTTATGACAAAATTTATGTGCGAGACAGAAATTGTGTTCAAGGGAATCCCAATGTGTCAGGGTGTCAACGTGTATTCGTATATTGTACTGAACGAATGAGTAAGCTATTTCTTAGTATTTATGACGCTGCAAGAAATGTTACACAATTCTTGCAACCCTTTTCTATGTGAGGATTATTGATTTTGAGATTCACAGTTTTACAAGTATTTGGTTTGCATCCAACATTTCATTTGGAATTATAAAATAATTCTATTCTTCTCTTATTCTACTCTACTCTACACTAATAATTCTACTCTTTGTTACTCATTACTGGAGGATGTATAATCGTATTATCATTCTGACTGATAGTCCTCTATTACACAATATTGTTCAACATCGTAGAAAAGCTTTTTCTGTGTGGTAAATTCTTAAAAAATATAACAAACTAACAAAACATTTTTTTGTGTTCATTGTTCGGGATTATCAAGAGTGTATTTAATATTAAATGTGATCCATTTGTAATATTATGGAGAATATGAGATTTTAATAATTCTGTAGGTATCGAACCGTTTGTGAGTATCTACAGGAAGTCAGATCAACCCCATTAGTGGGGTCGCTGACTTCTGCCAACATTGGCTAATAATTGTATAGAATATTCATTGCAAAGTATCGTTTAAATAAATTCTTTAACATTCTTGTTGGAAAATAGTGAAATTGTTATAGATATCTACTTTATTGGATAATTGTAAATTCATTTTTAATTGTGTGCGAGAGACATAAATATATGTGTTGCAACTATAAAGTACAGTGTTATTGAATATGACAAATAGGTACACATTGACATGTATGTTTCCATTACATGATTACACGAACTGTATTACTAACTACTATTAATGTTATGTTGTAACTTTTAAAACATTTTAATTCATAATTGAAACTGAAAATTCATGGGATACGCGTGGTATTCAGTGAGGTCTGTCCATTGCTTGACACTTCTACTTACTTGCTATTTTCTGCAACCCTATTTTGGTATTCTAACTGCACCTTATATGAAAATGTACTACAAAAATAAGAAACTATTCTTGTACTGCAGATCATTATGCAAATTCCTATTTTTATGTTCTGTTTAAAAAAAAATACAAACCTCATAACAAATAAAAATGTTAATTTCCCTTGTATTTTAAAATTTCCAATACCACGAATGTACAAAGATCCGAGGTCTAACCATTACCTATGTTTTGCATATATTACGATAACTGAAAATATAATTTTTCCATTTTTATGCACGCTCTCTATTCTCATTCGAACTGTTCGATTTGTTTCTCACGCAAACTCTGCGTAAAACATAAGTTAGCATGAAATGACAGGGACAAAAGTTCAGCCAACCACTCGAATTGAGCAGTGCTTGTCAACTTTAAGTTCTTCCAGTAATCCGATTATAGCACGATTCATTGAGAGATCTTGTATGTCGACTTATGTAACAAATTCTATATATTCTAAAGTATTTCTAGGATATATAAAGAAGCACAGAATTTTATTTCGCATTTAATTTTTATTATAATTAAAATAATGTTTGCATCAAACATCTAGTTCCACGTTGATCTTGAAAGTTTATGAACACTCTCAAGAAATTTCATGTAAAAGTTATCGGTTTGTGCGAAGCTATGGGAGCTATGATTTCGAGCTTTGAAGTAATTTATATTAAAATTAGATTTTTAAGAACAGTGTACCCCATAACTTTCGAATGAATATATTTTTACCTAAAATTTTACCTGGAAGTGTAAACTACTATTCTTCATAGTACAAAACTCAAACATTCATATTGAATTATCTGAAAATGATTTATAAATTATGATAATAAATATGAAAAGAAATTTGGTGCGTCTTATAATTTTTATCTGAATTCCCTCAATGAGTTCCACTCTGTAGCTTTATAGGAATTATTCATTCCAAAGTATTATATTTTGGTTCAAGATATTTGAAACGAAAATTTATTTTTAACATCTTAACAATTGTTCCTTTGTTAACACGACGATTTGTCCAAGTGACTCTAATATAATTTGTCCACCTACTGTGTTAAGAAAGGGAATAAATTCCTATTTGTCCCGGTTCATTAAATTAAAGATGTTTATTTTCCACAAAGATCCTCAGTGTAACAACGAGCAACCAATTAACGTGGACAAACTTTCTATGATTGCAGGTAATCGGAGCTCATGTTTCGTTGTCAAGCAGAGACGAACAGCCTGCTCAAGCTGAAGCAAAATCTTCGCTAACAAGAGTTTCCTGGTAAACAATTACTCCTATGAAAATTGTATGAGTAACAACCGTTAAAATTGCTTTCATTGATCCGGATTCCATGTTCCCTGTGGTAAGATACGACGACCAAGGTACATGACTGCGCGCGTTAGGCTCTCTGTCGATAAAATCGCCGCAAGGATGATGGCATGCGAGGATGCAAACTGCACTGAATGAAACGACTGTTTCGGCGGACAAAAAGTTCCGGGCGGTTCATATACGGTTAATGACAGGCGAACGGTGATGCGCGAAACAGCTTGGCAACATCAATGGCAAATTCAGAGTCGTAGGTGGCCAAGTTTCATCACTCGAGTGATGCTTGTTGAGATATGTCATTCCATCGCGTTCTTAGCATACCTACATATGTACCGCCCTTGCATTATGAATGCGGGCATAACATTTCATTACTTGATGTGATTAGGGAATTTATTCTGCCTTTTTACCAACCTACGAGAGATATAACAATCTTACACGTTTCTAACGCTATACGTTAGAGAGAATTAAAATATATAAAGTTGCACGTGGCATAAGTTATTAATTGTAAGTGGTAATTTTTATTCAATTTTCATATTTTTGTAGTAAAAAGACGAATATATATAGAAAACAGTTTTGGAATAAATTGAAAGAAAAATTTTCTTGAATCCTTGTCTGGATTGCTTGTTAAAAATTCTAGTAAACAGTAGTATTATCTAAAAATGTGAGTTTAAACTAAATTTTATGAAATTCCATTTACGGTTTCGTATCTTTTTTGTACATTTATAATAATTTTTTATAATTATTATAAAATTCCATTTATTTTCAATGGAATGCAGCCATTAAAAATATCTTGGGAAATGATTGTTCAATTATTTTTTCCAGAAATGGAAAGTGATTATTAGAACTTTTAGTGGTGTACGTATACTTTTTAATGGTGAAAATGCATAAAAATGATTGGAAGTCACGTTGTTAAAATTCATTTAAACTTTAATTCCGCAATACGTTCCGTTGCATGCTGGTTAAGTATGTCATTGTGGAAAAAAGGAAATTAGTGAAATTAGTGAATACCACTAATGAGTTTGCGTTAATGTGGAATGAAAAATTATACGTATTAATCAGAATTAGCTTTAGCCTAAAGCATATTAACATGATTGAAATACCGACTGCATCATCGTAATCACAGGGGAATGAAAGTGGTTAGCCAGGGTGAAGTATGCCACGCTTTATGCGATCTTCCAACCATTTCAACCCTCCGTTCTTACAAGACAAATGGAGTATTACACGTTCGTTCTTTACTGAACAATTATTTCTTTTTTGTATGAAAATTCTTTGATATTATTCATATTGAGAATTTACTGATGGAAATATTTGTCTTCTAAAATTGAATAATATTATAATATTTTCATTTTAGAGTATTAATGAAATAAAAGTATTATATATAGGCATACAATACGGCACAAGTGGTAACGTGATTAATAGACTGCGGATTTTTGTGCAAAACAATATTTTTTTATCTTGATCGAAGGAGATGAAGCTTAGATTAAAATGTATTTCACCTTCAAATAATTGGAATCTTCTAATGTCTTTATAGTCCTGTTGGTCCCTCGTTTACCATAAAAGCAAAAAATCCGCAGTCTAGTGATTAATATTCAAGTGACGTAATAACCTTTTTCCAGTGCTGTATCTCACGAACAAATCATTTTGTGACCACTATACTCTAATATCATTTTACACTGCTTGATCAAAGGATTTAAATTATTCAAGACCATAAACGTCTCCATTAAAAAAGTAGTACATATAATTTTTATAAAAATGTAATATTTTCTGAAGCGTATTTCGTTCTTTCATCACTCGTTTTTATATATAATCAAAAGAAAATTAATATAGACTTTACATAGTATTATAATTTTTATAATCGGAAATAATGAGAAAAACTTGCCCTGAAACTCTTGCCTTAAGAACAGTATCAGCTCTTAATCGTTTATATTACTGTGCTTTTGAGTTCGTTTATTAATAGATGCATTCACTTATGTCTTTATCAATGAAAGTTAATAACAATGAACACCAGTTGCATGTGAGCTGACAATTAAAGCTCTGTATCGAGTGTAAAATAATTCATGGGCGTGGTTTGCATCAGTATTTAAAAAATATCGTTAGATGATGTTCAATACAATAAGCAATTTCAGAAAAATTGAGACAAACAGTGTTTACAATAGAATAGAAAACAATATGAGGCGCAGAAGATAGTTCTAAATCAAATAACTTTTTGGCCTCAAAGTTAGCAATGAAGAACCAACTTCGCGTGTTGTTCCAGTAAATTAATTGTCACGTCATCCGTAAACAGGAACGTAATTATTTGCTCAGATTTAACGTGTAGACCATCAAGATACAACTACTACCTGGCAGAAAATTGTCGATCAAAATCGTGAATGACAATACACATTAGAGAAATAGATTGAATGCAATTATGGATTGTCAGTTTATAAATAATAGCATAGGGGAAGTATAATCTAATATTGTATATTAAGTGGAATAACTTAACTTTTTACTTTCCTTCTCGAGGGACATTTTAATACGCGATCAGTGACCCGTAGTTAAATGGTTATTAAAAGTAATGGAAAGTCACTCACGAAGAGAAATTACTTGCTACAACAAACAGATCGATCGATTATGTTCATAATATATTCCAGGTGTACAATAAATGGCCTTCATGTTTTTCTCATTACTATTTGAACTCTCATTGCACAATCCTTTTTTCTGAACAACACACTTTTTATCTTATTTTAATAGATTCAGCGTACGTGGAGTGAGTTCACTTTCTGCTCTCAGTTTTCTCTAAACAAAAAAGTCACAAGTTGCTCTCTAAAATAAGAATTTTCATGACCTATTTGAAGTACAAGCATACACCAAAAACATGCTTGTCGCAGGGGTAAAATCATCATCCCTTAATAAATCACAATCGATAAACAACAAAAGAGGGGGAAGACTTCGATCATAAATAGACGGCGACATAGACGAGACAGAATTCCATAGAATACATAAAGTGAGCTCAGAGCAACGCTTTTTTTCAGACTAGCTTGCATAAAGTAAGTGTACAAGAAGTAAACTTTGGTTAGCATTGCGTGCGTACAAAAAGAGGACTGTTCCTACATAATTTATCGATAGATTGTTTCGTAAAAGCTCGACGAAGTTGTCTATGTATGGGTGGGTTATCGAGTGAGTTGGGTTAGGTTAGCTCGGCGGGTGGTTGGGCGTCGAGGCGCCGGAGCAGAGCATGCCAGGACAAACGGACGGACGTAGCCCGACGGACGAACATACCTTACCGTGAAAGGACTTCCAGGTCTTTGTGAAAGCCAGTTCCTCGCGAGACACTGGTTGACGGACACCGTTTTCGATTGTGTTCCCAAAATTTCTCACCAAGGACTACCCTAGGCCCTCAGGTAAGTGAGACCTGTGTCTCGCGTTCGTGCAGCATCCTCGTTCGATTCAGGCGATCCTGAATCCCCAGCTCCATCGAGACCCCGGTTCCATGACGTCAATACCACGGGGAAATCGAGGCTATTTGGATAATCGTGTGTTTTTCAAAAATCTACCGGCGAATAACCAGGAAATTGTTCATTCCTCCGTACTAGACGATAACGCCGCTATATCCTCTCGCGGGAGAGCTAGATTCTTTGACCCGTATTTGCATCGGATGACAGTCTCTCTTTCTCTCTGCTCCTTAGAATCGATTCGAGTGATCGTCAATGATCCTGCATTTTTTGATCCGCCGAGCTTCTTCGTTTCGATCCCTTTTTCGAGAGTTTTACGTAATAAGACAACCTCCTGGTTCGTGAAGATGTCTTCAGTCCTCAAGTTTACGGGAGATTCGTTCAATACGTTTGTTTACTATTTGTGATTATTTTAAGAGTTGATGAGATATACGTCGGTTTCTGTAAAATTGGGAGGCTGTCACGGAGAGTATTGTAAGATTACTGGCCGAGTATCCAGCTATTGCACCATTCAACAGCACCGCCTATGCAATTCGTATTAGGAAGCAACAGTAACTCGTTTTTTAATGATCTCAATGCGTAGATTGAAATTATTGATACACTCTTCAGCAACGAAATTAATGTAGAAGATCGTTTAGACGTAATAGAATTCTGTAAGTGCACTCTCCATCCAGCTTATTGACCACAGTAATTTGAATTACACTCTCAGTATCTTTTTAGTGCGAAGTATGTCTACATTTCTAACTATTGTTCATACTGTTCATATTCGAAAGCTTCAACTATGTGGGGCACACACTATGTGGTTAGATTATGGAGATTATATGGTGCAGACACTATATGGTTAGATTATGGAGACTATGTGGTTTAGACATCTCCTAAATGGGAATTATCATTGTAAAAAAGGATATCATTTGTAGGTACATTGTACCATCGTATATCTTTATGTTTATTATAATGTGTTATCTAACAAGTTTAAGTTCTTTTCTGTTGAAAAGTATAACAAGTGCTCGATCTTAGAAAGAAGTGACTCCATATGTCTGTAGTAGTAGAGACGTCGATTGTCATTGATTGCCGCCTGTACCATCCATTTTGTTGGCACTTGAGTCCCCTTTATCATCAGGATACTTACGTGACTTTCGAAATTTCTGGATATTTGCATTGTCGTCGCCAATCAACGCCCTAAATCGTTGCTCAAAGGATCTTTCGCGGAATCCCCCTTTCTTGGTAAACGAATGAGTGGGTCAAGTTTAGCATTCAATTTAAATGAAATTACCTTCGTTCATGGTTGCCGAACTATTTTATGAGCGTGTTGGGTTAACGATGCTCTGTGAGAGGAATTTATAACAAGGGTTTGCATGGAAATTTTGATTTCGAAGCTTTGTGTTTTTTATAAATACACTACTGTGCAGAAGAAAGAAGCACCCAAGTAAAAAATCAAATAAGAACACAGTACGTTTTGAAAAAGGATTCTATACATTTTGTAACGGGTATCAAAATTCATTCGACCATGTTTGACGTATGATCTTGAAATCTGGATAACAATTCATTGTACTACGTTCTAAACTAGTAGATTGCTGATGATAAGCATCTGTTAGCCCTCTGTAAAGAGAGGCGTTAAATGGCATTAGATCCACTAAACTTGTTGGCCACGATATGCACCTGTTACGTCTAATTCAAGGATTTATTAAATTTTCATTAGGCACTTAAATAGATGACGAAGAATAATGATTTCAAGAGAGCTATTTTTGCGGTATCAGATCTGTACCAAGGTTAATGATATTGTGAAGCCAGTGTGACAATGAATGAACGCTTCATAAGTATTTCGCGAAGTAAAGTATGATAGTACATTTGATTAAATCGACTTAAGAGACGAAATACGATATATATTTTGTCATGTTTATGTTTTTATAAATTGTTTTTACATAGCATGGTCGCCCAGTTTCCAAAATGTACGGTCAAATGGCTCTGTTCTTTCAATTTTTACGTCTGAATTGCAATATTATATGTTACTAGGTGTATTCTATTACAACAAGCAATTCATAGGTTGAGTCAGCTACGAATTTTACGGCCATGGCACTCATGACAACGGTAAATAGGTTAATATCCAGGAAGAACTGATGCGCTACTGATAACTATGCACACGTGACAATTGCAAATGGCCACTGCAGGTGATTCGGCGATGTTGTTGCAAGATAAAGTAACGTTGCCTGTTCATATGCTGCCACCGTGTCCTTATCTGCCGTTGCCCCCAATCCGTCTTGATGTTTTAACCGTAACGAAATCGTAAATATCCAAAATGCACGTAACCAATGTGCAGCGCCGCGAGTATCCATCTTCTTAGCTGGGGGAAAATAAAACCGACAGTAATGGCCGATTATTTTCACATATTTTCAGCGTCGGTGACTCAAATTTAGTTTACGATATTGCAAAATGATTGGCGAACGTGAAATACTTCATAAAACTTCAGGCAATACAAAAATACTAAAGTTAATAGTAACAGTGGATTATTTTAAAGTTAGTGACTGAAATTAATTTTGGGACATTTATTTAAATAGTTTACATAGGTCTACGCGATATACAGTAAATATTGACGGATGTTTCTAAACATAAACTACAAAGGCTGACCCGGTGACAGAACTATATTTACGAGGGTTCTCAATGGACAATGAAATATCGGAAATGGATTTTGCCCGTAACCCAAATTGGTACTAAAAAATATCTTCTTACGATTACTTTGATATCGAATAGGAGTGGAGTATGTATTAAATATGTATATGTTTAAAAATTTTCATAATATTCTTAGTTTCTCGCTTTTTTGATAAAATTTTGTACGTAGTTATAACCAAACAAAATTACGACATTAACATCTCCGTATACACATAATTTTAAGACTGAATTTTAACATTCGTTGCGAACTTTTTTGTTGTATATAGTAAATATGTATTATAATAACAACTTACATCTAGAAAAAGCAGTCCAACTTTTAATTATTATTTACTATTTTCACTATTTTATTACATTACACATATAAATGGCAAAATACCTATAATCAATTTTTTAATATTTTCGGTTTTCACGTATACTAATTTCTATTTAATTTAATAACTCAATGATATGCTAAAAAGTTTTGTACATGGTATTTTACCTTTACGTGTCTGTCCAAAGACAAATATTACATATTTTATACAGATCAAATATTGAAATAAGCCAAGATAAAATATTTGAATTACTTCTCTTTTATTACATGATGAGGTATAACTAAGTATTCCAGAGAGTTACATGTATTCGTTGATCTGATTATAATTTCAAATATATCGTGATTAAATGTTTATTTTGTAGAGTGTGTCTATACAAACAAATTAATCGAAATTTCATTATTAATTTTATTTATAATCTTTTGCTACTAGCACGTCTGATCACGACTGGCCGATTCTACTTCTTGCAAATACTCGTAAACAGAACAAGACTTCGAGATCGATTTTCTCAAAAACGAAGTCTTGTTTGAAAAAATTTTATTCTATATTTTCGAGTTACTTTTTTCAGATAGAGAATTTTCCCCTTTCTACGTTTACCTCCACAGTGTATTCTATAAAAAATGATAACTAATTTGTTACAGGTACTAATAATATAGATAACAATAAATTCTAATGCAAACAAATTATTTTGTGACAAATATATTGTGATGCGTATTGTTTACAGTTTATACAAATTTTATATAAATATTTATCTTGTAATTCTAAATACATCAATTCCTCGGACCTCGAATTCTTTACACAAAAATGTACTCCCTCTGTCCCATAATAATAGTAGCAAAAGAAAATAAATATAGAACGCAACATTTATTATCAAAAAACTAGATTACATTAAACAATAAATTAAAAATATTACTCCCAATTTTTATTTTGAGTGTTCAGATAGTTTCTGGATTTTTCAAGAATTTCGTTACTGCATTTTAAAATTGTAGGTAGGATCCCTTGGCTGCGAAGCTTCCTTACCCTATATGCGTGATCTTAAAATTATAATTATTGGAGCCATCGTTATTCATTGCTTCCAGCATAACTTGTTTTTTTCATCTTACTTTTACAATAGGTTGATATTCAACTAAAACAATTAATTTCGATCAGCGGGTGAAATTAGAAAAATAGTTATAATTCGTAATAATTAGGTTAATCTAAAAATAGAAAGATGTGTCAAAACAGATGACAGATGTCATGAAACATTGATTTTGATTGAAGGCTTCGCAATTTTGCGCTACAACATAACTTACAGCTGCATTCGCCAATATAATTCCTGTTTAAATATTCACTTGCTACTATTATTATGGGACAGAGGGAGTATAATTATTTCGGTTTACATAATGTCAAATATTCTGTTAAAACACGCAACTATCCTGATATTTTCCAATGGCAATTTATAATAGCAAACATGTAGTCTAATTATAATAGTGAATATTCTATCTGTGCATAGATGACTATATCTACATACAATATTCTTATTGCGACTATCCGCGCAACAAGGTCGCCTCACGATAACTAATTATCCCTCTTGACTGACCAAGAATTAGCAACAATGTCGTCCCAATGAAAACCCGCCTGTCCATTCGAAATCATTTCTACCGCGCGGAATAATACGTTGCCGGTAATGGGCCGCACGGCATACGTTACGAAGATGTCACAACATCTTTTTATGACACGTGTACTCATTAACAAGTTAACTTAACCGTATTACACGATGTGAATCCACGTGCATAAAAACGCCTGAGTCGAACACGCTCACCGGGTCGGATCAATAACTTCAGGAATGGGTACTTGCCGAGTTGTACAGACACGCTATACACGACCTGTTTCTGGCTCTCTCTAGAAAACGAGAACGGAAGTCTTTGACATGCTCGTGGTCATCACTTGAGAGTCTTCACCGATCATCTTTCCAGAATTAAGCTAACGATTTTCATTTTAATAACCGGCGTGTACAGAGGGCGGTTTTTGCCGACGTTTACGGCTAATCCGAAGCTTTGCAAGCTTGCCGTAAAACTATTGCGCAATTCGATCTTCCCAGACAGGGTCTAGCTTAGTCAAGTCCCTTATCTATTCATGTCCCTTGGGCTCATCAAGCTTCGAAAACTTCGCGATAGGATTATTTAAAGACAATAGTCTACTTCGTGAACAATGTCAAGTAATTTAACCCTTACCTGTCAAGGTGGAGACTAATTTTACACGCTCGAACTTTTCTATCTCTTTCGGGGCCGAGGCTTTAAGCTTGTACGGTAAAATTAGCTGCATCTTTAATACTTCATTTAAGACAAATGTGGATCTTTAGAAAGACGGATTCTGTGGACTAAGTGTGGAAAATCGAGAGGGAAAATATTCCATATTCTTTATTCTACGAATTTTACATTCTATGTATCCTACAGGGTGTCCCAAAAATAAATTTCCTTCAAAGGGATGATTCCCGAAGACATTTGAAGTATCTTTTTCCTTTGCGAAAATCTTCTCCGTGGATTTTTTAAGGAATTATTGACGAAAGACACGGACCAATCAGAGCGCGGCTACTACGGATGGATGCCGGCTTGGCCAATGGCAACGCCATGCTCACTGAGACCTGTTGGTCGTGTTTTTCGATAACGACTCCTTAACGAAGCTGCAGAGATGATTTTCACAAAGGAAAAAGATACTTCAAATGACCTCAGGAATCATCTCCTTCAAGGAAGTACGACATTTTTGGGACACCTTGTATATTTTATGCATTTTATAATTTTATATTCTACGCATTCTTCTTATTCTACGTACTCTCTACGTTATTCTATTTTCTAAATATTCTATATACTGCGTATTATACATTTATATACTTATATTCTACATATTTTACATTACCAAGTAATACTGTGGGGATTTTATCATCTTGAATAAAAATTAAAGCAAAATTTTAAATTAAAACTCAAACGCAATTTCGCGTTTCAGCCTGGTCAAATAATTTGCTAATGTTCCAGAAGTCACGGTTGTGCTCCCGAATAGCGTCATTAAAATATAGAAACACCATTTTTCACATTTAATGGAGAAGTTATAAAATGTCCCTGACACATTCATCTGTAAAGCAATTTTGCCGTCTCTACCACAAAGCGCTCTACTTCGACCGAAATGTTTCATGCGTAATATGTAGTTTCGTCGCATGTTCTCAAATAGCTACCGTATTTCTATATAATATTTTTTCGTTGATGTTAGTATTTCTTCGTTATTGTACATTTTTTATCAAATATATCTTTACCGATAAACTTTTAACAGCTTCCTTCTTTTCAGTTCTTATTTGTGTATTTCATATACCTATTTATTTATTTGTTTGTGTTCTTATCTTATTTTATCAAAAATATTTAAAAGATATGGTAATCAAAAAGTATGAAAACAATTGAAAATTCATGCGATAAGGAGACTGCTTAGATTGAAACGTATTATAAGAGGGCTGTCGCAATTTTTGCTCCGCGTTATAGGAGGGATTACTGTACATTCTACCTGCCGTATAATTCTCTAATTCTACTAACATATCCTTGATCGCAAAAGTAACGTTTGAATACCGCTACACACGAACATTGTCTACAGGTAAGACTGATTGGACATTGTTGCAAATGAGTTTGAAAGCGTACTGCGTCGGTAATTGCGATACAGTTAAATGAGTTGTTTTCGAAAGGAACAGTTATTTTTGGCGATCAGATACCCTAATCACTTGTTCATTGAACGTAGTTCACACGAAATCCTCTCGTATCTATGAATCCAGATCGTGAGAGAGGTCATGCCTGTAGAACAGGTTGGGGAAAAGCAGCTCGCAGACGATCGTTCCGATCAGTTTCGTGAATATGCTTAAAAAGTAATTAAAAAAGATCTAGGGCCAGCAGCTGATAAGATGTCTAGAGGTTACTAGAAGGTTACACGTTGTTCTAGCAGTGTAAAGTAACGTTACGTAATCCTCGGACGTTAAATAAATGTTTACCTTATCGCTCCTTTAAGCCTGGGTCAGAAACCTTAATCCATTTCACTTAAACTTTTTTAGAACCAGCCGGTAGCGTGACTGGCTGATAAAGACCATGGCTGTCGTATTCATCAGTCATGGAATTAATGTGTCCCGTCGAAGAATATTGTGTCAAAGTTTAACATGAAATGTATAGCGATCACGATTTCAATAAAGGAAAACCGTGTCAATATTTTTTATTATTATATTTGATTTTTATTCACTTCTCAAAATATTTTATCAATTTCAATGCGTATATATTTTCTCAGCAGTCTCGTCATTAAATGTTTCTGATCTATTCTTTGCTTATAATTAGACTAATTATTCTTAGGATTCTATGTCAGTCTCATCATTTATAACTTTTCTTTTGTTTATGTATTATTTACTATTTTTCTGCTACATGTTTCTAACGTATTCGTTTCTCATAATTAGGCTGTGCTAAAAGCTTTCAATCTTTCTATTCTTTCTATGAACTTCAGTCTACTCATTGTTACAGGATTAGCAGATCAAATCAACAGAATTACCATCAAATTAATCAATTAACACACGAGATATATTCTTTAATATAAACATTCTTCTACACACAGGAGTCGACTTGATTAGCAATTACGTATTCTGAATACATATATGTGAACAGCGTAGATAAATTCGTCCAGAATAGTTTACAATAAAACGAAATGAGTAACAGTTCTTATAGAAGTAAAATACAATATATAATTTGATAATTGATAAAAATTTGTAATATGTTATTAATTAAGTGTGAAACAGTGGAAAAATCTTTCATCTTGGATAGGAGAGAGTACATCATCCTTTTCGTGATACAAATTATACACAGAAGTATATGTAAATGTAAAAGAAAAGGTAGATGGTTTTATTTTGTTTCCTGAAGTATCGGCGTGCATTCCAGTACTGTAATTGTTACATTGAGGGTGCGTTACTTCAATTAGTGGTCTTTCGCACGAAGCCACAGTGGTTTCATAATACCCAAGCGAACATGCCCGCCAAGGTTAGCTATCACCTCCACCACGAATAGAAGTATGATCCTCCTGAACTCCACAGTCGGGGTTATTGCGTGCGTTCTGTCAACTGCCTTTGCCCTCTCAACCCCTAAAACTTTTTTGCCGTCTATTACCTTTATTTATACACAACCGTGGACGAAATCGGAGCACACGGTTGCTATCTTTAAAGTCTCGAAGACTCTATTGGGTTGGCAAGAATGTAATTTCTTTCAAGCAATGAACTTGAATGAATAAGATATTTTCCCTTTGTTCGATGATCTTTCGCCAAAAAGAATAAATAACAAAATATTTTATTGAAAGTTTATCGCTTGAATACAGAAATCGGTTTTATTTGACTTTACATTACTTTCTTGCCAACTCAATAAAATCTCTGAATGAAATATGCAATATTACAATTTATTACGATGCTGAGAAAAGAAACATAACAAAGTCATAATAATTTTTTATTTTGTTGAATTTTAGATCAATTTAGACTGGAAAATTTGGAAATGAATACTAGCATCGCGTTTTTATAATAATAAAGGTGATGAAAAAGAAGCAAAATAAATTGTATTTTTTACATTTGTATTTTAAATTACAAAATAGCATTACACGAATAAACGAGACTTTACTGTTAGATTCTTTAGTATCTTTCTAGCGAACGTACTGTATAAACATTAATGCTAGTCTAATACGAATGTTGGGATTACATTCAATTTCATCAACAGAGAAATAACTGAGGGTTTCTCTTTGAACAGAATCTTTAAGTTAGAAGTTAGGCAGGGGTATTACAGCAAGTAATATGCATTCATGTCGTGGCATGTTCAAGTTGGCCATAGTAGTAATCGCACAAAGAAAGTATGTACACCGTCATATAAAGTAATGCAGGGTAAGCGTTGAAATCACGTTAGCACGTACCGTATTCTTAGGCACGTAAGATATGCAGTCATTTGTAATTGCAAATTATCGTCGTTTCACGCACCGTAGGTATTCGCCAGAACAGGCAGCATAGCAATCATCTTATAGCATGTTTCCCTATATAATTCTTTTCTAGTGTATCAACACTTATCAACTTTGCGGGAATCTTCTGAAATATTTACACACTTACAGTATTTCTTGCAAGGTGATCTGCAGCTAAGCTAAAAATAAAGACATTACAGTTTACAACTACACTTGTTGCCTGTTTGTGGGCTTTTATTTTTTATTTTTAACCTAATGTAAAGCTATGCAACTTCTCTTAGGAAGAAGAAATTTACAACCATTTACTCCTAATTGGATTTATATTGCACGAAGTAAACAATATAATTTTGGCAACAATGTAATTTATAAAATTGAAAATTATATATAGATCCTAGAGATAAAGTGCTAATAAATAGTACTTACGGTGCTGATTACACAATTGTAATGCAATAATAACTGTAAATGTACTATTAAATTGTGATGTATATTATGTGTTATAATAGTTATTATTGTTAAAAACTGTATGCTTAAATACAATATAATAAGTAGGCTAATTCGGTGAAATGTAATTTCCATATTTTCTATCAAAAATGGTTTCTCCAACCTTCTTATTTTCTTGAGATTGTTTTTATTAGATCATTTATTAATAGAGGGATAAAAATCATTGCTAACTCGCATTATTAATATTCTAAGATTAAATAAAACAGATATTGATAGCAATTATACAGTTGATTACTTTCTTCAGAATAGGTTGAATTTGATTGATTTTATATAACAAAATTAAAAATCGACAACTATACAGTTAAATAAAAATAATGAGAAAAGACGAAGTGATTCTCTCCAGCTATTTCTTACTTGCAAAAATTTGCTTTGAACTTTTTGTTAGTACAATATTGCCACATTCGTATACTTACGAATAATAAGTAGAAACGACTAGTGATGGTCAGACACGTCCACGAAGTAGTATTTAATATCAGACGAACATTCCCTTTATTAATACCTCGTGTAAAAGGAACTTAATTTTTCTTTTAATTAATTCTTTTAATTAATTCTTTTAATTCTTTTAAATTTGATGTATTATCTGCAGCAACAAATGTGACACTCAATTAAAGAATAATTTGAATCACGATAATTACAAGAATGAAAGGATCCAAATGCATTTAGATTGATTTCATTACTCTCAGAGATATTAAACCAGATTATTGACCATCCTTTTACCGCATATACCAGCCCTTACGAAGTGTAAATTTCAAAGGATAACATGATCTGTTGACTACCATGTCCACTTCCAGATACATCAATCACACAGTTATTACACTTCCACTGTCGACACAATAATCGTATAAATCAGCGATAGCGAAGTAATTAGCAGACATACATACTATGAGAATATATGTATGTACATAAACAGATATTCAAACATTTTACAAATAGTAGGTCGTCCCATACGTAATGCGACTTTTTTCATATTTTTTAAAGAAAATAGTAATTTTTCCTTCATTTCTTACAATCCCCGAATTGTACAGTATAGAAAATTGTTTGCTTTTTTGTATTTAAATTTTCAAAAATATGAAATGAAAATCGCATTAGTTAAAGGATGACTCAATATTTATACTTTGTTAATATAAATGTTTATTATATACATTCCTCGAGTTGAAACAGCATTTGTGTTTAAACACAACTTTATGCCGATATAATAATAAAAATAACTATGGTGTGTTTAAATTGAAATATACATGACATATCGAAAACACAATATTATAAAAATATAATAATGATGCTATTAGTACAAAGTTTATTTTATATTAATATACAGAATATAGTAAGAACACAATACTATAATGTAATATAATGATGCTACTACTACAAATCTATTTTGTATTAATGTCATTATTTATATTAAACGTTGGTGGAAAACGAATACAATTAAAATATCCTTAAAGTGTAAAAACATTTATACAGATAAAAATTTTACTGTACATACAGTGTACGGTATACATATAATAACCTAAACGATACTTAAATACACGATGTCAAACAACATTTTCTTTATTTTACGTTAAAATAAATGTGAAGCAAATCTGTGTAAAATCTACCAAATAATAAGTGAAAAAGTTCATGAAAGGCTTTCTAAAAATAATTTGGTTTCACACTTTTAGAAGAATCCCGAACAGAGCTTCTGTATTACCAATAATCACTCGAGTATCGAAATTCAAGTAGTATCATTAAATATGCTTCGTAGATTATCGTTCACACTTAAACATCAAAGGTACGATTCACACATGAACGGTAGCAATATTGTCACGCGGTTCGATTCATCGATCACAGTGTAGACTCGTTTTATACACGTTGAATAATAAACAGATGCAATGATTGTCGTTGATACGCAACAGGTGTATGGAGAAATATTTTGCCAGATGTGAGAGGACAATCTCGAATCGACGTAAACTTTAATTGCGTACGAACGAACTTAAAATGGCTTCGCAAGAAACTGCTAACAACGCGGCCGAGTCTGCTACGGACCGCAAAGAAAATCTGGTAAGCTACAAGTTTCGATTTTAAATTAGACACATACCAACAAAATCGATCACCTTCCGTCATCAAAAATGTCGATGACGACTTTAAGGAAATGATTCATGTCGCCAGTTGCTTGCAATGTTGCACAGGTTTGAAAAATAATTCCGACATTCAAATGTGGATGATACAGCAGTCAACGTGTTAATAGAGCAATTTTTAACTTGTAAAAATATAAGGTAAAACTTTATTTTAACACATTTAAGAGAAAAGGTTCCAAAGAAACATTAGAAAAATTTGAACAGTGAGTTAGTTGCGTAATAAGTAATAATTATTTATTATTATTATAGTACTATCCTTTAATATCAATTACCAAAATATAAGTATTAGAAAAATTAATATCTTTATAAGTATAGTAATAGAAAATTTATGTTTTTATATTTCGCCAGTTCTATTCAACCTAAAACTACTACTAATTTTTCTTCACCCATTCCCATCGAAACTTGTGTCATAACATTTTTCAGATAAGTTCTACAGTCTCCAAGCCTCAGAATGTTCCATAACTTTCTCGATCCCTAGCTTAGGGTCTTGCCCATTTCCAATAGAGAACCTGATTAGGTTTCGCATCGCTGGTTATCGCGATCCTTCGCGAAAGAATAGGCCTATAGCTGATCAATAGAGCACGAAAGTGTTAGCCCATGTCTCTACATAGTGCGATCAACTCAACGCCAAGAGTGTTAGGGTTGTGCAAGAGGGTGTGATCAGGCGAAACTCACACCTCAGCTGGCTGCGACTTACAATCAGTTCTCCCGACGTGATTTTATCTGAAGCCAGAATCGCCTTGCCTGTCCGATACTGATTGAACTGTTTCGGATACATGGAAAGAATTCTCGTATGTATATACCGGGTGGGCTATTTCACCTTTATTCTTCCCTTCTATCATTCTCACATATTTTTCACTGGTTCAGAACAAATAGTACCGTCTGTATTTGATTTCACTAATTGTGCTATTAATTGTTTCGTATAACGTGACGTTGACAATCTCGCAACTCATTATAAAAGATAGTGAAATTGTTGAGTATGAGGTTAAAGAGACGTAACTTTTTACCTAAAAAGAACTTATTTAAAGTAAACACCGTTTGTAAAAAAAAAAGATATTTTTCACGTTTTCCATTTGTGAGATCGTCATCTCCATTTTTGAGATTTTTCTATTGTCGATGACAGTGCATTTTCATTTACTACCACATCATTTATTCATTTATCATTTTTATAAAATATCATACTAGTTTGAACTTGAAATTCAATTATCGGAACGCCCAATCGTCTGATCATCTCGTCTTATCATGGCTCCCTTGTGTCCCGAGCTTCGCACTATTTGAAAGACCTAATTTCTGCAGCACACTCGTGCATACGATTTGATGAACCTCTTCGAACGATTCCGCTGATGAATTTCGTGGAGAAACGAAAGGAAACAGTAGTGCACCGTAAAGAGAAACTACTGCTGTAGGTCACGCTACCCTGAAATGACTCCTGATCGCGATATATGTTGACGGTATACTGTAATCATTCGTGGCTTAATCCCATAACGAGTGGAACGTCGATCGGTGGCAGGTACGGCGTATGGATCTTCGAGACATCACCGGTTTCCATTATCGAATGATCGATGGGCTCAGGGCCAATATCAACCAACGAATTTTCACGTGTGCATCGGACCTTCGAGTTCCCATTATTTTCGCATTGTTCCAATCGATTGCCTCGAATACCGCGCATACAACGAATTAATATCGAATTAACTGCGTTTGTCGGTAGGATAACAGAAGTATTATTTACGGTTCTCTGAATCAATAATTGGGATCAGTTGTTGATCTTTACCGAAATTCAAATTGGAATTTTAATTACAACGGAAACGAAAATTTTTCTATAGTATTTTTTGTAGTATTTTGATATGGTTTACAATGAAGGGAAAATACATATAAATATATAGATATACCAAATATGAAATGTATACATATAAAGTATAATATAATATATGAAATATATATTATAGATTAATCAAAAAGAAAGCAATGTAAATATTTTCTGCTTTATCGAATTTTATAGTTATCGTTATGACTGTAATGTTAATTACATTTCCCATTAATATAATAAAAATTAGTGAATGTAGGATATCAGAATTAATGGGAATGAGGTGGTACGATATCAATGGTTGTGTAAGTAACCATGTCTGCCAGTTATACTGAAGCTTACACGTACCAGGCGAATTTCGAAATTGAATTTTCTGGAAAACGAGGTCTTCACATGCATCGCGAATTCTGCCGCATTCTGCATACAGACCACTTCAATATTGACTCGTGAAATTAAAATAAACTCCATTTGAGTCAAAACATTTTGCGATCAATTATTATTGTTTTGACACCATACGTCAAACGAATAAGACAAATGCCCAGGGACCGGCTTCAGTACAGAAAAAAAAATATTTAATTTAAAAAAAATAAACAGATATTTTAAAAATAAACCTTTACTATAAAATTATAAGTGACATTATTTAAGATTTCCTTAGAAGCCATAGATGGAGGCTTAATGCGGCACTGCTACGGAGTACAGTAGGACCTCGATTAACCGGATCGCGGTTATAAACAAATATACGTTTAAATATGGTCATATTATGAAGGGAAATAAATTTTAAAAAATAAAAAATTTATTTTGGAATATAATGTACATTTTAATTGTTTCTCTCGGGTCTCGATTATTCATCGGGCCTTAATTTATCGAGGTCCTACTGTGTAAGAAAGTTAAAATATCAGCGACTATAATAAATCTTGACTTACCAGTTACGGGCTCAATTAAAACATTGATTAAATTTCTTGGAACTTTGAACTTGACTTACGAATAGGGCTAAAGCGGTACGGGGTTTTAGGTCGAATTATGTAGGTACAAGCGTGTGAATGAGACATGTACATTACACGAACAAGTAAAATTGGAGTTACGGTGTACGTGCGAGTATTAAGAACAGAATTCTATAAGCCAAGTCCATTGCAGGGCTGTGAAGCCGACATAAAACACAATTATCATCCCATTCGCCGTGGATTGTCACGAGTTATTGTTCCGTAGGTAAAACCAAACGCAACATTACCACCCGGCTTTCGGGCGAGACCGCAAGGTCCACCTGGATCACCAAGACTCCCACTAAATAATGGCCCAATAGGACAACCAAGGCCAGGCCTGGGACAGTCGCCGCAAATACGTTTCGACAATCGTCCACCTCTCAGACCACCCGGTTCAGGACAATTCGTCCAACTCAGACCACACGGGCTGCCAAGGCCACCTGGAAATCAATTGCCACCGAGACCGCCTCAGCAAGGTCAAAACCCGCTTCAACACAGTCAATACACACCTCAACAGTATCAGAATCCACCTCAGCAGACTCAAAACCCGTTTCAGCAGAGTCCAAATCCACATCAGCAGAATCCATATCCACATCAGCAGAATCAAAATCCACATCAGCAGAGTCAAAATCCACATCAGCAGATTCAAAATCCACATCAGCAGAGTCAAAATCCTCTTCAGCAGAGTCAAAATCCTGCGCAACAGGGTCAACATCCTCCTATAGTGTTGAACCCACGTTTCCCCCCGTCCCCTATTAACAGGCCCGGTCCTCAACAAAGACCAAGACTACCGCATCCCGGTAACTTGCAAGGCCAGTTCCCAAGAAGCGCACATCCTCCCCAACATCCCGGCTTCGAGCATCCGCAGCGCAGCCCGGACGTTCTTGGTCGGCCGCAGGACATCGCGCGGAGGCAACTGCAACGAAATGAATCGTTGCTGAGCTTCCCACAGCAGAGTTTGCCGCCGCAACGAGAAGATCGAAAGCCTCCGCTGCCGCGCATAGTGGTCGAAAGAATGGCCGATGTCGAGAGCTCGAGGAAGCAACAGCAGCTTGACAGCTCCATTTCGAAGGAGAAACTGCGCGAGAACACGGAGAATGACGACGACGACGACGACGTCGTCATGGACGGCAAGAAGTCGCCTCGTCCCGACAGCAAAGAGAACATCATCCAGGCGGCGAAAAGGCCGGAGACCGCTACGATAAACGGTAAAGTGGACGCGAAACCTGCGATCAAGCCCACGGAGGAACTTAATGATAATATCATTGCTGCGGATAAGCTTGATAAGGTGGAGAGTGAAACGGTGAAATCTGCTGGATCGGAGAGCTGTTTGCCTTCCGCGAAGCTGAATCAACCTGATGCAAAGGTAGAGGACAAGCCAAAAGTAAGCGAAGAGAAGCAAAATGTTCCTGAGAAGACGGAGACGAAGAGAGAGAATCTATCAGCCAGCGAGAAGAGAACAATCACTTCGCCAACACCTTCCGTCACGGAAGACAAACCAAAATCTAAGGAATCTTCGAGCGAATTAAAACCTAGCGAACAGGAATTGAACGTACCGTCTCCAGATAAGTCACGCTCTAGTACGCCGGTTGAAACAAGTCAGAAAGACCAAGGACTAAAGACACCGTCTAAGACCCCAGATAAATCTCGCTCTGCTACCCCGTCAGAATCGAATGAGACTCAGAAGGATCATGGACTAAAGACACCAACCAGATCTTCGGAGACCACACGCTCCAACACGCCGGCGGGAAGCAATCAGGCTGAAAGCGAGCAGAGTTTGAAAACACCCTCGAAGTCACCGGATAAATCGCGTGCGAGTACGCCGGCTGACTCGATTCAGAGTCAAAACGAGGATGAGACGAAGGATGAAACGCCGGACAAGTCTCGGTCGCCTACGCCGGCGGGAGTGAATCAGGTTAAAGACAGTTCAGAGTCGAAACCGAGCGAGAGTAAGTCAGCAGAGGTGATCGACAATCGACGGCAATCGCAGGTAGCGGACGAGGGGTTGGATAAACGCGAAGATGCTGCGTCGACGGTGGCGGAATCCAAAACTGAAGCGTCTGAGAAGCAGGAACCGGCGAAGGATACTTCGAATGAGAAGCAATCGAAAGATTCGACTCCTGGGGAACCTGCTCCCGACAAGCCTAAGTCAGCGGGAAGCATCAAAAGCGATTCGGTGAAGATTTCTGAAGACAGTTCATCAGAGAATTTACAGAAACCTGCTGCAGAGTCGAAACCGACTAGCCCCAATGTGAGTTTGCCTACTTCCGCGAAAGAAACGAGGACTCCGGCGAAGTCTCCAGTGCCAGCAGAGGGTGAAGGGAAGTTGTCGGCAGCGGGGTCGATGCTGTCCCCACCGAAAACTCCGGAAGACATCGTCAAAGGTTTTGATAATGGACAGAGAAGATCTTTGTCCCCGAAATCACCGACACTGGCCAGTCCCAAGTCCCCGATCCCTCCGAAATCGCCAACCGGAAGTATGAAATCAACAACCGGAAGTGCGAAATCAACAACCGGAAGTGCGAAATCCCCAACTGGAAGTGCGAAATCAACAACCGGAAGTGTGAAATCCCCAACCGGAAGTGCGAAATCTGTAGGCAGCGAAAAGAAAAGAGCCAGTTTTGTTGAAAGCATGGCTGATCCAGAGGTGAACGCGTCGGATGCGAAAACGCCGTCGAAACCATCCACGCCTAGATTTCAACGAGCCCCTACGCCTGCTAAGTTAGATGAAACGCTGGAAGAGAAGACCGCAACAGGTTTTTATTTATATCTATGGAAAACAAAGAGTCGTTGGCCACAAAAATATTAAAATACGAAAGAAGTAGAAATGAAACGTAGTTTAGTATAAACATTGATAAACATTGTCCAGCTTGCAATTAGCGCAAAATATTTGTTCGCAATGAATTTAGTTTTTTTATAAATTTTCATGGGAGTAACTAAGATTTTGCTTCGGAAATGCAGCGTGATAAGTAGACTGTGGATTTTTATGCAAAATGAAAATGATCTGTATTAGTTGCAAAGTTCTGTAGTGTACGTTATTTTTCATAATTTCATTTCTTAATAACTTCAAATACAATACGACAGTTCTTCAAACGTTTTTACTATTTTGATTAAATGCATAAGATCCGCAGTCTAATGATACATTATTTTGTAGTTGACTACTGCATGAAAAGCTTAACTGTTATGTTTGTTTTCACAGGTATAGAAAATGGCAATGGAATGGACGAATCATCGGTATCTAATTCGGTAAGTGTCACAGATTCGACATGTATTGATGAATTTTATAATGGCAATGGTTCCATGCGTTGATAACTCATTGTCAGTGCAACGTTTTTATAGATACCGGCAACGAATGGAGTTGAGGATTCACCAACGAAAAAATCACCCTCCAAAATCAAGGATGCGGATAAGAGATCAACGGCTGGATCGCCAGTAAAGTCACCAAATAAATCAATTAAGTCACTACCACGAACTCCAGACACTCCGTCATCGACGGCTGGTCAAGAGAAGAAAAGTGAGTATTTATCCAATAATTATGTAGTTCGTATTGTTAAATAAATTGTGTAATAATTTAAATATGGGGTAATAATTGTTCTTCTAATGGTGAAATGATAATCTAAAAAACTTTTGTATCTCGTAATAAATACAAAATAATAAATAATACGTTTCAATGGGAAGAAAAAATCAGTTTGATCAAATTGTCTGGCTATAATTGGCTATTTCTACTTACTTACAGACATTTTATTTCGTAATTTCGATATTTCGATATTTTGGGAAAATTTTCGTCTTTATAACAAAATCTGCTATGACCGTAATGCGTAAATTCTGAAGAACAACTAATTTTATTGCAAATTGTACACAACGTTCACTGACTCTATAACTTGCTTTATCGTGCAGTTCGTGTTTGACATTGTTAAAAAAATGCAAAGGTTTGATACTGCTATAATTAAATTAACGATAAGGAATATAATTAGGCAGTATGTTTAGTGTATGCACATTTACAACATGTACACATTGCATAGAAGTTCCCATGAACAAAGTTCAAGTGGGCGCTGGTCCCTCACCAAACTTGAAGACGGTGCGATCCAAAATCGGCTCGCTGGAGAACACAAGCTACAAACCCGGAGGCGGTAAAGTGAAAATAGAAAACAGAAAGCTCGATTTCAGCAAGGCACAACCGAAGATCGCTGCGAAAAATGAGAAATACACACCGAGCGGAGGCGATAAGAAGGTCCATCTTGTTTACACTTTCTATCTTGTTTAAAATTTTTTATATCTTCATTATGAACTAATTTATATACATGAACTTGGGAAAACGAATTAAAGAAAATCAAATAGACTCAACTATTCGGAACATCTTTTATTAATTCTTAATTGTCCAGTTGCAACAAATTTTTTAGTAGATTCAACAGGATTAAAATAATACACCAATATTTCTGAAGTTTATTAAATATTTTATTGCCTTGTATTTCAAAAATGTATAAATTCGCAGTCTAGTAATGAAATTCATATAATTTATTATTGTTGTATTTTTTTGCAAACATAACGCAGATTTCTCAAGTGAAACTCCAGTGGAACGCCAAATCGAAAATCGGATCATTGGATAACGCGACGTACAAGCCTGGCGGTGGGGATAAGAAAATAGAAACGGTGAAACTCGACTTTAAGGACAAGGCAAAGCCAAAAGTCGGTTCCAAAGATAACGCTAAACACACGCCTGGAGGTGGTAACATTAAAGTAAGACTCTACAATAATCTTTCTAAAACTACATAGATATTTCCCTAGTCTATTAATAGCTGAAACATTTATAGGTAATGTTAGTATTTTTCAAATTTATTTTAAAAGGAATGCTTGAAATTTACTTTGACAGTTTGTTTTGAATATTAACAGTGTTCTGCTGTCAATAATAACCATTGCGAGTACGTAGTTTTTATCGAAATACCAAAATTTTTCTTCTCTACCTTTGTTATCGATCCATAATATATAGAATATCCTACCATTTTATAAAAGTTCTATGATATTAAAATAATATTCCATAAAATATAGAACATTATGTGTATTAATAGAAATTGAATAATTTAAACATTACACCCTTAAGTATTGAAAATGTTCTAATGCAAAATGATGATATTAGAATACTTCGAACATGAAAACTGTACCATGACAAAAATTAAAAAGTTTAACAACACGTTTATTTAGTGTTACTTATTCGAATGACGATAAAAAATTGGAAGTTCATTTAAATATTTTTAGATAAACTTTACAATATGAATAGAATATCATAGTAGATTATCATCATAATTAATAGAATTAATAATATACATGTTAATAATATATTATTTTACAGTACGAAATTATTGTCGATGTCGAAAAATATTAGTAGGTTATTAATACATAATTTTACATTCAACCCTTTTTGTCATTTTCAATGCGTTCATAATTAATATTTAAACATGTGCTTGAACATTTTCGCTACTTATAACATTATTTGTCACAAATTAATTTTCAGATCTTACGAGTATTTCTGATTTCATGTTCATGATAGAATATTGAGAGAAACATTTACATTTTTGAATTTCGTGAACCCATCTTTTTAGTGTGCTTTTCGAAATTATTAACCTTTTTATCGTAAGGTTGCTATGTTTTCGCATAGAGTTACCCAAGTCCATAATGTTTGTTATTGTGGCGATAAATCATTTCCATAATGAAATGCTTGCCTTTCGTTTTTAAACACATATCCGTTCGTTGTAGACAAATAGTGCTCGCCTCGTTCACTTGCCACGAGAATGTTCGAAAGTTTGGTAAACTAGAAAACGAGTATCTTCAAAGTTAATGGCATTATTGCATGTAGAATGTTAATGTAGGCTCTATGTCCTAAAAGTTTAATTAGTATCCTCGAAGTTCACAGAAAACAAGAACTCAGACATGAAGAGAAATGATAGATGTACGTCTAGACTTGTTTGACTTTAGAAGTCATCAAAATTTATTCGTTTCTTTTGATTAATCACTTCGATTCATATTTTCGAGGACCGCAGAAAACAAAAATTCAGACGTGAAGAGAAACAAGATATACTTTAGCTCTCGAAGTTATCCAAATCTATTCGTTTCTTTTACTAAACTGATTTTACAATTTATATCATTACTATTGACGCAAACTTTTCTAATATTCTTTCATAAATATTTGATTCCATGTGTAATTAATATGTGAAAACATTTCAGAATTTAGAAACATGTCAAGTAGATTTCAATAGAGAAAAGTCGGAGGTCTTCGAAAACAAATAAAGTACTTTTGCAAAACAAAAGTTAATCAGTCTTGACTTGGCTACAAACTGCAATCAAAATATTTTTTCAAAAATGTGCTTTTTCAATAAAAGGTCGACGATAATTTTTATATTATTATTGATTATGATCATTGAGCCAAAATTTATGAATGCTATCCAACAAGTTAAAAATACATAGCAGCACGCAAAAATTAGTGTGTTCGCATCTTTTTACTTGAGGAAGTAAATTTTAAACAATTTTTTTATTGCAGATTGTAAGTACATAGAGAATGATTAATTAGAAATTCCACAACAATGATATTTTTATATACTCCGGGAGTAAATGCATTGGGTTGGACAGAAAGTTCGTAGCGTTTTCAAATTAAGAATCAAAGATTAAGGTATTTATTAATATGTTTATTCAATAACACGAGAAGTTACCACGAAAATGGCAAATAGTAATAGAACAGAATGGAAAATATGTTATTCAATAAATCTATGAATAAATCTCTGAATTTTAGCTTTCAATTTTAATTTACAAACGCTACGAACTTTCGTTCCAACTCAATACTTAAAATAAATAAAGAAAACAATTAAATATCACACACCAGGCAAAGGAACAATGTATGTACCTCTTATACTTTCTCTGATCATTTCACGTGATTTGTTATTCATTTCTCTTAATGCAAAAGGCTGTTGTCGCTGTAATGAAATAACTGTTCCCAAATGGGGATGTGTGGACTTCTTGATCAGCAAGAACAGCATCGTCCCATCGTTAGCAAAAGGTTGACCCCTGTATGCATGATTTGTCACCCATCATTATTAACAAGTCATTATTGTTTGTTGGTGTTCAGTCATCGGCAACGCCTCCTAAGACGCCACAGGATACAAACAACGACGTAAGTATGCCAAGCTATATCATGAAACACAGACCTAGCTTTCTCCTCCTGAAACACACATAATTGGTCGCTCGACATCATCTGGTTATCAGAGTCATACCGGAAGCCAAATCATGAATTATAAAATTGTGAGGGAAGTAATTGATAGAAATTGTACAATAATGTCTTGATATATGTGGAAGAGATTTGCACGATATTTGCACATAAAATATGTTCCTACATTATATGCCATTTATTATTAACCGTAATTATATTAATTTCTTTACAAATTACGATCATTAATTTATTTTCCCAGACAGTTGTGTTCGTGACATTTTTCTGGTTAAAACGAGGCCAAACATAATTCGGAGCATGTTTGTTCAATTGACGATTCAGTAGAACCTCGATTATCCGAATCGATGATATCTGTTATCACACGTGTTTTACACGTAAACAGTTCAATCTAATGCGATCCGTATCCAACATGATTTATTCTACAAATCAATAAAGATTTAATCTAACACTGTAGCTAGATAACTGTTCTATCATTCGAACATTGATGCTCCCCTGATTAGTACGGATAATCGAAGTTCTAGTGTACCGTAAATGAAACAAGTTAGTACGATCCAAATTGTGTCGTGTTTGGTCTCATTTTAATCAGAAAAATGTTGGTAGAAGTTTCATAAAATATAATAAGGTCATTATCTTTTCTACTAAATCAATGATCAAGGAATATAGCATCTGTGTTTACGCGATATAAGTCACATTTCGGTCTCGAAGTTTTCACATATATCGAGAAATTACTGTAATTAGAATCTACGATAACAATACATAATAAGTTTAAACATCTTACCAAATTCTCCACTGTAAAACAATATTCGCAATTCGCTGCAAGAATATCCATATTCTTATCCTTAATGCCAATTAAAGTAGAGTAAGTATGTATATTGAGTCAGTGCAGAAAAGTAGAAGCATGCTTCTGCATGTTCTACCTTAGTGTAAATATTTATTTCGTGCAGCGAATCTCAAATGTATGCTAACCGGGAATTTAGTTTAGAAAGCACGTACGAAACCCCGAAAATCAACTGATCCGAATTACTCAGACGTTTGTATCGGTATACTTTCTATTTAGTATTTCTTTTCTAAATAGCATTGCTAATGGCTCACAGAACTTAATCGTAAACATTGTTACATGTAGTCGGTAAAATTCAGTTTTCCGCCGAACGAGAATTAATAGATGGCTCGTTACTATTTTCAGATCCAAACAGTGAAGGTCGATATCAAAGCTGAGAGCAAAATTGGATCGCTGGATAATGTGAAACACAAACCAGGTGGCGGCGAGAAAAAGATTTTCAACGACAGGGACTACCTTCGACAATCTGGTTCAAACGTGGAGAGCCAGAACGCCAGTGGATCGCAGGTATGATTTATTTATTAAATTGTTAACCAGTCGACTGACGCAACGATCGAAAGATTTCGATTCGAATCACGTATCGAATGAACATTCAAGTTATTCACTCATTGTTTAGATTTACAAATGTATACAGTAATTTATTTGTGTATTTGACTCAACGCTTTGAAATTGCACCACTTTTATCGAAATTTTTTGTGGTTCGTATAAGACGTATCAAATGGGCAACACATGCGTGTTATCACAGTGATTCTTCTTAACAAGATTAAATCATATATAAATAATAAAATGTAGTCGTATGAATCATTGTTTCCAAGGTTTTTACGAAGACATTTAATATCGTCATATTAATAAAATTATATACATTATTAAAACAAAAAGTATTTGAGCACTAAAGTTCCCATATTCAACAAATTGTTTAAATTCTTACCGCCAAGAAATTTGCCTATTACGACACGTTTTGTATCTATGTGTATATTTTTGCTGAAAACGCTTTAAAACACGCATTGTACGCTTTTTTGCAGTAATGAATTTTTCCTATTTAAGATACATAAGCAATAAAATTAATTCAGTTCATTGAAAAGTTGCTTCAAAGTGAAAAAAGTTAACATATATACTTTCAAGGAATAACATATGACTTAAAGTACCTTGTACTTTGTGATCTTTAATATTTAAAATGGATAAAAATAGAAATAAATCAATGAAGTAATGAAGCTTCAATATTTCGCTTTACATAGTTGCTTAACCCTTTGAGGCACGTATTTCAGTTATTTTCATATTTCTTAACTAATATTTTTTGTAAAATCTAGGCGCACTTAAAATACAAGGTGTTCGACTACAGGTGGGAGAAAATTTAAGGAGTGTTTCTCCATGATAATATAAGAAGAAAGTGAAGAATAAAAAACTTGCAATATCGGTTTCGTCGTTTAGTTATTGACTATTAAAAATCCGCCTAAAATGCGGCAACCCGACCAACAGAGGTGTACAATTAATTCGCGTTTGATGCACCTCTGTTGGTCGAGTTGCCGCATTTTAGGCGAATTTTTAACTGTTGACAACTAAAAAACAAAGCCGAAATCGCAATACTTTTATTCTGCATTTTCGCCTTACATTGTCATGAAGAACCACCCCTTAAATTTTTTCCCACCTGTAGTTGAACACCCGGTATAATTGATTCAAAATAACAGAAATAGAAACATACCAATAAAATCTACAATGAATATTCCATCATTGGGATAAGAAATTAAAAAACATGATCGCAGTGTTTATATTTGTTTCTGACTCGGAAGAAACTACATGTAATTGAAGTAGTGCTATTAAATTATATAATGTAATTGTGATTGTAAAAATGGAATTATTATAAAGTGTAATGCAAATATGTAAATGTAGCTTGAGAAATACTTTTATGCATATTTATAAACATGTCAAATTAATGTGCAAAGGCCATTATTGTCATTGGATAGTATTCGACACTTGTTGCAATTATTGAGGACTCTTTTAACAATGGTGAACAATATACGTGTTCCTGTTGCAGAAAAATGTTCATTTTTCCAAACTAAAACGTTTTCTCTCAACAACATTTGTTTGTCAGTTGTTTAAAAAACAAAGAAATTGTTTAAAAAGTCCGTATGCAATAAATACACGGTAAATGTACCAACACACACAATTATTTGAAAAAACTTACCGTCAGAGAAGATACACAAATACAGTCTTTTTAAATAACTTTAAAAGTAACTCATCTGATCCCATCTATAAAATCATTTTACATGAATACAAATGTTCTCAACAACAAGAAAAGCACATTAAATTGACATTAACGATGGAACGATCTGTATTTATACGACGACGACGAACAAGCGTGCTGTTCATCAGAAAGAGAGAGAGCTTCGATGCTTCAAAGGGTTAACGTGATCGAAACTAACATGACCTCACGGGCCGGCTTAATCCTGATAACTGTGTTATGCCCGCAGAGCCCCGTGCCCCCTGGCATGATCACCGACGTCAAGAACGATCTGCCTACTTCGGACGAGAACCTCAACCAAGAATGCTAGATCACGAAAACTCGACCGCTAAACTCGCTTTTCGTGTCATTTGCGTCTAATTAATCACCCATATTTTTCTACCCCGATGGTTGGATCAAAAAGGGCCGCGTAGACGACCCTTGACGTTCAAGGGATCAGGATCGAAATACGTATGAGGACGAACAAGCGATCGGATTAATTTAAACGCATTACGCCAGAACAGATCGAGCTCGTACCAATCTGAATTATCGGGTACGGTTCGATCGATTTAATATCTGACAACACAGTCACTGTTTTTCAAAGAACCCCCTACACACAGACACACACACACACACACACGAATGCAACAATTTTTCCGTGCCATAACCGATAAACAAAAAAGGAAGAACATTTTCTATACGATGACGTTTGTGATTTTAATCAAGAAGAAAAGCGCTGTGAAGGGCGGCCAGGAGAGTCTTCTTCCTCGTACGTGTGCGCCCTTCCGATCGATATACGTGTACGATGTATTGTACGTGACTCTAGCGTGATACGACAACCATCTATGTACGTGACGACGAATGAGTTTTTCGTCCTACCAACGCATTTATCCACAAAGTACTCGTTACAGCATCGTTAGTTTAACAATCATTGGTTTTCTCTCGACGCATCGCGCGGGTCGTTCGACGTGGACGAGCCAAACGTTTATAGTAGCGGTGTGCGGGTACCCGAAATCGTAGTTGGGCCGGGTCGGGCTGCGATACCGAAACTTTGCAATGTACCCAAAAAGTTAAAATGCGAAAAGCGTCATACCGATGCGATTACAAATTTTTGGGATCCTCTTTGATTCTATTCGCCTGCTTGGAATCGGGATCCCGACCCGACCCGAGCCCGAAATTTCGGGCACCCGCGCATCCCTAGTTTATAGGAACGATATGGAATCGCGGAACGGATATCGAGAGGACATTGTTTGGAATGAGAGAGAGGGAGAAAGAGAGAAGGGGGGATAATTCGCGACGCTTTTTCAGATTGCAAAAATGAGGGCTTCTCGTACGAACGAACCAGTACTATTCATCTCATTGTATAGAGTTCAGCGAAGTTGTGTCACTCTGATTACGTGCACGGTTCCGTGAATTTTTATAAAGCTATCACTTTGTTACAACAACTATTACACCGCCAGGATAGTGTTTATGGTAAGGGACAAGGAGCTTTTCTCAATTATGACTCGAAAGGATTACACAGGGTGTCCTAAAAATGTTGTACTTCCTCGAAGAAGGCGATTCCTGAGGTCAGTTAAAGTAACTTTTTCCTTTACTAAAATCTTCGCGGTCTTTTTAAGGAGCTATTCGCGAAAAACGCGAACCGATCAGAGCGCGGCTACTGTGGACGGATCACGGCTCAGCTAATACCAACGCCACGCTTAATAACTCCTTAACAAAGCCACGAAGAACATTTTCGCAAAGGAAAAAATTATTCTAAATGACCTCGAGAATCACCCCTGTCAAGGAACTACAATACTTTTGGAACACACTGTATATTCGCAATAAGGCCGTTGTGTTCACGACCACTGCGTCTACGAGCTCGTTGTTCCCGGATCACATTTTTCCGATCTGAAAAGGAAACGCGGTCACGTGATACACTTAGATTATATTATAAAAGAAAAGAAGCGAATTCTCATTTCTCATGACGGTCTGGAAATGATCGCGTCCTTACGAGACGAACGCAAACACGTGTGCAACGTACGATTCGCATAGCAACAGACTCAATGTTCAAATCGATTAGAAATGTGACTCATAGCCCGTGGGTAGGTGTATTTTTGTTAAACCGACAGGGTAGAACGAAATTACAAAGCTATTGCCGATAGATCAGGACGAAGCTTTACGTGTGCTGTAACAATAAACGCGATCATCGTGATGCTAATTTACGAAGAACTTTAAAAACAATAGGAAATCGTGCGATCGTAGGTCTTCGCGTAAATTCAGCTTTTCTGCGACACATCACATGTTTTCGCACACACCGTTAGCCTGCACATTAAAACGTACACTTTGTTTATTAAGTTATGCACCGTGTCGCTTGTAATTGCTCGAACCACCATATTATTCATCCTGCTTTCGAACAGTAAGTATAAATATTCTGTGCAAATGACTTTTCATTGCATATAAAGCAGAACATGGATTATTCGAACCGACTTGAGGCTTCAACTAGCTCAATCTAAAGCGACAATGCAGCACTGTTTATTGTACAAATCAGTACAGATTGAAGCTAACAATTTAATTAAGTTACTGTTCTATTGTACGAATTCTCAGGTGTCCTTGTACAGTTCGGATAATCGAGGTTCTACTGTATTATAATTGGACAGAATGAATAAGACTTGAAGTGCTATGTTTCCTACCAAGAAAGAGAATATTGATAAACGCTATTCAAAGAGAATTTAGTAAACCCTTTTTTTAAATACAATTGTATGAAAACCTAGTTTATAAGTTTACTGTCGAAATGGTCTCTCGAACCAATTGCAAGCGGCACTGTGTCTCGTCGGAGAAAGGATAAACAAAGTATTAAGCACGGCATCAGATATTTAAACATTTAATATAATAATTGATTGTCCAAAATAGGGGTGACGAATTGGTGGCTCTCAGCCCCATTCTTCTCTCTGACTTGAGCATGATACCCCTCTCTTCCACCTGCGTTCAGCAAGCCAAGTAGTGGGGGTTCTCTGGCTCCCGGCGGAGCAGTTCGTCACCCCAGATCTAAATAACGAATTTCGAAGCTCCAATGGAACGTGCAAGGTAACAAGTGCGAATCAAATTTGCAGCTGCTGTGCAAGGTATAACAAAGTCGTGAGAACCTCGTGAAACATTGACTTTTAAAGCGAGACTGATGAATACAATTTCAAGTTTGAACACACGCGAAGTTGCTATACCTTGTTCGCCAAACTGTACAACTGTTCCTTTACTGGCACGTATGAACATTGAATGAGTGTTTGCCGCAAAATGAGAATTTCTACCAAAAACCAAATGGTGAATAATCGGTGTTATGTTTGTAGAAATTCGTGAAAAATTTCAAGACTGTACGTGTGCAATGATCACTCGCGTACTCGCCTACTTTCGGGTTAAAGCCAGATACTTCGTATTTAGAATAGTTGAGTTATAGAGGACACATTGTATATGGTGATGCATAAATCTTTTCGGCTATAATTGTGCAAGTTTTGCTCTTGCCATGCTAATTATAAGTATATTCTGACGTTAGTCACACGAACGAGCAGTGGTGGATCTAATGGTAAGCGGACTAAATGGCCGCGTGGGGCCCCAGGATACCATAGGGCCCCGAATTTTAAATAAATTTATGTAATGGTATGAAATTTTTCATTACTTTTCTTTTTAGTTAACAAGTTTATGAGAGTTTTCTTGCAACTTCTATTTCTAACTTGAGTTTGAGGGCCCCTAAATTTTTACCGCTTGGGGCCTCCACTTGACTTTGAGCCGCCACTGCGAACGAGCATATAAATAATATCGATTAACGATTCCAAACGGCGACGGCTTTGTTCTATCGGGAAAAATGGCGGATTTATAAAGCACGCGTCGTCATTTGAAACGGAAAAGAAAACGGAACTACTATTGTGCATCACTGTTAATCAAAAGCATGTGCGGAGTATACGTTAATAGAGCGAACTGTACAATTAAGTTCAAAGTGTATAGTAAATAAAAACATCATAGTAACGATAACGATTGTATATTCGAGATGAAGTTTCCAATAAAACCATGTTTTATCTTACAATAATTACGTTGTCGTCGAAGAAACACCGTTCTTGTGTACGCTCCGTACATGGTATAATACGCTTGAATAATTCTCACATTCCTTGTTACACGTCATACCCGTTTAATTATCTTGCTTTAATTCTCAGACTATCAAAAACTCGATTCAATTTCATTTAAACTTATTTATTATAATCAGGATGAAATTAATTTAAATATATAAATATACATAAAACCATTTTGGGTTGACCAACAAATTTTCTTGCAGTTTTTAGAAAATTTCTCTCGAGAATTTTGGGAAGTATTTATTATATTATTTATTTTTTACATTATATGTAGACCGCGGATGTTTTACGATAAATATAATTTAGACTTATTAAAATTATGGGACAAACAATTCATTTTTGTTTAATTTATTCTACTTACAAGAGTGATTTAGAAAATATTTATTTTGCATAAACATCCGCACTGTAAGTATAATGCAAATATCGCATTGGAGAAGTATGAAAAAATTTGTTGGTCAGCCCAATAATACACATTGTGTTGCATGCGCATCCATTCGTAATTATTTCGATACTCTGAAAGTTAATGGTAAGGATATAATCACCTAATGGCAAATACGATATACTATAATCGATTCTAACGATAAATTAATACAATGTTTTCCTTTAAGAACAACCTTTATTAAAGAAGTTGAAACATATGTAACTGTCTGTTTGAATATTCTATATTCTTTCAACACTGTACAGAAACATATTATTTGATTACAGTACAATTGACAAAGAGGTTAAGTCAATTAACATGTTCTGTTAATTTGGGATTTCCTGTCTTAAAAGTTAACTCAGTCACTATACGGTCCGCGTCACTATTAACGTTAACATAGTAATTAGGAACGAACAATTTACTGAATGAAGAATTGATCGCTGATTTTTTACATTTTTATCTGATGTAAACTTGAAAGAGCAGGATAATTCTTCAAAAGTATAGGGAAAAGCAGATATGATATTAAACATAATTTCTAAACATTAGACTGCGGATTTTATGCATTTATCACAAAAGTAAATAGATGAAATACAAAACTGTGAGGGCATTAAAAGGATTTAAAAACAATGTTACGCCATCTTCGTCTCGTTGAAATTATTGAAAGAGAAAGTACACTTTTAATTCTATGTCTCACAAAATTTTAATTTTGCGAAAACACTAGGAACGCAACGTGCAATCACATTCAATCCACCGGCGGCGTCGCGTTTGAATAATAGAATATGACAAATTGATAATCGATAGTGTAGATACACATATTATCTTTATTTATTGCACAATCGTCGCTGGTGTACAATAAGATGGATAGTATAAGAAAATTGCGAATGGATGGGAAGAGATGAATGAATATAAAATAACATCGATTAAGTAAACATTTCAAGAAAAAAATCTTGATAGCATCATCGCTTTCAAACAACTCTCATACAATCTAGGTGAATATGTAATACATGTTTATTGCTTCCACATCGATTATTATTATACACTTCGATTCAACTGACAATTCGCATTTCGGCAACAAATGAAATAATATTGAATTGTCACAACGTTCATCCCGCATACCTATATCAATAACAATCTCGAAAGAATCCTTTTAATAATGTGTTCTCTCATTTGCGAATCAGTGAAGTTTATCTAACGTTCTCGTTTGCAAGAACTGGGTGTATAGTTATCAAAACGATTCAGAAAAGAATTAAATATACAGGGTGTAGCCGGACGGGTGGTACAACCAAGTAGGGGATGAAACATGAAAAAATAAGTTGAAAAAAAGGAATAACATTTTTTCGTTTGACGCTTCGTTTTCGAGAAAATCGAGTTTGGAAATGCAGCGAATACACGTGCTATTGCATAGGAATCGTCTGACGCGTCTGACCATGATCAACCAATTCTACTTTGTGCATATACTAAAGCACGCGAACCTGGCGGAATTTTAAACTTTAAACTCGATTTTCTCGAAAACGAAGCGTCAAACAAAAAATGTTATTCCTTTTTTTCTTCTTATTTTTACATGTAGCTTATTTATCACCCCCTATTCGGTTGTACCACCCGTCCGACCACTTCCTGTATATTTGTTGCACAAGCAGTTGCAAAGTCGTAGATATACGTAGCAGACATGTGTAATATTGCTTTTTATACACAGCATGAGTCGAAGGGGCGGCATATTTCAAATAATTAAACTATTGTTCTAACACCATCGATAGCTATAATATCGCACCGGTTACCAAGTACCTGTTTATACGGTGGAAACGATATTTACCATTTATTTTTTTAAATCGAAAAGAAATAGAAAGAAAGAACAAACACAAGACACAGCTAACTACAATGGATAATGTAATCGATTGTTGTGTATTTACAGCCATTTTTTGATAGATACATACAATATTTATTAGCCTCTTTTATTTATTCTTCTACAATTCGAAACTATCATTCATGCAAACATGAGTTTTCAACCAGTATCAGATCGTTTAATAAACTCAGGTATGCGAATTAATCGAGGGAACGATTATTTGATAATATTTTAGGATAAAATTTGTTTACTTCCCTAAAAGATACAGTATCCGAAAGTCTTCACATTCACTGTTATATTCTGGATTTGTATGTAACGATCAAGAGATTTTTGAACAAATATTCTATGATTATATTTATTTATTAACGCCATTCTGTTGCACAAAGGTACCAGTATTACTTGTAGCACACGTTTTAAACGTTAGATTCAGCTTTGAAACTATTGCTAAAATTCTAGATATAGAGACAAGCCGTTTTTAACTCTTTATTTTTTTAAATATTAAATTATATTTAGTCATTATTACTTCAATTGCGTTGATTAATACGCACAGAGTGTACCTCACCTTCGCATACTATACACGGTGGACACAAAATGATCGCTACTTATCACCGCCTCTGTATATCAAGGTTAGTCTGCACAAATTTTGCAATTTTTCGATTAATAATCAGTAATATACTTTCATACTTCTACTTATGTATAATATAATTTGATACTTCTTGGAAGTAAATCATAAATACATATAACTTCCGCACCCAACGGTGAAATTTCACTTATAATAACTAAATAATAGCAATAACGTCACAATTTACGTTGAGTATAGTGGTGTAAATTAAACTTTAATTCTAGCATCTATTATTGCAATTTAAATTTTCTTTTCTTTCTGTAAATTTCCATTTGAAATTATAAAAAGTTTTAATCCAATGACGGCAAATTATCGAAAACATTGATTATTATAAAACGGAAGATATTTATGACAAGACTGCAGATTTTTATGCATAATTAACAAAAAATTACGTAGACATTGATTTCCGTCCCTAATAATTTCAACTAGTTGAAAAATAATATGAGTATCTCATAATGCATAAAGTCCAGTCTATTTATGACATAAGATAATTCTTTTCTCAGAATTTAAGTTTTTTTACAATTTAACAAAATAGAATATTTCACAATTATCAATAATATTTATTACATAAGTGCCAAAAATTGTGAGTGTCCAAAAATACCCTAAACTAATTATAAATCCGTATTTTGCAGATTGATAACGTTGAAGAGGTCAATTCCCTTGCTACTGAATTGCTGAAGGAGAATTTACCGCAACCGCCGCCTACGACTCCAACAAAAATAAGAAAGTTACCATCACCATCCTCTATGGTAACACCAAAAGCGGTTAGAAGTAGTTTCGCCAAATCTTCAGAAGATGCTGAGTCAAAAAAGAGCTCTTCGCCTAAAGAAACTGTGAAGGTAGCGGGTGAAACAAGAAAGAATCTAAATTTGGCGAACATTAAAGCCGTTGCGGATGAGAAAATTGCAAAATCTCCTTCACCGGAATATCCCGTCAATCCACGTTTGAAAAGCCCGGACAAATCTTCCCCCAATACACCCAGAAAAGCATCTCCGAAAAATATACGACTTCCAAAATTAGCGCCGTCTCCTACGCCACCAGAAACCATACCGATTTCTGAAACTCATTCCAAAATCAGTCTACCGAAATTGATAGAGCCTTCCAAACATTTAAACAGCGTGGCACACTGAATCGATTTCGTACTACTGCAAGTTTATCGATCAATTTTATTTATCATTTACGAATCAGATTTGATCGAGGTCTGAAATAATAGTTTCGTGAAGTTGTCATTTGTTAATATACAATAATTAATAAAGTTATACTAACAAAAAGATCCTGAAACGAATAATTAATTACTAACGACATAAATTAATAATTTCATAAATATTTATTCACAATTTCTAGTAAGGAGTTCTAAAATGAAACACAAACGAAGTGTGTAGCAAATTGTATTGTAAATCTAACAGTACTGACATTAATACGAATGTTGATAAATTTTTTATGGAAGAATAGGCAAAAAATTTAAAACAACGTATCGATTTCTCACTCATCAGATTCTTGGTATTTATTAAATAATTTGTATAAAATAGAAATTTGAATGTAGTTGTATAGCGCAGACGTAGTTATCCTTTCACTTACACATGCACATATGTAATACAATAAAATATGTTTCTATGCACTACTAATATTTAATATACATAATTTTACAGAATACAGATGTATTGGTTTCAATAGAAAACGATGTTGAAAGAATTTTCCATTAGAACCTTCAGAAGCAAATATAAATATTTTTTTACAAATAATAAAAATAAAAAATATTATGTATTGTTACTAAGAAAAAGGATAATGATAATTCTTAAAAACAAAGGACAGTTTAAAACAATGTAATGTAATATAAATATGTGTGTATGATTTTTAATGTACATAACAAGATATGTCTTCGCTACATAAACACTTCCGGAATTATGAATTCGAAGTACGTTTGGAAAACATGATCCTAAAAATACTTGGTTTGAACAATTATATTATTGGTGACGTTTTGCTATTATGTAAAAAACTATAAAATACAGTAAATTATTATAGTACGTCTATATTAATTTTTCTTTGGCAGTGGTGGTGGAACTAATGTAACTCCGATAAAGTAAGGATGATTTAATCCTTTTTTTGCTGTTATCCTCTGATTTGGATCATAAGTCAAGAGTTTCTATTTAAAAAAATAATAAATATATTAAGATTGACATAGAGGTAAATGTGTTAAATGTTGATTTTGAATTCTGCTATAAAAATATGATTTTCACCAAAAGCAAATCTTTGGCATCAGGTTCAAAGGAAGGTAAAACTTCTTCGAAGCATTTTGATTCCCATCTTGGAAACCTTGATGTATAATCAGGTAGCTGTGACACTCCAGGCCAAATACTTTCATCTGGTGTACCTAATGTACGAAATATCCTGAAAAGCTGATCTATCTCTGAGTCTCCTGGAAACAATGCTCTCCTGGTTGCCTATGAGATGGAAAAATTAAGATTATTATTAAATCTGATATATTTTCATGCTAAAATTTCTATAAGTATTTCATTCATATTAAAATTACAATACCATTTCCGCGAATATGCAACCAAGGCTCCACACATCCACAGCATTGGAATACAATTTGGTTCCTAAAAGAATCTCTGGCGCTCTGTACCAAAGAGTTATTATTTCATGTGTATATGTTCGAACAGGAACACCAAAAGTCCTGGCTAATCCAAAATCTGCTAATTTTATGTGGCCCTCCCGATCTATTAACAGATTCTGTGGTTTTAGATCTCTGTGTAAGATGCAACGAAGATGGCAGAAGGAAATTGCATTCAATAATTGAAATAGATAACTCTGCAAAAATAACAGACTTGTCTTTGAAGAATGCATGCACCTACTTTCAATTCTGATTATTTTTGAGAGCAATACCTTTACAAGAGCCTGATCTAATCCTCCTTTAACAGAGTCTAGTAATTTTTTTAAATCTTGTTGTAAGAATTCAAAAACAAGATAAAGATGTTTGTCGCCATCTACCACATCGAACAACTGTACAATATTTGGATGAGTAAGTTTCTTTAATAATGATATTTCTCGAATAGCAGTGGATGGAACACCTTCGCTTTCCCTGATAGAAATTTTATATTAACATTCGGTGATGGAATAAAATATTTATAATATCCATATACGTAATAAAATATTTATAATATTTATAATATCCGTACACGTAATAAAATATTTATAATACTTATAATATTTTATTACAAAACAGTATACAACTGAGATTTAGGCTACATTTTTTAAAATTAGGTCAACCCAGAGTTAATACTTTTGTTTGTTTTGAATCGATAGTTTCCAAAATGCTTTTATTATGTTTATATAACATATACATAACATATTTATATAAAAAGGAGCAAGACTATTAAACTTCATTAGAAGTACAAATCTATATGTATAAGCAATAAATATAAACTAATCAAAAACCAACTGTTTAACTAGATATAAAAATAAGATCTCCATAATAGTTTTTTGATCATAAGAGACAATCATTATTACTATATTAGTAATTGATAGCTAATAGAAAATTCACATTCAACAAACTATGCAGGAAGTGACGCAGTGTATAATTTTAAACAAAAAATTTTTTAAAGTGAAAATGGATAAGAGCTGCTGTAACTCTCAAAAGAATTTCATCTAACCCTGAACAGTTTCATAACCAGATATAAAATGAATGATTAAAACAGTTGAATTACTATCGCATACATCATATTATCTTCATCTAATATCTTTAGATTATCATTTGGTTCTGTATATGTTTTGGAGTACCTAAATTAACATTATTTCTGAGATGACCTGCCAACTTTCATTAAAGTTAAATTCTTCTTCTATTATACATGTAAAACAAAAATAATTAACTAGCTTTCCAATAAGCATAAATCATAGACAGTCATTTGGCATTATACTGTACATTTAGTGACACAAATGATGTAGGACAAACTTATACAGGAAAAATCCATTGATAGCATTAATAGTTGCACTGAATTATTTAAAAGCTGTAAAACTAAAAACCAGGCGAGCATGACACAATGGGACAAGCTGAATAATGTGGTGCTACGAAAATTTAGTGTAACGTGGCCCCTGCAGATTCAGCTGACCCCAATGTGCAAATTAGCAGATATGTTAGCAATGCATGTAAGCAAAAGCTTAGCTGATATGATTAATTGATTTCCTTTAAATGTTATTTGTATTATAAAGGAGAATAACAAATTCAACATAAACAGTTATACAGTTATTTACAAAATGAACAAATATTTAATTTTGCATAGTACAAAAATGTTTTAAAATACTAACATTCTTATATATAAACGTAAATGAGGGGGAACAAAAAATTATAATAAGTTAAAGTTTTCTGGGGATTAGTTACCTCGAATAAATATGAGGTGTCCATTCTTATAGAAGTGTTCTATTTAAAAATTTTTTTATTGATTAATAAAATTTATACTACACATACATATAACAATGAAAGATGTTCTAGTAAACCAATTCTAACTTTCAATGTTGCATGTGTAGCTAAATATAAAAAGAATAATTTTAAGACAATGGACAGTATTTTGTGTGAAATATTGTAAGTACTACTTATATATATTTATAGAATATACGTTTAAATGTGCTGTAGACTTTACAATAAGATTTCTGTCGCTTGATGAAAGAATTATATGTTCATTTTGTAGTTAATGTAGAATTATAAACTTCTCAAAACTCGATACAGATATTCATAAAAAAATAGAAAATATGTATAAATAAATGTTATAAATGACATACGTCTCGAGACGAATTTTCTTAAGTGCCACCAGCTTCCCAGTCAGTTTATCTTTCGCTTTATAAACCACCCCATAGGTCCCTTCCCCTATTTTTTCGATCTTAACGAAGTTGTCCATAACCTCAACGCCACGTTCGACGTTGTCGGTCGTCCTCTGACACTCCGTTTTAGTTGCCAGTTTTTATCACTGTTCTGATATTATTTGAAATTATATATTTATAGAACATTAACTAACAATATCGTTGATATTTAAACACTTTTTTAGGTGTTGTTTAATCAAAATTGTTTGTTTATCAACACCGCTAAATCACTTGACATGCGTGCTACATTGCCGCCATTTTTGTTGAGAACATTTTAGAATCTCAATTCTCGAGATATCGATAAAATCGAACAATAATGAAGATCATCTTATTAGACATTCTGTATCAAATAAATTCAATAATGCATTATTATATAATTAATAGATTGCGGATCTTTATGCAAAATAAAAATTATCTGCATCGATTGCAAGAAATAAAAACTAAATTGATACATCTCCAATTTTGAAAATTTTTCAACAATTTTGAATTTCGTCTACTCAATTATGCTATAAATGCATAAAGATCCGCAATCTAGTAATTAAATAAACCCACTCCATGGCTTGGTGGGGGTATCCCACTTGGTCTGGCCCTGAAGCAGTTATATTAGCGGGAATGTACCGAATCTTACTGGACAAAAAGACTTCAGGACGTGTCCTATGATATGAGTTACGAAATATACACAAATACACTTGCTATACATTTATTTTTCAGAATCAAATCATGAATTTTTATCAATTCTGCGGGGTGCTCATGGTACCCCATTTCATCGAGAATCTTACTATACTGAAGCTAATCGCCGCGCATGCGCGTGAAATGTTGCACATTTCTGGCATCACTATCACTGGGCCTGTCAGGGCCTGTAGTAGTCCCATTTTTAACTCAGTTTTCTTAAAAACGGAATCCCATTGGAAAATGTTGTTTTATTCAAATATTACCTCTTCTCTGATTCTACAATGAATACTAAGACACTCTGTATACTATGAATCCGTTACACCCTTGAAATTTTCATGTTACAAACAGAAGTAAATAAACACGATCGCACTCTGTTTGTAAATTCAAACATCACGATCACCTTTAGAGACTTATTTAGTTAGATGTTAGATTGACGAACGTTACGTCGACGTATAATTTTCACTATCGTCAGTCAGATAACGAACTTAGTCGATTGCAAGAACTATATACTTTTAATTTAAAAAATTTGTAGTAATTGTTTCTGATATTGTGTGTGATTCATTCTTATTAGTGCAAATCGGAAAATTTCAAAAGGAATCAAACTTGAAGAAAATCAAGTAAGTAAAGTGCTTTTAAATTCTGTTTATATGGTACTATAAGAGATTTCATTAAATTTGTATTACTTATATTATTAATTGTCATTTTCAAGGTATAACGTAAAAATGATATTACCATTAATAATGTCTAGTACTGGGGATATGAATAAAAACTGGCTCATATGGAAACAATGTTTTCTTGAGTATATGGAATCGAACAATTATTATGAACGACCAGAAGAGTATAAAATTACTATTTTAAGAAACTTGTTAGGATATGATGCTCTAAGCGACCCATCAATCGATCGTATTTTAAATTATAGATTCAGTACTCTGACTAGTGTATTAGAAAGACTTGATGTCTTCTTTAGCAATATGAGAAATGAACTTGTAGAGCGATACAAGTTTTTCACAAGATACCAAGCAAAAGATGAATCAATTGAAACATATATCCTTGATTTAATTGTATGTTCTACTTATACGTTTGCATGTGTTTCTCTTAATTTATTAAACTTATCATATTATTTTTACATATTTTAGGAGAAAGCAAAAACTTGTAATTTTGGAAACCTAAGTGACAACATAGTCAGAGATAAAGTGATAGCAAGTATCCATAACAAGGAGTTTCGATCAAAACTCTTTCAAACACTAAATCTTAATTTGCCAAAATTATTACACATTTGCAAAGCATATGAAGCTCAAAATACAAACAATAATGGAAACGTTGTCGGAAAAAGACAAACTCAAACTAATGCTTTACACAGTGATAAAATAGCAGTGGTGGAAGCTTCCAATAGTAATAATAAAAAGGTTGCTGAAGGGAAACAAAATTCAAATGATAAAGTAAATGCTAAAATTAATGTTGAGGCTAAGACAAATCCTGAAAATGATGAGACAGACAAGAATATTATTGGCGCAACCAATCAAAGACATAGTGACAATAGTAACAAAGTTAAGACAAATTCTAAAATGCATAATAATGGTAGTAACATTTTGAGCACTGCTTGCAAAGAAAATAATACTAATAGTGGGAACAAGACTAAGACAGATGCTAAAAATGATAAAAGTGGCAAAGCTAAAACTGATACTAAAATGGATAATAAAGGTAGTAACATTTTGAGCACTGCTTGCAAAGAAAATAATACTAATATTGGTAACAAGACTAATAACAATAAGACAGATCTTAAAAATGATAAGAGTGGCAATAACATTATTGGCACTACCAATCTAAGACATAGTGACAATAGTAACAAAGCGAAGACAGATTGTAAAATGCATAATAATGGTAGTAACATTTTGAGCACTGCTTGCAAAGAAAATAATACTAATATTGGTAACGAGACTAACAATAAGACAAATCTTAAAAATGATAAGTGTGGTAATAACATTATTGGCACTACCAATCGAAGACATAGTGACAATAGTAACAAAGCTAAGACAGATTCTAAAATGCATAATAATGGTAGTAACATTTTGAGCACTGCTTGCAAAGAAAATAATACTAATATTGGGAACAAGACTAAGACAGATGCTAAAAATGATAAAAGTGGCAAAGCTAAAACTGATACTAAAATGGATAATAAAGGTAGTAACATTTTGAGCACTGCTTGCAAAGAAAATAATACTAATATTGGTAACAAGACTAATAACAATAAGACAGATCTTAAAAATGATAAGAGTGGCAATAACATTATTGGCACTACCAATCTAAGACATAGTGACAATAGTAACAAAGCGAAGACAGATTGTAAAATGCATAATAATGGTAGTAACATTTTGAGCACTGCTTGCAAAGAAAATAATACTAATATTGGTAACAAGACTGACAATAAGACAAATCTTAAAAATGATAAGAGTGGTAATAACATTATTGGCACTACCAATCGAAGACATAGTGACAATAGTAACAAAGCTAAGACAGATTCTAAAATGCATAATAATGGTAGTAACATTTTGAGCACTGCTTGCAAAGAAAATAATACTAATATTGGTGGCAAGACTAAGACAGATGCTAAAAATGGTAATAATGTCAGTAACCATACAGATTTGGTTTTTGGAGAAAATACTAATGATGTGAATGATAAGGCTAAGATAGATTCTAAAGGTATGAATAGTAATCACAACATGAATACGGCTCGTCTACGTAGCGTAACATCAGGTACACAATACAGACAAAACTGTAAGAAATGTAACGGAAAGCATGCTGAAAGAGCTTGCCCTGCTTGGGGACATAAGTGTGAGAACTGTGGTGAACGTAATCACTTTCCTAATTGTTGTCAAATGAAACCTTTAAAACCAACGGAACAACATATAAATGTATGTATGCTTTTTTAAAAAGTAATTTAAGCAGAACATAAATTACAATCTGGCTTTATGTTTTTATTTTTCTAATTATAATCAGTGTTATATTCATTTCAGATGAGCTCAATAGAAAATGTATTGAACCCCAATCACTTTCAGCATAAGAATCAGTTACAGGTAGAAAATAAGTGCTCATATCTCTCTATAACTTTCATTAGTATTTATATATATACTGCTTATTTATATTCTTCTTTCTTTCTTTTTAATACTAGCCCATTCCTTCAAGCAACTACAGTTTAGTAGCAAATATTGAACCTTGTTATGTAAGTATACTAGTACATCGCTATATGATATCGTAGTTTTGAATATTCGAAATTTCATTGAGGATGAATATAAGTAAAGAAGAATTTCTTTCATTCAGCTTCCTAGTGCCCCAGTATTTTGTGAGACAGAGAATGAATTATATCCAAAGTTATGTCATATGTCAACTTTCCAAGCATGTGCGGTAAGTTTTAACATATATTAGTTTGTGAGTGAAACAGTTAGAAAGAATGACCTATTTGACTAACTTTATAATTGAACCATTGGTATTTTCTTGATTTGCTGTGTACCAAAAATGTATACATTTACTTAGATTTGCAGGTTTAATTTGGAAAACAGTTTTGATTGAGTGTACTGTAAGTTACAGTATTGCTTTTAAAAGTTTACAAAATTTTCAACAGTTTTTGAGTTCATTGTTTTTATTATTTTTCTTCTCAACTTTTCTTATTGCATCTTTTATGACCATGTGTGCTAAAATAGCACCTTGTCTCGTTTTTCTCACTTTTTTAATGTTCTGTCATGTAACTGCTTTTTGAAACAGCCTTACCCGTTCCGGATACAATATGTTTGCATTTTCATTGATTTTAGAAGAATAGTCTTTGAATTCATTTACACCTTTACATATATGCTTATGTTAATTAAGTAATCCTATCCGACATTCCTAACCGTAGTACAAAACTTCCGTGAAATATTCGTGACAAAATATTTAGCAGGATTTAGTCAACAAAAGTTTGCAAATAACCGAAATAAAAATATTCGCTTACCGTCAACATTTTTCGATGTTTTATTTTTATTGACATATAAATGCCGAGTTTCTGTCACGTTGGTATATTAAATGACGGCTTCGTCATTCATATGTTTCACTATTGCGGAATAGGAGCCGCATCTGTTTTATAAAATAACAATTAAAAGAAATGATGTAGTCAACTAGCCCCGATCTCCCCGAATGTTATATACAGTGACTCACATATAAATCTTTAATTATATTAGCCACTGAATCCTGAAGCAACAGTTGGCAATACAGAACCTAAGACGGCAGCAACTGAAACTGAAAGTCATAAAAAACGTTCAAATTCGGGAAAGGCGGACATATGTTCGATATCATAAAAGTAGTTATTGTATATAGTCAACAAGTACTATTTATAAATTTGAAATGTGAGTTCATATAGTTTTATTTATTTATTTATTATTGCTTTACGTGAAAAATAATATTATTATTAGCAATTAAAAGAGAAAAATGTATATTAACTAAGCTATACCAACAAATTTTGGCAGCTACTGGAAATGAGTGAGAGGGGAGAACGGAAAGGGTGCGTTTCAAAGTCAGTAATTAAGATAACAGAGTTAAACTTAATTTTTTTATATTTATCATATTACATATTATATTATTTAATATTTCTAAGCAAAATTAACGATCTATAATACTATTTTAAAATTAGGAGAAACGAAAAAATATTCTTAAAGGAAGTACCTAATATAATACATATGTGTTTAGAAATACATGTGGTTTACAGAACCCATTACAGCAGATTAATCAAGATACAAATCGTCTAGATAAGGGAGTGATAACAATACAATTTGTATTTATATTTGTCATTAGTTAATTTTCTTTAAAAATCCTCGATCTACTAGTATTATCTCTTCACTAGAATTGTATAAATATTTTTTAGATATTCTACCATGAGAACTTGGAAACGTTCAAACTTTCAGCTCATACAAGTATATATAATGTATATTCTCTTTCAGTTGTTTTCGCGTGATTTTTAAAGAGACAAAAAGATTGACGTTCAATTACTTTTATAATTAAACCGATGCGACGCGCGACGTTTAGAATAGCAACATTTGTATGGATCCGATGTAAATAATTATGCAATATTTTCCTGGTGGAGGAGTGTAAAGTAACGTTCAGTATACAGAAATTATAATCATACGTCAATGCAATGATTGAATTGCGAAAAGTGGAGCACGTGGAAACTTCAACATTCCCTAGTGAATGTGGACGTTCACTCTATTTTGCTTCGATAAAACTGACATTGTCTGTCGGCCGCATCACTTGTTGCATTGTCCTGGAAATAATGAGAATGTACTGTATAAACCACTAGTATAGTGTAGGTATATGATTGCGACACACATATCATGTTCATGTATACGATCGCAATGTCTTTGTTCGGATGCGCATAGCACGACACTTAAAACTGGGGTAGCCGGTTCATTGACGTTCAACCGAAACAAGTTTTTGGCGAATGCGCCAGCACTGTAAAATAATCCATATAAATTGCTATTAATATTATAAACAATAGGGACACTCTGTAATTGAGCATTTGTAACGACAATAATATATTGTTTATTTCCAAAACCTCTGTGGAAATTTATTTCTGATTACTGGACAGCGGATCATTACGCAAAATAAAAATTGTCTACTAGAATTGCAACAAACTGGAGTGAAATAGAAAATTATTTTCATTCGTACTATATTTAACAGATCGAAAATAATATAAGAACATGTAGAAATTCTTCGAATGTTTTCACTGTTTTAAATTACACTTACTCATTTTTATCTTAAATGCATGAAATCCGCTGTCTGCTGATTACATATACATATGTATACTTATACATGTGTATCATGTCACATTGCAGTGCTGTCTTACCAACAGAGATACATGGCAAAGAACACACGGTATCGCTGCAGAAAAACTACTGAATTTTTTGTGCGATTTCTATATTTAGCTGTGTCAGTTGAAACCCGAAATCTAGGACACGCTTTAAAGTCATAACATCTAATTCACTTATACGTGTGCTACCAGTAAAAACTCTGAGATCAGAGTTGTCCGTTGGCGAATTATTCTAGAAAGTTTTAATAAAACTCATATGTCACAATGGAGAACAAATAATAACCACTGACGTCGCAAATTATAAAGTAAAATATTTATCCTCTTAATTCCTCTTCCATTATAATCACGTAGATATAGTCTGGTTTTATATTTTTGATATATTGCTTTTACGTGCAGTGCATATACATATATTATATTGCGCCCTACTTTTTTCCCCATGCAGGAGTACTCTTTATAAAGAAGAATCATTATTCTGCAACCGTTTGGTTACCTGTTTCCTACGGTTCAGTACACAGGGTGTTTGCGAAATCGTAGTACAACCGGGCAGGGGTGATTCTACATGCAAAAATAAGTCGAAGAAAAGGAATAATATTTTTTCGTTTGGCAGCTCGTTTTCGAGAAAATCGAGTTTAAAGTTCCGCCAGGTTCGCGTGCTTTAGTATATGCAGAAAGTAGAATTGGTTGATCATGGTCAGACGCGTCAGACGATTCCTATGCAATGGCACGTGTATTCGCTGCATTTTCAGACTGGATTTTCTCGAAAACGAGCTGCCAATCGAAAAAATGTTATTCCTTCTTTTCGACTTATTTTTGCATGTAGAATCACCATCTGCCCGGTTGTACTACGATTTCGCAAACACCCTGTATTTATAGATAATCCAATACATGTTTTTTTCTTTTTGTTTATTTTACGTCGCTTTTGGAGCTCCTATTCAGGAGCTATTTTGCGACAGTAGTACATGTTTCGTTGAACTACCATCTAATATTTACCAACTAATTTTTACCTGCTGTAGATATTATTCCAAGATTTTTACGCAATCTGTATGTTTCACGGGGAATACACTTGGTACTTGATCCAGTTATCTTCAATCACTATCAGCGACATCTATTAGAAGCAAACGTCACTGATGTGGACGCTTCTACCACTACCATTTATCGAAACGGTCACTATTGTGGTGTGTCGATATCTAAAAATGACATATGATTGCAGCATGACCTTGACAACTGTAGCATGTCAAATCGGTCACATGTTTCTTCTTTGTTTTCTGCGATGCGACGGTCATATCTGAATAGAGTCTGAATTGGTAGTGGCGCTAAAAAAAAATTCCAATAGTTGAAAATAGTGTGGTGATATATTGGGTTGGAAAGAAGACAATTTTTTTTATCCAAGCAATGAACTTTAATGAATAAGATATTTTCCTTTTTGTTCGATGATCTTTTGCCAAAAAGAATAAATAAGAAAATATTTTATTGATTCATCGCTTGAACAAAGAAATTCGGTTTTATTATACAAGAAATTACTTTCTTGACTTTCTTTCACTTTCTTATAATAGATAAAATTAAAATAAATTGTAATAATACAGAATTTGTTATATTAAATATTAAGATTAGGCTTGAGAAATCGTATTTAGCTTACTAAACGATGTTATTCATAAATAAAGCATTGCAAATAAATAGTTAGATGTAGGTATATTATGGCTTAATTTTAAATTCTAATGAGATTAAAAAGCTGAAAGCCCAAACTACGGATGTTACAAAATACTTAAAAAAATGATTAGGAAGGATATTTTAAATATAGATCAATTGTAAATATTTACGGAAGAATGCAGTTCTTCTTCGAGTGGAAGTTGAAACATCGATTTTCAACTGCTAACATCTCGAAAACGAATTCTCGTCACAGGACTTTTCAATTCGTATTTGCTTAAGAAATCTAAATAAGAAGGATGTCGATGAATAGACATCTGCTCAATAGATGAGGAAATGACATTGCCGAGTAAGAGCTTCGGTTAGACATCTTTTGAAAATTTGAAATGAGATTGATTCTGTTGGAAACAGCAGGCAGTTTATTAGGTACTATGCGCTTAACAGTGATTGATTGTGAGAGAATAGATTTATCGAATTTGAATCGACGGTAGTAGAAATTTTATAATTAGACTGCGGACTTTGTGCATTCATGACAGAACTGAATAGATAAACTCCAAAGTATTAGAACATTTAAAGCAATTCACTAAAAATTAGATGAGAGATACAACTATACTTTTTACTAGTAAATGTACACTTTTTACAATTTCTTATTAGTTCAATTGTTACATATCTTCGAACAGAATTAATCAAATTATGAAAGTAATTTTGCAAACAAGTGTCTCATGCTTTCTTAAAGCACTACCCAGTGCTTTAGTTCCTTGACATTTTCAATACGTTTAATATTTTTTATAAACGCATTAAATAAGGTATTCGCAATAATATATATGTATGTATAATAATATATGTAGAGCACGTTTTTTAATTTGTTCTTTTATTAATCGAAGATATCGCTGCTTTTCACTCATTGTCAGCCTTAAATGAAGTCGATATCCGCGTGTCCATCACAGTCGATGTCCACCTTATCTACAATGTTAGCTCTATCTGCGTTGACGTACCTTTGTTAACCTATATCACTGGACCCCTTTTTTATATAGATTGACATACACTTTCATTTTCTTTTATTTTAATTTCAACACTAAACCTACCGAGCTTTAAAAGTAGTCTTTTTGATGTATCGAACATGTTCAATATAGTTGACTGGCTAATTCAGATAGAATGCACGAATATTAACTTTTTTCCTTCTAACAAGAGGAAAGATGTTATAGAGAAAGATAATGAAAGAAAACAGCAATAAATTACAAAAGAAAAAGAGGGAGAACTAATGGGAAGTCAATAGAAAGGCAGTCGAGCAGAGAGTAAAGTTGAGAATGGAAAGATTAGTATTAATTGCAAGCATAAATTACAAAAAAGTAATGGTAACAGCACACTAAGTTATAGGTATGCAAAGACTGCGAGGGAAGTCCTGTAGCTCGAAGGGAATCTGGAATACATCTATTTTCTTGCTTATAGCTCCCGATCGGCTTAACAGGGAACAATATAGTACGAGTATTTTCCTCCAGTCCCCCTAATTGTCTACTTGATCCATTACATGGGAACCAAGTGAGCGCGTGTTCAGTAAGCCTTTAAACTGCCCGTATTATCCTATCGTTTACCTAAATTCCGCGATCGTGTCATTGCTCTTCTCTGGCCATTTCCTCACTTCCTCGTTTCACAATAAACTTTTCGTTATAATTCTCATTTGTAAATAAAAAATTTAACATATAAAATGTTAAATATCATCACTATATATTTTGTTATGTAATGTGTAGTTTTTAATTCATTGAACTCAACAATACAGAAAATAAAACGTTAATTGCTTTCGATTCCTATATTCCTCTCTAATGAGTTCGCACAGATTTCCGCAGTCCAGTAACAAGTACACTGCGGATGTTTACGTATTTATATCAAACACCAACGTGAGAAAGACTATGGAACATCAACTAGGATTAAATTCGATTACGTTTCTACTGCGATACCGGTATGCTAAAATAATTTATTGAAAAAGTCTTTTTCTCTTTTTTTCTCCGTAATCCCTATAAATTGCACCTAGGAAATTCTATTTTGCGCATTGAGATCCGGAGCTTGGTAACCATTGCACTCCCTTTGCAGTCTGAGCTATTTTAATTTGAAAATTAAATATTTCTTCCGACAGAATAATTCCACTGTATGTGATTTTTTTTTCATTTTATTGATATGAAACTGATATAATACCTCATGGAATACTTAAACGTGTGGTAATTGATTAGATACCAGCATATTTAATAATTTAAACAATATTGTGAATAATGGTAAAGTAATTTTTAGTGGAGGTTCTGAATCACCCCTCGACTGCTAAGCGTTAAAACTGGTCTACTGAGAATGAACATTAGACACTCATGAGTTTTACCAGCATGTAATCAAATGTTTTATCAACAAAAGTAGATTTTTCCATGATAAAAATGCTCAACTTGTAAAATCTGGAAAGAAAGGGGAAAAAAATCTACAATCTTTAGTCCTATTTTAATAAACCATCGTAGATCGGGATCAGAGATTTCAGTCAGACTCTCGTTCACTCTCTCTCTCTCTGGCGAAGTAACGCAGAAAGCTATCGAATACCGCAATATTACTGCGATCACAGTTAGATAGGCAAAAGGTGACCGCACTGGCGGCAGGAAGGGAGGTCGCCGGAGGCAACGATGCCGAGGAAACGCGCGGCGAAGGAAGAGGAGAGAGAGAAGCTGGCGTTGGGGGTAGTCGCGGGGTCGTTATAGGAAGGAAGGGGGTAGGGCAGAAGCAGAACGCATCCCTGCCAGACCGGCCACCTGCCTACCAACCCTGTCTGCTCCACGACGCTTCCCAGTATTCGAGCGATCGCTAGTACTCGCGCACGCAAATCCCACGGCCGGGGATGTGCGTTGATCGCGCCATCGCGTCGACTCCGATCGTACTACGGGAACGTACGGTGTGTGTAGTGTAGTAGTAGCGTTTCTTGACATGACGTGACGAGTCGTGTGCCCGTGTGCACTACCCGTGTGTCTCTCGAGCCCATGTTGTCGAACCATTCCGGGTTCGGTTCGTGTCTACCGACGTCTACCTGCGATGCACGTGTGCACGCTGTCCTCGTGATCGTCGTTAACACCCCCGGATGCGCCAGCCGAGGAGTTGCCGTTCCCATTGCCGTCGGTGCCATCCTCCGTCCATTCGTAACATCACCGTTATCTGAACTATGGATCCGCCGGGAGTCACCGTGCTGGTATCCCACTAGTGTCCCTGAATCTAGCCCCTGCGAAATCCCGCGAAACCTTCCTGTGCTAATCCAGCCTCCCGACGTTATACACCTTTAATGAACCTGGCAGGTCCAAGGGACCGTTCTGCTTCTTCGAAAATGTCCGTGTTTTCCGATTATTGTGCCGGGAGCAAGGCCCGGAATTCACCAGTCTAGGGGACTCAGGGTGCTAACGACGCGACCGGAGGGGTACCGAAGAACCGATGCGACAGATTGTTCGGATGCAACAGCCTCTGGGGCGACTACATACGATTATGCGCCAACCATGCTAGTGCACGCTTATCACCACTTGGATGGAAAGGGTTTATTGACATCAACCGCGAGGTGATCGTACGTTTCGATCTTTGGATGCTGTAGAACCCAGAATTGTTTATCCGTTGTTTCCCATGATGAGATCAAAGTTCGTCGTGGACGAGCGCGGTTTTTGTATGCCACTCAAAATCGCAAATCATGGCATTTAATGGACATGTAGTTTACCGGCTGATACTGCCGAGTAACCGACTATGAACGAGTAGTTTTGCAGAAGCGGGCGATGAGTAAAATAGTTTGGGATACGGCACGCTCCGTCAGGAGTGGAACAGCTTGATTCTTTGATAGAGCATTGCGATTCGAGCCTACTGAATCGATGTAAACACGAAGCATTCGATTCCCATCTGATACAGATTTGCTGTTAGCTTTCTTTTCGAATCGAGTTGGCGAAATCCTCGTTAGTCTTATGACCTGTGCACACAGGACTCGAGGAGCGAGCACGGACGATTTATTCATCAGAGAAGCTCGTATCGTATTGTTAGGGATAGTTTAGAGTGGTAGCTTCCCCCGACTTTTGCCTCTTAACTCCTTTCTCAAGTTCCGAAGACATACGTACTTGACACAAACAACCGCCGTGTTTCAGAGTGAACGCTACCACCTGACATGGCTACCTGTTTCGACCAACCTTTGTTTCACGGTTCACAAAAGAACGAGGTCATTAGGTACGCGAGAAACCAGGAAGGGTCGAGGGAAGTTGGTCACAGAAGAATAAGTTGCCGCAGTACTTTCGCGGGAACCTTTCTTCTATTGCGAAAAGACGTCACTACGGTTAATCCCTCGTAGTTCAATAGCCGTTCGAGTGGTCCGCTCACTGTTTCATCCTTCGAGCCTCGTGATTCTGCTTGCTTTTTATTTGTATCGTTGCTCAACGAAAAGAAAGGGGGAAGAAAATTTTTGAAAAATGCTGCGAGTGATCGTTACCATATGAATGGGCGTGCCGAGAAACTTTTCACGTCGAAGTCAATGGCTCTCGAGTGTCAAGAGAACCGGTGCATTGTTGTTGCGAGTGCGGTTGAACGACTGGGATTCTCTCGTCGAACGCTATAAGCAACAGACATTTCGTCGATTGTTGTCAGGCAGGCGGAAAACGGCTGCAACGGCACTAATTCGCGTGAAATCAATCAGAAGAAAACGGTGAACGAGCGAATGAACTTTCCGGATTACCCGTTCGAACGACGGAGGATCGAAACTACGGTTTAACCCTCCTGTGGAATATTCAAATTACGAATGATTCTTTAATGCATGCATGCATGTCGAATCTGCTCGTCGAATGGTTGATTACAGTGGCAACACGCAAAAGTCATCGATAATGGAGATGGGAGTCGAACGGAACCACGAAAAACGTATTCGTCGGACGAAGTTTCCATTGATCGATCGATCGGTGGACACGAACGTTTTGATAATTCTTGTTAGATAATGCATAGAGGGCATGTTCAAACAAATTACAAGGGAACGTTTACACGTTTGTTGTTTATCCGTGATAAAGAAACAGCTTTGCTTCAGATTTATATAAGACGACACGAAAAATAAGATGATAAAAATAACGTTAATACAGTGAGGACATCGTGTCATTCTTTTCTTTTTAACGAAACGCATTGTCGATCTCGTTCCACGACGCAGAGTAATCGATCTTCGCGTGTACCGGACGATACAAGGATGTTCAGGAAAGTCTCTTTTCGATGCGAATTATTATGATCGTCGAAGCTTCAACGGAGCGGAGAATTTTTAAGAGAGATACAAATCGGTGGAGAAATTGCTACCTATCCGCGAGAAAGTCACTTTTGTAATTACGAGGAAAGCACTTGTACGTTATTCGTTTTAATGAAGCCACTTACGTGAAAAACAGACAAAGAAACGGAAGAACAACGTACGAGTGGGACAGTTGTGTTGCGTACAATCGTCTTAGAAATTCCTTTGGCGGAAACCCATTGACCGATCGTTATCGGAGCGAAGTGACCAATGAGCGAACGAGATTCGCGAGGACAGCCCGAGAGTGCTTGAAACGAGGGTATCGTCGTGAAGCTATGCCGTCGGTGGAATGTTTTGTAACTATAAGAAAAAGATGAAGTCGATGCTGGGGTATAGCTGCGTGTAATCAGCTTTATGCTGGCCCGGTTTATTAATGACCTTGCGCTGGATAATATCGTGGAAGGAGATCAGAAAACCGGGAAGCTGAACTCTAGCGCGACGGTTTTGTGACCATTTGGTTCGCGGGCTCTCCGAAGGACCCGCGACAGATCTTACGACAAAGAGGTCACCATCGAGGGTGGTGAACGTAATGTTCTAACTCGAAGTGAAGAGATGACGGTGACTCCGTCTACTACCGATGTCGCTGACAAGGCAGTCTCGACAGACGATGGTGGCGGTGGAATGGAGGTGGCACGTCTCGAAGCCGTCCTTGCTGCTCTGGTGGAAACAAAGGTGGAGGCCATCAAAGCCTCTTCAACTTTAAGTAAACGTTCCGGTAGTGCACCGGCTAGTCCTCGCCGGCTTAGACTAACTTCCACTTCGACCGCATCCTCTTCGCTGAACCACCACCACCATCATCACCACCATCAGCATCGAAGAAAGAGCCATTACCACCATCACCATCACCATCATCATCATCATCGTGGCAAGAGGCATGATTCCGCGCCTTGCGACGCGTTCATTGAGGACGACCGCCACCAGCATAGTTCACGTCATGGTAAGTAGTCTCCCTTTACTTTGGTTTGTGATTGATGGTGATTCGACGGCATGATTGCGAAAGTATTCTACTCAGAGAAACAATAGTTATGAATCGATCTTTTGTGTTCGAACTAGTTAAAAGAATAAATATGAACTTTGATGCTAATATCTTCATCGCATTAAGTTTGGTTAAGTTACTGATACATTAAGTACCGGCACGTGGCTCAGTATCAGGAACACCCTGTATCTCTCGTCGAGGATTTAGTTTCATTTCAAATTATCTGATTTCGCGGTAAAGTTTGATTAAGACGCTACTCAAGACGGGAGATACACAAAACGATTCAACGACTTTTCTTTTACGGTTCCACAAATGAATTCTCTCGACCACCCTCGACAGTGGTCGAATCAAAGAGAGGATCGACTCGGGAGACCTTTAACTGGTCGACCGACTGCAGCAGAGGCCTCTTTCTTTTACATACCGACTCAGCGTCGCAGTATTGAAGCAATCGGGCCAAATGGTGCAAGTTTAGCTCATCGAATGATTAAATAATTCTATTGATTCTGTGTTGTACAGGGTGTACTTAAGGGTGGGACAACACTACAGTCCATAATTATTATATTTTAACATTTGGTTAAATTGCTTCAAAGAAAGGGTGCTTCTTATCATTCTTACGTGTACTTATTATGTTAATAATAATAATATTATATTAGCAGACGTATATAATAATAATGATAATTAGCAGACGTCCAAAAAATGCAATGTTAAATTAATAACAATCACACTGTGCTTATTTCAGATACTTTAACACTTACAAAATATATTTTAAAAGAACATATAATATATAAAAGTGGAAATGGAAATTTATATTCGTATCTATAGTAGAATAAAATATTTAATACTTTCTTAAGCACAAAGGAGACTACCGCGCTAAAAAAATATTCCATTAACCTAATTGATTTTTCCTTTGACCTGTGCGTAGAGTAGATAATGTACAGAATTTGTTAAAAATCGCGATACAGCCGGGAACGAAGAAATTCTATACGAAAAAATTATTCGACACCATCGAGCAAAATTTGGTCATATGATATTCTGTTTCCGAGTACGCGCGTCAGAGACACGCGTTGCTGAATAAAATCTAACTAACGTGTCTGATTATGGCCTACCCTTTCTACTTGTTGTAGACACATACTATAGATTACTAGATCATCTTTCTGAGAGATTTTTCGTGTCGAATTACTTCTTTCATAATCGTCATCAATTATAGATCTTTACGCGGATCTTTATGCAAAATAAAAATTGTCTACATCAGTTGCAAAAAGTTGTTAAAAAGTTTTTAAAAAATATTTTTATTCTCATGCATAATCACTTCCTATACGGTTGTATATTGAAATATTACTGCATAAAGAAATTGTATGATAATAACCGAACTGCGGATTTGATGCATTTACACGAATTTCGATACATTATTTTAAAAATATCAAAACCATTAATGAGAGAAATTTTTACTTCGTTCTTGTAGCTTGCATGAAAATATTTTACATAAAAATACGCAGTCCAATAATAATATAACACTGAATTAGTGACTGCAGAATACACAAACCCTTTGTTTCACTGTTTCAAATATTGGAAATTTGGCAGGCGTATATAAATTTCCGTGACTGAGGGCGTTTCTATTTGAACACAATCCTGGGCACCGAGTACAAAAGTCGTCGATTTGAAGTGAAATGACCCGTGGTGCTTATTAGGCTGTAACAACTACGGGTGGCCACTGTGTCGTAAGCTGTGGAACGATCGAAAGCACGCATTCATAAACGTGCCAGTAAATGAGGGTGTTAAAGCGCGCCACATTGTTCTCTCATTCTTATGAGATCATACTTACGTACAATTACTTCTTGCCCATGCAATGGCTCTCAACTGTGCTACCGACCATCGAGAAATTCTATTACTTCACCAAAGGTGAAGTAATTAATCGAGCTTGTTTTGACAATACAACAAGTTGAAGAACTTTTCTTTTATAAAATATATTTTATTAAACCTTGCAGCATTAAGATACCGATAAAAACTAATAGTCAATGCTAAAATAAATAAACGAAAACAGTATTATTAATAGACTGCGGATCTCTATGCAAAATAAAAATTGTCTTCATCAATTGCAAGACACAGAAGCCATATAAAACTTTCTTTCTTTTTTCAACAATTTTAATAAATCGAGAATAGCATATGAGCGTTCGTAAATTGTCTTAATGTTTTCACTGTTTTAAATTACATCAATAAATGCATAAAATTCGCAGTCTAATTATTAAATAAAACAATAGTATTAAATCGGTGCACGAAACTTTGTACTGAACTGATGCTTATCACAAAAATGAGTGGAATACACGCAAAACAATAAAAAAATTTAAAGAATTTAAAAATACCGCCCTTTGCCCGATATGAGAAGAGCTTGATTATCGATTTTAAAAAAATTCATATTTTCACGTCCTTCCTGTTATTGTAAACTTTTACGTATTCGTGTGTTTAATGCGCTTAGGTTCACGGCGTATACGTATTTTCGTAACTGTAGCTGTAGCCGGAGAAATTAACCGAAGCTTGGATGCGAATTTGATTGGAACTTTTATCGACTGAAAGTTGCATTAATCTTATCTTTATTCATGAAATAATCGCATTAATGCTTGATGGTATGTATATTCACGTGTCAAATGTGACCAAATATGTTTCAAGAGAGTAGTTCGCGAGATAAATCTTTGCTTCTTGCACGTAATTACTTTCGATACTTTCGAGTTGGACATACTTAAATGCAGTACATAATGAAGTGTATTACATGTCGTTTTATGTATACGTATGTGAATCATTGCTTTTTGTCCATTACAGTTTATTTTATATTCCATCGAATCTAAGATTAACGCGAGAGTCACCTAAAAATAAATCTTACTCTATGTGGAAGTAGATCGATGCAATTTATATTTTAATATAGGGTTAGCTTACGTCAAAGAATGCTTAGGACAGGATTCTGATGTCAATCGATAAATTACGAGTTGTGGTATAGGGGACTTGGTTTTTTTGAAAATCGAATAAAATGTGCAATGGTACATGTAATCAATTGAAAGGTGTCTTAAGTGTGTAGTTTGTTTCATGTCAGACATTAATAATGCTACTATAATGCTACTCTAGATGGTATTCAAGTGTTGTACTTTGTATAGTTCTTACCCCTTTAATTATGCCATTGGGTTAGAACTTAAACAATGAAAGAATATTACGTAGTAGATAGTAGGTCTTTGTCTATGTGTATTATACAATTATACTATACCTTTAATGTGTTGATCGAAGCTTAAAAATAGGTTCCAGCAATCTATTTTGCGTTGCCTTTAAAGAATATTACTACGAATTAAATTTTTTCTTCATATATTGAGGAATATGTTCGCGTAAAGATTCGTTTTCTATCTGAAGTCCTTATAAACATTTTGTAATATGTATTATAGTATCGACATTTATTGCAATTAAACCAATTCAAATTTGAAATGCCAAACGATAGATCCTCATACATGCATTTCAATTACAACTTCAATCGTCAATTACACGGGGGATTTAATATTACAGTTCATATCAAAGGTATTGTTAATATTGATGTATTTCCATCCAGTACTAATCAATTTGAGTATATGTTATATTCAAAAGTGATAATAACGCAGCGTTTACTGTCACGTGATCAGAATATAAACAATTTCCTTTTCCAACAAATTAATCAACAAATGGAACTATTGAAACACACATATTAACAACCTTGAGTTTCGAATTGATACGTCTTTAAAGATTTTCTTTCTACCGCGGTTCTAATAATAAATAAATAAATTCTAGCCTTTTACACAGACCGGCTGAATAAGTGAGTTTTAATTAAATCAATTTCTACTTTTTCTCTTGTTCACTGCGTCACCGCTTCGCGACACTAACACTACGCTCAGTGGAACCTTCATTTTTTTTGTTTTAAAGACGTGTGGAAAAAATACATCTGCGTACACCCCTCCGAAGGGGGTAGCGTGGGACTCGGGGGAAACAGGTCTTCGGTTTCCCCAATACCCACTAAAAAAATCACACGTCCAGGACTTATGCCCTTTCCCCCCTCCACTTCTGGCTCGCTGGAGGGCCAGATGGGGCCCGCTTTTCGCAATTCTCCCGTCTGGTTTATTACGCTCACAATCAGTGGAACCTGCCGCCGAGGGGGACTCTCCCCACCATCGCGAGTCGTGGCCGTACTCTGATTGGTCCGTGTTTTCTGTTAATAACTCCCGAGGCGGACATTTGACAAATGAAAATGTCACTTCAAATGATCTTATTTTGACCAGTCTTTTTGTTTATGGAATATCGACCTTGCGCTCCAAAGCTTCTGTCTCGGCACTCGTTAATAGCGTTAAACTTGCATTTCAACTCACCTATTCAAGTACCCGATAGAAGAACAAAAACCGCGCAGACTGTTGTTTAATCGATTTCGGCCACGGTGTACATAGAGATATATTATTTTATTCACAATACGAAGGAGTCAGCTGGTATTTCTGGACTCGAAGTGAATATGCAATTACTGTTTCCACTACTAAATATGGTCCAGACATTATTTTCAGAGAAAATGGCCATGCAGTCCTTTGCGAGTGGTTTATCAATGAATTCATATTGCACAAAGGATCTAAATGTGATTTTTTGTTCTGGGATTGGCCAGTGTACAGATTTGTTAAAGGAATATGCTAATCGTAAGATAGAAAATGGCTACTGGACTGATACAACCATTTATTCTTCCATTTATCCATTTATAAACAAATTTTTAAATATTACATTTACTACACAATGATCACTACATTATTGAACACTGTTTATATATATATATATATATATATATATATATTATATTCTAATATTCTAATCACTTCTAATAAATCCACTCATTGTAAACAAACAATTGAGTCTTAAGAAATACATTTAAGTAAATAATTTTGCAGCGATATGAGAGCAGAGGAAACACTGAATAATTGTTTTTTCGAATTTCACGTTTTATCGCGTACGATGTATTTCATTTTGGTACTTTCATTGCAAGCACTATGATCCTTAAAGCTCTGAATCTTCTTTTCACACACTGTATGTATATGTGTATTGCTACAAGGGATAGAGCACGCCGGCGGCCATGTTACGTGTAGGTTATACGAATGTGAAAAGGAGAAATCGTCAACTCATTCGGCATTTCTGTTTCTTTTCATAGTTCTTTCAGTAATACTTTTTTACTTTCAATATCTTCAGGAATAATTACAACGCTCATCGCAAGTAAGACAGACAGTATAAAAATGGTTCAAGGTTGGTGTGACTCTTGTGCTCCCTAAGTCGTGTGCAAGATTGAGGTCCGCTATGGATTTGCAAGAGGATTGTACCCACAAAGACCTTATCCCTATCAGATCTTTCAACGGCCGTGTCGTCTCGAGATCTATGACGCGTTAATGGCACTTCAGTGCAAGATCGAGGGCACCAGAAATGCACGCATTTAGTGCAAATTTAGTGCACGGTAAAGTGACTCATTCTAAATTTTCAATTCGGGCAGTTATCTGCTGTATAACTGGTTCAGATATTTATCATTATAAATCATTTTTTACAAATATGAGAATGTATCAAAGCATAACCTATAGTGTTTGGTGTATCAGACGCAGAAAAAGCAAGAGAATCTCTTTTTAAAATCAAGAATCATTTTAATGTCTTACAAAGAGATAAGCAATTATCGAATTCAATTTGTACCTCCATTGTATCTCATTTTGTGAAATATTTGGAAACTACTTTTCAGATATTACTATCTACAAACACAGCTGTAGAAATATAGCAGGGACCAAAAATAACAGTTATTCTAAAATTTTATACGATAAAAATCATTAATAAAAAGTTGATTATTATTGAAATTTAAGATAATGTACACAAAATATAAAGAAAAGAATTCGAAGAACAAAATGATAAAAAATATCGATTTTTATACCTTTTGGTTACAAATAACAGTTATTAGTGTTCAAAAAATTAGATCCTCCTCGATAACTGTTAAACGACGAAGATAAACTGTTTCGATTGCTCAAAGCAGTTATCGATAAGAGAAGTTCATTTCGATCGCTCATAACAGTTATCAATGAGAAAAATTTATTTCGATCGCTCATAACAGTTATCGATGATCAAATTTCGTTTCACGTGTTCACAATAATTAATTATAAGAAAATTCATTTTGGTTGCTTATTTAATTATTGAGCTGTCTACTCTTTTTCGGATGGAGCAAGCCTGTGAAATTCATTGAGAAGACGAATCAACAAGACGAATCAACAGACCATAAGAACAACACAAAATCTGTTTTTTGTCACATTAAATTTTGATTGTAGCAATTAATTTTACGAATCAAAAATTTATGAAATAATTGATTGTCTATCATTTAAAAGTTGTACTATTTAATAAGAACTATTACAAATTTCTATGCACGTGTGCCATGTTTCATTATAGTCGACGACTTCGAGTTGGGTCATGTGTCTCGTAAGTAATTGCGCCTGTCATTCCCAGATGAAATGTGCTAGATGAGCTTCGCTTACATGTGTGTCTATCGAGATTATGGGCATCAATGTTTGACTGTATAACCAACAGGCTGTAATGTGTGCCGATCCATATATGTGTCTCTTATCATATGTGTAACTTGAGAATATATGTATGCATCTATAGCACTGCACTACGCTTGCAACTTCGATAGTTACAGATGAATCTCTTGTGCTACACTTTGTCAAGAACCGGTTGCAATTACTTAACCTAAGCCCGGTGCATATTGAGCCCGTTTTAAGACTTTGTGCGTTTACTATGGTAAATAACTAACAAATTGTAATAACACAATAGTGTAATGTTTTTATACCTCATAGACTCTAACGAAGTATGGTTTGCTTAAATAGATTGTAATAAGAATTAATTTTTATGAAGATTAAGTAAAAAATTATGGTAATAAATCGTATATCAACTTTAATTTATTTTATTTAATTCATAGTAATTGGTGTATTCTAGTGGACTCGTGATATGGCCGCAAGCGACTGATGATGGTGTTGTAGGGTAGTTCTGCTTAGCTTTCAAAACGCGTATATCGCTTCAACACCCCATATCTCCACCCTGAACGTGATGAATATTTTGATGGAAGATACTCATAAATTCGTAACAGTGACTGCTCGCAAGTTAGCTGTTAACCTCTTATTTATCATAGAACATTAGGTTATTGAAGTTAATATGTATTTCTAAATGTTGAATTAACACCAGGTCTGCCAGATGGGTCAGAACGACTTGCTTCTGATTTCTGATTTCTCACAGTTATTGTAATTATACGAATGTTTTCAAAAACAATTTTGAAATAAACTTTTTTATTCGAGAGAGAGAGAGAGAGAGAGAGAGAGCACATACTATAATAAAAATCCTAGGGCATCTAAATAAATTCAATCTTATTTTTATAAAGTATACATATTGTATACTGTTAACCTTAACTATACTTTCAAATCAAATTTGAATTTTGTTAAATCAGTTTTGCCACGCACTGAAATTAGTTGCTCGCGACTATTCTGGAGTTAATGAAATCCGTTTGTCGCTGTCTGACTTCGGAAATTAGATTCCGCGTGTGTTTGTGCCTATTAGGCGCAGACCTCATTTATTTTATTTCTCGTATTACAGATGGTAAGCTTTTAGAAATAGAGATTGTAGTGAAATATGTGCAGATACCAGAAAAAGAATTTTATGTGTATATTTATGGTACCGCAGTTAGCGGAGAAAGAATTTTATGTATACACTCTGTTGCAGATAAAGCAAGACGAAGAGCATCGGAAAGTCCGCGGCGTCCGAAAAAGAAACGCAAACATTCAAGAGACGTTCAAACTGGTCTCAATTCTCGATTCGAGCTCTTTGGACTGGATGGCGATCAAAATCTCGCACTGATCAATTTCGAAAGGACTCGGGAGGCTTTCAGCGATTCCTGCGAATATCCGCAGTTGCACCAAAGTGCCTACTGCTTATCCGAAAGTACAGCTCAATTGTAAGTAATCCTTATTATTAGACTGCGGATTTTCATGCGGAAGGACAATTGTCTGTATTGATTTCATTATACAGAAACTATATACAGTGAACCACAGTACTAATATTAGGACGCTTTTAAACAGACCATAACTTTTCTAATGTCAGATCATACGACATGGCTATGAGAAGTTTTTTTGAGAAGTCAGAGCAATTAGTATACTACAAGATAATTATAATATTCTTTGTATAATTCCGACCAATTGCAATTTTTTCAAAATTTCTTTTTCACGTCATGCAGTAAATTAATTGTTCTGACTTCTAAAAAGAAAATCCAAACGTATGATCTGATATTAAAAAATTTATCGTACTTTCAAAAGTGTCCGAATATTACTGTGGTTCACTATAGATATTGACTTCTTAACCCCTTGCACTACGATTTCTTTTACAGTCTTTTTCTTTGTTGTTTATCACTTCTTCTTCTTCTTCGAAGAAACTTTATATTCATTATATCCCTATATTCCCTACAATAGTTATACAGGGTGGACCCAGTAACTAGGCCAGAACAAAATTTTAGAGGAAAGTTTCACATTGTTTAACAAGTTCTGCCATCAAGTAGTGCAACATTTTTCAGAGGTACATCGATGCAGTTGCAAAGTGTAACTGCACTCGTTTCTTTGAATGGAAGCCTATACATTTTTGGCATTAATTGATTTCTCGTGTCATTCTGAACAAAAAAATGTTATTATTCAATAAAATTTTAAATGTCTCACGAAATTATTTTTAATTTAAATATTAATTTTTTTCATATAGTATCCTAACAGCTTTTTATTCGGGACGGCACGAGGAATTAATTAATGTAAAAACAATTGATGGGATGCCATTTAAGAAACCAGTGCAATTGCACTTTGCACCTGGCTAATAATTTTAATGAATTGAAAATGACACAACAGTATTTTAGAATTTTTTAAATGTTTCTACTGTCTTGCACTTGATCCACTCATTTTTATTATAAATGGATAAAATCAGTAGACTGTTTATTGTGTACGTATAATACAACGTGCTTATTGGAAATTATTTCGTCGTTAGTAGACTGATTGAACACCTTGTTTTCGGCTGATAAGGTTGACAGGAACCCTAAGGGAATTGTGGTATACCTTTCATCAATTATTAAGCCTGCAACTCGAAATTATACTAGTTCCAAAACCCACAAATTGTGTCGAACTCGGAATATTTCATAAGTGACGGAAACTGGTATTCATACCGCATTTAATTTTTTAACAATTCATAAAATACAATAAATTGCTGTACAACATGATCAAAAATCGTTTAAAATGATTTGTATGTATGTGTCTTCTGTGGCAGTAAATGTTCAGTATTTTTAAACAATGTTTACTACATTTAATGGTATAAAAAATAAATATCTATATAATTTTTTAAAACACAGTTTGAATTGCGCGTTATTCAGGGTTTTACTGTATTAACAAATTTAGTAATGTGAACATTGTGGTGAATGTGTTATGGCAATTTTTAATGACACCTTAAGTCGTCAGGATTAATCTGACCTTATCCTTGGGATCATTAAAAAATATTAAAAAATACCTGATTACAATGCAGTTCTTATAATATTGTTTTATTTGATTGTTAGAATATGGATTATTCGAAACAGTATTTACAATGTTACTTTTATCAATGCTCACCACCACTGCTGAAATGTATACTAATTACGAGATCGCGACGTGTGCTGCTGTGAAGCTGTAAAGAGACATCGATAATCGTGTTTGCAAAGAAAGGAATTCGCGTAAGAGCAATGATTCAACGAACTGGGTCATCTCGGTGCATGGATGCGCGTCAGTGTCTTCGGTGGATGTTCACCCAATATAGGGTCATGCTAGGATTGCATGGCGAACAAAGCGTGTTCAGAATTGTAATGAAACTCAGTCTAACGTTAATAGTCGCCGGTTGGAAATGCAGAAGAGAAAACGTCATAACGCCCGAAGGGATTTGATGTCTTGTCAATTTAGACCGCGGATTTTATGTATTTCCGATAAAAATCTGTATCTCCAGTTTGAAACAGGAGAAAGATTTCTCGAAAAACTGAAGATTATCAATTATTATATATTGGACATATGTATATTCTATTTACTGAAATTATTAAAAAAGAGAACACTCCTAAGTGGCTCTTATTTGTTGCAGTTAATACATAAAATTTTGAAAACAGCTGTTTTCAAGAATGTGTGCAAAGATCTTTTCTTCGAGAATATGATTAAAATAAAATAATTCGAAATATCAACATGAATCGAGAATTTGACTGCATGTTTCACATACGATGGAACTTCATTAACCTAAATCCGTTGGGAATCGGATGGCTCGGATAACTGGGACATTCATATAATACATAGGAAATTGCATAGTTTCAATGCTGCTAATTATTCATGGCTGTTGTATAATAGATAACTTATGGTTAGTCACGGGTTTTGACAGTGCGAGTTTAGCTTTTCGAAACGAATTCGACGAATATGTGTCCACGCCAAATGCGTAGAATTTACAAGTGCCAAGTAGGATTATTGATTGTTCTGATTTCAAAGAGAGATCAAACCTATTAATCTTATACAGCACCAATTTTAAAGGATCAGGACGTAATCGTTAGACTGCGGATCTTTATGCAAAATGAGAGTTGTCTGTATCAATTACATGCTGTCAGTGATATACGATAATCTAAAGGCTCTTTTACACGGTGCACGATTTGTCGCACATGGTTCATTTACCATCCAACAAAGCATTGTCGCGCAAGTTCGGTTCATGCTTCCCGCCCGTTGTTGGTGAACGTCAATACAGTACGACTCTATTTATCCGGTGGATAAGACGGATCGGATAACCGGATCATTTTGTTAATAAGGGTCCACTAATTCTTCCTCCGCGATCGTTTATTCGGCCATGTAAACTAAACTGATGTGGGAGGAGTTCACCGAGTAAAGGACTCTTTATACAGTCAGTGGGATTTATTTTTATTTCGCAAGAATGTGTTCTACACATTGTGTAAGCAGTCAGTCGAATATCAACAGTATTAATGTAAAGATGTACCTGTCTTAAAAATACTTTTAAAATTATCGAGTACAAGACACGAAATAATCTTAGATTCACGGTGAAATATTTAAAAAATACTATTGATAGTGCAATTTTTTGAACGTTTTTGTATGCTAAGTACACAGATTTCTAAAGTTTAAAAATTATCAAAAATATTTTATGTTCGTTTAATATTATTAAAGCACAATGCCATGGGGAAATCGTTAAATGATACCGAAAAGGACCAAATTATTGCTTTCCACAATATGAGTCTCTCTAACAGAGAAATTGCAAGAAGATTGAAAAGGTATTAAATGTCAATACTTTTTTAAAACTAAAAGAAAAATACGACTGTAAAAAATCTACAGGTCCTCCAAAAAAATTAACACAGGGACAAAGATAAAATTTTTCAGGAAGCACGGCAAAATATGCATAATGCCTCTAAAATAAAAATGAAATTAGACTTGCCAGCTGGTGTTCGACGTGCACAGCAAGTTGTGAGATCGAGTGGGACACTTAAATATTCTAAAAAAGCGAAAGAACCTCCGCTAACTAAATTCCACAAGGAGGAGAGATTAAAGTTTGCTGAATAAAGAATGCAGAATTTTTGCTGATGAAAAAATATTTAATTTTGACGGCCCAGATGGGTATTAATATTACTGGCACGATCTGCGTGATGAAAAAGTGTAAAAATGACAAGAGTACATTGAGGAGGATATGTAATGGTTTGGGCTGCATTCGGCTGGTACGGTAAGACTCCGATAATGTGGTTCCCTCCAAAAACTAATGCTGAAAAATATCAGGAACTATTGGAATACGCACTGGATGAATATGGCGACAAGATTGGTGGGCCTAATTTAATATTTCAACACGATAATGTAGCAATACATCGTGCAAAAACAATTAAAAACTACTTTGAGAGGGTAAAAGTTGAAGTTTTACCCTGGCCATCAAGGAGTCTGGACTTAAATCCGATTGAAAATCTTTGGGGAATATTAGCACGAAAGGTATACGAGAAGGTATCGAGAACACAATGGCTTTCGGATTCTTGTAATTATGGAAAGTATGGAGAAACTTCAAAATGTCGGGTATCACAGATATTTTCGGGAATTCCGAAATTCTCGGGATTCCGTCCCGATCCCGAGAAAAATTCCCGTCCCGACCGGGATCTCGCACAACCCTAATAAACACTCATTTTCCCCGGTTAGTATAGATAATCGAAGTTCTACTGTATCGTGAATTAAACAAGCAAATACTATCGTAAAAGATTAACGTTCCCACGAACTTTAAATAGGTAACATCGCTCACTGTTTAGGTCACGTTTTCAAGTGTTTGCATGGGAAACTTTCGGCAACCGTGGTCCTGGTTGAAAACTTTTTGAACTCGGAAGTCTAGCAGGTCTAACGCTGTCCGGCCATAATTGTTTCCTGTAGCGATGTTTGTATTTACGTGTTCGAAGACAGTTGTCCTGCACAGTATCATGGAAAACCAGCTGTTCTCATTTAATACTCGTGTAATAAATGATAAATATGCATATAGGATTATGATAGAAAAACATATCACGCAATGTTCGTGATTGAAAGATATTTAATAAAATTGTAATGTTAATTGTAGGTGTGACATGTATTTAAATGCATTATACGTAGAAAATGCTGAAGTTACTGTATTATCTGGGACGTATAAAAATAAATTATAACACATTTAAACTTAATTTTTTACTTCAAACCTCGTTCAAATAATCGATAAATTGGATAGTGCCAGTAAATTATAGCCCGTTTATCAAAAGAAGGGATCTGTTGTTCCAGATAATAACTATCCACAGAGGAGTCTAATTACTCCAGGTTCAGTTACATGCAACAGGAGTTAGGGGACAATTACGGTAATCATCGCATAGTGACTTGTGACAAAAACTTTAGTGACATTTTATAAAATAATCATCATTTCATCAAAAGCATCTTTTTTTTGCAAATAGTTTGTAGTGTGAATTTCATTCTGACGTCTTTTGTTGTTTAAAAGCAGGTACCCTAACTGTTATAACCAAAAACAAGAAAAGTCATGGAATAACAAGTATTTCATCGACTAAAATCGTCTTGGTTAGAAATAAGGATTACAAGTAACCGAAAATTTTTTCTCTTGTTGGTAAATGTTATCGTTGAGAGAAATTCATTTCGATCACATATTACAGTTGTCGATGAGAGGGATTTATTTGGATCGCTCATAACAGTACATCGATGAGAGAAGTTATGAGCGATCGAAATAAACTTTTCTCATCGATAATTGTTATGAGTGATTGAAATGAACTTCTCTCATCGACAACTGTTACGAGCGATCAGAATGAACTTCTCTCATCGTCAACTGTTACGAGCGATCAAAATGAACTTCTCTCATCAATAACTGTTAATAGTGATCGAAACGAACTTCTCTCATCGATAACTGCTTTGAGCAATCGAAACAGTTTTTCTTCATCGATAACGGTTATCGAGGAGGATCCAATTTTTGGGCACTAATAACTGTTACTCGTAACCAAAAAGTATAAAAATCGATATTTTTTATCATTTTGTTCTTCGTATTTTTTTCTTTATGTGTTGTGTAGATTATCTTAAATTTCAGTAATAATCAACTTTTTATTAATGATTTTTATCGTAGAAAATTTTAGAATAACTGTTATTTTTGGTCCCTGTTTAAAAGTTATTCTGCAACGTCGCTAACAATCCTTTGAACTGGACCACTGTACATCGGTGTAGCTCAAGTCTGTTCTTTGGAAAAACAAGCTACGTTTCCAGCAAACAGAGTTCGAGTAAATGGAGTTTTACTGTGGCACAAAATAAACTCGTATTTCTTGGATGTTTGCTATCCGATAGACGAAAAATAAGAATCGAACTCGTGCGCACGTGATTTATATAATGCCGAACAATGCATTGTGACAAAGGGTATTTTCAGAAAAAACACATATTTCATTTATCAGGTGTCAACGATTATTTACATGTGCAGGTTTCTAACGTAAATGTACGAGGACATAAATTCGTATTTAGCTTCCTGTAATGAATGGAAGCCATTTTTATTTCGCATAAGGATCTGCAGTCTAATTATGAAATTGAATGTTTTCACGTTGCAAAAGTAATTGACCAAACGAAAATCTTAGTTGACTCAACTCGGTCGATGTTTATGGATCAAAAAAAGAAAAAATTAAATTTCGTGCGATTGATTCTTTTGCAAACGAGAAACGCTCTATAGAAACTTCATCTCTTCAGGTAAACGAAGGAATCTGTTTTATCGGGTCACTGAATACGAGCGAGGTTTGTGCCCGAAGAGAAAAGGAGGTGCTATGTTATGTTTCATAATATGATAGCCGAATTCCCCGTATGCTAAGAGCTTCAGTTCGCCTCGGGTATCCTCTCTCAAAATACAAACTTTAATTGAACAACGTTATCATCATCATCCCCACGAGAATCCACAGAAGGTGTGTGGTCCTCTGGCGGTCGCGCGAAGCAATTACAATTTCGCTGAACTGTGCAATTTAGCTCGCGGGTGCTGGCAAAAGAGGATCGCGGGATCTGGCGGGAATAATGCAATTTATCAATCAGTCTCTCGGAACGTGGTCGTTACGAAGCAATATAAATTGATATTCGATAGGAACGCTCCATAAAATTAAATTATTTTATTTAAACAGGTTTTATCGGAGGAATATAATGTAACTATAACTGATAATGATTGATAAACTGTGCATTCAATAGCATTTGAAACCTTTTTTGATATTGATGAACATTCTATTTGACCCGTTGCAGAAACATTTTTATTTTTTATAACTTTTGTACAAATTACAACTTTTACTTCTAATATATATGAAGACATATTTTAGAAAAGTTCCACGGTTCACATTTTAAATGAATCCTACTGAAAAATGTTATAAATTTATCGCGATCACTGGTTATAATTGCAATACTATTTTAATTTACATTAGAATAGATCAATAAAAGCAGTCAAAGTAATTAAAGTCGCTTGCAATTTCAACTTTCTCTTCGTAGAATAAAATTTTTGGTTTTGTAGAATTCCGCTGTAGCAATTGGAGTTGCTGATGGCATCAGAGAATGTTCGGAATACTAGAGATTAACGTATCGTGAGATTTTACGTACAGCAAAGACCTAGAATTATGGCTCTGCTTTTTGTCGGTCAAGCCCCTGTACAGCGTCGTAGTAACACAGATAATTGTATTATCAGCTTCTGCCACATTACATGCCGACAGTTCCGAAATAACCGAAAAACCATTATACCACCCTTACCCATCAGTCTTTATGAAACATACTTTACTAGATTACATTCGGCTAATTAAGACTTAATAAGAATTAGTTAATTAATTATAATTGAGAAAACGAAGAATAGTTTAAGGATTAAGACGGCGAATACAAGGAACGAAATAATTCGCCTTTCTCGATTGATATTAAATAAAGAGTTTAGTTATTTAATTACTTTCGCTCCAGTGTTTGTAATCATTTCTTTATTAAAACAAGCTAGACAACAGAGATTAATTTTAAACCATTTTAAACATTCTTATCTTTCAAAGCGATATTTTTTAAAAAGTGTCTACAGAACGAAGTGGACTTGGCTCAAATTTTGTATTGATATTTTATACATCGTCTTAAGCGTTTTTTAAAAAAGTAGGTTAGTGATTTTTAGAAGTCGAAAATTCTCGCGATTCATGGAAGGGCTTTTATGTTTTTAAAATTTCCGTTTGTAGTCCGAAATAAAAAATTTATTTGCCACATGGCTTACCCCCTGAAAGCTGTAGAATTAACATAATATATGCATTTCTGTGCCACGTCGACGTATTTATCTTTCCTCCTGTGACCAACAGCACTACGCCCTGATAATTATTTTCCAAGTCGGTTCTTAAAAGGAAGAAAGCTTCTAAACCGTTGCCCTATTATAGACTCTTAACGAATCGAATATTCCGGCATCTTAGTACTGGTGTGAAGCAGTAAGCTCTGTCAAGAAGCTATTAATCTCCTTATAATACACAACATTATATATTAAACACATTGTTTAACAACATGTTGTAAATAATAAGCTGAGTACGTTGTCAATTCATTTCTGTATTTATTTCCTGTATAATATACATGCACAGTACTTACTCATTTGATTATTTCATAGTTTTTACAAATCTGTAATTCTCAGCTACAGATTTCTAACTTCGAAATTGTGAGCGATAAAAAGAAGTTCTGATCACGGAAAACGTAGAATGAATCGTAGTGCTAGCGGTTAATATGATACTCAGTGACTATGCTGTTACAAAAAGAAATTGACAAATCTTCTTTTAATTAATCATCTCAAAAGAATGATTAAATTACGCTGCAAGGGTTATTTTGTTCACTACTATAATTGTTACTGCTATTGAAAAATATGCTTAGAATTTCTACCTAAAAATAACCCCCGCAGCGCAATTTAATAATTCTTTTGGATTATTAATTAATAGAAGATTTGTCAATTCCTTTTTGTTGTCATTGAGAATCATATTAACCCCTTGCACTACGATTTATTCTACGGTTACCGTGATTAGAACTTCTTTATCGATCATAATTTCTCAGAAAAAGAAGAGAATCTATATCTATTGTATGCATATGTATATGTTCCTTAATGACTATACATGATGAAGGAGTTACAGAAGATACAGGTATACAAATAGGATATTCGGCAACAGGTGGAACAAATTCTAATGGGTAATTCTGTGCATGTACTAAACCTCTTGTTAAATGTACATCAAGGGTGTAGGAACTATTAAAATTTTCTATGGTTGATAACTTGACAGTGATTGATTTCCAACACGCTTTTTCTGGAGTATTTCTGATTCAAGCAGGCTATTTTGTGATTCAATTCTGCATGTATGTAAAATGTGACTAACAGTCGTGATATTTAAGAGAGTACACGATCATTTATTATACACATTGATAAAATGAAGATATTAACAAAGATTTAAATATTTCTTTCTTTATTGTTTGTAATGGTTTTAATATACAAAATAAATTTTATCATTTTGAGTTGTTCCAATTTATTATTAGAGAAAGATTTTTTGTTCAAATATAGTATAAACTTGAAGAAACAGGAATACACGGTTATTGTTTCCGTTTTGCTTTTATTATAGAAAACAATTTGTAATGGCTGCTTTATTAACGGGTCATACTACTTACACAAGATTCTCAAAGATAATAAAAGATTACGAAGTCCTATGAATTATTTATAAAAGGATAGTTCCCTCCCCGAAATATATACACCCTTTTGAAAATAATTTTCTATCTTTTTTAAATTGTACTTCTGATTTTTGCTATATTTTCCTTCTCTGTATCTTTTTCGTTGCATCGAAGTTATTTCCCCCTTATATTCACCCTACTCTTACTACGCCCTAAATAATATTCATTTTTAAAAACTCTAAATAAAAATTCGAAATATCGTTGTCCATCTATTGTAATAATTCCGAAATGAAATTCCATTGAAATTTCACAAAGAAGAATATATGAAATTACGAACTAAAATCTGCATACAACATTACTGGCAAATGTGTATCATTTTTCTTACTTTATTTTCACAGAAAGATGTATCACTTGTAAATGCAACCTGACCTACATATATTATGAATACCTTAGCGGATGTTTTACCGAACCACTTTGTCTGACACACTTTTATATAAGGTCGTTCCAATCCTCGATTTGCCTGTAACTATAAATTTTATTTTACGTTTGTCTGTCTCCAAAATGCATAATTTTTTCTATGTTACATTACCGTAACAATATAAACTTAATATCCTCATAATTTTTATAAAACAATTGAAATATTTTGGAAAGAATTTAACCCGCAAAAAAAGAGAGGAAAAATTAACAGTATCAAAGAGTTCGACAAAAATGAGTCTTTTAAAATTTAACAATGAAACTACAATAAAGGGTTGTGAAAAACACTGGAAATTTTAAACATTTATAACCATTGATTCTGCAGGATCAAAATTTGGATTTCTCACTTTTCGTTTAAATATACTGGATAAGATAGGAAAAAGGTAAAAATTTATATGAGAAAGGCAAAAATTTCTGGTTGCGCAAGGAAAAGAGCAGTCCTGTGTAGTTTTCAGATTATGAATAGACTGCGGATCTTTATGCAAAATAAAAATTGCCTGTATCGATTGCAAGGAATAGAAACTAAAGTGAGTGTTATTTCTTCCCTTAATGATTTGAATAGAGGAGAAATCATATATTGACAACCTCAATGTAAAAAATTTTCCAACAATTTTGAATTTCATCTACTCAATTTTGCTATCAGTGCATAAAGATCCGCAGTGTAGTTATGAACAAGAGGGGACCCTGTATAAATATAAGAACGTGTAAGATATAATGTTACTTGTTTATGCTGCAATTGTTATGCTTTGAATTTGTGGTATCTGTCTGCGCAGAAAGATCCACTACAACGATGAAAACTACGTGGCGTTAAACGTAGCGGACAAGTTAGAAGAAGAAAAAATCTTGAGCGGTATCGGGAAACACGAGAAAGCTCGAGAGAAGTATCATCAGCCGCGGAAGAAGCGAAAACGGAAACGGCGTAAAGTTACCAAACCGATTCCCCGCGAAGAGTTCGTCGATCCTGACGAACTTCCCCCGCGTGCACGGTGGACGATCGTCGCGACTGCTTGCCTCCTTCTTGCCATGTCTTTGCTGTTGGTTGGTGTCACGTTGAGGATGGCACCGATTATAGACGACATGGGTAAGTCAAAAATATACAATTTAATTTCTTGTCTCGTAACTAGATTGTGGATTTTGAAGTATATGTTGCGCAGTTCAGAGTCTTCCAAAAATGTTCGAGTTCTTTGAAAGGGGCGATGCCTGAGATCATTTAAAACGACATTTCCATTTGCAAAAATGAAATGTCAAAAAACACTGACCAATCTGAGCGCGGTTATGTTACCCGATGGCGGGGAGAGTCCGACTCGGAGCTGAGACAAGCGGTGGCATCGCGCCGCGATGAAACAGTGAACAAGAGAAGGAGCAGAAATTGATTTAATTAGAACTCATTTATTCAGCTGTGAATGCAGTTGCTGCTTCCAAATGTGTGTCACTGGGCCATTCGGAGGACGAACTGCACGGGGACGCTATGGGGCGTACGACCCCGTCAACGAACTGTACAACTGGTGGTAGATAACACCCGCGAGCTTCGATTTGACACGTCTTTAAAGATGATCTCTCTGGGTCCCATGGAAATCATAGACACAAATTTCCCCGACACGGTTTTCACCGACAACATTTCACCGACTCCAGATTTGACCGACAACGAATTTGATCCAGAACGAATTTGACCTACAACGAATTTGACCCACAACGACTTGAGACGACCACTGTATGATAATACATATGGTAGTAGTGTATGATAATACATACTGTGGTCGTCTCAAGTCGTTGTGGATCAAATTCGTTGTCGGTCAAAATCGTTTTCGGTTAAAGGCGTTGTCGGCCAAACTTATTGTCGATCAAATCTGGAGTCGGTGAAATGTTGTCGGTGAAAATCGTGTCGGGGAAATTTGTGTCCGTGATTTCCATGGGACCTGATCTCTCTACCGTAGTTTGAACGACACTGATTTTGAATATAGGAGGGGGGGGGGGGTGGCATTATGCATGTCGAATGGTGGGGTAGTCAGAAAGAGAAGGACACGAGAGGGACCGCTGTAGGACTAGAATGTATTGTATGGCAATCACAGGGCAAAACATCGTCTGTCCTTCTTTTAGAAAGTTTCTTACGAGAAGTACAATAGGACAATAGAGACTCGTAAACGCCACGCGTACTTGATATGTTTACCACTTGTTGGATGAAAGGATAAACGTTTTTTTCGGACAATTACGTACCAATCTGCAGGAAAACCAAAACACGTGATGCCATAAATGATGCCATAAATTCTAGTCTTACAGCGGTCCCTCTCGTGTCCCGTTTCTTGTCTGATCACCTCATCATTCAATGCGCGTAATGCCTTTCATACATTCTTCAGAAAAATCTTTCGTATAGTCAGTTCGAACCGCGGTAGAGAGAACATTTCTAAAGACGTGTCAATTCGAAGCTCACGGTTATTAAATAGTATGTGTGTTTTAGTAGTTCCATTTCTTGATTAATTTGTCGGTGTAGTTCGTCACCAAATGGCCCAGTGTCACACACTTAGAAGCAGCAACTACATTCACGGCTGAATAAGTGAGTTCTAATTAAATCAATTTCTGCTCCTTCTTTTGTTCATTGCTTTACCGCTACGCGATACCAACGCTGCGCTTAGCGAACTGCCTTCGAGCCGAACTTTCCTCGCCATCGCGCGCCGTGGCTATGCTCTGATCCGTGTTTGTCGTTATCAACTCTTTGACAAAACCGAGGCGTACATTCTACCAAATGAAAATATCGACTCTTTGGTATATGATCTAACTCTTGAAGGAAAATATTCTCGGTCTTATCAAAAATTCTTATGCTCAAAGGGTTGAATTCGTTCAATCATTTTATTTTAAATTTCGCATACTCATTCTTTTTATAAATAAATAAAATCCGTAGTCTACTTATGATTCAGATAACCTATGTGAGACATTAACCAATCAAAGAAAATATGTGATTAGTTAATATTAAAAATATTTTTGTGAGATGTATATTGTATTAAAGGTCATAACAATTGGCGTATTTCATTTGGGCAGTGTCTCTTGTCAGAAGCGTGGGTGTAACCCTTTATATTAATTTTGTTCCCTGACATTTCTATTGACACTTTCTTTTTTCATGTAATAACATTTTTAAACACATTGCACGATATAGGAGAACACATTTTTTCATCAAAATTTCCGTTTGTTTTTATAAATTAATTTTAAACTTGCCATTCATTTGGCTGATTCCTAATAAATCAGCTCCCATAGATAATATTTAGCACATCACACGATAGGGTTTAGTATATCATACTGTAATATGAAAGGATTTCTATGCATATACATATAATTAGTTCTTGCCCGATTTTCATAGACGTCGCAAACTGTACTGCATGGCGGAGTGTAAAAAAGGAGATTATATTAGATAATAAATATATAATATATTTAATAGAAATGATATATTCTCTCTCTACAATTAGAAAAGAATACTATATAATTTATTAATAAAGCTGTATTTTTTAAAAAACCATTGAATTTTATTTTCAAATCGGGCACGAACTTATGCAATCATCTGATATATGTACATATTATAATCGTAGACAGGATTCACTGAAGAATAGAATTTTCTTAGTAAACATGCAGTCTATGTATAACATTGAACTTGCACAAATTGTTAGGCAATGGTGAAAACCAACGTGTAAAAAGAATATACGATTCCATTTAAAGCGGCGCTGCAGTAACAGCTTGCAGGTGCATTTCCGAGATAGTATAAAAACGAGGTCATAGGGAAACAGATTCTATATTATACAACTTTTTTCCCGTTATTCTTTGTTTAACAATAGACCTACGCGATTTATCGTCATCACACGAGATGTTAAAAATAATTTTATATAATAATATGCAATTAATTGATTATTTAATTTTTTAAATTATTAACAATTTTGACTATGCCATAATAAATGAAAATATCAATCGTATAGAAAAGATGTAACTAATACATGTATGTATAATTACACATGAAAGTTAAAGATTTAGTTTTATTCACAGTTTATTTGTGAGTACGCGTACTATTGATGCGAGTTTCATTAACGTGTCTGTCCATTACATGTGGTTTCTACTTCGTACATATACATATACAAATCTATAAATGGATACAGATAGATAAATCCTTAAATTCAATATTGTCAAAAACGTAGCAGATAAAAATATTTTTACCCCTTCCATTTATCCATCGTCTATTTTTCAAATGACACATAGATACCTTAAATAGATGAACTCTGACCCTTTGAATGGATAATCATATACCAGATCAAGCCGAAGGCAATTTCAGTGAACTATTGAACTCATTTTCGCTGTTTAGTAACACCGAAGTAATGTTCACACGTTATTAATTTGTTACCTTCGTAAAATAGAATAAATTATAGAGATAGCATAATTTAATTGGTCGAGACATCTACCACAAATCAGTGCCAAGTCGCGATACTCTCGGTGCTTCATTAAAAGAAAGTAATTCACGTACCCCTATTTTAAAAACGTTCATTACAAGGTGATTAATTAAATCAAATTAATTATAAGTCGAAGAACTAAGAGATACGTAAGGATCATTAGTGCTGACAAAAATATTCAGGTGACACAAGCTCCGAATAATTATGACAATTAATCATGGAAATACAATTATTTTATTTATTATTACTGGTAGAATATCTTATAGAATCGAAGGATCTTTCACGTTCAATATAATTGGCAAAATTTAATTTTAATATCCTTTATTATATTATAATTTATTGTAATAATATATCACTTATTACGAATTTTGCAATGTAATAAGATTTTCTAAAATTTAAGATAAACTATATGTACTCTCAAAGTTTGATTTGTGGTTTGCAACATTATCAGAGTATGCCTAAGCTATTTAGGGTAGAACTCTAGGGACAACAGTTCTCCGTAGTGACGATGAAATATGCAACAACAGTCTCAGGAGATTCTATCTCGTATCTCATGTCAGTAGGTTAATGTTTCATTGCGACAATGTGTAATGTTTTATCGGAAAATTCGTAACAACCTTCACAAAGTAATAAATTATTTTTATTAAAGTTCTTTTCGTGGTTCACGACTAGACGGCGATTTTTTTGCATTTCTGACAAAAATGAGTTGGCCGAATGCAAAACTACAAAGAGTATTTTACTTACTAAAATTATTAAAGCTACTTTAATAATTTCAGTGTTTCAAAATAGAGTGATTCCATTATTTTCTACATCCTAAAATTATTAAAAGAATTTTAATAATATCGCGTGTCTCTCAATTGACTCGGGCGATTTTTAGTTTGCATAAAGATCTGCAGTCTATTCGTAACTTAATAAACCAACATGCAGAAAACCTTTTAGTAAAAAGCTTCGTTGTACGGCAAAACGCGAGCACCCTGTATATCCAGTATCCGCGAAAACTGTGTCAAATTGACACAAGGGAGAGATGAGGGTTAAACTATCGGTTACACAGCGTTTTGAAGACAGAGACAGAGACCCAGCATCATTTCGAGAGGGGGCAGCGTTTTGCAAGAGAGGTCACATTTCAAGCTTGAGGTTCTCCAAACGTCCTACATTTTTTCGCAAAAGTGGTGGCCATAACGTTTGGCCAATTAACCGGTGAGATGGTGCGACCATAGTCGATAGCACTTGCAGTACGGTATTCAGCACGAAAAAACACTTCTCCGGATTTATATGTACCAGGAATACATGCGCGACCACACACAAACATGTCCGAGGGAACAGAGCGAGAGAGAACGAGGTAGAGAAAGCGAGAGATCGAGAGAGAAAGAGAGTGAGAGACGCGCACATGCAGCGTGCGAGCCCAAAGACGTTCCGCGCCTTTAAATTAAAGGCGCACGTCTGTGAATTCTCCAGTCAGCCGTCGGATTTCCGTACTAGAACCACGCTGAAGATTTCATTCCGTGATTTGCTCGTTCGAGCCTCCCTCGACTTGGTTCTTCTGAAAGTTCGCGATAAGCTCCGGGTCGCTATAACCCTGAAATGGTATACTTGTTTCTTCAGACTACCAGCTGTGATCAAGAAACCGGACTCTGTCAGTTTCAAGGTATAAGATCTTTACCGATCACTTCTTTCTAACCTGGTGCATCAGTCTCGATATGTGTCACAAACAATTTAGTAGAGCTGTGTCAGTGTTTACGATTTTCCATTCGGCTTGAGAAAAAACAAAAGGTTCCTTGTAGCTTCTTCTCGGCTCCAAAAGTGTAGAAAAGGATAGCCGAAGAAAATGATTTTCAATAACTAATTAAAGGGTTGCAGAACTGTTTGAATTGCTATATTAACGCAGAATATAGCGATTGATTGCGGAGTTGCTAGCTGATTGGTAGAATCTTTTTGAATACACACTGGTTTCTTTCCATTTTTTGACTTTGAACAATTCGTGTTAAAGTATTCGCAGCTCGATGAAAATTCATTGATGCTCGAGGGTAAAGAGAAGTGATCAACAAAGCCATCAAATTCTATCTGATACTGTCGCAAAGAAACAGAGTCCGGTTTGATTTTTCTCACAGCTCAAATAATACATTACACAGCCTCCTGGAAATTCTGTAAAAATTGACTAAAACACTGTTACATGTATAGATTGAGACTATATAATGAAAATGTGAAAAAAAACCAGTGCACAGATAATTTTGATGGGGTCATGAGAGACCCTACGATACCATTACAGGGTTAACCTGTCGAGCTGACGGTTGATAGTGTTACTAGGTCGTATAGTGTACCTCTAAAGTGAAACGAGTGCCAAACATATCCTTCTTTCGAACAAACGCTTCGACTTTGTGTCGATATTCTATTTTCGATCGATGAAACTTCTCCATGGTCACGTGTACTTTCTTGAGCCTTTTATGCAACAGCCGTGTAGGTCTCTCAGATAGCAATGAAATTGTTTCTTCAAGGTAGACATAGACTGCTAGGCGATTTCGCAGGGAAACTTTAAAAGTCTGAAATATCCCGTGGTTAGATAAAGCACGTTGACATTTTTGGAAGGTGATAACATGGTGATAAAAACTTACGTTTCATTGTATTTTACTGATATTCGCGTGCGAGTTGAATAATTTGATCTGGTCCCGCAGGGTGAAGGTAATTTAATAGTTGTACAAGGTAGTTATACAACTTTTAATTTGAACACGTCTACAAGGATAGTGGCCAAGTAATTGGATTAGAGCGTCTCAAAGCGCGGTGGGGTTTTGAAAAAAATTTACTTAATTACTAGACCGCGTTTTTCCTTGGTCGGCGAGCAGTAAATTTGTTCAACTATTAGTTGGAAACTATTTTCTTATTGCGATGTCGTTAATAATATTTAATGATCTTTTCAAGTTAATTGTTTATCAATTCGAACTATAAATTGTCAGGATGGGATTCATTCGAACATATAATAATCATTCTAAATTTATTCAGTTCACTGTAAAATGAAAAACATTGCATAAAATCGATTCATTTAACTGTTATTCGCTACGTTTATCAGTTCGGACTATAAATTGTCAGGATGGGATTTATTTGAACGTATAATAATTATTCTAAATTTATGTAATATAAATATACATCAATCCAAATTCATTAGTACATTCTAATATCATAAAGTAAAGAATAATGCGAAGAGCTGACAGGATATACAAGTTTATTCTTCATTATTAAAGTACGGTATATATTGAAAACGTGAACGGTCACGTCACACGAGTGATTTTATTATGCGATTGATAATATGCAGATACGCCTCTTTGTGGATCCTGCATAAATTGAGCAGGAGTTAATATCGAGGATGTCCTCCTGCGACATTCAAACATCAATCTCGACTGTAGTACTTCGTGTTCCCTTGGTGCAGCAATTTTGCATGCAGTGATATATTAAAATTTGTTTACAGATAACACTTCGACATTTTCAGTTCAATTTTTCACGCCTGTTGAATAACTGTTAGATGTGAACATATTTTTGGTAAAAGAAATATTTAAATACAGATATAAGATATTTTATTTTCAAATTTTATGTTACAATGACATTCCCTGTTGACGTGTTACATTAAGCTCTCTTAAATCGTGTAAATTCATAGATTATTGAAGTTTCATCCTGTTTCGATCTTTATGTGAAAGTAAGTGATAGTTGTCCTCTGTTATTCGATTGATAGGTAACATTTTATATCTTGATTTTGTGATATCGAAACGTTATCGATTAGTTAATTAATTATACAACTCCTGCGAAGTATTTTGCATTGATGTAGAAAAAATAAGAAAGAGTTACAGGTAAGAAAAATAATCAACACTTCTTTTTAAATAAACAATATCGTCGACTACATCGTTTGCAATCGATAGAAATGCAATAGCTTTTAAATCTTGAACTTCTCGATTACATTATCCTTCGAACGCATTGTTACAAGCAAATACATATTACTGTACAATATTTAAAGATGCAAAGCTGTATAATAAATTATCGAGTGCATCAATCATACAGTTTATTATTATTTAAATTCGAAGATTGTCAGATTGAATTTCAAAATACAGAAATAAAAGTTGTTAGTAAATCAAATTTTAGTTACGCTTCGTATTCATGTTTCCAGCATATGCTATGCATTGTTTCGTTCGACGCGTATACGCTGAATCATTTTTCAATTCGATCGAATAAATTTCAAAATCTCGCCATCTCCTCAATCTAACGAAACTAACGAAACGAAACAATCTACCGAAATTGCAGAGGCACACCTGCATGAAGCGATAGAAAAATGGTTATAAAGGGTATAGCCGGATAAGCTAGTCAAAAATGCCCTTGAACCGAATTATATCGACGATGGGTCATTCGATAGGACACTCAGAAAAAACACGCTGTGCAAAGTTTCAACCCTGTATCTCGATCCGGAGGGTAGTTATGGGGTAAAATCGAAAAATCAGTTTTTGGCCTATTTTCCCTAGTTAATGATGTTTAGAAATTCTGAAAAAAATCTGACACATGTCTAGAACCCAAACACATACTTTGCCATTGGTTTCAGATTTTTAAAGTGAAAACCCTGCTTGTAAAAAATCAAAAACCTCAAAAAAATCGAAAAAATGCAGATTTCACATGGAAGTTCTAGAGTGTCCACATTTATATTTTTACAGTAGCAATATATTGTTATAGGTATTGTTCATGAATTTTTTCAGATTTTTTGGTTTGGTGCGCCGTTGTTAAAAAAAATAAAAACCGATTTTTTCGACGTTATTTCCGCGAAGAACTAAGCTAACCTTAAAATTATTACGTTCTATTTATTCTGTAAGTCTATCAGGCACTGATAAACCTTGAACATTGTACAGGAGTAATTAAACAATGAAATCAGCTTCATTAGTATTTGTACTATGTCAGAGATTACATCTGAAAGTATTAACCACATTCCCAACAGCTCGTTTGGCTCAGCGCGTTAGGCGTTCGACTGTTGACCTGCTTATACTAGGTTCGCGCCCGGCATACGTATACTTTTTTTTTATCTCGATTATTTCTTCTTTTTGTGTGTCTAAGTATATAATAATCAATGGTATTTTTGTAGATTTCTTTTACAATCAATATTTAAATATTTAAAAAATATTTTAAGCGAAAATGCGCAAAAAATATTAGTCGTGTCTGACAAAGTCATAAAGCGAGTAAAGAAAAGAAAAGGTAATCGTAGTAAAGGTAAACAAGGGTAGAAGTTAATGAAACATCGAAAGTTTGTCATTCTAAATATGCTTTTATAGATTCGTTAGTTTACTTTGACCGGAACATCTGCTTTCACTGAAAATGTTAGGGAAGGAAAGTAACAGTGAAATATTTCATTACCAACCCTGAGTGGTTCATACACAACAATTGCTGTTCCGCATAAGAGACGAGGTACAAAAAGTGAATGCCATAAAAGAAGGAAATAACAATAGAACCATTTATACAACATTCTCTTTTTTTATTTCTAACTATACAATAAACAACAGTATTTTTGTAGAATTCTTTTAAAAGCAATATTTAAATATTTGAAAAATAATTGAAGGTAAAATAAGCAAAAAATATAATTTTGGAGCCATTATTGTTCCATCAATTTTTGGTTAGGCATCATCTTAATCGTGGCAGTACTCAACATTTTCAGCAGTAATTCTATATGTGTCTTCGAGTTTTAAATACTTTGTTATAGAGAAAAGAAAGAAATTCATGTTGTAGAAATGGCTCTATTGTTATTCACTTCTTTTGTATAATAAAATAATTTTGTATAGAAAAATAAAACATAGTTAAACACACAAAAAGAAGAAATAATCGAGATAAAAAAAAATTATACGTATGCCGGGCGCGAACCTAGTATAAGCAGGTCAACAGTCGAACGCCTAACGCGCTGAGCCAAACGAGCTGTTGGGAATGTGGTTAATACTTTCAGATGTAATCTCTGACATAGTACAAATACTAATGAAGCTGATTTCATTGTTTAATTACTCCTGTACAATGTTCAAGGTTTATCAGTGCCTGATAGACTTACAGAATAAATAGAACGTAATAATTTTAAGGTTAGCTTAGTTCTTCGCGGAAATAACGTCGAAAAAATCGGTTTTTATTTTTTTTAACAACGGCGCACCAAACCAAAAAATCTGAAAAAATTCATGAACAATACCTATAACAATATATTGCTACTGTAAAAATATAAATGTGGACACTCTAGAACTTCCATGTGAAATCTGCATTTTTTCGATTTTTTTGAGGTTTTTGATTTTTTACAAGCAGGGTTTTCACTTTAAAAATCTGAAACCAATGGCAAAGTATGTGTTTGGGTTCTAGACATGTGTCAGATTTTTTTCAGAATTTCTAAACATCATTAACTAGGGAAAATAGGCCAAAAACTGATTTTTCGATTTTACCCCATAACTACCCTCCGGATCGAGATACAGGGTTGAAACTTTGCACAGCGTGTTTTTTCTGAGTGTCCTATCGAATGACCCATCGTCGATATAATTCGGTTCAAGGGCATTTTTGACTAGCTTATCCGGCTATACCCTTTCGTTATAAAATGGTTATAAATTTTATAAAATATCAATACAAACTACAAATTAGCGTTTACGAATATTTTTCAAATATACACACTTAACAGCATACTTTGTAGTTTACACGCCAAAGTGATACAATTTTTCGTTGTGTACAGTGTACACATGTCTGACGAAGCTTAATCTTTTAACTCCAATCTGTTCTCATACCCTGGAAACAAGTACCAGAAACGTACGTGGGAGAACAACAACCTAACAACAGGCTACATTGCTTGGCCTACTACCCTGCTCTGACCTACTGCCCCACTACAATTTTGTCACACACATCGTACACACCGTTGACAGACACAGAATCATTTGAAACACTTACTTACCTGTTCATCTGGGCTATTTTTAATTTTGCCGCTATTCAACCTAGCGACGCAAATGTCACGAAATTTGATTAAATACCCAAAATTTAACGAAATATATGCTAGACGATCTTTTAACAGATTTGTGATTGAACTGAAAGACAAGTATTTTAAGAACTCGGTTTTCATAAAAGTTTTATTATAATTTTCTAGGTGGTAGTAAGGCGAACTAGGATAATGGGTTGTTGCTCTTCTATAGACGTTTCTATAAATAATACTTCATAGCACACAAAAAAGTTTATTACTGAAAACTTGAACCACGTGTATAGGATCTTCTACTATCCACACTTAGTTGGAGGAGGCAGTACTGTGAAACGTTTTGATAATATTTTTTATGCTTTTGTTGAAAACTGTTAAGAATTGGGAAGACCTGCAGTGTATTTAACGATTAGACTGAATTTTCATGCAAATTGTTTACATGAATTATTAGTAGACAGCGGATTTTATGCATTTATAACAAAAATTATTAGGTGTAATATGAAACAGTGAAAATATTAGAAGAATTTAGAAATGCTGTCATGTTATTTTCAACCCAGTAAACATATTAAGAAAGAAAATATATTTTTATTTCGCTAAAGTCTGTTGTAATTCAGGTAGAAAATTTTTATGTTGCGGATCCGCTGTCTAATTATAAGACAGAAGATAAATAAAAATGTACTTCTTCTGTTAATAATCGTAATAAGCTGGAAATAACGTAATAATATACTCACTTTTGTCATAAAATCCATAAAATTCACAGTCTACTGATAACTATTTCAAATAATAATTTCTTATATGTGTATATATTTATTGTTAGACTAGATATGTTAGAAAAATTTAAGAATTTCTGAGGTACTTATACTTTATTGTATTTACAATACCTGAGATCTCACTTTGAATAAGATATCAGAGAAAAAGATTATCTCGATAATGCCACTCGAGAATGAACTTCTGGCAGTTATTCTCCTGGGGTGGCTGCGTGGAGTATTGGAGAGTAAGGTATCGAAGAGTAGCTGTCATTGTTAGTTAGGTCTGCAGCCTCAACCAGTCTTGCTTTCAACACTAGAACTTTCAGGGCTCCATACATATAAATTACAAATGTTGGCAACGGAGATGTTACCTAAATTCCAATAAACTTCGTAAAAATGACTGTATGCACTCTTATTAAATCTGCTACTATTCCTAAAAATCACAATTTTATTAAATATACAGAGTGTAATTTTTATTAAATGTTCATTGTCAAAAACAGAAGTTAAAAGACGAAAGTGTGCGTCATTTCTCTTGAAAATTTTAATAAATCCGAAATGAGGCAAGAAGATTCTCAAAATGTAGGTAAGGTTTTTATCAGAAATGTATAAAACTTAGTTTTAAAAAACTTGTTTAAAAAAATATTTACTGTCATATAAAATATATACGGGTATACCAAGCTTGGTAACTGATGATAGAATCGGAAATCAGATGATTCTAAATACACAAAAAAAAGTATGTCGAAAATGTAGAATAAAATTTGTTCTTATGATGTTTTGTTTTCGGGAAAATCGACTTTGAATGTTCGTCGAGTGCACGTGCACTTGACTTGACTCGCGACCTGACGCATATCTGTATTGCTATAGCTAACTGTTCCGGTTTGCGTTTATTGTCCTCGGTAATCAAGATTGCAAAAAATAAAATAGAATATTAACTTATGATAAATATAATTGCGATCAAAATGGTAAATGTTGCCTATTCGTTAATTAGAAATTAGAAATCCATATTACTACTGAAGTTATAATAGCGGTCCACACTACTCCTAGTTTGAAGGAGTGGGATGAAAAGCTATTAGGACTTCAACTATCTTCTTTCGAAAAACAGATAATAATACTTCACGTGTGGGTGGTAAACTTCGACGTTACTTATTCAGATAGGTACCCACACACCCTATTAAAATATTTAACTCTCGTATGTTCCCGGGTAAAAGTTCACCTATTGTCTATTTTAGACACTGAAAACATTTTTATTTCACGATTTTGTTACATGATACATTCATTTAACACGTTTAACACTGTAATACAGTGTATACTCTTGTCAACTCTGCCAAAAATACTGTCACAGTAAAATTATTAGTTCTCCGAGTATCCTGTTATTTATTATAATTTTACACAATCGCGTGCACAAAATTAATTTGATTTGTTTTCCGTGATATACAAAGTCGTGATGATCGTCACATATGTGTGATGAGTAGACTGCGGATCTTTATGCGAAATAAAATTATTGTAAAAATATTGTGCAACGATTGTGGGCAGCAGGAGTTAAATAAAAATTCACTTCATCCCTTAAGAGCTTTACATTGAAAACAGCATAACAATATTCTCAAACTCGAATCTATCCCTGTTTTATATTTCACCCAAACAATTTCTTCGTGAATGCATAAAAATCCGCAGTCTGGTGATGAGCTAAAGAATAAAACAGAAATCGAATTGAAGTGTAAAATGTAAATGATGTGAATGTGAATAATTGTGAACGTAAAATGTGAAGGCATACGTGAACGCATACGGACGATTAATGGTTATTTATAGGAAATTGAATTGAAATCAATTAAATTATGTCTATCAGAGTTCACCACACTTTGCAGGAGTAATTTACGATTAGAGGTTAAATTTCCATAATATATGGAATATTATATTCTGTATACCAAAAACGTATACAACAGTTTAAGAAGAGGTAGAGGAATTTCGGACGAAGCTGCGTTCTATGGTTCTGAAGCACTGCGATTAGGTTAGGTAGTTTGTCCGACCTCACATGCCTGATCTTGCACATATTAATTTACTCTAGGGCATTGAACATTGGTCACAGCTATAGAGGTACCTGACCTAAATCCGCCTGACCCGAGTACAGGGAGGAAATGCAAACGACTTCCCAACAATAGCAAGCCATAACTTTTGGCAGTTCCCTTGAGACTATGTCAAGAGAGTTAGCATATTTGTTCTGACGTGAATAAATATCTTTAATAAATTATTGATCTCGTAGAAGTGAGTTCTAAAATACGTGAAAGGAACTTGATATACAGTTACTCGAATTAATATTCGGACGCTCTATAAAAGACGGTAATCTTTTTAATATTGTACTATACGATTTGAACTTTTTTGGGAAGCTAGAGTAATTAGTTTACTACGGGATGTGAAAAGAAATTTTTTCCAAAATTGCAATTGATCGGAATTGTAGAAAAAATACTAAAAGGTGCATTTTACAACTTTTTTATGTGGGCCTATATTGAAAATTTAAAAAATTTCTTTAAAATCATCATCTAAATCTACAGATTAAGAAAATTCTTTACAAGTGCGACGTCTTTGATAGTTAATTGGGAATAGAATCATTCGAATTATATAGCTAGTGATAAATTCTTTTTTTTTTCCTTATTTCTAAGTTCCTGTTAATATTTTAATATTAACCAGATTGTTACACGACTCTATGACTTTCCCTTGGATTTATACATTTTACCTTAATTTATTGTAACTTAAATTAGAAAATAAAGACGTCGGCAAAAAGATTTAAGAGAAACAATTAAAAATATTGGCATTAAAAGATTTATTCCGTGTACGTATATCAGTCGACCATCGGGTTCATGGCCATGACAGATCAACGTGTGCGACACACATCACATTTAGAAAGTTGTGGTCACAAGTATAATTAAATTTCCTAATTAAATGTTTCTAATTAAATTCCCTAATTAAATTATTTTAATTAAATCCTCTACTATTATTATATGCCTTGTTTGAACATAAAACAAATTTGAATAACGCGGAAAGCAAATTGAAAGTTTGTCATTTGCTGTCTAGGACAATTCAGGGACAAGATATTTCCTAAATTGCAATTCAATTTTAAAGATATGAATGCAAATGAAATGACAATTTTAATAATACCAACAACGTAATTCCTTACGCACATTAGTTGTAATAAATTGGATAATACAGTCTTATTTACCGGATGAAAAATCGTCCACAGAATAATTAATATTCAACATTAAGTCATCCCATAAATCGTGGAAAATGTACAAAAATAATACTACCTTTACTTTTAATCATTGATGTATCAACCAATATTTTTAATAACGTTTTCCCATTTATTATTTAATTTTTAATTCCTTTTCCATGAATTTTGTTGGGTTTTCAATTTAAAAACCTTTTCCTTCGTTAAAGCTTTTAATCCTTCTACATCAAACGTTGTTGGTCGCCATGATTTTATTTTACCAAAAAGGTAGAAACTTTCATTTAAATTTCTATTTTCCAGACAATTTATACTGGGTATAAAAATCCAGAATTCAAGCGTTAGTAAATATTAATAATACCTTCATATCATACTGTGTATATTAGCAGTATTGTCTAGCTCGTAATTGAAGAGAGGAAAAATGGTATTAGTTTCCTGGACCAGCGGGGATGTATATAATTACTACGTGTATTCCCACGTGCACACTAAATTTAGTTTCTGGTTACCATAGTGGAGCAGAATGTTATCTACCGATGAGGATCATGAATTTCTGAAATGTGTGAATTCGTTGGACAGACTGTCCCTATTAACCCTTTCATACTATCCATACTTACCCTTTCATATTATCCAATCTGACATTCTTTCTCTGTTCATATTTTTGTTTTTTCTTATATGTTCTAATAAACATCTTTTGTTAAAGTTCGTGGATTGTTTTACTCAATTTTGATTTAAAGGTACTAGAATCATTTATTTATTGTAGAATGCAAATGACTAATGTATAATGTTCAGATATCTATTCAGACAAAAAACGTTTTGTCTTACTACCATAATTTTGTACGTATTGGATGTGAAAGAAGTTTCATTCATTTTTAAAGAAACAAAAGGGAATAGTTTCAGCGGGGTATGTGCTAGAGTGAACGTAATTGGTTCCAGAACTTCGTTCGTTATGGCATTTGTTCGTTCTAGCGTATACTGGAAACTGAAATATATAGCGTAATCCATTCCAGGCCACAGTGTAAAGCAAAGTTTCCGTCCAATACAACGATCCCAACAGGTAGAGTTCACTGTAAAATGAAAAAAAATAGCACAAAATCGATTCCTTTAACTGTTATTCGCTATGTCAATTTTGATGAGCATAAGTGACATTGTTGCCACTAAGCTAAAAATATTTTGTCATAATTGCAATGATTAGAATTTTTTTTTTCTTCATTGATTTAGTAACATTCATGATATTCATTGTATATACACATTTTCTTTCATGCTTAAGAATTTCTTTAATGCTGAAAGAGAAATAAATAATTCAATACTCTCTTGTCTCCAGATTTGGCTATAGAATCGAACTTCTTGTTCAATATTTTTTGTAATGACTATCCATCTATAGCAACATTTGCAATATACATTTACCATGAATTGTAACAGTAGCTTAATCTGTCCTCACATTGCGGAGGTACGTGTACTCATCAGTGGATAACATTCTACCCCACTTTGGTAACCTAGAAACTCAATTTAGTGTACTCATGAGAATACAAGCAGTAATTGTATGACTCCCTATTGGTCTAGACGACTAATAGCGGCTTTTTATACGTACCTTCAGTATCCTATATGTACTGAATTAACTACAAAAAGAAATTGAATAACTTCGAATTTTACACAGCACTATTATACATTCGAAACTACACAATATATGGTTATGTTGTAATTCTCTTTTTTTGAAAATGGAATTTTCATTTCGAATTTGTTATTTTGATGTCTCGGTAATTATATTAATTATTACGTCCCATAAGTACCTAATGCGAATTTCGTTTCATACTTTTATATGATGAAACACTATAAGAAGTATTAGTCTTCTCTGTATAATGTTAATCGCATAAATATTATAAGCAATGGCATAAATAATATAAACAAGTAAAAATGATTTCCCAAGAACGTGAAAAAGTGTCACTAATCTTAGGACGACCTCACAGAAAAGCAATAATCATCTCCAGCAATTATCGCATTAACAAAATGGAGAATTTCGGCAGAAGCAATTCTGTATTCCACAGCTTACCCTCGGCGGTTCGATATTATAATCACGAGCGCTTCTGCAGCAAGGTTTATGTGCAGACGCGAGTGGTAAGGCTGTTAGAAATGGCACGTAATCGTTTTATTGCGGGAATCGTGTATAGCCAGGACCCTGGGACAGCCGGTAACCAGATGTGTCAAAGTGACCATCATTTGGTGTTTGACCGTTAGCCGCAAGCTATGGTTGCAACCCGCTGCTATGGTAGACAGAAGGAAGCGATGATGAACGCTTTCGCTACCACCGTTTAGTCAATTTTCTGCCAAAAATCGACGCTAATTTTTGTTCAAGCAGTGGATGGAATTATCAATCTTTACAAACGAACCATGTAATTAACAAAACATATTACATGTAATACAAACGGCGTTCAATTAACGACTGACAAATGTTCAAACAAACGTTCCTTCATGCACATTAATTTCTTTATTTCACACTACCAATTTCGCTTTATACATTTTTGCCTCTCATGTTTCTTTCTCATTATCACCACACATATCCACCCATTCACCCCTTTGTTTTTATTGAATACATACTTATATCTCATTTACAATAAAAACGATAATTGTCATAATTGATTTTCATACATTACACGCACACACATTACCTACCACGCACACTTCTACTCTATGCTCACTCATTCCACTCGAAGGTTTTGTCAAACAATTTCAACAGGACGTTTGAAATATACAGATTTTCTTAGCAAAATTTTGTTCGAACGTGTTATTCCATAAATATGACGTTGATTACGGCGCTAGTTCGATGCCACACTGCAACAGATGCATTCGCATCTGTGGTAGAAAAAATATGATATCAAAAATAGGTTGAGAGTAATACTATAATACATCGTGTATAAATTATGTATCTATTAGAATGCAGAATAGCGTGTCCGTCTATTACTTACCGTTTCTACTTGTGAACACGAACGCGCGCGTGTCACATTTATCTTCGAGATTGATTTTCTGGAAAACGTAGTTTAGTTTGATAGAAATGTTCTAATTTATGTTATCAATGAAATGTAACGATCTTATCACGTAAATTTATTCTTTTATCACTGCTTCACTTTGAGAAATTGACAAATTTTCTTTTCCTTCATTCCTCGTTAGTAATTGTGAAATATAAGAAAAAGAGCAAAAAATCACGTTAAAATCTTAAAATATTTTCCTTTTAAATTCCATTGATAATAGAAGTTGATTTATTTATTAATGCTTTAAATCAAATGGTATATTTAGCAAATACAATGATGTTACATGTACCTGTAAACAGGTAGTTTAACTTGAGTAGATTAAAAATTATACCTTTAGATAAAGTTAATTTCAAAAACAAATAATAGTGTCAAGGTAAACGCATAAACGTGTCCTTATTTTAATGTTTCTAAATTACTTTTTAAGTGATGAATCTATTTAAATTGTACGAAGAATTACATACGTTGTCGACGCAGCTATTTTAGTCTTCGCTCAACAAACAGTTTTCCCGGAACAGTTGTTGTTAGATTTAATAGTCTTTTAAAGGCGGGGGAGAATATGTTTTTTCACGCAGGGCTTTCAAAGCCGTTTGCATTTTTTAGATATGGACGTCAACAGATACAAAACAATGTGTGTCAAGTATCTTTTAAAGCACTGTCAGATTGTCTGAAAAGTTTGAAACCTCTTTTATGTTTACACGTAACCTCAAAATGGTTTGAAACTTCTCCGACAATCCGACACTTTGTATACGGGTATTTCATCAAAGTTCCCGTTTCACGCTCGAGTAATGTCCCTTGTAATTTGTGTAGTATTCTTCTAAATATAGAGCCACGAGAATTCGCAACTAACTTGATTATTAATGACCAAGTTATAGAATTCCGGGACAATGGTCGTTCAACGAATTTGCCTTGTGAAATCGTTAACGATGTAGGGTTCAGGCCATTATTACCACCTGGTTCTTGCTCCGACTCATAGAATCATTAATCTTTGCATCGAGGTTCGAACGTTATACATCAAATGTATCGTGTCAATTACATTAACTGGCGTGGAAAAAAACTCTTTGAGAAAACTCTTTGTAGCAACCAGATATAACAGTAATTCTACTACATGTCATATTCTTTGTAAATAAACTTTCAACAAATATTTATCTATTTATAAATATGTAGACTGTGGATTTATATGCAAAATAAAATTTTCCTGCATTAATTGCAAGTTAGACATTTGTAATATGTAATCTTTTCCGATAAAGATCTATTCTTTTGATTAAAATTTCCGATTTGGAAATTTTACAACAGTATTTTGAAAGTTTCTAAATATATTCATTGTTTTGCACGGTGTGTACATTTTTTAAAATAGCATAAAATCCGAATCAATAAACTAGTAATTATTCTAATCAACTAAACGTTTAAAAAAGCTTTTGTGTCATATAAATCTATTGGCACCCTTTTACTTAATTTCAACTGTTCAAATAAATAGAACTTAGTTTCTGGTTTATAAGGATTACAAAGAGTTTTGCATATCTTTAAATCTTCCTGTACTTTTACTTAAGTTTTATTGTAATTGTCTATTCTTTATTAGAAATATATCTACCACAAATTATTATTTAAATTTATTATTCGATAGGCTTTCGTATTGAATGCTCGATTTTAAAAATACCAAACTTATTTAAAGATAAGCTTTCCTATTGTATGATTAATATTAAAAATATCGAATTTATGTAAGGATAAGCTTTCTTATCGAATGTTTAACTTTGAAAATATCAAAGTTACTAAAATCGATATATGATACATTATTACATTTTATCAATTTATTATTAATTCACCATCAGTATGTTTACGTTTAGGATTTGCGCTCCATCAGAAAACAAATGGATGATTAATTGTTTTCTCGATTCAATTTACTTTTCTGTAATAACTTTTCAAAATTACGTACGGTACGTTTCCTCGAGGAACGTATAGAACCTAGAGTATAGACTCTATAGCGGCGCAAAAGCGGACCACTGAAAAATGAGAACGATGCTGAGGCTTTTGTGCCGTCTTCAGCCATTGTTGAAAAATTGCTTTCATATAGATAGCGTGCGAGATCGCTGAAATCCGTGCACGATGTTTACAAAGACGACATTAATCGGAATATATGTGTGTTGTTTTTCTTTTCAATAAGGGAATTTCGAACATTTATTTTCTACTAAGAAAACAATCTTGTACAGATAACATAATAAACCGCGCATCAGATGATTATAATATTTTAGCATATACATCTATATAAAAGACATAAATAATATAATTTGATTTTCACAAGGCACGAGCAAATAATCGTGCGAAAGTAAATGCAGATAGATTGAGGAATTTAGGAATTTGACATACAAACAAAGATAATAACTAAGTTATTTTATTATGCATTGTGTTTCGAAGATTTCTGTTAATATTTAGTTCATATTAACGTGTTTAAAATTATTAGGTTAGTAACTCTTAAAAATGTAATTGGAAGGAAGGACATTCGTAATTAAGATATGTTCTGATTCACAGAATACTCGTTAATAAATTTAACTGCACATACCTCGTTTCTATATTAAGAACGCTTCAATCGATTTTAAAACGGAAAGGTTTCAACACAGAAATTAAACAGAGAAAAAAGGTACACCTGCGTACGTTTTTGCTAAAAATACTGAAGATAAAATAATATTTCACTAACTAATTATTATAAAATAGTAAGTGAAACCACTGGAAATAATCTGAAAGAATCATATTTAAATAACGATCATTAAAACTATTTTAATATTTTCGTTTTAAAAATAATTTGGTCAAGGTAAACGATATAGTAATCTAATTTCCTTTATACCGAAATACTAAAAATAAATCCGAAGTAATTTCTGTATTAACTAATGTTTCTAAAATAATGTTATAGGTAATTTAACATTGTAACTGACGTGGTAAATGTCGAATAAGAATGTCGTAAATCTTGTGATGAATATGTCACTCCATACGTGAGGTGAATCATAATCGATAAAGTCGTCTACTTTGTTATAAAGAACTATAGGCAGTGTAATTTGCTGAAATGGCAATCGTGCTAAGAGTAAAATTTTTAATTTTATGTAAGAAGTGGTCTTAAAATTGGAAATTGAAAATATCATAAACCTATACATTTTATGATATATCATAAACCTATACATTTAATTGCTAGAAAATAAAATTCCACAAAATTTAGTATGATTTTTATTTATTTCAGATCTTTGTAGACGACTACCACCGAAAATAACATTCTACTTGATTCCAGTTTCGTAAAATTTGCCTACAAAAATTGAAAATTGCATAAACATCTGCAGTATAAATACGATCGAATCGTATTGTCGTTATAAGAAAATTTAAACTATCCAGAATTTTGGGCAGAAGATGGAAGTTACATTCACCCGCGCGACAAAATTGAGGAGATCGAAATGAGGGGAGAGTGGGAACGATAATTGATTATTTGGATAAGCTGAAAGGGGGGAAACGCCACAGATTACACGTCATTTACCGCCACAGTTATAAAATGCAATACGTCACTCATCGGATCGATCGAAACGCACAGGTCACACCTGCGATATCACACTTACAACGCATTCCGCGCACCAGGTTCAACACTTTTATTTTTCTGTGGCGCGTTTACATTGTTACAACTCTTGCGGAAGCGGGTCAAGCTTGCAGCTGGCTGATTCTCCACTGTTCGATTTTAACGTACGTCATCGGAAGATCGGGTACAAACGATAAACCGAACGTCTTCGAGCCGGTAGCAAAAGCGTGCACATCGGTTCCAGTTGGATCGCGTATGTGCAGGTCTTCAATTTCCTCAAAGTTCCCAGCATTGCTCCTATTGACGCACATCGCACGCCAGAAATGCGTATCGCCGTCGAGAGTTTATAGCTTCTACAGAAGTGTAATGCCGTTCTGGGCGGAATTTTAAGAATAGTTGATCCGACGGCTGACATTTTTATAGGTCTTATCGTTCTTCCCGTTCTCTGAATGATTTCGTGTTTACAGAGACGCGCTCGTAAATTCCTCCCCATGTCACGCTGCCAAACGCTAAAGCTTTGTTTTTTCAGAACCGTTTACCGCAACTCATTTCCTCTTTTACCACTTCCGAGCACGTGAAATATGCCGTTCGCGTTTTTCTGATTTTCGTTTGTAGCGCGAACGAATGATGAACGTGTTATACACTGTAACAAATATTAGTAAAATATAACTAAGGGGGCTCGTGTAAACGCTGAGAACTCGATCAATCTTCATGAATTTTTTTTTCTCCTTTCACTGTTAAAAGCTATGTCATACGATTGTGATACGATGACCGTGGTTAGATATTCTAATATTAGCCGTTTAAAGTGGTACTAGTCTAACCGTTAACCTACTATTCTCTTTTTGCAGTTTTACATGTGTATTCAAAATCTAAAAAGTATTTAATAAAGCTGTAGAACATTTAATTAAAATTAAAATTTCGCCGATCGATTACGGCATTATTGTGCCAAAAGGAAATTGGTAAATTCACATTTACCAACGTTATATTAAACATATGAAAATGTACTGTATTCACAATTGTAGACTGAGCAAACAAAAAAGTATTTTTACAAGATTTGTAAACGATAGAGATAAATTGTGGTTCTGATATAAAATATTAATGGCCCAAATTAAGAAATAAATGTGACATCGTTTCTAACAGGGTTGCTTAATGAAACAAACTTTTTCTGCGCATTCAAATGCATAAAATATTTAATGTTTTTGCTTTCTTAATTATATAATTTCAATTTCTTAATTATAATTGCGATAGTTGTTCTAAAAATGCATAGAATTGATATTTTAAGAAAATACATTGTTGTAATTCAAAAGTTGCTATAGACGTCTGCCTAAGTATAACGCATTCTAAGTTAGACCACTGAGTCGTTTCGCACACAATAAAATGGGGGTATAGAGTTTCATTAGCCTATTAAATGTACCTACGTCTATGATAAATTTATCACGGGAGCAAGACAGCTATACATATCGGACTATACGTATGATCAGAATGCATTGATGGCAACAACGGATTATAATGAAGCATTTTAGATGTAGACCTTTTTCTTGAGGCCCATTAATCATGTTAATTAAAGACTAGACTACGAATTTTATGCATTTGTTAAGAAAATCAGTGTGTGAAATATGAACATTAGAAAGATTGAAAATATTTCTGATGAACTGAAGAATATTTTTGCCACATAGATTACAAAATGACGACATCCTTTATCTTCTAATTTTAAGATGTACTATCTAAACGCGAATTTTATTTAAGAAGGAATTTGATTTCTTGGTTGATTAAATGAATACTTCCTTTAATAAATTCTGAAATATCCGTTTAATCAGAAAATTCAACATGGTAATGCCTTCCTCAGTTTCCATTAAGAAACTTCCAACTGTTTCCCGAGATTAGATTAAACAGAAATAAAATTCATTAAACGTAGAAACTTCCTGTCGCCGACTTAAAAGTTTCAAATAACGAATAGGAAAGACGACTTGGTAATTAAGAAATCATCGAAGAATTTAATTTATACGGGAATTTGTGCAGCAATTTTATACTTAAAATACTACGTCCATAATTGCATAAGCATTGCAAATATGTTCAGCTGCAGTCACATAGTTGAAATTGTGGTACTGAGCAAAGAGAAAATGTGCGCCCACCACTGAAGAGTTCATAGTAAACATGCTAGAAATACTATTAGGTTTCGATGTAATATTTTTGAAGAACGAGAGTGTGTACAGAAGATCATTTTGTAAAACAGGCTTTAAAAGAAGAACAATTAGAGAAATTTTCGTCTCGTCTACCATTGCTAAAATTTTATCCTAATTTAACCCCTGTGTAGCCAGCCGGACTACCCATTTACTACATTCCTTTCAATAACTTGCTAATGTTCCCCTAAAAATATTACACAATTTCTCTAAATGTTGATTCTTTGTTTGCTAATATATTCATTTAGAGTCTTAAAATGAGAATTTGTGCAAATATCTTAAATACAAAAGTTTTTAAATAATCTATACATTTTGGTTGGCTACATAAGGGTTAAATCGCTATTCCAGTGATCGATTTAATTAATTTTGTAGATGAATAATTCTGTGATCGTATTAGATCATCTTTTACAGGGCTAGTAGCTCGATGAAGATTGTATACGAGATTTTTCCGGTATTCGTTCCGGTCAGCATTTTTCATTTTTCAGGCCGGTAATAAATACCGTTGCTTTTTTCGTCAAGCTGATATATGGCATGCGAGGATTGGAAAGTGATTGCTGTAATAAAGCTTCGGGAGTGTCCTCCATTCAGTAGCGTCAGATATTGCTGTTACATATGGATAGGTCAACTGCGCTTAAAGTTCCATTAGCTGTTGAAAAATATGTTGGTTGCAGATTGTTCGGAAGAGTTAGGACACTGTCGTTTATAATAATCTCGACAATTTTCTCCCTTGCATCGGGCTTATTAAATTGCGGAGAAAGTAGCGGCTATTAAAGTTACCGATCACCATAAGTCCGCTTGGAATTTGGTCGAGCTAATCTTCTGTTCATTAAGCTGCTAAATATCTGGGTTATACATAATATAGTTATACTGAAGGATAGAACTGTTTAATTATGATTGTTCTGAATATTACTTGAATTTGGAACTAGACGTATGGTAGAGTATAAAATACAATATCATGTAGCTATTTTTTAACTGCAATCTTTATTCTGGATCAAAGTTCACCAACAATTTTTAACTCATTCCGTACCCAAACTGGAGATTGTCGACTGAAACACAAGGCATTGGTTTCAGCCAATATTTACAGTGGAAATGCTGTAGTCAGTGACCCGATCGATTGATGTGTAACGTATACTGGTACTACAGTAGTTTATGTCCGTGAATTATGAACGCGTTAAAAAGTCACATTATCTGCAATGAAACGTAATATGTGCACCTTAAATAGACCAATAACATGCCTCTGGCAACAGTTCGCAGCTACGAATTTGTTGGCAGCCGACTAAATGGTAATACTGTCGAGAAGAAAGTGAATTGCGCAGTCAATAAAGATGGTAATCGATTTCACAGTTTAGTGCACTCCTATTTGGAATGCCGAAGATGTTTGATTCAAGCCGATCCCATTCAGAGTTACGCTCGGCAACTTACAGAACGATACTTCAGCCACGTTCATAAATACCTACTATTTCTATACAGGATTTATGTATAACTCTTATTTCCTCGCGTAGCATTTTTAAATAAATTGTTTAACGACGCCGCGGAACTGTCATACTTGTAAACATTAATTTTCAAATACAGCACTGCAGTAAATACAGGTTTGTTGCTGTTTTATATGAAACGATGATTGCTAAATTATTTTTTTTATGATTTTTTTTATGAAAATAAGAACAATTTGGGGAGGTTCCACAAAAAGTTATTTAACTTGGTAAATTTTCTACAAAATTTTACAAACCATAAACGATTATATCCATCTCTTTAAACACTATAAATATAAGAAACTGTTGTTGTTGCTATTCTACGTCTACCAGATACGTATTATCAATTATGATAAGTTCTCTTAAGATACAGAAACTTCAATGGGGTGCGCAGAAATGAACCTGACAAACTTCTGCGATACTCTTGACAGGTCCATCTTCATTTATTATGAAGTTATAACGAGAAGAGGATATTATAGGGTCCGTTTAATTGGCATTCTTTCTTGTGCATCGTGCTGGGACGTCAGAATGAAAGATGGAGGAAAGACGTTCCGACACAGCATTTACATAAGTAGAACGCCAATTATATATCAGCAGCTATTGTATGCACGAATGAATAGTATTGGAACGAAAAATTAGCAGGCTTTAATTGTGTATAAATAGAATCTTATTATCCAAACATTGACGGTACATCCGGCAGGTTTGAATAGACGAATCGTACAGTAATTGGCTATAATAAAATCTGCTCGCGACGAAGAAGAAGCGAGACAGCTCTGTAGTATTGCATTGTACTGCACTAGTACGAATTTTTATATAAAAGTAAATATTAACGAATGCATTAGCTATCAATCAAGTAATGAAGCGGACGCAATGAATTTTCGCATTTGATTTTCTGAAAGCCGTTTCTAAACAAAGAAACGGAAATGAACATATCAAGAGTTTAGAAATACTGTTGTATTATTTCCCACTTATTAAAATTATTAAGAAATAAATGTGTATGTTGCTTTTATGTCGTGAATTAATACAGATTTTCATTTTGCATAAAAATTGGCAGTCTACTAATAAGTAGACAGCGGACCTTTATGCAAAATAAAAATTTTCTACCTGAATTTCAACAAACTGGAATGAAATAGAAATTTATTTTCATTCTTAATGCGTTTAATAGATTTAAAATAATGTAAGAATATTTTTAAATTCTTAATAAAGTCTACTAATAAGGCATACTTGTAATTTCCTAATCAAAAACTCATTTTAATCTACGGAACTACACTTGTAACGCCATACTCAGCTAATGGAACAAGCACAGAATTGTTCACTGGCCCATAAAAGGCTGAAAGAACAGCACACAGAACCAAATAGGAAGGAGTAAATGTCACGAACTTATGGAGCGACCTAACACTAATAAATGTGCCTCGGATACGCTTTTTAAAATGATTAGCTCCGGAACGAAGTGTCGTATAAAAAGTTGCATTCCTGGTTCACGACTTACATTTCATGTAGAATTACCCTCTTCTATGGAATCGTGGCCACACGCACACGCGCGCGTATCAGAAGCAAACGCGCGGCCGTATTGCTCTGAAAGCAGCCTAAGTGCTCGTATTCCAGAAAGAACGTTGAATTGAAAAACCTGCTATTCGGAAAATTAAAAATCGCGGAAGGGAAGACTGGGGTAACACGTGGTACATTTTCTACGGGACGATAAAATGTAACGAGGCGAGTTCAACGGGGTCGTGTGACCTATGTAGTCCATGTCGGGTAGAATTCGGTAGGAAGTTATTGAATCACAATACGAACATAAACAATATAGCCAAAACTATTTAAAAAAGGAATAAATGTTCATGTAGCTCTTGTATCTGGCAAGACAATTCTTATTTCACATGAAAATTGGCAGTCTATTTGTAACACAAAATATCGTAGAATAAATGAATTCAATATACAGCATGACCATTTCTCAAATATTTTACTTTTTAACACTCAGGACCAATAATTACAGTGACCCGAATTAATATTCGGACACTCTAAAAAAGACGATAACTTTCTTAATATTGTACTATACGATTTGAACATTTTTTGGGAAGCTAGAGCAATTAGTTTACTACACGATGTGAAAAGAAATTTTTTAAAAAATGCAATAGATCGGAATTGTAGAAAAAAAACTAAAAGTTGCATTTTACAAGTTTTTTATGTGAGCCTATATTGAAAATTTAAAAAATACGTTTTGTAGATCTGTGTGAATTAAACATATTTTATTAGCTTTTTGTTCCGTTATGCGGTAGTGTTACTTTGCCAATTCCCTGGGTCGCATTTTCTCCGTGAAATTACCCGCAGCAAAATATACTGTGATTAGTTCAGCGGTCGTTTATCTCGAATTATTCGCAGTTCATTGCGTACGCATTAAGTATTCAATATAGCTCACTGCACCTAAATAGAAAACCCCGTCGATATTACCTCGAAGTTCGAAGCTTAAGAACTACGAAGAGAAAAATGGTGTATGAAATACTGGCCTTTATAAATGTCTTAACAGTTATTATGGCATTTAATATGGCTTACACAATGTTCGATAGAGCGGTGCACTATCTTCTCATAAACATAAATTTACCTATTACGTTTTAATCTTTGGCCTCGACGATTACACTTCTTTTACGCTTGTTCTTTATACTCTGGAGCGCACTGCGGATTTTGTACGTTCGTGGCAAAAATCAAATGCAAACAGGAGAAAAATTTAGAACCTAAAAATGATTACCGACTGAAATTGTTAAGAAAAGAAATAAAAGATTGTAATTATTTTCCGACAACATTACACTTAATTTAAGATAATAGACTCTGACGTGGTCTATGCAAAGCCATTAATTATGTTTCAATAAGAACAACAACAAGATAACAATACTATTTTCACGATTATTAAATATTTCTTAATGTGATTTTCAAACTGCTGGTGTTATGAGTAGGTGAAACTTAAGACAATAGGACTCTTTTATTATTTAGCACTTGACTCTAGTAATAAATTAATGTAATATAATAGTTTCTAGGTGATTTTAAATTTACCCAGCATAAGTTTTCTGTATCAAATGTTTATTATTTTAAATTTACAAAATCGTACGATCTTTTTGAAATTGGTGTCTTGACTTAATATTACAAGTCGTCCATTCTTCGCAAAAGTGATACTGTTAAAGTCGTCCAGAGGTTCCGCTTCTAACAAGGTGCCTGGAAAATGCTATTTTCGCGGACCATTTAGACGAGAAGTTTATAAATCAATCTACATAGTAAGTGAGCAGCAGGCAAGCAAAGCCCGTGAACTGCCTTGTGGCTCTCGCGGTTTGAGAAATATTTAAACTTCTAACAGCTCTGTATATACATATATATTTATTTAATAGTTTATAATCCAATTGGTTGCTTCTTTAGTTCTAGAAATGGTTCTCTCGAAACAGATACGGTCGGTGCAGAGGAAAATTGAATTTGCAGCTGACAGTTCGTTTTGATAAATTGCCACGCACACGTGTCACTCGAAAGAATTCAGCGTTTTTTTTAAAACTACCACGATCCTATTCAATCATGGAATAGAATAGCTATTGCATTCCCAGTCGCGTTTCTCGTGGTTATACTACCTTCTATGATTGTTACTCGGCTGTCCCTGTTTCTCGAATACCACTGACACTATTATGCGAATGTCCTTACAGCAACGAGAACTGGTATACGCTAATATTGGTAACGAGTACACAAGTACTATTGATTATCGATATCTGACGCTGTACAGCAAGAGGAATCACCAACTGCTATACTAATTCGGCAAAAATTTTTGATCATATCGAGCGGTTTGATGGTTTCGCAAGCACAATCGAGCCAATTTTAGCATTTCAAGTGTCATTGAACGACTTGCGTTCTAAATGCTCGACGCAGTTCGGGCGAAGCTTCAAGTTCGTACGCATATTGTTATACGTTCACGTTATATGCAGATAAAAGAACAATAGATTAAAATTACCTGCAGAGAATTTTTTAAAAATTTGAAATACGTTGTTGTACGTCAAAATTATTATCGGACGAAAGAATGAAGCATTGAAATCATTCTTAATTTGTACAGATCTCGAAGTATATTTTGGAATGATAAAATCGAGTGCAGATAAATTAACAAAGCATCAAAATCAATCGCAATTTTTAGATATCGATTTTTAAGGAAATCCATCAAGATTAAGAGAGTAAATTGGTTTCTTTATTCATTTATTAAATGCTTTAAACCAAATATGGTTAATGTAGCATATGCAATGCATGAACATATTAACATATTACATAATATCTTAATGCACCTCTTAACTTAAAACTAATTTTCATAGCTTCTACTTGGTTACGTTAATTTAATGATATTCAATTTTAATTGTACATCGCTTAATAAAATCGAAGGTGAGTGACAGGCCTTTAATATCTGGGCCACATAGGAAGCATTTTATACAAGTCGGGAGACAGTACTAGCAACGGAAAAGAGCTGATATTTATAACCCCATTTGTATATAAATTTACCTACAGTTAATTGAAATAGAACATATTTTACATGGAAATTTGTTAAGTGCATCGATGAAATATAATTTCTGCTAAACATTTAAAATTATGGAAATGTACATATAAATATTCGAAATATATTTCACGCAATAAATAAGTTTTAAAAACAAATGCATGGTCTTCACGGTAGCAGTTCCGAAACCAAAAGGGTGGATCACTGAAATCCAGTTTCCTCATCTGAACAGCAATTTCCTGAGACTAATCCACTTCGACCAGACAATCAGTGTCAACGAAACTCAATTTTGTTAATTCCGTTACTCACGATAATCGAATACATTGCCAATCTGCATCTCTGTTCTTCAACTTCGTGCAACACTTTCTACTTTTATTGTAATAATTCGATTGTTTAGTCGCTAAATGAAGCTCGATACTGAAAAAAAACAACTGGGAGAAAGATCTATAGGTCGTATAGTAAACTGTTTCTGTGTCTAACATGTGTGAAATGTACGTCAAACTCCGGGCGATGATATATTCGAAAGCATAAATAATCGAAATTCTATTAAGATTTTCCATTCTTAGGAAAACAAACTTGTGCTTCGTTGAACGGTACTCAGGTTACGGTAATAATCGTACATCACATTCGAAAGAACGTAGATTTATGCGAATATATGTATGTACATCTGTTCATATGGGCTTGGCTATATGAAATGCTAAATCAATCACATTCGTTCTCACGGCTCAGTCAATTCATTTTGCCACGTGAAAGGAACGATTTCTTTTCAATTTCTTCAACCTTATATCACTAATCTTCGTTGAATCGTCTGGACGATTTCTTTTACCATTTTAATGGAGACAGAATATTATTTCAAATAAAAATATAAATATATCATTGTTAGTAGTCAAACAAATATTTCAAATAATATATATTAAACGATATATCGTATATGTTTCATTAGCAGCAATGATGTACAATATATTTCTCACCTAATCTTCTACTTTCGTTCTAATTTTGTACGCACAACATTGTTGTTTTTGTATGGTATTGCTAATTTTTGAAAAACTTCGAATTGCAACATTTCTTAAGTATTTTAAAGTTAAATTTTTAATCTAAATCGCGTGAATCTTAGAATGAGATTTTAAATTTCCGAAACTTTTTTCTCGACCAGGGTGATCGATAACCGGTGGCACAACCGAAATGGGAGTGATAATACATAAAAAAAGTAAAAAATGCAAAATATAATTTTTTCATTTTAGACATTGGTTTCGAGAAAATTGAGTTTAGAGATCAGGCGAAGACGCGTGCTAATTTCGTCTGACGCGTCTGTCCATGACCTACCGATTCTACTTACAAATACTAAGCACGCGAACACAAAGCCTCATATAAAAAAAAATGTTATGCCACGTTTTCGACTTATATTTTTTTATATACATAGAATCATCCCCTTTTTCGGTTGTACCACCAGTGATCAATTACCCAACAATATGAATAGGGTATTCATATTGTTGCGGAGGCTTCCTCCTCTAATAAATAAATACTTTTAAAAAATATTTTTCTACCCATACAAAAAACTAAGAAATAAAATAAGTATAATAAATTCTATTCCAAATATACCCAGCTCCGACTTCAAGAATATACGATGACAGCGTATAATTACTATACTGCGGATCTCTATCCGAAATAAAAATTTTCCACGTCAATTTTAGGGAACAGGAGTGAAAGAAACATATATTTCCTTTCTTGATAATTCTAATCAGTTAAAAATAATGTAACAACATGCTCCAGTTCATTTAATGTTTTCAAAGTGTCGTATTTCTCTAATTAATTGTTGTCATAAATGCATAAAATCCGCAGTCTAGTAATTAATAACCGGTAACACCAAAATAATAAAAAGCAACACGTTAATATCTTTTCTGATATCGTATTCCTTTATCGCTCGAATATTTAAATAACTCGGACTCGGCCGGTAGGCGTGGATTTTCTAAATATTTGGTCGAGTATGTTTATCGACATGTTCGTATAGTAGCAACGTATGTAGGTATGAGTACGTTAACAGGCACAGGCGCAACACAGGCGCAGACAACTGTATGCAACACGAGGGTTGAGGGGAGGAATGAGACATGAAAAGCGGATAGGCGGCCTGCTAGATCCGTCGCTAAAAATACACGTCGCAATAAACTCAAGGGTGACGTCCACAACATAGATAGGACATATTTACCTGCCCTTAGTTATATTTTCACTCTCCTTCTTTCAAGTTGCCGTTTAAAAAAGATCTTTTCGCACTGCACTAAATCGTCCCCATGAAAGTTGCAGAGGCATTCGACAAATTCAAAACTGTTTACCAATGCGTACAAACAATTAAAACAAATATATTCAATCAAAGGGTTATTCTGGTTTTCGAGGCCGTTTCTCCACGAACTGTTAGAAACTTTTTTCAGAAGAACTATTGAACTTTTTGTTCTTTTTAAAGTTTTTAAAGTTTTGTTCTAAAGTTATTTTTTTAAGTCAAAATATTCGAAATTACATGGGTATGTTTTGAAAAACATGCGTTGACTGTTGCCATGAAGAAGTATGTATATTGATCCGTATAAATGTGCCTATGGTCTGAACTGAAATAAATTAAAAATCTCAATTATTTACAAAATGGCGGGATTTTGACGTCGAATTACTTAAGCATTTGTTTATGCAAAAGGCAGTGCTAAACAAAGAAATCGAAGAAATGGTTCTAAATGATTTCTAAAAGTTATAAACTCCACACACAATGGCACTTTCGAACTTGTTTGTTTTCCATTAATAAAAAATGAGATGCTTAAAGCAGTATGTTCCAGTATAACAATACTACATAGTTTTGAGGTTTGTAGGTAGTTGCACTTGTCAAGTCCAAATATGTGTACAAAGTACTACTCTCGTGTGCAAGCCTCCGCACGAATAAACAAATGCAAAGTTAAATAGATATTTTGTTCCCCTGCATAATTGTGAAAACAATAGTATGCGGAGTACAATACATCTTTTATATAGGTTGCGTTGAGTGTAGTTTCGCGATCGACATTCCAGTGTATCGTATAGAAACTGGAATACGTATTTGAAAAGTACTTGCACAAGAAACTGTGGATCTATTACTTTACATTTCTTACTGACCTATCAAAATGATTAATGTGAAACATTTATTTGCATACATATTAAAAGGAAAGAGTAATATTTGAAAAATGAAATTGAGCAAAGAAATGAAACAGCATATTTTATGTACTAATTTTAAAATACATATATAGAAGATAGTATAAAAAGGGCAAGATAATGTCTGTCCACTGCAACGTTAAAACAATGACTATGTAAGCTGTATGGAAAAATATTTAACATTATATCTTTTTTAACATAGTCATTAATTCGTAGAAAGTAAAAGAATCCATTTATTGTGTTTGCTAGTCTCTTATCTCTATTATTATTAATCATTATTGTACGATCACTCAGAACCGATGAACAATGAATTCTAGTTCGATTGAATTTTTTCTGTCTTCCTGTACATCGTACCCACATGTTCGATTTCTTTTTTTACACGTCGTTAACCAGTCGTGATTCAGAACGAGATGCAGTTTCGCCAAGACATATTGTAAAAATATTTGTACGAAAATTTACCGAAAAAAGAGTGAGTCCGCATTGCGCTGTGCAGAAATGACTCATTTCTGCAAACTTTAACCTCGACAATTTCCAGTTGATTTCCTTCGTTCTGCGCGAAAACTGTACAGCTCCGAAATGAATACTTTAAGAACTTCATAAAGACAACCTTGAGAAGTTGTTATTTTCAGATGTACAGAATATTTTCCAAGTAAAGACTGCAAGACCGCAGGCGCAAATATGAGATGGTAACATTTTCTTTGTTGTCGCAATAAACCTAAACATCCAGAAGTCTTCCACTTTAATTTTGTTTCATACTATATGATATTTATTCATAAATAGTTAAATCTGGCAAAAAGTAATAGAACAGAATGGAAAATATGTTATTGAATAAATATCTTAATCTTATCTTTGAATTTTAATTTAAAAACACTACAAGCTTCCGTTCCAATCTAATATAATTGTATGTGTTAATAGAAAATAAATATTCCTTAACACTAAACCTACCGAGCATTAAAAGCGATTAACATGTTTTAGTTTGCAAAAATGACGAGGCTCTATTTATTTAGATTTTCTGCAATTTTTACAACAATATGTGCTCGGATATAGAATTTTATCGAATCAATTTCTACGTAAGCAACGTCATAATTTCAATAATGATGAAATGAAAAATATAAAACTGGTCATTTGACCGACAGTGGGAGGTTTAGTGTTAACATTAAATTATTAAAATTGTTAAAAGACAAAATACGTTATAATTTAACTTCCATTTCTCATAAGATCAACATAGAACATTTCTGTTTTGCATACAAATTCGCACTCTACTTATTCTAAGTGTTAAAAATGCTACATGTGTATAAAACAAAAATGAAGAATATTTTCATGATAAACATAATAAAAAGAGGGAAAGTAAATCCCCAGGCACTGTAAAAGCAAACTCGAGGGAAGAAAAAGGAAGAAAAACAAATCAGAGAAGTATCAAGACAGATAGAAGTAGAAGTAGAGAGGGTGCACTTTCTTTTGCTCCGGAAATCTATTTTCTTGGCAGTGATTTCTGTTCCCGACAGTAAAGCTTACAATTAGATTCTCACGTATCAAGACTTACGTTTGTTCCCTTTCAGCTAAATCGAAATTTCCTTTTATCAACGTTCTGCAAATAAACCTCGAAAGAATTATTGTGGTATTGGAAACGTAGTCATTGTCTTTGATTCATATTCAGAATTAGTGGAACAGTGGAAATTTTGAAATTGTATAATTTTCATTATGATGTGATAGAAATTCACGTAAAATCCAAAAATAAACGACTGTGGAGTATTCGATCTTTTAAATAGTTACAAATATTAATAACAAATTTGACGTAGACTATCCTTAATTTTGATAAATACTTTTTGATAAAAGTATGGTGCTGTTTCTAATTCTAATGTTTAATAATATTGTCCAAAGCAATCTATAAAATAACATCTAAAAGTAATCAATAATATATAAAATTCGGTATTACGAAAAAAGTAAAAAATAAAATTTTAAAGGTGAAATATTTTGACATTAGTTTGACATTGGCTTGTATAAAATTCTGTATAATACTTTACATTAGCGTAACTATCCACAATCCAATGATAATTGACATTTTCAAGAACCAGTTTTGCAAAGACACTGTAAATTTTCATCGGTGGTACAATTGTCATTTATTATATTAAAATTGAATATTTTGATTGCATACTTCTGTTATCACACAGGACACAACAAGCAGAGTTTTAGTAACTTTTAGTTTTAGTTTTATAAGCCCAAAGATTTGCCACTCCATTCCTGTACATATTTTTCATGGAATCGTCCTCTATGGGCATCTTCATGCTACATTTTGAACACACTGAAGACGCGAATACAGCAAAAGAACTAGAAGACGCGATTCTGTTACACTCGGTAAACCCTACCATTGGGGGCAATACAATGGGGTTGTGAAATCGATATGGGGCGAAAAAATGTCGTGTACACAAATGGAAAACTCATGACCTCTGGGAAATCTTTATGGTCGAGTGCTATTGTATATTGCGAAAGTATGAATACACGGAGAGATGAAGACATATGCAGAATATCCTATACATACCATATGTATTATATATCTGATACATGAGAAAACGAAATGCATCTTGTTATTGCAAATTCACAGCAATATTGCTGAACATACGCGGTGAGTGGGAAGTACCGGATTACAATTGTTTATTTATGAATTCGTATTAACAATGAGGTTATTAGCGACCATATTGATTTGCATGAAATGAATTATACTACATCAGTATTAATATAGGCATATCGTAGAAGTAACAACTGTAATAATTTGTTGATTGGTATCTAAGAAATATCTTTTCTCACACATATTGAACTTTATTTTTAAATACTCAAGACTAGTTTTTTTCTGATGCTACATCAACTATGTAATTTATGAATAATGTTAACATTTATATTACTTTAAATGTAGTATTTTATTTATGTAAAATTTATTTCAATTTTATTATTACAATAAGAGTGTAACACACAGTATAATAATATAAGTAATTGATGTCATATAATTTATGAATAAACAAACATTTGAAATAATACAGTAAATAATATATGCATTAATTGATTACACATCAATTATACAGGTCATAAATAATACAAGCATTTACAGTCAGTGTTGTGTAAATTAATTTACAAATAATACAAGAAATTTAAAACAGGAAAATATCACAGAAAGAGAATGCAGAGTCTGTGCGATAACAGAGTTTTTGAGTTTTGGAAAGAGGAAATGAAGTGCGAAATTTCGTACCAGCGAAATGTATCTTCTCGTTTCTCGAAAACAAATCTTCCACTCTATCTCTATTGATTTCTACCCTTCATCTCTGCTAAATCGTCTGATATATAGGTGTAGAGTGGTAAACATGATATGAAATATTGGCACCAGCTTGGTAAGTTTCGTGACTAACATCCCTGTCATCTATTAGTCGAAAGGATGCTGCCTCTCTTACACAGATTACTATTTGTATCTCCACGCAATCATCTCGAGTGGTTTATGAGTACAGGGAATCTCAAGATATCTTCGAAATGTTCGTATTCCGCCTACTGATAGCACATTGCATTATGGGATAAAAAGAAACCCAACTTAAGAGTTGAACAATCATACATAGTAAGGTACCATATATTATACATAGAAAAAATTAATAAATGAAAGTACTGCTCAACTTCTTAACCGCTCGAACCTAATAAATTATTTTGTGTCAAATAAATTGCGGCTTTAGGGGCCTATTATACTAAAGCTATGCACAACCAATGAGGGTACAGCTAAGCAACGCATTACGCGGGCCACTGAGGACCTTTTACTCATACGACCTCGCATGGTGCATTAAACGCGAACGTTCTAGAATATTCCCTAAATTGCACTACAAATTTCCTCCGCTGGACCACAGCAATTATACTTGACAAGGTGCTCAGCAACAATTTATGCCAACCACAGTTCTTATGTGATCATCCTCCATATTGAATGAATTGCTTCATCCAGCAGAGAATAAAGGTGACGAATGATATATCCTCCCCATTGGTAGATCCTTAAACAGCTTACGTTTGAGATAGTTTACTTATCATGTAATAAACTAATTGCTCCAACTTCTAAAGAAAAATTCAAGTACTATATGGTTTAATATTAAAAAAGTATTAATGTCTTTTTAAGATATAAAACTTTTTCGTTTTTAATGTTCCTGAACTTTCGTCGACATATTCGTAGATAACACTTTTCTGATTGAAATGACTCCAAACGTGACACTATTTGGACCATATTCACTCGTTTAATTCACGATACAGTGGCGCCTCTATTATCCGAACTAATAAATGGGACATCAGTCTATTTAGCTACAGTGCTAGATCAAATATTTATCAGTTTGGACAATAAATTATGTTGTACCTATATATATCACATTAGATTGGGCTGCTTGAATGTGAGTAATGGAAAACTCGGATAATCCGCACTAAATTATGTCATGTTTGGTCTCATTTCAAAAAGGAAAATTCCAGAAGAACCTTAGTAAAAGTTTCATAAAAAAATAATTGAGAACAACAAAGTTTTATCCTTCGATTAGTATTCCCTCACCGATACTAATCCTGTACCACTCCACTGCGAGCTTCTGGGTTCCTGAAAGGGTGAACCCTGCGGTAGCGTGGATAAATATTTCACAAGTGTTGTTCACATCTTTTCCACGTGTATATGGAGACATTACTGTATGTTTCAACTTTCAACACTGCTGTTGTTCTCGCAGCTTCACTCAAAATGGTAGCTTACGTCTGGGTCATACGCGTGTCTCCGGGTTAAATGGATTAAGGCTCGCAGCAGGTGCCGCATGTTAATCACCCACTCTAATGTCCTTCTCCTACGAGGACAAATTCCGCTGATGGGTTCAAATAATCCTAGCAGTTAAGCAGTGTCCAAGCGAAGAATTCTTTGCAGCTGGAACAGTCGAGCGGCTTAAGTGCCGTCGCCGAATGAACTGCTTATAAGAAAATGGCGCGATTTATCTGACTCGTTTTCGCCTTTTAGCAATTTTACCCTGTTTCTTCCTTGAATAAAGGCGCAAGATAATTGCACGTACTTAACGTCTTCTCAACCTACTATTTACTTTGTGGTTATAGTGATTAGAAATTCTTGATCGTTCAGAATTTCGTAGAAAAAAAAGGTTTATGTTTATTATATGCCTATGTTTTATATACGTATATGTATGCTTATAGACCCGGCATAGGTATAGGATATGCATAGGACGCAGTGTTCCAAGATAACGGAGTATCTGATTGACGTCATAAGATAATTCAAAATGGTGGATGGCGATATAAAAGCGAGATACAGTAAGTCCTCTATAGGCGCAACGATTTCTATACGAAAGATGCTACCAAGAATATCCCCCCCCCAACTTAGTACTAAACAACGGTGATAAGCGGGAAAGTTTGTATTGTACTAATGCTATTCCATACCTGAGAATGATACATCAAGTATCATAAAACCCCAATTTAAACACCCTAATACCTTAATTTCTTTGTAGCGCGATCAACCGCCCAAGGGGGAACCGCGCGTTGTCTCTATTTACACGCGCTATCCTTCTCTACGTTGGGCTTGGCCTTTGGAGATAAAAAATAGCTACCCTATACGATAGATGCGACCAAATCCCCCTGAGGCTGTCGCGTCTATACAGGATTTAGAAGTATACAAGGTATACGAGGTATACAAGTATATTTATGTATTGTTTCGTAAATATTTGGGAAAATGGTGCAAACTTGATGCACAAAGAATTTTAAGGAACGACAAAACCGTGGTATAAATATATCTTTTCACAAGTAAATATTTTATGCTTAACATCGCATATATCTGTGGTTGTCAGGCAGAACGCTGCATGTCACTTACTTTCACTTTCGAGATATTGCCATTTAAAGTTTTCATCACTAAATGCTTCGACAGAGGACATCTTTCGAATTTATTTCCATGACTTTTTTCAGGTAAATACATAAATCCTATACTGTAAAGTTCAATTAATGCATAAACTCGAATTTTTGAAATTGTGACATGCGACGTTTTTCCTGACAACCACAGATATATTGCTCTTACTATTCTATTTTTAGATTGAAGTATGATGTGAGGAAATAAATACAGATTTCATATTGTCGACATCTGCATTAAAATTTAACTTTCATTGACAAAATGAGTTAGCACTATTTATAATAATAAGAGTAAAATAAAAATGAACGAGTAATAAAATGAAATATAAATTACAGTTACAGTTGACTACAGGTATCGACTACAACAAAATAGAATTTTATCTCGGTTTAAAAGAAATTTATAACATAGAGTAGATATTTATTGGACTCTGTCTGCCCAGTGATAAAATGTCCTTGCGTAAACAAGGTAACGACGGATAATAGTTGCGAACTAAAACTCGAATCTTCTCCACTGAGATTGACAGTGCAAGAGGCTCGGTTCTATCATATGTACTGTTGAGTGGCTCTCGTTCGAACCTCACTTATACTTTTTCAAGGTCCTCTTCCTCCTCAGCATCCGTTTTAGGTGTAATAATGTGGCCCAGATATCGGGTTTCCCAGCAGCATAGGTGGCATTTTTCTTTCCTCCGAGGTCCATAAAGATAGTAAAAGAACAGCTAAATCATCCAGAAATGATAACGGCGCGATTTACACAGCTCGTAAATTCGATTCGGTCGTCTTCCGAAAGGCAACCGCCGCGTTTTTTAAAACAAATGGTATCCTTTCAAGTGAATCACATAAAAGAAGTAACAGATGCGAGCATTCTATCATTTTATCAGTATTTCCCATTATTCGGATCGAATTCCATTATCTAGATACAATCTTCGGCTTCCTTAAAATGGCATAACTGTCGCGTGAAATGGAAAAACTGAAATCTGATATACTTGTCATAGTGGACTGCGGGGATCTTCGTGCAAAATAAAATCACACAAAATATAACGAAACAAGAGACGAATAAAATACAAAACGAAAGTTATATGTAACGTATTCTTTCTCTGAATAGTTGTAATAAATTGGGAACAACATAACAATATTCTTAAACTCTTCTAATGTCTTCACTGCTCTTTATTTCATTTACCTATTTTTGTCATAATATATTTATTTCAACTAATCACTAATTCATTGATTAAACTTACATTCTACACAAAAGTTCGCCACAATTAACTTTTATATGCAATGACTGTATAATTTTAATTAGACACGTTTCGCTTACTTTCACATGAAGAAAAAGCTTAATTAGAAAAACGAGACAAATACGATAGTAAAAGTTCGTGTAAAAAAAAAATAAAAAGTTAGAAATATAGCAATCTTTTACTTCACCTGCATTAGAGTGAGTCATCGATATACGATTCCTCGCTGGCTCGATCGTCGCGCGTGATCTTCGCTTGACTGGTTCCAAGGGGAATCTCCCGCTAAAATTTGAACAGTTACGGTAGAGAGCTTCGCGACAGTCACGGAGAAAATACTGTACTATTCGAAAGGTGAATTACACAAAACTAGTGAACGATGTCAAAGCAAAGGCGGGATTCGAGCAATCGTCGGTTGTCCCGTTCATCATCCGAGCGGAAGATCTTCTACGTTGACGACGCGTCGTTGGACCCATCCTACAACCCGTCCCCGGATATATGCCAGCGTTTGTACAATTGTGACGCGTCGTATCCTCCGGAGGATCGTTCGTCCATCTATGCCCCCAGTTTGGATGCAACCGGGTTCCAGTTGGGCGAACATTCGGCGCTTTGTATGCCGAATTCAGAAGATGAACTGCGACATAGCATGCCCGCACGGTCAAAAACCGGCAGCCAGAGGCAGAGCAGAAAGCATTCCGAAGTTGATCTGCAGTCTCGGTCCAGCCGGCGTTCCAGCGTGCAATCCAGCCGTTCGAGGATAAACAGCTGCAGCAGGCCAACGCCGTTAGGTAGGAAACAATTGGGTCATCAGACTTTTCGATCGATGAGAAACGCGCGTAGTTTCCGCTCGCGTTCGCTGACGCAATAACGATTTCGCGTTCGCTAATTGCGTTATCCAATTGATCGGTTTCGACGTGTCGCACGTGGAAAAAGATTCGGGGAACAATGCCTTGATTGACACCGGGCTGGCATAAAACCTTTTGTATACAACAGCACTTCATTCTTTGCCGTGCCTTTATGTTTTGGGAAAGAGGACTTGAACGTTCGCGATAACTCGGTGAAAATTGATAGAGTTCGAATCATATCGTCCGGAATGAGATTCTGTGAGTGACACGCGATAGAACAGCTCCACAAACTGCCGAGTTCTCAAAAAACCGAATTCACGGTGGTGCTCGAAAGTAATTGAAAAGCGTATCGAACTGATAACGTAGGCATGTCGTTTGAATCATCCCTGTCAACGAAAGAAACGCCTGACAATTAGATTTGGGTCTTCACGTGTCCTACCCAGCGTGTCTCGTGAAATCTAGAACGATTTTAATGGTCGATTCTGCAGTGGATCCAGAAAGTATCTAAAGAAACTTGTTTTATTCGTGATCATTTTCAATGGATTCTAAGTGTGGAAAACAATAACAGTAACAAACTGTGGCTATCAGATTGCATTTTGTACAATCAAGTCGCCTCTTACCTCGATTGGTAATTATTCCTCCGATTGGCTGCGATCTGCAACAATGCCCATCGGCTAATTGCGTTCGATTAGGCTCGCTATAGTGCATGCTCCCTCGATAGTCTAATCCTCTGCTGCGGTTGATCTTCCTTCGAGAGTCTTGTCCGTGATATGGGATATAAACGCAGTGCGGAATTATGGCAGCACGAGTCTTCTCAACATTTATGCCATCGTAATGCATTCACACACCACGGGGCAGCTCCTGACCTGTCAACATCCTTGAGAAGTCCACGATGACTAGTTCACTGATGTTCGTTTTCTGTTTCGTATCGTCTTTTGAACGACAAGCGAAAATTCTTTCGGTGACTTTTCGCGAAGTCTCTTCTCATGGAACATGTACTGCTTATGGTTATACAAACTGCGGCAATGCATGCAGGTTTTCACGTAGTTCTGAATATGATATCTTCCAGATGGCGGCTTTCATTCGCGATACACATTCGTAATCGATTTTTGAAGCTCTGCATCACCCGGCGGGTTATTTGCGGCGGTATTGCTGCAATTTCTTGGCGTACAGTAGCCTTCGGATCATCAGTGGTCCTTGGTCGATGTTTGTAGACTTCAGATTTCCAATCGAAGAGAATAGAAGTGAAAATGAGCGATTATACTGAGCATCGAATGTCACTATGTGATAAGTAGACTGCGGAACTCGATACAAAATGAAAATTTGTGCATGAATTCCTAGATATGGGAGTCCAATAAAAATTGAATAGGATACTGAATATAGTATACCGATACCCTTAAATTCCTTTAGCCTTTTCACTGTTTTAAGTTTCGCCCAATCATTTCTGTCAAGAATGCATCAAATCTGCAGTCTGGGAATATAGCTAACAATAAATATTGTTACGATCGATCATGAAATTACAATAAGAAACAATCGTCCAATTGTTGAACAGGTCATTCGGAAAAACTGAGTTCCCTTTACAAAGTGTGGAGAAGAAATTCGAGTTTGTAAAATTAAAAAAGAAGTTTTACACTCCGTTTTATAACCTCAGCAAGAAGTCTATAAAAGAAGTTTTAGGATGTAAACCAGAAGACTTTATGGTCGGTGAACTTGTCTTAATGTGTGCTACGATATCACATAATAAAAAATTAATGTTATTAAACGAAAGAACTTCGGGAGAAAAAGTATCTTGCATTTCATTAACGTAGAAGTTGAACCTGTTGGGTCCATTGCACGAAACTCTCGAAAATGGCACTACAATTGATTAATTGAAGAGATCGTTGCCAGGTTAGACGATTGATATCTTGGTGAAAGCTTCAAACTTCAGGGAGATGATGGATTTATCTGCTTAGCCGGTATCATGGTCAAATCATCTTAATAGCTATGATAAATTCTATACCGCAGAGGTAGATCTCCTCGGGGAGAATGGCTGATAAACATCGTCCAAACTGCTTGGCTGCCATTTTGTGGGGATGGTACAACCTCTGAAAGGACATTAGTGCAAATGTGAGAAGATCCTAATCACAGCTCTTGGCAGGATTACTAGTGAGATACAAAATTCGTGAAATCGTTTAACATCCTTTAAATCAGAATAACTTTCGGGGATTAAAAGGATTAATTTTCACTATTTTACCACGTTTTTATTAACTCGCTTTCTTGTCTGTCCGTCTGTTTATTTGTTCGGTACAAATTTTGTTTCGGATGTAGCTCGTTGCAATATTACCAATGGAATATTCAATGGAAGATAAATGCAACAAATTACACATTTTCGTATAATGAATGAATTTTCACCCTGATGATTGTATGGGATTGAAGTTTTAATAAAACGTCAATCAAAACTCGGAAGTATTTATTTATTTATAATAGTGTTGCTTTAAGCCAAGTGGTTGAGCTATTTAGGTTATTATCTTGTGTACGCAGTTGCTTGGTTTCCAACGTCTACAGCTTTGCATATTCGTGTAATCCAATCTGTCTAGAAACGTAATACACAGTTCCTCTACTTTGTAAATTGGAACATCTGTTATGGATGTGTACATATTCGCGAGATCAGATCTTTCGACCAATTCGCGAACTGCGAATGCGTATACGAGACAGGATTTCGGTGTTCAACGATTTCAATCGCGTCTAAATTTACCGAGCAAAGAGTTTGCATTAAATTTTGTGTTAGAAACGAAATTAACCACTCTGAAGCTATCGAAATGTTGCAGGAAGCCTTCGAGAATGCGTGTTTGTATAGATCGCTTGTGCTTGAGCAGTGCAAGATGTTGGAGGCGGTCGGAAAGAGCACGCGAAAGTCGGTCGATATTCAAGATTCGAACGATCAATAAACAATGCTAGTTAGCTACCGTGTAACGTTTGCGAAATCCAATCCGGGAAAAACTGTTGAATTTATGCAAAATAAACACTCGAGCTTTGTACAACGGCAGCTCGAACTTCCGTGCAAAGAGCTCGATAAAATCAACACACTAAAACATTTCATGTTTCTTACGATAACATTAATTATAATACTAAAAGTTTTTTTTCCCTTACTTACTTTTACTTTAAAGTGAAAAATTGATTTTCACTTTGCGATTACTATTGTTCGTCACAGTAATACTAAATCGTGTAGGTATAACTCACAGAACCTCATGCGTGTGACATTGATTAACATTGTCTTCGGAAAACAGCATGTCTGGAAATTATTACAACTGTCTATGATTAATTAACATTAATGTTAATTTTGTAATAATATTTTGAAAGGGATCGAACAAACTATAAACTAAGATCAAATAATTATAATCTTTAGGTAATGGTAGAAGGAATAGCTCGGTCAGACCAGCAAAGTCTCGCAGAGCGAGCAATGCTCGTAGAAAGGACTCTGTTCGTCCTGTAAAGGACGAAGTAAAAGAGGTGCGAGGAACTGTGGAAGATGCCGAGACTTTGGAACAAGCAAGACGACATCGCCGAATCACGATGATCATCCTGGGAACGTTTATTTTTCTTCTGGTTGCATCGATTCTTGCAGTGGTGGTTACGTTAACGCAAAGTACTTTTCTAAGACCCCCCACAGGGCCTAAGGAACTTTCTGAACATCGAGCGCCACGTAATTAATCGTTTCAACATAGTAGTTCTAACTTAATACTTACAAATACAATTTAAATCACTCAAAATATTAACCGACATCAACAAATAGATACACGCATTTTTAAAAAGTTATACCTCGGAATATACCGTCCGAATGAGTTGTTTTTTAAAACGCAATTGCGCACTCAACATGTAAGAATTAATGTTTCAAAGGTAGAGTAACGAAAAAGACAGATTATTACGAATTACTATATCACAGATAAATATTTGTCATGCAGCGGTTTTAGCACATACATGTCAGAGATACCATCGATAATGTTATTAATTGAATCATGAAGTGTGTATTGCCCATCTGTCACCTCCTACATTTCGCTCCTTTATGTGCTCGCGAGCTATCCGAAAGGGAAAGTACTATTTTTTGGTTTCGTGTCTTAACGTTGAACACGAGACAATACTAATCCAACTATAAAACCTTTTCGTTTTCATACTTTTCATTAATCAAACTTTTACCAATATATTCGTGACGAGAGTTTACTGAATCGTCAATTGAACAAGTAAATATGTTCTGAATTTTGTCATGTTTGGTCTCGTTTTAATCAGAAAAATATCATAAACATGTTGGTACTGTTTGGAACTATTGTATGGAATTTTATTGTGTTACGACTATTTAAAACGAGAAGAATGTTATTCCTGTTGCATAAATATCATTTTGTTTTTCGTGTAACGCAGCTGTGGCTGAATGAGAAATTTATTATGAAAGTGTTCAGCTATTTTACTTCCCTTTCTGATGACTGTAATGAGAATGAAAAGGTGATAGAAACGGGGAGAAGAAAAGGAAAAGAGCGTTTCGTCCTGGCTCTGCTAATGGACTCATCAGTAAGGGTACCTACCAGAGCCTGCCTTAGTTAGGCGTGAGAATGCCGGACGCTCGGTTAAGAAAGGTATATACAGGATGTTCAACTGCAGATGATTATGTACCTGTGATAACGAAAGTGGTCTAAGAAAAATCTAAAAAAAATTCCATTTACCGCCAATTTTGTGTTGTATCGATCTGCATTGCAATAATGCGGGACCATTTTAGCAAACGAGTTGGAAATTGAACTCTTTTCAATTGAAATATTGGTTGTGTCGTTAGTAGAAATTAAATTTAAATAATAATTGAAATAATAGTGATACCGTAATATTTATTAAGAAAAAAGTTACAAATATTAGGATTGTAGGGGCAAATTAACAATGAAAAATCACCAATATTATTTACAAAATAGACACTTTACTTTAACCAGATAGCATTAAGTTTTATAAATAATGGCTACAATTACATCATTTCATATTAATACATCATTATGAATGCAGGTATTTCATTTTAATTTAACATTTTTTTTAAACTATTGTAAAAGTAAGTTATATAAAAAATTTGGTAATTTTATTCAAAAGAAATAGAATCGAAAATATATTAATTTTTCCACAATTTTGTCATTGATCGATACAGATTGATACATCCAGATTCACATCTTCACGAGTGCCTCATAATCACGTTTTATCGACATGCGTAATTTGATAACAAGCAGATGTATTGCTAATCCTATTTCGGTACTCGATTAATGCGATAACATGATACTTAGGAGTTAATGCATATTAGCACTGAAATAAGTACCTCATTGAATCGAATCTACTAGTAGAGAAATGTTTATCACGATTATCACTCTCATATGGATTACTCTGACGTTATTTTTAAAACAACTAATCAGTGTTTCTTTTGTTTGACGTTCACAAAAAATGTTTTTCCGTTTACCAGATTATTCGGTAGGCGTGTAAGATTATCAAATTGATTATCATATCAAATAGTTTCTGTTGACACGTGCCATAGTTATTTATCATAAGCGTCAGCTGAAAGGCAAACGATGATCCTTTAGATTTGTGTTAAGATAATGGTTTTTCTTTTTTAATAGAAAATATTGGTCTTTCCTAAAAAATTATTTCCCATAGGCTGTAATCCCTTTGTGTGGCATTATTGATTAAAGCAAAAAGTATCGATTTTATGTGCGGTCTAACACAATCCTCTTACTAACAAGAAACAGCCTTGCCTTCCCGGCCTCGTAGCCACATACTCTACGAATAATGCTGCTATGTTTTAAGCAACACAACTTCAAAACTACTCACCGTTCCTAACTTTCTCTCGTTATTCTCTTGAAATATCCACGTGACAATCGATAACTTGAATGACTTAACGTGATCACCACCTGACGACAGTTGCGCTTAGCCTCATAAATCATCCCTTTATGCTACCGTACGCGTTTTAAGTGCCTATCATAAATCCTTCCAAACCTGAAGAACACCTCCCCATCAGTCTTCAACTTCACTTAACATACGTTCTGTTTTCGACGTGGCTGCTGTCGAAAACCGACCTGGTTAATGACTGCTCCTTTAGTATTACCGGAATAGCTACCTATTTCAACTTTAACTCTTAAGCCTTATGTGAGTACTCGAGAATCTACTCTCAATTTCTTTTTTTACACTTTTTTAATATTCCTTTTAATATGCTAACATCTTTTAGTAGCAAGTTGTAAAATTGTTGTAGATTTTTACTTTATTGAATGCAATATTGAAATATTTACTACTGACTTGAGGATGTTCCCATTCGAATTATGGGATAAACAATTTTTAAAAAATTTGAAACAGTTTAAAAAATCCATAACAAAGTTTTTGAACTAAAAATTTCTTTAATATTGAATAGAATTATTACTTTCCTATGCGCAATAATTATTGATTGCAATATTCGTAATACAATTCTGTTGTATTTTAAACAACTCATTTAAGGCTGACGGAATAAATTATAACTTTTTAAAAAAGCGCTTCATATCTGCCTAATTTTATAAGAACATTTATAGTTACGTACTCATAGTTAAACTGTAAGAATCAACCTAAAATAACATTTTTGTGTAGACTACTTATAATAATCGACAAATAACATTTTACTCTCACAAAAAGTTCAGATGTTAGTGTTCAGATATTAAACAATAGATACATTTTTTTGAAGAATATTAAATAATAGATATATTAGTATTGATCTGTTGTTACCATATGATAATTTAAAAGATTAAATTATTTCGTACTTCATTTTCCTTTTGCAGCGTTTAAGTGTTGGTTACGCGAACTATTTATTGTTCATGATTTACTGTTTCGAAACCTTTCGTATTTATCAGAAACTGTTTCCATGACATCAGAAACAAAATCAAAGTGAAACGAGGTTTCGAAGGTACACTCCTACTAAAGTACTTCATGAAAGCTTCTCCTCCGGTTTCATATAATGTTCTTCTTTTTAGTTTTCTTGAGAATTATGGTGCACGCTTTCAAGTGCCTCTCAAACGTTGTTCTTAACTTCGTTTAGTTTTAATTTGAAGTTGATGTTGCTGAAATGCTTTTTCTCTTCAGCTCGAACGAAAGCATACCTTCCTTCAATTTTTGACGCCGCGAGGCAACAGTTTCTAAAAAATTGTTTCCACAAAATGATGAAAAAAGGAAAATTGTTTATATGTCACTATCTTCAAAAACACCTGATGATTGTCGTAGGTGTTTAATACATTTTTAGTTAGACTATTAGGATAGTCTCATCAATTTAATTATACAGGGTGTTCCAAAATTTTGTATTTACTTAAACAAGGCGATTGCTGAGGTCGTCGTTTGAAGTAACTTTTTCCTTCGCAAAAATGTTCTCCGCGGCTTTGTTAAGAAGTTATTAGCAGAAAACACGGACCAATGAGGAAGTCACGCTCTGCGGGGCGTGGCGTAGCCGCGCTCTAATTGGCCCGTGTTTTTCGTTAATAACTCCACAACAAAGCAGCGGAGAACATTTTCACAAAGAAAGAAGTTACTTCAAATCACCTTCCAAGGAAGTATAACATTTTTAAGACACCCTGTATAGAGAACGCTTCGAATCCAATGCTTGGATCTGGCGACGGATGACGTCTTTCACAAATAAAACTGATCTATTCTGGAAAATCTTTTAGATTAGATTTGATTAATTTACATTCATCAATCTTCTCAGATTAATCTCTCGATTAATTTCTTGTATCAAAACCTAATTTATCTGTCGGACTTACAATTTTGTGGAAAAATTTCTAGTTTCTTCAAATTAATGAAATACATCTACTTTTCTGTGAGACGATTTTAATGTCGATTAATGTAATCGAACATAATTTAAGGTGCTCACATAACCCGATTCTGAAGGATGGATGAAAAAGGTGCAAATACTGTACTTTTATTAGACAGAATGAACAATGTCTGTCAATTTATTTCCTCAATCAACACATTATTATTTCATTGTATTATGTCGGTGAATCACCTGAATGCTGTCTGTCGCTATGATTTCTTCCTAAATCCTTGATTGGAGAATTAATATTCCAAACGGTTTTTCTTCGGAAATACACGATAATAAATAATGTTAATAACACCTGTAACTTCTTTTTCATTTCTCGTTCAAAACCGGGGGATCAATCTATCGACCCACCATACTTAAGAAATTAAGTTAGAGTGGCATTTAGCTGTAATTAATTTAACTAGCAGAATTAATCTTTTCCGGTAAAGACTTTATTAGATCAGTAATAAAGTCAGTTCCATATATTTTATCACAGTTGTCGTTTTCAGACCTCGATTCATCAGGATTATTCATTTACGTTTCTAATAACACTAACCAAAGTCAATTTGATACGTATACTTTTAATACACATATTTCTGCTATCATTCTACTATTCATTCTCCAACTTGTATGAACTTCTAACTCACTTGTAACGTTTAGAAAACACCACACAGAAAATTTTGGAAAGGTAAAAATGTCTGTACAATCAACTGTAAATTATCTTTAAAGAAGAACTTGAAGTTAGTTCAATGAATTGATGATCATAATGTATTTAAACTTTAAAGGTATCAATACGGGATCACGGATGCCGGTTAGACAGTTTAATGTTCACAGTCCAGAGCCTGCTGTCAGTTCACTGTAGTTTTTAGACATCAGAACAAGGCGGTCTGAAGTACAACACCGTACCATTTTGACAGAATTTTTCGGTAATTCCCATAGCTACCTGTTCGGCTGACCTTGTAGTCCATTTTTTAAGGTCATCCAACCTTACACTCGGATTAAGAACTCCTTAAATGGTATCAAATGAAATAGCAGTCAAATAGAAGATATAGATTTATTTCCAAATAAAATCAACTTAATGTAAAACCAAATACAATATTTAGTTTAGGCTTTGCGCATAGAGGACCTCAATTTAAGGAAATCGAATTTGAAAATTTGCCCTATACCACTACTATTCCAGGTTTATTATCACGATCATTCTATGTATTGCAGTTTTTAATTTGAGTTAAATATAAGCCATTATTCTACTAGGTTGACAAAAAAGTAATTTTGTTATTTTAAGGTGAAATAGATATGACCTTTAATGAATAAGATATTTTCCCTTTTGTTCGGTGATCATTTGCCAAAAAGAACAAATAAAAAAATATTTTATTGATTAAAGTTCATCGCTCGAATAAAGAAATTCAGTTCTATTTCATCTCAAAATACCGAAATTACTTTCTTGCCAACCCAATAAATAGAATACAGACACGGTAATCAGTTGTACTCTAAAACACATATTCCTGACGAATTTTCAAATTCTATTTTTTTCATGCATACCGCTTTTATATTTCATGTACGTCTCTTCATCAAATCATTTTTGGCTGCGACATGATCTTTGAAACACCGATCATTGCACACTTGTGTACATACACAACATGTCCTTTTATTAGCGTAGTCCTTTCAAACGGGCAACTATATCCTTTTACATACACGACTATAAACATTCATCATATTCTATTCTATTTCCTGTAGGCAAGTCATAATGTTTAAAAAAATTCATCCCGTTCATCTATTTACTTTGGGACACACAAACGCCTTCTTTGAAGTAGCAATATATTTGATCCTTTACTATTAATGTCCTTTAATTACATGTTTTCTAGCAAGACGAAAAATATTTTCCTATTTTTATATAGACGAAAAATAGTGGATCCAAAAAGTATTTGAACACTAAATTTTTGATTCTTGAAAAATTGTCAATATTTAAACAATAATAAATTTAGATTCATTTTGAAACTCGAAGCCTCTACTTTTGCAACCTATCATTCATTTTCTTCCAACAAATGTAAGATATTATATTTTTCATAATAAAGCAAGTGGAAGACTAGAAATATATTTTTATATGGGTTTTCCATTCACTAGATCATGCAAAAATATGTATGTTAGACAAGATTTATCGATTATGAAAATAGGGGTTTCAAGATTTAAAACGAGTTTAGGTTTGCTACTGTACAATGTTTATTTACAAAATTATAACCTTTTGAATTACCCAAAATTTATAGTTCAAATATTTTTAGGATCCACTGCGGGTGTATGCCAGTATTAACGTATACTTATGTTTTCAGTGCGCAAGGAAAACGAGGAATTGTTGAATTCTCTCAACAGAGACTACTCGGCCGAAAACATAACGGTACCTCCGTAAGAAATTCGTTCCGAGGGAAAAATCGCTTGGTTTGATGCACATTCGGACGAAAGTTGAACCCGAAGAAGGAAGAGGAAGCGAAGTGAATTTGGGACTGGAACCGCAAATGGGAGAGGACAATGGCAACCTCATTCCGGAGCGTCAAAATTGACGGTCGCTTTTCGAGAACGACGTTGAACTTTTCCTACGACAGTAAAGTTACGATTGTATTTGGGACGTTTTAGATACAGCCACAGAGATACCGAGTTTCATTTGTTCGTATTAGTGCTGTGTATACGGTCAATTTGTCGATTTCGCCATTAATACGGACCTCTAATTAGATCTACAAGGTAGAATCGATTCTGCGACTTTGTCTCTTTCGTTTAGAAAGGACGTGTATAAGTTCACTTTTCGAATCGCATAGTCGGGAGTACGTTTTTGCGAGGATTCATGCAAAGAATACGAAACTATGCGTGTTAAATTCGTGGCGACTGTGTGTCGCTTTGGTCAGCTCGTTATTAATGTTATTACGACGAGTTAAAGATTGTACGAAATTTGTTACGACGAAGTCAAAAACAATATAATATTTCATCGCGTGTTCCTTTGATACACGAACGTTTTGCTCGACGTAAGAACTCGGTTTAATTTTTCACAAAATGCTCGGTCGTTTAGAAAGTGCTGCGGATTTTCTGTCTAAAATAATTTGTGCATCTTGTCAAATTTTTTTAAATCGATTACAAATACTTTGCCTTTCTCCAACTGTTTTGCAAGCTCATTTGTTGATTGGCAGCAGTGTCGCCAGATGAGGAGAGCTAGCACGAATTCAGGGGAAAGAGTTTTACCCCCTCTCTGCGAGTACCGGTCTCGCGTCACGTGACTGGAAGGTAGAGTGGGGAGACAAGTCTTGATCTGTCGACACTGGTTGGCAGGGTCTCTCTTCAAGTAATAATTCGTTTCGCAGAAGTAACAATTTCAACATCGTCATTTTGACAGGTCAAAATCTCCTTCTTTAATCGATTTGTACCAATGTTCACGTGTCTCTGCAGATATAATATTGTCATCGTAAGCTTCCTCAATCAATTGTTTTAAACGATCGCCGTGATTTTAACCAAATTGAAGACTCTCTGCATTGAAGTCTACCTTTTGAGTCACAGTCACAAAACCATTTTTCTGAAATCTGAGGAATATACATATAGTGCGTATTTATTCTGGAATACCTAATTTGCAAAAAACAATTGATAACCTTCGATGAGCAATCCACAGAGTTTTCTAAACGATCTACTATTAGTCTACGAATCGACCGAAAGCAAGTACTTGAAGGGTACGAGTGAAATTCCGGACGAATTCTTGTTGGAAGGAAGATCGAAATGTTAATATTTTTACAACAAAGTCTTCTCTTCTCATTCCATAAGAATGCAAAAGATTGTTACGAAAGTTATTGCATTGGAGCTGCTGAAAAAGACAATTTTTAAGAAAGAGAGGGAGAGGGAGTAGTGTTTGTTGAGGATGATGAAGTTTACAGAGTCGTTTAGTTATTAAAATTATGTGAAACGGATTTTGAAACTTGTATTTTCGTTCTCGATACCAGTGTTACATTCAAGTGAAATAATTATGATGTCTGATTAATTTCACTCACGTCAACTTGGACACGTAACGCCGATATAATTTATTATACTTCGCGAAAGTCTTCCACTTTAAGACATAATCGATGTACTCGAGTGTTACGAGCGAGATATTAGGTCGGTGCAAAAATAATCGCCGTTTTTGTTCTTGATTTTAAAAGCTGTATATTTTAGACAGAGTTACGTTTGCTTAACGTTACTGTTAAAAGGTCGGACATTTCATATGCAATAATCTTCATCCTGATCTTTATTCAATACAAATTTTTTACCTGAATTGCAAGAAACTGGATTGAAACAAAAATATTTTCTTTTTCAATATGGTAACTACATAGGTTGAAAATACAGCAGCATTTTTAAATTCTTCGAATGTCTACTGCTTTAATTGCACAAACTTATTCTTGTTCCAAACATATAAAATCCGCGTTCTAGTAATAAGATAAAACGTTGTTTCAGAAAAACCACTAAAGTACAAACTGATGAATACTATTTTTGCACCAACCTAATACATTGTTTTGTCTATTGTTTATTCGTACGGAGATGTTCGTATGATTTCAGCTGTTGTTACATGACCACGCATGAAACCTTGTAAACGAACTGTATATTTAGCATCGAGCATTGATTCTTAGAAAAGTAGACGGTATAATTGCTGTTGTCGGTTGTTTATAAAATATAAACTGTCTCGAGTTAGGTGAAACGGCGTCTGTTGTAAAATTACGTTATTGTAGCACGGGACAAGGAAGAGCGAGCATTATTTACATGTAAGATTTTGTACAGTAAGAAGAGTAGCAGTGCGATTAAAAAATTCTTTTCCGTTACATTCTAGCATACGTATCTTCCGGTAACTAATTTAACGTGGAAGCAATAGTTTTTTTTAACGGAGTTCATTTCACAGTGAAATGTAATTAATCGTCCATCCCCTTTGACCTATAAAAATAGCACTCGTAAATGAACGCGTCGACGACTTGTTTCGAGGAATGTTGTTCAATGTACTGTCTAAAGAATATGAAGTAGGACTTCCATTATCCGAATACAATACTCCTTTCTACTAGAGTGTGTGTGTGTGCGTGCGTGTATCCTTATTCGAAGAGCGACGAATGAATGTTTCCTTATTTTGAAACGTACACATGTGCCTCTGCGAAAAAGGCTTGGATGCTTAAACAAATTTTTTAGAAGATATGATTTTGTTTAGATTGGCCTAAAATATATTGAATCCTGATGCGATGCTTGAAATACTTCGATGTTTTTCCATGGCGTAATTTCATCATACGCAAAATTTCAAAATATAGTTACTGATTTTTAAAATCATTCGGAGCATTTTTCATCGAACTGTACAATTTTTCAATTGACAAGTTATTTTAATGTTGTAATTTTTTCTGGGGTACCATATAAGAGTTTAACAGTTTTTGAATTCTTATGCAATGGATGCCTCAGGTTGTAAATATGAAACACAATTATAAGAAGAATAATTATGAAGAATAATATTTACAAAATAATTAAATATAAAATAAGATTTAACTTTATAAATTAAATTGAAAATATATTGGGGAACTTGATGAGATAATGACAACGTAATCTGTTATATCCCATTGAAACCAGTACTCAAGAAAGAACACATCTTATCAAAAATGTACTGATCGCAGATACTACTTTCAAAAGAAGGAAATGATTTCTGGTATCAGGAATGTGTTTTAATTCTCTAATGCGTAAATATTAATTTACAACTACGTCAATATCAGAACAGCTTCAATCAGAATGATTTTCACTGCATCTCATTCAGGATTAATATAAAACAACTTCCCTCTCCACTTTTAGATTGGAAATTAGTCAAACTAACATCCAAACGTTATCTAAAAAATGTTGACATTTTATAATACTATGCATGATGTTTGCATTATTACTAAACCTCGTTTCCTCATAAATGAAAAAGAGAAAAAAGTTCTACTACATCTGTAACATGTTCTTAAAATTAAGTAATTTTTTATGAAATAAGCGAGACTTTCAAAACGAATGTGGTAATCTCACAAGTGATACAAAGCCAGGAATGAAATAAATAATATAAATTTTTCCTGCTATGGTCATTTAGTAGTTTGTTTTATTGGCAAAGCTACAGAAACTAAAAATGTTGGTAAGAAATAATGTAAACACCATGTATATGCTACAGTTTTTAAGACTTCGCTTTTTAGTGACCATCTTGAAGTGATTACCATCGATTTAGCTGAAACATGATAGAAAATTAGAATATTGAAAAATGTTAGACGTGTTTTTCTATCGGCAATCGTCTGTTGAAAAGATGGAAGTAACTCTCTCTATCTTTCCTTTCTAAACAATTCTTATAAAAATTTGTTTAGGTAAATTACCCTATTTTAATATGTGTTAGAAAAGTTTAGTTAAACGATTACGTCGTTTGAAAGTTCATAGTCTTGCAGTTTCAATCTTTTTGTACAGTTTTGCAATTTCCTGTTCGATCGAATAGGTTTCCCACTCGAAATTTTGAGAGCTGTTTTCGCCCCTTCAGTATGGACGATTGCCAATAAAGGGGATACGTGACTAATAATTTTCAGTGCTCCACCTCTGTGGAGTTTTTAAATTGCCACTTGTGGATGGTCCCTGGTAAGTAGTTTAGCATGAATAATTTTCAATAGACGAGACGATTGAATAATTACTGAACCGATGGATGGAAGAGAACCGATGGAGGATGCTTGACCTAAAACAATAAAATAACTTTTGCCTTAGGTTGATAAAAGTCTATCTTTTTTAGAATTAAAAATATACCGACTAAGAACACAATTGAAGGTTCGCTCAATTCCAAAATGTCGAACGTGAACATTTATTATTTCCGAATGCGTATGGAACGATTCATCTTGCTTGTATATGAAGCAAATAAAATATTTCTTGGTAATGCAACATTCGCTAATGAGATTTTGACAGGTATTACCTAAAGAGAATAAATATTATAATGTGCAACTTATATTGTATAAGGTTAGCCAGATATCGAAGGTATTATAAGGAGATATATGAGCGAATAGAAGTAAATAATATTTGTTAGAATAAAAATTGATATAAAGTTTGTAATATCGGAGGGAATTATTGGCACGCACCACTCGGCGTTCATAATGTATACTAAAACAGTATTAGTCATAGTAGTGATCACAGTATGATGAATAAATCATTTTATCCATCGACGCTCAAGCAGTTTCTATCTCGTCAATTCTTGTCTTTTGCGCCGAATTATCAATTATGCTAATACTCTATTCCTCTATTACTCTGAAGACGGCCGTCCTTGTGAGATGTCGCCCTTGTTTTATAAAACCATGAACTTCTGTCACAAAGCTTTTTCCAACGAGAAACTACATTTAGAGGAGGTTCTCAAAAAAGAATTCGAGAATCGAACGGTTTTCGATTCAAAATTACACTTGTTTTATTTGTTTAATCCCCTACATAAATGATACAGATTGTGCTAAGTAGACTGCGGATCTTTATACAATATAAAAATGATTATACATCTGTTGTAAGAAATAAGAGTCAAATATTCATTATTTTTTAAATAATTTCAGCGAGGTAAAAATAATATAATAATCAGTTTACTATTTTTTTAATGTCACATATTCGTTTTTGTCGTATATACATAGAAAGTCAAATAGAAAATTTCATTGTGTTTTGAACAGTTTCAGTGTCATGAACATAATTTTTCTAATTATTTTACTACAATATTTTAAATTTCACCTACACATTTTTGTCATAAATGCACAAAGTCCGCAGTCTATTACTGACGTGTACGCTCTCAATAAAAAAGCATTTATTTCAACTTTGAACACAGTTTAACAATTAGAAATTTCAGTTTTTCATTCCCGATATAACGAAAATTTTACGATCTTATACCTAATCTCTGAATATCGTCCTTTTTCAAGGTTGTTGCTTTTCGTCGAGATCGAAGAAACTTTCACTGAGCAGCCAGTTTGTACAATTAACGGAGACCTACCTTTAAAAATTGCACAAAGCGTTTACAATGGCTAACGTGGATGAATTTGGGAAGCTTTTGTAGCGTATCTGCGTCGCACAATCCACCGTCGTCGCCCCTTGCACGACGAGTTGTCTTAAGGTATCTTGTAAAACTAAATTTACATCCCAAAACAGAACTTTGTTAACAAGATGAAGATTTTATCGTTTCTTCTTTGAATACTCGAGACACTTGTTGCACTCGCTTAAAACGAATGATAAAATAAATATAATACAGTTAGTAAGGCAAATTGTTGACGTATACGTGGTCTGATAAAGAAAATCTGAACTTCAAATGCGACTTAAACCTTCAAATATTTTAATTAACAGTAGATTTATGGAACACTAAAAGTGACTATTTTACATTACCTGATACAAATATCAAGAATATTATAATATATGCCCAAAAAAAATTTGTTCGATAATTCCCCATAAATACATTTTTATAATCTCAATAATTGTAAATTAAAAAATTTTGAATCCGCCATTTTGATGGCTTTGTAGTTCTAGTATTAAAATAAGCTTCGTTTGAACGAATACATCGATTCCTATGTCTCACCACTGTTAAATGCATATCTCGGAATCCAATTATTTAATATATGTGTAAATTGCGGATTTATGCGAATTTATGACAAAATTTCATACAGTAATGACTAGACTGCGGATTTTATGCACTTCTAACAAAAATAGGTACGTACAATTTAAAGCAGTGAACATATTAAAGAGATTTAAGGACATCAGTGGATTAGTTTCAACTGTATTAGATAATTAAAAGAAGAACAAAGTTTCTAGGTGGCCCCTGTTCTTTGCAATTGATGTAGAAATTTCTTATTTTGTATAGAGCTCCGCAGTCTAGTAATGACATTAGAAAAATTAAAGAACACTGTCTTCTTATACCTTACTAAAATTATTGAGAAAAGAAATCTATTAAATTCCTGTTGCTCGTAATGGTGCAGAAAATTTGTATTTTGCATAAAGATTTGCAGTCTATTAATATATCCCAATATATTTTGCTTTCATGAGACAATATTGTACAAGTTCATTCGATCAGTCTCTTTCACGTCGAGAAATAGGAATGAACATAGGGGACCATATTCGATGGGTAGATTACAGCATTTGAGTGATACGATGTTTACGTACCAACTGTTCAACAAGTTCATGATAATAGATAGGGGTGTTATTGTTCTGAAAGTTTCAGTCACCTGATTGATAAGTTTGACGTTCGATCAAACAATGACTTCCGATGCGAAACTGCGAATACACGGGAGGTGGTGGTACAGTTCGAAAACGTGCCATGTTGTACAACAGGTTCAGATATTTTTTTATAAAACCACGTATATTTATAGGTACGTAAACAGTATAGTCACAAAGGTGTATTGTTAACACCATTTCCCATTGTACATTCTCCATGAAACCTACCGTTCACTTTTTTCACTTACAAGGATTATCCGGTATTTTGCAAGTATGCAGAAACACTTTTCTTTTCTAACATGACATGCAGTGCAATTATATTGGTGGGCGCACAAGTAATCTTTTTTTGCAAATAATTACAGGTTTTTATTGAAAATATTTGACGAGCTGAATAAAACTTGTTCGAATAATTCAATTAAAACTCTGGTAACTCTGATAACTCTGGTAACACAACACAGTTTATCGTAATAAAACATTTAAATATATTTTCTAAGGTCAGTCTACACTGTTTCCTCAAATTTTAACGTCTAGCACATTAATTTTCTCATTCTGCAATTATATTTCATCCAAATTTATATACAGTAAAGCCTCGGGGGGGGGTTCGTTTGCATTTATCGTAGACGGGACACTATTTCTTTGAGCTTCAAAGGCCGAGCCGAACGTAGAGAAGGACAGCGCGTGTAAAGAGAGACCGCGTCTCTTCCTTTCCCATACACTGTTCTTCCTTGCGTCCGAAACATTCATCGTCAATTAAACCACTAAATGCAGTTGAAATTATATCGTGTTTGGTTTTATTTTAATCAGAAAAATGCCGCAAATATATTGGTGAAAGTCTCATAAAGAAATAAGTAATAATAAAAAAGATTTAATATTGGGGTTACATTGTGAGGACGCACGGGCCTTTGAACTGTGCTGACGATTCTCCGCGTCGCATTAGTAGTGGTTCACACCGATATACCCGAGCCGAGATCAAATTACCACAGTGGAGGGATATTTTTTTTGCTTTTATTGTGTACAGCCATTTTGCGTTTATAGAGGATTTACTGCATTTTCTTTAAACCCATAGTCGACATATGCCTATCATAACTCCTTGAATTGCAAGTGCTTGTGCGTTCAATCAGTTTTGCAAACATGTTATTAAAGACAGTACTTCAGACACATTTCGTGTTACCTACACAGCGCAAGCCTGGGCAACTCTCCTTACTCCAGGGTCCTGCCCACCACACTCCTGTGGAGTGTAGGAAAAGGATGCGGGAGATTAGGTACCCTCGCAGTCACACGAGACAAAACACGGTAGGGGCAACATGAAATAGTTGATAGTGAACCGGTACACAGGTAGTGGGGGAAGTTGCCCGGGCCTGACCTATACAGTGTTTGGTCAGATAAACAGCTTGGACAATATCAACATCATGCTCAACCGAATCACAGGAAAGAAGATATGAAACTCGCATGATTCAATATTCCATTTTAACGGTTCGTTGGGGAAACACAGCAGGAAACATGGAGAGCTTAGGTAACGCGAAGTATGTCACGAATGTTGTCAGCATCCTTTCGGAAGGAAAACCTTATTTCGTATGCTACGTAACTCCGCTTGATAAGAGCGGTGAGCATAAACGAGTCGGATGTACCTAAGTACTACGAATCCTCTTAAAGCACTCTGAACGGTCTCGGTCAAAGAAAATCGCGGAAACATGATTTGGCCTAACGCGAGAAGTCTTTTCTACTAGAGCTTTCTTCCGGCGAATGAATTCGCATGTGGGAGCAAGAGATAATACGCCCCTGGTTCAGCATGTGTTCCCAAAGCTGCTGTATGGATTAACATGTGTTCAATACAGTGACGTAGCAACCCTATTCATGAGGAGAACGTCCATCTTGTGAAATTTTTCTGGAATTAAACGACATCCATTCCGATAAGAAAGCTTTCCGCATCATTTGGTTTCATTTATTATTAGACTGCGGATCTTTATGGAACATAAATTCTTTCTTTAATAATTTCAACAAGATATAAACGATGCATCGAGTAAATTCTTTTAATCCTCTTACTGTTTGAAATTTTATCTGATTCTTGTCATAAATACATGAAATCCGCAGTCTATTTATTGCCACTTAATTGAGAAGATAAATTGTATCCTGGTATTAAGATACATTTAATTAAACTCTTATCTGAAGTACATCTAAACACAGCGTTTTTTGCGTTATCAATAATTTATTCATTAAAACTCTATGAATAACGGCTGACTTTTGAATACAGAAGAGAGTATTAGACGAGAATTCCAGTGAGCACTGATTAATTTAGCAAGGTAGTGAATAAAGATTAACACGCTAAACGCGGAGCTACTTTTATTAATTTTATTGTTAATTTATTAATTGTTAGCCTTATTTCTGTTTAAAATGCTTCAATAAAATCCATGTAACGAAGCGTAAACATAGTTCTCCTCGGGGACGAACATAGCGTTTAACGTGTCAAGTTCAACAGGAACTTTGAATAGCGAATCCATGACCATGATTTGCTTCTCCTTTAAATCTTGTTCTTGACAACAAAATTATGCTGTCAAGTGATAATAGTTGCTGAGAAAAACCGATGTAGCGAAATAGCGAAAAATTGTAATGATTCTTCATGATCTGTTCCTACGTTACCGGAAACATTATGGGAAGGTGGAGCCAAGAATCGTTGCAACGTTGTAACGATTAATGGTGATAGAACCTTTATTGATTATTGACTATTGACTCGAGGACAATGCGAGTGTGCCAAAATGAAGGGAAGAATACCTGTTCTGTTGAGATGATAATTGCGAGCAGCTGTCTCCTTCGACAATCAAAGTGTGCTGCGACTCTAATTGCACACGTGTTTACTGTGTAATAAGTAGACTGCGGATTTTTATGCAACAGTTTTCTGCGCCCCTTCCCAAGGTAGAGGAGTATCTTTTTGTCTTTAATAAATTTAGTAGGTCGAAAATAATGTATGGACACTGTTCAATTCTTTTGATCTTTCGATTTTTTTTAAATTGAAGTTTTCAGTTTTGTCATGTGTAAATACATAAAATCCGCAGTCTAGTAATGAGAGACGCCGCGAAAGCGTGATCACGTGGATGTATCGGTCGCAGTGTCGCCAGATGAGAGGAGGGAGCAAGAATTAAGGGGAAAGAGTTACCCTCTCTCTACCAGTACTGGTCACGTGACCGGGTCGCTGCGGTAGCATGGACAATAGCGTCGTAGAATGGGAAGGTAGAGCGGGGACACTGATCTGGCGACACTGATCGGTCGGGATGTATCGTGAGTGATATTGTTGCAGAGGAAATAAACTTAACGAGGAACCAATAAAGCTAGAAGTGTCTACAGAATTTTTTAATTGCGAGGTGATTCATTTTCACGCTGTTTCTCGTCTCGCTTGCGTCTTCCTTTCGGTATAGAGAATTAACAAAGAACAATATAAAGAAAAAACAATTTTCTCATTGTTTCTTTAGAGTTACAGAGAATATTAGCTTTTTTTATATAAATATTCTCCTAAGCCATGATAGAATCAGTTTCGCATTTGAAGATTCGTTAGAAGACACAGATGTAATTAATATATTTAGGAAGTAATCGAACGACGTCAGATAATAAAGATTATGATAACCTCGCAATTATTTTTTTTACAGTTATAATAAATGAAATGTAGGACACTAACTATTATACGCTTACGCAGCACGTTACACGTTCGCTAATCAAATGTCGATCTGAAAACGAGTTCGAAGTCGTAGTAATAAATAAATGAACCCTGTGAGTGAATTCGTACGTGACACATGCATACATTCACCATTCTTTTATGGGAGTATATGTATACAGTATACACCCAAAAAACAATGGAAAATTTCTCTACATGTGTATATATTTATGTCAAGAATTTTTCGTTCAACCATTTATTGAACTATTAGGCAGCATGTTGATGGAATTAATTTTGTATCATTTATTTATTCATTTCTACTGGTTTCTACTAAAAGAGATATGTATCTATTATAATAAATTTTAGGAAAGCAGAGAAGGTAATTTTATTTACAGCTGGAACGATTGCTAATACAAGACATTGTTTATGATCTTTTGAGTGTATATAATGACCGATTACGAAACTCGACCCCAGATGCAGTTAAGTATTTAATATAGGGCGTAAACAAAAGATTTTACCGCCATAAATCATAATAACTATCTCGACTACAAAATATGTATCATGCAACGTTGCAAGATGTTAATGAATGAGATATTAAGATTTATGTTTATATATTGTAATAACATTTATGTATAATGGGTATTATATAATGCAAAAAATATACATGCTAGTTGTCCATAGTTGCATTTTCATTATCACTTGATCATTCTTTATGGAAATCGTACAAATGCACATTTCAACAAAATGTAGTCTGATAATCATATCAGAAGTATAAGAATATCAGCAACATAAATGAAGCATAAATTGTTAGCTTAAAGTGTACTATTTCTATAAATCTTCGCATCCTACTTGACAAATTTACAGGAATTTGGAAAAGATGGTATACCAGATTGGAGACATAAATAAATAAGAAACGGTTCCAATGATTTCATTGCATCACTTAAATAATAATCTTTATTAACATTATAAATTGCAAACTTCTACATGGTAGAAATCTGAACGATGTACATCTCGATTATTTTCCACCCTGCCTGAAAGGGAATTGTAGAGAGTCGTGCAATTGCGTGAACGTAATAGTTGAGATAAACGCATTATATAATAAACGCAATATTCCTTTCATATAATCGTGCTCGATCGACCCCGTTTATATCTAGTTACATCGTTGTTCGTGCCACATGAAGGCGATTCGCCTCCGCTAATGCAACAGCGAGCCGACAGCGAATGAAAGGAACGCAAAAACAGATCCAGCATTCTCTCTAATCGCATTACGGAAACCGAACGGGGGCGATTATACGAGAGGAATGCCGCATACAATTAAGATCTTAGAAACATCAGTTCCTATACGAAGGGAACATTTAAATTGGCTTATTCCAATGTAACTCGGACTGGAAGTCCTTATATCTCTAGTGTAATAGCAAATATTCCGTAGCGTGATCAGGTGAACATTTTAATTGATTGCAAGTCTTGAACAATTGGAGAAATAACAGTGGCAAATATATTCTCTGCTATAGTCGAACCAATGCTGCGGCTATTTTTGTATTAATCGTTCGCTTGTATCTGAAACGTATATACGTGTGTGTGTGTGTGCGTAAAATTAATCACGCTACGGTGCTAACTGAAATCCTTTCTGCAACAGGGCCATTAGTGCGCGCCATTTTACATACTCGCGATAATACACGGCGCACTTTGATAACGTTTAATCGTAATCGCGTTATTAATTATGTTTCTCGCACCCTGCCTCAAAGGGATATTAGATGTTATTAAAAGCCAAACTAGTTACAAGGAAAATATGTTTCCCTAAGAGCTTCGATATTTAATCCGTGTATCACCTTACTGTGTTTGTTCCGTTCGTTACGTTCAATTTCCTTTGACAATCATACGTTGTCATGTTAATTTACGTGAACCCGAGAAATCTGTTCGCCAAGTGTTAGGCATGTGTTACGGTAATCCACGGATTGAATAATTTTGTTTCGCTTCGATGAGTTGAGAATTGATGAATTTCCGTTTTATCACATTAGTTCAGTGCTTGTTCCTGTTACCATGTAACGTCATTTGGCAGTAAATAAATATATAGCTTACGATTAATTAATATCTATCAGTCTCAACGTTTAACCCTGCCTGAAAGGGAAAGAAGATGGTCATGCGAGTTTGCTCTTTGCGGTCGGAATCCTGACTAGCGCACACATGCTATCGCATGATTTCGAAAAATTCTTCCGCTCTGGAATTCATTTCAAGAAAACATGGAGAAAATCGCACTATTCTCGGTCAAAATTGCTTCGGTTATCGCCGACAGCGCCAGTTAATATTTCATCATATATTTCTTCAGGAAATACAGACTGAACACACCTATATAGGGTGTCACAAAAATGTTCTATTTCGAAGGGATGATTCCTGGGGTGATTTGAAGTCACTTTTTCCGTTGCGAAAATCTTCTGCACGGCTTTGTTAAGGAATTATTAACGAAAAACATGGACCAATCGTAGCGTTGGCATTGGCCGAACTGAAATCCGCACTGAAATCTGATTGGTCCGTGTGTTTTGTTAATAACTCGAAAACGAAGCAGCGCAGAAGATTTTTCGCAAAAGAAAAAGTTTCGTTTCAAATAACCTCAGAAATCATCTCTTTCAAGGAAGTACAACATTTTTGATAAACATTTTGGGCTGATGTCTGTTGCTGTTTACTATGACGCGTTACGTCAATACATTTATGATAAATTTACCGTATGCTTTCTGTTTTAGTGACTTATTAGAACACACCATTGCTAATACGGAACATCTCGTAAAAATTGTATCACTCTAACCGAAGCAACTTTTTTTAAATGAGATAGGGGCCCTCGTTTAAAAAGTAAAACTTCTTACATTTTCTAAGTTAGAAGAGAAAAAAACGTAAAGGATGAAAATATTTAAAATAACTCTAGCTATAAAGTATAAGGTAACGTTAATGCGGAAATATCAGGTATAGTTGACACGTGTATAGATTGTTAATTTACGTGAAAAACGTTTGTTCAAAATCAATTGCTTAGATGTCGTAGAAATTCTAATCAAAATGGTGGTCTTCGAGTTCATAAATCGATGTTTTACTTACATATTTACTTCTTAATTGTTTTCTTGTTTTACGAAACATCAAGATTAACTTTAATTCGAATGAATTCATGATTGTTCAACAGTTTCACGAAATTTAAACAAAAGAACAATAATATTTAACATTGACTCCATTTTGTTCTGTATCAGAATATCATGTTGTCTAGATAAACAGTAAAATTTGAAAATATTAAAGAAAAATTTTTAGAAATATTAATAGACCACCGCCATCTAGAAAGCCACAGTTTTCCGAATCTAAGCAAGAGTACATACCTGATGTTCCCTCTTTTTCACTTGCCCTTTCTGTTGTTTCCTCTTACAATTTAGATCCTCTTGTATTTCTAGCAACGATTTTCCTTTGGTTTCCGGTACCATGAAGAAGATAAAGATGATACCGAGAAAACAACTAACAGCAAACCAACCGAAGGATGTATATACTCCACACGAATCGGAAATAACTTGATACATTTTCGAGACGAAAAATGCCCACAGGGAAGCCCACACGTTTGCTAAAGAGACAGCAGCCCCTTTCACGTTTGTGGGGAACAGTTCGCCAAGCATCATGTAGGACAATGGATTTAAACCTAACGCTATAATGAGTTCGTAGAATATTACAGAGGCATGAAGAATCCAGCCAACGTTAGACATATCGACAAACATCTGGAACTTGAGGAAGTAGAATGTTCCGGTTATGGCCAAGGACAATCCACCGAGGAGGGTCGTGATCAAAAGCAGAGGCCTTCTGCCTAGTTTGTCCACCAGAGCTGCAGCTGCAACTCCGGCGAAGAGCTGCAACATGCTTAAGATGATCACTGCTATTCCAGCTGATAAATCTGTGTCAGCTTCTTCAAGAATTTCTTGGGTATACGATTCTATCGCAGCTAGACCGCTGAATTGGAGTACCAGCTGCAGACCGAAACTGATCATGACAGCTTTTCTGTTGCCAGGGGTGTTGAAAAGGTCCCAGAAGTGTCCTTTATCAGTGAGATCGCGGATCACGGACTTCTGTATCTGTTCCATGTCTTCTTCCAATTGTTCTTCCGTGGCATATCTTCTGAGCGACTTCAAACTCTTCATTGCTTGATCCTCGCGATTCTTCATTAATAAGAAGTACGGGGATTCGGGCATCCAGGTGAATGTCAGGAAGAAGATAATGGGAATAATGATGCAACTGTAAGTCAAGCAGTTGTAGGAGACAAAAGGTCCGATCGCGTGGGCGTATAACTCGCCGAAAGTCACCATTAGCTTGATAAAAGAGCCCAAGGACCCTCTGATCTCCTTGTCGGCGATCTCACCGATGTACATAGGACACACGACGTACGCCACGCCGAGACCAAATCCGCTGATGAATCTCGAGATATATAAGACGTACGGGCTCCAAGCAACTAGGATTAGAATCCAACCGACTGTCAGCGGTACTCCAGCTATTAAGAGGCAGATTTTTCGACCGAGCCAATCTACTATGAAAGCTGCGAACACGTTTCCCGGTATAGAGCCAAGAAGAACGAACGAGGCGATCCATGATGCGTCATCCGAAGTCAAGAAAATATGAGAATCCGGAGACTTCAGTTTCGGGAGCGTCGGTGATGTCCAGCCTATGTGGGCTCCAGATGTTGCCATTGATAAGGTGGCTGTGTTTGGACAAAAGTCAAACGTAGAAAATGTACTGTCTATATTAGGCTGTCGCATGTGAAATGTCCGAATTTAGAATACAAGAGATAGTACTATAATCTGTTTGTTTATCATATGTATGTATCATCATTAGACTCCGGATTTTATGCATCTGATAACAAAAATGAGCGAGTGCAATTTGAAACAATGAAAATGTTAAAAGACTTCAGGAGTATTAATATATTGTTTTCACCACATTCAAATTATTAATGAAGAATTTATATTTAGCTCCTGCGTCTTGCAATTGATGCACAAACTTATTATTTTGCATAAACATCCGGGGTTTAATCATCATCATATGTAGGTTTATCATCAATTAAAATACAAAGCTGAACTTTGAGATCCTATTGTGGGAATGACTTTATCGTACGGTCGATCGTCTGGGAGTTTTTCAGTAATTTCTTTCTTAGCATCGAGCCATTAAAAGGTTTTATGACTTATGCATTCAATTTAGTCTCCCAGGTCCAGAAGATCGTATCGTAAAGTCCTAGTACCGAAGGTTTAGGTAGTAAGTGAGCGTCTGGAAAACATAAGCGGCCCAGTAACCCCCATCCTACACATGGGGATAACCCAAAAAGGGCGATCAGTGTGACCTAGGTGAGCGAGCAGTTAGTCAGGACAGCTCAATACAGTAGGAACCATCAGAGACTAGTAAACAACAATGTGTATGAAATCCATTTGAAGATTGTGAACGTCACATGTTTGCACGGCTCAGCGGTAGCGAACGCGTTAATCAACAACAATCTTCTTCCGTCACAAAATCGTTGAGGTATTTATATAACTTCTTATCGTCATACATCGTTGGTGATGCATACGAGTCGATAAATATGTACGTATATCGAATTGGTGATATCGATTGTAATTAATGTCGGACAGAATTGGCTCCGTTGAATTCTGGCTGATCAAAACAGAGCAGGCAAAGCCTATGTTTCTGAAATGAAACCTAATCTAACCATTTTCAATACAGCTTAAACTTGTACATCTTATTTTAAAGGAGAAAGAAAGTTCTTCTGACCGTAAAATAATGATAATCTGCTGGCAAAGACTATGGTCTCTTGTTTAAACCCCTGAAGGCCGGCGCCTAGGTCTATTTTTGACCCCGAATGTCAAAATTGTCGTTTAGTTACTCAGTTTCTAGCGATTAAATTAAATGAACAGCTGTTGTATTAAGAACAACAGAAATAGTGTCTACAAGAAGTACCGCTAAAACTACGTTTAAAAAAATTGATAAATAATGCTTTGAAGCAGTGAATAGTCTTGAGCATCATCGATTATAACATTAGAAGAATGGTCAGCCGTCCGAGGATTAATCATTAACTTGAGTTCTTATTTATGATTTAGAAACTTAGAAAAGCCTAGTTCAAAACATCAGAGGATAACCTAGATAAGTCTTTATAGCACCGGCACATCTATCATGTAGTCAGATATTATACAGCCGCTTTGAATTACGATTGCACGAATTGACTTATCGCGCTGTATTTTCACTGCTCCGAAATGAATTGTGCCAAATACAGCGCATGTGCACATGCAGTTAGAAGATAAGAGTTTGAAGAGACACAGAAATTGCCTACCTCCTATTTCTAGTAAAATGAAGCCGAGACGTTCACAAACATTGTCGCTTAAAGTACAACAAAGTATTACATAAGCGTATGTATGTAGTACTGAATGAGCGCACTATTAACTCGGTCAGGTTTTCAGTGAGAACAACAAGAAGCAACTGCTGCGTCGTTCTTACATCCCTTCCTCCTGCATGTTCCTTTTTGGGTCAATTTATTAAAAGAGACTTGTAACGATTTGCTGCACGTCGTGTCGTTTAAAAATATATTTAGCAAACCAAACAGGAACGTTGTTTGACTATAAAACACCGGACCCGTTGAAATTTTTTAATTTAAAATTATTAGTGACAGTGAAGACGGTGGATTGAAAAATATTGTGACCCTATTTCCGATTTACTGAAATTATGGAAAGAGAAACAATTCTTCATATTGATATTAAAAATTTTTAAAGACATCACACATATAAACAGTTTTACTTTTAAGTGGATAGATATTTGTTCTTTACTTGAAGCAATATGCTATATATATAATTTCATTTCTTTTATATTAATATATCCGCAATTACTATTTTTCATATCATATCTAGACTGCGGACTTTCACGGAAATAAAAATTGTCTGAATTCGTTGCAAGATATATCAGCTACATATATAGACACTTATTTGTTTCTTCAACAATTTTAATGAGTCGTAAATAAATAACAATATTTTCAAATTCTTTAAATGTTCCCCAGTCGAAAGAAGCGAAAAAATTTGATTGCTACTATAAAGTATAATTTTTAGTAAGCATTATACCACGTAAAATTGTAAAGTTACCTGTAATCGCTGCTACATATTGCGGCCACCATTTAATGCGCGATTCGTCCATATTTCTTATTTCTTCTTGTATTGGACTAAAATAAAAAATGGGAATACCTTAGCTAATGCAGAAAACTTAAATACAGAATAATATATTTTTTTTAAATATATAAATTCTTATACCAAAATCTAATTCGTCAAACATCAAAATGAAATGAAAAATGAATATTTAAAATTTGAATTGATGTTTCATTTTTAAGTCAAACACTACGATTGTCAAGAAAAGCAAAAGAGTGGCGTGTTTGCATAATCCATTCTAGAACTTGACTCGCGACGGCAAGACCACGGCAGCCACACATTGTGGAAAATTTTCACGAGACTTTGATTAATTATGTGTAATTCCTGTTAATGCAATGCTTACAGAGATAGCGATGGAACGTGACGATGCCACCAGAAAGCACAACAGTTACGCGCTGGCGTTCTTCGAGCCTCGTTTTAACACATTATAGATAGAATGGAAGTTTAATCACGACGTACTAGATTTTATACATCGGTTTATCAGTAGGTCTGTTATCGTGATCAAATTTCAGACGATCCCCACTTCCTTGTTCGTGAGAAATTCGTAAAATTTGATCACGCGAAGACGAAGATGGGAAGCAGAAGGAACGAGAAGAATCTGCGGAAGTTTACTCTAAACCAGATTTAGAAACTGAAATTTTGTCCACGGAAATAATAGATAATTTAATATTTATATCTACAAATTAATTTTAAGAGAAAAGTCTGCAGTTTACACGTGAAAAGATTATCAACCCTAACATCTAAAATCTAAAACTCTGTTGGTAATATAGTCCATATAAACAGATTGGTCAACATTTTTCACTATTGTCGTTATTCGAATCTGTAATATAAACAAAAGTTGGTATCGTATATAAAAGTTAGTCGAAAATATACTATTGAATTTGTTATTATACGGCTTCGTTTTTCAGAGGTCTAACGTTTTGAATATCGTAAGTAGAATAAGTGAGTAATACACAGACATTGTCTTACATTCAGCTAATAGCCAGAAGGTATTAATAGGTTTATAACACTTCGGAACAGCTATGACTAAAGATGTTTATTTTAACGTGTTAGATTAAACTGGGTCACTTCTGACCCACAGTAAAATTCTTCATAATATAAATGATTTTTATGTAGAGAAGAAAATTATTTTTCTTAAATTTGATAATTAAAATTATTATAATTCCTAGCCGATGAAAAATTGCCAGTTTGTAGATTTGTTTCATGAATAATGCTAGTAACAAAATATTTAAAAATGTTCGAATGAAAAGCTTTTATACAAAATTTGCATGTGCACCCATAATAGTAAAAATAGTATACGTATAATACGACAAAACCTCTTAATTACCTGAGAAATACGAGGTCAGGTTTCAAAAATAACTTTGGATTCGCCAAATATCCAGAAGTAGAACATAGATAAAATTGAAGTAAGACGAATAGCTTCAAAGTAGGTTACATGAAACAATAGCATTAATTTATTTAATATCAAAAAACGCGATCCAATAACGGATGGAAGAGATTAGCATTAATGTTAAGTTTACCTGAAGTAACAATATTATATTGCACATTTATATTGGAAACGACCAGTTAGTTAGCACTTATCAAATAGTTAATACTCACATTTGACAATAATTCATATGCAGTGATCCTTAGTAATCTTGTTGACCTAATTGCAGTTTAATCGTTGCACACAATTAGAAATAAATAAAACTTGTTATTCCGTTTTTTTTGTACTAATTGAACAGAGTAAATGATTTGTTTCTGCATTTATTATCTCCTTTTCGTTCTAAAAAAATTTTTTTTAAAATTATACATTCTATGAAGGAAACACAGACCTTATGCATTATCTTATGCGTTTAGTTTGCAGTTTGCATGGGAGAGAGTTTAATCTTGGCACGTGTTATCACGAAACATTTATGACGCTAATATTTTATTTTGCTGAAATGTCTAAATGTGATTTACAAGAACAAAGAACAGTCTGCGTTGAATTTTAGTTAGAGAAATAAGAAGTTTAAATTATTATTAATTGTAAAATTTACTTTAATCACAACTCCAACGAGTGAATACTCCAATATTTAAGATATTAATAAATTGTTTACAAATATTTTTGATCTGCGAATGTATCAGAATCATTCAATTATTTCAGATATCGTAATTAGATATCATTCAAGTATTTTTTAACAACAACATCAAAATAATTGTATTATATTTTCATTGGCAGCGTAAAGAAACAAAATGCTAAAAATCATTTTCACATTTTAATTGTATTTCTTCGAAATTCAATAATTTAAGTGAATATTAAAACCTATCAATGCATAATGCATACATTTAATTACAATATACACTTTTAATACAATTTCTTTTAGAAAGCAAAACTACTAGCAAACTACTAAAACGACTAGCAAAATACTGCAAGTAACTTTATTATTAAATACGCTAATAACAAAATTATCGTCGCAAAATTAAAAAAACATTTCTAAATTACAATCATATACAATATTTGTGCGTTAACATACTACAATTACAAATATTTTTAATTTAAGATCGATTTCAAAAATTCAGATAATCATACATATAGCAACGAATTCAAATGTTAAATATATTGTATTATTAATAACGCTCCAATTACTGTAACGCAATGCAAACAGTGATCGGTGAAAATGAAAATTCTAATTGTAAATATAATATTTATCTTGCGCGGGTGGAATGCAGGTCTCGAGGAATCGAAGTCGATTGCTCTCGAAGTGTAGCAGTGCGAGTGCGAGCAGTCGTAAACTGTCTGCAACCAGGGTTGATCGCGTATGCATATTCCTTGTTAATTCGTGGTATTAATAACAAAGTGTGCAAATTCTTAGATTACTGTGAGTCAACATAACGACGAATCCTTGCTGGTGAATACGACGAAGAGAACAAAGCTCATACGAAGATGTGTGGCGGCTTCACCTGTTCCAAAAATGCATTGACGGCACTAAACATCCTTTACATCGTAAGCTGCACTTCCGGGCATAGACTTTATCTATTGTATATACGAAATAGAAGCCTTTGGATTTCATTAAATTTGATCGCAGCTTCTCACACACTTCCAAATAGTCTTAATACATACGAGATCGATATAAAAATGATTTTATTTTTTTATTTTCTGTCACCAAGGAACCATTTACCTTACATGGAATACGTATATTTCATATATTCAAATATATTTCCGATTTTTTCCTATTATTAATCATCAACAATTAGTAGAAATGATTTTCCACGAAAATATTCACATATTTTATAACCTATTTGTCTAACAGCATATAATATAACATGTATGAAAAACAGACATGTAATAATTATTTGTTTCTTTAGTGTGAACCACTTTTGAACCATAGGAAATTGAAAACAAAATACTTTTAAATTATTCATATTTTAGGTGGTTGCATTCATTCTCATTGGCGTTGCTGTTTATGGAAGAGCGTCCGCATTAGTTACAAATCTCCCCATAATTGGTGGTATTTTAGCATGCGGAGTGATTCTAATTCTAATTTCAATACTTGGTCTCATCGGTGCTATTAAACACCATCAAGTTTTGTTATTCTTTGTATCCTTTGACAAATCCATATTTCAGTATATACACTACTGTGCAAAAGAAAGAAGCAACCAGCCATTTAATAGAAAAGCATAAAAAATCAAATAAGAACATAGTGAGAATTGAAAAAGGATTCCACTGTTTAATTGAATAGTTCTGAGAATACGTGTTATTGCGAATTATCTAATACTTTAAATGCAATAAATCAATTATTGTATAATACAATTTCTACATAAAGATATTGTGTGTCATTATGTCTTATAGTTATAGTAGATGATTCTTTCTTTTGCACAGTAGTGTATAAAGTATTGCTTATACAGAGTGTTCGGTAACAGGTAACAAGACAATATAAAATAAGAGAATCAAACATTAAAAAATGGTGATTTTAACTTTGCTTTCAAATTACTAGCAATTAACAATTTTCCTTTGTAATTCCAAATGATAGTTTAGCATAGTAATGAATCTCTTTGAGCTAATCAACGTGAATCTTTTTACTGGAGAGAGAGAGAAATATGGAACATTTAAATTATAGCAAATTATTTTTAAGGTAACATGAAATTATATTCGTGATAATTAGATAGCGGATCTTTATACAAAATAAAAATGTTCTACCTGAATTATAACAAACTGGAATAAAATAGAAATTGATTTTCTTTCTTAATATGTTTAATAGGTTGAAAATAATATAACAATGTTTCTCTGAATTCTTCTATTGTTTTCACTGTTTTAAATTACACCTACTCATTGTTCTGATAAATGCACAAAATCCGCTGCCTAGTGATAATACAATAACTTGCTTCAAACAGATATGAAATCTACATTTATATCAACAGTTACTTTCATTAAATTATAAGTCTCTTATAAATGAAAATGTATCCTATACAATCCTTAACATTGTTTTTATAGTACATGTTTATTCTCTTCCTGTTGTTCTTAATTCAATTCAGCATTGCTTGCGCTTGCCTAGCTGTTAATACCAAGCAACAAGAACAGTTAGCGGAACAGGTAATATTACATACCAATATTTTGTAAAGTTTTCACATTGATAGTGATAATCATGTTCAATAATATTTGTAGGGCTGGAAACGCGTTGGAAATGATTTAAAAGCAAAAGTCCAGACAACTTTTAATTGCTGCAGCTTCAATAGTACTAACTTAGATTTAAATGAAGATGATCCACTGTCTTGCAAAAAAGTCAATGTAAGTGTGTTGAAATTAAATATTGGGTTGGAAAGAAAGTTCGTGGCGTTTTCAAATTAAGAATCGAAGATGAAATTAAGGTATTTATTCATATGTTCATTCAATAACATGAGAAGTTACCTAGAAAATGGCAAAAAGTAATAGAACAGAATGGAAAATATGTTATTGAATAAATGTATGAATAAATATCTGAATTTTAGCTTCCAATTTTAATTTACAAACGCTACGAACTTTTGTTCCAACCCAATAGATAATGTATAGTGCACAGACATTAAATAGCTTGCAATGTGCAACGTTTTCAGAAAATTTGCTGCCCTTATAATACCGAGAATGAGTGTTCCTGCCCGTCATGTATGCTAATATTACAATCTACAATTGATTATGCATTCAAATTATGTGGCAGTATAGGATTGTTCTTCAGCTTCACTGAGGTAGTATATTAGAAATAACCATTTATTTTGTATAAGATGATTTTTTAAATACTATACAATGTTCGTTTATATAAAGTGTACCATGCAAATTTGATACATATATTGCTTAAGAGATACACTACATTTGTGACATGTTTCTCTTTGTCAAGATGAGAAATGTTATCGAGCTGATGTTAACTTGTGTACTCATATTGCAGTTTATTGGTGTATGGTTGACCGTGCGATACAGGAACCAGAAAGATCCACGAGCTAATCCTAGTGCTTTTCTCTAGTCTAACACCATCACTATGTCCTCTGTCACTTCATATGATCGTCCTAATAGATGGTGGGTGGTTTCATTTGTGATCTTTAAATTTCATATTGATATTTAGGAGCATATTATTTATGTTGTTGACATAATTTATGTATAACATAATATCGTTTAATATTTAAAATCTCAAAAAGAGATTTTCAATCCGATTTTAATTGAACTTCTTGATCAAGTGTTAATCTGCCAAGTTAAAAGTATTTTCTTATTTAATATATGTATACATATAATAAGAAAAACCTTATTATTAGACAGTGGATCTTTATAAATTAATTTATAGACAGCGAATCGAATAGAAATTTATTTTCTTTCTTAATATGTTTAATAGAATTTTTAAATTCTTCTAATATTTTTACTGGTTTAAATTACACCTATTCATTTTTTTCATAAATGCATGTAATCCACTGTCTACTTATTATACATACATATAATGAGTAAATATTTATAATAGTTACTGTAGTGTTTTTGGCATTAGTACTGATAATTAATCATATAGTTGTCATCTTTATACAAACATCTAAATAAAAGATATTTGCACTTTAAATTCACGTAGCATTAAATTATAACAGCTAACACAAGAATTCTAATGAAAGATATAATACTTCGCTTTTGGTGTGCACATAAAGGAGATAATCACGCCTCTTTTTTTCAGTTACAATTATTTTCAATATAATAGTCTTATCAATTTTCTGGATATATACAAAAGATCTGAAGTTTAGTTTCAGACTATGATATCTCTTTATGTGTATAGAGTTCATTAGTTCTTATACATTTTCATAATAGTCACCGACGTCGTAGATCAATGGTGTCAGTATTATGAATTACAGAACTATTTATCAGTGTCAAGAGTATATAATTATATTTTCAGGTGATTGCAGCTTTCTTGACAAGACGTTACAGAAACCAATTAAATCCTGAAGGAAAGGACACTATCTTTCCAGCATTATAATTTTTTCGTTAAAACGGCTTACACAATTTAACACCTTAACGACGGTACTCGATGCTTTACATAAAATAGTGTCTTTTTATTATGAATGACGTGCTGGTATATCTAGCAAATATTGAAATAAAATGTAAAACTATTATTTTATTGGAATTCGAATATGTGAAGCGTTCATAATACTACAAATTGTTTTGTATATTTCTGAAGAAAAATTAGGCGATTTTGTCATATTTGTTAAATATAAATTGTAAGCATAATGACGCTGTCATTGAGGTGTTAATTTATTACAAGTTTTCAAAGAGAAATGCTATATTTTTTAGTAATTCATTACACAATTGAGTAAATTTTTTTAAATTGCTACAGTATCGTATCTATAGAAATAATTGATTATTTCGGAAACAAAGATTCGATTTTTATTTCGTAGCACATATTGCTTTCCATATAATATAATTTCGATGAAGCTGTTTGTCTTTCACTGCAGTTTATAATGCTCAACAGGAACAATACCTTTGAGTAGCGAATAGTTCTACATCTTAGCACGAAGTAAATGAACGACAGTCGAAATGTGTGCTCTAGTCATCCATTTAGAACAATCGTACTAAGCCTCAATGCGCCTTGTAGTGTAATAATTAGATACATTTCTGCGGACGCATTTCCACAAAACTTGCTTACTTTCCTTCTATGAAACATTTTACAAACATATTCACTATTTACCATTATTAGTCATGTGATCTCTTATTAAGAATTTCGAATTTTGTTATGGGCTCATCCGATAATCTATGCGGAATGTACAATTGTTTTCTAATGATCTGAAGCTTTTTCAAACTTTATAATATTATATTTAATTTCTTTTTATGATAAATGATTCTTCAGTTTATGAATCTTCAGAACCTTTGTGCAAATATTCAATTACAATTTATACAACAGTATATCAATTTTTGAAATGAAGATTCTTTTGTTTCTAAATGTTTTCTTCTTTGGGAAGTTATTAAATAATGATATCGCGCTAATGAATCAAACATATTTATCCTATAATGGAAAGTACAACGTGGCGCGATAAAAGTATTAAACATAGAAACCTTACATCCTGGTATATTATCATATTACTGCCGTGTATATTATAATAATGCCATAATCTCACCATGTTACAAGTTTGTAATTAATATTAATTTTCTTATAATTTTCGTATTAAGTTTTCAGTCCGAATATCTGTTCTGTTGTATTATACATATATTCAAATTTTGCAAAGTATTTGAAATAATTATCAAAATTGATTGTTCCATAAAATCTTTTTATATGTTCTTATTAAACTGGAGATATTAATGCAGATATAGATTATTATGAAATAATTTTAAAAATTGTGTAAAATAATTTTTATTTTAGTTTACGCACTCCATCATTTAGTTTTCATTCAATTGTTTTAGTGCATTGAATTTTAGACATTCGGACTTGTTACAGGTACATAAAACTTGCAGTTTAATTATAATGTTCATAAGAATGATCAATCTATAATTATAATGATTATTATATACTTCCAAAATTTATTACCGTGTTAATTAAAATTAACGTCTAAAGACGGAATTTAGTTTATTTTTACAAATGATTTAAATTTTACACGAACAAATTATATATGTATATCACGCTTAGAACATGTACACGTATGTATTATAAAATAATCTTAAAAGGATTTACGCAAAGTATGGGTATAGACTTTATACATTATTTTAACATTCATTTCATTGGATTATAATATTCTTGACTTAATAAAAAAATTGACAGCTGTGATTTCGGTTTATGTCAAAATTTGAAAATCTGTCATGAATTATATCTAACAAGATATATTATGTTCATTCAAATATATGTTATTAAGATATAATAATGTATTAACCCTTTATTACAGGAGTTGTAAAAATTGACAAGAAATTATGTTTTGCGATTTCAAATATGGAATATAGTACATATAAAAAACGAATATATCAACACATTTAAAGTAATAAAATTCAAAAACGAAGCGTGTTTCATTACATTAAATTTGATCATTTAATGTAAGAATTAGTAAGTGTGTTACATGCTTACGTGTAACATGCACTAAAGGGTTAATATTAAAATATTCTAATTTTTATATGCTACTATTTTTATCAAAAAACATGTACTATAACCCCATAGTATGGAGATGTCATATCGTACATCTAAATTTACAATTACTTGTGCATATAATAAAGATGTATCACATTCCATTAATAAAATTATAAATAATTATAGTTTATTATATTATAATCTTAAATAATGGAAATAATACACATTTAGTAATATAATTTTAGCAATAACATTGTCAACAGTTTATTTATGAAAGTAACACAGTTACACGAGATTATTTTGTAAATTAAATGGAGATATGATAGAAATATAGGAGTATTTCTAAACTGTATCAAATCAGAAAATTAATTACAGTAAACATAACAAAATACAACTTATAGAAATGTTAATTAAAATGTATACATTCTTTTAGCATAATATGTGTTGTATGCATATATATATCAATATTGAATATATACATCTTATTAAACAATTGTATTTAAAATGACTAAATAATAACGCGAAAAGTACTTTATTTCAGGTAGATTAAATTTCCATCGTACACTGTAAACTTGATAAATAATTAATTTATAATCTGATATTATAATCGTTTGAAGAATTTGGATCAATAAATATATTTATAACGCTTAAACAATTGTGTGATATAATTATTTTATAATGTGTATTTATTATATATTATAAAATCGTGACGATATATTTCGTCTTCTGGTTCTTTTCTGCCTCCACTTTTGTCAGTATAGACAAAGAGAGGTTTAGCATGCAACAGAATGTATACCCATATTTAGCATATTTAATCTTGTAATTGTTTTGGTGAAAAATAAAGAATATTCCTTACGTTAATGTGTTCTTTTTACCCTACTCTGTACATGACTACTCGATAGTAAAATTAGATGAACATCTCTGTTCGAAAATTTTGGATAAAGGAGAATATTTAAAAGTAAGCAAAAATTACGTGTTGTATTTAGAGAATCTCCGTTTTCGATTTTCGAAAAATTTTTGGCCGTCTAGTTTGTCGATGAGTTACACTACTTACTTTTCGAAATTTTTCGAGCGTCTCACTTGTCGTTGAATTGTACTACTTAATTTTAGAAATTTTTCGAGCGTCTGACTTGTCGTTGAGTTGTACTACTTAATTTTAGAAATTTTTCGAGCATCTGACTTGTCGTTGAGTTGTACTATTGAATTTCGTGCCACCTCCTTCGATATCATGTTCTCCTAATACAAAGTTCGATTTTTCGAAAACCTCTAAAATTGAGTTTTGTATTAGGAGAACATGATATCGAAGGAGGTGGCACAAAATTCAGTAGTGCAACTCAACGACAAATCAGAAGATTGAAAATATTCGAAAATTCAGTAGTACAACTTGATGATAAGCGAGACGGTCGAAATTTTTCGAAAGTTCAGTAGTAAAACCACCGACGAGATAATAGTATCTCGTCGGTGGTAAAACGCAACGACAACTCGGAAGTTATGAATGGATTGATGGTTTAATAAATACGATATATACGCAGGTACGCTTTGTTATTACATTGTCTTTTTTACATAAAAATTCAAAATAAAATATCATAATTATTACGAAATATTGCGAAATACAATCTTATGAATTAACGCACGCACGCAAGCCGAGCAATTATTGTGGGGCAAAAGACTAAATCGCAAAAGAGGGAAGAATCAAAGCAGAAGGGTAAATGTTATGTCGGTAAGTTAGAAAATGACACTAAAATGATAAGAAATTTTTGTCGAGTCGGTAAAAGTCCCTTCGGAAAACATGTTTTAAATACAAAATAGAACAATGTGCAAAATTTTACCTCAATCCGATTTGCCCGATATTCGAAGATTTACCCGAAATTTCCATTGGGTATACCTATAATTGATAATGTAGTCTGTTTCTATACCTGTGTCAACGAAGTTCATAAAAGTTCCGGGACGAATTATTGGCATCGTTTTGTTATAGTACAGACATCTAGTATAGTATTATTCCAAGTTTGACGAACAGCTGCTTTGAGTTTCCCATATCAAACATTAACTACAGTGACAGACGTGCAGTGAAAATTGGGGTGTACGAATTCAATGTCTTTGCATTCATCTTGTAGTATACGGTTAAAATTAAAAGTGCAAGCAGTGGTGTATACTATATTGAAGAGTGCGTAAAGTTACTTAAAATTTCTCTACCGAAAAATGTCCGACTACTTTGATGAAATGGGTTGGACACCGTTAGAAGACGGCGAGACACCGAATCATTTAATACACATGGCAAGACTTTTGCGAGATTTTGGTATGTGGGATTTATTGGGCCAAACAACAAGGCTACCACCGCCTGCATCGAAATCTGCAATTGAAAACTTGGAAGAGATCAAAATTAGTTCTTCCGAATCAAAGCAATGCCCTGTATGCTTAAAAGAGTTCGAAAATGGAATATCTGCCAAGCGTATGCCTTGTAAACATATTTTTCATAAGGAGTGTATAATCCCATGGTTAGAAAAGGTATCAATTTTTCCTAGTCATCGTTACCGATTTTGTAAACAAATTATACAGTTTAGTCGATAAAGAAGATATCTCACTTACTTTCAGACAAATTCGTGTCCACTTTGCCGACACCAATTACCTACAGACGATGAAGACTACGAAATGTACAGAAAAGAAAAACAGCGCGAAGTAGCAAGGGAAAAGGATTTAGAAACTTTACATAATTCGATGTTCATGTAGAGAAATGCACATTTGTACATAAAAGGAGAGTGTTTTATATTTCTTTATATAGGTTTTAAACTCTATCATGCTATGAATATTATAAAATCTAAACGTGTTGATTAAAACCGTACCAAAAACGAAATGAAATTCCCCTACTACCTTTTCAAATATTTCAATCTGTACATGAGACAACCTATATGAATTTTACACTTTTAGACCACTTTATTTTGGAAGTTGTTTGTCTCGTGCTGAATTAATGATTTTTAATTCGTTGTATGGGTCATTTCTCGTAGATAAATGTTCTCAAACGTGCTCAATTGAAACTGATTGAAAATAACCTGTTATATCATGCCATGTAGCTGTTATGATATTACTAGTTTTAATATTTGTATTATAATACAATGAAGTACGAGAAAAATGACGTAAGTAAATAATAAATCGATAGCTCTGTGGTGAATAGTTTTAAATATCAGTTTATGTTTAGTTATGACAACTAAGGAGCTAACTTACACCACAAATACATGAAATGGAATACCCTGTAATGTACAGACACATTAATCATGTTTTTAATGTACCGCTATATATGTATTTAATGTACAATAATTTTTGTTCGGTGACATCAATTAATCTTTGCATGAGAATAAATAGTTTTACAGTAACAGTGTTTCCATTTTTCAATTATTCGACTAATAAAATTCAAATATATTTATAAGCAAATTAATATATCTAAGTATTTTCTTATTTATGTATGTAATTTATAAATATATACTTCTGTTAATTCGGTTACGTTGTATTTAGTACTCAAATAATTGAGTGTTATCCTTCTCAAATACCATTATACGTATGTAGCTTATGTTAAAGTAACAATCAATTTATAATTAATGCTTAAACTCCGCATAATTCAACATTTATTAATAACGGTGCCAACAATCCTCTAGCACGCACCTGGAGTAAAATAGAAATTGATTTACAGTTCTGATTTGAGTAGCTTGAAAATAATATAAGAATATTTTTAAATTTCTCTAATGTTTTTACCGTAGTAATAAAATAATTTAGCGGACACCGGATAGTTTTGCAGCTGCATTTTATTATTATAGTAGCATGACATTACCACTAAACTTTCAATACTTCGTGGATCAGGACTAAAGGAAAAAGAAGAAGACTGTTATTTATTAATAGGAAATAATGTTTATTATACAGTGTACATATTTATTAACTTCATTTATTTTATTTCTGTTATAAATTTTATATTAATAATATTATTATGCTTTGCCGAGCGACGAATGCCTTGATCAGTGTGCGCTTAATCTATAACAATCTCCGTAAAAAGTATAGAAACTTCTGCTTTTTATTTTGTTTGTTTGTTTGTTTTCCTTTCATTCTCACCCGTCCCATCCTTTTTCCGTTGATCATTTATCAATCCCCCCTTTCCCCTACATTGATCACCATGAATTATACCACCAAAGAGTATCGCCAAAATATGTTGCGCTGAAAACGGCATAATCGTTCGGCATATACAAATAATAGTACTGTCGAAGTTAAAGTAATTGGCGGTTTATTCATCTCCTTTGTTTGTTAATTTTTTGCCGGTGACGCCATTTCGTTTGAAATGGCGCGCCGCCGCCCTCGCGCCATTTTGGTCGCGATATTCTCGAACTTTTTTTTCTCGAAATACTTCACCCTAGGATTAGTATTTGTTATGAATTATTTTTATAATATGCGTAATAATATAAATAATGTCGTTAATATACCTATCATGATTACCGTTCTTTTTTTTTAATGATAAACTATCTGAATGGTACATTTCCTCTGCTAATGGCCATGACTGTTATAGCTAATTATATGTATAGTCTGTATGCGAGCTCCAAATGGGATAAGGTACGTCGTACAGAGAACTTTTCGGCTCGGCGTATTTCTTTTTGTTAACATAATTCGAACAAAAAGAGAACAAACCAAGAAATAGAGAACTACTCGTCGAATACGGGAACACGTCTGTGGCGTGAAAATACGAACGTCGAGGAACCCTCTTTCGTCTACCGATTCATGAAACTTTTATATCGCAATTTCCATTTTTATACTTCCTTTTACACCTGGTCATGTTTCGTGTCGACTAAATCAAACCTTCTCGAAGGGAAATCTTTATTAATATTTCCAATCCGATGTGAAATACATGGACACACTCTCGAAGGAACGAATGAAAACTGTAGAAAATGTTGTACGCATTAACAATTCATAAACAGAAGGGACTTTTGTCAGCGAGACGCAAAACTATTCTTCACGATCCTCGACGAAATGTAGGTTCCCTCGAAGTACGCTAAAAAATTCTTTCTCGCTCTCTTTCTCTCTCCCTTTCGCTCACACTCTCTCATTCGAACTATTTTAGTTCTTTTATCGAACGATTCTCTCTCTCTCTCTCTCTCTCTCTCTCTCTCTCTCTCTCTCTCGCTCTCTCTCTTTCTTTCTTTCTTTCGTCTTGCTTCTCATACACGTCACCGTGTTCTAATCTTGATATATAAATGTACGACGTTAGTTCATGTCAACCAGACTTTGTGTCAGTGTGTGTGTAATTTTATTTTTTTTTCTCGCTTGCTTGAATGTATGTTATCTAGCTTTCTAACATAAGTGTTAAATATAATTACTTTTATCTTTATGTAATGTATTAGTTCTTTTGGTATAATAATAATAATCATCATCCCATAATAATCATAATCGATAACCATAATAATAGTAATAATAATAATATTAACCACCGTCGTGACCATAATCGCGATGATGTCGTTAATTCGTCATATTGATATACATTACATATTTATATTACACGTTCCTTATGAAAATAATAATCCAAACTGGCATATTTTCCGTTCGTGCTGTTCGCCTCAAAAATTTTCCCCGAAAATTTGCGTCGCTCAAACCTCTAAAAGGATCGATCTCCCTTCTCTCCCTTTTCCTCGCTCCTTCATTCTCTCGCCCTCTTTTCTTTCATTTCGTTTACTTTTCTTTTCTCTTTTCCATTTTTTTTTTCGTTCATAGACTTCTATAACATAACAATTCTATCGCTAGTAGAAACGACTGAATCCCTCGCAACCTGGAACGAATTTTTTTCGTGACGGCACGCGTCAACGATCAACCTAATCGCATCGCGATTCGATATACTTAACTTTATTTCACGGCGACCTCGCGATTCGCCGTGAAACTCTATCAACATTCGTAACACCGCGATCATCACCGTTCTTCACGTTCGTTTTTTTATTTTCTTTTAATTTAATTAGCTGCTCACCGTGGCTACGGAGACAACGTTTCCCCTAAACCGTTCGACGTCCAACGTCCAACGTTAAGGATAACCGATTCGAATTCGATTTGACATTCTTCGAATTTTTTCGCAAACACACAATTATCATGCCTCGATGCACGCGCTCGGAAATTGTCTAATCGTCGAGAAATAATAATAATTTCGACGGTTGTAGTGTTTCTTTTTTCTTTCGTCCCCGAAGCCTCAGTAGTCGCATCAACCCTCTCGCTCGATTCCTCACCCTCCTAAATACATATACATTATCGAAATATTTTCTATAACCGCGTATGCCTCCGTAAAATTTATCGCGTTGATATGCTAAAACTCTCCCCCATCACTTATCGTACTATCGTTATAAATTACTTCTTATCTACGCTGCCTTTGTTTTTTCTTCAGTCCCCATCGTTTCTCTTTTGGCCTCGTTTCTTCTCACGGCTATCCTTTCTTTCGCTTCAAGTCCTCTCTCGTTTCGCATGTTAATTCGCCTATTCGTTTTCGCACGTCACCACAAAGAGACATCTCGTGGACTTGCTTCGAGTCTCTCTCGATAGAATAATCTTTTCCAATAAGCATAATTAGTAGTGTAGTCGATAGCGACAATACGGTGATAATAATAATAATAATAATAATAATAATAATAATAATAATAACCGTACTAGTGATAATCAATGGTCAATAATAATAATATTAATAATAGCTTTTACGACGCGACCAATTCATCAAGGTAACTTTACATTACATCGTTCGCAAGGATTAATACTGTCGTACTTACAATAAGTAGCTCGCGTAACGCTCTGGTCAATGGTTCCAATCGTTTTACAATATTTGGAACATCAACCGGTTCAACTATCGATCGCATAATTCGCTCTGCTCTTCACAAATTCTCGTCTAAACTTTTACCGACGTTCTACAATAGAACCCCTTCTAATTTCATCATTTTTTTTCGAAACCGTAAAAGCACATCCCGGTGTGACCAAAATCATGAACGAAGATTGTATCAGCATCACGATCATTTCAATTATAACTAATTATATCTTTCTCGCGTGTTTGTCAATGGAGCATCGTAACCAGAATCCCGTGTCGGTTTCTAAACGCGTTGTTCTTTTACTCTGGACGAGAGAAACAATAGGATTTATGTACACATCGAGCCGCAAGAAGTCTCGCAAAAGAAACGAAAGCGATACCGTTCGTGAAGCTGCAAAGTGGTCGACGAAATTGATTTCGGATACGTCCAGACATGTCCACGCGAGAAAAGAAGCCGCGTCGAGGGCGAGATTCGTCGTCAAGGGGAAAAAGGGAGAGGGCGCGCTTTTTTGTTCTTTTCTCTTCTTCTTTTTCTCTTCAAGAACGTCCCACACACGTTGCAACGAACGTTTTTTTTTTTTATTATTTTCATGCACTATATAGTTTAGTACTTCGCTATGTAGGACATTACCGGTGTGCACGTGGCGTGTATGCACACTTCTGTGTCTCGTGTTTTGCAATTTTATTTACAGATCCTTTCGGGCCCGTTGTCGCGACGGACATCGACAAGTCCTCGGAGTCGCAAAGCATCAATCATTCTGGACCATAAAATTCGCCACGCGTAACCCCGTGGGAAGAAAATGTATACTCTCTACTTCCGGCGATCCCGAGGACCCCGAGGTCCGGTGATCACGGCCCAGGAGAAACTTGCATTGTATATCGGTGTTTGATTATACTACGCAACGTTTTTTCGGGCCCCGAGCCGCGAAAGTACGTCCGGGGCCGGCGATTACAAAATTTTATTGTATACCACTCCGAAATCAACAATAAAACTGATTTCAATTTTTTTTTTCTCTCTCTCTCACGATTCTGTATAATATTTATCCCTTCTCTGAAGGCAGGAGGATATTTTTCAATTTGCGTGCGTGCGCGTTTCGAGGGATGTATGTGTCTGTGTGTGCATGTACCTTCTCTGTATAAATGTTTATGCATATGCGCGTGTGTTCTCAATTTGTTTCTGTTTTCTTTGTTTATCTTTTTAAGATCGAGGTATACGCGTGTGTACGTGTGTCACGTGTACGTACTTCCCAGTTTCATATTCTCTTGTTATCGCGTGTGCTTCGCTTCGTGTCTTTTCGTTTTCCTTTTCTTTTTTTAATCATTTCTTCAGACATTGTATTGAATATTCCGAATATTTCGGTTCGCGTTCGCGCGCCTGTTGCGTCAAATCTTAATTCGTTCCCTATGTTTAATATGTAAAAATATACAGGCTAGGTTATAGTCGTAAGTACAGTTAAAAAATTCTACATTCTTTAGCCTCGAGCACGGGATGCAGTCAAGTCGTCCTCGAAGTAGTAATCCACCGATCGAAAAACGAGTCTTAACCTGAGAACGCGAGTGAAACGTCATGCTCGACATCGTCGATCGAGTATTTGCTCGACGAGGTGAAGATTTCTGTCGGATTCCAACAATGTAGACCCGGGAAGCTTAAAACGCGCTAAATCGTCGTTTCTCGTTTCTCCTGTCTCCCCCCAACCCCCCGGAAGAAGAAACACAAATAACGTATGCGTGTTCCGCTCGTTCTTTAACTCTCTTTTCGAATTCACGAAGCAAAAGCCGATCGAATTAGCACGTTTCAACGTCGACGAACACCACCGAACGTACAACCCCCTCGAACGTTTGACGACCCCTACCCCGTCGTACCTGTTATTTTCGACTGAAAAGAAGAGACGTTATTCTCGCGTGTCACCTTTGGTACATTTGCAACATCGACCCTAATCGAAAAAACCGATTTCTGACTAGAAACTTCTACAGATTCTTCTCCTCTTACACTTTTTCATGATCTCCGACTAGATTCGCAGACCACGCAAGATTTAATTGCACTGTTTTATCGAGATCTCAAAGAGTGAGTTTGTGTATAAATCAGTCTCAAAATAAGTTGCACGCTTTTGTGATATAGAAAACTTCTTTATTATTTTCTTCTCTCTCAATCTCTCTCTCTCTCTCTCTCTCTTGCTCTCTCTCTCTCTTGCTCTCTTTTTATCTTCCTTTATTCAACGGACGACAGCTGCTCGATACACGCAAAATCACAAACACGTTCGTTTGAAAGCCTGCCACACGATTCTCTGAGAATGAAGCTAGTGGAAATCGATCTATACGCACAATTAATTATTTCACGAATATTGTTCGCGCGCGCGCTCACTAAGCACATTAAAACTTTGCAAGCGTTAGAAAACTATTGGGAAAACGTGCAACGAAATTCCGCATCTTTTTTTTCTTTCTTCTGGACGGTATGACCTGGGCGTGACTATCCTCCTCCATCTTTAGGCGATCCGCTAACTCTTATCTATGTCGTACTACGTATCTCTCACAACTGTCGTCAGCTCAGAACAAACACCAAAGCAATTTGTTGCAACGGCACTTCGAAATATCTGAACCCGTTGTTTAGTGTCTTTATCGTCGAAGCTCAACCGAGCTCTTCGGTCGCACTGATATTCCTCTCGCGAATCAGAGAACTCTAAGAATCTCTCACACAGTATCATTACTCAACAACTTTCTAGAACGCGTTTTCGGCCAATCACTTTTTTCCTATCAGTCTGAAATCAAATACAAGTCGCGAAAGGTTTTCGAAAATCAACAATCAAAATCCGTGCGAGCCGTTCAGCGCGAAAGTGGTGTAAGTCAATATTTGTCTGTTTGGTTCAATACCACACAAGGGATATTAAATAAAATAGTTGTAAAACAATTTCAACGTGACTTTTCACTTGATTCCTAATCAGCGTATTCATCAATGGCTACCGTTTCGGCTGAATCCAGCGAAAATTGTTGAAGTAATTGATGTTTTGTTAGTGTGGTGTGTTCGAAGATCAAGTTCATTAAGATAGGATCACAGTGTTGTAGTGTTAATCAGAGTATTTCTTCCGCTAACGAATGCACGCACTAAAATCTCTTGCCGTAAAGCAATGACGAATCGTAAACATCAAGCTTTCTAATTTCTTCGTTCTTCGAATAATTTTGCGCGCGATTTCTCTCGAAGAAATTCTCCGGAACAAGAAAATCGAAGTATCGTCTCGGGAACGTAAACGTGAGAATCATTTAACAATTCACTCACACATTTAATAATAACGTCATCTCGAAGGAAACGTTAACGGAAAATTGTCGTCGAGTCACGATTCGAAAACGTTCAAGTACGACTTGAAAAGGTTTCGGGATCTACCTCGTCCGGTGATTTGAACGAGTTTCGCAACCATTTTGTACGAAGGAGCCACTTGTTAACCAACTGTTGCACTCTGAGCAGGCGCCGAAGGGGCACATTACAATTTGCAGGAACCGAGCCACTCCCACCGAGTCTTTCTTTTATGCCGCCTCGTTCGAGAGAAACAAATTATCAGGAAAATCAAAATTTTTTGTTTTTCGACAAATTTCTCGGAGAAGAAATTTTTCGAATGTACAGGACGAAATGACAGAGCGCGAACAATAAATGCAAGAACTATAGCTGGCCGTTTTCAAAGTCCAGCGGGAAAATTGTTTACGTACGTTTACTGATTAGTAGACAATTACTTCTATATCCTAATATTGTCTTTTGCTACGATAGTCGATTCGTGTTCGAAGTGGAAATGGATTTGGAAGATTCAGTGTTGGCACAATATATATTCTGTATCGTACATGCTGCTTCGAAAATACTGGTTCAATTGGTTGAAATGCGATTTCGTGCGTTCCTCCCATCGGGAAAGGACTGGTTTCGAAATTAGAAATCGATCTCGATTCGTGACAATTATATTATGCCCCCGTGCTTCAGTGGAAATCCGTTTCGTTGAGTCGCCAATCGTTCTACGTTGAATCTCGCTCGAGAATGGTCACCGTTACTCGAGAAGAGTCACGTCGGACGATTCCGAACGATCGTGTAAAAGCAAGAAGCACCGAAACCCGGTAGAAAATGCGAGTAGAAAACAGAAGAAGCTGCCCGAAACGAGGACGAGAAAAGTGTGTCCGGATCCTCTGTGTACATATTATTCTATACCGATCGAGGCAAATAATCGAGCAGCAAAGTTGCTCGAGGTTTCACTGGCGCCCTAAATTCCTTCTAACTTTTTGAGATCCATCGTATTTCAAATAGTCATGATGTTTACCCGCGCAGCTGGTTTATAAGAAGTATGCTTTCGGTTTACATTTAATTTTAGAGTCGACTTTCAATCATTATGTATATATATGTATGTACTTATATATATTTTTGTATTTATATATAAGTATATATATTTTTCTATTTCGTATATTATTTCGGTTCTTACGCACTAGAAGTTTAAAGTTAAAAACTTATCGTTTGGCGATTAATTATTTAAAATATGTTCTGTTTGTTAATAACTTTTAGTGTTTCTTCGCTCTTTCACTATCTCTCTCTCGCTCTCGCTCTCTTTTTCTCCGTTCTTTCTTTCCCTTTCTCTCCCACCCTTTTTCTCAACGTACCACACGCCCCATCTCAACTTTTAATTATCCCTAATTCAATCATTATACGCGCACACGATATATAATATTTATATTTCTCCGTCACTCGCTCTCTTTCTCTCGTTCTCTTTCTTGCAGCGCTGTAGGTGTATTTTTTCTGTGTGCTTCATTCTCTCTCTCTCTCTTTCGCGCGCTCTCTCTCTCTCTTTCACTCTCTCGCGCTTTCTTTCCTGGTATAAGTGATTATACTGCGTAATTTGTTATACTTCTTTTTTTCTGTTTATAACCTTATATGTTAGCGATAACTATAGTAATTGTTTATGCATATCGTTCGCTTATACGCCTAGATGGCACGCTATATAAAACTATGCTATATGCAAATTTTTCTCATCAATCAATATTCTAGTTTAAACGTTTTTTCGCGAGAGTTATGTATATGCACACTCATCCCTGTATATATGTGCTCGTGTATATAGGTATGTTTGTATATATAAATACCTCACAGTATTTTTTCACGTTCTCTCCCTTCTCTCTCGTTTTTTTTTTACTTTTTTTCGCTCGTCTAATTCTTATGTACGTTCCTCGCGCCGATCGATCCTATTCCCGCCGTTGCGTCGCGTCGTCTTTCTCTCGCTATGCGGCCTAACTACTTTCTAAACGTAAGATTTGTTAGCGACTTTCCAGGGTCGATTCGTGACGTGTGCCGTGCTTATGACACGAAGGTATTATCGTCCGGACAGTATAGTTACGTTCGACCGATCCAGCAGGTTTCCAGGCATCGAATAGGCGTCAACGAAACGAAATTCCCGAGCGTGCGAATTACCCAAGAAAAATCTCCTGGACACCGAGACTCCGTTCGGAAAAGATCGTTCCTGGCCGATTCTATTCCCTCTCGCCTTCCCCACTCTATTTCCCCCGAATTTCCTGCGCTTCACTTTCTCCGTTTCTACTTTCCGGCTTTTCGCGCGAATGATCGCGAGCATTAGATGCTTCTCCGCAAAAATCGCCATGGTTCTCGCTAATCGTTCCGCGGGGTCCGCGCGAGGAACGGAAAGAAAAGACCTAATCGTCGTCTGATATCCGAAATAAAACGCGATCGCTGACTTTAGCCAACGCCACGAATCGACGATTCGTAACGTGCCAATTTCCCCATCAACAATTCCTGCATACTCGTTCACGGTGTCGCTTACAGTGCTCTCTATATTCTCTCGTCGTTTGTTTCTCTCTCTCTCTTTCCCACTGTTTCCATTCCTGTTTGTTCGTTTGCATTTAAGTCGTCGCACGTTTACGCGTCCGTAGGGTATCGACACGACGTTCTAATCGCGGTCGGTCTTAAAGGAATACCGGTACATCGAGTCTCGACTAAATTCGAAATGAAACGAACGCTTCGAAGAAACGGGTGTTGTGATGCTAAACCGTTAACTAGACACGTGGATTTGTACAATCAATGCGTGAAGGACAAGCCGTTCACACTTTCAACCCTCGTGCATCGGTCCGAGCGATTGTTGCGTCGATGATTCCGTTCTAGCGATGTCCGATCGAAGGAAGAAACTTGTACTGATCGTCCATCGGAAGATGGCAACGACAGTGTCGCAGTTTCCCACTCCGCCTTCTCCCCTTCCACTATCCCATTCCACCACCATGAAGTAGACTGGTCACGTGACGTGCCGTGCGCGACTGATGTCATGTCATTCGCCCCATTCAATTCGTGTTGCGTCCCCGTCGCGCACGCGTTACGTGTCACGTAATAATCTGGTTATCAGAGAGGGGGTAAACTGTATTCCCCTCGATTTCCCCGATCTGGCGACACTGGGCAGCGAGAAACTTGTAGGTACCGCGTGACAATCCTACTCCGCGCTACACTTCTTCCGCGATTGACCGAATCGTGGTGACCCCGAGCTCTTATGTTGACCGTTCCCGCCAGAACCTAAGCGTGAAAGTGGGGTCTCTTATCGAAATTTCTACCATCTCCTAATGAACGATCAGTAATTTGATTGTAACGTGCGCGTATAAACTGCTGATAGTAAGTTCGTTTGTATAGAGCCCGTGTACAACGAAAAGGATGATTGAGGACGAAGCTCTTATCCGAACGATGCACGAGGCTCAACCAGATTTAAATGCACAGCTTTCCTTGATTAGGTCGCGTAAAAAATGGGAACTAGTTTACTGCGGTTCGTAGAAGAAAGAGGTCCAATGATCGTTCTGTGAAATACTGAAAAAAATTTGTATTATCCGTATCGTTCCCTGTCTTTTCTCAAAGACGACGAATTTACGGTACGGTAGAACCTCGTTCGTTGCACGGAACGGGATCGGAAATGCAAAAATCGGGGTTGTGCAACGAAAGATGAAACCCAGAGCCGGGCAACTTCTCAGTGCCTACCAGCGTCTCCCACCACTCGACTGCTATCTACGCGCAAAGCCTATACCGAGTGGTGCTAAAGAGTGGGAGAACCGTTAAACTAATGGTGGGGGTTGTGCAGCGACGGCGGGGAAGGGGTTGCTCGGCTCTGATGTAACCCATCGCGCGATCTCTTCTCTCACTTTACCACTTTGTATTTCCCCCACTACCATATTATAGACTCCCGCCACAACTCGTGGTGGGAGTCGCTAGTATGCAAGGAACAAGGGTTCCGTGCAATAAACGAGGTGCAACGAGCGAGGTTCTACCGTACTCTTTCATTTCGCATTGAGGAAACAACTTTTCGCCACCCCTTTACGAAGAGAGGAAGCTCAGCCGGTGATGCCCTTCCTCTCTCTCTTATGATATAATACTTTGGCTGTGCGTGTCCGCATGTACTGCAAAAAATCTTCCTCCTCCGTAAAGGACGAGTCATTGATTCAAGCCAGGAAACGTGAAATTGAACCGAGCAAACGGGAGAATGCAGACCGTGTCTTTCTACAATGTAATCAATAAAATTTGCTAAACGAAGTGATCGTTCGATAAATGTCTGGCATACTGAACGGTAGCATTGGGGGGGAACGCGTTGTTTCGAAGTCAGAAAGTATGATTGGTCCCGGATAGTCGATCGAAATGTGGCCGGGTAAATATACATGATACCATAATATTTGTCTCCTTTTCCGTTTTTTCTTTTTTACTTTTTCTCGTTTTATTTGTTTCGTTCTTCTGTGTTTCTTCTTTCTTTTTTTTTTTATTTTCGTATCTACGACTCGAATGAACGTACTCGCGTAATGTTTTAGATGACCAACGACTACCAACAATCGTGCACCGATTCTATGTTTATTTAGTACAATCGTAAGGAAAAAGACATCGATTTGGTACGTTAGAAAAAACCGAATTTCTCGCATTGTTCTTGCGATAACGCATAAGCGTACCTGAAGGAATTGACATCGGTCGGCTTGAACTTCGTCTAAAGTAACGCCGATTCTTATCTCATTTTTTTTTGTTTTGTTTATTTTATTTATTTATATACTTTTCTTTCTCTTCGTTAAATCGTTGAATAGTTGCGAATCTATCGTTTTTTTTTTGTTAGATTACGATACCTCAACTAATTTCTCTAGGTTTTTGCTCCGCCTCTTATCTGGCGTTACACGCGCGCGCATAAGAGTGTCGGGAGGGGGAAAAAAGCGATTGTGGCTTGTTCAACCGGGTGTGAAAAATGTACAAAGAAGCCGAAGGAACGCAGAAAAGGGAAGGAAGAACGAGGATGTTGACTCGCCTGACGCTTCGATGATTAACGTGACGTGCGTGTACAGTTTTTCTCTCTCACCTCTCGTGATCGATACGAAAGAAAACTCGAATGATTAGAGCTCGTTTGGACAGCGACGTGGCAACGTTCAAACGATAACATTTGTCCGCTACAATCGAGTCAGAGTGAAATGTATAAAACACAAGCATTTTTCGCGAATTATCGTTAATGTTCGCATGGATAAAACGTGACTCAAGAGCACTGATAGATAGGTCCTTCTCAAAACCCTAACGACGATGATGCTGACTATGATGATGATGTTCATGACGATTTTCATAATTGTATCCGGAATCTGCAAGTTGGTGTGGGATCGCGCTTACAGCCTATGATGAGACGTACTTAGTTCAACCGCAGACTTAGGCTACAGTAAAGACCACTTGCCTAATGATGCCTCCGATCCAATCGATTCTTAGTCTTCGATACTTCGTATAAAATCATCGATAGGAATGTTCATTGTAGTGTATTCTTCTATTCTTTCCAAATCAATTTTAATGAATAGGAACATTATTAATTCTTGTTCAAGTTGAATATGTGTATCATGGTTAACAATGAAGTTGTAGCTCTAATGAGCGGAGTTCGAAAGGAAATCGCAAGGCAAGAGTTTCATTGATGTAGTGAGAATTTAACAGAGCATGTACTGAGGAAGAATGTTTGCAGCTAACATTTTCTGAAAGACGATTTCATCGATTTTCGCAAGCTCGGGAAGCTTTCGTGGATACGCGAAACAATAAATTTGTATTGACTGACACAGTGTTTAACGTAGTTTAAAGAACAGATCGTGTATTTTTGCGTGTGTAGTCGAAGACTTAATTTATAAAATCAGAAATTGATGTTCATTATCTACGAATAATTAAAGAATATTTGTAGAACTTCAGTTGGAACTTTGGGTATCTCATTATTTAAATTAGACGATCATGCGAGCACGCCATAAGGGGAAACCCCATTTGGTGAACGGGTCCGTACTCCACCCTAAGTCTGCGGTCCAATATTCATATAGTTAGAGATAGTTCAATTAGTTAAATGTTTAGCTCCGCTTGCCCCTCCTGTCGGAATGCGTGTACCATAGTTTCATGTATAATATTCGTGTACACCGAGTGTCTGAAAAGAAGCGCGCGAGATCCGCATCGCTCGTAGTGTATGTAATGGGTGCGTACTTCGTGCAATCGTATGTATAATTAATGTCTGTAATGGGTAGAAGAGATGTGCACGTATGTTTAGTATTTTTTCTTTACCGTGAACGCGAGTGTACATGTAGTTATTATTTTTTTTTTTTCATTAAATCTTGTTGCTAGTTCTTTACAAGTTACGCAAATAATTGCAAAAACATACCCTGTTTCCTAGTATCACCGACACCACGGCTACCGGATATCAGGTCGCGGCGCGCGTGACTTGAATCCAATGTAATTCCACAAAAATGGATCGATGACACGTTAATAGCTGTGTCGAGAGGGTTGATAAAATTTCTTCTGCCTTTCTGTGCAAGTGCGTTGGTAAAGTGCTAGTATGTCTAGATGAGATGTTTGATCGTTATTATTGTTATCATTAATATTACTTTTTATTATTACTATTTAATCTTCTTTTTTTTCTTTATGTCGTTAATTATTATTTCAGATTACTGTATAATCGAGAGCGGAGGATAATCTAATTTCCCGTTTCTCATCGAATCTTCGTGCGCGTCCTTGCGGCCCGCCATAAAGCTGCCGGAAAATTGCTATTCTCTGTCCCGTGGATATCGCGAACGAGGGGAACCGGAGTTTTCCAGGTAACTTTGATGGCCGGCGACAATTTGTTGTGCTCCAGGTGTTGTCACATCGGACAGCGACGACCACGAGTACCGATTTCTCGCGTTTCACCGAACTCTAGATCGAAAAACTCCGCGGATTCGCTAAGTGAGTCGAGGAGAGTCCCATAAGTTGAATCGATCCGAAATTAATAGAACGTTCGATACTCGAGTGGCTCATTTCAATTTGCAAGCAGCGAATTCGTCTCGGCAATACATCACGTCATGTAAAAATAAATTCAAAGCTGATCCTCACAGATTACTATGTTTTAATATTACCCATTCTTTCATATCTCCTTAAAGCTAAGAATACTTATTTTTTCCCCGCCTCCATTCCCATTAAGTCTCTCCATTCATTTCCCATAGTAAGATGCATACTACTTCGTTCGTAGCAAAAACTTTGTCGGATAAAATAGTTGTATTTTTTTTTGTTTTGGTTTGTTTACAATCGTCGTTACCGTCGTATTTATATTTATATATGTATATATTCATATTTATATGAATTTATCGTTATCCGTTAGGGTAATCGTGCTCCATGATATTCGCTATTAGTACTGTTACACATTAAAAAGCTTAGATCATAGTGATATTATCAATTGGTGCTTGCATACAAGCTTCACTAGTATACATGTCTTTCTCTTTCTCGTCGAGTGTGCCTGTTCCGAGCGTATGCGCGTGGATCTAAGTACGTGTGTGTGTTTGTGTGTGTGTGTATGTTCGTGTGCAAGTGTTTCTATGTGATCACTTCGCCGGCCTAACGTCCCTTCGCCTAAATTCTTTCGTATGGTTGCATAATAGTTTGATTTCCCGAACGCAATCGGATCGACTGAAATGAATTCCCTGTGTGAAAAATGGCTGACCCGAAACCCATACGACGACGTTCCACGCAAAAGTCCAACGGAACAACGAACGGAGAAGATTTGAACTGTCTTTGTCGAGTTGCAAAAGCCGCAAGTAAAATACATGACGCATGCAAATGGGAGAGCGGTTCGCGAGCAGTCGCTGTACACATTGTCGACCGGAGACGCCGGTCGGCGTCCTTCATTTTCCGACCGTTGTTGACGGGAGACGCCAATTCGCGTTTCGCATGTTAACAGGAAATACCAATCGGTACCCAGCGCCTTCTAAAAATCGGTAAGCACGATCCACTTCGTTGCATCCGCTCGACAATGTGGCAAGAATGTGTTTCGCTTTTCGGGCGTCGCTCGGGCGATGGAACCAAAGCGAGCTACTAGGATTCGCGTTGATCATCGCCAAAGATCGATTGCTCGGACGATCGTGTAATCGTATCGTTGGTGGTTCGCGGTTCCGCGGACACACTAACCGATTACGCGAACAGGTGGCGGCACCGGGAAAACGAAACGCGGCGATTCGAATCTAAACGGGCAGATCGAAACGGTTTGTGGAACACGAGACTGGGCAGACGATCGTCTGGCCGAGTCCGATCCGTTGAATCGTCTTTGCCGGACGTGTGTACCATGGATCGATCCCGTACCCTGGAGAATGAAACGCTGATCCGCAGGCAAGCCTGCCTGAAGACCCTTTCGTAGGCTGTGCACGTAGCGCATCAGGCGGGCAAAGATAGACACACGATCGCGATGCACGTGTCTTCTAATTATGTTTGCACTCGTGTCCGCTATGGCTGGGATTCGTGTTTGCTTGTGCTCACGGTTTCAGATCGCGATTGCTCTTATGGTCCGTGATTGCACCCTCGATTCGCAAACACGTGATTGCATTAATACCCAAGGTCGTTCCCTATCTGCGATCGCTCGACGGACACGAATTTCATCTTTCTTTTTTGTTCGTCCTCCTCAACCAAGCCAATGTTATCCAGCCTACGTCGCCGTTCGTCCAATTTTTCTTTCGTCTCTTCTTTGTCTTTTTCTTTTTGTCATCGAATCGCCATTTTTTCTTCAATACGTGTGTGCATGCGTGTGTCTGTGACCGATTTCGAGGCGTTCGTTACCGGATATCCGTTCAACGAGATGCGTTTCTTAGACCCGCGCAGGTACAACGTGGCAAAGATTGATCCTTTTCGTTCTTCTCGCATTCAACAAAGGTCGTCAGAGTTGAATTCTAGCTGTTCGAACTGTACGTCGCGAACTTGTGCTCGCGTTCTCGATACACCGGTCTACGCGTCTCATCGTGTACACGTGTGCATACACACGCGCATGTGTAAAGTCAAATTGTACGCGCGTGTATGCATACGTTGAAACAAGTTTAGCGTTTTAAAATAACAATATATATATATAATATATATTATGTATATATATATATGTTTACCGTGTAGTATAAATTATGTGTACGTATCATGATGTATCGTTATTATTATTATTATTATTATTCATATTATTGTTATTAATATTATTATTATTAGTGTTGTCGTTTATCATTATAAATTAGTTATTAGTATTAATTGATTTTTCATATAATATAATAGTGTTTTATATCATCAATAATTAGCAAGCCATACGAGCTTGTTAAAGGAGAGGAATTTATAGCACACCCCATCTTCAACTTATGTCTATTAACGATGTATTAGTTTCTTGAATGTGTGTGTGTGTGTGTGTGTGTGTGTGTGTGTGTATACGTTAGATTACAATAGTGCTGGCATGATCCGTGTAGTACGAGTGTATGTATCTGTGTGCGTGCATGTGTGTATGTTTGTTAACTGTGTGCGAGCAGACAACGAATTCATGAACGAATAAAATAACGATCATCTGTTCGTTTTGCCACGGGCATGTTAATTCTTTAATGCTTTATCGTCTGAAACTTTCGATGAAACTCTCTGTTTTCGAGCCATCAAAGTGCTTTCGTAATAATCTCCCCGGAAACAAAGCTAATGGTGTTTTAATTTCACTTCGCCATTTGCGAAGTTTCCAAACGGTTCGATTATGAAATTGAGAAAATGGAGGGTACATTAATAGACGCCGTTCTTTGAGGGAAACTCGGAAATTTCAGCGAGTTCTCTGGTAACTTCTCCAAGTGGACATTATTCAAGGAATTTGTTAGATATTCAGTTAATTTGGCGATGTTATTGTGTAATGATTTTATAAAAATTTAAAAGGTGTTACATTTTGTTTTAGAATTCACTCTTGTGAATTCATTCGATCAAAATTGAATTACAATGGATCTTCTAAAAGAATTTAAAAAACAGAATTCTGGAAATACGATTTGTAAAGAAATTCAAGTTTCGCATATATAGCATTAGGTCAATGACCTCGCAGCAGTCGAACAGCCTTTACGTAAGGAAAACGGTTGCCTGGCCCTGATATATGAGTACATTGTATATACGCGCATATGTGTATATACAAATATATAGATAAATATATGAATATACATACATATACACGCATACACGTGTGTACGAATATATTTGTGTGCTTATGTATATATTCGTGTGTAGCAATTATTATATTCATTTAAATAGCGTACAAAGCGTATAGTCGAATAAGAGGATCGAAACTGTCCTTTAAACAAATTTATCGACCAGTGAACCATTCGATAGGGTATCATCAAGAAACATATTGTGTCAATTATCGTCTCCATATGTCGACCCATGTAGTTCGGGGTAATTTTCCTATATGAAAATGCTGAAAAAATCAAGAATATGCCACACTTAAAAACTCTGGTTATAAAAGAACAGAAACCTCAGTAAAATTGGTAAAATGCAAATTTCGCGTTGAAATTGAAGAGTGTCATTTATATTTTTACAGTACATGAATTTTTCCAGATTTAAAAAAAGAAAAATAAAAACTGTTCTCGCTGCTTAATGTCCGATGCGAAATCTGTATTTTTTCTAAGCTGTTTAATTTTTTACAACCATGATTTTTAACTTACAAATTTAAAACTAATGTCCAACTTATTCATAATTTTCGTATATGATTAAGTATAGGTAAAATAGGTCACAAACTGATGTTTTAATTTTACTCCATAACTACCCTCGTCGAGATATAGCATTAATATTTCATACAAGATGTTCCTTCTCGATGCCCCACGGAATGGCTGACGATTTAATCTGATTCGAAGACACTTTCAATTCCCTCAAAAAGTGCTATACTCTTCACGATAGTTTTTAGTCGCGTCATTATCTGCGTCAGACTAGAGGCGGTCCTTCCCATTCCCCGTCCCTCGAAGTAGTAATTCATTTTTCCGTTTCCGTTTAATTCACCTAAATCATAATAATTTACTAAGTGTCTAGTTCCTTTTAATCAATACATGTATATATTGATAATGTATGCATACATACATATATACATATATTCATTTCTGTGAATATTCATTTATATCATATTTCAATATTTATAGTATTTATATTTATATATTTATATATTTATATACTTCTTCTTCAATAATTCATATTTAAATATTTATATAGAATAGTTGTTGGTACTTTGGTTGATTATTTCTGCTAGATCAGAGTTTTTCCTCTCCGTTCCATCGCTCGCCTACGCTAGTTCTCTACCGTACGCAATGTATTTGGTTTCGTTTATTTTTTTTTGTTCATTTAATAACCCCCATTTATCCCCTTACAGCTCTCTCTTCCCCTCTTTCGCTCTCTCTCTCTCTCTCCATCGCTGTCCCATTATTTACCTGACTTCTGTCCGCGATCGTCACTCGCATCGAAACTACGTGATTCGACCGGGCACCGCTCGTTAAATGTCTGAATGTTTTATTTATCATGCTAAGAAAATGTACTCGATTACCGGGGCGAGCACTATCCGCCGTTGCTCGGTCACTATCATCGGTGACAGCGGTAGGCAAAAGTTCTGTGATCTCGTACCAGTACAAGTGCGACATGCATTATTTGCTCGGTTTGCATCTGTTTGCTCTAGATATGGGATCTCGCGGTTCTTCGAGATCTGTATTGCACGAGTAAGCAATGTCAACAAAAAAGAGAAACAAACAAGGAACAATGCTCTTAAAAATATCAGCTACTCAATGGCAGAGGACTAGATTACAACGCTTACAGCTGTAAGTACAAGAATACCTAACTTGTTAGTACTAGTTGATGGTAATTTTGAGAAACAGACGTTCAAATCAAGTGAAACCGATTATTATAATTCGACTAGAACTCAATGATTTCTGTAAATGTTTAAGTACTTTGTTCGATCTCGCTACTTCGAGAATCTAAACGTTAAATCGTTATCGCCGCGTCTGGTTAATAGAAGCAGCGATAAGAAATAAATAAATATATTTAAAAAAATGACTAGACGTAGACTAGCTAAGTAGAATTACAGGAAAGCACATGTGTGCATTGAACCGGTCCCAGATGATCATCTTCTTCCGCGCGAAGAAGGATCTTACCAATGTCGCCGCCATTTTCGCCTCCTTCCGACTCCCGTGTTCATTTGTTTGGATAATCACAGCCTAATTGACATTTCTCGGGCGATGCGTGTCTGATCAATTAAAACGTGAACGATTGGATTATGGGTTCATCGAGCCGCGCAGGGATCGAGAAGCGAAACAGAGCCCTCGATCCCTTTCTATCGATCACGAAGCGTTGCGATCTGCTTTGAATGAGAATCCCTCGTTAGAAAAGAAACTACGGCCGGAATATCGCACGCTGCTTGACGCTTGTCATGACCAATGGGAGGTTGATTATCGTGATCGTAATAATATAATCGAGGAGATGGCGATGGCGATGCGGGTAATAATTAATAATACAAGTTCTATACATTGGAAAACGAGCGCTGTGACGTGGACGACCGGACTCTTCAAGATAACTTCGCTTTGACACGGCACTGACGATTCTTTTTAAATGTCGTATATAAAAAAAGAATTATATAAGTAATATATATAAGAATATATATAAGTAAGAAGAACCGATAACCCACGAATGTCGGTTCGGCACTGATTCCATGTTGTCACATGTGTACGTATATTTGTGTGAGTGTCAACCGAGCGCGAGCGCGCTCAATTATGTACGTGTTCCATTTTGTTTCATGCAGGTAGAACGTGTTCTCCTTGTTCATACGTAGCCTCGGTTGTTTTTTTTTAGAAATTTTTAGACGTTGCGTAAGACGAGCACCCTGTATATGTGATTGACAAGTTTGCGTTAGGAGAGACTGCGAAATACTGCGTCGTCGGATGCGGCCTTGGCCCGAAGACCGTCCGACCTTGGAGACAATCCTAATGACGCCCGTTCTCTATTTCGATTATTAACAGCAATCGCGCGTTCCTAGATCCTAAAGCTGCGAGAATTCTACTAGAGTCAACGTTTTACTTCGTGTCCCGAAAAATGAAAGCCAGCGAAGTTCGTCCGCGAACTGAATTCGTTTTCCCGCGGGTCCGAAGAGGTGTATTGTCTCTTCAAGTTCTCCGGACTGAGATACTGTTAATAGTTAACTTCTCAACGATGATTCCGCCGACGATATACCGTCGCCGCACCGTTGTGTCAGGAACTAAGAGTGTTCTTCAGTGATTATTGGAAGGTCACCCGTCTCGAACGTTTACAATTATTAAACTAGGACTTAACGTGTCATCGGAATGATAATCTGAACGAGAGACAACAGGCTCTCGGCTAGGCTTCACGAATGGTTAGACCTCGGTATCGTACTAGGACTAGCTTCTAGAAGATGATGGGGCCATCGATTTGATACTGTTCACATTTGGCAGTATGATTCGAGAATGAAGGATAAGGGCGTAGAAAGGGTTAGTGGGGATGGGGAGATAGGGGACGCGAATAGGACGATGAAGATAGCGAATACCGTTCCTAGTAAACAATTCCGATTTCGTCTGAACATTCGAGAGCGTGGAAGCGTGCATCGTACTCGTTTTCTGTTATTTCGTACTGAGTTCAGCTCTGGACATCCGATGTTTTAGCATCAGCCTCTTCGTTCTCGCCGTGTGACTGCAGGCGAAGTCGCTTTACTGACTCCTAATTTTTATCCTCTAATTAATTGTCTAACTAGTGTACTAGGTTATTATAGTGGAGAGCGTTGTAACGGTGATTCAAACTCGTCACTTCTGATCGTCGAGCGTTCAATGAGCCCGTGTTCTTGTACGACATCTGCAATCAGAAAAGTTTTATTCGTATTAGTTCATCAGTTCGAAATGTAACTCATTATGTGTCTCAGAAATTTGTCAATACGTTTCTGTCGATTTTTAGATATCTTGAATTACAGTAAGTCACACATTTGTTCACATACTGCTGACATTAAAATTCAATGAAAAATTATTGTATGACAACGTATATTTATTTTCCTTTTGTTTCAATATTCTTTTGTGATGCATTTCTATTCGTTCTTTTCTCTTACAATATTTCTTATAGTATTTCTTGAATATTTTTAGCGAGACGACATTTTTTATACAGAATTTGGTCAAATAAGTGTAACATCTTTTTACGAACAAATCTACCAGTTACTGTAGGATGTCATTATGATCGCAAAGGACATATGACTGACATATCTCTGGTGAAATATTTTTGGTCGTTCCGACCAAATCGATTAAGATTACTGTGTATAATGTATAACATTAGCAGATGAAATAATAATTTGTTTTGTTTCGATAAATGTAACCCGATAAAAAGTCTAACGAGTACTTCTTATTGTTTAAGAATGAGTTTGTGTCTGCAAAATATTGGAGAGACTATTTGAAGTGAATTTAATGAAATATATATCAGACATATTTTCTGACGAAAAGATTATACAATATTAAAAGATATTAATGAATAACACAAGTTTCAACATTTTTATAATTGTTATATTATATCAAGCTTTTGATCTATAGTTATTAACTAGTTAGAAACTTCTGATTGATAATCCAGTCTATTTTTAATGTTACATGTAGTGTATGAAACTAATGCTAAATTAAGAATTGTTGAGACGTACTCTGTAGGTTATGATGTACGGTGCATATCGTCCAGTTTCTCTAAGCTAGGACTTTGGTTAGTATGGCCGGCTTGCGTCCTTGGGCCTCTTTAACTGGACTTTTAAACGTTTCATCCCTATCTGGAAGCCATTCATTGCTTGAATTGCCTGCTGCGCGCTCGTTGGATTGTCGTATGACACGAAACCTGGAAGAACCGAATGATAAAACTGATAATAGACACCAGAAGGAAACGTTGAGTCATGTAACTTAATTTTCGAAAACATCTGGAATAGAATGACACATTTATTTCGTAAGAACATGAAGATAGTATAGAAATCTGATGTAATGTGACGTTTCATTATAATTCGAAACGAAATGAATTCTTCATTAGATAGCCTTTCATTAATCCATACATTAGCAACCAAAGTAATTTCAAAGCTTCAGATTCGTTGCATAAATCAGTATCGTGAAACTATTAAATACTTTTATGGTATTTTGGAAGAAAATTTTTGAAGATTATTAAAGGGATTATAGTCAACGAATATTTAGCTAACCGGTTGCAACCATAAAGGTTAAACCAGCTCATTATACCACTACAGATTATAATAGTACACAAATCTAACTGAAACATTAGGAATGTTAGTAAAAGTAAAGAAAATTAAACAATATGTTCAATATGAGTTCATTAATACAGTTTATGGTACGAGAAATAGAGTGTCGATTTGTTTAAATCGTAAATGTACGATTTTGAAAACACGGAATTGTGGTTTGAATTATTGAAATAAAAATATTCGTAGAGAGAGAAAAATACTTTTGTAAAGGCAATTTCGAAGTTGTGTCCAAAATGATTCAAGTTACTAATAATATTTTCTATAATGAGAAGGTAGTTTAATGAGAAGATATTTAAAAAAAAGATTGTTCTTGCCATGTTCGAATTACAATGTGAAAATATAGCGAGAGGTACAATTAAAATTGAAATTATTTCTTGTCAGATTAACCCTTTGTACTCCTATGTTGATTGATGTTAAATTGCCAGTTTAATGCATTGCATTTTGTAGGGAATAACTTTATTTTCATACAGTCCTTGGTCTAAAAATTTGGATCACCCACAAATTTCATCATTCCTGGCGTTTTTAGTAAAATCTTCAGACCTGAACAAAATTCGATTGCAAATTTTCAATTTTATTATATGATAATAATATGAATACGTAAATATAATTTTAAGTTCAGACTTTTCAATTTTACAAAAAGCACAAAAAAAGTAGAGAATTGTGGGTGATCCTAATTTTTTGTCTAAAGGCTGTCACGGACAATACACACGTAGCTACTTTCAATGTAATAAAATAAAATTGTATAAAATTAGTACCGATGAAGTCTGTTGAAGTACATTTGAGTAAAACACTGAAAGTAACAAGGAATTGTTGGGATGAAAATTGGAAAAAAATTCGTAGCCCAAAGGGTTAACGAATTGGGGGTTTATCGGTCGATGAAAATGAGAAGCCGAGTGCTATACATGGCGGACGGTGTCGAGCTATCGAAAGGGTACTCAGTAGCTAACCAGTGATTTAGATTAGTCGATACGCCGGGCAGGAATAAAAAGTTTCCTACGATGGGATCTCGGTATTATCAAAGTTTCGTCTCGGAACGGGCGAAAGTGAGAGGGAACGAAAAGGTGTACGATAACGAAGCTTTTAACAACAGGAGCGCCGCTGAAAGGTCATCAGGGCCATCCCAGTTTAAGCCAATTTTGACCATTAGCCCCGATCCAATTTTAGTTTTGCCATCATGGCGGCCTACTGCCTGACCAATCGCGGCTGTTCATCGTTCAACGGCCACCGCTTTTACTCAGAGTTCGTAAATTACGTTTACCAGGCGACTGAAAGAGACTTTAACTCTTGTTCGATGGAAAACATTTCTTTTGCGCGCAGGTTTTTTTTCTCGTGTCCGGTCGGGGCCCCGTTATTGAGTTTCGAGAAATTAATTTGGAGCATTGTAACGCGGACTCTAATGTGTGCGCACCAGACGAATTACATTCCCGCGGACGCGGCAGCGAATTATTTCGGTTACAATGCTCAAAGTATTCTCGTTCCCTCCGTTTCCATCCTCGTCAAAGAATTTTTTCCGCGAGCTGATCAGAGCCGATTATCAAGTGCACGTTACAAACGAAGAATAGGCATGGACTGCACTCTTTTTTGCTCATCAGCGCAGGCGGTAATGACACGCGAGAGGACATATTATACAACTGAAATATAACGACGCGCGTTCTACATTATAAAACTTGATGAAATAAAATGTCTATAAATATAATTCGTATGATAAAACTGCGTTCAGTTGGCATGATTCTTCTCAATTAATATCGATTCCGGCTGAACTTCAGAATTGCCCCCCTCCCCCAAGCTTTTGATACCTATTATACCCCATTCTATTCGTTTCGGTGCATTGAATATGAATATGATTTTCGTTTTTAGCGGAAATTACAAGTTCTTCAGGTATTCGCAGAAAATTTTCTTACTGATAAGATTATTATAATTACCTAGGTAATTATAAGTTAATTATTAACTATTAAGGTATTGTAAATTAATCAGTACTTCACTTTCGTTAAAGAAAATTCCTGTACTCATTGGAAACGTCTGGAGTTTATTCAAAACCCGTGTACTGGCGTCACCTGTCACCACAAAAGATGATTTAAAAAAAATAATGGATACGATAAAACAATGCATAGGAAGTATGCCGGAAAGGGCGCATGCTGTAATAAAAGCAAAGAGTGAAAACACAAATTAAGTGTCTACGTAATATAGTGCGTACGTTGGTAGTTGATAAAAATGATTATTCAATTTCGTTCTGGCCTTTTAATTCTACCGCGAAGAATTTGGAAAATTATTAGTGACCCTAAGTTTTGGCTAGGGGCTACACTATAACTCGGCTTAACCCGACCGTAATTGCCCTCAATCGTTCCGCATATATTAATCCGAACAATTTACAATTAAACAAAGAACATTAATTTATAACTAAGAATCTAAAGAATATATGCAAATGAAGTATAAAAATAAACAAAATGAATTAACTTTCAAACACACACATAGGTACGTACACAATAATATTACATACACTATACCAAATATAAATGACAAAACATTAATACATTTAAAGTAAATACTTCTTTCCGTTTTCCTAACTTTTAATCCGAATTTGGTTTTACCCATAACCGCATATTTGACACAGATCTACAAAATGTACATTTTAAATTTTCAATATAGACCCACATAAAAAAGTTGTAAACAACGATTTTAATATTTTCTCTGTCATTGTTCGAGACCAATTACAATTTTTTCAAAAATTTTTATTAACGTCTTGTAGTAAACAAATTGCTCTAACTCCTGGAAAAAATCCAAGTCGTATGGTTAAAAAAGGTATTGTCCTTTTAGAAGAATCCGAATATTACTGTAATTCATTGCAAGTACGTGATTACAGAATTGTTTGAAATTCGTGAGAAAGAATCGGATCACTCCCATCACTAGTGCTCTTTACGATAGCCCTTTAGCGAACAACTGCCGGTAGACTAATATTAACTATGCCAGTTGTTAGAGAATAGCCTACGGACGCGGACGTGCGCGACCGTGCAATCACCCCCGTCAATGTTCGTGAATTTGTCCCGTGTGCGATTAATCAAAGCGGACCGCGTTTTTAGAATCCTTTCCGCTACGGTCTACTTGGATGTATCAAAAAAGGCTTCCCGGATTCATTTCAGTCCGGTTGAATAGGCATTCGTGTTAAATAGGGACTTCGTGCATGCGAGATTCCGAATGCAACACTAAATGTTTGCATGTCCGTTGACACATTGAGAATTTCTAGGAAAATTTGATATCAAGTTCGAATGATTATTGCGTTCGGAATAATTATGGAAAATTTACATTTTGGACACGGTGCAACGAAATCCTTTCAAAATGGAGGAAAATAAATATGGTGTTCTTGGTAAGTGTTAGGTTTATTCGTAGTTTCAGATTTCTCATGATTAGACTACGAATTTCATGCATTTATTACGAAAATGAAATGCAAATTAAAATAAATTTAAGGATACCAATATGGTAATTTCAACTTACTGAAATTATTGAAAGAAGAAGATATTTTGATATCTTATCAGAGTCTGTAGTGAAAATCTTAAACACACGTTTTGTAGATCTCTGTGTCGATTACATACATACTGAAAATTTAATCGAAATCAATCAACATTTAAAGTTGATCATATATACGGGCGATATTTATCTTGAAATGTTTGTTGTTCCTAGCAACGTTAACCGATTTCGATGAAATTTCCACCGTGTGTATAATCGACCCAGATCTACAAAACGTATTGTATGAATTTTCAATATAGGAGCACATAATAAAATTGTAAAAGGCAACATTTAGGATTTTCTCTGTAATATTTCTAACTTTTGTTGTACACCAGCTAGTAAACTAATCCTTGCAATATGTTAAAAAATTCCAAATTGTTTGAACACATTTAAAAAAAATGTTATTCCGTTTGTCCAAAGACATTTTCAAGGTTCTAGCCCAGAAGGCTTAATATAATATTTCTTAATTGGTTTCCAGCAAGCAGCTGCTGCTGTCTCCTACCTTTAGATTTCAAGATCGTTTGAGTTTACCTGTTCAACGGCCTTACGTGTCTCTCTTCAGGCCACGATTGATCTGTATCGCGGGAATGACACACTTACCGAAACATTTACTCTGGTTGGTGGCCCGGTCGATGAAAACCTTCGAGGATATGACGTGGCCAAAAGGGACGAACGTCTGCATGAGCTCAGTGTCCCCAAACTCTTGAGGCAGGTGATAGATGAACAGGTTGCAGCCCTCGGGTCCTGAGAGAGAGCATCCTACCATATAAATCAGAGCACATCTAAACATCTAAACTTGAAGTATAATACTCAAGTTAGAATGTTAGTTCTGGATGAGTTTCGTCCTTTGCAATAATGATTCCGACGCGTTTAGGAGAGCCGCCTCGCGTCAGCGAGGATACACAGATTTGCTCTCCCTCCGTGTAACTTTTTCTTTGAATGCGTTTTTTGATGAAAATGAAGGTGTAGATTTCGGTGTTCGTTTTTCGATGACAATCTGATTTCTCTCTCGTCGCACAGAAATCATAAGGGATGATAGCAGACAGCGGTATATATTTTTGATAATGAATCGCAATGATAGGCTGATTTGAAAGGATTAGGGTTCCAACAAAACGTGAAACGGGATACTGAAAGAATGACTGGGTGGGAAACTGAAATGAGAGGAGAACAGATACGGGAAGAAATGATGATCAAGATAGAACAGTTGGAGAAACAATGAAATAACAGGTTGACGGGACGAAAGAAGTATGAAAATGCCGACGAAGAGAGTAATGATTAGAGTGTCACGGCGATATCCGTCACGACAATGAGACTTTTCGCGGCTCAAATAACGTTGAGTATTTATACTTTCAAATATACAAACACACAACACTGGGATTCACAACACAATGGCGAGCGAGGTGAGGGGGTTTTCAAATGAATGCAAATGGATATGAGGGGTAGTGATAATAGTGATGATACTGATTACGATAGTGCGACACTTTACATGAGTTCGTCGTCAGACATATTAATCCGTCGTCATGTTTTTGCCAGGCTTCTTTTCGCCAGATGTGATCAAAATCAGACTCTGCGTGGAAATTCGATAGTAAATGATAGAAAACCTATCGCGATACCTGAGATTTCGATATTTGCATTAAAATTTCGGGTCGGAAACCCGAAAATCTGACATTCGGGTCCCTGAACGATATAAATTTTCGGGTTCCCGGCCCGAACCCGGGGAAAATACCCGACCTGAACCCGAATTTCCGGCACTCGCCCATTCCTAATATTTGCATGGGCATAATGCTCGTTGTTACTTGGGGTGTTCTCGCGGAGGCTTTGGTAGCGTAATACATAGTATGTACTTTGTCTTCCCGCTCGATTCATCGGCGAAAATTTATTTTCATTTCCGTTCGGACTGCCGTAATTATTATCCACTTCATTAACGGACGATCCGGTGCGTCCATTAAATTTCGTTAAAGTTTTTTAAATGAAACGCAATTCCTTTTCCGGTTTAATTTCGCAGCTTTCGTCGGACAATGAGGAATTCTTTCCTTACTTTATGTCAGCCGCAAGAGGCACGAAGACACCGGCGATTAATACGTCCGCGGAGAAAAGTCCAATGGGAGAAGCAAAGCGAAGGGTCGGAATAACGAGAGTCCAAATAAGGATTTAGCTAATTTCACTGAACTTTATAACTCCGACGTCAATTAGCGGCGATTATGACCATGGAAACTTCTGCTCTCTTGGCCAGCGTTTCCTGACTAACGGACGCATTTAAGTAATGAGATGGCTGCCACTCAACTTTTAGGATGCTACTCATCGCGACTCGTTTGTTCCTTGGGCGAGATTCACCCCTCTGTCACTTTATCGCCTTTACGAACAACCGTCGCACTGTCGAATTACTCCAGAGTGTAATTGTCCGTTCCCAGTTCCGTGAACAATTACTATCTTCGTTCACTTGAAAGTTCACAGACGATTGTAGATTCCCTTGCTACTCAAAACGCGATTACGAATAAGTGGCCTTCAGCGGACCGGTTTCCACATTGATACTGGTGGGAAATTCAAACACACTTCAGGCACGAGCGTTTGAAACGCAAGGGAAAGTGAAGTATCGAAGGATCGTTGATTTAATAAAAGAAGGATCGTCGATTTAATAAAAGAAGGATCGTTAATTAGTAAAGTGAACTGTACTCTGTGAATTAATTCGTTATAAATTATTGTATGTGGCATTGTTTTGATATATGCGAATATTTTGAGACCGAAATGAAATTCGGATAACAGAATGTAACTAATTTAAATATAGAACAATAAATCGTGTTGCGTATGCATCGCTTTATATAATCGAGATTCTACTAAATCGTCAATTGGACAAGCAAATATTCTCTAAAATACGTCGAGTTTGGTCTTATTTGAATAAGAAAAATGTCACAAATATGTCGGTGAAAATAAATAATAAAATCGTGGTAAAAAAAAACAAAAAAAGTTTTATGTATTTTTCGATATAAAGACATTTCTGTACTGTTTTGTCCTTTCCAAATCATTAAGTATAATGGATTAATATTTTTTAGATCACAAAAATGCTCGTTGCAGATCTACATACAATTTATGTAGAATTATAATTTTACGTAAGAGCTAGACAAGAATGAGATATCGCGAAAAGTATGAATTAAAAAATCGTCGCGACTAGCACAGAGTAACAAACGTTTTCTTTTTCATGGGCACGGTCTTGGTCTCGGTAATAACTCGATCGTAGTTGTCACATGAAACCGAAATTAGAGCCAGTGTCGACAGGTTTCTGGTTTCGACGTAGGGGAGAATAGAGGAGGAATTGCGGTGGACGCAGGAATCACGAAGAACGAGCCATAAATTCAAAACGTCGTCGTGCCGTGCGATCATTGATCCTGAAATTGGTTTTCGACTCTCTAATTGGCCCACGCGCGGGACGTGCACGCGAATTTAATGAAAGCAACACCTCCTCCAAACCCTCTGTAGACGTATCAACGGCTAGGCAAGCCGTTCAGTTGAGAATCCACCGAACCTGCTATTCAATGGCTACACATTTCCTTTTTTTTTGGGAACGTTCGGAATTTCTTACAGCAATATTTTTATCCGAGTAATTCGAGCTTTGAAATGTATGCAGAGTGGTCAATTGTCCCCGGCTCTTTAGTACAGCTATCACAGAACATATGTAATTTTAATTGATTTATTATTTTTTGCAAATCAGAGGAAAGAATTCGGTATGAATAAAATAATTGTTATCTTGTTTGACACGCTGGTACGTTGATAGAATTGTATTAAAGAGTGCAAAATGGGACGTAATTCAATCTAATTACTTTGTTTCTCCAAACGTATGTTTTATATGTAATACTTCCTTCATTTTCGAGTCATGTAATTCCGTCGTGAAATACGTCTCACATTGTATATCCATCAAAAGAAAATAGTAGACACACATTCTGTTAATAACTTATCGACAGATAATGCCGTGTGACGTGAAATCGAAAACTGCCTTTTATTACATGTGACATCATGTTGCGTCATATGAGCGTTACCATTACACGATGTATTCTGTCCACATCAGGCAGCTAGAATATCTTTGGTTCTTTTAATGATTGATAATATCATTATAGGAAATAGACTGATTCAAGAGGACGAATATTTTCAATGGTCAACACTTTTTTGTAAGTTACACGCATAATACGTTAAAGCAGTTGATATTTTTATGCATAAATTCTTTTTAACACTAAACCTACCATTGCCGATCAAATGACCGGTCTTATATTTTTAATTTTATAATTATTGAAATTAAGACGTTGCTTACATGGAATATGATTCGATAAATTTCTTTATCCATGCGTATATTGCAATAAAAATTGCACGAAACCTAAATAAATAAAACCTTGTCATTTTTATCAGCTAAAACATTTTAATCGCTTTGAGTGCACGGTAGTTTTAGTGTTAATATTCGTATGTACAGCTGAAATAAAAATCTGTGAGATGTTAAGCTTTAAATTGCTCTGAAATATCAAAAAATATGTTTACGTGGAAAAAAGGAACCAAAAAGATTTTTCATTTCAAGAAATGAGCAAGCGATTGCTGGAAATAAATTAATTTGATACGATTCCATTTTCTCGAAGTTTTTATCTTAAATCTAAAACTATAGTAACACAAACACATCATTCTATTCAGAGATTGATTAAAAAAAAAACATGATCCATAGAAAAATATTTATTCATTACAACCCTACCTTGTTTGACAGAACACTTATGTCCTGTAACACTTTTCACAACAGAAACCGTAATATTCTGGATGCTTGTGGTTGTTATATTTTAGCGTATGTTATCACTAGACTGCGGATTTCGTGCATTTATGGCAAAAATAGGTGGGTGTTATTTCAAACAATAAAAAGACAATAGATGAAAGACAACCAGTAAAATTACCATTTAATAAAATTATTTACTAAGGAGAGAAATAAATTCTTGTTTGACTCCCACGTCTTACAATTAAACAATATTTACTTTGCATAAAGATCCGCAGTCCAGTTATTGTATTTTGACTGTTCGCATTGGCAGTTTTCAAGATCGCGACTCCACGGTTATGGTGTTAGTAAAACCACTCTATACATTCGTCACGATACGTGGTTGATCGTCTCGTGATAGCCAACGACCAATGCTGTTCAACATCGCAACACCGAACATAGCCAAAGAAATCCACACCGAGTGCAATGATGTAACAGCAATGTAGTAAGTCCATCCATAGAACCAAGGTAGAGTTTCGGTGATAGACGTTGGAAAATGTTGATGGTATACAAGAATCGATCAAGAGAAGGAAGATATATGAACACCGAGAACACCTTGTAAAACGTGTAACATTGAAATAGGTCAGAGAAGCGGAAATGATCGACGAAGCGACAGTAAATATAAAATCGATAATGATGTCATGCAATGATGACAGAGTAGACCATTTTATTTTTCCTGGCACCATCGCCGTAGTGTACACACGTTTACACGGCTACACCTCGAGTATCAACACTGAACATTTCCTTGAAACCAAAGCCCTAGACAGTTTGCTCAAAAGCCCTCCGGAGAGGTACGGCGCGAGGAAATCGAGTTCTGTGAGTATAGTTAGTGTAGTTTTTGCTACAACACATTCACCACAATGATAATAATTCGTTCCTTAACGTCATCAATACTTATTTATTGGTCTGTTGAAAATCAATAATTGACTGTTGATTAATTTCTCTATAGGAAATAGTAATTTTAATCATGAACTAACAAGCGCATTCTCAAGTAGTGTAACCAATAAATTATGTTTGAATTATTAATTGAAATTAGTAACTCTTATACGCTCCTCGGAAATAATTGTACAAAAGATTCTCTCGTAGTTTTCACTCATTTTCGTTTTACGTTTCAGCCCTCGAGTGGCGGGACTTGGGTCTATGTTTGACCCAGAGTTACAATTCGTATTATTAGCTACTTGTATTAGGTCCAATAAGTTGATCTTAAGATCTTATTAGATTACTAGGTAAAGATTTGATTGTCATAAATGAAAAGCATCCGCCTTGCGAGGGTCAGAACATCAAATTACATCGCAATCACATAAAAACAAAAGATTTGAGAGTATCAAGAACAGAAAATGGGTGGACGTCGAGTCGAGGAGCGTACGCAGCCTGCTGTCGGTAAGTAAAGTGTGAACAGCGATAGAAAACGTCGATTCAAGAGTTGAAAGAGCGGAGAGACGAAGCGTTCGTCTTCGTCGGACACAGTGTACATCGAGATTTTCGTTGCAGCGAGAGTGTGTTGGGCAGTAACATACATGTGCATATCTCGTTGAAGCGTCTACATCGCAGAGAATGCGTTGACGAGATATTGTGTATTCGAAGGAAGGGGCGAAAAATTGCATCCGAAAGGAGTGAAAAAGGGAAAATGCCGGGAACCCTGAACGGAACGGGGAGGGGGAACGCTGTTGCGGGAAACTTCCCATTATCCTACAACGTAACAACGGATAGCCGGCAGGCGTAGTGGCAAAGTAATTAAAACTTTCGTTTTATTTGCATTATCTCATTGTTAGGCGTCGTATATTCTAATAATGGCGAGTTGTTAATTGCAATTAGACGTTGGCTGAGCTCGCCGTCCCTACTCTTTTCTACCCGCGTTCTTATCCACCATCTTCCCATCCTTATTTCTCCCACCCGGCGAGAGCTCGTCTTTTCATTCACAAAGATAACATCGGAGATCAGTTTGTTCGTTGGGCCCCTCTAACCCGCGTCGATATTGGTTCCGATTAATCTTACACTTTCAATCGAAGTCAATCGGGTTTAATTAATTGCACTTTCTGGCTCCCGCCGCGGATAAATTCTCGCCGACCGCCGCGCGCCGTGCGGTTCCATGGATCCTCAGACCCGAAGCGTTAGGAGGATATTTTTTGGTTAGCGTGGTTGTAATTTGACCGGCGAGCGGCGCGGTCCGCGTTGCGAAAGAAAAGCCCTATTTCGAGCCACCGCCCCTAACCCCCACCCCCGTGCACCAGAGAAACCCGATATTATTCGCGATATTGAAAGAGAATATAGTGGTTGAATGGAAAATTCATCAACGGTTGTTGGTTATCCTCCCTTTTCACCGGTGTGATTCAACTAGAAAAAAGATCGTAACGGTACGTGGCGAAATTAAAAATGATCCGTCAACCGTGTCCGGTGAAAAGAATTTTTTCGATTGCAATCGCGTAACGCGTGTATCGGATTTTTTCTTACGTTCGCTCGGAATTTTGCTCTCCGCCACCCGGGAAAATATCGTATCTCTTTAGTTTTCGAAAATGCTTTTCCGCGAGCGTATACGTTCTCCTACACAACGAATTCTCCACGCAGCAGACAGAGAAATGTTTGTCTAAACGGTTTCGGATGCGTTGCGACGCAACCGACGAGGGATTAGTCGTGTCTGGACGTTCGGGATTTGGATCTACGATTTCGGGACTCCAATCGTTCGTGTTTACAGTCAACAGTTAGACGTTAATGAGTGTGTTGTACTTACCTTCTCTCTGCGTGGGCGCCACGGCGGTCATCGGCTGTGGAATAGCTTGAGGAAACTGGCTGTAGACGGCAGGATAAGCTGCGACAATAACAAATAACAAATACATCATGATAAGTCTACATCTAGATACGGAAGTACATGCTGGCTTCTTCGTTCGCTCCTTATTTTTCTTCCGCATATATACAGCTTATTACCAGCAGGAACTTTTCGATTAAACAAAGAACCTTTGCTGCGCGCGGGAAATTTAACTTTCGGATCAAAACGCGAGCGTTCCTGTTTACTCAAGCGCGAGGAAACTAAGTTTCGACGAACAAGCGTGAAATATAGATTTTATATCGCAGCCGCATTTGGGGAAGGTACTTTCGGGTAATTGCTCATCCCTGGAACCATGCCGAATCAAATAGAGGGCTCCGATGTTCAAGGAAAACTAGAAACGGGTTATCATCGATTTTGGAATATAAAGACAACTTGCTAACTATTTAACATTCTTGAAGAGTTCTGGGTTGGTAACGAAGAGAAACTAATACGTCAAAAATGAACAACACGACACCGTGATCATTAAATCTCTGCTACAATTCTTCGAAGTTGTTCGCCAACAAGATTCGTTCAACTATTCACTCGCCCAATTTAGGGTACGTGGTCGTTAATGACTATACGGTTTAGGGATCTTCTGGTGTGGAAGCATGTTTCACAATAATGAAGTTGGAGAACCGAATGAATCTACATATTCGATTTTGTAATGAATATTTTCATATATTTTCAGTCAAGAAAATAGTTTTAGAATGTTATATGTTGGTACATTGTCGTTAATTACTGTACAGTTCAGCTCTTTTCGAATGAATCTACATTTATATACAGTGGAACCAAAGAGTAGTTTCCCTAAATAATAATTTGGTTAAAAAAAATGGCACAACAATAAACTTGAACTCATTTTGAAACTTGAATTTTCTGTTTTCTCTATCCACCATTCTCATTTTCCTAGAAAAATTTTGTACGATATCGCAGGTGAAAAACTGAGAACACTTATTTTTGTACCATGTTTTGGGAATGAGAAATTTGATGTTCAAATACTTTTTGAATGCGCTTCATATTTTATGTATCTCTAGTGTTACAAAAATATTTTGAGAATATTACGTTCCCTGTAGCAGTCATGAAGTGTATGGTAACAATACATGTATAAGTAATGACTGAGCTGTCTAAAATCCACTACCATTTAAAATCCTGCGATCTTTACATTTACGAAAGGCAACTTTGACAGAACATAGCTTTTCAGAAGAGAAGATCCATGTGATAAAAGTTATTCAACCGTCCCTAATGAACGACTTCGCATTTGCATATCGGTTTTGCAGGTTGAAACCGTTGTTGGTAAAAAAATTTATTCGCGTGTAGTTTTCTATCTGGATGTCAAGCGCGAATTGAACAATATTTTGCTATCGATGTGAAACGACCACGTCGATCAACAAGCTGCGAGTGATTCGGGGAACTTATAATCGTTGTTGGTGAATACGATAGGCGATCGAAGCACGGCGATTCGGTCCCAGGCAAATAGAAGAGGAAAATTCAAAACCAGAATTCCACGTTTGTGCAAGCCTCGCGGTGCACGGTATTTTTCTAAACGCAGTCAGTTCGGCGAATTAACAAGAGGAGCTTTGGTCCGACAAGCGAGCTCAAAAGCAAACGAAAGCCGAGTCGTCAGAAGAGGAAATTCTTTTTCCGTGACGTTCTTTCGGCTTGGCAGTCGTTCGGTTGCGTTTCCCTCGACAAGAGTATTCGACGCTCAACGTTCTCGTCGTTCCCCGTCACTTTTAATACGATACTTTTGTACTTTGCGACCCGTTTCCGCCATTAACTGTTGATATTAACCGGTACACTTTCGAATCATGCGACAGCTGGTACCCTGCCGTTACGATCGAATTGTAGAAGATAGATTTGAATCCGTATCAGCGTAGAATACGCTGTTTACGTAATTCGAGAGTCATCTAAACTTCGGCCATCTGAGTTCGCAATTGGAGAGACGCTCCTAACTGCAAACAGAGGATTGTTCGACGAAAAACAGCTGGATGGAACAACGTCATTTATCGCCTTCTGCGGGGTAAATTTGTTCGGAGTAAAATAATTACTATCGAGAGAACCAGAAATTTCATTTAGATCTTTCAAACATGATAATTATGCAATTTTGACGAATCTACCAACCAATTTTGTAACGGAATAGGTCGTTCTAAAGTAGAAACGCTATCGTATTCATTTTCTCAATTGAACTTGTCTCTCTGTTGTCAAATTGATACGATGGTAAAAATCTGAATTCTTAATTGAAGAACACACCTAAAACCACAGAGTATTGTTTGCAGAAATGAAATACAGGTGGGCTAAACAACGCTATCTAGATTATGGCGTTGAGCGGGGTAAACTCTTCGGGAGATTTCTAGTTATTCGAAGCTCAAACACTCGGCAACGTATAGACCGAAATGAATAAATGGGTGCTTCACTGTATGATATTAGAGGGAAGCAATTATAACGGCATTAATTATGCCTTGGCAAATATTCAAAACGCGCTCGATTGATGTTTGCTTGTGACGGATAAACGCGGAAGGGGGTGTGGAGCGGTAACGGAGATGAAGGGGACCGGATATTCGCTCTCAGATCAGAAGAAATAAATTTTCGCTTGGAAATTAATTATTTTTGTGCAAATATGACTTTAATATATTCCGATTGATGGTAGCACGTACCGGGGGGTTCGTATATGGGATAAATACGCCGCCCGTATAATCGTTGCCACCAGTCTAAAATAAAAGAAGATTGCAGTATTCCGAATCGGGTTTTTTTTATTTTCGCGTTTACCGATCTTCGCGAACCGTGTATACTCGACTAAAATCGAGTGGATAAATATCCCATTTTTTTATCTCGGCCAATCACAGGAAATCAACACTGCCCGATTAAACACGCTAAATTGTATTCCATGTTTGATGAACTTTTAAAAATCTTGACGGTCTCGAGAACAAGATGGATACGTACGCGTGTGTGCAGATAAATAGCCCGGCTTATAATTATTCGAACGACAGTGGTTTGAAATGATAATGTATAAATTGTTTAAATGTGATTTTTTTGTACAATAGTTTCACTATTAGGTTGCAGTCGTTACATCTCTTTTTAATTTATTGTAGGTATTAAAAAAGGAAGTATATGAACGAATACAAACTGTACTTCGTCTACATTATCAAAAAAATAATAGGAGATAACGTGTTTTTTACTTGAGAGAATGCAAATGTTTGAAGACGAAGTTGTAAAATATAAACGGAAATTTATAGTTTCTTATGAAAGAAAACACAAACTTTAACCTGCTGTTGCAATTTTATCCATCAAACTTTTTTTTATCCAATATAATTAACTTAATAACAGCTTGGCTTTTATTAAAATTCTCTTATGAGCAACATTAATTAGATTTGCGAATAGGATGAATATAGCAAGTGCCCATACTGCATATTTCGAAACACTTTTTCTATCAACGAGCTGCAACTAATTTATCACTCTTTTATATCTAACTCTTTTTGAGTAAAAAAATTATTTTTGGTTTGTCCAATATTGTAGTAAAATATCCGAAGAATTCCAAAACGATCGACTCGAGATAAATTCCGAAACCTCCGTTCGTTTCCGACGATTTCCACCAGGCTCCGCCCCCAAAGCAGTAATTGGACCGCGGCAGGAGCATAGTAAAAAAAGATTGATAATTAATGTTTCAACGAAGTATCATTATACGTCTGGTCTATAAGCTCGCCGGGCGAAACGGTTTTATTATCGACGCGGTAACGTCCGTGTCGTTTGAGCCTCGAAAGTCGTTCGAATAATTACGAGCGGCACAGTGACGCGCGTAGAGAAAAATTGCGCGGGTGTGGGGGAGGGCGCACGTCGTCGTTCGCGAATCGAAAGAGAAAATAATTATTAATCCCGGGCGAAGTTGTCACCGTCCAATGTTTCTGCAGGCCATAATGAGACACGAGCGTGGAACTTGCGAAACGAGATTCGAATGCTCCGTTATTAATTCAATCCGTGAAACAGAGAGTTTATCAGGGCCGTGCGTTAATTGCTAACGGCGGATGGAACGAATTGAAGTTTAGTTACGTCGGAACGCTGATTATCTCTGAAACGGGATCGACCATTTCGATGCTGATTATTGGATTATAATTTCTGCCGGTGCGTCGCACTATGATGTAACCCCCGTGTGTCGTTTCAAGCCTTCGACGTCCAACGTCGATTTCTGCGTCGGCTTGTTGATTCGGCGTATTGGTATACATGCACACAAGGCACACAATACGTTTAAAAGTTTACAATATATAATAGAATGTACAACGACGTATATTTAGAAGGAACACCGAGGTACACCGTAAACAGCACATCAGAAGCACAACACGTCGACGCGGCACGTCTATAATATATGATATATAATAGAATATAATATACATACATACATATATATATGTATATTTTATATATCGAGAATGTATATACATATGTATGTATACACACGCAAAATCCCACGCATCTCGTATACATACGAGTATTCATGGTGGTAAATGTAACGACGAGACATCTATGTCCTTACACACGTGTGTATATGTATAGGTGATCATGTACATATACCGTATACACATGCGAGCATAGCTGCATGCAACAGCCAGAAACGCGACCAGCGGAATCGAATCTTTTAGAGTTAAGTGCTCGAGTGCTCGGATAAAAGCATATTACGATCGAACGTTCGGATTCATTTATTTCTGTGTCCTGCGAGTCGATTTCGCGTGAAATTATCATCGAAAAGAGTGCCCGGATTGATTCGCTTCGTCCGCCGCGGAATAACAACACCGCTCGATTTTCTACGCAACAACGTGTTCGCGAACGAACGTTTCCAATTCCGTGAGAATTCGTCGCGTTCGCGGGGTAGATGGAAAGGGTGATCGGACGTTGGATGAATTTCATTCGTCGTAATATCTTAATCGAGTGACGAAGCAATAATACCGACGGAATTTTCTTTCCGAAACTCATTACAGAATCCGATGCATTGTTCTTCACGGATTGGCTCCGAGCTTTATGCGATTATCGAAAAGCGTTGTACAATGCGTTCCGCTATATAGTCCCCGGTGGAAACTCGCTGCAGATATACTAGGGCTTGACGGAATCCTCGATAAAACGAAGGGTAAAAGGTAAATGGAGACGAGAGAGAGAGAGAGAGAGATAAAAAAAAGAACTTACCGACACCGGTGTAGGCTTGCATTCCGGGATACGCGGCGGCATGCTGGAGTGCCGCCTCCCCGTTGGGCAGCCCTTGTGCTGAAATGGACAGATGGAGGCCATCTACACTTCAGTAAGCTCAGCTCTTATCGGGGACAGACCTACGTCTAAGGCCCCTCTCGCAATACTGACCAATCGATAGCGCACGCTATCCTACATTCTTGGATATCTTTAGAATTACACCGACAATTTCACGCGACAAAACTTCCTCGGAAACGCAAATTGATTTTACTTGGAACCAGTCAACGTGTTAAACGAAACGTAGAAATGGGGCAAATCATTAGAATGAGCTATGTCGATACCGTTCACGGACTGATTTTTTATTATTGCTGCGGATCTTTATGCAAAATGAAAACTTCCTACTTGAATTGCGACAAGCTGGGGTGAAATAAATATTAAATTTCTTGTTGGGTATGTTTAATACGTCGAAAATATAATATGGCAGTAATTAAAATTCTTCAAATATTTTCAATGTCAAAACTTAGACCTACCCATTTGTATCATAAGTGCATAAAATCCGCAGTCTAGTGATTACATTGAGATGCTGGGTGGAGAACTGTCATATGAATTGGTTTTCAGTAATAAACTGTTTACTAAATTGGTTTTCAATAGTAAAAGTGACTATTGAATTGATCTTCAGTTTCTCTAGGCAGAATCATATATTAAAAAATCTGAATCATCAACAGATTATGGTAACATCTGTAACATCATGCATCGTCGATCATACAGAAAGACGATTAGGTATCGGTTCTGAAATGTTAAGACGATAAAAACACTAGTTTTTAAACATCCAGTTCCAATAGTTAGCCCAATCCTTTTTTTAATTTTGTCAATCAGTTGCTAAAAGGTTGTATAATCTCCACGTGCATCATTATTGATTTTTTAAAGTTAGTAAACCGACCTCTCCCTTAAGACCCTTTCAAAACATTTCAATTTCTAATCTATTTCAATTATAAATTGAAAATATCTGTCGTAAAAATTATATATTTCATTCAATTTTGAAAATACAAATTGGGCCAATTCATGTTTCTGTTGTACCTGCTAATTTTCGTATAAATATACAAACAACGTAACAAATATAGTAAAAAGAGCGCGAAGACTTGGTTTACTACAATTTCGTACAAGTAAACGAAGTAGAACACGAGAAACGGAACACAATAAACTGCAATGAAACATGATGCTGAGAGCTGATCAATATCAGCAGTGCATTAATTACTATTGAAGGTATCCGGTAAACACGATGCTTAAATATTCACAATTTTCACGAATTTACCAATTAGTTTTTGTATGAAATTTTAAAAACAATAACATACAAATATTGAACAATCTATTTGAAATTCTGTATTTCAATTGCAATTTATATTCGATGCATAAAAATACGCGACAAAACGCCGTAGAAAACGCCGAGAAAATGTCGAATATTAACATAAAGGTTAAATAATATTATTCGCGAGATCCTCAATAAATAAACCAAAGTGTAGAGTACACCGCAGTATCATCGCATGGCGTGTCAAATCAACGCAAACCCTCGCCGAACAATAATATCATTAACTCTACTCATTCATCTGTGACTGGTCCAAAAACCCGTAAAGAATAGTCATTCGTAACGCGAACAACCCCCTCAGCATTACCGTCACGCGAAAAATTTCGTCTACGGAAAGCGTGCGATTGAAAAATCAATGTTCGTAGTTTCGCGTCTACGATCGTTTGTTCTTTTTTCGGAAAAAAATGCAAACTTTTCGCGTAGGTTGGCGGCGTAGAATCGAAGTGCGAGGGCGAGGTTACTTGGTTATCGCCGGAAACGCAGAATAATACAGTCCAGCGTCGATTGGCCGAGCATTGCGCAGGGGCGGCACACTGCGCCTGAGTTGATACTCACGTCCCGCGTAGGTCTGCGGTATCCCGTTGGTGTAGACACCTGGATCCGAACCTGCCTGACCGGTAGGTTGTGCAGCCATGTTGAAATTCGGCATCGTTGGTGACGGTAACGACGGTATCGCCCCGTTAACCGGCTGTCCTGTACCGGTACCTATGAGCAAACCTGATCAGTACACATCGGTCACCCTCTTGCTCTTACAACATCGACCTCGGTCACCCTGTCCCGGCGCGCGGCGCGGCATGATCGGATCGGAAATGCTCACGGCGTCTGTCTAACGTTTAGCTAGTTGCCCTCTCCTCTGTACATCCTGTCAACCGATTTACGGTATATACCGTATAATTGGTAGGACGCCGGAAACGGGTTTACGCGTGATCCGTACGCCTCGCGCCGTATTTGAGGATCCGTATGATCCGCAGATCGCGGGAATGTTGATCCGATCTTAGGACTAATAACGATTCGTGACAGACTAACGCCACGCGAATTGATCATTTGCCCTTCACAACTTGAACGTTTCAACATTGTAATTCTAGCTACACGAAGGACACTCGGGGAATCACTGGTCACCTAAAACCCTACTCTGGCCATTAATGGGGAGCTTGTGTATTTTAGTCTTTTGAATTTCGTAAATCGAAAGTATATTTGATAAACATGAAGTATAATATTAATATTTGATCCCGGAATTGCAGACTAAACTTCTAGGTCAGCTTTCGTGCTGTAAGTATCGCGGAACTTGAGAAGAATTTATCCAGAAATCGTTTATTTCTAGAAACTTGTGTGAATGTACCTCTGGGTTTGCTAGAAAGTCATCGTCATGTGTCTACATAATTGACAGAAATTTAGAAATATATGAATAATAAATTCATATTTATATCACAGAGCCTGCGAATCGAAACAATATTGAATACTGAGTAACAAATTGCTGGTACATGGGGTAGAAGATTAATGATTACTGAGATATTCTTTAGTTAATCTTTAACGTAACTCCTGCTTAAAATATGCTCAACACAAGTGTGCAGGACAAACGTTCAAGTATGTCTTCTTTCGATATTAATTTCCGATTGAAACATTTTTTTGCATAACAAACAGTATATGAATAAATTTATTTATAATTAAGTAATACTTGACAGCGTGATCTCTAACATTTTAGAACAATAAATGTGTTTAGAATAATAAATTATAATGGTTTGAATTCGTTCTAACCGATTGTACTATGGAAGAAAAATATTAATTGTTCTTTAAAATGTCGCTCGTGAATTGACCTATAGAAACACAATTTGCATAATTTGTAAACTCTTTTCCGGAACAAATCTGTGAGTGACTGCATGTCGGAACGTTTGCGGAGAGCCGATTTCCGCGGTTACTCGACTCGTGTATATACCATTCGGCCCTCCCTTTTTCCACTTTGTGTGCGCGTTCGCGAATCACGGAAGCGGGGGGGATAGGGAAACTGAGCGAATCTGGTGCGAGCAAGACAGAGGAGAGAGCCGAAGGGTAGGGTGGTAGGTGTAGGCGAAGAAAGAACTATGCTTTTTGGCTTTCCTCCTTCCCGTTCGGGCGAGTTTTCGATAAAGTTTCGCGGTACTGGCAATATCTTTCGTCCGAGTCACGCTCGGTGAAAATGTTGTATTGATTTACGAGCCGGTTATAAGCCAACCGACTGTACGCTGCTGCTGCTGCAGCTACGAGGTTCGCGAGGAACAAAACGGGAGGGCGGGATGAAAGGGGAAAGATAAAGAAAGAGTTTTGCGTCGGTAAAACGGAGCAATTGCCCGGCAGAGTGTACATATGTGTGTATGTGCGCTTCCGAACTCGCTCCTCCTCTACCCCCATCCCTCGCCCGAATGTTTTTCCGGAAATCAACCGACTAGCCGATTCCTCCTCGCCCTCTCGATACGAATGTTGCGTAATGGGGGCCAGGAGAGGGTGTTTGTACTATACTTTCTAGCTATCAATGATATCGGCGATCAAAGCATGCAACGATCGTGCTTGCGATTTTTACCGGGACCGCTTTTCGCTGCCCGTTTCGAATGTAAATGGCGAAACGCTGTCGAAGACACAAAGAACTTACCGGAAGTCGGTGGGACCACGGGGTTCGGCATGCCATTTAACGCGTGCGGCAATTGTCCGGTGGCTAACGCCGCCATCGGGTTGATGTACGTCCCCTGTGCTGTCGCAGCAGCCATGAGAGCCGCTTGCTGCTGTAAATAGATTTTCTATGTCGAATGCGTTTGCGTGGGAACATCATATAGTATCGATTAAACCCATAATATTCGACTTCTGCTCCCCGAAATGAGCTGGCGTTTGAAATCGGTTACCTACGCCTATGACGGACACAAAAAACTTATAAATTGAGATTTCTACAAATTTTTAAAATTTACCCTTGCGTACACAAAATTTTTACAAATCAACGGTTTAATTAAAGTCAATTCTTTATTATGAATTGAACGAATCACAAACAAATCTAGCTTTGAAGTGAACGAATAGGATGTGTGCTTCTTCCTTTTTGAAAATTACAATTGTTCAAATGTGTCAGTTATTTAAACCGGAAACTTTCATATTGACCATTAAAATTGTTCGTTTTCTGTTTCCGAAAAAGGACTACGGCGGGTATGAAAAAACTTCTATGACATGTAGATCGTATCAAAAATAACTATACAGATTGTCTATCATATGGATTTTTTGGTTTTCAAAATATGTTGCGTACCGCTTCTGAAAATGTTATTTCGAGAAAAATAGGTGTAAAGTTATGAAAGCTGTTGCTACATATAATGAATGATCAAATCATTGATACTAGACTTTTTTTAAATTTATAGTTTTATGTAGCATCAACTGCTAGATTATTAGCGACATCGCAAAATAAGTAAGGGTATATTACATTATTTGATTGTTTGAATGTAAAGTCTTAATATTGAATCACTGTAGGTTTATTAGGTTGGCAACTAAGTTCGCGACCTCCACAGTTTCTCAGACAAAGTCATTTTTATATATTTTTTAAGCACGACAAGTATAGGGCTTTCGCATGAAAATGTTATGGGGAGATCAGATTTTTCTGTGTCTACGTAGACGTAGGTAACCCGATAATATAACATTCTGCGCGTTTTCCGTTTCGTTGTTTGAAATACTTTGAGAGAAACAAGAAATTCCGTCTCCTATTACCGTTGCGCGGCGTTAACAGAGCATTATCGAATGTCGTCGATAATTTCTAACAAGACAGAAACTATTACAGGTTGTGATTCGTGATAACGAGGGCAACCAGACGGTAATGTGGTAACGCGAGAACCATTAACGGTAATGTGACCCACCTGAGCATAAGCGCCGTAAGCGCCGAACTGATTGAAGACAAAAGGGTGAAGGAGTCCCATGTTCCCGGCCATTTGCTGCATGCGTCTGTAGTGTCTGTCTTTCTCAGTATCTGCAAATTTTACCACTAAGCTGGATGACGCACCCTGAAACACACATTTATTATTTACATTAATTGAGCCCTCGTTGAATCCTACAACGTAATTATTTATTTGCAACATTTATGTATTTCAGGTACGCATTACGAATTATGCATAATTACTGCAACTTTAAAATGTTCTCTTACGAACACTTATTTCAGTCATTCACTCAGCACGTTAGAATTTATTATATTTCTCACTATGTCTATATTAATGTGGGATCTTTAAAAAACGGAAAGAATCACGCACATTAATAATAATAATATTATAGTGTTCTAAATATGATCTTACTATTCTAAAAATACTTTATTTTCGAAATCTTGCAAATTTTATACAAAATCAAAATTGTATCCATCAATTGCAAGATAAATCATAATTGATTCTTCGAGTAACAAACAATTTACTACATTTATTATCGAAGCACAATGCTAATATAATACAAATAAAACAATAAATATAATATGAATAAATGATTCACATTTGATTCACCCATTTATTTGTATTATATTACGATAATATGAATTTACTAAATGTAATATATTGTTCTAAATGAATCGTTTCAGATTCATTCATTTATCAGTAGATTGAAAAATTTCACACATGGCACTATACTTTACTAGAAAGATTACGACAAATGGTATTGGCTCAGTGGTGGCTGTGGAGAATTGACTTCAGGATTTATTGTATCATGATCATATTTTTCGCGATACAAATTGCCGTTCTGTGACAAGCACGAGTTCGAAATTCAGGTTCAGATATTCCTGCCCGACGTCTCGCTTTGTAATTTTCATGAGACGAAGTGGCACAAGTTGCAATAGGATTACTTCCACCGAGCCAATGCTACCATCATTTTCTAAAATCTCGTATTTTTCCGGCAAAGTGTACAGTTCTGCTGCGTTATAAATTTATGTGCTTGTGCGAAATTTTATAATGATCTTACGTTGACTGTGAATGAAATTGAAGGGTAAATCCAGCTTAAAGATATTTTGGTTAATGCAATTTCGTGATATAAGCTCTTTATTCACTTTCTGTTCTTTTATTTTATTATAGGACGACGTGGAATGGGTTTCATGGAAAAAACTTTGTCGTATGAGCTCCATTTATTGCAACAACCTAATATTTAAAAAAATAGTTTTTGGCATTTTTATCCTTTGAACCTTTCGATTAATTATCAGAGGATTTAAATTGATTGCATAAAATATGTAAATTTGACATATCTATATTATCTATAATATAATAAAAATAAATTTAGTTATAATCCTTGAAGAAATAGGTAACAAAGTGAAGAAGCATTATCCGAAATCGATAAGCCAATTAATTATTTAATAATGGTTACATTTTTTCTGTAAGTTATACCGAAAAATAATAATTTTGTACTTCAAGAGTTCCCTTCTCTAACGCAGACGGTCTAGTGTTATATTACCAAGGGTTAGAAAAAGATTGATAAAAATCACTTGCTTCCATTGTCGTTAGAGGAGAATTTTGTCGCAAGGAAAAACATTTTAGTAGTGCGCGTTTCGGAACGTGGAAAAATCTTCCTCTTAAGACGTTTACGAAGACATGTACCTAAGGCGATGACAGTCTCGTCACACCTAAATTTTAAATGGAAAGGCAACAGGTGGCCAGTGGCCATTGTGGCTACAGGGAAAAGCACAGCTTTTGAGCTTCTGACGATATATTATATTCACGTCATCAATGCAAATGTTGGGCGTGTCTGCGCGAGTTTATATAAGGATGGTAATATTGTAACCTGTTGACGCGTTCGCTGAGATTTTAGTTCTTGTAATATCGCTATGAATTATTCTCTTCATTATTTCTTCAACGTTGTCCTTACAAATATAAGTGACATTTAATTATTATTAATGCTTCGTAAAACTTCTATCGATTCATCCAATATTTTCCTTGTAATTCACGTGAAATTATGGTGCAATTAGTAACGGGTTCGTTCCACATGAAAAAATAAGCCCGTACTACACAATAAACCCTTTTCGCTTGATCCTCGTTTTTCGAAAAATTGAATTGGGAATTTTGTCGAGTTACACGTGCGCTTGGTTAACTCCCGACTGAATGCGCGCGGTATAATCGATAGGAGGTTATTCTACATGTGAAAATAAGTAAAAAATGTAGAATAAAATTGTTTCGTTTAAAACCTTGTTTGCCAGGAAATCCAATTTAAAAATTTGTCAAGCACACCGGCAGTCGACTAAATCCCAACGGAACATGTTCAAACTGAATTTTTCAGAAAATGAAGCCTCGAACAAAAGCTCCCCATTCTACATTCCTGACTTATTTTCATACGTATAATAACCCGCAGTCGATTCTATCTACATTTAGTTAGGAGTTGGCCAAGTGTACGTGTGCTTGACAAATATTTAATTTTGATTTCCTCGAAAACGAAGTTCCGAGTGAACAAATTTGACTATATGCTCCCAACTTTTTTTTTATTGCGTAGAATTCTCCCGCGGACATGTTTTAACTATGTGCGAAGCTCATCGCAATTGAGACTGTTCAAGCAATTTGAAAATTTTCTGGATAAATTGTTTCGTTCTGGCAGAATCATCATTTAACTAATTAAATTTACAGGATGTGCCCAAAATCGTAGTACGAAGAAACACTGTATATGTAAAGCTCATCAAACTTAACACATCGTGTTCCAGTAATCCGAAAGTTTTAATTTTTCGAGATAAATTGTTTTGGCTGAAATTTTCGCAATTTGAACGGAGGCACGTTTGTCTGTTTAGTATTATGATCCTACAGGTTTACGAATGAACGGCATGCGCGGTAACATGTGTAACATGTTTGCCGACGCCAGTCAGGTATTAAATGGAACAGGATGATCCAAAAATTGTTCGAATCGATTGTCCGTGTATTTTAATCAGCAACGATTTCGCAGCGAGCGATATCAACGCTGCCACTCTGCACGCCGGTTATTGCATTCGCCACGAAAAATGCTTTTGTTATTACTATTTTCGTTTTACTTTGGACCCGTTACCGGAAACGTAGAGCTGACATTTGTGAAATATTTTACGAGTTCATCTGTTTTTTAAATCTTTGAACAGCGCCGTTACATATCACCGGCGAAACGACCTCCTATAAAAATTTGCAGATTTGATGGAATAGAGATGTAGCCATCGCGTAAAAGTTCGTTTGGTGAGACTTGTTAAATGAAAATAAATTGAAATACCTTGCGCCGTTAGTAGTAATGTCTCCAGTCACTTAATCGACGACATTTTGTTGTATAAAAATAAAGATTCTACGTATCAATCGACTAGAATGTTTATTGTGAAATATTGCGTCCTTGCCAACGAGTTTTCAGGTGTTTATTATGCTTTTTTAGTGATTTTGATTTGAATGTTAGTACAAAATTGGTCCACGGTTAGTGAATAAATTGATCTATTTATTCCACATTTTCATTTTCAACTATCAAGCAGAGTTGGGCATTAATCAATTAAAATTTTAACCAAGATTGATTGATTAATGCGTACGATTAAAAAAAAGCTAATCATTGAAAAATCGACGATTGATTCAATCGAAGTTAATCGTCAATCGTTAATTAAAAAAAGAAATCGTCGAAAAATCGGAGACTGATTTAATCAATTGTTCAAGTTAATCGCCACACGATCTATCCATAAATTATGATAAGGGACGAGAGAGAGACAGAGCGCGGAGATGGAGAATTGACAGATATATTAGGTGAAGTAAAAAGTTTTGAGACGATGAACTTACAAAATGAAGCGAAAAACGCTCGGAACTTTTTACTTCACCTAATATATCTCAACAAAAACTCAGTTTACATTTTTTTCAGTATGCATATAGTTTTGATTCCGTATTTCATTCTAAAATTTCAGCAGTTAATCATTAATCAATTATCCGATTGACGATTACAATTGAAAAGAATGTAATCGCCAACTGCAATTAACGACTAAAGTAGGAGTTCAATTGTTAATTGCGTTTAACGATTGAAGTAGAAATTAAGCCGCTATCGAATTTTTCAAACATTTTTGAAACTACAAAATATTTGCAAGTTTGTTTAATGTGGTCGTCGCTCGAAATCCTTGAACAATCACCAGGAAATTCTGTTGTTTAGGGACTCTAATATTAATTAACGCCAGTTATGTAAATTTAGGTATCAATATACACAGGGCGTGGTCGCCACGATGATGCAACCGTGTATGACGTCAATGTTACCTGAATGAATAGAGTGAAATTTTTTTACCTGGGGTTTTGTTTCAGCGGATAACAACGGGAAAGTTATCCTATACTGCTTACAATAAGTAGAAACAATGAAAAATAGACAGATATGCCAATCAATTCATTGGAAAGCACGAAAACGTAGCGATTTTTAACCGAGTTCTCTCGAAAACGAACCACGGACAAAAGAAGCGCATTCTATGTTTTGAATTTAGTTTTACACGAGGAATTACCTTTTATCCAGCCATACCAATATTGCGGGTGTTTCGTGCGAGAATTGAAAAACAGGATTTAGGGTAGGTAGATAGAATATCAGCGTTAGCCAATTCACATCGTTTGTTAAAGAAAATATGTAGCTCTAGAAAAATTTCTTTTGTTTTAAACAAAGTGTATAATCGTATATAGAACATCCAAAAATGATTATAAATTGATTATCCTATTGCTACTGAATAAAAAGATATGGAATTTCTTTACTAAAGACCGCCATTTTCCTTTCCCAGGCTGACGTTAAACTAATTGCTACTTGGGATTGGCAATTCTAATTGCTTTCTTAATGGTAATTCTTTATTTTGAGGATATGCAAGTTTTTTTTTAGTATTTTCATAGGAGTCATGGTTACTGTGTTATAATTTTTGAAAAGTCTATTTAGAATCACTATTTTACAAATATGCGTGTTTTTTTATACTCAGCAAAACTAATTATAATGCTTGTGCAACGTTGGGATGTTTCTGCTGAAAGTAACATGTGTGTCTGACTCATAAACGCCATTTCTACTTGCAGCACAGGCAGTGGTGAGATATTACGATACGGTTTTATGATCGTTTACTTGCGAATTAAACGTGATGCAAAAAACTGAGCTATAGTATAATAATTACAATTTTGGTAAATCAAAAAATATCTAAAGTGTTTGTGGTTTGATTATGATGCTTTGTAGAAGTATGAGATATATGGTTAGTAGTATTATAATACGAGACACAGAAATGAGTAAATCGAATAGTAATTAATAATTAGAAATCATTTTAATTTCTAGTACAATAACTTGTGTGTTCGCATTAATTTTAACAAATTCGGTATTTAGACTGCGAATTTTTCGAAAAATTGTTCAAATCAACTGTAAGAAATTGAAATTAAATGGGAGTATACATATAATTCCTCTTTTAATCATCTTAAGGAGTCGAAAATAATATAACAATATCCTGAAGTTATTTTAATGTTTTTTTAGTTTTGTATTTGACCTATTCCTTTTACCATAAATGCGTAAGATCCGCAATCAACTCGTATTCTCGTACCTCCTCGTTAAAATGAATTTTTGTAAGATCGAGATAAAAGGTAAGTATTAAAAGTATGCTATTTTCAAATTCGCGACAAGCGTGAATGAATGACTCGAAGTAAAAGGTTTTCTCATTGGTATCGGCGGAACGCATTTTCATTAGCATTTTATGCAAAGCACCGTCGAGCCGGCGCGGCGTTCATGCGTGCGAACGTCGAATGCAATCTGCGTTCCATGAATTGTGTTCCGAAAAGGCTTCCTTGAGGAAAAGAGAGAGCCGCCTGGCCCGCGATTATTAGAAGTTTCGTTTACTGCCAAGTCGAATATGACCAAACGCGCGAATAACTGCGGCGCACCACGGGAACCAGCATCCGCCCACAGTTTACAAGGCATAAAAGTTATGCAGGTTTCATGGTTGGATACAACTTTCCACATTACGGTAACTAATATCAAGAGTACCTGTGAAACTCATACCTGTTGTTTCCTTCCACTCACGGGCGAAACCTTAAAAAAGTATTGGAGTCAAGATACCTTGAACTTTAACGTTATTATTAAAACAAATTTAATATTGAGCGAACCTTGCATGTATACCGACGATTGCGGTAATTCAAGACACATGTTCATCTTAATATTACATCCTGTAACTTCGCAATTTTTTGCCTTTACAGCATCACTTGTTATCCTTAGAAAATATTTAATGTGAGAATCAATTATACACAGATCCACAAAAGTGTTCATACACGCAGTTAAAATTTGTTTAATGTTACTGTTGATTTTTTATCATATTATATTATTATTAGGTTGTAACATAAATACATTCGATTACAGGTAAAAGTGTGTGTGTATTTCTTATTTGTACCACCAAGAATCTCATAATGAATAAAACCTTTTCTTAATTTGATTTTTATAAGAATCCAAATTTCTATGAAGACTCACTAACTTCAACAGGCGTTATAAACAGCAGGAACTTGTGTATAAATGATGCACTACAGAATGAGACTGGAGGTAGTTCAGCAAAGTCTTTACGATCAAAATTTCAATAATCTTACAAAAGTTAGTCAGGGTATACCGTCGATGTAGATACTGGTAGAATTGTTTTTGTTGAAATAAAACAGTCCTGAAATGAAAACTCAGGATCCAAGAATGCCGGTACATACAATGTCCTGAAATGAAAACTCAGGATCCAAGAATGCCGGTACATACAATGTTGCGAATTGTGTATGGTGGTGCGCGTCACCTCGAAGTGACGATCGGTGGTCGAAATGACGATCAGCAGCCGAAGCGACGATCGAGTCGCGAGACGAGAGTTCAGTTCGACGAAAGCGTCGGTATAGGCAGGACATACCTGGTAGTAGTCATTTTTATAATAAAGTTCTTTAGTTACCATTTTTCACTAGACTGTGTTTTATTCCACTGAATATACCTTAACAGGTTATGGGCCCAGTGTAATCTAGTGAAAAAAGTGGTGTTGAAAGCAAGTGATATAACTGTTATAGTGCAGAGTGTGTGAGGAAAAATGGAAGGTACACATCTGAAAATCGAGAAGCTGAGGGACAAGGACAATTGGCAGCAATGGCGTTTTATTATACGTACATTGTTGGAGGAGGATGACAATATGCTTGACGTATGCGAAGAGAGGCTAGTTCGTCCGGCGATAAATGATGAAAATTACGAAGCAAAACTGAAGAGTTTTTTGAAGGCAGACAAGGCTGCAAGAAAATTAATTGTCACGACAGTGGAGAAGAAACCATTGGATTTGTTGTTAAGCTGCACAACTGCCAGGGAAATGTGGAAGAAGCTGAACGCTGTGTACGACATGAAGTCGGAGGAAAATCTGTCATTGGTACAAAAACAGTTTTTTGATTTTAAGTGGGAAGAAAGTGAGAACGTTACACACAACTTGTCAAAAGTCGAGCAGTTGGCTTCAAAAATGAAGAGTTTGGGTAGTCAAGTTCCAGATTCAATGCTCGTGACACGCATTTTATGTACACTGCCGAAGAGATTTAACCATTTTCATAGTGCGTGGGATTCTGTTGAGGAAGCAAAGAAAAATCTTGAAAACCTAACAGCGAGATTGATGTCTGAAGAGATGAGGCTAGAAGAACAATCTGCTGAGAAAGAAACGGTAGCGTTAGTGACGAAATCAAGATTTGAAAAGAAGCCGTTTAAATCGAGTGATAATAATCATACGAACAAAAATGTAGATATGATTTGCTATGGTTGTGGCAGGAAAGGACACAAGAAGCAAGATTGTGTTGGCTGTTTTACGTGCGGTTCAAGAAATCATCTAAGCAGGAATTGCTTTAAAAGAAGAAATGACTTCAGAGAGAGGCCAAATATGCAGAGGACCAATTCGAATCAAGGACGGCGCAATTCAACGGAAAGGCAGGCGTTTTTGGGGAGCTGCAACATGGAGCAGGACAATGATTTTTGGCTGATCGACTCAGGAGCAACGGACCATATGACGTACCAACGAGGGTTGTTTTGTGAATTAGAGGAGTTCGAGGTACCATTAAAAGTAAGAATAGGCAACGGCGAAAATATTTCTGCGCATGGTAAAGGTAAGATAGAGATTGAAACGTACGTGAATGGTGAATGGATTGAAGGTATGATGCATGAGGTATTGTTTGTACCGGAATTAAAGCAAAATTTGTTTTCTGTTAAAGTTGTTGCGAAAAAAGGCGTTAATTTCTCTATTACTAATTGTGGAAAGAACTGTCTGTTCACGCGTAATGGAATAGTCATAGCGACAGGCACTGATAGTGGTAATTTATATAAAATTAATTTGCGCGTCATATTGCCGAGAAAATGTAATCTAATCGAAAAGGTCGACAAAAATTTAAAGTTGGATAAGTCGGGTTCATTGCAATTATGGCATGAGCGTTTGTGTCATCAAAATAAAAGGCACGTGAAAAGTTTTTTGCAAAACGTGGGTATAAATGTGAATGCTTCGAATGAGAATGATGTGTGTGAAGGCTGTGCTTACGGGAAGCAACATAGATTAAGTTTTCATGAGAATTCTGAACGCGCTAAAAATCCTCGCGAAATTGTACATGCTGATGTGTGTGGGCCTATGGAACAAGAGTCGATGGGTAGAAAATTATATTTTGTAATTTTCAAGGACGATTTTTCGAGATTTAGAACAATCTATTTTATTCGACATAAATCGGAAGTAATTGACAAATTAAAAATATATTGTAACGAGATTGAAAATCAATTTAACGAGAATATAAAAGTGTTTCACACAGACGGTGGAAGAGAATTCAAGAATAGAGAGGTCAAAGATTTTTTGGACAGTAAAGGCATAAAACATACGATAAATGTTCCATATACACCTGAGCAGAATGGTATCGCGGAGCGGGAAAACCGTATTGTGGTAGAAGCAGCGAGATCAATGATTTACTCTAAGTCGGGAATTTCTTTGTCGTTGTGGGCGGAAGCAATGAACACCGCCGTGTTTGTAATTAATAGAACAGGTCCGACTAAAGAAGGGAATAAATCTCCTTACGAGTTATGGTATGGAAAAGTCGCGAACATTAATAATTTAAAAGTTTTTGGAACTGAGTGCTATGTTCACGTACCTGTGGAGAAAAGGAGAAAGTTGGATAAGAAGGCGTTAAAAGGGTTTCTTGTTGGATACATTGAGAACTGCAAAGGTTATCGTATTTTTGTTCCGGGCTTGAGAAATGTAATTCTAAGTCGTGATGTTATATTTAAATTAGAAAAGGTATGCTCAAATGAAGTGATTGTTACTAATTCAAAAGAAAATAATGAGGCTAGTAGTTCAGTTGAAGATAATCACGAAAGAGTGAATAATAGTACCGAGCAAAAAGATGTAAGAGAACTACGCGATAGACGACTTATTAAACGTACTGACTTTTATGGGTGCCCGATTACATTTATGGCAGAAGTGTTACCTGAAAATTATAATGATGCAATTAACTCTAATGAAAGAGATAAATGGATGGAAGCTATGCAGGATGAGATTAACTCTTTGAATGAAAATAAAACTTGGATACTCGTAGAAAAACCGGAGAAGCAGAAGGTTATTGGTAGTAGGTGGGTTTACGTAAAGAAATTTAATGAAGATAGCACAATACGTTTCAAAGCGCGATTAGTTATTAAAGGTTATTCACAAAAGGAAGGGATAGATTATAAAGAGACATTTAGCCCTGTTGCTCGTTTTGATACGGTTAGATTTTTGTTGAGCATTGCAGCTCATGATGGATTATATCTCGGACAGTTTGATATAAAAACGGCATTTTTATATGGAGATTTGGAAGAAAATATCTATATGATGCAACCGGAAGGGTTTAACGATGGGACAGTGCGGGTTTGTAAACTATTAAAGAGTCTTTACGGGTTAAAACAAGCTCCAAGGTGTTGGACTGAACACTTCTCAAGTTTTCTCAAAAAGTTCGGGTTTCATCAAAGCTCAGCTGATCCTTGTTTTCATATTTACAAAGAAGGTAACCAAAAAATGTATTTGGTTATTTATGTAGATGATGGGCTTTTAGCAACTTCGCAGGATTGCTTAATAGATCAATTCCTTACTGAATTAGCTAAAGAATTTAAAATAACTAGTACGAAAGAAGTAACGAATTTCTTAGGCGGAGAAATTATTAGATTAAAGGATGGTTCTATTTTTATACACCAGGCAAAATATATCGAAAGTGTTTTACGAAAATTTAATTTATGGGAAGCAAATAGTGTCTGTACTCCAATAGAGACAAGTTGGGATGCTGGTAATTTAGAAGGGAATAATTTTAAAGCGCCATATAGGGAGGCTGTTGGTAGCCTTATGTATCTTCAGGTATTTAGCCGGCCTGATATAAGCTATGCCGTAAATATTGCTTCGAGAGCACTAGAAAAACCAAGCGAAGGGCATTGGCTACTTGTTAAGCGAATACTAAGATACCTCAAAGGTACTGTAGAATTAGGATTACTTTATACTAAAGGCGGTAATTTTAAGGTGTATAGTGACGCAGATTATGCGGGAGACAAAGAGACACGTAAATCAACGTCGGGTATCGTGTGTCAATACGCGCATGCAGCCATCTCATGGCAGAGTAAGAGGCAACAATGTGTATCATTGTCTACAACAGAAGCCGAATATGTTAGTGCAGCATCAGCTGTTAAAGAGACGGTCTGGTTAAAGAAATTGTTCCGTGAATGCGAAATTAATGTACATTACACATTATTGGTAGACAATATGAGTGCGATCAAATTAATAAAAAATCCGGAGTTTCACCAGAGAAGCAAACATATCGATGTGAAATATCATTTCATACGTGATCTGTATAACAAAAGCGAAATTGATATAAAATATGTTAAAACTGATGAGCAGTTAGCTGATATTTTTACGAAAGCATTATGTAAACCGCGTTTTGTATATTTGGTAAAGAAATTAGGAATTATAAGTAGGAGAGATATTGGGAACTACTGCTAATCTACTGTAAATCTTTTTGGATGTTGGGCTTTAGGGAGAGTGTTGAAATAAAGCTCAAACCCAAAAATGTTAGGGTGTCGCCTTTGCTCGTACAAACAAAACGATTTGGGAAAAAACCCGGGAACTGCGGAAACGGCAAATTTTTGGATTTTGAGTTTTAGGGAGAGTGTTGAAATAAAACAGTCCTGAAATGAAAACTCAGGATCCAAGAATGCCGGTACATACAATGTCCTGAAATGAAAACTCAGGATCCAAGAATGCCGGTACATACAATGTTGCGAATTGTGTATGGTGGTGCGCGTCACCTCGAAGTGACGATCGGTGGTCGAAATGACGATCAGCAGCCGAAGCGACGATCGAGTCGCGAGACGAGAGTTCAGTTCGACGAAAGCGTCGGTATAGGCAGGACATACCTGGTAGTAGTCATTTTTATAATAAAGTTCTTTAGTTACCATTTTTCACTAGACTGTGTTTTATTCCACTGAATATACCTTAACAGTTTTCACTATCCAATCGAATTATAGATGATACATATATTCTCTCCAAACCAGCAAGAACAAAAAATTTGATATCAAATTCGCATATTCCTAACAATCAAGTTCCAATAAAACAGCGCGTAACAAATACTCTTTCGACCATCCTGTACCCTAGGTAGGCACTTTATCTGCAGCCCCGTCGGTTCGCGCATTCCAATCATAGTAAAACGAAACGAGGAAATATAAATGAACGACGCGAGCCGACGCGACGCGCCGCGGCGCGGTGCGGCGAGAGCGGAGAGCGAGCGTCGGCTTATAAGCGTTTCACCGTGACAAAACCAGTGAACAAGAAAATTTTTCAGTCGCTTCGTTTGTTACAGCGACCCCCATTTTCTGGGGAACTCCGCAGAAGGAGGTTGGCGGCGTCGGCGTCGAGGTCATTGGCGAACCGGGGAAAATTCGCGCGCGGCAAAAAATATTCAGGGGCGCTCTCCTTCGTAAAGCCGAGAAAAATATCGACAGGTCGCGAAGAGAGAGAAAGAGAGAGGATAGAGAGAACGAGTTAGAGAGAGAGAGAAAGCCGTAAAGAGGGAGATGACGTTTTGTATTCTCTCTACGAGCCGGAGCCGCTCGAACAACTCGTTATACGCGGTGAAAAGCATCGACGCGTGTTGTTGAGGAAAATAATTTGTCTCGCGTCGACAGCCTCGAAGCGTTGGAAGGCCTTCTCTCTGCGTACCGTCGGCGTCGCCGCTCGCGCGCCTGTCGGCCTGCTAAGTCGTGTAGCGTATGTGACATTTACGCGGTGGCACATATGTACATACACCCGATGCCGATGTACAGAGGCCAAGGGACCCCGCGGGGAGGGGGTAAGAAGGGTGCCGAGGTCGTATCAGAGCCAGTGAAGCCGAAGCCTCATTATTGGGGGATTACGGTTCATTAATTCCGATCCAACGTTCTGAACTACACGCGAAAAGAAAAAGCCACCCCAAGCGATATTGCCGGGAGAACGTTTGAAGCTTCTACTTTCCGGCTCGTTATGTTTATCCCGTACACGGCACTGTTTAGGTTGTCTTTTTAAAACTCGCAACACGAAAGCAGTCTTATTATACCGTAGTTTCGTCTATACTTATGTACGGATGCGTCCTTATATACCGGGTGGATCACCACATATTACCACTTCGATTTAACCGACAATCGTTATTCGTAACGGAAAATGTTTCACGTGAAGTTGAATGGTATCAAGAGATCATTAACTTTTATTTTAAAATGGAAGCATTTTTATTGCACCACCTAATGGATCTTGATATTCTTTTCAAGAAGGTGTTAACCTATTTATGTGAAAAAATCATGTTTCAATTTAAAACAAAAACATAATGACCTTCATATGTTCTCTACGCATCCACCTACAGAAAAACTATCGATGTAAGTGATGACAATTTCCACGATCATTTGCTATTTTACATTGTCTACTTTGCGATTAAAAATTAATTTTGTTCATATTACAGTTGCTTGAATGATAGTTCATAGAGACTTGTACGATCAAAAAGAATTGAAGAAATATGTACTAAATTTTGAGTCTGCAGTTTTGATTAAAATACTATAGCAATATAATATTGGTTTTTTGGGAGATAGAACGTACAAAACACGTTTCGGTTTCAGGAACCAGTAGAATAATATAAATTGTCGACGCATCAATACTGTGTTAGCAGATTACGTACTTTAAAATTATAGAGGTGATGAAAATGCAACTGATTATGAGACAATCTGTTCCTGTACTCCCTTGAGATTGCCAGTCTTTGAAAGAGACGTAGGTAGGTTCACAGAAGCGCGATAGTACTGCAGACTTGGCAATGGAATGAAGCAATTACCTACTCGATTGGAGGCTTTCCTGTTACCCGCGTCATCACACTTGCCAATTCGCCAGCTGGTAATTTCAATAGATACAACTGCAACCGCAAGACCCGCTGGAACGTTGATTGCTTCTTGCCCGTGTGATTCTGCATGGTAACAAAATGGACGGACTAACCCAAAAAATCAAAATTTCGGACTTGATAAACTAAATTTTGTGCGGATTTTTAGGACGCGGAAGATTTGAAGTAGTATTCACTGTGATACATTTGATCTTTCTATTTAACGATTCTATTAATTACATTACTTTGATATTGTGGGACCGTTTGGGGTTGATAGTCGACTCTTAACATAATGCTATATTTATGCTTTCCTCTCTGATTATCTCCTCTGTCCATAATTTTTTTCATTTTCCTTATTCATTTTAACTACATAACTATTGTATTGTATTATAAGTTATCTCAGTACGAATTAGATTGCAATTATGTTTTCATATGTTCTATGGTCTTAATATGGTCTTAATATGTTCTCATATTTCATGTTCACATATTTCTAAAATAAAAATCCAGTACAAATATTGTTATATCAAACCACGTTTATTTATGTTTCGTTCCTATATTCTTTCGTGTTCATATTAATGTTAGCATGAAACTAGAAATTTTATATACAACTTGGACAAATATGTGGAACATCTTTTGTGAACAATTCTGCGAGTTATTCTGTATGTTATATATACAGGTAGAATTATTAAACGCTGCAAATGAAAAAAGAAATTCCCGCCATTCTGTGTTTACCGCTTTAAAATACGAGAGTCCGAGAATCCGGCAAATGTTTCTTCTGTCAAACTTCCTCGTAATGAACGCACATATTTCCTCTCGAGGAAAATTGCTATTGGCACAACAATGCTGCAACTATATTCTGTTTGTAAAATATTTCTGGTGCACGACATTACATATATCGGATGAAACGGCGGGATGATTCTATATGAAAAAATAAGTTAAAAATATCGAATATATTATTCTCGTGTTAGGTAAATTTTTAAAAAATTATTATAATGCTCATTCGCTCCTTTGGTTAAAATAAAATAAAATTTTTACTTTTGCTATGAATACAATCTCCGTCCGAGATCCATCAAGGGTACTTCGATGAGAGAGGTCTCGTAGTTACAAGGGTAGCAGCACGAGGGGTTAAAGTGTAATCAATTCGCGAAGTTGTAAACCCTAGCCTTAATATTTTAATCTACGCCCGTAAAATGTATTTAGCTGCCGTGCTACGGTACATCGAACGTTATCGCAGATCGATATATTTTCCTCGGCAACGACCGCGTCCGAGCGGACGCTCGAGAGGGTTGTACTTTAATTTTCTCTAATTTCCATTTAATCAAGATAATAGCGATATTAAGAATCGTTCCGTAAGAACAACCATCCTTTTTGAAAGGGATAGAATTGTATCGGAGGACCTCCATGTCTCACGCTTGATCGCGTTTCTTTTTCTTCGACCGTACTTTTCCTTGCCCACGGGATTCAGTCTCTTGTTCTCTGACTCCCGATACGAAAGACTCGCCAAACAAGTAACAGTTGTACCGAAGATAAAAGCAATGCAATTACGAGGCCGCCGAGGGAATTACTCAGGGAATGTCTTTAATTAAATGTTGGAAGCAGTTTCCGAGCCTCCGTTAATGCAGAGACAATTTCCTTCTATCCACTTTTCGCTCACTTCCTCGAAGAGAAAGGAACATCCGCCGAGGCAGCAGAGAGAGAGAGAGAGAGTGAGAGTTACCCCCTCGTGCTACTGATGGTACGTACTACATCTACAACACACGCCCCCCCTTCACGGCTTAACGAACGTTTAAAGTTCGCGTATCTAATCGCTCGTGTCAATGTTCGTTCAAAAGGATTAGAAATCGAATTCCCCATAAATCTTTCTCCATTCCGACGTACATATACCAATTTTCCACTTCGACTTTTTAAAATAAAAATTTTCTAGTTGAATTACAATCAAAAGGTTGATATAAATAAATAAATTTCTGTCGTATAATGCTGGTATTTTAACCAAAAGATATGTTCTATAAAAAACTTTTCAATCGAGTACTATGTTCTCCAATCTGTATTGTTTATTGAGAAAGATATTTCCTGTTCATGATAATGTGGACTGTAAAAATGAATTATTATTTCGCACATGAAATATTTTCATGTGATAATATATTATTTTAAAGAAAACAATATTAACGAGTTTATTATGTATCAGATATCGTATCGTAATTGTTTTAATATTTTATGCGGTCAACTACAATATCGAATACAATTTAACAAATATAAATGCCATTTATATTACTATTAATGTATTTTGATAATAGTACCACATTATTGATGAATTGGAATCGTGTGCGTTTTAACTTAATGCAATTACTTCTTGTATTTATACGAGTACTTGTTAAGTAGTATTGTATAGGAATTAGCTGATGTGTCTGACCATGGTTAGCCGATTTTACTGTTTGTGAATACTAATGCACGCAAACCTGATGAATTTTCAAAATCGATTGTTCTAGAATGAAATGTAAAAAAATGTTAAATAAAGAAATAAAGAATATGAACAAAATGTTATTTGGTAATTATTTTTTCTATACAACTACCTGCTATTCTGTGTACAACACCAGCCCGCGAACCTCGTCCACATTTACTACACAATCAAAACCACACGCAACCAAAACGTTTTAGAAAGCAGAAAACCAACAGCATTTTCCCTGAAGGACTGCGCACGATCATTACGAAGAAATTCGACAGAAGAAACATTTTTCGGATTCTCGGCTCCTCGCGTTTCAAAGCGATAAACACGGGAATAGAGCGGTGGAGTTCTTTTTCCTTGGCTCGCAGCAGCGTTTAATTATCAGCGGGTGCCGAAAACACGCAGGTGACAAAAATAAAAAGCGGCGAGCAACAGTTTACGTAAAATTCTTGTGCTGGGAACGGCTGTTACGTCGCTGGTAGATTTCCGTGCCGTGGCAAAACACTTCTCCCGTAGGTTCGCGTAGGTTTCCCGTAGGTTCCCCGGTACGGTTTGCTTTTATTACGAGACATTTCAGGAGTTTGCAAAGCCGTGGGGGTAGCGAAAGCACGGCACCCGGTGGGGTTCACGAGCGTGTCGCGAGGCGTGACAAGAAATGTCACACGCTTCAGAAGGCATAACTACGCGTGAGGCCGGCGCTTGCTCGCATTCCATCCGGTGACACATACCGCGAGAGACGGACCGCGAACCTCGCAGAAATATTGAGCCCCTGGAGAAATATTGCCTGCTGCGTGACGTGCGAACACGCTGTCAATTCGAGTAGCGTAAATCACATTATTCGGCTCAATGAGCTTCCAGAAAAAAAAAACGAAGAGAACGATCGGGGGGAATTTGCGCGCGCGCCCCCGGCCGCCGCGCCGGCAATTTTTCACGGTAATAACCCCCCCGGTCTAATGATCGATCAGTTGATACCGCGGCCATGATTCCAAAATTGATCCCGCGCCCCGAATATACATACACGGAAACCTCCAGAGAAATATTATTCGCCTACAATATAAATGTAAATGCACCGCTTGCCAATATGGCCGGCATTGATTTCGAACGCTTGTTGGAATAATTTTTTGTATTTTTACCGGCAATTTTCGAGCTTTGATGATACGAGTTACATCTCAATATTTTATTGATGCGATTTTTTAAACGTTTAACCTTTGTATGATTCCGAAACGTACGTGCACAAAATGGCCTCTTGTTGTTTTCGTCCATAGTTTTGAGATTTATTAATTGCAGAGAAATAAATCATTTTGCAGACGTTAATATAGAACGGTGGTTTGATTTACGATTGATTTTTTTATTGATTTTCGACTCATAGAATTATTGAAACTTGAAGACTAGGTTGTTTTAAAGATTTAAAGAATTTGGTAAATAAATAAAAAGCTATGCGTTATATTTATTTTTCGACGTTCCTGCATGTAACTGTGTAGTTTGAAACCATAGTGTCATATTCAACACTGAAAAGCTGTGAAAAATTTGATGTATCTGCAACAGATATCTGACCATTGACAGGATATTCTACTAAAAAGTAGGAACACGAATAATTTCGAACAATATGGATATCAAATAATTATCAATCAAATCTATTAAATGCCATGAAACTAGAAAAAATAATTGTTATTTTCTGTGAATTATATGTTTTAATTCCTAGTGAAAGAAATGGTAGGTTCGTTTATTTCATATTTAGTGCCACGAAATTAAAAAGAAAATCGTTACTGTACACGAATCCTGTTTTTTAATATTTATTGGAGAGATTGTGTAGGTTCGTTTGTATTACATTCAATAGCAGGAAATTAAAAAGTAATCGTTATTGTAAATGGTTCAATATTTGACGTGAAAATTGTAGGTTCGTCCATATTACATCCAATAGCACGAAATTAAAAGACAATCGTTACTATACACGAATTTCATGTTTAAATACTTTACAAAACAATTGTCAGTTCAAATTTAATTCGAGCAATACAATCTCACAATATCCTCGGTACAGAGAACTGCAACTTTATCGTGAAGCACAATATAATTGAAAATGACTTTAACCCGTGCTTTATAAATGGAGCAATATTTCCTGCTCGTCCGTTGACAAGAACTTACAACTGTAATCCGGAGAAAAATCGGATTGCGTTCTTGTGAAAATATTGCGGGCTCAGTTAAAGCGCGAATATGCTTGCCGTGTACACACGTACACACATATTCGGCCGACGACGTAAATCACATTACACAGTTCATGGAATCCAAGTGTAAAATATATACAGAAGTTGAATCGTATAAAGCAGCAGTTCCTTCGCAGAGGAGAAAAACTGCAGTATTGACAGGCGGAGATATTAACCGCAAAAGTCGGGAAAAGTACCGATGCGAAGAATTATTATCCGCCGATCCGCTAAACCAAACTTTACGACCTTTGCCGTATCAGCTTTGCGAGGATAGCTGAACATAAAAATTCATCTTTCGCGGAGGATGATTATATTACGACATTTTCTATACAATTCTTAGCACCGGACACTTAAGGTTTCTCTTAAACAAATTAAAAAATATGACACCTTGTCTTTCTTATTCTGCGTTATTTATAAATCAATTATATTAGAGACCAAATGAAGTGACAAATACTTAACTGGAATTAACGTTATATTTTGGTTATACGATTTTCAGAAATCGTGTACTGTAAACCGCCCATAGTAAAAATCATTGATGATCATTTTCATCAAGGTACAAGCCTCGTGGGCTGATTTTTCGCATTCAGAAGATTACATCCAATCTTCAATATTTTCTAGCAATCAAAAATTTATTTTTAAGATTTTAAGGTTAAGATTTAAACCTTTTCCCTTACTATGGGTATTTGCCCTTATATTGTGTTTCTGTATTTAAATAAGCAATACAAAATAAGCAATTTTAATAATTATACAAAGGAAAGCATTTTTTAATTACTGAAATATATTACACATTTTTCCAAAGATGCCCTTTGGATAGTTTCACCTGAATACCGTGTCAAAAAAGCTACATAAGTAGATAATCAACATAACTTATACTATATGAGTCATGAACACTCCCAAAACTGTTCATTTTTCTGAAAAATCAGTTTAAATGTTAAAGATGTAAGTACTGTCTGACATTAGATGCTGAATCGTGTAATAATCAAAGGACGATCATCGTTAAACTTGGGACGACGAACATGCTACGAAAATAAAATTTCAAAAGGAGACTTTAAAGGAGCCCATAATAGCAGCATCAACTTTATTTCACCGACGGATTCAAACTCCATAAATCTGAAAATTTGATTTCGATCAAGGTACCTGTGCTGTTTCTCGTCGATGGTTCACCCCCGGCGTGGATATCAAACATCCTGGTTGATGGAAGTTTCACTATAATTTCAACTTGTACTATTAAAGTAGCAATTCCGTAGTAATAACGATAGTAAACTCTGAACGGAGCATAAAGGAGAGCTAAACTGTATACGGAGATGTTTGAGATATGTATGTATCGTAGTCGGAAACAACATCAACGATCATAAAATGTTTTCGTACGTTTAATCATGGCTGATCGTTCCAATGCGCGCGGATGATGCCGAGACGAATCACTCGCCGATACACATTTAAAACGCAGTAAAACATAACTATCCGCAAATTTTTGCGCACTTAACCGATCCCGTAAAACCGTTTCGTGCTCGTCAACTGGATCTTCTTCGACTTTTAGATCCGCTCGATGTAGTACTCGCGAAAATTGAATATGTCGCACCGCATAGCGATATGGTTTATTTTATCCGATATAAATTGCGTTTGAAGGTAAAAATTTGAATGCCATGGAATAATTTACTGGCTCCGGCTATGATGCTGTTACATTTATGAATTGCTCTTATAATTATTTGGAAACGGAGGTTTAAAGTGAATTTTAATAGGAAAAAATTTTATTTGAATGTGGAATTTAATATTTCCTCAATTAATGCACAAAAATTCACCGAGATACATTCTGGTACCTTGTTTGAAACCCTAGTCGAAATTGATATACGTTTGACATAAAAAATTAGGAAAAATTGTTAATGTTGCAGGAAAGTGGTAGTTTAGTTTCAGAGGTTGTATAATACTAAACATAACCTTACAGAAATCAAGTGAATTAAATAATGATTCATTACATGGCACGTGTTTGAAAGAATTCACTTAAAATTGGAATTTCTAAATATTGTCTCGACGAATTCAAAAATTAAAATCTACACTTCTTTACTAACTAGATCTACGGAGCATTAGAAATAACTATCCCACATTACTTGATAAAAGTAAGATGGATTTATTTATTTGAAATAAAATAAAATTTTATGTCAGATGCATCAGACTTTTCAATTACAAACAAATGATATGGACCCTTCCATTCAAAGCTCAATAAATCGGCTAGAAAAAATCGCAAATCCAGTTTCAAGCATTCGTTGCAAAGGGGAGGCTCTAATCTTTAAAACGAGTCCTGGTACATTGTTGTACTGTTGTTTAAAGAAAATGATCAGAGTTAAAAGATCAACAATTTCTCGAGAATGGAAAATTTAATGTTCAAATACTTTTAGGACCCACCATAAGTTCGAAGCGTTTTCGAACGCAGAAGTCTTGAACGGAAGAGAAGCATTCTTTTCTTTTGCGCAGGATGAGCGTGTATTCGATAAGTTGTTCGGCATTCTCGTTATCATGACTACCTCGGGTGAAGAACGGAGGCTCGAGGCTTCGAAGGAAGCATTTTTAGACGGCGCACAAGGAGATCTGACCTATAGGCGGAACGTTCTGGTTCGACAAGAACGCGACTAGAGATTTTCCACTCCCCCATTCTCTCTGTCCTCCCTTGCTCCTTCTCCTTGAATGTGGAGAGTCCTTGGAATACTCCGGCGGATCCCTCATATCTCCTAGGTTCCAACGCAATACGCGCATCCCTCGATTTAACAGGCCTTAATCATCACAAGGACCTGCCTCGAGCCGAGCGTTTTCGTCCTGTGGCCGGTTACCGTGTACCCTGGAGCATCCCCCGGTATATATGGTGCCGTCGCGCCACTTAATCGCTCACCCCTTATGCAAGCAACTCTCCGGTGAACGTTTCGCGTAGATACCGAATAGGGAAAATATTTGGCTGGTTCAGCATCACCGAATCGCGCGTACAGGTGGAAATATGGGATTTTACAATATACACACCGGCTGCAAAAAAGTATTTGAACACGATCTTTCCGATTTTCGAAAAACCGTCGACATTTAAGGGGATCTCCGCGTCTTGAAAAAGATCGATTTTTCTTTTTTATATTTTCTTCACCTTTTCCGATCGTATGTCGAACATGGTACGTAACAACAATTGTAGTATTTCTGAGTTCTTCTAATTGTAAGTATTGATTGTAAAAATTGAATGGGAAATTGAGATATTTATTGTTATTCAGCGTCATAAATAATAATTAATACGTAAAATAAAAATATTGAAAATATGTTGGATGATTGAAGTTAACGCAATTTTTTGAAATTTTTGAGAAATTAATTCGGTATGCAGTGTTTTCGATAGGAAAGACCTTTTCTTAGATTTAATGGATCGAAAGAATGAATGCACTGATAAATTGTTTAGATTAGTATATAAAATCTTTCAGTCGTTCTCTCAATCGATAATGGATTACCGTGCAGCATCAAGGAAAGAAATAGTGAACTGTACGAGGGATAAGGAAGAGGTAGTTAATTTGATTCTCATGTGGGTCAGACCATTCGTTGCATGTCCACGCTAGCTGATTAGTTGCTCTTTGTCAAATACTATTACCGGCAGAACTTCGTGACATTAGATTATATCTCGCATTCACGCCTTATTTAATTTAATTTGCTAGTCCTATAATTTATTATACCTCACGCATCGCCTCTCAACGGTCTAATGTCTCTGTCGAGATTGATTTAAGCTAAATGATTATTCAACTGTACGTTGTATGGTTCTCCCACTGTTTATAATTGAAAAATATATAACTGCTCAAAATAATTTTCAATAACACAATTTTTAATCATAGAAAGGCTATGGATTTTATGTGTTTATAACAAAAATTAGTAAATCAAATGCAAAACAGCAAAAACATTTAAACGAAATAAATATTTATGTAGTTCTTGTAGCTCGAAGTTAATGCAAACAATTTTTATTTTGCATAATCTGTGCAAATCTTTGCATAATATTCATTTAAGAGGCAGCTACACAGTTGAAGAAATTTTGATTACAATATTCGAAACAAGAAATCCTCCCCGCATTCTTTAGCCACTTGTCTTTATAACGCGGTTTCGTGCTTTTCTGTCAACGCGTAAGTGGAAATAAACATGCGTATCAGAAGAGAAAGGTACAAAAAGTCGAGGGGAAAATTGAAGATTGTGACATGTCGGGGGAAACTGGAGCGAACGTAGCCAAAACGAATTACCCTCAGGGAGTTGCGATATCGTCTGCTGGGATGTTATAAGAAATGCTTCTGTCGAAGGATTTCCTTCTTCAATTTCAGAAAAGAGGGTAAGTTAAATTCAATGGCAAGTAGCAATAAACGTATCATATTTTAGCGGAACTGGTTCAAAGAAATCGTTGACTCTAACAATTGTATATACTAATCCAGAGACAAAACATTCTTATTCTTAACAATTTTTTAAAGAAACTATTACCGATATATTCGTGACATTTTTCTGATTAAAATGGGTCTAAACATGATATAATTCGCAGCATATTTACTGAGGTACAATAGAACCTCGAATAACCAAACTAATCAGCGGAACACGACTACTGTCAGATGAAATTTTTGCTAATTTGTAATAACAAATCGTGATGTATATGGATCCCTTCAAGAATGGATAATATCATCGAATCGGATAATTGAGGTTCTACACAATCGTGAATTAAACATGCAAATATGTTCCGAATTAAGTTTCATGAAAAAATAATTGAAAACGAAAAGTCTTGTCGTTGTTTTGTCATGTTATACTTATTACCGATGGAGTTTCCGAGTCTCCCAAGGGATGAAGCTTGCGATAATGGGGATAAATGTTTTACAAGTATCGTGAACATCTCATCAACATGAATCGAGACATTACGGTATATTCGATTTGAATGCATTTAGCAGTGGCTGTTAAGAAATCGTCAAAATCATCAACTGAATTTTCTCACGAGCACAATTTCGTGGGTTATTCAACCGCAAACGGGTTCGTCAATTATTAATGTTCCTTCGATGCTAACAAATCTAGACTCGTCCTAATGAATGGGCAAACTGCGTGACTTGCTTCCGCGCTCCGTTTTTGCGCCCTCGGAGCAGCAGCCGATGCGTCGCGACGAAATCTCGTAACGTTCGTGTCAAAATTTCCATAATTCGTTGTGATAATTAAGCGATCTGCATATTACGTTCCGCGTCATGTCAGCTTCTCTTTTAAGGGCAAATGGTCCCTGGCACGATCCCGAAGTTCCTCTTCTGTGCCCACAATTTCTCCCTGCATTCCGTTATTGGATTAGAGCGTTATAACGAGTAATATTCGCGTAACAGCCTCGTGTCTGGCTCCGCTTCACCCTTTTAGGTCGACGCAATGTGTGATTTCGCACACGCGACAGACGCGTGACACGGAACGGGGAATCTCTCGTTGATATTGGAAAATTCGCGATTGTCTTTTTCTATTTTCCTACCGCGCTGATGGACATCGAAACAATTGTCGAACACACCGAGCTGGATCGAGTGTGCATGAATTTTCCACGTTCTCCGCGTTTCAGCTATATTTATTTCTTTGTAAACGCAGTCGAGTAAATTAACGGCGAGGAAATAGCAAAATGCGAAGAAAATTGCGTTCTAATCACATCAGATATAATCAAACTAAATATTAATAAATAGATATCGTCATCCATTACATTTTGAACGTTCGGGAAGATAAACGATGTTACCGAATGTATCAAAATGGAGGATATGTTGTAAAAGTGATACGATCTCCATAGAAATATGCTGTGCATGCAAATTATGGAAAATGCATAGTGTATAAAAAAAATGTTCTGCACAGCTGTGTTTAATATTCATTCTTGTAACAAACCAGAATTTGCAAGTTGTTCTAACTTTTTAATAATTTGGGATAGTTCTAATACGCATGCAAAGATTAATTGTTAGTTGTGGAACGGATTAGGAAGTATACATGTTGCATAGAAATGTTTATGGAATATCTACGTGAAAAAACAATTGACCTGCAGTGAAGTCAAAACTGTTATAGGATCGTTGCAGTATACCATGTATATTCGTTCCCAATATGGACACCGAAAATCCGATCGGCGGAAGAAAATCTCGACGGAAATATGGTCGGTTGAAACGGAAGCCGGTTAAATCGGCTACTGGCGACAATAATTTATAGCTCGATTTGTTAACAAGCTTTTCTCTAACTGTTCTTACGAGTAAACATAAGTTGAAATATATTAACCAGATATACAAAACAATTATCTGAATATTCTAACATTCAAATATTCTCTTATTAAATACAGTAATGTAGTAGAAATCCATAAACATTTAGAGGAATTGTGTTTTCCTTATTCCATTGGATTGGAATAATGAAGTGTCTCAAACGTGATTTTTCCATGACGAGAATATTCCTTTGTCGGAATACATATATCTTCCCATTAGTTTGGATAGTGGAGGCTCTACTGTACATTCCATTCTCAACGGACATACTCTCTAATTGTCATTCTGTCATCGCACGTTCAATCGATCACTGATAGCTAATAAAACGACGGTCCGACGTTAATCGTCGACCCGACCCATTACGCGTTGAAGCCCAGCGGATCAAATTTACGACACTGTCATGGTCGTTCACTATTTGTGATTGAAGGCTTTTCACTTTGCAATCGTCAACGCATTTCATTTATAAAAAAGCTCGACCGTACGGATAACTTCAGAAGTCATATTATCTTCAAATGAAGCTTGTATTAAAACTTTCGTTATGGAAACTCGATAAATAATACAAAAATTCGTGTAGTGCTTCCGTAACTTCGAAAATATGATATGAAACAATAATTAATTACCGCGCCGAAATTAGTGAGGTTTCTAGTTGGTGCAGTTAATCATCGAAGCTTGCAGGCTTCTTCAAGTTAGTATTATAAGCAATCTAGTTGTGCAATCCAGCAAACTCGAACGTTCTTTGGCTTCTAGTGGCAGTGGGGCTCAATTTTAGAAACTATCAGCTTTCAAATTGCTAGGAGACTAATCGAAAAGTGATTGAATTTGTAACGCGTTAATTTCAATGATTTTTAGATCTCAAATAAATGCATTAGTCACTAAAAAGAGATCGATTTTATTATATGTATATGTTGATTATATTTACGTTATGTACTCTCTATGTTAAATTTAAAAAGTAGTTACGACTTGTTAAAATGTTTAAATTAGTACGACGATGGCAACTTTTCTCTATAAATATGAACTTATAGATTTTGAACGAATGAAACAATAACTAAATTATCAACTTATTATCTCATAATTGTTCAACATTCCGTAAGGTGAGAATTCAGCATTAACCTTTCTTTAAAATTTCTAAAATTTTCGATTGCCATTTATGTTGTAATCCTAGTATCTTTTTGATAATTATACTATTTATGAAGATTAGAAAAATGATTTTAAACGAATTTTGTATTTTGGATTTTCTGACAAATGCCTCTGTATGTATTTCGGGCGGTACGTTTTCGAACAAATTGCAGTCTTAACACGGTATTGTTAATAAACGAAAGCTTCGAAGTTGGATACGTCAGCAGTAGTCAGTGAGTGACTGCCGTGCGATAACAACGATGAGGGTGGTAGAGGAATGTCGTGTGGTCAAGTTCGGGAAGCGGCTTTGCGAACTTTCGTCAATCAGCAGGTGGAATCCTGGACGGAACTCACTGACAATTCAATTACAACTGGGAATTCGTGGTCCGACCCTAAGCTGAGAAAGTTTGGTGGTTTGACAGAGGCGAAGGGAGCGGATTCGTTGAAGAAGAAGGAGGCGGGCCACACTTCTCCAAGTGTTATGCAGATTTCTGTTTGGCCAGTCATTAGATTGCAGGCACGGGATATTTACAAGCACAACAACCATTACTACGACTGTCTATTCTCCACGCTTTAACTGCTCGGGAGAATGACCGTCCATGAATCCACGGCGCATTTCATTGTGTGTATTATTTTCAACGCCATTTGCTATGCAAATTCCGCAAGCTCTCCTCTCCAACCTTTTTCAATTTCTAGTTTCACTAGCCCGAAGAAAGGAATATTTATTTCTTGACAAGTATTCGATTGACATTTTTTATTTGTTCTTATATTTTCTAATCCATCATGATTTTGTATTTAGTTAATGTTCGTGAATTTATTTCGATTTGAAGAAACATTTATTCCTGAGATTTTTAAGAACGCATAGCTGGGTAACTAATTAATAGTTACTTAATTATATTTATTATCTAGTAGAGACAATCTATTCGTTATATTATTATAGTATGCAGTAATATAAAAAATTCTAGTATGCATTTGTTTAAAAAAATTAATGCAATAATCAAAATTGTAGGAAATTCAGCATCTTCAATTTGACATTAAAGAACGAACCTTTCAACATTACAGAGAGTAAAGTGTTTATTTAAATAAAAAGTAATTGATACTCACCAGCATAGTTTGGCTACCGTGTAAGGAATTGATTGCTGCTAGCGCTTCTTGATGTGACGAAAGTTTTACGAATGCACAGCCTGAAACGAAAATAAATGTCTCCGGTTAATTCTCGTTCGAATAATCCTTGGATCGTAAACAAATAAAAGAATTAGTCGGTTGTCTGATAAATTTCATTTCGCCTTGTACACAACGTAGTTATCGCAATCCAGATGACACATAAACTTCCATTTCTCATTTCTTCGGTCTCTTTTTACGATTGGAAGTTCCACGGGACACGAGGCGACGAGCACGCGCGCACACATACTCGTAAGAAGTGAGAACCATTTTAATTCCGAGGCGGAACCGCGGAAAAAGAATGAAAGTAGTTCCGTTTCCGCCATTGTCACGCAGTTCAGATTATCCCCGGCGATGACGGAACGATTAATCGCCTCTACTCTCCACCACGTGCGCTTATCGTTATAGTTAGATGGAGACACGAAGACAAAGAACTTGAGGGTGCTTTGAAAAATTGACGCGCCACTGGAGCGCAAAATGCACTTAATAAAAGATGTTTACCACGAACAGAGAAACGCTCGGTAATCCGGCGCACCATTCCTCGTTTAGAGCCAGGATGACGTGTACCACGCCGAGAAAACGATCTTGAATGATTACTTCTATTTACAGACATTCGTCAAACAATACTCGTAAATATTCATGAATATTACTCACTTCATTCTAGTTCTGAAAATTATTTTTGTTGCGACGAATTATTACTGACTCTAATGAGCAGACTGCAGATCTTTATGCAAAACAAAAAATTGCCTGTTTCAATCGTAAGACATACGAATATAGAAATATTCTTCTTTCTATAATAATGTTTGTAAGTTGACAATAAAATATGTTCTTTAATTCTTTTAATTTTTTGATTTTATATATTTACGAAAAAACTTGGTAGATTAAATGTAAAACACGTCAAAACATTTCAAGCTAGCTGCAAATGTAACGCTCGCAATTTCTATTTGAGCCATGATTGATGCAATGGATACAAACAATTTTTATTTTGCATAAAGATCGGCAGTCTACTTATAAGTATGGTTGCGCACGAGATTACGTAAAACAGGGCATTAAAATGCAACGAAATACGAAAATGGTGATGTAATGCTTTTATCGCAAGACGAGAAGAATATTAATTACCCCGGATGGTATAGTTTTACATTTATCGGAATTATCGAGGTAATTGTTGAGTTCTCGAATTTGAATGGGTGAACGGGTTCAGAAATATAAATGAGTTTCGATAACCATGCCCTAGCTGAGATAGGCTGGAGCAGGATTGAAGGGAATTGGAGCGAAAAGAGGGCACTTACCCTCGTACCTGCTGGTATATGACACGATAAAGTCCTGCCTATCTCTGTTTCACGAGCCTGAGAACTTTTTGAAATCTCCTCCCTGTTCTAGTCTTCGATATATCCTATTCTTCAACTTGCAATCGTTATTTAAATGCCACTGACCAGCAAAATTGCCTGTATTAAATCCAAGATAGGGGAGCTACACATTCACGTTTATTTCTTATTTCAAACGATTTTACTGTTTTGAATTTGATTTACTCATTTTTGTTAGAATAATAATCGATAAGGATTCAGTGTTTAAAACGTAACTATCTCAAAATTTTCTTCAGCAATCAGATTTCAATATTTTCCAATCAGCCTTTTTTATAATATTTTAAACTTTGTGTAATGTACCAAGTTTGAAAATTATGTTTTTAGTAGTCCTCATAAGAACGTTTCTATTGGCTATTTGATAAATGCATCAAATCCGCAGTCTAATTTCACACCGAGGGGGGTTAAACATGAGGTGGAATCTGAATTCGCTAAATGAACTTGGATGTTCTTTAGACACGGGTAAAATCGTTCTCGAATGTTATCATTTCGGCGACATAATAAATTTCAGTTTCCCTCGGGGTAAAAACTATTTTAAGTGTCCGGGTAGAACCCGGGCGTATTCTATTGAGGAATTTACGAGAAGAATAGCAAAGGACGTCGAAACTTGTCGGTAAAGCGAGAGAGAGAGGGAAAGAGAGGGGTGTAGAGCAGGGCAGGGTAGGTCCGTGGACAAGGTTTTCTTGCGATTCAACCCCTGTCGCTCACCGACATCGTAAGAATTTGTCCGAGCTTCCAAAGCGTTCTGGCTCACCCCGCTGTTCTTTCTTGTGCAAGCGAAATCTCTCGAAGACGATGCGCTCCTGAGATTTTTCTCCGCCGCTTCGAAGCAGACGGGAGTAAGGTCGCACGGAAATAAAAGACTCGAATTTCTCCAAAGTTCGCGTGCTTATATCTACGTATCTGTGTACGCGCGCGCGCGCGAACACGTGTGTGAGAGCCCCCATCCCGCGCGCGTGCATACATAGGAGCACGTGTCTCCGCGGCGCACATATGTACGGATCGGTGTGTACATATACATACATGCGCATAACTGCCATCGGTATATGAAGTATACGTACGCCGGCGTATACGTATGTACGTATTGTTTGTATGTGCTTGTCTCTGCGTCTGTCCTTCTCGCCGGCTCGAAATCTATGTTTGGCCCCTTGAACAACAGCGAACAACAAACACTGGACAAACCGCTCCGGCCCTCCGCTACCGACGATGTCAACTATACATATATGTAGTCCCGTGGATCTTCCCCTTTCCTATTTCGTCTCGAACCCTCCGACGACCCCTTCTCTCTCTCTCTCTCTCCCTCTCTCGCTCTATCTTTGCCACCCCCTGTTACCCCCGTTTCAGTGTTCTCTCTTTCCTCTTCGCCTCCGCCGCGCTCTGCCACAGCCGGTTCGATCCAATCGATAACGCCTGCGAGACTTTCCACTCATATATTTGATTGCTCGGCAAACATGCCTAAGTTTATTTTGTGGCCCTCTCGCCACCCCCTTACCACCGCCCACGAAGCGTTAACGCGCGTTTCTTGCACCGCGCCGGCATAGAAGCGAATGCTAGGCTTTTCAATACGTTGGAAACCCTCCAACCACGACGCAAACCGTGTTCTCTCGATCATCCGGCGAAAAGCTTATTCGATCGAATTGCAGACGACAATGTAACCATACGGTTTTTAATGGAGCCGCCCCCTTCCTTAAAACACGGCACAAATAAGAGGACCCATATTAGCCTGCTGGTATGTTATAATTTAGTGAGCGAGATCGAATCTATAGGTTTCATAGCTTAAATGTTTATAATTTACTGTACGCAATCAAACTGTTAGAGCCACTCGTATAGGTAGAGGTTAAATTAAAAACAATCTCTACATGAAAATCTAGCTGCATTGAGTTTTTGTTTGCTATGGTACTGCAGCACAAATGTTTATGATGCACTGCGGGTAATCAAATTGTTAGAGCTACTCGTATACATTGATGAGGTTACATTAAAAACAATTTTTATATGGAAAGACGTACATATAAAAATTGTTTCTCATTGAGCTACACTGAATTCTTGTTGTTTTCATGAAGTATTTTATCATACATATTAAAATGCAGATTGTATGTCATAGGACAGGATAAAAATTAAGATAATTTACGAAAAGAGTTGATATTATTCAAGAAAGAATTAAACGTGTATCTGTGGCTCCCATCTCGAGCAACAGTCTAGCTATGTGCCAATGAATGTTTCAATAAGTGCCCACAGTATTATTAAAAAAATGCTCATCGAGAAATACATTTTCAACTTGATTAGGTGACTAAAATAGTAATAAAGTATAGGGACGTGGGATTGGACAGGCAATAAATATCCCTTAAAGAAGACGTCACGCTGTTTCGATACGTGTGTTTGCACGCACCTATGAACACGTTCGGATAGGGGTTGTTGACACGCGTCCGGACGTTTTCGTAACGTTCCTGTGACGATGGGTGGGGTTTTTATTATTTCGTTAATGGATTCGGGTCAGTGGCCAGATGAAAAAAATTCCCTAACAATCGTGGGAATCGCGTGACGAGGCGCGAGCACATAAAATTTGTTATCAAGCGTTCCCGCGACAGGAAGCCGTAGTTTGTATCACCCTTTGGCAAGTTTTATTTATTGCTTAGATAATTTTCATGGAGTCGATGATATGAGGTTTCGTGACGATAATTCAATAGAACGGCTAATAAAACCACGCTGCTTACTGTTAATTAAAGTACTACTATTAAATATTGTCAACTGCGTAATAAAATTGAATCGTTAGAACGATTCGCTGATTATATTATTAGTAAAATGATAATAGTCAATTTTAAAATAATTATTACAAGATTGTGGATTTTTATGGAAAATAAAAATTGTCTGAATTATAATTGCAAGATACAGAATCTAAATAGACATTTCTTTCTCTTCTGAATAATCTTTAAATTGTTTAAATGTTTTCACTGTTTTGCATTCATATACTCCGTGTTACAATTAAATTGCTATCCAGAATACATAATTTATTTGTATGTAATACTTGTGTAAATAATTTAGGGCTCAATGATCGTATTTCTCTTGTGGAAGCTGTTTTAGTAAACATTTTAAATAAATTGTTTTCGTAGAGCCTTTACTATCGGAATGTAACATGTCGATACTTGTGAAAGAGTAGGATCTTTTTGGAAACAAAAGATCGCTTCGATTTCTGTACACGTTTTCAAGACACACACAGGGCATAAAGGGTTGCAGCGTTTTAATACTCGGAATAGAAAACAGCAGAATCGAATTACACGTAAATCGTTTGAACATATGCCCGATAACTACTGTCGGAGTTACCGCTATGACACGCAGCGTGTGTACTTGTGCTGGAAGCGGACCAAACGAATCAATTTCATTGATGAAGCTACTGAATCCGAGCGAGAGTGGAATGCGAGCACGCGTAATTGGCGCAACGGCTGGTTTTACAAAGTACATAGGGCATGGCTGCGCACCGAAATCGAAAAAGGAACGAAAAAGAGCTGAACCAAGTATACGTCTGCGCGTTTATTCAACGTACAAGGAAAATCGAGAAATGAAAGGAGCTCACGAGATAAACGAAAGCCGATTTGCTATAAGGGCTGGGATTAAAAACGATGACAAAGTTGCTAACTACTTCTCATACTTGTAAGACCAAAGACGAGATGGATCGGATCTAGCATTAGCTTCTATTAATATTTGGTGATGATAAATAGAACAATTCTGCGTTTAAAATAAACAATTCTGAATTTTCTTATCTTCAACTACACATGAAATATTATACTACGAGACTTTAAGTTTTCTAAGAATAAGTCAGACAAGCAAAAATTATTTTAACTCGGCAAGCTCCATTATTAATTATATAAATTATAAAAAGGTATCTCTGCATGAATGTACTTAAATTTTTCAGTTTGAATAAAAAAAATTGATTCGTCTGGTTTCTGACGTCACTAATTCAATAGTAAATGTCAAAAGAGACAAAGGAGGGATGAGCAGGAATACGCAATGGCTAATTAAAAATTCGGTATAAGAAATTTACTGGACAGTCGACAGAAGGAACACGAGAGAGGAAAAGAGAAAAATTAAGAATCGTAATTTCAATGTGAAATAAGAGAATTCGTAGTCTCTACAGCATCGCAAAGTGGACGAAGATGGACGAGGGTGGAGGAGTTGCCTCTCCAATTTTTTTCGTGAAAATAAAATCTTCTTTGTAGCTTAGGTTTCGTGAAGCGTAACATTTTCATGGATAATGAGTCTTTTAAAGGCGACCTCACAATAGGACTTTCTTCCTTTAAAACCAGTGTTTCGTCGTAAATGACTATTCCTGTTCCTTCGAATATCTATAGATCTGTACTTATTATATGTATATTACGTATGAACATCGTATACCGTTTTGTTGGAGATACGTTATTTAATTAATAAATCATTTTTCGCGAAGGATATATGCAATTAATAAAATATATTAAAACAGAACATGATCGTGGGCGTGCCTCGAAACAGACGGAAAAAAGGACATTTGTCGCTAGGCCCGTATCAAGTTATCATGTCCCTGCCTATTCAGATCATTAATTTGAAGTTGCAAAATATGAGAGAAACCTTATATTCATTGTTATACATAAGAGTACTAATCCTACATTATAAAATACTAATGTAAAGTGTACTCACAAATTTTTCAGAATCTTCTGTTCCTCCGGTCGAATCCACAGCACACAATTATTTACTCACGCGAGTACGTCCGAATAAATGTGCCTGTTTTTCGAAGCACAAAATACCACGCTTCTCTACACACAATCATTGAACACTACACAACATACTTTCCGGAATCGTGACAGCGAACGATAAGAAGTTACTCCGACCACGATCAAAATAGTTCTGCGATCTAAATGCGACTTCCGCGCGAAAACTCTGCCCTCCCATCATACAATGTATTCGATCCCTCATCGATGGGAACAAAAATAATCGTTTCCAAGAAGATATTGATTTATCGAGAATCATCTGTGTTCCGTCGCGTACCGCTTTTGGCCTTTTCATATTATTGGTGCGGGCACAAACGCCCGACCACTGGCGATATACCAGAAAAGGATGTTATAGCAAACAAAAAACCAATTATTTTACAACCGTCGCGCTTCGACACTTTAACCCTGACAGATGGACAACACGTGCGACACACCCACCGAATCAACGAGCAGACATACAATTATAAATTATGTCATTGATAACTGAAAGCAATACGAAAAGGAATTTCCTTGATAGTTTCCCTCTCTTCAACCTAAAGTCCTTCCGACACACCCACGTCCAATTAACAAACGCTACATTTCTCCACCTGAATCCACCTTACCATTTAAAGGGCCTATTCACGATCAATCGTGTTGCACGATAGACATTGTTGCGCAACATGATTCATAGTGAATGATAATGATTGACTAATTGCGCCACCTGTTGTGTAAAATCAGAATTTCCTGATATTTTGTGCACAACAAACAGGTTGCGCAACGATGTGTACTGTGAATGGCAGTGTTGCACGAATTTTGTCAGACGAGTATCATCACTGCTGCTGTGTGTGTGCCTGACTGTCTGTCTGTGTCTCCGATTGCTCAAATTATGTGTCAACGTGGATAAGTACAATTTTTGCACAATTAAGCACAATAATTGTTGCATAACATGATTGATCGTGAATAGGCCCCTTTACGAAAAAACCGAAATGGCAATCGCGGAACTAGTTTGATCGTGGCCGGAGTAACTTCTTCGTGTTCGCTATCATGATTTCGGAAAGTCTGTTGTGTAGTGTTTAGCGATTGTGTAGAAGTATGATGTTCCGTGCTTCATAGTTATTAAGACGTATTCGCGTAAATGGCAGTATGCTGTGGATCCAACGGAGGAAAAGAAGATTCTGAAAAATTTGTAGATACATACTTATACTTTACATTAGTATGTTATAATGAAGAATTAGCACTCTTATGTATAACAGTAAATATAAGGCTTCCTCTCATATTTTGCAACTTCAAAGTTCGGTAAAAATCTTTGTGTCATTTGAAAAGGAATGCCCATTATCCCCTTCAATGTAGTGCTTTACGAAACTATACACCGCTGAAGGCGCTGTTTCTCCACTCCTGGAGACAATGCTGGAGATCTTCTATTGTAACTGCTTTCAGTTGGTTGGTTGCAACCTTTTGAATGTTGTCCACAGTTCCCGAATGATGTCGATTAAGATGACGTTTTATTTTTGCAAAAAGAAAACATTGACTCAAATCTGAGGAATATTGTATTATAGAACCACAGGAATATCTTTTTTGATGAAAGTCTCGTTGATTAACATTGCAGTGTGAGTTCTGTTACATGATAAGTAGACTGCGGATCTTTGCTAGTTATTTAATTAGTCCAGCGGAAATAAAAATTTCTTTCTTCTTTTAATTATCTGACTAAGCTGAAACCCCAATACGCTGATGTCTTTAAATCTTTTTAATATGTTCACTGCTTGAAATTGTGCTTACCCATTTTTGTCATAAATGCATAAAATCCGCAGTCTAATGATAAGAAACAAAAAATTCCAATAACTAACTTCAACAGATGCGCAGCTTAAGTGTCATTCGCCGGACTGGTCACCCCGGATGTTTTGTTTGGGCACGGCCCTCGATGCCAGACAGATAAAGAAAATTTGTGATATATTTTGAGGAGGAAACAAATAAGACGGCGCGGCGGTGTAAAACGCAGGGAGACGTGTAGTTCGAGGCGAGGCAGCAAGTGTAATGTGGAGACACGAAATGCCATTATAGTGCGGACACGACCGAATCCCGGAGGGATGTAGGGGTAGGGCTGGAAAAAAGAAGAAAGAAGACAAAGAGGCACACACGTACGGGTACGAACGGGACGTGACAACACCCGGAAAACGGCATTGCCACGTTGCTATTACGAGAAGATAAATTTCCAACCGGAACGTCTCCCTACGTTCGAAAAATATCGCAACGTCTCTTATTTTCAGTGGGACCAGGCTTAGCCACATTCTACTTATGAAACCACTCGAACTCCCTCTCGCGTTGTAAAACCACAGAATAAATGGCAGACCCTCGCAGGATTGAATTATTATTTACAACTATATGTTTTTATGTCATATCCACAGACGCAGTAACGTAAAACATGAATTTAAGGACCACTATCAAAGTCCATTGCTTATACGTACGTAGGTACAAGTAGTATACTTTCATAGATATGTACTACTAAAAAGTTTAAGAAGCAGCGTTCCCGACATACAGAGGACATTTATCTGCGTCATAAAATGAAGAATTATAACTCTTCGATTTGAAATGACGAAGGTATTCTCAATGGTTGTAAAATATCAGAAATGCGTCTATTAAGAAGTCAAATGACTGTTGAGGAGTTTTCTATAACTGCTGTTATGATCCTTTGAATAATTCATTACATCAAAGTACATAATACGTGTATGCAGTTAATATATTTTGTAAATTAGCCATGATTTTTATGTTTTAATGTAATAAAATTCATTTTATCGTTACGTGTTGTTCCTTTCACAAAAATTTGAGTTCACGAAACGTGTGAAGTCTGGAAATTGAAAAAATTTACTGTCGTACCTGTTCAAATTTCATATTATCATTTTATCAAGTAGAAAGTGCTATAAAAATAGTTAATTGTGTTGTAATTCGTCGGAGAGTGCATACAAACATTTAATTACATTTCTACAGCGACAATTTCATAAAATTCTGACTGAATTAGTTTTAGAACTGAACGGGATAACGTGATTATGTCAGCATAGACTGTGACGACAATTTTAGGACCTGGAAGGGTTGTTAGGGCCAAAGACTGTTTGGGCATGTACATTTATTAAATATCTGTATAGTGCTCCATCGAAGAGACAGATAAGAAGGTAGCGTGAAAGTATGGCTGGGCATCCCTTTACGGTCGTTTTGTAATTGACGGGGGCCTATGCCCGTTGGGAGTGGCTCTTCCAGCAGATTCATCTAGATTACAGTGCAAAACTACTCTCCGCTTGGCGTATTTACCAGGCATTAAATTACACAGACGGTCGCGCGCGTCGGCGAGGGTCGAGCGTCGTTTGGCGTTTTACCGGCTTACTTTCATTACATTCAATACTGATCGCATCCAGCCTGCATGTTTTATTTATGCAACGTTTGCAACTATTGCGTCAACAACGCTGCAAAAATATTATTCGTGTAGATTCAACCCTTAAGTCAATACCTGGGTACCAACATTTTATTTGTCTTTAAATGTTTCTATACGTTCTTGACAATTGGCAAAATTGTTATACACTTTTCTTTTTAATGATACGGAGTGAGACAGTAAGAACTACTATCTAAAATATCTGGGCATCTATTGATTGTATCAAAAAACTTTTTAATGAATTTTGTAGCGATTTTTTATATTTTATTTTATCAAGTCTGAATGTTTGTGGATGATTCTTTAAGTATCTCACAAAGAATTCAATGATCCAGTTATACAGGATGTTCCAAACTGTTGCATTTCCTTGGAAGGGGTGATCCCTGACGACATTTTCCTTTGCGAAAATTTTCTCCGCGGCTTTGTTATGGAGCAATTAACGAAAAAAACGGACCAATCAGAGCGCGGCTACTGCAGGCGTTTCCGGCTCAGCCAATGCCAACGCCACGCTCTGATTGGTCCGTATTTATCATTAATAACTCCTTAACAAAACCGCGGAGAACATTTTCGCAAAGGAAAATCATCGCTTTCAAGGAAGTACATTTTTTGGAGACCATGTATATAGTGGTTTAATTGATTTTCATTCCCAATGTATTCATATCTTTTTCTTGTGATTTTGTGACAGGAAAGTAGTAATAATTTTAATTGCGCACGAGTTTGCGGCACTGGTTACAAAATGACGGTTCAGCAGTGAATTGTGATAACGATGTTTTGATTCGTTGGCAGTAACGAGGTGTCAGCAAGGTCCTCCGATCCTCGGCCGGTGGCAAAGACGAGAGCAAGAAACCGAAAGAAGTCGCGCAAGGAAAAAGAGGAGACGCTGCGTTCGCCGTGTCCTCGGACAAGGAAAACGAACAGATTCCCCATGGGAAACAGGCAACCATTTCTGACGTTCCACTAAGAATCGTCTTCGATCCAAACCACCAGCGGGAAAGCAACAAAAGCTTACGGGAGCTTAGCGTGGAGACAAGGCGATTGCTGGCATTACCGGAATTACTTGAACGCGAATTGCGCTATATGCCATAATGAACCTGTAATATCACGATAATCGAACGTTAGCCCTATAACCAGGACTCCGATGTAATAACTACTTCCGCAGAAATACGGAATAGAAATTTTATCGAGCTCTCGTAATTATTTCTCTACTCTCGTAATCATTTATACAGGATGGTCAATGTAAAATTAATCACTTAAATATCTTGTCATAATATACACAAATATTTCGTACACCATTTCGTACCAGAATGTTTTTCAAAATTTTGCAAATTCACGTCCGTATTTTTATGTACATATGTATACAATGACTAACAAATTATTACTGCCACCTGCAAAAATTCACGAATTTATATTAAAACGATCGATTTTTAAATCCTAGTTACATACAATTTAATTCTAATTACACCAAATATTTTTTTATACAATTAAAATTTGTATTTACGCATTCCAAGTATATACAGTCACACAAGAGATATATAATTTTTTGGTGAGTGAGTAGGTTACAAAAATAATTTCTGCAATAAATCCAATCTCTTCTACTCTTAATTTTAATTGACTTTTGTGGATACTGTTGCTAACAGTCAACGTGTTAAGCTTAATAATTGGTGTTCATATAAAATTGAAAAAAAATTGTAGAAAAATGGTGTAAAACTTTGTGAATTTAACATGTCTGTTGTGGTTAAGAACCAGTATCATGCTCGGCACGATTAAATTTGTGTTTTCTATAAAAGTGGCGGAGATACTATAGACTCGAAGGTTTGCTTTCACGGGCAATGCACCGGTAACACAAAATCGTCGTACGTGCGGGGAAATCCTTAAGAGAAATACTTGAAAATACTTCGTTCAGCACGCACGTTTATTCGTATTCCCTTTACACGCTCTTAAGAAATTCCGGGAACATCTGGTGCATCTAGAATAGAAGGGGTGGGGGGAGGGGGTCGAGCAGATGCGACAAAAAACCTCGAGAAAATTCACGGTAAACGCGACTCTGGAATCACAGCGGTTCCTGATTTTCTGATTCGATGGTGAAGCAGCATGCTGCTCCGCCTTGGAGAAAGTTCGGTGATCGCAGATCGAGATTAAGCACGGTAAAAATTCTTATTTCAATTTCCGTGGCTGCGTTTCACCGACATATTCTCGCGCAACAGTGTTACAGAATGATAACGAAAAGAAACCAGGGCGAAATTGTTGAACAGCAAAATCGAATTTTATTTCTCATTTTTAGACTACGGCTTTCTATACAAAATAAAAAATGGTCTGCATTAACTTCAAGCTGCAGAAAATATGTAGAAATTTATTTCGTATGTTACATTGTTTTGTCATTTATATCGTATAGTTAAATCTTTTAAATATTTTTACAGTGTTGCATTTATCACATTGGCAGCGAATAAAACGTTAGGGATATTAATTAGTTAAAAAGTTGAATTTCTTTGTTGTTGAAAGATCTTTTTCCCATAGGGCATTTTTCTAAATTATAGGTTACAAAATGGTCTATGTTCCAAGAAAATGTCTGCGCAATACATTCGAAAATGAATTACCAGAAGCCACACCGTATTGAACCGTTCTTTCGCCGACCACGCTGTGCCTTCACGTTCAAATGGGCGATTCTAATTGAAACGAAGTTCAAAGCGAAAATTTCCCGTCGCCGTTACACGATCGCGTTCATTCTTCCCCCTCGCCCCGGAAGTAAGGATATGCACGAGCAAAGGGGGATCCGCGTGGAAATGACCAAACGGAACAATAAGTCGGTACCGGAAAGAGATAAAACGAAGTATTGTGCTTTGGAGGTCATAAAGGAAGTCGCGGTAAAGACACCGACAGCCCTGAGACATCGCGGGGGAAGAAGCGACCGAAGGAAGTGGCGTTTCGAGGAGTAAAAAGAGTCAAAGGAAAGAGGAGCATGGGGGTTGGAGAGAAAAGGGGCGAGGAAGGGCGGGAACGGAGGGGGTAGTGAAGGCGTGGGATGCAGTGGAGCAAAGGAAAGTCTCTGGACTAATTAAATAACTAGCAAAGTCACCTAGCAACTTGGCACCTCAACTGAGTCCAACCCCTTTTCCAAGTCCACGATCTTTCTTACCGTTGGCTTCTGCACTTCTGCCTGTCTTTCTCTCCCCTTCCTCGACCCCCCTTTCCTTCTCTTTGTCGCCCCCGGTGGCGTGAGTGCACCCTCACCGTCCACGACGTCACCTCGTTATTTAATTAAACTTCGCGGAAGTAGCTCGCGGCTGCTTGATACCAAAGCACGTAGCTCGTCACCTCCCATTTTCTTCGTGTCCCCCGCGTCGTTTCTTATTTTCGTTCTTTCGTCGCGAATGATTCGCGGAACGTGATGTCGGCGTGAGGCGCGGCATAATTGTTGAAACGCAGGCTTCGCTGTGGCATATATTACCTAGCTACAGTCAGATCGTGACGGAAACAATCGATTTTTTAGTCGTTTTATTGAACTTTGAATCAGGGGTCTGCCATCAACTCTACTGTAAGTTACACCACAAGGGCATTACAAGACTGAATTTGTTCCTCATTTTTTATCCATAAAACAGTGACAAAATATTGTACATCACTTTTTACGTAGTCGTTGTAAAGAGGCTTCGATACACTCCCATATGTATTAATATCTAATTTTCAATTAATTTTGTCCTAAAACAACGTTAACAGCTTCATTTAATCTACACGGAGCAGACGACGCGTAATTGGCTTTCGCCGGTTTAGAAACAATAGTATCATAAAAAATTTCAATACATGAAAATTTAATGTACAAGGGTGAAACTTAATACATAATCAAGAAAGTTTCCCTGATGCCTTGTTAGCCATAAAAATTCATGGGGATGAAGGCCCCGGCAGTATGCAAGAACGAACAAATACTATCGAGTGGTTAACTCCCTCCGTGATAATTAACGACGAAAATTAAAACATAAAGAGGAAAAAAGAAAGTTTCAGCCCCGGCGATCTGCTACTCTTTCGACCGGGAACTGCCGTTCTCCTTCTTCTTCCACTAATTTCAGCGGAAGAACAGCAGGGGCTGTAACTGGACGAGACATTATGAAGGGGTTCAGGGAGAAGTCTCGCCGCGAACCCTTAATTTACTGCCACGAAAATAAACCGCGAGGATCTTTGGGGAAATTCGCTCCCGTTCTTCTGTATTCCAATCTGCTTCTTATCGCGCGGCCGGTGTTAAGTCAATTTTTCTATCTCACTTCTCGAACCGTGCCATTAACGCAGCACCGACAAATTTTTGCAGGAAAAATGGATTGCTCCACGAATTTCCCTCTAATTCCAGACGCGTCATAGGTAGACTACGGATTTTATGACAAAAATTAATAAATGGCACATAAAACAGTGAACACATTTGAAGAAACAACAAGTATTATCGTGTAATGCAACTTAATAAAACTATTAAAAGAAGAAATATATTTTTATATAAATCCTATTTCTCATAATCGCTGCAGATCATTTTATTTTGCATGAGACTCCGCGTAGTCTAGTCATATACATAGAATGATCTTTTTCAAGAAAGAGTTCTAATTTCATTCAGTTATAATTAAAACCTACAATACTAACAGATTTGTTTTGAAAAAGATGTTGCACTTATTTTTTCAAATTGTTCACAAAATGTCTAGTTTGATATTAGAATTAAGAAATAGTTTTGAAACAAAAGGCAACATGAGTAGACGTGTTCTCGTGATATAACAATTTCCACGCTGAATTTTTATTTTGGAAATCTGCAAGCAATTAATTCGAAATTAAAGATCACAATATTCATATTTGTTTTAATACGAATCGTTAAATGCAGGACTTTATTCACAGATCCAGTCCACGATTGATTTTCGAAAATAATAAAGTGATGAGTCCCTCTGTATTTAAAGTTTTTTTCATTTCGAGCGGCCTGTAAAATTCATTAAAGTGTTGAATATGAATGAAGATAATATTTTAAATCTGGCGAATTTCTCGAAAGCGTTGGAACGTTTGAATATCTCCGAATGCAAAAATCCGGCGGCATGCTGAGAGCGACAGAACGTTATACATTCGGTGAAAACTGGAAGTGAAATCCGTCCATGGATTATGATCGACTATTGTGGCACATTCCCCGGTTTGATGTAAATTTGTTTAGAGTAGCCTGAGGGCTACCACGATGCGCTATCCTGGCCAACAGGAGTTTAATTTTGAGAAACGCAAACATCCCGTAATTAAGCAGACGCCGAGAACAGGACCGAAGGGTATGCCTGTGGAGACTCAGTGAAAAACCACTCATAATTGCCAACCGAATCAATATTTGAGCTCCCTTTATAGTGCTGAATGGTCAGGAAGGACGATGGGCTCTCGTTCATTGCCAGTACGCACCACAAAAGCTCTTTTACTCCAGCTGGAATCGAGAGTTCTTCCGTAGGAAGATTCTCAGAGAATATTTATCGATCAAATGCCAGACTTTTGCATAAATCTTTCCGATTGCTTTATTAATGCTTCAACGTATAGCTTTCACGCATACGTGGAACGAGGTATCGAAGATTATTGACTTCTTTAACACTAGAACATCCGAGCCCGTCAAAATGGCGCATTTCAAATTCTTTATTTTACACTTATTAAATTTGTAAAAATATAAAATAACAGAACAGTATAGCTTATTTCGGGCAGAATGTGTCAAATTAACACGAGGGCCGAATGAGGGTTAATAAAACCGATAGGTTGGGGATAATTTACTGTTTCATATTTTTGTTCTATTCATTTTTGTCGTAAGTGCAGCCATAGTTTAATAGCGCACTAAAATGCGCTAGTTAAACATGGAAACGCAAAGTACGATGAAAAAGTCGACTGTAGTTAAAATAATCGTGGAAGAAGCAACGAAACATTTTATTCAAAGATAAGTGAGTTGGTAGTTTAATAAGGTTCTAATAAACTTCAAGTTTTAATCGATCGAGGTAAAAACCGTGGCTCGCGCTGACGGTGGAGGGGGAACCTAATCTTTAATCACGTCTTCGATGGAGTTTCTTAATCTGAACGGGACGAGATCGTAGCTGAGAACGTCGTAAGTTAAAAAGAAGAAGCTCGACTTCCGATAGCGTGAGAACTTTGAAATCACTGTCCGCGAAACTTCGCGGCTTTGTGGCTAAGAAAAGGTTAAGACTCTCTATGAAAGCCAATTAAAAATTGCGTTCCCCTCGAATTCCACGGAAACCATTTCAAAATGTACCGGGCTCTTAAACTATAAACAACATACAGGGTGGTCGACTTGAATACGACCAATTAAATATTTCCTGCATGTTGATATAAAAATTGTTGTGTGCAATTTCAATGCTAGTAATGTACGAATTCACTGGAAAAGAAGATTTTTGTGTTTAACTGATTCTGGCTGCATTCTTATTATTTTTTAACTTTATTCGTCACGTGGACAATATACAGGGTGTCTCAAAATTCCTTCAACATCCGGAAATGGGAGGTTCCTGAGATCATTTGAAGCAACATTTTCCTTTGCAAAAATGGCGTCCGCGGCTTTGTTAAGGCTATGCACAGTTGGCCCGGAGAGCCAACTGTCAATTGGCCGACTGTGCAAACACGCGTCTAGATCGCGCTCTGATTGGTCCGTGTTTTTCGTTAATAACTCCTTAACAAAGCCGCGGACGCCATTTTTGCAAAGGAAAATGTTGCTTCAAATGATCTCAGGAACCTCCCATTTCCGGATGTTGAAGGAATTTTGACACACCCTGTACATTTTCTTTTCGATATTACAGCTAACACTAAAATACATTTAAAGATGTTAATAGCATAGCCTTAATTTGATTTCCAAAGTTTAAATTCAATATTAAATACATTTCCAATAGAGTGTATATAAAATATCATCAGAATTGAGGAAAGTATTTAGATAGCTACCTTAAAGTGGACAACCTTGTATTTAATAAATTATATTAATAAATTGGATATTATGCATATCGTGAGTCTATTTAGATACACGTTTGAATTTTAATATACATATAAGATTACTGTAAGTTTAGTACAAATTAATGAATATTATGTGAAATGAAAATAGTTTGGAGGTTAGGGTGAAAGGATAAGAAATGAAGTAGAACTTCAGATATTACGTGTTCTTCGGTCAGAGATACTAGAAATGGACTATACTATAGCAAAAACGCTCATGTACCTTCGACAAAGAGGTTCGGCTGTATTAAAGAGCCGCGGTCGAAGCAAATCAAACTCCTATATGCCGGTCTTCAACTCAAACCTAATACAAGCCCATGCAAAACCACCCGTTTCCTGCGTATTTCTATTGATCCTCGATTGCCAGCGACAGTTCGGCGTAGGTATCTATGAACTACATGGACCGCACGTTGCTATCGATACTTAATATAGTAGTTTCGAGCAGTATGGGGATGAGTAGCCGAATCCAATCTACCAAGTCTGCACAACAAAGTCTCCTTTCCCCTGTTATTTATTCTGGTCCTGAGTAAAACTATATGCCACATGTTCATCATTCTAAATATCTGCTTTATATGTTTGCCTCCATATTGTTATAAGCTTCCTCTTACTTATGCCACTTGCTTCCTTAAAAGAATAGTCTGAATTTGTGCGCATTAATCGAAAACAAGGCACAACCTAATATTAGGTGAAGTAAAAAGTTCTGAGCGTATTTACTTCACCTAATATTTATGACAAAACTGAGTAGATGCGATGTGAAAGAATAAGAAGGTTAAACTTAAAGGGAAGACAGTACATATAAAAGAAGCCATCTTCATGTTTCTACTTCTCAGTAGTCATTCGATCGATCGAGTTGAAATTTTGTGTGCTTTTAGTGTTGGGGTAATACGTATTTTAGCCAAGGACTTTTACCAAATCCGGCTTACAGCCGGATTGGTAGCATTATTTATGTAATACGGTGAGGATGCAAAGAAGTCCACACATTGATAGGGTTGCATAATTTCTTCTATTCGATATTTCAAGATTCTCTTTGGTCAAAATGGACATCTAGCATGATACTAGATAAATGATACTAGATCACATGCTATAGATGCTCTAGTATCACACTAGAAATTTACAGGAATTCCTTCCCCCAATAATTTTAGTCATGTGGCAGCTACTTCTTGTTGTCATAAATGTATAAAACCCGCAGTCTATGATACAAAATTGTTCACTTTACTACATAATTATTGTCGACGTAGCACATAATAACCAAAAGATCTGGAATTTGTCAGGAATTCCGGCATGGACTACTTTCATACGAACCGGAACAGATGATTGTACACGTAAGAATGGTCTTGTTCCATCGCTCGCGACTTAATGGATTAACCTGGAGGCGTAATTCAAGCTGTGTCGCGGCGTTGCGCGGAGCGAGAGCGCAGCCACGCAGTATCCGAGTGGTTTGTACGTTAGGTGTGAAATCGCCGTTGTTGTTTACGCATGTTTACGAATGCAAAGTGTTTGCGAGCATTGTGTGTAAAGCCACGCGTGCAGCGTAGAAGAGAGTGTAGCGGGCGCATTCAATGGGACCTGACGTGCGTGTCGCAAAGGGTGGGCGGTGGCAAAGAGAGGGTGAGGTGGACAGAGGGGATACGCCTGCATGTGCAAGAGGGGGTGTTAGCACACTTGGCGAGCTGCCATTTAGGGTTGGCTTCAGAGAGAAGAGGGTCGGGAACTACCCTCGCGCTTCACAGCCGTGCCCTTACAAACGGATGTGGAAAAGACGGAGGCTTTCTTTCCCTCCGACTGACGCGTCTCTTCTGTAAATACATTAAAAGGGAACCGCCACTCGCCCCCCTCCCCCCTCACTCTCTCTCTCACTCTATCCGCTCCCTCTCTTCAAGCTCCATTTTTTAAAATGTTGACATTCGTTAATCTTTTCCTACTTATGTCGCGTTCCGGCGCGGCGACCTGAAAATTTTCCCTCAACCGGAAGCTCCCTCTCGATCGTCGATGCGCGCGCGCATGCGGAATTGAACACACTGGCAAACTTTTCGTTTATAGAACTTTGGAAGTTTATTCAGGAATAGCCGGGGCTCGAGTGGCGCGGCGAGTTCGGTACGAATTTGTACGAATTTGTACGATGATGAGGTGATTTCAATGCCCCGCATCGAGAGATTTCCGCTGTTCCGCGTGATTATTCTTTGTTCGTACGCAATCCCGCCTTGAGTTTGCCTGTGCATTAGCTTATCTGTTCGAAAAGCTCGTAGGAAATTTACTGACGATTATATAATAAGAGAGATTACTAAAAATACTTATTTGGATAGTTCGCGCGACTGAACATGTTTCTCAATTTTGTTCTATAAAACAGCCAAAATATCCTGTATTAAATCTGTGGATTCAGTTACGAAAAAATTGTCCAACGAATTTAAAAGCCATTGGGAACGAAATTTATTTTCGAGAAAGAAGGTGTCTTGAATGTTCCACCCGTTATATCATGCAAACAAATATTTAAAAATCTTCAAAACGAATCGAAGATTGTTATAGTATAATTTCTTTTTACGAAATTTCAATAGTTTAACACCCGAAGTACTAGCAATAAACGTATACTGTCAAAATGACGGATTTCATATTGTTTATTTTACAATTGTTGAGATTGTGAAGATGCTATTGCAGATGCTTACTAGAGGTCCGTTGTTTCAGTGTTAATAATATCAACAATTTTCGAAAATGTGAAACGACTTCGAAGCTAGGTCGGAATATTTTTTGAAGGCACTGTACATCGATGTGCATATGAACGCATAAAGCGGCGGTACATTTCAGAATAATTGAAGACTAGCATACATTTTCGGTATGAGTCACGTTTCATAGGCACCCTGTGCATGCTTACGTGGCACAGAATTCACCCTAATACAAGTCACCCCAGCGTAGCGATAGTGTGGCAGGCAGACTGCTACGTTCGAAGCTCATTCACCACATTGATTTTCCTTTCGGTGGCCCTTCGTTCCCGTGGCGTCCTCACCCTAAAGTTTCATCAGCAGGGAACATGTCATTGCCCCCGAAAAATAGCGGTATTTCGGGGCGGAGAACAGACCGAACTGTATCTCGGATTTCTTCAAGCTGCGCAGCCACGATAACAGAGTTCTTTCTCGCTGGCTGGATCAAATTTATGATACTGATTAATTCTTTTCAAACTAAATTGATCGTCATACTTTCGAAAATATACGATTGCAACGGCACTGCCGCCTCGGTGTTTCCGAAACGAATGAAAAGCCGCGCGCACAGCTATAAACTACTCGAATCAAATTATATCACACTTTATTAGCCAATATATATAATTTTTCGAATTTATAGAATATGTATTGTAGTTTCAAAATTCGAACATCTCACCTGATCAGGAATATTTTTGTTACATATGACTTTTTCCATTTTGTCTGATCAAATGTATTCATACTATATTTGAACGTTTAGTAATGTATTAAATACAATGTTTACCAATTGTTTTGAATGATATAATAATTTTTAGTGGAGCGTAAGAGGGGACAGTATTGTTCTTAATCCTCAATTGCTTGGATAGTTTACGATACATTTCGATAAATAATTTCCTTTAGATATTAACATTTTCACATTAACCAAAAAGAAACGTTGAATGTGTTTAGTGAAACAAGTAATGAAATTTTGTTCAAGATCAATATAACTACAGTATCATCGATTTAAAGACATTCATAAATTGTATTTCATATTACCAGCCTAATAGATTGTCGGGAAGTATATACGCACAAAAATAATCGGTTTATTGAATGACTGGAGGTCTGAATATATGTGTTATATTTAACAAACTTTTCCAGGATTTTATACTTCCGCGTATTTACCAGTGAACCTATTAATACAACGCGAAGTAATATTTTATTTAGCCGTTGCTTGACGACAGCGATTCCGCATATAAATCGGCACTCGAGAGCGACCGATTAGTTTCGAACGAGGCGACATCCATTACTTTATATTTTCCGTCGAACGGAAAAATGGAAAAACGGATGTGCCGGGATAAAAGCAAAAACTAAGGATAGCGATCGATTTATTTTATAAAGAGGAATCGGTTGGAGCGATCGCGTCTGTCCGTCGTTCATAATCCATTTCGAGTCACACGCCAACTGTCGCTTCGACTCGACAGCAGACTTTAACGGCCAGTCACTAACGGTCGGTTGTCCATGTCTCTCAATATCCTAGCGCGGCGCGATAGCATATACTCTACAAAAACGTGACCAATTTGAGGGGTGGCGCGTACTGAAGCGATTCGAATATAGAGAGCACGGGGGCTGTCATAAAATTCTCTATGGCGCGACATGCATCGACCGACTGTAAATCGTGCGCGGAAACTGAGAAACTGGTGAGAAACATAAGGGCGCAGCTCGAATAGCAGCGAGGAGGGCGAGCGAAAGAAAAAGAAAGGGGAAGAGAAACAGCCGAAAGAAGCAGAGAGAAAAGAAAGAGCAGGAATCCTCTTGCAAAGACGTAGACGAGGTCTTCGTTAAAATTCGTCGAGGCGATCGTCGCGTCCTGGTCGGGACGTAAAAGAAAATAAAGGAGCGCTTAGTATTAATGTCGCGATTCGTGTCCTCGTCACGTACTGGCCCATCTCCCGCCCTAGCTTTTCTGGATGGGTTCTTCCGTTTATAATGCGAAATAAGCCTGATCGCGGCCCACCCGTGCCCACACAATTTCAATAAACAATAAATCTCTTAACGACGAGCCGCGAAATCGGCCCAAGGGTATGGACCTTTCCGAAGGGAAAAACGCGTGGCATGTGTCTCACATTTCGGAACGGTTCTTCGTCGATGAAGGGAACAAGATCGAACCTATCGATCGTTTCACCCTTCGTCATGGGGCTGCTGCGGCCCCACGCAAACAACTTTAAGCTGAGCAGGCTTTAATGCCTGTCGACCAGATTATTTCATGATTTGCGCGATTATTTGATAGTTCGACCGATTCCTGATACTGCGGAGCAAATTGGTGGACTACTAGTCTTTAAACCTCGGGGAAAATGGTTGCTGAAAAGGTCCAGGGTTATACAGTGTGGGCTAAAAGTCGCGAAGGCTCTGACAATTTAATCACTTTTCAAACCCCACTCTGTACTTCTGTTCCATCAATTTTGGTTTAACTCCGTAATATTTATTTATTATTGACGACAAATATCACCAGCAACATGTCTATTATCACCCCAGGAACGTATTTGTTCTGAATTCATACAATAATTCATTGTTAAACATACACAATGATAAACTGAATAATACATGATATCTTTGATCACACCATTATGATCTAGGGAAATAATCAAGCTCAAATTGAATGAATAAGTATTCCCGTGTCCATCTTCGTTGCCAGAAGCTCGGCATTGATTTCAGTATCAAAGAATTCGATATTTTGATGGCGATTTGCATAGGTTTAATCGCGCAGTTTAGGGAATTCTTGCGCCCAGTTTCTGAACTGCTCTTTCAACGGCCTGCACAATTACACGCCGACAAAAACAGCGTGAAAGATCGTTCATAGCCGTCGATTTAATAACCATGTTCGGAAACCAATCGCGGATCTGCGTATATCAATAGCATGTACGTTCTCCACCGGTATTGCGATTTAATCTTTACTCAGGAGGCCCGTTTATTGCTCTGCATTTCGACGTTAATATCCTATATGCCCTACGTTTTACCAGCCAAATATCCATTAAACGGATTACCGGTCCAAGTTCAATATTTGGTTAAACTCGTCGGCCCTCTGGCTGGATTAATAGACGGCAGTATACACACGCGAAGTAAAATATTTCGATGCCTCAGCGATATTTCGCTTTTTTTTTTGTTTTTTCATGTCGGCGAGCAGAGAAAGAGAGATACATTATTTCGAGATATTGCGCGAGAGTCAAGGCAAACATTCAATTTCCTGTATTTTTCTCTCAAATATAATATCCTTGGGAACCCCAATAATACACGAGAAATAATGTTCTGATTTTTGTAGCCAGAGAGACCAGCGACCGTGTTATCGCGTTTTACTCTCGAAATTGTCCGACGTCGTATTAAATACTCTTCGGAGGAGCTTAATATCGCTCTGAAAATATACTCTCAGTCGAAAATGTGTGGTATGTGTGCAACATCTTTAATTTCCGAATGACAGGTGTTTAATTTTATTTTTGGAGGTCTGAATATCTTCAGGTTTTGTGTAGGGCGAAGAAAAATTGTTTAATTTACTCGATCATTAATCTACACATATCCAGGAATATCCTTCTTTATTTATTATTATTTCCATCAGTTAATTTCGCAACAAGTGACATATTATTAAAATTCTTTCTCGATTTTACTCGAATGGTATAGCTTTTTAATACTCACTTGACTAGTACTTTTATATTACGAATACAATATTACTACTAGATATACAATAATTTCACCTTAACATTGTACTCATCGATTGACTTCATACAATCTTTATAGAAATATGTGCTTCGATAATGGAGTTTAATTCCAAATATTATATAATAGTTATAATTTCAAAATGACTGGTCCGGTAGCTCTAGCGTTAAAGATAACACATGAGTGCTGTTTCTTTGTCTAGATCGACAATTTCCTGTTTAACAAAATAGCCGAGCAATTCGCTCGACGTTTATCCGGTTACGCGTTCGCTGTTCCCTTTTCTTTCCTCGTATTTCCTATTTTCAATTTCTGTCCGTCCGGTTTCCGCGTTGCGGGTCGCATTGTTTTATTTAAATATATCTTCAGCGCGCACGTCAACCGATATTACGGCGAAAGCGTCTATTCGCTCGACAGACAAATCAAATTCACCAACGTTCCAACTTGTCTCCCCAACATGAAGTCTGCCCTTTCGACAATGTCACAGAGAAAATGCGATTTTTCCCTCGCAGCATCCAGGTAGGTACTACGTAGGCGACGCGACAAGGGCGAGTGAACGCGGCAAGAGAGAGAGAGAGAGAGAGAGAGAGAGATTCGACACGGCAAAACGGCGAATGAAAAAACCAGGATGGTAGAAAACATCGCTGCAAATCGCCGACGCGAGAAGCCGCGAATTCCCACAAGGGGTATTTCAATTTAATGTCCGTTAATCGTATTACGTTTTGACTTTCGCAAGCGCCCCTACGCGCGCCGGGGACACTCCGGATGAATCCGTACGCACAGGAACGAGGAAGATTGCCTCGTTCCGGCTTTGTCTACGTCCCGGACGCATTTCCCTTACGTTCCCTTTTTGCTCTCTGCCTCTCTTCCTTTCTGTCCTCTCTTTCTCTCTCTCTGTCTTTTTCCGGTTATCACTTTTGCGCTCCTTTTTTCCCCGCACCTTTCAGCGACGTGTATCGCGGCCGTAACCAGCCGCACAGGAATGTTAATACTTGTTTAGCCCCGGCTGATTTAGCGGGCAGAATTAAAAACACAATTTCCGGCGCGCCCTGGAACGCGTAAAGCGCACGCCCGCCTAATAGAATTACCGTGCAATCAGGGGTGCAGGATTTTCAGTGTGTGCCAACCGCGTCCCGGCGATTCCGTCCGCAGGCTCCGCCACCATTTCCAAGCTTTACGAGCCGCCACAACCTTTAATATCCTCTTTCTAACCTAACGTCCAGGATAAGATCAGCTTGAAAAATATCGCGAGCATAACCCGTTAAATTCATTTCCGAAGTAGAACGGCCGGCCCCGTGATTGGCTAGTCGATATGCTTGATCCAAGGCCGAGGAAGGTTCCGCCTCGATGCGGATTGCATGGAAATGTATTCACAGACCCTTCGGGTAATTGTGCGACTATTCCATTGTTTGGCGAGCAGCTGATGTAATGAAACCTAATAACAAGCTTGGATACAGTTCAGTCGGAATAGAAAAGAATACTATAATTACGAACAATGTTTTATGGAAAATTTTATGGGAAATTCAAATAATTTCTTATTCGAGTAAATTAAATCACTTGAACAAATACCATCCGCCATTGAAATCGATTTTACATTAAACATTTCGTCAGAATTTCTGTGTTTATTTGGTAACCAAATTATAAAGTAACACAGAGAAAAATTATTTTCATATATAAATACATTATCGCTCAGTCGTTTTAAAATACTATGTAACTAAATGAGATGATATATTATTCGAATATTCATGTTCCAAACATATTATTTGAATAATGCCCAAGCCTGAATAATGAGTATAGCTTTGCGGTATATTAAAATCGGACTCTGGTAATAATTTGTAAAATAAGGCAAACCGTTTACATTAATGAACGGGGTAATCACGTTTCTACTTTGTTGTTACCACAAGAAATATATTTTACTCGATGAAACAAATGTGTCTGTGCTCTTTGTAAAATAATTTATGAATATGGAAAATGTATGGAAAAATCCTTCTGGTAACTGGCAGGATTTAATACATATATGTATCATACATACGACATGCATATTAATTGCGTATTATACGGAATTTTTTATGAGCAGTAATTTAAAAGCAGCCTTTATAATGCTGCGGAACAATGAAGTACAGTTCTGTGTCTTTGGTGCTTTAGTGCAATGATGATTTTACGCGCATAGTAGAAATCCGATAATCCGAAATGATCGGGATTTTGGCGATGTCGTATTATCAAATATGCCGGATTATTGGGCTACATTGGTAATGCGATGAAAGCGAGGAATATAATTTTAAAAACTGCGATGGGAATTACGAAAATATACTACATTGTCAAAAATAATATATTACAATACATATTTGCTCGAACTGCCTCACCTTCCACTGCATCGTATTTAATTACTAATAACCATATAACTTATATTTCCTACTTTAAAATGACAATCGTAGATCACAAACATCGACAAAGCTAATAATTTCGTTTAGGACGATTATACACAAGATCATTTCTAAGCTTTGTTTCGGTGCAGGATAAGTATTGATAATCCAAAATTTCTGAAAAATATGCTTCCAGTCGATAAAGATTAAGACTAAGATTTCTTTCCATATAAATTCCACAGAAACACATTGAAACGAAACCCCCAAGTTCGAACAGAACATTTTCAAACAGGAGCGATCCCCGTTCATTTCGACGCCACTTACAAATTAGAGCCTCGGAAACTAAACCACCGAAAGTAGACACGACAGTGGAAACGAGGAGGCGAAGGACGAATAAGAAGGCAAAATGTTGGAGCGAACGGAAAGAGGTAAAAGAGAAAAAAGGCAGGAGAACGAGGGGCTCGAGCGAGGATATAAATCGAGGGTGAATTGCAAACCTCCAGGGCAGCAGTTTCGAGGCTTACCCGCGATCCGAGGGATGTTCGTACGATTGTTGCCCGTAGTTTTATAATTATTGTGACGCCCTCGGGGCTTATGGGATCGAGGTTCGTTTGCTACATGCACACGTGCGGTATATCCTCCTGTACATGGGTTACGTGTATGCAAAATGTATAGAACGGCAAGCGCTTACAAGCGCGTGTGCACGCACGTGCCCGCGCGAGCTCGCACGGAAACTTCTGATGTCGATGCTCGTGACGCATCAGATTCCGCGATGCGAATCTTCGTTATTACCCCCGGTTCGTTATAGTGCTCGGCTAAATTTACGAAGAATCTGCTCGGCTAAATTTACACAAGTCAGCCCCACTCTTCTCCCAACGTTCGGTATCGTCAGGACAGTGTTGTGAGCTCGGTGAAGCTACTCAAGGATAGAGGAATACGGAAAAAGTAAACAAGTAATAAAGAAAATGTCATTTTCTGTAATTGTCGTCTTACTTTCGTAATTGTGGCAACAATGGGTGGCTGAGATTATGCCGATCAAAACGAGTCCAAACACGAGGTAAATCGAACTAATTTTACTTTTATTTTGTTTGGAGCAATCAACGGCACCTGAAATTTATTATGCGAGAGCTAATTACCTATGTGTATAAGTATTTAAATCGCTAAAAGTAGTTCGATTTACATCGTGTTTGGATTCATTTTAATCAGAAGAGTCTCGACTATCCATTGTGTTACAGTAACACGACAATTACTGTACCTCAAATTTCCTTTGAAATTCCGAGTCTCAATTGCTGATACTTGACGCGCGTCGCGCCGTGCGGCATTGTTCGAGTCAGTTATTGGAAACAAAAGATGCGCTGCTCGCAAGAATTTAACACCGGGACCGGCGCCGTACATCCGGAGAGATGTGACTTTCCGAACTTGTTCGAACGGTATCGGTAAGACTGAAAAGTAGGCCGTGCCCTGAAAAGAGATCAGACGAAGTCGGCTTGTATCAAATCGCCTCTCATGCAAACGCTTCCAACAATAAGGGGAGATAACTCGTGACTAGACTACGGATCTTTATGCAAAATAAAAATTGTCTGCATCTGTTGCAGGAGACAGGAGTCAGATAAACGTTGCATTCTTTCTCTAATAATTTTAAGAATTTGAAAATATTGTACATCGTTATCCTCAAATCATTTTAATCCTTCTAGTTTTAAATTGCACATTTTTGTTGCATTATGTGGACATATATCTGGACATCAATGTAAATTTATCCGAACTCTACTATATTACCCCGACTGGTCATACTCCTCTTTACTTTGTCGCCGGCCGAGTGGGATTTCTATTTCGCCCTTTCAATATCAGCCGTAAGAAAAACAGCGTGCCGTGGACACGAATGTTGACGCGGCCAGCTCGATTTTAGCGGACGTCGTTTATCGGCGGCGTCCTCCATGAAAAGCGCGAATTAAATAGCCCCCGGGGATAGGCCTTTGGCCGAAAGATAAATTCGTTTTTCATTCGCTTCGTTCTTCGTGTACCAAAAAAAAGGGTTCAGGTAAAAGCTAAAATCGTTTGCCGGATTTGTCAGCAGCTGCTCGTACGCGTCCGTGTTTGTGTGCGCGTTTATGCGCGCGTCTGCGTGTGCGAGTTTATATATACGTTCGCGTTCGCATTCACCGATTGCTTTCCCATTCGAGCGGTAAACAGGGAGCTTTACAGAAGAAACGAAGATTTGACGATGCGATGGGCGGTACTAACGCCACAAATGTACTAGGTAGGCGGATTAATGTGCATTTACGAAACGCGTGCGCCCGCGGCCACGGCCGCGAATGCGCGCGCGCGTGTACTCGCTTTTGCTCGCCATTCTTCGGGCACGTGTGTACACATGCGGCGTACATATAGATAGACACGTATAGTATAGCATATAAACCTCGACGACGGCTGGTCGCTTGGCGTTCTACCTGCCATTCCCCACGCCCCCCTCCCCTTTCTGACTCTCTTTATCCGGCCGCTATCCAAAACCTCCCCCTATGCCTGTCTCTTTCGCGCGGCAATCCAATCATCCGCATCCTACGATTTGTTCCTAGTAATTCCGTCTGTTTGATCGCGTCGCCGCTGTTACCGAGACTGTCTATTCTGCCAGCGGTGCTGACGATCGCTGGATGCTTGCCACTACTGTGACGCTCACAGCCGAAATATTCTGCGTTTACGCCGAGTCGATGCGTGCGCTTTGTGCAACGGTAATCCCTTCCCTTACAATTTCGTTCCAAGGTTTCGGATTAAAATGTACTATTTCGTCTGATGCTCTAAATACGCATCGAAAATAAAATGGTTTGTGTTGATTTAGAATCAATGTGAAACGGTTAGATTGCTTCTTCTGATGTTAGTTTATGATAGAAAGTTAAACATGATTGTGCTTGACTATCAACAGATTATATAATTATGGTGGGTTCTGTTCGAAATCTTTATCACTTTGACTCAATATTATAGCGCAAGTGGTTAAGAAAACAAATGCAGAACAGGTGTAATATGATAATAAAACACTTCTAGAATATACTTTACAGTAACGTTATATTTTATTAAAGAGATTTAAATAAAGAATTCAACTATGCCTGTCTACACATTTAATTCTTTTTAATAAAATTTTTATAAGCAGAAAACAAAATGTGGTGCATCTCTCCTGAAATTACCCTAATAAATAAAACCCATATTTACTATGAGCAAATGGAATAGCATATCTTTCTATTATATAAAATAGTTCTGTCACGCAAACTCCGAGTGGTGAAGCCGCGAGGCGTTGCGCAGCGGGGGTTGGTGAGCGAAGCGAACAGGGGGCGGAGCCATCTAGTAGGTTTATAATTTCAGGGCAGATACAGATGCGCTACGATTCAAAATCAATGTAACGCATAATTCCCAAACATTACTGTGATTGTTTAAATGTAAACAACGCATACGTTTGTCCTCGTGAAATTATACCACTCTCCTGTAACGCGAATAAAGCATATACCCCACTCTCCTGCTAACTACGGTTAAATAGTACTCGCGGGTGATGTTGAATATAACAGTAAAATAGTATGAGGGCTTCAGGTGCCGCCGCCGACAGTGACACGAAAGTACGTTGCGTGCTTGGTCTATCCTACACCTCGCTGCGATATCAGCATTGTATTGGCTGTTGGTATAATCAGAGACAACAAATCAGTATCGCGATCGTTCGTTTACTCTAGAACGAAGCATTAAATGGTAAACGTGATTCAATTATCCAACCTGGCTTTTCATCCGATTTTTCCTATACACTCTGATAAACGATAATGATAATTATGTTTGCTAAAGATAGCCAGGTAAGTGCACCGAAGTGTTGATAATTTAAACAAACGTTCCCGCGATTTGTTGTTAATCTACAGGCAATATTTATATTTCCTATCTGTTTGTTCCTATCTGTAACCCTAAATGATATGATCATGCCTATATCTTCCATGGCAGCTGAGAGAGTGAATGAGGCGATGGTCAAATGACCATTGCAGATTTTATATCCCCGAATTGTGGAATTGATAAGGACGATGTCATAAAAAATAATTCTGTAGATTTAGACAGTAGATCAGGATTGAAGTACATATTAAACTAAAAATCTCACTAAACAAGTTTAATCTTCTTATTTTTACGACGATATTGGAATTAAGGCACCAAAAAGTAAGTAATTACTGCATTTTTTGTTTAACATATGGTTCGACGTTCTAAACGAAATAGTGACAATATCATAAATCTCAACATTCGATACAGTAATGAACGGCTCCATTAAACGCTCCCCCTTTGGGCCCAGTACGCCACCACCCCATAAAGCATTTTCATTCCCACGAATAGCGCAGTAGGCGGTATCAACGGATTTGTAAAATGACAGTCCACTATGGGAAACCGATTTGCGATTTGCTAGCCACGTCATCGGCCCCTAGGATACTTTTATCTATTGTAGCTTGTTTTTCAATGAAAGGGACACCCAAGGTGCACGAAATGTAAATCCCAAGAATAACTATCCATCTTATATATTACGAGCTTGAAATAATTACAGTGGAATGAACAATTGCGTTAAGAGTCGAATTGAAAAAGAAACTAATAAATAATTATTCTCTTCTATACATATATTACAAATAATTTTTATTCGAGAATCGACGTTAGTCAACGTACAGCGAAAAACCATTTTGATACAAGTATGCAGAAACCATATAAAAATCTATAAAACAATGTGTCACGCGTATTCTACATTAAAAATTCACACACCAATTTCCCGGGTAACGCGTCCTCAATTACCGTTTATGGAAAATAACTGTCCCTCCTTACAGTATCTATGTATAAATGCGCGAAAAGTGGGCCATACCGGGCTCGGTCGAGAATGAAAAATGCTAGTGTACTTTTGTAGAAGCGGTTATGGTCCGCGCAACATAGTCAGCCCCGTAAATAAATGGTGTTTAACGCGCGAGATGTCAACACTTTTTCCATTACGCGATAAACACGGGGCTCGTGAACGTTAAGGGATTCGCATTTACAGGGCCCGTTACATCCGTTACAGTGAGGCAGGGAGCATCGGAACGATGGGATGCTTTGAGGCGGTAAAACTCTTCGTAAAATTGCTCGTTATTATTATAACGCGGACGTCGTTGTCTACGCTATCCACTCACTATCGCAGCCCGTGAGAGGATGCCAGATGGATTATTAAACTTCTAATGTCGCGGGCGAGCCCTGCATTACGGACTCTATAGCGTAAAGCTGTGTCCTCACTGAAGCAACGTCGAGGAACTTCCATTTCCAATAAACAAATTATTCGAACGTTTTGTCCGTACCGATGCGACAAAATCCAAGGAACATTCGACTGCATATAACGATTTTTTGAGGAAATACGTCATAACATCAAAAAGTTGCTCATTGTTGCCTCAGTGAGGACGCTGCTTAAGAGTTTCGCGAGGAGCTTGACTAACAAAACGCGGAGAGCTCGACGCGTGGAAAGAACAGGCTTGCGATAAACGCGACGGAATCTTCGAGCTTACTATTTTACCATTGTTGATACAATCATCGAATTTTTCCTGAAAACTTTATCACTAGACTGCAGATGTTTATGCTAAATAAAAATTGTCTGAATTAATTGTGTGAGAGAGGAGCCAAAACAGTTTTTCTTGAATGATTCCAATAAGATTTTTAATTTTTATAATTTCTCCAGTTTTAAATTTCACCTACCTTCTTTTGACATAAAAATTGTTTGAAAATTCTGATATTGGAACTCGTTGACAACTAAATGTACTTCTAGTTAATCTGAACGAAGTCTGAGGCAATTCGACAAGAACAATGGGACGTCGTATGCAGTAACAATTCGCACATTTCGCATAGATTACGAATCCACTGCGTACGCGGAAGCTATGCGTTACCAGACGGCGTAATAAAGATAAACACGTCGGTAAAACAGTGTGTTCCATAAAACTTTCGGTTACGATTACTGCGCGGCCATTGTTGTGATGCCAATGGTCTGCACAGACAGAGAGTAGGGAAATGGATTATTAAATTTTCAGTATGTTACGGCAGAGGTAGGTAATACTTGGTTTTTTAGAGACGCAAAAATGTCGTTTCCTCCTTAATGAGTTTCTAGACTGAACCGGATTAGTATGGTAGATACAATCACTAATGTTATTGTCGGCATTGTTACGGGGATTCAGCTTCGCGGTTTCACTCAACATTGCTTCTCTGCATTATTCTGAACACTTCCTTTTTAAAATGAAACGGGCCTGATGTTTCTTTCGAGGAGTATGTAAGCACAATTGGATTTTCTTGTGTCGCGTTTGGTCTCAGTTTTATCAGAAAAATGTCACAAATGCATCGATAAAAGTTTAAGAAAGGAATAATGAAAAACAACAAAGTTTCGTCTAATAGCAATTACACTATTTTCCGATGGAGCTTCTTGGTCCTTCAAGAGGCACATTCTTCGGTATCGACGATAAATTTTTCACAAATACGATGCACATCTTTCCCATATACATGAAGGTATTACTGTATTTAGTACGGAGGTACCGGTAAAAACTGAGATTGATGTAACCCGGGACATAACCGGCATAACGATGAAGATCAAAATTCGAATTGCGAAGGAAGATGAACAGGAAAATAAAAAAGGGGGAAGGAAAAAGTGAAGCACTGGAAGTGGCGACGGTTTAAAGCGCTCTGGTTAAGCCGACCACCATCGGTTATTTGATAACGTAGGACGAAGAGCTGAACGAGGCGGGAGAGCAGCATCAAACGGGGATGGGTAATGTACGAATGTAAAGGTTTATGGGCAATATGGTGTATTTACGGTTGACGGGCAAAAGTTACCGTACAGAAGGGAACTAGGATACCTATAAATTTTTCTCCATCTCTCTTCCCATTCGTCGGTTCGACTTACTGGCACTGCCGGGTAAAAATCTCGCAGATATTGACGAAGCTTCCCCGTGTAACACGACTGGATTCGCTCGACCGACAGAACGTGTCCACTCATCTGTTTCCCCTGTTGTTTACGTGGTTGTCAGATTTCCACGGTAAGTCGAATTAATGTTCGAATTGTAATCCTAGATGCTCATCATGACGCGCCACAGATGTGGTAGTCGGTAGTCCGGACAATAGAATTTTCTGCTAGAATTTTTTCGTGGGGAAAAATATTCATTAACATCGACATACCGTAGAATCTATACTGTACAATCGAACATATGCAGCTATATGTATAAATTGCATGACGATAGCGTGATTTGTCTTTATACTTATGCACCATTGAGTAAGTATAAAACTGTGATACATTAAACACGTCCACATACAAACATTCAGCAATGTGCGATAATAAGTTCTGAATACAAAAATTAATTCGTAAGAGGCTATGCAACCCTCAAATAGGATTAAATGAAGCTTTGCTTAACGTTCCATATAAAAGTCTTGTTTCTTACAGTATTTTTATGTATGAAAAAGTGTTGCACAACCCATTAAATAAATGTTACACCCATGTAATGATAATAATTCATTGTACTTTTCACACTAGTCATTCCAACATGTCTACAAGGAGCATTTATAAACTAATGGTGTGAATGGATGAGAGCCAGTGTGCCTGACCAGTGGTGATTTTAGATAGAACCCTGTAAATATATAGGCGATGTAGCTAGTGTGTTAAAAACGATTTATTGTTCGTCTATCGCATGGAAATATCTGGATGATAAAGAAACTTAACGGATTCATGCTTTTATGTTATTACCCGTTGATGCGGAAACATGACAAGGTGCCAAACAAGTTTGATATCGTTTGAACCATCGCGTCTCAGCGTTTTTAACCCTATTCAACCTTGATGGGTTCGCTGACGACGGAACCAGTTCGATGACGTGGCTCGCATTTTTATCTGATCTCGCTCCGTTCGTGCGATTCGGATCCTGTTTAATGATCCTTAAACGAAGGTTTGCGATATTGTAATATTAGATAGATAAATGCTTGTTCCTTTATAAAGCGATTCATTGCAATTTTTAAACAACGTTCACTATTTTTAGTAATATCTAGGAGTGAAACGTTTTCGATTGAAATGCTAGATCGGCGTATTTCGTTCCGTGGCGTTCGATCGGCGACTAAACGTACGAAGCACATTGTGGGCTGTTATCGATTTATCACGGCCAGGTACGACATTCAACATGGGAACTGTAAATCAAAAATGTCATCGTAAAACACCGCCGACAAATTCCAGCCAGCCTGCCAACTGATCCAATCACCTCAGATTTCAAATATTTCTTTTGTTCATAAAGTACACCGTGGCCTCAGAAATGCTAAATTACCGTCGAAGCTATACAAAATTAAATTATACGAACACTTGACGACGCTGCGAGCAGAAATTTGTTCAACCTACATCACGGGTCTTTGGCGTAATATGTTTCGAGGATGAATTTCTGTTTTGCTTTAATATTTCGCTAAAGAGCGGAACGTAAAATTAATTTAAAAATACTTGGACTCGAGCGAGATACGCAGTCAAGTGATACAAAGTACCTGTGCAATTTAATAATAATTTTAGTGTTTCAAATTTTTGTTTCACAAATGAAATACGTTTCTTTAGTAATGAATATACAAGTTGAACAATTAAAAAATTTTCATAGGAAGCTTCATATTTTAAATATAAATATATATATAATAAAGGGGAATCAAATAAAATTTTATATATATTTAAACATTCATTGTAAGCTGAAACTAACAATTACAATGATCAGAAATAAATGAGCATCAGCTTCGATGCACTTTTCAGCATAAAAAGTAACTTTTCTCAGAAATGAAATCTCAGACAACGGAACCTCGTTTCATATTTTCAACTTCAATTCTAAACAGAATTTTCTATTTCAAACCATTAAATCCTCTACACTAATAATACAGCAAAGACCTTCTTTTCATTTATATCCATATATATTTTTCTTGAAGTCCAAGATAATTTATTTTGCGCTTTTTGCCAAGAGATATTTTAAGCAGCTGCTTGAAATGCAAAGTTGAGGTATTTCATTTTCTGCTTCAGCTTGTTACGATATTTTCTTTGACTGCGTACTATCTACTCTAAAGTTTTTACAAGTAAATACATGTCTGTGTTATTTAACAATATTGAACATTGGGGAAAGAAGCTTTTCGGACAACCCAATATTTTTCCCCTGATCGTAGCCAGTTTTGCGTACGGATGATTAAGGTACATTCTTAGTAGGCAAAACACGCGTCCGATAATACATGGACTGAGTCAGCGATCCATATAGGCGCGTAAGCAAACAGAAAACAGAGTGTGTTGTTAACACGATGTTATTACGACAAACACAATGCACAATTATGCCGAAGTGTCCGCTGTAGCGGCATGTTTGCGCTATTAAAGCCCACAATTTTCCTTGTATAAGCACTTCGGACGCTGTTCCGCATTGCACTCTCCTTCGAGCCGGTGGCTGGGACTCGAGGAGGAGGCTGCTTTCGGGTGAAAGCTCTCAATATGTCCGACCTAATCCTCTCCCAGAGGTCCCGACGTCCCTCCCCCTTTCTCCCTCTCACTCTCTTGTTGGTGCTTTGCTTCGCAATACGTATAAACATTTCGAGCCCAGCTGTGCCACAGGATTTAAGAGCTGAGCGATTAATAAATGCTTCGTACGACGAGAGCCGGCACCAGGACTCTCCGACAGCCACTCGACGAGGCTGCCCGTGATTTACCGTTCGGACTCGCGTGTCTGCATTCAAGCTTCCGCGTCTGGATTTCCAGCGGTTTCGCGGCATCGTTTTGATTTAGTGCTCTTCTCGCCCGTTTGAAACATCGCTAGGTATCTGTCTTTCTCTTTCACGTCGATACCCGCGTGTCAACCCCGGCAAATGAAGGTTACAGACTGTCATTCGATCCCCTTGTCTCCGCAAGCGTTTGCTCGTCAACGTTTCCGAACGTGACTCGCGCTGTCTTTTAATTGAAATGGATCATTAGAGAGGGCTGGATCCATCAAATGTTTGCGAGAAACGAACACCTACCAAAATGGGACTATTACACTGTGTGACAGAAGAATGGCACATCTTGCGCACTTTTTTTTAAGTTTCGTGTTGTATAAATTGGTGAAAACACATCGACAAAATCAGACAAATATACATTTTGTATTACCCAAATAGGACAAAACGATAGCACAAGCACAAAATCTACACTTCCCAGTTACGCGGAAGCTACTGAATAACAAGTACAGTTTTCTTTCGATAGGGCGATGAATAAAAGTTGACCACTACAGTTCTACGGCGACACAAAATAATAATTTCATCGACGTCAATTTCGGAGATAAAACGGTAGACGGGATATGTGTATTGAGGCACGATACATTCAGCGGAGTGACGAACCCGTGCAGGTGACAGCAGAACGATTAATCATCGATAAATATCGCCCTTTTAATACTCCCTCATAAAATGCTAGGCTGGGAAAATTATTGATTCGTCATATTTCCTGCCAGCAGTGTCGTTAACGGGACCATTCTGATGTATTGATGTCACGTGATCGAACAGAAAGCTCGGGGGAAGTTATTGAAAATGCTTTCCCACATGCAATAACACACTTTATAAAAGTTGATCCCTACGAAATCGAAAAGCAGAGCTCTCTTCCCTTTTCGTAGCCGAATTGGTCGCTGTAATTTTATAATTTTCTCAACAGATTTCGTTATCTCTAATTAAGTTCATACCGCAGTGGATCGCGAGTCCGCGAATCTCTCGGAGGAATTCGCATTCAGCAAGAAAAGCTTATTATCTTGGAACCTATCGGAGAAAAATGTCTCTGGCGTGGCAGAATTGTTGCTAATAAATGAAGTAGTAGAAGAGCAAGAAACGGAACGCGTAATCTCATTGTTTACGTTCTCTGTCTATGAAAGCTGTTTAAAGATGATACAATGCCACTCGACGGTCTAGCAGATAGATATGAATAGCACGTCGGGGGGCTTGGCAACGGAAAGAGGATCAGAAATGCAGGGGCGCAATGTTGTTACAACTTAATACACGAAATTGTTCTGCTGCGCGAATATTCGTTTAACGTTTACAACACACCGTTCTACATATAATAAGCGGATATAGGATACGGAGGTCGCCTCTCTCCGTTCCGAGGTGCGTCCATGGTATTATTTGCCTTGGTGTTGGTGGAGAATCTCATCGTGCAACCCTCCCGTGCTCAAGTGTAGAAGAGAGAGAGAGAAAGAGAGAGAGAGAGAGAGAGAGAGAGAGAGAGAACCCTTGAACCTGCTTCGAATAATATTTCGTTCCATTATTCATAAACATTTTATAATCTTCTTAGCACGGTGAATTATTGCTGCTCGCACAATTGAAATAATGCGGGCTCGAGTCGCTTGTCCTGGGACCTCCTTCCGAGGATCGAAAAACGGAGTCGACTCTCGAGGAGAATCGAAAAGAGAGAGAAGGGGAGAGTGGGGGGGGGCGGAACGAGACAGGACGAGGTGAAGAAAAGTTGGCACGCAAACGAGAGAATGGAACGAGTTCGTTCGCTGAAGTGGCGTTGAAATGTTTCGAAGCGAGGGAAAAATAATTGGACGAAGAGTCTCTGTCGTTACTATCGCATTGGAGGAATGCGGACCGCCTCTCGCCGATGACGAAGACAGGCGGCCGTGTCTTCCCCAAAGGATCCGGGAAACGAATTCCTTTCTTAAACTCCTTCCTTCCTCGTTACCGAGACATTCTATGCTGCCATCCCCCTCCTCCCGCCCACCCCGAACTACCAATCTAGCTAGTATCCACCGATAAAGTAACTTATTTGAATACAACGGCCGGATCGTAAATAACTTTGGAAAACATGATAATTATATGGCGTGTCGTCTGACAAACCTCCCTGAAGGAGGCTGAGGATATTAGCTCCGGTTGTTTGGTACTTATAGAAAGATAATGACGAGATTCATGTACGCGGTGTCTACCTGAAACGTATAATCTTCGTTCTTAACCTCGCAGCTGCAATGATTACCGTTTCTTTGTCCCCGATCATTTCACAGAAGTAAAAAGAAAATGTATATATATATTATTTGTCTACACTTACTTTAATGCTTGAATGTCGATGGCAGAAGAATAGAAGTTTTAAATTGGCCAGTTTTGCTATATTTTATCATAAATATTCGTTGCAGTAAGTATATCTCACTCCCACAACGCGTTAGGGTATACCTGGTAGATGACCTCGGGATGACCTTGAATATCGGAAGAGAAATGTCATTCTAGGATAGCGTCAGAATGGTATACGAATGTAATGCTTACGATACAAAATGCCCAACGGGATCGTTATCGCCATCTTATTGCTCGGCAGCAGCGAAACACTGAATAAATAGCGTTATGTTTGTCAACGTATAGATGCACACAAATGTTCCTTCCATCGTGTGATCCATCAACAGAAGTTTCACTTGTTGCTCCGTCCGGAACTTTGCGGCATGGATTATGTAAATCGTATCCTCATTTGTTAATAGCCGTTGCAACAACCTAAGAACAACGAATCTTGTCTTGAACAGTATTTACTTGCTATGTTTTCAAACGCGTTATAGAAATCTGACTTATCGACAGATAATTTAAGATACGCAAGAGAAAAATAGTGTAGCTCGTAATAACCTAATATTATCGAAATCTCGTTACTTTTTTATGCTATGCGAGTACTAACGTGGTTTTACTACTGACCGAATTATTCCCGAAAACCAAAAACTTCAAAGCCAAAATTCGTGATTCACGTAGTAGGATGATATCGACATGCTGTTCGTTCAGGACACTACACGTCACTAGCGTAACTCTACTGGCTGCAGCAGCAGCCCTAAAGTGATATACAGGTGAAGTCGTACAAGAGAGATCTCCTTGATGTCTCTATTACATCGCGGATTAGCTAGTTCTGAAATTCAAGTGAGAGCGGGTGAACGGTGATGAAGCGTGTTCGGAAAGTTTCCGTCAGAACGGAACCAAGACAAGGGACGTAACGGTGGAGTTGCAGGGAATAACCGATCGGTAGTTCCCCATAGAAGATAAATCCTTTAGAGACGGGACGTGTTGCTGGCCATTTCAAAACAATTATAATTAAATTTATCGCCAACAGGTTAGTTAACAATAAATTCGTTTCATTAATCCCGTTGGACCTGATTTACATTAATGTGTGCACGTCGCACTACCCACTTTTAATTTATTGCGACTGCAAGTATTTCTACCACATGTATAATAAACATTACTTTATTGTACGTTTGATTGTATACCATGATGCAAAGTACTGTTTTTTGAGGTTATGTACCAATTAGCAATTGTTCAATCACAATTGAATATATGTAAAGGCACCGAACTTATTTGTACACCTAATAACTAGAATATTGTCTCACTATTTACCAGTACAACTAATGGTTCCTAACATCATCTAGTATTTCCTAATAGCAGATTAATGTTGGCATTAACCTTAACGACCACAATGACGCGACATTAAGTATTAGGCTTTAGGTGTGAATCGGGTTTGCGTTGCCGTGTGCCGATCTTGCGCATTTTTTACTTTTTGCTCATGACTTGCAGGAAGTTAACTGTTAACATATCTCGTGTGTCGTGTGTGAATAAAATAATTTTAATGTGAAGATTGACACTTTTGGAGACGCCTAATACATATACAGATGTACAACACTTGGGAAAAAGGTAATGTTAATAGTATTTATTCTTAATTACGAAATGTCTCAAAAGGAGAAGTGTCTACTGAATTGACATTGGACCTGCCACTGTCAAATGATTTCCCTTTGTTTTGAAATTATTGTAGTTAGAAAACCATCCATGGTAAATGATCGAATTTAATTATTGAAGCATATATTATAATAAGAATCGTACAAATTCGAAATAAATTCAATTTTCCCATTTTCGAAATTATGTTACTATTTATTAGGTGTACAAATAAGTTCGGTGCCTTTTGAGCATACTTTTGATCTTCATTTATAAAAAAAGGAGTACACGTTACGTTTCGACGTAATTACCATTACTTTCTACATACTTCTCCCACCTTTCTAGTAGCTGGCGAATTCCATTCCTATAAAAAGATGGTGGTTTTAATTGAATAACCTCTTTCGGCATTCCACTGCGTTCTCCATCACTGAGATAAAAATTTCCACTACGAAACCTTTGGAACCACTTCTTGCATGTTTTATAGGTTACAGCATTTTCACCTAACGCGGAACAAATCGTTTTCGTAGCCTCAGCAGCATTTTGTTGAATGTGTTGTTTCTTAAACGCCATGATGCAAAGTACTGTTTTTTGAGGTTATGTACCAATTAGCAATTGTTCAATCACAATTGAATATATATAAAGGCACCGAACTTATTTGTACATCTAATAACTACAATTGTATCAGTATTTACCAGTATAACTAATAGCTTTTAACATCATCTGATATGTCCTAATAACAGATTAATGTTGGCATTAACCTCAACGACCATAATGACGCGACATTAAGTCTCCGATGCTTTGCTAGTTACTTAAGTTTCGAAATGCTTAAAAACGTTTGTAGTTTGAAGTTTCAATCCGCCGAAAAATAGAATGTTGAAGTTGCCGAGGGCTCTTGCGAGCAACTAGCGCAATATTTCGAAGGGATGATCGATTCGTGGGAAGCAATGATCGCAGTAGCAGACTTTTAATTAAAGTGCTTGAAACGCGAGTGCAACATCAGCCCGATTTTCGACAAAGAGTCCAAAGGCAATGACAGAAGCTACAGTTCAGCAGAAAGGAATAGACGGTGGGTGAACGAGAGAGGAGAGAGATTCGGTGTCCGTGAAGCACAAGAGCAGAGTCTCCTGACATCATAAGGGTCTCTCCTCCTACAGTACTGCTTTCACCCCTACCCCGTTCACAGTCATGCCTTCGCCAAGTTCCTTTCGCATTGCAAACCTATCAAAGACGATGGGTGCTATGTTACATCACCGCGCCGCGTTCAAAATCTTATTAACCGTTGAAAGTGAGTTTTACTTCAAGGTGGAATTTAATTACATTCACGCCTGCTAGGCCACTTAGCCCTCCTTCTTTTTGTCACGATGCAGCTTCAATCACATAACCCTTTCCCCCCGACCGTTTTTCATCGTTCCCTTCATTTTCTTGCACCTTATTACCCCCGATTTCTGCCTCTGCTTTAATCATTTTCCTCGGTTTCTTCTCTCACTTTCCCCTCAACCTCAAAAACTCAATTAGTTTCCCGTTACTCGGCGTCTTTATTTTTACACGGAGATCTTTTTTGAAATTATTGGTTCCCTCCACGGAAATTGCCAGCTTCTTATGCAATCTGAACTTCTTCCAATTCATTTCTCTTCGTTCTCTCTCTTTGGTGAAAAGGATTTTCATTGGTTCGAAAGTGTAGCTACGGGTTTCATGATGCTGATGGTGTGAATGATCGATTTTTTCGTTGCGTTGTTTTTGTGGATCGGCAATTATGCGAATCACAAGCGAGGAAGGTGGTGTCTTTCACACAACCTGTGTTGGCTTTAACCTGGGATCTATTTTGCGCAGTTGGCTTATGTTGATCCCCAAATTTCCTCTTTTTAGGGCCGAATTCCCCGGGGAGTATTTGATTCTATTTAATATGCAGAAGGACGCTTTAGAAATTGTGCGAAATATAAGCCTCGCAGCTTACGATTGCTAAATATGCAAATAATACAACAAAATTTATTCTGTCGCGCGGCGTATCAAAGTAGCTAGATCAACTCACTGCCGAATCTTTTATTCGCTGTAATTTTGATTTTATGAAATATAATGCAATAATATAGCGATTAATTTTGTCTAGTTTAGCTAAACAGAATAATATTAACGTCAGACAAAAGCAAAAAAGAGGACATTCTAAAAGTATTGTATGCATATCTAACCTTTTAAAGAATAGATATACTGAAGAGAAAATATTTCTTCCGCACATAATTGATTCATATCCAGTTAAATATTAATCACACTTAACATTTAACATACGTGGTACCAAGTTCAAATTGTTATTATTCATTCAGTGATATTATTTATGGAACAAACAGTTTATTCTAAATAGCAGTCGCAATAGATACAAATCTCCAAAATGTTCATTAACCCTGCATTACTCATATGCCTGCAATAGAGTTCCAACAAATTCAATTCAACTAAATTTATTCTTATTATAAGTAAGATTTCGATTCTTTATGCGAAATAAAAATTGTCTGATTGCAAGACACAAAACCCAAATAAAAATTTCTTCCTTTCTATAATCGTTTTATGAACATGAAAATTATTGATCAGTATCCTTAAATTATTTTTGAATGTTTCTTAAAATACACAGTCTACTTATAAGTGTGAGTTACAGTCAATAATGTGAAAAATGTCACATTTTAAGAATTTATATATCATAATTAAAACGAGTAATGCAAGATTAACCACTTGCCTTACGATTCATGTTACAGCTACATTGATTAGAGCTTCTTTGTAATTTACAATTTCGTATAAAGAAAGGGCAATTGACATCTATCGTATGCCTATATTTAGAAATATAGTTATAAAAATAGAATTCTATTTCGAGTTGAGAGAACTTAATGACATACTCAATATTTAATAGATTATGTTCCAAATTTTCACCAGACTCGACATTAGACGGCAAGTGGTCAGATAGAAACAAATAGATAACAATAGTGAAGAATAAAAGTATTTATCACTCACCTCTGCTACCGCCGTCAGGTCCTCGGAGGATGGTACACTCCTCTATTGTGCCAAAGGCAGTGAACAACTTTCTGACATCGTCTTCGGTTTGCTGTTTGCTGAGCATTCCCACGAACAGCTTTCTGTCTGCGGGTCGTCCGCGTGTTGAAATAAAGGGAACAGAGAAAAAAAACGAAAAAAAATGTATTAGTCTTTGTCTTAGATATAGCGGGATTTCGCTTATAGCGCTTATTAGGCATTAAAAAGAGATTTTGCGGCTAACACCGAGAACGACAAAGTTACACGGTTACACCAGCATCCACCATCCTAAGGGGAAGGAAGTAAGGGTATATAAATATACATATATACGTGTATATCTACATATTTCGGAATGTATATAGATATATACATATGTATATGTCTATGTTAGATGCAAAATTTACACTGCCTGTTATGGCCGTACTTCAATTACACATTGTTTTCTTTTTTTTTGGTTGCACTTTAGACTCGTCTGAAATGTATATATGTATGCATACATCGATACGTTCCCGATTGTGGATATATAAAATGGACGTAAAAATGACAAGGATAATAAAGTATCATTTGTAATACTAATATCGGTAACAGTATTGTATAATATATAACACGACGTACACGTGTGACAGTGACGATAATATATTCCAGTGGGAGTTAGAAGGTAGTAAAGTAACGATAACAAAGAAAATTAAGATAATTCAACCAATGTCAATCCTACATCCTACGCCACAAGCCGAAGAAACAGATGGAGAAAAAACGGTATTCGCGTAAAAATCGGATGGGGCGTACAAGCGACTCAACTACGGCCGGAAGTCTTGACGTTAATGTCGTCCACTACGATATTTCGCAATACATAATTATTTATTTCAATTTTCATAACTTCGCCGACTACACCACTGAAAAATTGTATTTGTAGACGACATTGCCAGCAAGTGTTCCGCATGGTGCTGAGGTCAATATATCGCTTATAAAGGGTCACACGCCACTTGTGTACAGAAAGAATCGGTCTGTGATGGTAATGTTATTTCTCATTTAGTTAAAAATACTTGGGCCTGATTAGTTCCTGATGTTTTTGATCATTAATTGCGTGAGATCGTCAATTCATTGGAAAATGAGGCATTGAACTTTGAAAGCGTGTTCTACTCATTTAAAAGAAAAACAAAACTGAAAATACCCCATCTTTATTAACCAATCTGGATCGAGAAAATTTGCAAAATTTCGATCAGATCAACAAAATCACTTGTTCTGACAGCAAGGCCCAACAATTTGCATTATTTTGAGTTACATAGTTATGAATGTATTCGCTACTCGTGTAACACACTCTCAAGGTTCTACGACTATTCGTGTAACATCCCGAGAAATATCAATATTATAATTACACGATTAGATTGTTCAAAATTGTGTTCGAGTTATCAATTTTTCGTTTGACCGTAACAGAATTCATGGTTCAGAGAGAATCAGATAAAATCGTCGATGGTAAATAGAAATATCTGCACTGAGAGTGTATCCCGCGTGTACGTGTACCCCTGTATAATATCGATAATTTATGGTCGTGGGTGTGCGAGATCGACTGGGACTACGTGAAAGAGAAATGTGGCCAATGGGAACGCGTGGAAGGATCTGTCGTCGTGGATAGAGAGCAGTTTTGGGGGACTGGCTGAAGATGGAGGGGGTCAGGGATAAAAAAGTTCTTATATAGAATCATATCTAAGTAATAGAATAAGATAAACGTAGCTGACATCATAATCAGAAAATATTTACAGAGGTGATAAAAAAACACATCGACAACGAACGAGACAACACATCCAACGAGCGAGCCACTATTTTATGGTCATAGCTGTAAAGAGCGGTATAATATATATAAATATATAACCATATATAAATATATAATATTTACGCTTGAGGTTGTTCATACGAAAGGGATCAAGGTGAAAAGTTGAAAAATTGGGATCAATTACGGGATAATGAATAATCTTACGAGACGAACGATATATATTCGGTCCTCGAAACAAAAAGGGAAGCTATTCTGCAACATACGGTCGGTAGACGCTCTGAGATAATGAGTTTTACCCTTTGAAATTCGAGCTGGTCGTGCACGGATGCGTCTTTAACCTTGCAATGGTGTCTTAGGGTCTCTGGTGACCCTAACAAAATTTCTTAATTTTCTATCGTATTGAACAACTGCAGAAGTTTCTTTAACCTCTTTGAAACAATTCGAGGTTTCAGTTTTAAATTACGTACAGTGGGACCTTGATTATTCAAACCTCCGATATCTGAAGTCTTTAATATCCCGACAGGTTTCGGATAGAAATAGCTCAATCTAAGGAGATTTATGTGCAAGTTAATCAAAATTGAATCCAGCATTATAATTGAGTTTCAATATTCAAACAGTTTCCCTGTTTAGTTCGGATAATCGAGGTTCTGTACTTGAAACTATCTTAGTAAGTGTTTAAAGAATTTTGGATAGGTCCCAATATGGTACTTTGTAGTTTGAATATAAAATGGTTCCACTAAGGGTTAAATAGTCAACGCGACGACCGCCATCGTGTTAATTTATAGGCTGCTGAAGGTTTGACTCATGGAAATCTAAGAGCGTCCACGCACATTCCGCCGTAACGAGTTTTTAACAATGTGATAAACGCCGGTGCGCAATAAATAGAGCAAAAACACGAACGACAAGTTGACGGCTACTAGGTAAACGTTCACGCACGTGGGCACGCACAACATTGTTTGTAATACCTTATATAGAGTGTACCACGCTGTATGTTCGAGTTCTCCGATGAAATGGATTAGGAACAGCAGAACGGTATTCGAAACGGAGATAGGTTTTTCTAATAAAGACGCGTCGCATTCCGCGAAACCGAATCGAATAGGGCAGCTCTTTTGCCATGATTAATCGAATCGAACGCATTCCGAACGAACGAAAAATCAATTTCTTTGCTAAATCGGTGACACGATTGTAAAAGCCAAACAATTGAAAATTAAATTCCCAGGGAATCCGTAATTTCAAGTGTATATGCTTTCTTAACACGATCAAAGAACAACAAATTTTGCGAGTTCGACAAAGTCCCGCGATCGGACAAAATTTAGGGCATGTTCGTTCAATGATATTTGAATCTTGGATTCTGTTTTTATTCGAAATTGAATATACAGAGCATCGCCGAAATAATTTGTAAGTTTTACGACTTTTGTGATGATCTAATGAAGAAAGGCTGCGAGCAATGTTTTCTTTTTCACTTAACACCTTGTCTATTACAATCTTTCATCGAATTCAACGTACCTCCTTGATGAAACATTGAAACAATTTAGGAGAAGAAAATCATTATGTGCTGTACACTATGATTTTAGGCAACAAAGTACTTAAAATTAATTTGACTGAAACTTTTTTTTGATAAATACTACTCTTTTTTGCAAGCATAGTTGAATGATTTAATTAAGGGCACCATAAAAAATGGACCATGTTTTTCTAAAATATATAAAATTATACTTTTAGATCTTTCTTTTGCATTAAATTGCATTCACAATCTTAAATATTCGATCGAATAAATGAAACAACCAGAAGAAAAATATTTATTTCACATAATTCTTCTTCAAATCTTGATTTACGATTTTAAAGAAACAAGCAGTGGCACCTACTGTCGGACACTTTCAAAATATATACTTTTACTGCCTTTACAGGTTTGTAATGCATCTACTCATTCTTGCCATAGATGTATGAATTTCGCAGACTAATTATGAAACATCTGATAGAATCGTTTAGTGTCCAATAGTTCTTAAGGCTTGTCCTCATTTCATTGATTTCATTTTCTTATTGTTGAGAGGCTCATCAGTTCCATCGAATTCTCTGCTTCTGTTAAATCTTCCTCATGCTTTCCTCGGGTTCAGTCTTTCCCTCATATTTCAATTGTTTAATAAAATGCCAGTGTCCGACACCAAGTACTCTCCAGTGTCAGGTAACTTCCCCTACACGGTTCTGTTCGAAATTTCTTAATCCCGGGTTGAAAAACCGGGGAATCTTGCATGTACAACTTTTTTCATTAGATCAACGCAACCGTCTAAAAAAACGTATGGTCTACAACGACAAACACCACGTATATGTATACTGGTCGCGCGACGGGTCTAGAAATTGGACCGTGGTCGAGGGAGGAGAAGAAAAGTTCGTGAAGGAATGCTGGGTATCGTGGGTCAAACACTAGCGAGCAGCAAAATGAACTTTGCGGCGAGCTGTGCTGGCTGAATCAGCGGTGATGGCGTGATGAGAGAGAAAAATTCGTTTTTTCTTTTTTCTCTTAAAGAGGTTCTCCTTCTGCCGATTTGCGGAGAAGAAGAAGAATAGAGGTACTGTAAGGAAGCTAGCTATCTCCTGGAAGTCGAAGTTACCTTCAGCTGCCGCCACCGGTGCCTCCTACTTCCAGAAGATGGCACTGGTGCTCCCGTCGTCCATCATGCACTCTGGAATACAGAACAGAAACAAAGAAATGCTATTGGGCCCAAATTACATCATTCGTTGTCGTCGTTGACTATATGTATCTCCTCGAGACTAGATACACGTCCTCCCTGCACGAGTCTAAACAAATTTGTCTCTTTCTGTTAGCGAAAGAGCTTCTCTTAGAATAAACAGTGCAGCATATTTCTGCAACCTCTCATGGAAGGTCTTAAACCGCAACGATCACTAGGATTTAAGTTCGCAGCTATACGACTGTTTGCGAGTTCAGATTCTTTTAGTGCTGCACATGTTCGGCGAGAAAAACCTGGTCGTTTGATAAAACGATTGTATCTCGAGTAGGCGAGGGCACTTCCGTTAATCGAAAGTTCGGAAGTTCCTGCGTGGTGTCGGGCGGGCGAGGATTTCAATCGGGCGTAACCGTTTTATCACAATTTTACATTCCTCGGATAACGCGGCTACGGTTCGTGCTTTCGATTCACCGCATTCCCCACGTGAATGAACTTAATGACGCGTCTTCGCGAGGTTATGGAGATGCAAAATTGGCGAACCGAGTTAAAGGTCGTCGTCGCGGGTGCTAGACGCGAGCTCATTCCAGCCGGTGGCTTGGCTCGCGCCTTCCAGCTAGGCTCCAGGGCACATTTAAGGATTTGTCTCGGGAAATTAGATTCTCGCCTGACTTGCAGCCTCGTTGCATCCCCGTTCTCCACGGATTCTTACCCCTTCGTCCACCCTGCTCTTTCTCAAACCCCCACTACCCCTCCCCTCCCCCCGTTCGTTCCCTTCGTTCCTTTTCGCTCCGTCCTTCAACCATCCTCACACTTCCTTCTGCTATTCTTTGACAGGGAATTCTCCTTCCTTAAGCCCCGAGTACTTTTCATCGAGCGTTCGTTTCCATTGTCGCGCCAGGACACCGTGGGGACCAGGAATTGGACCTTTGTCGCTCTGGCTAAGTGTTAACGTGCCCTTCGCGTTCCTTTTCCCGGTCAGGGTCTCTCCGAGAAATCAAGGAAGGAATTAACCCTTGGGAAATTATCTTCTAACTGGACACCGAGAACAAAGCGAACATTCTGTTTGACGCCGTATTTCCTTTTCTTTCGCCCGCTCTCCCACCGCCGACGACTCCTTTTGTTCCGCTTTTAGATTGGTTTTTGTTCACACCCTACGATTACTTCGTTAATTCGATTAAAACGGTGAATGGGATAATATTGGAAACACATGGAAATGGAAGACGTAACGTTCGCCAGCTACGGCGTCCGTCTAATCGATCCTAATGGATCACGCCGAATAATTACCTTTAATTCTTGGAGACAAACAGACCCCGTCAAAGTGTTCAAATTTTCTGAACAATGGAACGAGCACTCGATGATTGTACCAAAACCAAGTTTCATTGCATCGTTCAATAAATCACGGTCTTATCCTTGTACCGTTCGCAAGACAATATACAGTATAACCTCGCTCGTTGCATACTGGCAATTCCCCTCCACAAGATTGTATAAGTACTGGTACTCGTGGTGGGAATTGTGGTGGCTACGTAGAAACAAAAGAAGATCTACGAATCACTATGATTGGTTACTTCTTTCGTTGCACAACCTCGATTTTTGCACTTTCGGTTTCGACAACGAGCGAGGGTCTACTGTACAGTCAACCCTTGCGGGAAACGATTTCATTTTTTCCGTCTCACAGAAATTCTGAAATGTGAACTATACATCGAGCCTATTATAAAACTACGAGAGCCATACAAAGCTTGTTATGGTTGTATCGCAGAAAAGTGTCGAATGTTTCTCGTTTGCCAATGCTCGCGGAGATCGATCCGATCGACTGATTAGAAAACGTCTTCGATACACTAACTTCGGCGCGAATTCTTGCGTGCTTAACGACGAAGAGGTCGTTAAATACGCCGTAATTTCTGACCCATACGTAACTTTATACCTTGGTGCGACGTTCTATTGACGACATCATTCCCCGTCTACGAAGAAGCACGTCGTTCTCTCATAATCCTCAAGGATTTCTCGCAATAGCTTCGGACCCGGAGCAGTTCGTGCCACGTCGACCAACTCAAAGTTGCCGGCAATGAAGGCAACCTTCGAGAATCTCGATATCCCAGGATACGTTTATCTGCTCGAACATGGTAGGGCGAGTGATGGCGGCGGAGGCAAGGTGACTCGCCGAGGGATCGAAACTTATCTACTTGCTCAACTAGCTCCGGCATAGCAGCCACCCTTATCCACTCGCAGGAACTTCCACTACCCTTGAGCTTGAGCAACTTCCGCGCGAGATATACGTATTTCTCAAATCTGTTTCCGTCGTTGTACACTTAATTCCGGCAGCTTTCGCGAGACAATCGACCGTGCTTAGGCTTGAAAGCCGCGACAAAATGGTCGACATGTTTATTCTACAGTTTTCTCGGTTGGTGTTTAACCCTTCAGAGACAACGCCCGGTTGTTACTTTATTTTTGTATGATCAACGTTGTACGTATAATGTTACCGTAATCTACTGACGATTTAGACTCTTCCTTTATGCGAGATATAAGGGCTACAGTTTATTCCTTTTTTGAATAATTTTAATGAGTTGAAAATAGTACAACAATGTCCATCAATATTCTTTAACTCTTTATACTCATACTTTCGTGATTTTAATGACAATCATTAATTATTATAGCAAGCAATGTCTTTAATAATTTTGTTATTAAATGTCTTTAATGTAAAAGTCTATTTATGTGCACACGTATACCGTCTGAAACAGTGGAAGCAGCGGCAGTGACAGTGTTCAGGTTTAGATCGCTCGTTCTATAGTTACGTCAAACTGAGGCTTTGTGGGGTCACACTGAGACAGCCGACCGGAGATTACAATGGCATCTACGCGAGATTAGCATATGAATTACGGGCCCCCTCATCCATTTCTCTTGCTCCGCCCCGTAACCCGCTTTTCTCCTTCTTCAGTGCTTCTCCTTGAACACCATAGATGGATCAAACTCAATTGATCGCGCAAAGCCAATATCCCGATTCCGACTTTTACGCGACCATAATTTCAACGTTTGCGCGAAAAAGCAACTGAAATCTGAATAGACCTGAATTTAGCTTCGTGCAACTACCCTATTCTGACCACCCGCTCCCTCTTTCTTCAATTTTCTTCGTTAGTTCTCTCTGTGTATAGCCTACTCTTTGTGTTTAAATTACTGCATTTTGTGAATTTTTACCAGTATTAACACCACAATTAATAGACTTTTTTATAAGTGAATTGAATGATAGAAATATTTAAGTATGTCTGCGATAATAGTAGATATTAAAATTTCATAAAGAAATTTTGCAGGTACTTAATGGATTACTAGTGTCATAGTTATCAGATGTCTACACCGATAATAAATGATATATAAATGATAAATAAAATGAGAAGTATTTATAAATCTGTTAATCAATAAATATAAGCATCAGTTTGCGCGTTTTATAATAAATCCTACGTGCATGGTCAAGTATTATCCCATTTTTCAATTCATCCGAGCCATTTGTTGCGCGCGAGTTTTATAACGCTTGGTCCTCGCAAAAAGCGGTAAGATCGCAAAAATATCGGTAGATTTTCGTTGACACGAAATTAATGAATAGTACACAACTCGAAAACGGCGCAGGCATTGTACAGAAACGAAATTTTATCGAGGCGTGCTTTTTTGTGTTTGTTCGATTGAAAGTTACGTATGGGTTGTCAACGAGTATTACTGTATGTTACAGTGAATGCTTTCCCATTCAATAAAAATATTTCATAGCTCGCCATTAAATCCGCTATATTTTATTGAATCTTTCCGTCAATCCTTTCCGTCATCCTTTGTTACGGATTCGGTGCCTTTAGAAGTAAATGCATTACAGTTGTTATTAATTTCAGGAACACGAAAATGTTTTTAATAATTGTGTATCACATTCGTCATTCAATTACACGGTATTGGACACTGAATTGAACAATTCAGTTCTTTCGATCACGTATTTGATCTTCATTTCTATCTTTCGAAGATTGAAGACTTGATGCAAGTTTAGTAACAATAGTAACACACAAGATAAGTCAGAAATGAATTTCAAATTCATTTTGTAGATCTCAAAAGCCTTATTAACGATATTCGATGATGATATTATAATTATATTGGTACGTGCGCCTGTTCTCACCTCCGCGGTTTTCACTGTCCGCCGGCTTCACTTGAATAGGACGGTTCATCTGGAACAAATAAGAAAACGTAGAAATTAGCAATGTAATTAGGTTATATTTTTCCACAATAATCATATCATTGTGGTTCATTAAAACTGAAACGTTGTGGTCTTATAGACGCTTGAGACAGGGCTAATAATGTTAGTTTACTGCATTTAATTGAATTCATATTTGCAATGAAACCTGCTCATAGTATCTAAAACATATTATTTTATAAACTTTATAATTATAATACAATATAAACTTTACTCTTTCAGCTTTAATAAAAATAACGTTATAAAAATGCAATGAACTTTCCAGGTAAGAGTACAGAAAAGAGATTAAAACCTGCTACATAGTAAGATGCATAATTCGTATATAATTAGTTCGAAGACAGACACTGCACGAACTGTAAGGAATTTTCATTCCAACAGTGTTTTTCAACGTATGCTGTGTTTTGCATACAGGAGAAAATTCTCACTTCGAAAATTAAAGTTGAAGTTGCTCCAGCGAGAAACTGTATTTTGCATTAGGGGTGGTTTGCTTCCGGTACGATATCTGTATTATGCGAGCTAGATAGAACGTATCCTACACAGGATCAAGAAGTAGAAAGGAATCGTTATTCGAGTGTAATTTGGTCGGCGTTGGGTCATCGGTCTTGTTGAAACATTACGATCGTTCGTTGGGAAAGTTTCTTCTGGCGTTGACAAGACAGATTGTCATAAAATAAAAGTGGCGAGTGGGAAACGGTGACGCGGAACAGCATGAGCCAAAATAAGAGCGAAAAACAGTGGGGGGATGCGAAGAAGAAACGTAGTAAGGGAAAAGGGGATATCGCTTCTCCCCCTCCTGCTCCGGTCGCCCTACCCAACGTTTTGGTTTGCGAAAATGTGGAATTCCAGAGCTCGACCTTCTGTACCATCCTCACGAAGTCTTTTGGACGACTGCGAATGGGTCGAGATCCCAGAGAACAAATAACATTGTTTATTTGTTGGACGGATCGCGCTACCGCAGAGCGCTCCAGTTCGTTCCTAGGGGATGAGAATGCATGATTCATGACGCGGGGGACACGGGACTGTACTCTGATCCCCTCCCTCCAACCCACGAAATTCTCCTCCCTCTCTTTCCCACTCTTTTAGCCGGCTGTTTTCTCTTCGGGAATCCCCTGCCCCCTTTCGTCACTTCGAAACTACCGGCGTGTCAGCCCTACCAGAAATGTGTTATGGCAAAGCTGTTTGGGAAATTTCTGTTTTCCAATCTTTCTTCTCGCTCTCTTGACCCGCATATGCATGGTTAGATTTATACCGTCTCTTGAATCAATGAAGATTTTATTCTCCGGAAATGTCGTATTTCCTATTGCAGATTACTCTGACTCAGATTGTCTCGTTATACTAACTCCTTCGGGATGGCGTCTGTTGTACTGACTCTGAAGAGTATGTTGAAATTTATTACACAAGATTGGGCTATTAGGAGGCACTTTCAAACATTATTTTTATTTACGTTTACTTTCTAGGTTTTTAAGATAGCTTAAATGACCAGAAAGACTGTTTCCTACGAGTTGGACAATATTTAATTAATCTAATATTTCTATTAAAAGTATTATATTGAATATTAACCTTCATACCTATATTCATAGATACTGTAAAATATTTTATCTCTTTCTCTCCGTGAGATGTACTTCTTTAAAATGTGAAATTAGAAATGAAACATAATCTGTTGATTGTAAAGCAAAAATGGGTGAAATATTATTTTAGGACATTCCGTGTTAACTATTTCTGAGAAGCGCACGATGTAAGAAGCTTCTAAACCGTTAAAATTGCCTTTCGTGTGGCCTTCCCTGTCATAAAATTTAGAGAAAAGCAATTGTAAAAATTGACGGCGATCGTAGATTACAGTATAAAATTACCGGTATTGTGTCTGTATTTTATGGCGCAGGAGGCCCGTGGTTATGTCGGAAGTTTGATAATCTGCTGCTTAACAGAGGTATACCATGGACGCGCATCATAACCATCTGTCTTCGTATTCGCTACTCTTTTTTTCATTATGCACTGGCTGCTATAACATAAGAATGCTAGGGAAAGAACGCAGTGGGGTGGAAACGTACGCGGCAACCCCAAAACTTTTTCTTTGTACATGCAAGTCATATACCAAGGGGAGCTGCGTTGCAGGGGTCAGTGCCACGACCATGTGGAACTCGCCCAGAAACTATGCTCGCCGACACAAGATTTCCGGGTTCATGCTCTTGAAAAGGCACATTGTTTCACTGCGTTCGCATTATGCGGTTCGCTATGAATCTACTTTTTGAGCCGTTCTTAATCGCGCTGTAAAAAACTAAGTAATTGCTGCCATTATACAATCTTTTTCCATTCTTCAAATTGTATCTATGTCTTTCTAACGTGCAAACATATTTTCTGTTAACTTATTCAATTTACTGTTAGGAAATGTGTGTATATTATTTTTATGATTCGGCAATGCATTTTACATGCTCAAAGCCAAATAAAATAATAAGGGCATTATTTTCTAAAATATTATCGGGTATCAATACACACAAAGATTATGGCGGTTAGAATTATTCTTTCTAGAGTTAATAATAAACTGTTAATTTCTGGTAAATATATTATATGCAATATGTAAATATATTACATCTTACGTTTCCTACGGAGTTTTAGTACGCACTTAATAATTAATAAAAATATATTTGGAAGAGGCACGTAATCTTAGAATATATGTTGACATTAAGCATTTAGTATGAGAATGAATTTTAACTACAGGCTAACTACAGAATCATAAGTGTTTGTAAAGTAATGTTTTACATAAAAATGCAAAGTCTACTCGGCGTAGTCAGTACTAAAATATTTAATTAATTCAGCATGGCTATTTGTACTGCTGAAGACCCTGCATGACGAGAGATTAAACGTAACTCAGCGAATTCAGATTTTCACATTCGGATTGACATTCTAACGGGAGGAATCGGCTTCGTCATGGAGAATAATATTCTAAAGAATATAGAAGGATAACCCTGGTTCTATTTAAAGAAGGAAATCTTTCTCAAGGGGTAGCAGCTGCCTCGTGACCTCGTGACGCATCAAATTAATATAATGAGAATATATCCCTTAAAACCACTGGCTGTAACGGTAAAATACCAAGTCAGAATAGAAAAGTAATCCCACGTGTCCTGTATCATTTTAACCCCCTTTTTTCATTCGAAATTATTCTTTGTCATTGTTCATATAATACTTAATTAATCAAGGTATAACTTTATAGTATATAAATAATCTTATAATTGAATGTATGATGTACCCTTTCTCGCTATTTATATAATTCTTGATCGATCAAGCTATAATTTCATTCAAATAATTTTATAATTTAATATATGGTGTACATCACATGTACACTTCACAGTCTCCACTTGTACCCCATTATTTTTACAAGTCTCTTACTATAATTAACTCGTTATACATTTTGTGATGCGCATGAATATCTACAATTGTACCTAGTTTACTATACAAGAATTGTTGCTAACTATTTTTACAATATTACATTTAACTGTATTTTTATCATTGAGATAAAAAAAAGATTATTGCTACTGTTCTTTTATAGTTCGTTTGCTTCAAATTCGAACTTTCCCTAATATCTTTTACAAATACAAACGTAGTGTACCAATTTCCCTTAGCGTTTAACAAAGTGCGTTCGATCTGTAATACGTGCGATATTTCAATATTTTATAAGAAAATTAACACGTGCTAGTGAAGAGATTTTTAACAAGCATCGCTATATCCTGCCAAACACGAGAATCATTTATTACGATTTCAATTAATTTTTATTGAACCTCAAACATAGCTCGACACACAAAACTGAAAATTACTTCAATTTAAATGCAAACATCGCCGGAAATATTTCAAAAGTGGAAAACGGCATATAGCTAATTGTTAAAAATTCGGTCGGAAATATCCGTGTAAGAGCATAACGGTATCATGGCAAGGAGGTATAAAGATATAATGAAATCAATGGGAGCAAACGCGGAAGGGATGAACAGGAAGCGACAGAGGAAGCAACGTAATTCTAGGGAGAACACGAGAGACTAGGACAGGGGTTACTTTAAGCACTGTCCTCTGGTCAGGAAATTAAACTTTGAGTCGAGTGCCGGCTATTAGGCGTTTGTTGTTGTTTCGTTGTCAGGGGAACTGGATGTTTGTATAGATACCGGAATTGAGATACGACGTTTTACCCCTCTTACGTCTCTCTCTCTCTCTCTCTCTCTCTCTCTCTCTCTCTCTCTCTCTCTCTCTCTCTCTCTCTCCTCTCTCCGGGGAAGTTTCACACAGAATGCATCGTGTAAATGTCACTTACTACCCGGGGGATCTGTACCAGTCAATAACGATTACTAGGCGAGGCTTCCGCGGAATGTATTGCAGGGCATAGACGTGGCGATTAACGTAGACAAGCATTAACTACCGCCCATTACCGGTGGCTCCGTTCCGTCCAAATAGTTCCACTTACAGTTGATTCACGTATCGCATTAATGTCAGTTAACGATTTCATCGAGTTCATGATTACGGTGCCGCAAATGCCGGCCGGCCGCGTGCAAAGAAAAATCGCGGGGAACACAGCTGATTCGCTAAATCACCTTAAACACCGAGTCGAGATTTCGGATTGACGTTTGCGGCACAGGAATAGTGATACACACTTGTCGAAACCATGAAAAACGCAGCAGATTGGCATCAAATCGGCATCAGATCGGCATCAGATATAGTGTATATAGGAAAAATACTCTCGTTAGTGAATTAACTAATTTAGCAAGTAATCGAAGTGAAATGGAAGATTAATATCTGTCCTAGTAAGCAATGAGTGAACTCAATCACTGGTTGTCCGTTGAGAACCGTTACTTTGACATTTCTGAAACTAATAATAAATTGACTATACTAGTCACAAATACAGTTGCAATGGCTCCAACGATTTGTTCCGAAGAAAGCAAAAACTTATGTCTATGAAAAGGTTAGAATACGTAATAGTTTATGTCGATAACGATTGTAAGAGTGAACTCACCAGAGAATTGTAACATTTCGCAGTGGAACTCGTTGATACAAGTGGCATAGTTATCGGAGCGTTTGACATAGATCGTTTGCCATAAATCCTTTGCCTCACTGTGCTATCGGGCATCCCTTAACATGTAGTATATATTTTTTTCTTTTATGTCATTCCATTTCATACTAACTACTATGGTATATATCCAATACAATATTTATGCATTTATAACAAAAGTGAGTGAATTAAATACAAAACAATGAAAACACTAAAAGAAGTTAAAAATGTTGCTGTATTATTTTTAGCTTATTTTAATTATTTAAAAAAGTAAGAAATTTCTATTCAGCACCTGTTCGTTAAAATTCAAGCAGACAATTTTTATTTTGCATTGGGTTCCGCAGTCTGATTATTATATAAATAAATTCTGACCTGAAAATGTTTTTTTGTTTAGGATTTAAATGCTTCAACGTTCTGCCAAAGGTTCTGGAATTTACCGTGTCCCCAAACTGGTAACGAGGAACGAGGTTACATGAATTTGCATGAAAAAGTAAATCGAGAATGTACAGTGACATTTCCTCGCTCAAAGCGTAATTTCTGAATAAATCGATATTGCCAATGTAGAACATTTTCTAGTTCACTGTGCAGATGATGTTCATCGTTTTCCAGTACACTTTCCGAATTTATTAATGTTTTACGTCAGTGACAAAAATCAGCATCTCCAGAAACGATTTGTGACAGCTATAAATGCAGTAACTTGGTTGACAACTCAATTTTATTAACATTCAATCGGCCTGTTGGTTTCCCACCCTACTTTCTGATACGATTCAAGACCTAGATCACTTTTGAAGCAGTTAGTTCACTTGCATACTTTTTACGTAGTATGCACGTTATACATATACCTGAATAATATAGAATTCTGATAGTGTATAAATAAACAACAAATTCACGAGTAACAAGCCATGAACAAAGTTGCGCATTTAATATATATTATTTTGTACGTCACGAAGGAATACATAATATCCGAGCACCACACGGTATTAAGGAGTAACTTCTTGTGATCAGAGCACTGAATGGTTAATTTGTTGAATAATCGATCGCCAGCAAGCGGCGAATTAACGTGTCCTTAGATGCAAAACTTAATCCCAGGATGAAATATATTATAACCGAGCGCTCAGTATATTCTTTAAGCATTTTGTTGCATATCGCGCCGAGTCTTCGATAATTCGTGTCATCATCAGCCCCGTGCACTTAGAAAATCGATTCCCTTAAGAGGCACCACTCAAGATGGATAGTAATAAGTAAATGTGTTTGCTCAGCCCAGAGCGCGCATCACGAGCAATTAATTAAGCTCGATTATCTATGTACACTGCGGGAAGCAAGTCTTGCTACTACCAGATAGATGCTGAGTAATAGCCATATGCTTCTACGAAGCGCACCGGGTAGGTATTCCTCCCTGTTTAATTCTACTTCGTCGTAGAAGGGTGGACAAAAATATAACTTTCCCTAATCACGGTGTAAAAAGTTATTATTCATTCACCACCGAGCCAGATTGTATCGAAATTTAATGCCCGCGATAGTTGCAATGAAATTTTTAAAGCCATTTTTACACGGCCACCTGTGAACCGCGTGAAGATAATTTTAGCGATGCGCGATAACCGAGATCAGCTTCGGTTCATAAAACACAGAAAACTATCTTCATAATCCCGGCCGATGGTCGATCGAATTTCAAATAATATTTCCATCGAAAACCAATTGGGAACGTCCAATTAATCACACTGAGATTATAAAGACCGATCGATTCGGAACTCGTCTCTTTTACTGCATTTCGGAAAGAGGTTCAACCCTTGTTTCATGCAATTAAATTAATCGTATTTATACTCTCGCTAGCTCTCCTCGCTCTTCTTCTCTTCACCCTCTTTTTAGCCAATTCTTTTTCTAGCGGAAGTCTGATTCCAAAAAGGTTGAATATTCTAAAAGTGGGTCTTCAGTTTCCCATCTGCTACTTCATGTAATAATATCATAGAGGAAAACGAACATTGCTTGGCAAAAGTAGATGATTAAAGCTTTAAAACGAGTCCGTGCTTATGTTTGAACTATTTGCATTTATGAAATTATCAGAATATAGATACCGACAATTTTTCGAGAATCAGAAATGTAATGTCTAAATACTTTCAACTTTTGTGTAAAAAGGTTCGAGATTAGCTTAATAACAATTTTCGATTAGTAAAACGCAGACATCTGTCTTGACGATCCTCTTCGCCGTTCATTGATACCTTGACCATCGTTTCATTCGAAAACCAATTGAAACCGACCAATTAATCCCTGTGCGACTATAAGGGCCGATTAAATCAGAACTGAACTCTTCTCCAGGACTCTGGAAGGAGCCTAAACAGCCTGGTGTAATTAAATAAACCGTATTTATGCACTTTGGCCGCTCTCCCTACTTCCTCTCTCCTCTCTTCATTCTTTTTAACCCAATTCTTTTCTCTCACAGGAAGTCTGATTCCAAGAAAGCCACGCAAAATCCAGATAGGGGATAGGTGGAGGTTGATAACTGCCAAATTGAATGGTGAATGGTCGCTTCGGAAATTGAATAAGCTATCGTGCCTGAACCGAGCCGTCGAGCGAAGCCTGGTATTTGACCTGGCTGCGTGCAATCAATGTACTGATTGGAGATAAGGGCTCACCCTGTAGCCCCTGGCATCCTCTCCGGCATGATTTATATATGTACGGTCTTCGCAGGCGATGTATTCATTACTTGATTACCCTTCGGCAAGTTTATACCGTCGTGACCGTGTAACGAGCCAGATATCGAGATACCTTATATTGTGTTCGCCCCCAATCCACGAGCTACGCATTCTTGTTCTTATTGCGGCGCGAGTAATTAGATCATCCGGCTTCATCAGACCAAGCTTTTTTGCTTTTCACTTCCCTACCGGTCCCGTTCATATGGCTCGGTAATTCTTCCTGTCGCGAATATGCTCCTAATCAATCCACTAACAAAGATTTTCTCCAGGGAACTGGTTTTCCTGTGATCATTCACAAAATATGTTTTTCCATAAATGCAACGTCTTTTTTCTTGGCTCCCGGACGATAGGACTTGGGTATATTTCAATCTAAAGGTATAATTAGCCTGCGGATTTTATGCATTTATGAAAAACACGAGTTGGTGCACTTTTTAATACTATCTTGTTTCTATGTGATCTTTCAATAGTTCATCTATAATCACGATAATAATATTGTAATGATACTAACAATTGAAGTGGACTAATTTGAACAATATAATTATGGTAGTTATTAGACTGCAGATTTTATGCATTTAATGTTAATACGTCAAATACAAAACTGACATTAGAATTACTTAAGAATATTATTTACAAGTCTTTTCTAGTAGATTAGTGGAATTTTTATTTTACATAAAAAAATTGGCTCTAAAGAAATTCGTGGAATTTTTATTTTGCATAAAGAAATGTATCTCAGTCGTATACGGGATTTCCGCGGGTTTCTAATAGAAATGAAGGAAGTGATTAGGGCGCCACAACGACATTTTAGTAAATTCGTTTTATTAGCATTCGTAGTTCAAGGGATGACTGTGTGCTAGTAGATACCGGGCTCCAGTTAACTTCAATAATTTGCCGTACGCGTATCCAGCTGGAAACTGTACTCTCCGAAATCTGTAGCCGCGCCTCTGCCGCTAATACGGCTAATTTGTCGACTGCTCCAAAAGCAAATGCACTTCTCTCTAGGTTCACGACGGATGCCACAGAGGAGCGAGTGATTCCGGGCTGTCTACTATCAGATTACGTCTAAATGGATTTCAGATGGGCTAATTGGCGAATTAATTGAAATTCCAAGATTAATTGGATCGTTTCGACAATTGATATTCGACGAAACCCCGCATAATTTTTCTCCATTTCCGTGATCCTGCATCCACCGATCTCAACGTACTCAACATTTTTCACGCGTTTCACCCTTTTTAACCCTTCCTGCCAATTTCACATTTTTCTCACACGCTATACTTACACGTTAAGATATTACGCTCTATACATCAGTATTATTGCTTTACTTCTTCTTAAAAAAAAAGGATATTTTATTCTTTCATTTTCCATAATTTGCAAATTTATTTATTTATCATTTTACAAACAGGCTTTTCTCAAAGGATAAATTTCATTTACTCTCAAAAAGAGTAACACAAAATATTCAACGATAATGCTTCACCCAGTCTCACTTTACTCTTTGAATAAACAAATTATGTTTCATTTAGAATGTGATAAAAGAAAGAAATCAAATGTTTTATACTGTTCGAATGTCGAAACGGAGTGAATTGTTGAAATTATGTGCCTGTTTTCATCGTGCGCTTACCAATCCGACATCCGCATAAATTTTCACAGACGGATGTACGGTTATCGTGTTGTCAACAGTAATTTCTTTTTATCCAAGCACAGAATGCGATTTCCGGTAACGATAATTTCTATTGAAGCGTAAATTGTGAAACATGCAATTGAGGTTGGAACGCGTTAGAAAATTACTGGCTTGCCTATACGGCTGCTAGTCATTCCGCTTCCATCACAATTATAAATAGGATTCACGTTTTATTATAAAGCGCAAAACGCTGCACGATTATGCATCGCAGCGCGCAATACACGGAAAAACTACAGTAGTGTGTGCGCGAATTCAATCGTTTCGAATTAAACGAATAAATAAAGTTAGAAATAATATCATTCCAAGTTTAATCGAAATACGATTTTAATTCCTTACAGTGTTTCCTCCTCGATTTTTGTCGCAAGCATTGGACATGGATAACAAAATTTTCCGTAGATTACTAAACGTATCCAGGAATTTACATTTTTGTGTTCGGAATTTTACAAGAATAGTCAATATAGCAACACCTAATGTTTGTTAGTTATTGTGTTTAGAAATTCTAGATGAATACTTGTTATTCATGTTTTGTCTTTGTTTTCATGGGATTAAGAAATTTAATCTCTCATTGAAAATCTCGATTTACGATTTCATTTTAGTTCATTTTGACAGGGAACATTTTTTCAAGATCATTGCAAGCTTTTATCGTAGGTCATTATAATAAAAGCTTATAATGGTTTATTCTATCAAGTATTAATCGTATCTTATTTATACATCCTTTCGCCTCGCAAATCAGGGCACAGACAATCACAAAACCACATTGCAGCGGCGTAAACGTACTCCAAACGTCGATTCACGCATGTAATCAATCAGTTAGTCGAATCGCTTGCGTCTCAACTACGTCCACACTTGTAACGTAACCACGAATCAAGCTTACAACTCACTGACACGGTGCGAGGTAACCAAAGCATACACTTCGGACCGCTTCTGGGCTTTTCAGTTTAGTTTCCATGGTTGGTGATAGTTGCTCTAAGTCTGTCGAATTAAAAGACATTTTATACTATCAGCATTAAAAAAGATCGAAATCATCGGGAGGTTAAAAAACATAGGTTCATTTGTTAAGAAACGATTCTTTTAAAATTATTTGTTTATTACCATTTAATTCATCCGTTTGTCTATTTTATTCGTGGTAGTATACAAACCTAATACGCGCCATTTTGATGAAGGGTCTACCGTCTACCATTTTGTGGATAACGCTACCGCACCGCCCGCCCGAGCAGGATGTCCATCATTCGACTAAAAAACGTTCGATAATTTACCACGTTTTTTCTCGTTCAATAATGCTCATCCATAAAATATTACTGAGATGGCGCGTGCGTTTAATTGGTTTGTACACGCACAAGATAACATGGTACACTTAATTGCTTATTGTAAATTCATGAAAGTTGGAACTAGTGCTTGTTCGAAGCGTATATTTTCACACAATCGTATCCCTAAACGGAATATTCCATTAAAGATTGATATTGTGTGGGTTGAGTAGAAGGACGAAGTTAGTTGATGACACCGAGTCGAACTTTAGTGTCAAGGTAGTACACTTATCTATTAAACTTGTTTACCAATCGAATCTCTTTACCTAAAAGTAAAGATTGACCAACACAAATTTTGTATCAAACTTAAGAATCAATTTTTAGTACAATCTATTTATTAAGTTTCATTAGGATCTACGAGCTGTAGGCACGGTCCAAGAATAATTATTATTGTAATAGTGATTCTCATAGAGAAGATATTAATTTTCTGAAAATTAGGCTATTTTAGATTTTATTAGAATGATACATGCAATCGTAATCGCCGCACACGTGCGACGATGGCGTATTCATATTTCTGAACTTCGCAGAAGTGTGCAACATTTTACTTAACGAAGATGACGCCCCCTACTTTCTAACGTGCATATTTACCCGTTCCAATTGTTTCTCCGGTAGAATATGATGCAGTGTTTCGATATCAAGTTTTTTACACACCGCGCCTGTTCGGCACGAAACACCCATTCGCTTGCCTATCCAATTTCTCACTCTTTTTTTTACTCGCCACCGATCACTTTTTTCCCTAACACTGTACAAATATTTGAGAGTCGGCTACAGCCCCGGCGAAAGAGCATTCGAGTCGAGTGAGCTTTCGCGTCCCCAGGCCAATCACCGTTCACCGATTGTAATCTAAGCCAATGCCTGGGTGCGCATTAAATGTCAAACGTTATTCGTCCCTCTATTTCGTGACGCCAACGGCGACGACAACGACGTCGTCTACGTCGATCACTCGACGTTGTTCCCGCCGGTTTATCCGACAGATGTTAGGAAACCATTCGGATACGACTTTCATAAACGCTTAACGACGGCTTTGGCGTCGACTCGTTCCAAATCTCGCGGTTTTAAACTGCTTTAGAGACTTCGTGTACGACCTTTAATTCCAGGATCGTGCATTACTCGATGTGCGTGTCTTAGAAATTTCAAGTACAGAATCAAGGTACGTACTAGGTCAAGTTAAACACTACATTTCGGAGATTTGAAAAATTGTGATAATTTCGTAAAAACAAATACTACAACCATGAGTCTGGGCTCGTTTTAAAGATTGAAGTCTCTACTTTCGTCAAGCAGTGTTCATGTTTCTCCTATTATATTTTTACATGATGTGGAATTAGTTATTAGTGTCGAGGAGAAATTCAAAAATTGATATTGTGTAAACGATGAAAATTATTTTTGTTATAGAGATAATACTAGGAGATGTAAACCTCAATAGTAAACTCGTATATTACTTCTATTATAAGGATTGAATAAGAGACAATTGAATAAGTGGAAATAAAATGAGGATGTAAACCTCAAAAATAATGGCTTTTATTATATTAATATTTCAATAAAATGTTGTACTAGACTATCTCAGTAGTCGAACGTAAAATTTTTAGAAATTAATTGCAAAGGGTGTATCGAGTTGAAAAGAAGATTATCGATCGTGTGTACGACGAGCACGTTTCGAGAACGTGTGAAATGAATGTTGTATAAAACCAGCGATTTCTATCTGACCCCGGGGAAGTAACATTAACGAAACTTTGTGAGGGTTTATAAATATCGATGTATATCGGTTCGCTTCCTACTCGAGTCCAACGGCGGTATGCGAGTTGGAGAACAGGAGGTCTGGTTTTAGGATTGATGAGCCAAGCGAAGCAGCTGAACCGTGTGGCGAGCTACATTACCACGGCGTTATGCGCTGGCACATTCACGTGTGCTGCTGCATTAATTGATGTACGTCTCTGCATCAACATCGGCGCGTCTTCTCGTGAGAACCTGTCATGTGTTCTGTTCAACGTTTCCGATACAATCGCGTACACCGCACGTGTAGCACAGGCAACCGTCAACGCGAAGGAAGACCCTATCGACAGGAAGACATGTTTACGTGAAATAATTTATTTCCTGCAGCGAACGGAACGCACATTTCAAGCCAATATTGCTTTTTAACCATTCCCCACGGCGAGTAATTCTCACGGACAGTTTAAACGGTTAGGAACTTTAATTTTCAGTAAAACATTCTTTTCTTTCCATCGGGTAAAGAAAGGAGGATATTGAAATTTATTCTTTTATTAACGAATGTAACACAGAAGGTTGCTATTATTATCAATTAATATTAATTTGAAAAAATGCTTTCTTAAACAGATATATAAAAATCTATGTATAATTATGTTTAGGCCTATAACATTAATACCTATGAATATTAATTATTATTAGTATTTTACATTATCAAAAAGTACTGCAGGATGTCTTATAAATATTACGTTACCAAATTCTCTTCAGTTACATTTATTCCCATTTAGAAATCCATTCTTTCCTACTTCTTTTTTAATAAAAATGCAAAAGAGCGAATTAAAGAAGAACGAATATTACGAATAGTAAGGTCAATGTTCTTTTTCAACTTGAACTTACTTCCCTCTGCTGCCCAAAAAATTTAAATTCCAGACATTCTACGTAGGTATGAAAAATAGGGGAATACGTAAGGAAGGAGATATGTAAATGATGTAATGAATGCGTCAAATAGTGTACAGGCACGAAAAGAGGGTACCACAATTGCTTGGTATCGCATCGTCAGCGAAGCACACTTCATAGAAATTGTTCTGATAAGGAACGAGAAAATTTCCCTCGCATTTGATATACGGCACTTGAACATTGAACACTACATTTAAACTACCGTGCCGGTGCTTTTTATTACATTAAAAAACGATATGGTTTATACCCTTCATTCCTTTGAAATTTTCACGAGATGAAGTTAAAATTGTGATAAGCGTAATTTTATATAAAGCTTTATAGTAACCCAACGAAAAACTTAATTTATATACACTAAATACCTCGAGTGAACATAGAAGTTGTATGAAAGCCATTTCAACGTTCTGTCTTTAGAGCCGAATAGTAATAAAAAAATGTCCATTTACGGAGCCTTTTCCTGCTGCTGAATTTGGAAAAAGTCCATTTCCGGATAAGAATAAAGCCAGGGAGCTATACCTCTCTTCATAAAACATTCCCGTTGCTTCCTCAATTGGAAATCTAGCGAAAGAAAACAAAAATACCTCGGCAGAAGCATATGATAAAAGAACTACAATTGAGAAATTGTGTTTCATACAATACTGACGCGTTTGTATTGAAATTGTCCGACATTAGGGAAAACGAATATAGAAAGAATTGTTAACTCACAGTTCCTGTTCTATCTAAAAAGGAACATCAACATATAGTGATGAAAATTAAAAGTGTTAAGAATTTTATCATGTATTTTATTTGAAAATATACAATGATAAAACGCTATCAAGTTAATTGAAATTATCAAATTGTTAAACAACTATTTATTTCAGAGACAATGTTTCGAGATTCTTGTTTAAAATGTTTAAGATGTTTGTTTATACACAAATTGTTTAATCCACATGTTCTCTTCATATAAAAGTTCTACTTATAGATTTTTCTATCAAACGCAATAAGATGTAAACTAAATTAACGAAACGCTATAACTTGATATTTTAAATTCATTTAAACACTTTGGTAAGACAGAAATTTAGGAGAATTTAAGCGTCTCGGCCCTGTTAAATTAACCTGAAATCTGTTATTAAATCTATTGTTATTAAATTTATTGTTAGAAAATTCTATTTATACTTTCCATAGATTAAAATTAAGTATTTCTCCCGGATTTTAGTAAAATTGTCTTTTAATCTACACACTACTTCTAAAGTATCCAAAAGATAAAACACCCCTAATTATAAACCAAGTCATTTTTGTAACGAATTCTCGTTAGCATTCTGCCCACGTTGGTTCTAAACATCAGTTTATTTTAACTTGTATAACTGTTTTTAGTGACTGATTTTTACTAATACTAGTCGAATATTTTGCATTCGGAGTGCATACGGTTTTTATAGGTTTTAACGTTCCGAGATGCTTAAGAAACTTACTCTATTAGCAAAAAATCTCGATAATTCCTATAATTTCATTTCACTCGTTACCTTGACGGGAAATCTCTTTGGAAAGTTAAAATATGAGAAGTTTCACTTGACGAGGGTTAAGCAACGTTTAACGATCGTTATAAGTACCATTTCATTCTAGTTCATTGCATATAACCCTTTTAAAATGATGTGTTCATATACAAGTATGTCGTTCGTTTCAGTTTGCAAGAAAGACACCATATATTCCTTTAGTTGTATATGTTCATTTCAGAAATTTTTTGCACGATTCATGCGAAATTTATTGATCCCCTTTTTGTTAATTCTAAAAGTTTTGTCAACCTCGTGGTCTGTGTCCAAAGTGTTTAATAAACAAGATGACCGTATAATTATAAATCTATATAAATTTTTACTGTTTTGCTTTAATAATCATCAAACATACGTTGAAAACAACTCCATTCTGAAGCTTTTCATGTAATCATAATAATTTCAGTCCATATATTTCAAGTCGAAAACACAGTTCTACTACTCTCCCATCTGTAGGTTTCGTTTCCCCGCCCATTTTCTACAAAAATGATTATCAACCTCAAGTATGCGGGCTCTAAAATTTCCATAACCCTTGGGCATTATATTCAACCCTTCAGGGACGACGACCGTGTACCATACTGATTCTAACGAATGATTCAAAATTTATTATACGAGGTCAGAATATTAAGTACGATACACTTTCACCCTTCATTGCTTCCTTGAATATGGAAATAGACTACGTAAAAATGTCTGATTAACACCAGAACTGCCAAGGAGATCAAAAAGACTTGTTTTTGATTCCTTCCGTAACAATTATCAAAAATACTTATAAAACTGTTCTCACGAGACATTATTGATCTTTATTCGAGCACTTATTGGAACAAAAATCGGTAGTGAGTGGACTCAATCTTGACGGTGTTATAAACCAACATGTACATCAGTCGCGTTCAGTGCTCGGTAATTCAAGTGTAAATCAACACATTATACCAACATAAAGAAACCAAGAATCGTCCCTGAAGGGTTAAAAAGCCTAATGCCCGAGGCAATCATCTAATCATAAACCGGCACACAGTTTAACCACTTTTCCCCCAACAATCGTTCCGCGCAAATGAAAAGCCACTTCGTTCCTTCGTTCGAGCGCGTTCCCGGTATAACCGTTCCGCGCATCGATGTATCAATGCCGGTATCGTAGATTTCAGCTCGCTGAAAAGGCATTATCTACTCGGGCGATAAAGATTCGCGTGATTCACGGAGCATGTTCGAGGCAGGCCGAAACATAGACACGCCCGCTATTGAGCAGCTGCGTTTCTTTGCGTGCGCCCGCACGTACGCGTGCCCAATGCGCTCGGCCGCCTTGCATGTATACATATACATATACGTGTGCACACGTGCGGTGTGTCTGTCGTATGCAAAGGTGGGGAGAGGAGATGCTATTGTAAACGTTCCGCGCGTACAGCATGTACGACATATGGATACACATAACGCAACGGTAGCACACACATGCCCCCAGAAATAACCGCGCGTAAACAGACGCACGAAAATCTTTTACGGGTTCGGTGCGTGAGCTAGCGATCGATATAAAGGGGGGCAAACAGGCTGTAGAAAAAGGGGGGCCTAGGGGGGAACGCGTGGGAGGACAGGGAACCCGTGCATGAAAATCCGAGGTGCTCGTAAACTTCTCGGATCCGTGCATTCTCGCGGTCGTCTATCGCGGCGGCGGCGTCGTCTATACAGAAGAAGCATCGGCTCCGTTTTTATGATCCTCGTATGCATTTCCTGTGCTAGTCATACGTCGCGAACGACTTCGTGACTAGAATCCGCGGCGCGCGTAAGAAAACACACAGGCCGTACTGGAAACTTCGTTACAATTCAATAACACACGCGTTTTCCCTCGGCGACGATCACGCGACCGATCGATCACGCACTTCGCGATTAGAAAATATTGAAACGCTTTCGCATGGGCGTCTTTTGCGTGGTAGAGCACGAGAGAGCGAGAGAGAGAGAGAGAGAGAGAGAGAGAGAGAAAGGTTTTCGATTTCGTCACATTCGCTCACCATTTGCAGGTCGTTTCGACGCGACGATACAACTTCCGCTATATGAACCATTGGTGACAGTTTCGACGCGTACACTCGCGATCAGGCTGAAGAAAAGAGAATCCGCGGGCTCCAGGGGATGTTCTCTCGCCTTGTGGAATCACAGCGGAACAGAAACGGAATAAACAAAAACGGTGTTCACTGTCGCGTGTCCCGATATGATCACAGCGCAGGACGGCACAAGCGCGTTTAATTCGTCGCGCGAACGCGCGCCCCCGAGATCCACCGGAGCGGTTAGTATATGGCACGTGTTTCCGACCGCGACTTTTCCACTCCACAAAAGAAGCTCTCTCTCCTGGTTCGTTCTTCCTGTTATTTCCTTCTTCCTCGTTGGTCCTCTCTCCTCGTTCTACCGTTGCACGCTTCCACCGATGATGCTCCGCGCGCGCTCTCCTCACTCCTCTATTCGTGTAAAGTGCACGGATGTTTCGCGTGGGTGTACCGCGTGTATGTATAACACGTGTGTGCGTGTATATACGTGCGTTGTCCGTACGTGGTGGAGCGTTGATCGGAGAAGAGAAAGAGGGACAGAGTGCGCGGCGATAGTGCGAAGGAGACGGAAGGGACAGAGCTACAGATAAAACCCCGAACGCAGCTCGTCCGCGACTGATTCCCCAGGCCTACACGCACCCTCTAGTTTTCTCCCTTTCATCCCCCACTACCCATCCTACCGACCGCCATCCCCCTTCTTCCATCTATCCCCCTACTCCCACCCTATTCCCTCCCTATTACCCCTCTGCGACCCTGCCGGCCCTTCCTCCTTCCAATGTCCCCCTCTTTGAGCTACGCACCCTCTGAAAGAAAGCCCACGCACCCTCCAAGCAGCCGATACACGTCCTTCTTGTTTTCTCTTTCCGTCTCTCCCCGTATCGTCCTTCCCTTTCGTTTTCCCGTACGGATCTCATCCTATCCTTGTCCCTTACCCGCTCGCCCTTCTATCACCTTCTCACTTTTGCTTCCGACCGTTTCTCTCTCCTCTCTCTGTCCCCGTAATTCACCCTCCGCCTTCCTTCATAACCGAGTCTCTCGATCCTGTTCTCTTTGTTCCTTCGATCTCCGTCGCCTGTCTCCGTCTCCTCGCGTCTTATATCGACGGAACCCCATAGCATTCGGCCAATCAAAGGAGTGCGCGAGCACCCGGCCAGGAGACCCCATGTGCCTGTCCCCCGAAAAAGAAAGAAATCCGGGACACGGCCGGGCAGACCGAGCCGCTGCTCGAAGGTACCAAGGGCTGGGATTTTATCCCTGGTAAGATGGCACAGCCCGCCCCGTATACGTCTATCTGTACCCTTTCCCCCTCCCCCTGCCCCCCTATGATATGCACAAATTTCTCATATTTAGACCGCCGTTTCCAGAAACATATCCGACACCGTGGAATTCGATTTTCCTCGGGTGAGCAGCCAAGATTGCCGCTCTTCTTGACACAAATATTTGCCCACCACCCGTGTCACGCGTAGCCGACGCCAAGACGAGTTCATTGATTAAGCACGAGTCCTTGAAATGACCTTGAGCTTGAAACTCAAGAAGATATGACGCACACGAGCGTGAGCGCGCGCGCGCGCACGCGTTTATGTCTTCGATGCGTGAAAGGGGGACACCAAGCACAGCTGTAATGGGGAAACGCGCCTAGCTTAGGTCTCCCCTACAAAATTCTATGAAACGATATCCGCCGGAACGATACGCCGGCGAAAAACTTCGTGTTCTTTCCCTAGCTTTTTTTTTATTTAATGTCTCTGTAGTTTCCCTCAGGTTTTATTTTTCTGCGGGACATTTTCCAATACTATACTTCTTCGCTTTTCTATTCTCTGCGAAGTCAGGAATATGTAAGGGAGACAACAGTGTCGAAGTTACAGATGTTCTTTCAGTATGTCATGTGCGAAAGTTTGAATTATTATAATAGGGTAAGTGTGCCTACAGCCCCTACCTAGTAGTCAGCCTTCCTGAAAACAAATTGCTATTCCTGTAGCCTTGTGTCGCCATATTATAAAACATTTAGAAAATATTAAACATTTAGTATAGTAATAATAACAACGCTTAAAATGTCTGACTACTGAAAAATTGAGTGACTCTTAAATGACGTTTGCCAGGCCTGGAAACGGTACCTTTCTTGAAAATTCTCTTAATTATTCAGATGAAACTATTAATAAACACCGAAGAATCGTAAGAAATTGCTAAAATAGTACGAGAAACTGGTGCTGGCCGAACGATTTCGTGGAAAGCATTATTGGATGTCCGCCTTACATCATAGCACGCAACTCGTGTAATGGGCGCGGGTGGATCGCTGGAATTTTGCGGTTTTAAGAAGTATCGTGGCTCGTGATTAATGCAGATTGCAAATACGGGAGTCGATGTTGAAAGAGAGAGAGGAGCCTTTCACGGTGTAATCGTTCGATGCGCAACGCGTTGTTCGGAAGGAAGGAGGGGCATTCACATCACCGAACGTCGTTAAAAGTTCCTTCATTATCAGAGGCATTCGGAAATCCGTTGCCACTCGGACCGGGTCCGTATAAGGAGACAAACTGAAATCAGAACGCAGCGCAGAGAAAGGGAAATATGAAGCACGTGAATGGAGAGGAAGAACGCGAAAGGACCTGCAGTTAACCTCTCGACTTCCTCCCTCTTTTCGACCAGGGATTTGTTGGTCCAGAAGGACCACTCGTATGTACATTCGCAAAACTCTCTACCGACCTCTTATCGCTACCCCTTTTCTCCGCCTGCACGGCATCCCCCATAGCTCGCATTTTTAAAGGGCGCACAAAAGCCACCGGAAATTGCTCCCGGCTCTTCCGACGTTACGAACGTCCTACGCCTGTCTTCCTCTCCCGTTGCCTCTCTCTCGTTTTCTTTCGTTCTCCGTTCAGCTCTCGCGTTTTCTTCTCCTATGTTTCTCGTGCCCTCCTTCCCCTTTTTTCTGCCGTCGACGATTTCACCGGTAGGTACCTACTGAGGCGGCAAGAGTTCCAATAATGGCGGATTTGGATAGCGTCCGTGTCGATTCCTCGCCAATTGAGTCGCGGATGAAGCATGCTACCGACGACGACGCATGACACTCGGAAACTAAACTAGCGCTTACGGGGTATTGGCTGCCTGTCACTTTCATAGCCGGCAAAAAGATAAGACGGCCTCTGAAATTTCATATTTCGCATGGCTGACGAATTATTAGCTCTCTGTGTGACGCGTTCCCTGGCAAATGGGCGTCCAGAAATATTGTACAGTGTTAGAGCAAGTTGTTTGGTAAAGGGTTGTTTCTAATTTGGTGCTGTGCTTATAAAGCGATTTTCAACATTTTTTTTAAAAACGATATTGAAGACATGATTTTAAACTTGGTACACTTATTAATTAACATTCAAAGAATCTACTCCAATTTTTACTAGCAATAATAATAATATTCATTAAAGTTATATTTTTTGGAGTCGAAGCTATTTCTACGTATAATTGTATAAAGCAATTTTTCGAAATTTTTTAAAAGAATAGTATTAAATATTATGATTTTAAACTTGATATTGTTGGGAACTAGCATTCGATGAAAGTACTAAAACAGCTGTACCAGTAAAATCGTTTGAAGATGAAGATTATTTGTGGTAAATATGATGCTAACTATTGTAATCCTAACTATTGCAGTCAACTGGCAGAAAATAAACCAAGCATTTTAATTTGGATCTAGGTTTTGCATGAATTAGGATGAATACATAGAAATAATTGGGTCGATAATTGTTCAACTGAAAAATTCCAAAAGACTGCAGCTCATCTTTGTGATTAAAGCAGATTTGATCAAAGAAATGAAACACTCTTGACAACTCGTATAGTCCGATGTCTAACAAATGTAATTACTTACAATATTTGCTAATTCGAAATAAGTTTAAGTCGGACCCTCGCTGAGATCAATAAGATATATTTACATTGCAAATGGAATATTGCTGTCGTAGATTCCAAGTTTCCGGGGGTCTTCTTTGCCTTGCATAATAAGGGAAGATCTTGTTTGCGTTTTCGTGTCGGGAAATTACTTCTTCCTCTATGACAGTGCAAATTATTTCTGCCAACAGAGAGATCAATAAGACGCAGCATCTTTCGAAACTGTTGACAAAATATTTACTTAGCAGCGAGAGGGCGAAACCGGCGGGGAACAGGCGGAGAAAGGGACCAAGTGAAAGTTCGCAAGGAAAACTTGAACGAACCAGGCCGTTTTTTGATGACCTTAGGGTACTTCGCCTCGGAACGATGAGGTCTGGGAAAGGACTTTGAAACTCGAACGTCGATATGGAAAGTAAGAGATCTGGGACGTTATGGATTAGGCGATCAATCTCCTTAGGGAATGACAGAAAATCGCAGGCACGGGGAACGATAAAAAACGTTCCGTCATTTTCCCCCATATTGATATTACAAATCTGAAAATATATTCCTTGATCGGCTAAGATTTTCCTCGATATTAATTAACGAATATCCCGCACTAAGTATTTACTTGCCGATGAATAAGACAGAGATAGAGCAGGGAAAGCGTGGGCAATGCCGATGAAAAGTTCCAAGAACGGACGTGGTCTCAGCTACTTAATTATTTATCGTTCTCTTCAATTATTGATTACCTTTTATTCTCTGTACTTCGAGGAGGTTCGATGAAGTAAGCATTAAAAAGAAATAAGCAGGTATACTATAACCGTCTTAAGAAGTCGACGATTACTAGGTCATACAACGACATGTTCGCGTGTAATTATAGCTCTGCGTAAATTAACAATATGGAAGTGCTAAGCTCGTAATAAACTCATTTCCAATGAGCAAGAACTGCTTCATTAATTTAGATCACAAAATCTATTTTTAATGGAATAAATAAAGTGGCAACTAAAGATCATTGATCTAATGTATTCTTAGATTGATTTTACTGTTTATACCATTGCAAATAAGGTTCTAATTCTCAACACTTTTCTTCATAACTGTTACCTATCTACAAAACTAGATTAAATATTTACATTTGGACAATGAAAAATTCAAATATCATACGGTCGGATAATCGAGGTTCTATCGTTAATTAAACAATCAAATACGATTCGAATTGTATCATGTTTGGGTTTATTTTAATCATAGAAATGTCACAAACATGTTGATGAAAGTTCCACACAAAAAATATTGAAAAACAAAAGAAATTTCTCATAGGATTAATACTGTTTCACCGATACATCTGATCCGAAATCATGTTACCTAACAACGGGGACACTCCCAGCGATTACGGGGACAATTTTTCCGCCAATATCGTGCACATCTCCCTCGCTTGTATCGAAACATTATTTCTCTGGCAAATGAAATGCTGCGGAGACAATTAGTTACGTCGATGTGGACGGACACGCGTTCCGTGACAGTCTCTCGTGAGCCGGGTTTTTGGAATATCCGTTCCTTTGCATATGCGGTATTTGTGTACTCGTATTAATTCGATAGAATCCCGGTGACGTAATCGCACGCGATCGATTACGTCACCGGCTGGCAGCTCAATGCGAAGTCGATCGATCTCCCATAAATTACGGATGATCCTCGACTAGCTACGAGACGTCCACTCATCCCCTATCAAGCACGGGTCGTCTGTCGAGTTGCGGCTGCAACGACTAAGCCCTTTATCTGACCCTCCCAGATCCTTTTCGTCTCGCGAATCTTCATCGGATCCACTCAGTCATGTCATATGCATTCGTTCTAATAACTGGTACTAGCACCTAAAACGTTTGCGCGGATAAGCTGCTAGGTGAAATAAGCTGAAATTCTTGCGCAAAAATCTCGTCTAATGAAGGGAGTCCGCTTATACGGGCTGTTCAACCGTATGCAATAAAGACAAGTGCTCGAAAACAATGAAATCAACACATATTCAATCAAAATATTTTTATCGAACCTAGGAGCATTTTTGCATTCTGTTACAGTGATATTCCTAATTTTAAGTGACCTATTTTGGAAACGAAAAATTATTATTTAAGAATCATACACTAGCATCAAGAGCAGCATAAACATTCTATAAAAGAAGAAGGGATAAAAGTATTGGCTGTTGTTGAAAATTTGGAAAAGATACTGGCTGAAATATTACAGGAAAAATCAAGTTCAGATATCAGAAAATGCATTAGATTAGCGTGGGCTTAATGGTCCCAAACTTACGAAAGTTAATTAAGTTCTATGTGAATCTTGATAAATCTCAAAATGATGCATATAATACATAGAATTAATAAATAGTGAAGAATAATGATAACTGTCACGTGGTTGTGCAACTTCTAAAAAAAAAAAATGGAAGTAAACGTGTTCTGGTCGAAACATTGAGGATTCTCTGAAGCAACTGGTGGAAGAAAATCCACGCCAAACGTCACGAGAATTACTAGCAACATTTGTGCTACCCTATTTGCATGTCGGCGAAATGAATGTAAATTGCAACTTGTTGTAACATCACGAGAAAACAATAGAATGTCTCGCAAAAACGGATTTCCTTAATACCTAAGTAGCAGAGAAAATAATGCTGTCTTGTTGGTGGAATTAGAGGTGGACAATTTTCATAGAAAATGTTGATAACAGTTTGACAAGCTGAAGAAACTTCGACAAGTGAAATATGCAGTGAGATGTTCGATCAAGAACAGCTTAATTAAAAAATTAATTGAACATGAAGCCACTTATTTATATTATTTTCCATGTTATACTCTCATATTTAGAAAACGTTTAGAAAGCAAGTATCGAACGGTGTTAGAAAAGTGTGAACAAGTGTCACACGCCTGTTGAGTGAACATGTTAACGTCAAGGTGTTTTAGGGAGACGCGGAGGTGGAAGGTGAGGCGCTATTTTGCCTTTGGCAAGAATTTATGGCAAGGTCTTAGTTTGCGTGCCAGCTTGGAAGAGTGCGAATGAGGCTAAACATAGATAGCGTCAGGTGATGACTGGCGACCTGGTTGGGTCATCCCGTTGTTATTTGTCATGGTAATGTTAATGTAAGACGGCATGTCAATAATTAGGAGCTGTAAGGAAGTTGAATGTTTCCTCAAATATGAGAATATTGAATAATAATAAAATTAAAAATAAGTTTCCTAAGAATAGGTTTCGTTCAGCAGCCGAAAATATTAAAATAGCGTAGCTCCCTTATAAAGTTAAATAAAATAGAGATTCCAACAAACAACAAAGGAACAAAGTTGACCTGTATTGTCAGTCTAAGTAGTGTCACATATGGAACTTTTCATAGAAAGTAGATTTTAATGCGTCAGGGATAGTATCGATTTCGTAGAAAGTACGGGTCTCCCGAGGATATTGCAAAATCTGATCACGGACGATATTATCACGGCACGTATATCTAAGCCAGATATTATTCATATATCGTATACGTTGTAAAGAAGCTACGGACCACAGTGAATGTGTTAGTGGACTTCTCATAACCCTCGTTGCCAACCCACTGGAGATCCTTTTACAAGGTTTCTCGGTATCCAAGTCTGCGATTAGCAACCCTTCGTAACTCGTTGCTCGGTACTTGCTCCACCGACCCTTCGGCCTATGACTCTTCAATATCCTTTGGGCTGCCCCGATTTTCCAGATCCCTTGCCTCACGTTTTACGACTCTTTCCGCTTAGCACAGTTCTTGTAGTCATCATTTATGTGGCCCTCCTTAATCAACATTTTCTTTTGCCTTCGATGGTGCTCGTTTCTTTTCGAAGTATCGCCGTCGTTATCCAGCATTACTCGCAGGAACTAGTTGTCAAAAATCAAAATGTATTTGAACACTAACTATCCCTTTTTTGAGAAATTCTCGATATTCAAACTGTGATAATTTCGTTAAAAACAATAGTAAAACAACATAATTGGACTCATTTCAAAGCATGAAGCCTTTACTTTCGCCCACCATTGTTTATTTTTGACTAACTGGGAAACTGATGATGATTTCTTGGTCCAAAATGTTACAAATTGAAACGTCTGTAACAACTTTAATATCATTTAAGCAAAGAAAGTGCAATGAAATAATGATATTTCATGTACACGTAAGTCGCCAGTAAGATAACTCTAAAAAATAGTCACTTTCTTGCAGGTGATCTCGAATGGAAGGATTCGAGTAATTGCTTCCGAGGGGACTGCGAAACGGACAATGGCGGCCGATTTCGAATTTCGAGGGACTAATATACTAATCTGTTGAAAGTCCAATCAGCGTGTCGAGGATTCTGACAATGAGGCTTATATATCTGAAAAGCCAGAAGGCAAAAGCGGAAAGCATAGATTACAATTGAGCTTCAATCGGTGACCGACCGATTGAGCGTTGAAAATGCGCAGCAGAGTAGAAGTCAGGGCTGGAGCGTTTCAAAGGGGAGAAAAAATTAACAGACGCCGCATGCTCCAAGGGTGGGCTTTAGGAAAACGAGGAAGGGGAGATCCATCGGAACTACTCCAGGTGCGTTAAAAGTTTCACCGGCTGCGCGAGCTGGAACAACTTTTATATGTATACACATATCTCCGATCGAATTTCCCGGACTTCCTTCTTTGATTATCGTACATACGTAGAACCGCTACATTTGATCGCCCGTGTGCGTGCAACTCATTTGTATGGTAAATCAATCCGACCAACTTTCGTTATAATTGCTAGTCTGATTTTACGATAGCATAATATCACGTTATCTAACATTTATGCTATTTTCACCAATTGTTTTGGTAAATTTTTAGATACATACATATAAATAGATTTTAGTAAAATTAACAAAATTCAGTCTTCCACCTAATAACATTTTTTGTGTTCTGGAAAAAGTGGGAATTTATATATTTGGGAAAAAATATATAAAATTTGTTGTCTAAAATAAGACTGTCTAAAGTCTAATGGGATTATTCTGACACTTTATTTCCTTTAATTTATTTATGTTTTTGTTCCTTTAATTTATTTAATCAACGAACGAACTTTTCAATGTTATTTTGCAATGAATACTTCACAACGCCGAGCAATGCAATTGTACTTCGCATTGCGAATAGGTTTCAAATAGAAATAATTTGATCCTTCTTGAGTCATTATATTACGTTTCACATTTAAAACAGACCTTATGAAATTTCTGTAAATGTACCAGGTTGAAATAAAAGTCTTGAAGCAAATGAAATATGAAGTTACTGGGATTCTTACTACAATATTAAGTTTCATGGTGCAAGAAGGTTTCATGCGTAATGAATTTGTTGTTCGAGAGTAGAAAATGTTTATACAATTCCCTTGAAAAATGGAGCACATAGTGCTTCAATTCGTGATAAATTATTTTGTATCGTTATTGCGTTTTTATAAAGCTTCTGCGAACAGTACTGTTTTAAAGAGAAACGTAGATAAATGATTTTTAAAATTTATTCATAAAAGTGATGTCGGAAGTGTTTCTACAAATAATGCGGGTATCCAAATTTTTCAGAAATTCCATTTCCTCGAGGAGAACATTCGGACACCGGGACTTCGTAAATTAATTAAGGTAAGCCGTGGTCTCCGTTCCTTTCATTTCGCTCCCCAGTGTACCTAATATTGGCTATAAATAATGGAATTATGTTACTACGTCACTGGAAGGGAAAAAGGGAGACTGTTTCGCTTCAACTTCGTACCCTACTTTGGCTTCCCTTTCACAATACCGAAATCGACGGCAGTTTAATTTCAATATTTCCACTATTCTGAATTAAAACACTCAACTCTACGCAAACTATTGCGATAGAAATTCAAGGTAGAATGGGGGCTGCTTCGAAATTAAATTAACAATTGAATCGAATGCGTTGCTTGTTCAACGTATCTTAATATAATACTTAATCTATTCCTTCTATGGTATGTTATGTAACGTTCAAAAAAACATATTTCATAGTGTAAGTAAAGCATTTCTTGAAAAAATTCTTAATGTGACCTAGAAATTAATCATGAAATTAGTAAGATTTCTTTGACAATATGCAACATAGGAATTTCTTTTAATCCGAGCACCTTTCTAAAACTTTTGAAAAGCTTCAACAATTTCTTAACAACTGTATTAACGCTATTGCGTTATTATTTTGGAAGTGTACTTATTTTTGCAAAGCATTCGACCATCAACGACTGCCATGCAAAGTTCTCTTTTCTAGCAATGAACTATTCTCGATACAGACACGCAATAACAAAAGTAATTTACTTTCCAGCAAATAACAAAGAATAATTTTAAAACCGTACTTCTCTCCATTCGCGTTTTATCGCTACAGGTATGTGGGAAGTATTTTAATAGACAGCCTGACCATGAAAAAAGGAAGTGCGCTTGTAACACGCTCGTGTTTCTATAGTCTATAGTATTGTAAAGTTTCGAGATACAATTAACTTTTTTTTCTACCATTGCATGGTATCGATCTGTCAGTGTCATGTGATAGCGCTGGGTGTATGAATGCTCAGTACTCGGAATAAATTGCAAATAGAATGGCAGTGAAATTAGAAGGCGTACACTATATTTACCATACCTTCGATGGATTTAATGATGACAAACTTTATTATCTTCATTCAGAATTAAAGAATCGCTTGACGTGCATGCGGCCATTATGATCTACACGAATTAGGTGTCATTAGAGAACCATAAATTGAAGTAGATTTATGACTTTCTAATTTTATCAGTGACTGTGATAACAACTGGAGTGCATGTTTAAACAAGTATGTGAACGAGTCATAGATTCGTGACAATACAGAGTGTGCTATTTTAAAAATGAATACTAATCTTCCACGTGTACATTACAATACATATATTCTAGACTTTATAGTTCATATATAAGAAAGAAAAAATCAATATTTCACTTAAAATGTTTTTTTGATTAGTAGATAAATGAAGACAAAAATGAGTAGGTCAAACATTAAACAGTAGGAATGATTACTTGTTAAATTACATCTTATTAAAATGGATGAAGGAAGAGGCAAGTTTTTATTTAATAGTAGCCTCTAATTGGTGCAGAAAAAGTTTTCATTTTACGCAAAGGTCTGCAGTCTAGAGGTGATAGAATTTCAGAAGTATATATGTAATAATTTCGAAACAGGATAAATCAGAACAGACTGTTACGCTTTATTGTTGAAATAAAATGTTTCACGTAGCCGGCGTGTCAAGGAAATAATAACGGAGCGCATTGTAGTCGGCGCTCTCTTATGAAATGTAATTTTTGTTTCCGTTAATGAGGAAGAGCAAAGAAGCAAAACAGTCCTCTTCGACGTTAATTTCATTTTACTTGGTGCCCTTTAATTATCCACCAGGGCGAAATCGCGGCCGTTAGAGCTTCGGTAACGTCAGCGTTGCAACATTGCCGTCTTAATTAAATTTTTACATTCTTCTAATGGCGTACTCGACAAACGAGGCCAATCGATTGTCGGACATCTGCATATAAAAACTATACCGTCCTGTTTCCCCTGCTAATGGCACGCACTCATGCGTAAACTTTATTATGTCGCACACTCGAATGAATTGAACGAAGAATCGATAATTTTCAAATTTCTGTCTCCCTTCTTTTAATAAACTGCCTCCTATTTTGCGGTCCGTTAGACTGCATTGCTTACAGCTTACGATTATTCTTCACTCGGCCATGTAAACAACACGTTTATAATTTATCATCTTCCCTTCCTGCGCCATAGCCTACGGAGTTCGCTTGGTTTTTATACGCGATGTTTTATGAACCGGCGATCTAACTTGAATTTTTCCGCGGCGTGTACCCGTACCAAAGATTAATTTGCTTCGAGCTGAAAACATTGTTTTGCGAATACTTGTGATATATACGATGGTTTTTAACGGAACGTTCGAGGGCCAATAATTTATCTTTTTTCTTCGGTCTCCTAATAAAATTATTTCTAATTGAAATATTTTTCCTCGGTTTAGTAAGGACTGAATTTTCCAAAACGCCATTTATTATTGTTCAATATTGCACATAACTGCGTCTTATAATTAATAAGTGAAAATGAAAAGACATATTAAAACTTTTCCACACATCTATCATACCATCTTGCTCTATCCTAAGCAAGAATTATTTTTAAAGGAACAAAATAATTTTATTTTAACGCAACAAAATTTCAATGTAAGGAAACTAGTTTCGGTATTCATACATGTCGGCACTGTAACTATTTCGGTATTACATCGGTTTCGCTAGTCATATTAGTGCAATATCGGTATCCAAATCCTACCAGTTTTGGATCGAAGAACGAATTCCCGAAATCAGTCAAGCCATAGAGGGCGCGTCCATCAAATCCACAGTTCGCGAGGCTGCTTCGGAAAAGGTGACCGGCATCGGCTCTCTCGCGCCACGTGTATACAGTTTGCGCAAGTCTGGTGTTAATTTGTCGTTAGCTAGGAATTGGCCGCTTGTCAGTGACAGCCGGATGCGAGGGCGGCATTGTTGAGGTCGTGTGGCAGAGGAGGGTCGGCGAATCAGGAGGGTGGTGGGTGCAGAAACGAGGAAAGAGGGTCGCGAGAGGCGGTTAGGCGTCGGAAGCTGAATCAGGGGTGGTTTGATAAGTCCGATCGTGGAACACACGGGTACGGGTGTTGTAGGGAGGCTCGGTAGCGAAAGGTTGCGGTCAAAGAAAGAAGACAGAACAGCATCGCACACGTTGTAGGCGGCCCTCGAGCACGACCTATCGAAAGCATAGCGGAACAAAGAAGTTAGGGCTGGTATTGGCATGGCAATGGTGATGGTGACTTGATATAAATATCTTGAAACAATTGAAATATTAACACATTATCGATCGTTCATTTCCTGAACGTTGTTAACAAGTACCAAATGGCGTTTCTCATGATTCTCGTGTAACTAAACGCAAATGTCAATTGGTACCTTTTATTTTTCTGGTTTTAGCGACCTGGGAGGTCATACACCTCTCTTATATCTCAGTTGTCAGAATTCCAATAAAAGAATATTGGTTTTCACGGTGCAAGAAGTACGCGCGTAATGAACTTGACGTGAAAAATGTTTATATCATTTCCTCGAAAACTGGGGCACACATTTGTCCTGCATTCCGTGATAAATTATTCGGTGTCGTTATTGCGTAGGGGATGCAGAAGCGAGGGAAAAGGGTGGCGAGAGGCTGTTAGGCGTCGGAAGCTGAATCGGGGGTGATATGATAAGTCCGATCGTGGAACACAAGGGGTTGTATTGAGGCTCGGCAGCAAAAGGTTGCGGTCAAGGAAAGAAGACGGAGTGGTATTGGTATTGCGCACGGACGTGGAGCTAACCTACAACTTGTGGGCAGACCCCGTGTCTCAGACGCGACCTATCGAAAGCATGGCGAAAGAAAGAAACGTTAGGGCTGGTGTTGGCATAGCCGATGGTGATGCAAGCGATGGTACACCGATGTCGGTGGCCGCGGCAATGGCGGTGGTGCTTGCGCGCCTTGCGCCGTTCCCGCGCTGAATTATTGAGATGCCACCAGATCGATGTCACAAAAAGAAAGCGGCCGTGCGGCTTGAAATGACGGGCTTTCGCGTCACTCATACATTATGCACGCGGCCGCTTCTACGGCTACGTGTATTCGTGTGGGCTGATACACACACACGAAAAAGAAAAAAGAAAATAGAAAGAAAGAGAACGTGTGTCCCCCTCTTGTACACGGACTGTGTGTAGTTCCCTCATAGTTTTTTTTTTCTCGTGATTACGGTGGACTCTAGTGACTAGCAGGCGGCGGGAGGAAGGCAAAGAATGGCGGTGAGGTCAGGTGCGATGAAGGCCTTTGTCTTTTTTCAGACACGACAGAGATGGGGTGGACGGACCAGGGAACACCGTCAGGTTGTTTTACAAATAGTCGTATAGCGCGATATCGTTGCGTGACCGTGCCCTATACAGGCACATCCAGTTTTGTTGTGTGTAAATAATACTGGTAGCTTGACAAACGGTTTTGTGTTTTGAAATAGTCGAAATTTGAGGGCAGGGAACTGATCGATCGTGGGGGAACGTATGACTGTATCAGTAATAATAAATAAAGTAATAGTCTAGGATGGAATGTAGATACTCAATGAAAATCTAGAACGAACTAAAAAAAATATTACAAAAATAGAGTATTAAAAAAGACTAGTTTGTATTACCTCGTAGAAAGGATGCTTGAACAGTGCTTGAAGTGAAAAATATGAAACCTGTTAAAAGAAGAGATTGCATCGAGAAAGATTTCACAGCAAAGAAGGAGGGATAAAGCGAAGTTACTATTTTCGAGAATTGGATTTAGATTGTTCGTAAAGAATTGAAATTCTTTGAGTGCTCTATCGATAAGACGCCGGCTAAAAACATGCCCAACGATCGCGGAGCCTTGAGAAAAGGAGCAGCCAAGTGTTTAACCAAATTGTAAGAGCCATTAGGTTGGAAAATGCGAAACCCGTGTTCAACGATGCAGGCATAATACTTTATTCCTCGTATTGCCCGCTTGAAACTCTTTGGAGCATGGCGGGACCACTGTATGAAGGAAGAAAGAAAGAACAACTATACATCCAGGTCAGATAGCGCCAGCCGCGCATGCCGACTATATTCTTGATGTTCGTACGGACGCACCGCGACGCCGTGAATAAGGTGGAAAAGCGATAACCATTCACACGTGTACGGCAATAAGGTTCATTTCAACCGGAACGAGAACGCATTGAAAGTATTTCGTGATACAAAGGTGCTGCATACTAATAAGATTAAGGCAAATACTCCCCGTAATACCGGGGATTATGGGAATGTCACGTTTCCATCTTTAGGGGTATTAGGGACGGATCAATGTTGCTGCCACTGCATCACTGTTGCAGCAAACCGTGCACGTACAGAATCGTGAAACTCGAGATTTCAGAGAAAATCGCCACTCGCTGACATCTTTCGAAGAGCCAGCGCCATATTTCTTCAAGTGTCAACCATTTGGCAATTCTATCGCATCTTGTCAAGTAAACACTTAACAATAGTTTCATAATAATTTATTTGACACGGCCACGAATATAACTTATCAGTCAATCGATACATCTTCTCGAGGTTAATTTCATAATAAAACTGTGCACGAGTATTCTATAAGGATCGTACAAGTAGAATACAGCATTTTTTTATTTTACCGAAGGTACCCTTAAAACTGATGGCCGTAGTATAATTCATAAGAAAATATTTTACGTATTTTGTTGTTGTAACAGGAGATACAGCGAAGGAGGCGTAGAAAGTTAGTTTATGATCTAATATTTTGTGGATAAAAATGGCATAAACGGGTAATGGACCCAGGAATAAGACTGTGGAGGACAGAATATAGAGGAGCGAAAGAGTATAGGGTGTAAAGGTATAGGCGAGGGTGGTAGATATTGAGGGCAGCAGATATCGACTGGAGGGACACATCCACGGGGGTTCTGCAACGGAAGAGGAAAGGGAGAGGTAGTATCTTATGTAATATTTACCCCTCCTCCATTCTTGTCGCAGCTCACGCTACGTGCATCTTCTTACACCCTCACTAGCCTCCCTTAGCCGCACCTCTTTTCCATGGTTAAACACATATATCTCATTCTCCCTTTCCTTTTCGTACTTCGCCCGGTCTACGACCTCGTATCAGTATCTAACCACCGTTCGCGCATTCTTTTGTTTACCCTGCGATAACTATCGCCGATTGTTACGACGTCCCATTATTTTAAGTCGATAATACCCTCGGGTGTAATAGGTTCATGGAAACTCCCAAGGCCAAATCTATTGGTCTTCCTCCTCTCCGCGATATTAATCCCGATTACTATAGATATCGCCAAGAATGCTCCGGTTTCGAAACTTTCAGACATCGATTTTATTTTTAATCGATTAACCTTCCGGCAGTCGCGTTGTTGTACCGCGTACTAAATCATTAGTCTTTGTTGGAGATACAATTATAAAGCTTTCCTGTTTTTAACTTTCTGTGGGCAACCTCGACAATTATTACACTTTTACTACATCTTTATAAATATCTTTTTACTCGGCATTTAATACCCTTTCAATTAGTAGATTTAAATACAGCACATTATAATACAGTAACTCAAGGGGCCACCTTTATATCCCGGTCAATATCGAACAACTTGGAATATTTTTCTATGCAAGGAGTAGTTTATGAACAATTTTAGATGGTACAGACTCTCTTTGTCGATTGTTTTAGATTGAACTACAGCAAAACCTCGGTAGTTGCATGACACGGGACTCCAAAAGCCTGCAACTATCGAGGTAATTCTGTGTTCTATTATAATTTATACACCTAATAAAATTGATTCGAAATTGTGCCGTTTGTGTGCCAAGGTCCTCTAGCCTGTTACTTGAAACTCCCGGAGGGTTTTCAATTGGTTCGATTGAACGTTGAAAAAAATACCGAAAAGTTCGGCGCGAAGTTCGATTATTTCAGCAGTTCGCGGTTCGAAACACCGAAATCTCTTGGGCCGATATTACGCTTTGATCCCGCTCCTGAATCGGGTTCATTCACGAGCCTCACCCTTTGGCAGAAAGTTTAACCGTCCGCCGACCACGGTAGTATGTACACCGCGGACGTCGTGTGTTTCGGTCAAGCTTTTTCGAAGAACTTTCGGGGAAAGTAGTGCCCCGGCTGGTAACCGCTTGCCGTCGAAGAGAGCTTGTCACGATCGACTTTCCCCATTGGAGTGACCCTAACTCCGGCTGCAATTCCGATCAGAGGCCCGGATGTGTTTTCGAGTTGGTCATCGGTCGCTCAAGGTGGACCGAATCGATATATCACGGCGGCACTCGCAGTTCCGCGCATTGCACCGCGGAAAAGTGGATTTCGATAACCTAGGGACGCTCTATTGCATTTTTATTTAGTTTCACGGGCATTAAGCGGCAACCTGATTACCGCGCAACTCGCTGAATGGAACGGTAAAGTGACTGGGTAGAGGGATGAAAAAAAACGCGAGAGGAAGGGGGGGGGAGGGAAGGACGCGAACGAGAGTAGGGTTGCGAGAGGCGGCTATGAAAACAAAGCAGGAGGGAACCGAATTAAGTGTCTCGCTCTCGAGTATCGAACGGCAATTAGATTCACCCCTCCGTACTTTCGCCTCGTTTTCCGAGCGCAGCTTACTTCTATAATTAGTAGCCCGGTTAGATGAACGCGATTAATAACACGGCATATTAATCGACGCCGAAATTGATCCCTATTAAAGCTCGCCGCGATCGTACGAACGAAATTTATGGCGGCGGCCATTTATCTTCGACAATGATACGGTTAATGCCTTGACCGAAGCAACAGCAACGCTCTAGCCCTTCAATTGATTCGCCCGCTTAACCCCCATGCTTCTCAAAAGTAGTTACATAAAAGATCCCCGGATAATGTGTCAACCGTCTGCGTTTTACACTTTAAACGTTTCCCGTTCAGGCGACGGCGCACAGTTGTTTTACTGACACGATTAGCTGGGCAAAATTTATTTTCAATTCGACAAAAAGGTAGTGTGTCAATGTGATATATAATAACTTATACGTCAATAATTTATTCATCAAAAATTTCAGAATGTTACATTATCTTCCACTTATTAATATATTACTGAAAGAAGATTCACGTTCTCATCTAGATTCTATTTCTCAAACGAACTTAAAAAATTTTTATATTACAGAAAAATCTACTCTAACGGATCATGCGCGTTCACGAAGAAAGACGAAGAGCTACACCCCGTCTACAATGTCAGGTCAGACTTTTAACAAAAATTGAAACGGAAACAAAGAAATGTAAGTACTATTCTACTATTACTAAGATCATCAAGGTAGTGTAGCCCCACACGAACATGAATTTTGTGCAAGCATGGCTTTGAAAATATGATCGTACGTTTAGGTCTTTAATGTACAATTAAACACGCATCGATGTGTGTCAATTACAGCGTGGGCTAGTTTCGTTGTCAGAAGTAGTAATATATGCCTAGGACGTTTATACAAAGTAGTTGCCGTCGAATAGAATTTGCATGCAGAGCCGGAAGATAATAGCATCGCCGGCGACGTATTAAAGGTGAATTGCGAAAACAACGACCAACAGGCAACCCCATAACTCGTTGGTAGATGACCGACGAGTTGCGAGTGCTCCTCCGGGTGTCGTTGACCTTTGAGTGACCCAACGTGACAGCCCGTAACGACTCCAAGGTACCCTCCGAGACCTCAGTTGATGAGGGTCCAAGATGGATACCGCCGATATTTTTCGCAAGCCAGAACTCACGACTTTTCCAAAACTTTATCAAATTCCCACTTCCTTACTGCCCGAAGGAAACACTAAAAACCACTACACTGACAGTATATTCCTCCCTCGCATTTTTCATCCTTTTCTTCGTGTTCTGGTTGCAGACTTCGTCTTCGTTAGGTTCGCAAGAGCTCTAATGCATTTGCAGATTTCAGAGACTCGGATCTAATATGTGCTCGTTGATCTTTGTCCTCTAAATTGTGAAATACATACACGATCCACATCAATCGCACGAAATGTTGAAAATAGTCAAATGTAAAAAATAATTCTTCTCAGAATATGTAAGAGTTGTCCATACTTATAAGGGTTCTAAAGTAACCAGCTAATTAATTTATTTAATTCTTTTTATTTACGTTTAATTTCTAAAGAATTTCAAAATGTACGAAAGAAGCAAACTCTTCTTTATTTAATTCTTTCCATTTACGTTTAATTTCTAAAGAATTTCAAAATGTACGAAAGAAGCGAACTCTTGATTTTATTCAGAAGAATCGTTCCACCTTAACGTTGTAATGAATGTTAATACAATTATGTTTTCTTTCGGAACGTCTTTTATAGTTAAACGGTAAAGTACCAATGGCCGGGGTCTTTAGAATTTTTAAACATTCTTCCTTGCGCCCATTGTCGCGACAGAGAAAACACTGTAACTCTCAAAACGGACGTTCCTCGTGCGCACTTTTTATCTTTCTTCTCTCATTATTCTGCTGTTTTTGCTTCTTTTGCCTCTTCCTTTATCAACAGTGGGTTCCTTGTCTTCTCTGTTTTTTCAGCAGTGTGCTCAGTACATTACGACCTCCATGTACGCATTAACCGTAATTTCAAATTACAGCCTTGTGCGCTTTTTACTTGCCGGCCTCGCAGACAATTATGCGTATGAGCGGGGGATGGAAAGCGATGGGGGGTAAAGTTTCGTTTTGCGAAATATGTCGTTGCGCTGGTCTCTGTTACATTTGATATTAAATACGCGCGTTTGAGACAACACGAACAACGAAATTTCTTACGGTTATGTCTCTTCCAGACAAATTCCGGAGCTCATTACCACGCGGTGCCCGTTTTATAGCAGTATGGTCAGTTAATTTTTTGCATATTCTTTGGAATTGCTGTTTATTTTTCTCCCTGAAAAAGAACCATTACAGTTTTCAACGTGCTCTGATGTTTGCTGTGCGAGCGCTCGATTATCTCACTCAAGTCTTCCGCTAAAACAGTTCTCTTTACAATAATGTGGGCTACCGGAGATAATCATTTCAAGAAAATTTTCGATTTGGTAGTCATTTATGTGATAATTACTTACTCATAGAAATACTTCTCTTCATGCACGAATAATTTCAATTGGTTAAGAATAAGATAAAGACGAATTAAATGTTATTCAATTATTTACAAAATTTTTAATGATTATTAGTAAGACACATTTTAAAAAACACGATTTTATAGAGTAACATTTTCTTGATTCTAGATTCCAATATATTAAAAATACCAGAATAATATTGAATTAAATTTTTTATAATAATTCTTTGTGTTTTGTATTTTGAAGACATCGGAGATTTAATTAATTCATTCTGGACCCGACTATTTCTTTTCGGAATGTCCCTACGAATTTTCTTAAAGTGAGGAGAAAGTCAACAAAAATTTGGATGCGAATAAATCATGCGCAAAGCTCCGATCAGTTTTAGCACAAAAAGTTTGTTAGTTATGTGTTATCAGCGGAGCGGAAAGACGAACAAGGGGGACCATAATTCCGTGGTTACTCAATATGCAATCAGTTAATAAGACAGTACTTGATGACCCAGAGGTGTATCGGCGCCTCTAGCTAACACAAACGAACCTTACTTCATTATCTCTTTGAATATTCAAGAGTTTCGTGCATGCCTCCGGCCATTTGCTAGAACTCAATATGTTTGGAAATATGTAGATAGCTCCATAAATATCGATGGTGCTTAAGGGATGTTCCGCTAAGAGGGCGTATCCACGAAAACTATAGTCGCAAACTGTGAGAATATGCCGAATTCTGTCTTCGAGAAAGATTTCACCCTTTATCGAAAATACAAATTTATTCCCATAATTCCGAACGCGTTTTCGCGAAAGTACCGTCATGCAACACTTCTTGAAAAATTAATCTACATATAAAGACACTCTCTATATACTCTTGCTTTCTTTGCATTTATGAACTGGTTTTCGGGTGAACGCATAAATTGTTGGGCCACGATAAATATTATCACTTTGCAACGGAGATGTTTTATGTCATAACATAGGTACCGTAACATAGGCTACGAGGGTAAATGTAATATTCAGTTTATAACTATTTACGGCGCGCATCTATTTGTTTTAGACAAATAAAGTTGCTTCCCGCATGAGGAATTAATCCTAAGCTAGCAAATATTTTGTCACGATTTATTAATTATGGATTGTAACTTATATTTTTGTAATATATTTTGTTTCTTAAAAGAACGAGAATTTATTTTTGTAGAAGTATATTGCATAAGTTAGACATTTTGTTACATTATTGTTCAAGTACTAATAGTTGCAACGTCAAACATCGGTTTTTCAACACAGGAATAGTGGAGTGTATTTCCGTGTCAAGCGTAAATGATGCTTCCACTACACATATCCAACAGGTAGCTGAATGGGATGCGCAACAGTTAGTGTCTCTTTGTATTTGAGAGCCCTTTTTTGTTTGTGGAACGTTTACCGGAAGTTTCTTTGTTGTTTCTGTCACTTTCTTATTCTACTCCACTAGTTCTTCGTTCAATACCGTACATCTTTTTTTCCATTGTGATTTACTCATTTGGAGGTAATTAAAAAAATATACGTTGCTTTCTTTTACATTTTCCACGATGGTTTAGTTGACGCAAATTCACAAATTACTATTAATAACAATATTACAATATTAATCTTCCAATATTTTTTCAATTATTTTTAAGGAGGCGCATAGTTAAATTGTTACTTAAAGATCCCTTTAAATTCTTTATGTTCAATATTTTTGGAAAACTATCATTAAATTGCGAATTTTTATGCAAAATAAAATTTGTCTGCATAAGGTTCAAGATATAAGAGCCACATGTGGACATTTGTTTCTTGGCTCAATAATTTTAATAAGTGGATAATGATACAACAGTATTTTTAAATTCTTTAGAGCAAAAAAAATTTGTACCGAACAGACAAACAGACAGACAAGAAAGCGAGCTAATAAAAACGTGGTAAAATAAGTAACTTCCAATACAATATTTCTCCAAAAAAAGTAAATACATTCTATTACATTTATCAAATGATTTTGTAAGTTATCGGTATCGATCTTCATGTATTTATCAAAAGTTTTTAAAACACTGTGTGACATATATATATATATAAAATATTAATAAAACTTAACAAGGGTATGTTTTATTAGAAATTCGCTTAACTCAGTTTATAAAGGAAAATAAGATAAAAAATATTTTCACTTTTATTAAACTTCTTTTCAAAACCACAAGACAAATCCGTTCGTTAATGAAAGCGACCGACTAATTAATCGTACACGAGTCTGCGAGACTCTTAGAACTAACCTAAGTGAACTTCAATCGAAGAGTTATATGCTACATGCTCGAGGTTGAATTTCGAAATGTGCTGTCGACAGGAATGACAGGAATGAAAAGATCGTAATAGGTGTTGCCAAAGCGGTGGAGAAATAATCCAAAGTATCGACGTGGCATCGTAGGAGGTCACATCGCTATCAGAAGGTAATTCATATTAAAGTCCCGTGGGATCGGTTGGGATTGGTCCGGTGAATCTGGGGCAGGCAGTTGCCACATTGAGAGTCGTAAAGTATTCGAAGAGTGAGAGAGAGAGAGAGAGAGAGGGGTGATCCCGAAGGTTTTCAACCTACACGGGAAAAGCCGAAGGCAGTTGAGAACGGCAGAAGGCAGAAAAGACAGTTCTATGGGCTAGCTTATCGCTTGCGAACAGGCACGCTTTTTCTGCCGGGCTCTTTCCCCGTTTTCTCTCCCTTTCCCTTTTCTATGGTACTTTTCACAATTTCTATGTCGTCCATTCTCTTCCGCGTCGTTCTCCTTGCTTTGCAATATTACTCTCCGCACGCGTGTCCATTCCTGACGCATGACTGGACCACAATGACACACTTTTTTGTTCGTTTTATTAGCAACAGAAACAATTTCTAGCATGTCATTTAGGACATGCTTGATAATTTATCAAAATCCATAATTATTCCTTCCACCCTTCTGCATTCTTCAATCCTAATAAAATTTAATTCTTCCAAAATTTGATAAATCATTACTTTACAAATTTTGTCCTGAAATATTGTCACCCATATGTGTCCAAGGTGGCAGTAAACGTGTTAAGATATCTATACAATAAAATTTAACAAGGAGATATGAACGTTAATGAGTATACAGTAAAATCTCTTTTATATTGTTACGTTTTCTTTCAGTATCTTATAAAATACAATTGATGATCTGCCAGAAGTACTTAAAAATTTAATAAATAAAAAACATTAACTGGTCAAGTGATTCGAAATATATATACCCTAATATATTTGTTTAGATAACATTGATTACATATGTATATATATATATATATATATTCATTCACAGATTGTAAAACACTTGTTCGACGAGAGCACTTTCCAGAGAAATTCCTAAGGGTAGCATAGCCTCCCTTAACAATTCCACAGGGACAGATATTTCCTCGAACGAAGCAGTTCGGGCAGAATTTTTTTTTCTTTTAATTATTTATTTAACGTTGCTTCAACATCGAGGGCAGAATTTGTTTAAACTCGAAATTGTTTCTTTCGATCTAGGAAGTAAGGCTTCGATACATAATTCGGCTAGCAGGGAGCCAAACAGCGAAGGGGTAAAAAGGGCACGCGTAATTTGGTAGGAACGTAGCGCTGCATAAGTCTTCTCCTTTCTTTTCATCCGGAGGAACCAGCACAGGCAGCAGCTATTACTTGCGAGAAGGAAGACGAGGAAGATGGAGGAGGGTGGAACCGGCGACGTTTTCCAGAAAAATAACGACTCTAATAATCTCGGTAGGCAGGTCGATTTCTTCCCCGCCCGCTCTTTAACCGGCCCCCGTTTTCCCCTACAGCCAGTCGTTTTTCGGAATTGCGCCTCCCGTGAAACTGTTTTTGGGAAAAGTTTCCCGTCTCTCCTTGGCCCTTCTACATCGGCCCCTCGGTCTCTCTTTCTCCTTCTTCAACACCCGCGAGAGATGCTCGAGCCCAGATATTTCGAGGGTCTCCCATTTTCACTGCCGGGGGCGAGGAATATGGGGCCAGGCGAATGGGGATGGAAACGAGCACGATTCGCATGGGGGAGAACCTCGACCTTCCACCAACCTTCATGCGGAACTGCCGGATAATATCGATCCGAAACATTCGAGCGTGGGTTGACTGTATCAACGTGCAAGACCCGGAAGAGAAGAGAAGAGGGTCAATTATCGGGGTTCAGTACTCTGAACGTCTCCTCTCTTCTATACTCTTCTCCTCTCCTCTGTTCTGCCTTTCTTTAGTTGAATCGCAACGCCTGTATTCAATGGCGCCCGGAGATACAGAGTGGAGCATTTCGAATTACCGAGCCCAACTTGTATTAACATTATTATAACCGATGGAAATAGGTCAGATGAATTGGGTGTTTTACGGGGACGATGCTCAAATTAAATCTTTTTAATGAGTGATGGTAGTCGGGAGGAGAGTGTCTTAACCAAAATATTGTATTCTGATTTTTTCAAAAGGACGTTTAGGTTTTATGTAGTAGAACTTATTTCTTTTTATGTAGCAGCTATGTATGTATCGTGATTATGTATGTCCTCCATTCTATCGCGCAATGAAATATATTGTAGTAGAATTGAGAAATGCTCATGTGTCATTGATCATGTGTGTGTCTCTCAGTTTTTAAATGGATGAGCATGAGCATGGTCATTGAACTTTATGATTTTGTGTTGTCAATTTCTTGATTTTCGTGATTCAAGGTTTATTTATATGTGTATTTGCTAAAATACGTTTAATGGAACACTGTATTTAGGCCTTTATTACAAGTATCATGATTGTGTGTTGTCAATTTCCTTATATTTTTTATAATTTCACCAAAGATTGTCTTCTTCGGAGTTTATCTAGATTTAACAAGTGATCAAAGCTACCCAAAATGTGCAATATGTTTGCATGTTTGTCCAAGTATTTTCAGCGTAACAGATGCACTTTCACGAGTAAAGACTAACAGTACCATTTCGCCGTTCGACGATGTAATATTTTAATTACGGCATAGAATTGATTAATCACTTCGCTGTTCATTGACGAGCCGATATTACTTATCTTCCTTGCGTAAACAGAATTCGTGTACCTCCGGAACTAACGTACACTGTTTCCACCTGAATCTACACTCGGCACACAATTATAATACGCATTCGCCAAAATTACACGATACTAAAGCCGTCTTGTGTCGTTCGAGCAAACATGTCTGTAATTTTAACTATTGACACAGTCAAGGTGGCTTAATCTTCGCCAAATTTACAAACCGCTCGATCTAATTATTAATCCGCCGTATTTACGTTAGCCTAGCCATATAGTCTCGATTCTATCGAATTTCTCGATTGACAATCGATTGTGTGTGCTCGAGGGCTCGTTCCCATCGAGAAAACTGATGCAGTTAGTAATTAGCGGTAAACACTGGGGCGGTAATTAATTAATCCATTGTTCGTATTTACGCATTTATGGATCGAGTCGTTCGAGCGACGATGCGTCTACTACCCTCTGTTTGGCAAAGAGTGGATGCATCCCTGTGCGCTCTGTGCATCCTCTCTGCTTTCCAGTTTGTCCTAGAACGCCTTAGACTTACGTCCTGCAACTGTTCCCATTCGTATTTTCTCCATTTCTCCCCTTTTCCGTCGGTCTCTCTCTCTCTTTCTCTTTCTCTCTCTCCCCCCCTGTGTTCGCTCTTTATTTCTCTTGGAGCCCTCTCTCTAGCTTTTTCTTTTGCTTGCTCGCGGAAATGTACCGGCCTGGGAGGTCACCAAGTAATTGGTTTCATTCCCGAGGAGACAGGCTCGTCCCGAGTTCGGACTGGTTTCACAGAATCCCGGAACCGTAAAGCCCCGGCTTCGCCAGCGGCGGCTCTACCCTAGACGGTTAAGTAACGCATTTTTGCTGGATAATTATGTAGGTAAAATCGTTAGTTATGATAACGCTGCCGAGGATTGCAATCTCGCCCTCAACCTCTCTCGCGAATTATCTTCCTTGAGAGCAGTATGCATACTTATTCTTCGAGACCCCAAAGATTTTCTTCTTTCACCCGTGATCCCACCGTCGTGCACGAGCGGAGCCATTACGCTAGCATGAATCAATGTTTCAGATACCCCAATTTGGACGAGACCGGCTAAAATGTCTGTACATCTTCGCAAGGAGCGAAATAAAGCTCTTTTTAAAAAAGTTTTAAAGAAATGCTACTCTTAGGAATGTTTTTAGCCCTTAAGTGGTATTTACTCAGGTTACGAAGTATCCTGCTAGAACCATTTAAAAATTCTGTATAAATTCTCTAGATATTTTTAAGTAATTTAAGACGAAATAATCCAAAGGTTCTAAAGAAGTTAATGAAACTTGAGACCCAAGTGCCCCACGCTATTACAATGAATTGTCTTGTTTATAACATATGAACCAGCATATACGCGTAATACAGTAAAAATATTAATTTTGAAGGAGAAAGTGTAACGTTTAAGATACAGTACACAATAAAGCAAAAATTCATATCTTACTAAATTGTCGCTAAAACACGGTTTATCAGATCTCTACCACCTAATAGCGAAAATTCCTTATGGTCTTGACGGAAAGTTTAGCGTAGAGCGTATGCGACCAACACGACACGGAACGTGTTAAGCTCTATTAGCCCCTTGCCATATACAGTAGTACCTCGCTCGTTGCAACCTCGTTTATTGCACGAAGTCCTCGTTCGTTGAGAACTAGCGACTCCTACCGCGAATTATTAGAAGTTCTGGAATTCGTGGTGGGGATTATGGTGGCTATGCCGGAAATTCGAATAAAGAAGAAAATTGTTTCTGAAACGCGATAGTGAACTCGAATTCTAAAGAAACTTGACATCACAAATTAAAATATCAAATACCAAAGGTATGCTAATAAAGAATTTTAGTTTAGTGTTTATCTTATATTTTGTCGAATTCTGTAACGATTTATCATTTTCAAAATTGGTTCCAGCGCGTAACAATCCACTTTTACGATACACGCGACAAGTGGATAAGGAGTAACGTCATCGCGTTAATTCTCATATGCGATACACGTTCCCGTTGATTAACATTTTCCTGGCCGATCGTTTAATAACCACAAATTACACGAATTTATCGAATTACGGTATAATATCCGGGAACAAGGAAGCGGAAGATATTAAATATTTAAACAGCGGATAATTTTCTGGTAAACACGGAACTTAATAAACATTGAAAGTCATGTATTTGCGCGGCGACTATCTCGCGCAAGCAGGTGCAAATGTTTATATACTTGGTAGCGGTGGACAGTACCCATCGATATTCAAAACCGTTATTTGAGTGTAGCCGCTGTTGTCATTTGGAAACAATTATCACGCTTTCGCGTTACGCTTAATGCGAGCACAATGCCAGGGACACATCATTTTGTGCCGTAGTGGTTTGGAAAACTAGATAACGCGGCGCGTGATGCATGATCGTAAATTCCGATTTTATTAGTGAACGTGCCAACCAGTGAACGTCCCCTTTCCTGGACGTTATGCGTATGTGTGAACCGATACTTACGCACGCACGCCCATATTTAACTGTATGGGTGCGTATTAATTAAACGGCCGAATGAACTAAATGATGGCTGGCTTAATAAAACGGTCACCTAAGACTTCTAAGCGGGCTCAGTGTCGGTTTTCAATAACACTGTTCAGCAGAGTTCGTATCAGAATATTAACCCCTTGTGCTACGATTTATTTTATGATGACAATGATTCCAATTTTTAGAAGTAGGAAGAAATTTTTTGGTTTCTTTGATCATTTCAATAGACTGAAAATAATGATGTTCTCCAATTCTTTTACCAAATTTGCTCTTTCAAATTGTATTTACTCATTTTTGTCGTAAATACATGTGACAAATGAAATGACCACGATGGATATCAAAACCCCATTTACCGACTTTGTCAGCGACTTTAAAACCCAAGGTTTATTTAAGGGTAAAGAGTACGTTCAACTTTTTCATAAAGATGATGGGAAATCATGGTTTCATGGGTGTAGTCTACCTAGGAACTTTGTCACTTTTGTCAATAGATGCCGTTCTAACCATTATAACTTGAACGCTTCGTTAGCCAGAGTGAAAATTGTAGACAGTACTTGTGAGCAGGGATGCCAGATGCGAGTCTCGCGGCTGCGAGTCTCGCCAGGCCCCTTACGTCTCCGTCCCTCGCCTAGATGGTGCCTCCGCTATCCCCAATCCCCACTCTTACCACTACCGCTGGCGCGACCGAGTCGGTAGCATGCTACCGCTCTCATTCTAGCACTCGGTCGCGCCAGCGGTAGTGGTAAGAGTGGGGATAGCGGAGGCATGCAACTAGGCGAGGGACGGAGACGTAAGGGGCCACTTGAGCCGTTGAGCCGCACCGTCTGGCTTCCCTGGTGGGGAGCAGTGTCGCCAGAGAGGCGCCGAAACGGGCGCCTCTTACTCTCCTCCTTTTCCCCTTCCACTAACCCATTCCACCACCATGAGCATACTCCAACGTCCCCCACTAAGACCGTAGACTGAACTAAATCCCCGTCGCGCACGCGCAACGTGTCACGATCACCAGAGAGAGGGTACCTGTATTCCCCTCGATTTTCTCGATCTGGCGACACTGCTTGTGAGTGTGGTGCTGAATCTCAAGATCTAGATCACGTCATTTGGCAATGTCCAAAATATGAAGATGAACGCGGTACACTTCTATCAGCTCTTCTCCGTTGCAAGTACTGCTTCCCGACTTGTATAAAATGCTTCTTATGTGGTCCAGATATCAAAGGCCTGTCAATTATTTTTGATTTTATTAAGCGATGTGCAATTAAAATCTAACCTCATTAAGTTTACCAAGTAGAAGCCATATAAACTAGTTGTAAGTTAAGTTATTATTATGTACTATTATATATAATATGTTAAGAGAATTAATATGTAATACATTAAATCCGCACTAATTACAGTACACGGAACTATAATTAAACATGTAGCATTCATTACAAAGTAGTTATCAATTTTTAGTGAAAGAGTGTATATTAGGGCGTTTTACAGAGATTTTTGCGCTGTTCCCGAGATCCACGATATTGATGTTATATAAGCTACGGTCTCGGATTATAGGCAGGATTCGATATTTCCCGGCTATACGAGTTTGTGTTTTCTCCTAAAGCCTAGCACGTGAGCACGTCTTAATTGCGAGCGTACGGCCCCGTGGATTTAAGGGTGTAATATTAAGGACGAACGTGACTGCTGACCGCACTTCGTCGACATCCCCTTTCTGGATCTAGAAACACCGTTATCCCCCTACGAGACCTTACGTCATCGACCGCAAACACGTAGCGAACAAACGTGAGAGAATAAGCTTCTATCGTAACTCATTTGCATTGTCCTATCTCTTGATCTACTCCTACGAGGCTTGACATCGCACCAAATTGGCTATTAAGCCACCACTTCTTTTGGACATTTGTCTGACTTCATGGACGCCTAATGTCCAACCGTATTATTAGCATTTTTTATTGTTCGTATGATTGTTAAAATCTCCCATGCGTCCTTCATTCATTTTTCATTTTTAGATACCGCAAGGTCTTTCATTTCTTCGTGTTTGTGTCATAAAATATGACTTCTCTATAATCACGTTAAATTGGCTATTAAACCACTCATTCTTTTTTTCTTTAATTTTTATTGTTACTACGAGTTTTAAAATTCTTCATACATTATTTATCCATTTTTCATTTCTGGATGCTGTAATCTGTGGAATTATAAATAAAACTTTGTTGATAAAGTATATTTATATGTTAGTGTATTTATATATTTTCAGAAATTGTTTTTATACCTCAAAATAAAAATGATGATTCGTGGTTTTAGTAAAATTTTCAGTCCTGAACAGAATATAATTTTTAATGTTATTATTTAGTAATGACAATATATAAACGTAAATATAATTATAAATAACTAGCTGTTCGTAGCCCTCGCAACCAGGCCCTCCGGGAGGGTTTTCCAGGACCATCACGAAAAAAAAAGAATTACGCATATCCATCGTTCGAATCGCGAGTTATGGTATTGAGTTCATACAAAAATCACATAGAAAAAAGCACTTCCATTTTTTCCCGAATTTCCATTTTTCCGGGCAACTTTTCCAATTTTTCTATCCCTAAAAACCTTATTCGGACTATTACGAACATTTTAAAAAAGAAATTAGCCAAATCTGTCCAGCCGTTCTCAAGTGATGCGCTTACCAACAAACAGCATTTAATTTTTATTTATATAGATTATTTAAATAAATAATTATTTTCTTTTGTCAGCGTGTTTCATTTTTATGTAATGAATGCTGGAAATGTCTCAGTGCGATGATAGATAAAACGAATGCAAACTTTGCCTAAGATCTTCTTTCAATAAATCAATCAATCAAAAGATTGAAATCACTATAAATATATTTTGAAAAAGAGCTGCATGAAATTCGGGGGCCGCTTCCTCGGTATAAGTGAAATGAAATCCAATTATTTCTCATCGATAATTCTTCTCTGTCATTTATTCGTGTATACTGAAGTAATCAAACTTCCTTATTCACGGAACAATGTGGAGGTACCCTATTTCTCTCGGTTTTCCACGGGAACCAATAAATTTCATGAGTTCTCGGTATAAAAAGAGAGAGAGAGAGAGAGAGAGAGGGAGAGCGGAAAGCAGAGGGAATGCGATTTGATCGGTAATAAAATTCGTTTTTCCCCCAGTGGTGGTGGTGTGTTCTGCTCTTATTTTTCCAATTCTTCCTGGTTTTGATTTTGTCTCCCTGGTCGCGGCCGTGTCGCGTCGGTGCATTCGAAACTGCCGTGTCAGGACAAAACTAGTTTAGAATTCATGAAATCTGAGCTTTATTAAGCGTCGCACACGTGCTCCCTTGGAAACAAATAGGACTCCAATTGGCGGATAGCGGCCACGTAGCCGCGCAAATTTTCGCTGAAAGGACGCGCCGTGACAATCATAACGATTGTTTGTATTAATTATTGTAAGTCACGTATCCGACGCTCGTGTCGATGCACCTGACGCTGCACATAATTTCATCAGCAACCTGAAACGCGAAGCGACAAAGCTCATCTTTGACTGTATTCCGGAACACCCTCTAAATATTCCTCTCGGAATATCACTGTACAAGTTTTGTCCCTACACTCGCAGATTCCTAATATTTAGCAGAATTTATACCGTATGCACCGAACTTAATCCTCCATTTCACGATTTTCCTCGCCGCCGCCGTGATCAATAATTCATTCAGAATGTCAATGTTGAGAACGAAGAAATAAATATTCACATCTGTTCTTGTTTAAAATTTTCGCCACTAACCACACTGCAATGCATCAAATTTTTGAATATTAAACTGTGTAGTTATTATTTCTAACACAAAATAGTCGACCGAATAAACTAAGCGCTTATCATAAAAATTATTCTCTTATAGAATTTGTCTTATGAAATTGTCTTCATGTAAGTAAATTCTTCATAAAAGAAATTTTACAATATTTTTCGGCACTATTTGCATACGCTTTGATCACTTTTACATTGCATTAAACGAAATTTTACTTTCTTTAGAAAAACTGTCACACACACACACAACTGTCTATTATATTTTTTAAATATATTCCACGATATCATTTTTTGGATGTAATATATATGCAAATAAATTAGGGGTTGATTTTGGACGAGGATTAGAAGACAATACGCAGGAACACTTTTGTACGATTACAAAAGCTTATCAATCTATTCATAATGTTCACATTTAAAATTGCATGCTCGCGAGATACCTTTCTTTCTTGGCTCTATGCACACACGTTATGAATAACTTAGGATTTCATAACGTTGCGACACCAACTGTCTGCAACATTAAATTTGTATCACTGCTGTCACGCGGTTGGACAAACGGTTCGCCTGTTTCTATTTATTACCGGCGTAAGTAATGCATCAGGATGCATTTGTCTCGTCCGCTCATTTATTTAATGCGTAAAGATTTTTTAGTACGGCCAAGTATCAATCCTCTCGGCGTGTCTCGAAAGGATACCACTTTGCTTTAGTATTGCCGACTCTGGACGGATTTTATAGCGAATTCGATCCTTCTTACTCTAAGGAAATACGAGCCACTTTATCTTGATGCTCGCTCCATTACACCCGCGCGCGCAGTTGCGTCTCTGTTTTATCTTCGGATTAAGAAACAAAGCCTCGGGTCTAGGGTATGGATTTGCCTCATTACTATGACAGCGCATGATGTACCATATATATTTTCCTTTATCATAATTTCCGTATCGTCGCTAAACGATCTGATATCCAGCTTTCTCGGCATTCCGATTTTCTTGCCACGAATGTTCGCGTTTTTACAACTAGCATTTTCTCTGGAAAGTATATTACGAGCCATTATTATGTCGTTATACAGAGTGTTCCAAAAATGTATTTCCATGAAAGGGGTGATGCCTCAGGTCGTTTGAAGTAACTTTCTCCTTTGCGAAAATGATCTCCGCTCAATAATAGAGCATTGCTGGTGCCATTTAGGTAATTCTTTCTAAAATCAACGACAAAGAGAGCAAAGTCGCGACGTTTTTTGGGAAACAGGAGGGGGAAGCGGGGTGCCGAAGAGGGACACATAGTTTTATTCATTACAAGAATTTTCGAGCGTTGTGTTTCCCATGAGGGAGCGTTTATAGGTTTCCCGAGTACCCTGTCGCTTGTTCGGTTCCCACCGTGTGGGCCCGACACGATACAAAGTTTCGTCAGGAACGGGAATGATATTCCGGTCCGGTCGTTCACTTTGTCCGACTTCTCTTCGTCGGAAGAATACCGATTTCCGGCGCGAGGATACCCACCTTTTTTCTGCGATTTATATAAGGTCGGCCACGAAGTTTGCTTTTCTTCGGACGCGTGGGAGCGCATCCGTAGAATTCGAAGAGAAGTCACGAGGCCGGGGAAACTTTCTCTGCGCTTCCCCGGGCAGCTCTATCCGAACGTGACCGATCTGGCATCTCGAGGGGATGCCGGCAGATTTCCCCGGATAATAATACTTCTCTCTTACAACGGTTCCAACAGTTGGAGAGCTCCGGCCCGATGCTCGCTTGCATCCGCGCGCTCGGGTCCAACCAGCTGCCCGACGCGTGCGTTCTTCGCTCGTAAATGAAAAGCACCGCGACGTCGACGCCCATGGGACCACCGAGATTGGCACATTCTGCTAGAGCGAGTCGAGGCTTCGTTCACTTCCCTGTAGAAACTTGGCGAACCTTCGTCATGTACGCGACACGCTCGTCAGCGACAAGATTCTCCGCGCAACAACGCCCGGCGCAACGCGCGCCTCAATCTGCACATTGCTGGCTGCCTGGGTCATTCAATATTAACCCTTAACCCTCCGGCGCCGGACCTTTCTTAACATACAACGGTATAACTGACGATGTTTAGGATTATTTATTGCTTTATTTATCAATTTCTTGAACTTATTTTTGCAGGTACTTCTTGTAGATACGTCAATCTTCCTCTTGTTTCTAATGTAAGTTCATTTAATTTAATCGCCAGGAACTGAATAAATAAATGATGATTTTTATACATTGGGTCAAGAAAGACCCAGACATTCCCCGTCGGAGGGATCAAAGTTCCCATAAATCAGGGATTTTGCTCAACATTATTTAACATTTTGATGTTGGACATCGTAGTAGTACGTCTTTTGGAAAATAATAGGGCAAATGTTGACAGTACTGCTTCAAAGAATTTATGAAAATTCAAGTTGTATAAATTGCTGACGAGGTTGACTATTTTTTATAGTATCTCTGGTTGTACAAACTTTTCGAAAGTGGTCTGGCCATGTTGTATAGAAACGGAACGATGTGTTGTACGATAAATCGAGCCAGAGTGCAGTACATACATTCGGTCGTAAGAAAAAGTCAAAAGTTCTCTATAGGGGTTGAAATCGTATAGAAAATCGTTCCATCTGTTCCTGGGACGGTCACACACGATTCAATCTGCCGTTCGTCAAACGTGTAATATAACAAGTTTTATAGCTCGGTCGTACCGTGGTCAAATACAGTTGTGTGGAACGACGAATCACGCGACAGCCCCCACACGTTAAGGTGCTCGTACAGGTTACGATTTATCGTATAACTAGCCGTTGCGACAAACTTTAACGCAAACTAGTACGGTTATACATAGTATACGTATGCGTGTAAATGTACTAACAAACAACATTTCAAAAACTAATCACGTGACTGTGGTTTCAGCTCGATCCTAGAGATATTAATTGGAGATACATATGCTTCGAAATTGTACAACTTATTCACGTGTGTAACCATTTTGTAATACTTTTGTAGATGATTGCGATCCTACTGGAAATAATATCGATACATTCGAGATAATTCTTCAATGCTAATGTCGAAAACAAATGGGTTTTTTAAAATGTTCTAGATAACAAAAATAATATATTTTTAACTGTTAGTCTTGTGAAATCTACTCTTGGTTTTTTCAAAGTTAAATGAGAGGTTTACACAGGTTAAAAATATTCTAAACAAATGTTGTAATTGATTTTAGCATCAGTGAACAACGAAATAGAGTATTGTTAAGAGAATATAGTTGTTGCTCTTATGGAATTGGTGATGAATAGAGCAAATATAAATATTGTGTTACTAGTGACTCGTCACAATTAGATTAATAAATTTTATGCACTTGTAATGGATACAAGCTTTGAGGAACCAGTGCGATACAAAAATCAATAGGATTCAATAATTTTATACTGTTCCTCAACTTATCAAATGCACAAGGAGATAATATAAGAAATGGAGAAACTATTATTCATCCTTTTTTTATTCTTGCATCTCATCATTCAACTCGTTTAATATCCCTGTTCTGAAACTGAAATCAACGAGCAAATCACCTAAACTGATAGCCACGAAACAAAACACATTTCAATCCGACGTTTAACCTGAAACCTTTTATGACAGAGCAGTACTGTGGTCAAACACGATCGCGTCGTACGACAAGTCGTACGAATTCCACATACACGTTACGATTATTGTTAAAACAGTCGTTTCGAATAAAGTTGTACAACTCGTTGTGCGATAAATTGTGTCGTGCATAGCCCCTTTACGATTATCGTTCGCACAAGTATGCATCAAACAAAACTGTGCAACTAGGTTGTGTAATAAATCGTGACATGTGGAGTAACTGCAAATGATCTACTAAAATACTAATTCTAGAAAGTAGTAAAAACAAGCATTATAGGGTGTGTTCTAAATCGTGGTACAGCTGATAGAAGCATAAAAAATTTGTATATATTTGTCTTATGAATTCAAACGACAAAGTGTATAAAATTAATTTGACCGTCTTCAACCCTTAAATGCATTACTTAAGCCCCATGCAAATTTATGCTAAGAATTATTCAATATATAATATTCTCTCACTACGTTTTTATTTATACCAGTTTGGTTGAGATGGATATTAATTTCGAAGGACCATTTAAGGTTTAAGTGAACTGCAAGCTTGTAGACATCGCACTGGCGGTGGTAGCGACCGTGTCAAACAATGAGGAATTTCTTCAGAATATTGCCCGAATAGTAAAAACAATATATAAAATATGACATAGTTCGTATCACAAAGTATCCCCTAATTGATTGCGCGAGAGTTGATCGCTGGATATCGTCGAGTAATTTCTCCTGAGTGAGGTGTTTTTTTCTTAGGATGATAATCGTTCGGTTCTTTGGCGAGGGATGGAGAAACAGCGAGCGGAATCGACAGGAATTTTCGCAGTTGGAAAGAAAAGTGCCGGTCCGGGTGGGAAAAAGAAGAAATCATGCTTTCTTCGCGCTGTCGAGGCGTGAACTCTGAAACAGGCTGCCAAATGTAGCCAGCCACCGTAATGACGACGTGATGGATGGCCTCCGATCGTAGGAACCATTCGGCAGGTTGGGTTCGGCGAGGCCAGCGCCCGTTGTCCGTCCAATATGTCGGGGCAACGTCACTGGCCGATTCGAACCTGCCGAATGGTTACACTTACTCTTCTAAACGTTGAAAGAAGAGAAGGAGAACGAGTGGTCTCTCGTTCATCGAGGCGTGCCATGAGGGATAGCCGAGCGGAGCAAAGGCGATACTTGGACCACCCCCGGCATCGTGTAGCAGCTCCGCGCTCCCAATTCAATTCCTTAATACCTTATCCCACCTTCTCCCTGCTGGCTCTCAACACGGCTGTTACCATCGTCTCGCTACCACACTGTTCGACCGACCTACACCTACGTGCACGCTCGGGCACTGACTGATTTCCGCGGATATACAGGGTGTCGTGTAACCGGTGGATACAGCCGGGTAGGGGCTGATTCTACGGGGAAAAATAAGTCGGAAATGTAGAATAACATTTTATTGTTGCACACTCTTTTTTTTAAATCGACTCTAAAGATGTTTTGGGCTCAGCAAGGGGGATGACGTTGTCCGTGAAAGATTGGGTATGATCGCTTTGCATTTTGAATAGTTGATAAGTAAATTGGAGAGAGTGGTTGCTAACTTTAAGTGTGTATATTTTAGGAATACTGAGCTGAGTGTTGTCTTTCTGGTGACTGAGTTAGGATTTCTGGTCCTCTATTCATACGACGAGTCAGTTTTCGGTTTATACAGTTACACCCAGTATATTAGTAGCATCGATTCGGTGTATCAGCCTCCTTGAGCGTCCACTCGCGTCATCTCAGCCACTTTTCTCTCTTTCTCGTGAGTACGTTTCTTCCGTTGCGCCCCTAATAGATGATCGAGAAAAAGACCGGGTAATAAAAAATAGATTAAGACCTACGAATTCGACGTTATTAAGTTTTCGACAAGTTGAGGAAAGAGCCCTGCTACACGAAGATTCAATAATAGCCCGCCTGGATTTCGGGGCTGAACCGGCGACAGACACTTGTATCTCTTGTTTTGCAGGATAGAACTCGAGGAGTTTCTCTTGATGGACAGTGGTAATGGGTAAAATCGAAGACTCGACGAGACGTTCGTGAATACCAGCCGACAGTTCTAACGTGTAGATCGACGTAATGAATCGCGTGATAGAGCACCTGTGGTTCCATGCGTGGATCATACTCGTGAACTTTTTCGACGCCATTCTGCGGCTTTATATTTAATTTTTAGTAGTCCACGATTACCTTTCGCCTGTTAGCTGTTCAGCCCGATTTGGTAGATGTCGGTGACATCGTTGTGTAGCAAAAAATCAATATTTTTATTTTATGTATTTCTCATTTCATTTTTGTTTGAAGGTATTTTTAAATATTAATTTACATAATGAGAATATGAACGTTAGTATTGCAATTAGTCTTTCAATAACGATTGTTAACAAAAATACTAGGATAATAATGAATATTGAAACATTTTATATCATTTGGAACGTAAACCATGTATGTGCCAATTTTTTTACATTTTGCTAGAACAAATCAGGAGTTCATCTTTAAATCATTCTTTAATAATTCTTCGAGATATCATAATTATCGATGTAACTTCAACATTAAAGTTGACGTATTTTAATGTAGTGTATTGTAAATAACATTTTCTTCTGTTTAAAATTGTAAGGATTGAAATATATTTTTAAAATTGCCGGCTTTATAGCCATAGAGCGTGTCATTTTGCGTGAACGTACTACTCGAGTCTCTGGAGATTCGAAAAGGCTATCTACATTTTCAGAGCAAGAAGGCTTTATACATTTATGATAGAACGTGAATAGCGGTCTATTCGTAAACGACTTGAACTGACAGTTACTTTGCCCCAAGGTATCATTATGGGACGTCGAACAGAACTGTACGAGGCAAGACATCCTCGCGATGTCGTCTTAATTGTCTGAGCTCGAGGGAACACTTTTTAGACAGCCTTATAATTCGAAACATCAACTTGAAATGTGTCAACCATTTAAGAATAAATTCTTATCAAAGAACCATAATATTTTCCACTGCATGTTATTGATTTACGAAGTTTATTTGTAGATCTTGTTTAATGCATCACATAAATTCAAAGTATTCTAAGCTTCAAAAGGTAACACATTTAATTAATTTTATTTTATTCATTGATACTGAAATGGTAACTCGGCTTATAAGATTTGAAATTCAAATCGAAATCTCATTGCAATCACAGTATAAAAAATGTCAAGTTTCATTCTAACTCAAATGTTAATTCATTTATATATTTTTTATGTATTTTATTTTTGATCTGTGCCCTTCGGCTTTAGATGACGTCCAGTTACGTTTGTTTTACAATACAATTAAAATTTCAAACATTTTTGGATAAATTGGCGAATGTTTTCTTACAATTAGTGTCTCGTTAAAACGCACATACTTAATAGAATAAAAATAGCTGGTATCGGCAATCTAAAATTGCCAAAGTTAAAAAATATTTTCATTGAACCTCTTGTATGCGAAATAGCAATTTCACGTGCACCGGCTTAATATTTTTAGTACTCCTACACGATAGTGGAATAAGCATGAAGGTGGGCGAGGTGTTTCGTACAATAACCCGACGTAAATCGCGCGGCAAACATAAAAGAAAAATATACCTCTATTTTGCAAGTATAATCGAACACTGAATTTTCCGATAGCGTGGGTTACGTTTAACATAAGATTACACTAGGCAATAAAGGCGGGCGCGAGCATAATTTCAAGAAAACCAAACCAGTGATTAGCAGACTGGATTTTCATAGAAAACGCACACAAAATTTGTGTTTAACTAAAAGATGCAGAAGATTTTTTATTGTAGATGTAGAATTTTTAATTTCTCCGAATGTATTTACTGTTTCGTATTTCACCACCTCATCTTCGTCGTAAATCCGCAGTCCAGTGATTAGATAGGAGACAGCATCGTTAATAGATATTTTAAGATAAATTAATTACAGACAATTATCGCGCAACTCGTCGAGAAATGAATCGAAGCATGTAATGCCGTTTCGGATATACGGACGAGAAGGCGCGGAAAGTTGAAGAAGAATTGTGGAGCTGGTTACGTCTTAATTGTACCGGGTTCAGAGACTTCGTTAATGCTAGCTGCTGACAATTACGAGGACCCTAGCTTAACGATTGTAACGGATTTTTTCCATCGCGTTAACTTCATGGGGTTAGAATAACGAAGCAGAAGAGAAGGGGGGGGGGGGCAGAATAAATTAATGGCGAATCGAATGACGGCGTTATTCACCGTGACAAAATCTTGTGCGTGTTTCCCAGACAAATTGTTTCGAACGATTCATTTTTATTTTCCAGCGCACATAATGTTGCAAGCTCGACGTGATTCGCGTGAAGTATCGTGCCGACTCGGTTCCGATAAGCCGGCGACTAAAAGCACGCCAATTAGCGCGGTCTAATAATCTTAGTGCACGTTATGTTTTTCGCCTTACGGACTGTGGCTTAGGCGTATATGAAAAAAAGTACACTCGAGTTAGGTGGGCTAGTAGACACCGTCATAAACGCAGAACTTTATGATTACGAGCTTAACTAAATCATACGTATACGAGCTCGGCGAAGTCATACGATGCGTCGTAGAAAACCACTTCCATTAAAGTAACTCCCGCTAAAGTACGGCGGCATTAACATTCATCCGGAATATTATAGCGCGGCTCTTAGAAATAATTTTGCCTCATAAAGAATATCACGAAATTACGTAATAAATACTGTTGCCGTGAAACAATGGATATACAAGAGACTAAATCTCGGTGTGTGAACTTTGCTTGAGGTTTTTAATAGTGAACACGAACTGTTGATGAATATAATTAGTAATGTCAAATAAATATGTGTTTCTGTATTTAATAATTTTAGTAACGTGGAAATAGTGTATCAACATTCTTAAATTTCACCCAGTTATTTTTATCATAAATACATAACAACACCAGTTTAATTGAGAAAAATGTAGTTAGACATAAAGGCTGTAGTTAGACTTAAGTCCTCATTTGGTTAGAAATGTAAATATATTCTTGCCTTAATGATTCAGTTATGACTAGACTAATTTTTATGCAAAATAAATATTTTCTAAATCGATCGTAAGTCATGGAGGTTAGATAAAAATGTATTTCTTCTTTGAATAATTTCAAAAAATCAAACGTAGTGTAACAACAATTTTAACATCCATTTTTTCCATAAATGTCGTCGTTAATTATTGTTAGTACATTTAAAAAGTCTGCTGTATAAATGAAAAACCTTATCAAATATAATTCTGTTCTTTATTAATAAATGTAAAGAGATACTGAACATTACCGAACGTATTTACGTCACGCTGAGTACAGTTGGAAACTCAGGTAGCATTTGTGAAATATCGCATACAATCTTGAAATTTGTCGACGACGTTAGTTATCGTCGACGTGTCGTATGCCCGGACTATTATTCATTGGGATGGACCAGGTTCGTGCTGGCGACGTTTTAATAGTTAGTCGCGTCCGTGGCGTCGACCACTGGCTACCCTGGCTATAAACATTAACCCCCGTGAAAGAGCTCGATCGCCAACGAAATTGCGTACATGTGGATTGAGGAAACGCGTAATGCAGCCGCCGCGCCGCCCGTTGCGTATAGAATACACGAGAATAAGCATCGCTCGGGTCGCAGTATCTAGTTATCGTCCGGTACAACTTGTACCCACCTGTTAAGTCTAGACGTAACAGACATAGTTGATGCTTGTTGCTGCGAAACCATACCAGTTAATTGCGTATACAGTCTGTTCAAATTGCTCCGACCATGCGAATAATAATTGATTCGCCGCATCCGGATTTATGTATGTATGTACAAGAACTGGGAGTTACACTAGTTAGTACATTGTCATAACATACATAGACTTTGAAAGATTGACGCGCCAATTTTGGATTTATTGAGTTGGCAAGAAAGTAATTTCGGTATTTTAAGGTGAAATAGAGCCTAATTTTTTTATTCAAGCAATGAACTTTAATGAATAAGATATTTTTCCTTTTGTTCGATGATCTTTAGCCGAAAAGAATAAATAAGAAAATATATTGTTGGTTAAAATTCATCCCCTGAATAAAGAAATTCGGTTTTATTTCACCTTCATTTCACCGAAATTACTTTCTTGTCAACCCAATATATTCTTTGTATTATTTATGTGAACAATAATTGATTCGCCAATTTTCAATTCATATGTGTACACGAACAGGGAGTTGCACTGTCATAACTAGAGAGATGTGCATTTAAGACGAGAATGTGTAGATGTAATTTAATACAGGAAAAACATTAGAATAGTTTTAAAAAACTGTTATTTTCAACCTGTTAAATTCAAATGATTGTTTATCAAGAAACAAAATATATTTCTATTTCTCTATAACTTGTAATTCAGGTAGAACTTTTTTATTTTTTGCACAAAGATTCGCTGTCTAGTAACACGTAGAAACGAAAACATTGTTGATTGTATTGAGATTGGCCCCATATTCTCATATTATAAAGCATTTAGAAAATAGTATATTAATAGTAACAACACTTACGATGGCTGACTACTCACCTTAATGATTGACTACAATTACCCGATGTATTTTTGAAAATTCCCGCTCAAACACAAAATTAAAGAGAAAGCGTATTGGACAATCCGTCCGGCTGATTTTCTACAAATGGAAGCATGCACGTTGATAAGAAAAACCGGTGCAGTACGCGACCATACATGTTTCCGTGCGAGCACGTACTTAGTTCTCCGGGTGGATCTTCAAGTATATATTTCGCCGCGGGGCAAAAAACCGACAATTTCATGGAATGAACTCGCGAAACAAATCACGGCGCTTGTTTTCGAGTTAAGCCCCTCGCAATTTCAAAGCCGGATACTAGTTCACCTCGCCCGTCCCCCTGGCCATCCCCTTTAGCCACCCACGCTCCCCGTTGAGCTTCGCATTCTCATTCAGCGAGCGATACCGACTCGCGCTCGAGGAACCTGCTCTCGCAGCGCAGCAGCGCGCCCGAGTCCCTTTTATCGATGTCGGAGCGCCCGTAGCGAGATCGTGCAACGCCACGCCGCTGTAACAACGACGAATTAGCTTTGTTACGGCATTACAGTTGTCCGGATACGATTGTACACTCGAACTGTGTGGTTCGCAAAATTCGCGAGCAACGAAATATAGAAAGAAAGGCAGCCGGTTGGTTGAGAGAGCTAAAGGGTTGGGGGCGACAGGGTGTTAGGGGGTTGGTCTAAAAGAAAGCGATTCGAGTGTAGGATGAAATGAAAGAAGGAAGGAAGGAAAGAAGGATGGAAGGATGGAAGGAAGGAAGGAAGGAAGGAAGGAAGGAAGGAAGGAAGGAGGGAAGGAAGGAAGGTAGGAAGGAAGGAAGGAAGGATGGAGAAATTGTCAAAGGTTGGAGAACAGTCGGAATAGAGAAAGAGAGGGGCCGAGAAGAGTTTCGACAGAGGAAAATGGCGCGCCGTAGTTGGTCGCACTGCTCCGCGGATTAAAGCGTAATTTCGTCGACGGCTTATGCGATGCGTAATTGCATTGTTACATCCCTCTTATGTACGTATAGGCACTCGGCAGTCTCGACAACACCGCCTTGCGAGAGACACCGACGACAACGACAATGGCGACGATACTAGCTGCACGTTGCCGTCAACACTGAGCTTTAGGGAGAATTTGTGTAGTTGGATTGGATACGAAGTTGGGGCTCGTTGATGCCGGCGCGTCACCGCCATTCCCTGCACCTCCTCCGTAGCTGAACGTAGGACTGGAATTAATTTTAAGTTTTAATGGCATGTATCGCGGGGTCCTCCCTTATGACCACCTCCTTCTGGCTCGCACACTGCCGACACACCATGGACCAGGGCCGGCAAGCCAGAGAGCCCAGTCGGCTAGCAAGCCGCGGCGGGGATTCCATTATCGAGCCAAACTTCGCGAATATCTTCGACGGTTTTGGTCGACCTCAGTGTACTGTTCGTGGGGCCATCGTCAAAGAGGTTAATTCAAGTTTCGACCGTGGTAATCGTGCGTGAATACCACAATCAAGAGTACACCTCGACTTTAAAGGGATATGTACCCAGGCCGTTCTGTTTGCCGACTACTTTGACACTTTGTCGCTACCGGAATTGTACAGAGTTACGCCCGTTATATTAGAGATACGTGCCGCAACGGTCACTGCTGTGCTTGTCAGTTTAACGCGTTTTCAGATTTTCACGCCCGGAAACTTTCGCCGAATCGCCAAGGGAAGTAAGCCGAGTATTTCGAACTGTGGAGTTTGTTTTTTGGCTCGTTTCGAGATGGCTCGGACGAGTTTGGGAATCGTGGAAAATATCACCGTCTATATTCAACTTACAGAAATTATAGCTTATTGTGATTACGTAAGTACGATTTTCTTTGAAAGTGGCATACATGGCAAAACACTAAGAAATTGTTTAAACAGATTAATTTTTCTTCAATTTTCTCATTAAAATGTGCAATTCAAAAAGAAACAATTAGAAAAAAAAATTTCATTGTATACTCTTTAGAATTCCAGATATCTCGTAAAATCTGCTCTTCACCCCCATCAAATCAGGGGTAAAACAGCCGTTAGGTATGAATCATTACAGATAATAAAATTTGTGTCACGACTTTAATCATAATTAAACTAACCTTTTGAAATTATTCTCCGAAATATTTTTTTAATTGTGAAAATGATTATTTAAATGATGTAGCAGTTGTTTTTAAATATCACATTTTTTCACTATAAAGCTAATAAGATCCACACTAGAGTATGGTTCCATAGTTTAATAGTAATAGAATAAATTAACACCAAATGAAAAATCTATTTGAAGAATAAAGTAAACCCATTTTAGGTAACAAAACAATATTAGCACCACATTATACAGTGTGCCATTAATAGAATAAAGGATTAACGAATGTAATAATGCGAGGGAGGTACGCAGAGTTTGTGTTAGTAGAATTTACCTCGATACCGGGTAGCGTGGAATTATGTTTACGTTTCCGGAAACCATTGTTGTATGCTACGTTGGATAATCGATTACTGTAATTGTACGCTTGAAATTTATATAATTGTATCAGCTTGCTGCAAATACTCGACGAAATTAATTCGCTGGGATGCGTTAAACAGTGTCGAGATCATTTTGACCATTTTCCGCGTTTAATTCGAGATATATTGAATTCCGAGCACTCTTAACAATTTCACGTTAAACAAAAGAATTATACAATATTGGAGCGCTACCGAAAATTTTTAATTAAAAGCAACGAATAATTTTTGTTTGTAATCGTACATACTTGTAAAATGTGCACGATGTTTGACTGTGGAACAGAAGCATTCGTTAAATCTGCAATATTTGTAGCATGTGCAACTTTAATAGTAATGTATAGGAAAATGAAATATGACAATAACCAGAGATTTCGAAATTCGGAAATCATAAACAATTGTTATTCATTATACATTATACACATTAGGCTTCATATCTTTATGCAAAGTAAAAATTATCTATCTCTACTGGAACAAACTGAAAATAGAAAATTTCCAACAGAAAATAAATAAAATTCAATATATTATAAGAGCGTTTAAAAATTATTCTAATGGTTTTTGTTTTCTGTTCGTTCTATTAATTATTTTCATAAATATGTAATTTGTTATTTATCATGGAGCATAAATTAATGGGATCGTATGAATTTGTGTACAATGATAGCCAAAACGCGTTATATTGGTTAATCATATTGTGTACACAAATATGCTTCCCAGGTCAGAAGTTTAATTAACCATTTAGTTTGCTAAGACCCTATGAACATGGTTTAAGACGATGGCCAAATGTCAATTTACATACAGGTGTATGTTTGCGGCGTGATATCACGTACTGACGAAATTCCATCAATCCATCCGTGGATCGTTAGGCTCAAGGAAATTAACCCGTGTAATTAAACCTTAACCCTGCGACTGCCTTAGCACGCAAAGCAAGGCTTACCAGCGGAAGGGTTTACCGGGCTAATCTCTTTACCAAAGTTCGTTAGATCGATCTTTCCTTTCCTACACTTTCCGGCTCGCGATTCTTTTATTTCTTATCCCAGGTTGTTTTATCATACCCGACCTTTCTTTTTTGCGCTCGTACTAAGCTCTAACGACCTCGATATTTTTCTTCATTTTTTATTTATCAACTTCGTTCGTTATCCGAACTTTAAACTAGCAGCATTACATCTGTTGCCTGCGATGTGTTTGATGTTTTTCCTTAACAATCTCTGCGCAAAATGTTACGATATTTAGTTTTATCATTAAATATATATGGTGTTTATATTTAGAAATTATAACAATGGAACAAATCATTACTTAGTCAATACAACTTGAAAATTTGTAATTTATTTATAATATAATTGTATTAACTCTGCTATGTTCGTCATTATACATTACTATGTTATTATAATTACATATGTATCATTAAATTCATACTTATATAATGAATATAATTATAACGCACCCACAAAAAAATGCATGATCATGTGCACACGTATTTTATGAAGAATTTTAAATTTTATTGATGCTACTGTATGATTTTTAGTATAAACCATATTAAAAAAGAAAATAACTTTCTATTTCACACCAGTTTGTCGCAACCCAGGTAGAATTTTTTATTTTGCATAACGAACCGCCGTCCGCTCATTACTAACATTATTATAATCTTGATACACGCAACAAACTACATAGAATTGCTGTCAGACTGAACTCCATCATGTCGCAAACATTTATCTCTTCCATGTTATTTATCAATCGTTCTTGACCGTGCTTGCGAATACAGACGCGATGAAAGGCAATGAAGATTAATGAATTACCAATGGCTGCAACAGCATTCATTCTCGCGTATATCATGAATTTTCATTACCGGACGCACGAGAGATGGCCAAGAAGAAGACGGAGTTGGTGTCAACCGTTTTTGAATTCCAGAGGAGTTGGAATGTAGTTTGCTAGTCGAGTCCCGAGAAATAATGATGACGAAGGATGAATAATGCTTATCCTATAATTTCGAAATGTTAATGAAGACTGTTTCAAAAATGAATGGAAGTAGTATATGTGAAAACAGTTTTCAAAAAATAGAAGATAGTGTTACTAACAAGATATACGACGTTCCAGAACCATGGTTACAACTTTATGGTGAATGGACGCGAGAACATCTCTATTTTTATTTCCAGTTGCGTTTAAGCAATTTGAAGTCAAAGACTAATTAAGAGATATTTTAATATGAGGTTTCCAAATTAATGCCTAGTTCTTACAATTAAACAATTTTATTGTCAATTTAATTATTTTACCCAGCATATTCGAGATTTATTAATTAATTGTAAGATGGAGTAAACTGTGGACTCTGAAATTTCTATATTTAAAAATAATTAACGAATTCGTAAGGAAATGATTACAAATCAAGTGAATACTGAATACTTGCTTGCAGTATCTCAATTAATTTGTAAGAGGATGAATGACAGTGTAAAGCAAATATTTAACAGACAGCTTTAGTAACATTTCTTGATTGTTACACGTCAAAGAAATAATTTCTGAAACGTACAGGGTTCCAATTGACATATTAATTCCTGTAAGAATTTTTGTCATATGGCACTTTTCGAGATTCACGAATATCGGGAAGGCCATAAACGGATCTGGCGCGAACCGATAGGACGTTGTACTGTTCGCGATACCGTTACAGGTTTCCGTTTACACGATCGTTTTTGTTCACCCTGTGGTCACGCGACGAAGGTACGTTAAGCCGGGGTTCTTACCGACTCGCGTTTGCCATACGGCTCGGAAAGCCGCTAGGAAAAGCCTGATGGCCTGAAAATCTGCTGGCTCAAGCCGTATGGCACACGTCTTCGCCGCAATGGCAAAGCGATATGGCAAAGCTGCATGGCAAAAGCCGTCCCAGTGTGAACACCGCTTTACTGCTTGAGGATCTCACTTAAAATCGCGTCGCCCAAACAGGAAGGGAAACCAACAAGATACCGGGAGACATTCGTCGAACGCCGGCGTGCCTTTTCTTTTCTAAGCGTCTTCCGCCCTTAGAATCCTGTTCCACTTTTCCGAAGAAGCAATAAGGTCGAGATCAGTTAGACCTGGAGTAGCAATATTTCTTATTGGTACGGAGGAAACCGAAGGTAGGGTATCTAAGGTTTGCCAACCTGTTTGAGGAGCTCTTGTCTCCCGTCCATCTCTCTTATGTGCTTTTCCACAAGCCTCGAGACGGCAATCCCTTTTTCTCCGACTGTATCGTCGAACACCACGATGTATACTTGTTCGTTATTTTACACAAAATCGAGTTAGAGCTGCGACGCCAGGCGTCGTCGGAAATTGCTGTTCTGCTGAAAACTCGGAGAGCCGGGTTACGTGACTGTGGATGCTTTTGCATTCATACACTACTTCACGAAATTAGAGGAATACTAAATTATAAACGAAAAATTGTCGACTTTCGTACTCCTGTGTAAAAAGATTTTTAAATGTTCCGGCTGTGTTCATTTTAAAGGAATTCTTTGCCTCTATACATTTTTATTATAAAACGTGAGAAACTGAAGTTGCTTATATTTGTTCTTTGAACAATTTTTTTCCACACTTCCAATATGATTCCACTTGAAAATTAAGTACAGGATTAATGAAGTACATAGTAATTATCGAAGATTGATCAGACTCCACCTCTCAGTCCATCGAAATAAAAATAAATGAAATTTCATTAAATGTGGTCTTCTATAAATGACAATCTATCACACATCTCACAAGGCGAAAATATACTAAAAAATTGTAAAAATTCATAACTTTAGATGCATATAATTCAAAATGTGTCTAATTCGAGTAATGAAGGATTGACGAAATAATCATTGAAGAATGAATAATAATGCAGAAGTAGGAGCCGTATTTATGAAGTAGAATGTATAAACGATTGATCAGCCGTCAGGTCCGGGTCCATCGAGATAAATGGAACATCAATTTGAAAGCGGAGAAGATCCAAGTCTGGTAATTTATTTCAAGTAACAAGTAAGCTTAGCCGCAGCTTCCTGTACAAGATGCGGGGGGTGGGAGAAGGAGGGGGTGGTCTACCGACCGAAGAAGAAATAAACTAACTGACGTCGCATAACTCAAAGTCAATCCGAGTGATTTCTCGCGAGACGTTGCCTCGGGAAGAAGCTATAGCCGAGATCGTATCGCTGTTTTTCCTAAGCCGGATGTTATTATTCAGTGGCTCGTCCCCGACAACAGTTGCTACGAAAAGGAGCTTGAAAGTGGAAAACTGGAGAGAGGGGGATGGTATTGCGCAGTTGAACGGGTGCGGAGTGGGGATGGATATTTTATTACCCCGAGGATGAACTACAATATGAAACAGGTTAGCATCCCATAAAATAGACGTGTTGGAGACACAAAAGCAATTTTGCCAGCCGCCGTTCTTGAATTCGTATGTATAGCTATATCCAACCTGCGGGTATATAATATGCGCGGCGCTTTTCGAATGACGCGAGGGCTATGTATAGAGGCATGATTGTACTATAATGATGGTGCTTCTACGAAGCGCCGTGAGAAAGGAAGCCGGAGGAAAGAGCACGGAATAAAATTTCAAACCAACGACCAGAGGTAACAAAAGGAACAAACATCGGTAAAGGGAAACGGAAGGATGGTTTTCATACTCTCTACCTACATTCTTGCCGTAACCTTCCGCTTGACATTTCTCTGACGTCGTCGCGCGGAAAAATATATGCGCGCCAGTTATCTGCGCTGCTCCATTTAATTAGGCACGTTTGAACTAGAAAAGTTGTAACGCCGGGTTTACAACGTTTTAACCCTGGAACTTCCGTACAAAAGAACTGTATGGCTTGTAATTTCTTACGAGAATTGCCGGGGCGAATTCTTTGAGATTTCGCCCGATTTTTACTGCGGCATCGCTCGAAACGAATTTACACAAGCGCCATTGTGATTTCAATAACTGTAAAATCATTTTCATTTTCACATTCCACTACTACCGCGCTGCTTACCTTCACGGCTATAATGTCTTTGAATTGCAACGTAACTTATCTGAATATTATACTGTGTATCATGATTTTAAAGAGGAACGTGTATAGAATGAATTTTTTTATCATTTTCATTATGAATTTTTATAAGCAATATTACATAATAACTGTAAAAGAACTTATTAAACGTAAACATTTGGTAGTATAATACAATACGTGAAATAATTATTTGTGATATTGGTAAATTTTTATGTGTCAATGTAATCTATAATTTAACATGTAGACTGTGATGTCATCTTTAAATGATGGAAGTACTTCTCCAGTGGTAGATAGAGTGTACTAAATTTGCTTAATTAATTAATATCATAAATCTTAATTGCACCGTTTTTGTCGTATTAAATAAATTGCGTTGATTTGATTGATTTGAATGATTGCACCAAAGGTCTTTTCACCTTTGCAAATCATAGATCTCTTTAGAGGAAGCTATTCCTTTTACATTGTCAAATCTACGCGTGTGCCGCGACTGTGCGCTTGTATCCGTGCCGCGTTTCACCTATTTCACGTTTTCGTGGTCGTGATTCTCTTTGACGTTGGTCGTTTCATTTAAAATAAGGCTACAGCCTGCTTCTGTCACGCGAAGATCCTCTATACACAAAGACGCGCAGTTCTGTACACACAGAGAGCCCTGTACCCTCTTCACTGCCTCTACTTACCAGCACTTAGAAAATGTTCACTGAGTACACTTTATACCCATGTGCTTCCTAAAACCCTTTACTCTTTTTGAAGATGGGCCTGAGTGACATCTTTGTCCCTCAGAAGAAATTCAATTCAGCAATCCACCCCGACGGTGCTGTTGTGTACCCTGCATTAGTTCATGGTCCACTGCTTCCTCTCACAGAGGTCGGGCACGGTGGCAAACAAGTTTACCAAAATATACACTTACCTATCGCAGTAAATACATACCTAATTGTCTCAACCGGTACCCAGTTCATTAGCTCGTAAACGATCTTTAACAGCGCGACTTGAATACACTCTTCTATTTGATCGCGCGCGTTTCAAGCAACAATTGAGTGCACAAACTGCTCCGTGACACCTTTTTATTAATTGAAACTCACAACTTGGTGATCTCTAACTAATGCATACAGGTTTACTTCTTTAAATTTCGAACTCAATTTTTCAGGTCTTAAATGTTTTTGAAGGACAATTTAGTAACGTAAAAACTGATATAAACAAAATATTGTACTATTATTAGACTGTGGATTTTTAAATTTTTTAGTTACATAGAGATTTATTTCTTTACTTAATAATTTTAACAAGTTGCCAGTCATGTGACACTATCCTTAAATTCATCTGATGCTTCTTGTTTTGTGTTTCTTCTAATCCAATTATTATCATTTGTCGGATTAGTTCAGTTATGATAGAATATTGCACAGTTAATCTCGTCGATAGGATCAGTCGAGAAAGGAATTAATTGTGACAAGTGAATGAGCGTAATAGTAATTTTGATAATTACACAGTACGAATGTTTAATCGAAAGATTTGTCCCGGTGTTTACGTAAAACGGTCCGTAATCTGTTAACCTTCCATAGCAACCTGTAGCTCTAGGGGTGAATGGTAGCGTGTCTGCTGTACTTCAGGGTAGTGAGTGCTTCTCGAGCCTCCTTCCAGCACGCAACACTCAGCTTAATGAGAAGAGAGACCTAGCCCATACCCTGTCTAATCTCAAGCCACTTTGAAACGACCCGACCATCAGCGTTCAGTATTACTCAGATACATACGGACCTCTAAGACGTTCCCACATTATGTGCCGTCTTATTTCCTTCACATACGTGCATACCATTAAGAAATTGCAAAGGCTCTTACCGAAGTGCTACGCGTAGACCGAGCTTTTAAAGCAGGCTGAATTTTGCTTTAATTTTGCACCGCGGGGATTTGTATGTACCGACAATTCTGCGACCGAACAATACGGAAGTGTCTCGTTGTAACGTACTGGAGATATTTTCGAAATTACTTGGATATTATCGAGTAACAATTTTTGCGCATTTTTGATACCCCAATAAGATGATTAAAATGCAAACAATTTAATGACGGATCTGTTGTGCTCAAAATTATATATTCTACAAACTATGGTTGTTATTCAGACAGTAAAAAACCAGAATTATAATCCAAGTTAACAACTAAGAAATTTAAAACATTTAATTACTTTAACAACTAGGAAAATTAAAACTTTTAATTTATATCATATTGGATATTCATTAACCCCTTCCCTTACAATATCGAGCCAGGCTCGTGATGAAGATTCTGAACAGAGTCTAATAAATATGTGTGCTATTAATTTCCTTTAAATCGAAGTAAAATTCTATTTTGGATTTGTTAATGTACAGCTATTGGAGAACATATAGGCGTACAATAGACATAAAGTTTCTCCTTCTTTAGGACATTAAGAATTACAAAAAATGTTTTAATCACTGAAATCGTAAAATAAATCGTAGGGCAAGGGGTTAATAACTAGCCTGTGAGTTTTTGTACGTGTACGGTTCAGAAAATTATTCGAACAACGTTTTATAAAATTCAAATAGTAGTTGATAGAATTTTGTTTAATTTTACCTTAAAAATTATGTATAAAATGTGAATTTGTATAAATATCTATAGAGTAAGGTCTTACACCTGTTGATCACTTCATGTCAGACCTATCATAGCGTAAGACAGTTACAGTTCTATCGTTGGGGTAGTGCCAATAAAGGTTTCACGTCGAGATATAATCAATGCTGTGTCATGATAATAAAATTTCAGGGGAGGGTATTAAAATCCCGAGTACTAACGCAATGAAAATTCAATTTCATTTACGTTCCCAGTGTCGTCGCTGTTTCATGACGTAAGACGCGAGAGAGAGCGCTGTATTATTGATTGGCAATTACTACACGTAGAAACGTAACATAGACTGTGTAGGCACGGATAGCCAATTGGTATATGGACCACTTGTTGGCATCTCGCCACCGTGCTCCGAATTCAGAGCCAAACTGAAACCCCGGGACATCCAGCGGCGCTGATCGTCAAGCAACTCTTAATTAAGGTATCTGTATTCTCCGTGGGCCATAAAAGGCTTCCTTGGAATTTCAATCAACCAATTACCCCATGAACTTGTTTCTTATTCAGTTTACATTTTGTATGGCTGGATACTCTCCGACTGAATCGCGCATACTTCACACACATTTCAAAGTTTTCGTTCTCTATGGAAACATTTATTTAATTATATTTTATTAATTATATTTTATTTTTACAAATCATACAGAGAATTGTGAACCTATAAGGAAATTTACAATCGCGCGACGTTGATTAAATTAAATATTACACGAACACTGATTGAATTAAATATTACACAAACACTGAATGAATTAAATATTATTCAAACTCTGATTAAATTGAAAGTAAATAAAAGAGCTCTGTAAATTATAAATGAATTGGATGTGCATGTTTGGTTACATACGTAAACACTGCATTTTAAGGAATGCAAACAATGAACATTTTCCGAATTATCTGTATCTTTGATAAATATTGTAATTATTTAAACGGAGCAGAAAAAATGGCTAGGAAATAGTTTTATGGGGTGAGAATATTGAATATATGTAGATACTACATTTTGATGCTTATACAATTTACAATAGTGTTCTCAGTAATATTATTAAAACAAAATCGTACGGTCTGACGAGTCTGGCTTATGACGAACAGTTCCACTGAATATGAATATGACTCCCTTCTTTCAGAGCAAAATAATTTACTTTTCTTTTATATTTACTTTAATGTTCAAGGATTGTTTACACAAGAATGGAAATTTATTTTGCTTTGCGAAAGAAGGGAATCACATTCATATTTAGTGAAAGTGTTTGTCATAAGTCAGACTCGTCTGATCGTACGATTTTGTTTTAATAATATTCCTGAGAACACTATTGTAAATTATATGAGCATAAAATATTTCCATTCTTTTATAACCAATCCTCAAACTTTAAAGTAGATATTATATAAAAAAAATATAAACTTCCTTTTTTTGTGTAGGAAATTGTTGAAGTTAAGAGAAGTTCTATTCTTGTAGCCGTGGAGCAAATGGTACAGATAGTGGTTAAAGCAGTGTTTATTTAATGTTGAAGAACATTCGACAATATAAATAACGCGAAAGATCGTTCGTCCGTGATACGAACAAGATTGCGACATTTACAATGCATCAGATAAACAGGAGGAGAAGGAACCACGCGATAACTCGCAGGGTTAGCTCACTGTTAGCAGAACGGGTAGGGAAAGAGCCGCGTGGGACGTTGCCAAGAGCTCCCTATAAGGTATAAGGCGGTCCAGCCGAAGAAACACTTTACGAATGCAACAGGCGATATGGAACTAACTATGTACTTACGTAGGCCTACCTGTGTGTACGTAGACCTATCCAAACCTCTTTCTCACGCTCCCGCGTCTGTTCGGCCTCGTTCAGCGTTAGCAACTGGTGGTTGCACCGGCGTGCCGTGCCAGTGAGAGCACTTGCATCGTTTCGTTCCGTTTGTTCTCAAATAGAGAGAAAATCCGAGAGGATAAGGGTGCCGGTCTTGGCTACGGTCCAAGCCGTGCTCCTAAAAAGCCGCGACTACTTCATCGTGATACATTCTCCTTCCTTAGACGCCACTGATCCCATAAGACTACTCCTTTTTCGCGTCGGCGGTCCCACGCGAACTTCCTACCACCATCTCGCGCATCACCTCATATTTTCTTTGGAAAATCTACTCGTATGCGTCAAATTTCAAATTTAGTCATGGGGTTCCCTATTCTCCAAGATACCACGTTATTTTTCCTGATAATTAGGTAACACTGCTCGTTAGATAAATATTCAAGTTGTACTGTTAGCTTCTCGCGTGTTAAGTGCAAGTGGAAACATTCAACAATGATCAGATACACATTAGCGAGCTGTACACGAAGACACGTGCACCTCAATGAATTGATCATAATTCTATCTCTAATTCTATTACACCTCCAGAGGCTATGTTTGATTTTTACATACCAACTAATAAGGACTGTTTTCACCACTTCTCTGTGACAATTTTTCTAAAAATTATATTTTACATAGCCTCACTATTTTCTCTTTTAAGTTAGAATTCGGAGTTTCCTTAAATACAAGATTTCAAAACTAAATTTACCTTGCCAGTCTTGTTTCAGATTCATTATTGCACATGCTGGCGGTATAAAGACTATTTTGCATGAAATTTTAGAATTATTTATGTAGCCGCATATACTAAAAATCGTCTAAAACGAAAATAAACACAGATGTGTTATTTTAGAAGACAATGGAAACTATCCCTCTCCTGCCTACGAGAATGTTTCCTCTACGATACCTTTTATCTACATAAAAATGTATTGGGAAACCTATAACCAGAACTATGTCCGAATAACTCGCGGAGAGCCTAAATTTGAAATTCAAAAGAATAAAATTTCCCACAAAACAGTTTTATTGTGCCCGGTCTGTTTTTGCATATAGAATCTCCTTCTGTCCGAGCTGTCGCACCCCATATCCGCTGACCAGGCCCCTCGAAAATAGCCCCATTTCGGGTAAATCAAGTGTTCCACGATAGCACATTGGAACGCGAGAGGAATAAAACACGGACTGTATCTCTTCCGATAAAATGCGGTAGGGGCAGTTTGAGGCACACCCTCGATATTCCTCGGATAGAATCTTTGTAGGACCGTGGCCGCACGGTAATTCCCCGGAACCCCGCGAAGGATAGAACAGAGATGAGGTCCGTGCTTTTCGAGCATCATAGGCAGGGGGAGGCTTCGAGTCCCGGGTCGCCTCTTATTCTGGAAAAGGCTTCCGGTGCACATGCATAAATAACACGGATCCTTGTAAGGGCCGTCCGCGGTCGACCGCTTCGCTCCCATCCTATGGGTCCACGTAGAACGCGAGGGCCGAGTTGGGCCGATATTAATAATGCACCGACTGTAAGAACACCCTAAATATCCTCGATCAGCCATTACGGGTCCCAGAGGAAACCAAATGGCGTATCACTGTCCTGTTGTCCCTGCGGCCTCACTTTCGCTTCGAATCCGTACAGACAGATTTTTCTCATTTATTCGAATACCTTTATTCAGGGATTGTATACCCCTCAACGGTAAACAATGTTTATCATATATACAATTATGTTTGTTTAAAAGTCCAATATTGCATCGTATTCTACGGTACTTGAGAGAATAGCATTTGCTGAAACTTTCAGCAATATATCTTGAACTAGAAGAACTTGGCATCCATTTTTCCAAAGCTATTTCTGGAGACCACCAAAGTTTGTGGAACCAGATACATATCTCTTCAGGATTTTCTAATACAATTTCCTTAAATTTGACATTAAACGAAATAAACAAATTTTCACGTGTCGATATCGATTTTGAAAGAATGAAGTTTTAAAAAATAATTTTTCTTTAAAAAATTCGCTTCACCAATGGCTGAATAATAGTCTTAAGAATGTTACTGCAAAATTTTATAACAAACTGGTCCAGTATTTCACCCATCTTCATTTCAAAATTAATAAATTATCTTTTACATATAATTGAAAATTTTATAAAAATATATTCTATAATACAAATAGAAAGAAATCATCTAAATGTGTACACAAGCTGTGTTTATTATTTAACTTTATTGGAAGTTGTGTTTAATAATTTCGTCGAGTACTTAGCCAAAGAAAAGGAGTTCAACGAGACAGGTATTCGCTGTGAGCATAAATTAAGTTAACCAAGGATAAGGGTAGAGAATTTTTGGCTAATATGAAGTAATTGTGTTTTAGCTTAAAATTATGTAAATGGAATCGTACTGTATAAAACTTTTTCGTTTTCATAATCTTGTAACAAATGGAAGGTAGTACGTATGTATACATGCAGCAGAAGTGAACACTCTATGCACTATAATATCCTTGCAACCTAAAATCAATCTTACTTTGTATTAATCATGCAATTGGTGATGTGGTTAGTATGATTTATAAACAGTAAACTGATAATGCGAACGAGCATTTACGAACAGGCCCATTGGGTACAATTATGTTCTGCACGGTGTCGAAATTTACAGCGGCGATGGTGAACGTTTCATTACTTTGCCAGAACGAAGTTCACAAACAGCTCCTTGGCACGATCCTGCAGTGGTTCAGAAGGAACTTTTATTTACAGAACTGATTACGCAGCAGCGTTGTACACAACGGTACATTGTTGGTTCGTCTTTTCCGTATACTTCCGGTTGCTTTAGTTCCTAAAGTGTGCTTCTAACTGATTCTGAGATCCATTACTATTTGTTTTTACTGTTTGTTAAGACTCTGTATGTCAAAGTGAAAAGGATATATTTTGCAAAGTTTTTGTACAGAGTAAATGAGTTACCGAATCATCATTAACATTTTCATTTATAGTTACTTAAATACACAAGTTGTCCTGACTGTGCCATTTTTAACACTGTATATAATGCAAGCATATTATTACGATTTTCAATGAGTATGCAGAAAGGAACCTAGAAATTTTCTGTGAATTTTTACTCTGAAAAGAAATTTTTTAAACCAATTTTGAAATTTTTGAAATCAGGTTATTGTAGGTGATTTATTGTTTTATTGATTTTGAAATTGACATTGTTATTGGAAAATTGATAAAGAAAGAATTTAGCAGTAAGTTATGAATTCTTTAAAACTATTGCAACCTGAATAAAACGTGAAATGTTAAAAAACAGTTGGTCATTTTGTATACTCATACAATAAATTGTTGAGAATTGTGAACAACGGATTACAAATGCAATCACAGAAGAAGATAAACAGAAGAAGAAGATAAAAGAACTTAAGAAGATAAAGAAACAGAGTTTTATGTTAAAACTTTTGAGAACATCTTATTAATATTTAAACAATGTGGTTATTGAAATACGAATGATTTATACATTTTAATTACAAAATGTACGCCGCAGAGAAGATGCTAGTAAAATAGCTGAAAACAATTACTTACGTCCGATTGAATTATTATCCGATCGATAGTACAAATATTGCAACGCAGTCGGTTCCCGCAAAGAAGGGCTAAGCAGAAAGTTGCCCATGCTGGATTATTAAATTCCTTAAGACCCTATTGCAAATACCTATTCAGAAATCGATACAACTATTGAATATCTCAAACACAAGGAGCACCCTTGGGCCATTGATAATAAAGAATGGTAACAATGCGCCTTGAAAGAGGTATATTTGCCTGTCCATCTAGTATCTTCTATCTTAAACGAATATTTCACTGATTTCATTTTATCACTGCCGATCTTTATGCAAATTGAAATTTTCTATTCCAATTGCAAGAATTACAAATTGCTCAAGAATTAAATCGCTCTTTCAATCATTGCAATTAGTCCAAAATAGCGTAACAATATTCTTAAATCCATTTAAAATTTATAAAGCCTGTAGTTCATTCATCATTGTCTATGGAAACTAGTTTATCTTAAAAATAAATTTTTAAAAGTCCAGTTACACTGAACATTTATCATTTTTATAAAATATTTTGAAAAGTATTTTGCACAAATAGACATTTAACAATATTGTAGACACTATCCATTCCATGGATAAAATATATTTTTCGTACTGTGGCTCTAATAATTTGATTAACTATTATATTGTTGCAATACTACAATCTTTCATTGGTAGTGGTATACCATACACCATCTGTACCAGTGAACTATCAGGATTAATTGGCATCGACTGCGAACTTTATCAGAGACGACAAGGGGCAACTAATCATATTCCATTTTCAACCGCCTTGCCAATTTATCTTTTTGTCTTGGCGGGCATACGCGAAGGTACAAGTCAATATGCTTTCATGATCGCGGTTTCCGTACGTCACTGGTCTGAGCCAGCCCGATGGCGACAGTTTCTACGAAGCCGTTGATGGCCTCTGGTTAAACTTCCTAAACCGCCGCGAATTGAGTTAGAGTTTGCCCGTATGCAAAGCCTGCTAGCCATCTTGCTTCACGAGCCTGCTGGCTGGCTTGCTTGTCCGCTTGCTTGCCGACGTCGAGTTTGGACTCAATTTGGAAATTACTCCCGCCGAAATAGTCGGAGCGGTTTCCTCATCTACGAAAATACGTCAAACCTCCCCGTTTCAAGATCGCCCGTGTTTAGGAATGCACCGTGAAGAATGTCGTCGCGGCGGGAAACTTTCGGTTGCCCACTGCGGTTGAATAGTCCAGAAACTAACATTAATCCTTTGACTGCGAGAGCCATACGGAGTGTCTCTTGAAAGTGGCGGTTTCTGAGGTTATTTGAAGTGACATTTTCATTTGCAAAAATGTCTGCCTCGGTTTTTTTGAGCAGCTATTAATGAGGAACGACGCCCGATTGAGGGGAGAGTCTAGCTCGGCGACAGTTTCCACTGAGCGTAGCGATGGTATCGCGCCGTGGTGAAGTAATGAACAAGAGAAGGAGCAGTAATTGATTTAATTAAAGTAAATCTATTTTAATTGTAAAAATCTATTTACTCAGATGTCTATTGATTTTTATTGCAGGCTGCCATACTTTGTAGTTTTATGTCTTTGACAATAGAGGACACAGAAGCCAATTACTGTATGCCAATAAGCATGAAAACTGGCATAATCAAGTCTTTTAAACCTTGATTGAAAAAGCAAACCCGTGCAATAAACGGTAATTGTAAAATACATCAATAACTATGTTAAACTTTTATGAACACGTGAATATTTTTCATGCCTTGAAGTTATAATTTAAAAATACAGAATTTTATAAAATTGTATTTGTTAGTACTCAAAACGAGATAAATAATAATTAATGTCTCGATGTTAACGCGCTCGTTTCTATTTTTGATTTGATTTTGGGAATTATTGAATAAATGTACATTGATATATGAAACAGATATATAAACGTATGATATTATGGTAGACACATTTGGAATAATATGATGTGAATATCATTTGCTGAAGTGGATACGAATATTTTGGAAGATTCAAGCAAATTTATTGAGTGGATTTCGTTAATCGGTCCACGTGGTTTCATATCACGTATCACTTTTCAATCGTTCATTGGAAAGCCAAATCAGAATTCGAATAATTGAAAAATGATATCCCTGTACAGCCCATCAATACGTTCAATATATCCTGCTCGAGGATTTAAATTTCACTAAAAGGGTCATATAAAATATATTTTTGTATATTCCACATCGAAACGTTTGATAAAATTAATACTTTGATGGCTGCGAATTTCCTGCAAAATTGTCTGCTTATCACCAGTCGTAATACGGAAATGTAATACAATAAAAGCTTTGAAATTCTGCATTACTTTTCACTTTTTCAATATGCATTGTTCGATACTTTTGTCACTTTGATGCTTTTGGTCCTAGGATTTTAACACCTCAAAACTAAAATATAAAAATAATTTTAAACATCAATAACATTTTTCACGATCGAGTTTCCAACATGTCGACCCTTTGTTTTAAATATTTTTCATATACCATATGTAGTATAGATATTCAAAAAGTTGCAGATAAAATATTTATTAATATCGTTTAAACTATCGTCTTTTACTAATAAAAAGTACTCGTATACATATATGTACTGTATATTTTTTGCTTGAATGTGCAGAATAATGTTAGAAATACAAAAATGTTGTTTACGATCAGTATTGCTAGCCTATACACATGTTGCGTAGTAATTGAAACAAAACATACGAAAAATAAAAGAAGCAACTCAGCGTTCGTTGTTTTTATTGTATCTAGAACAGTACATCGAGCAGGTTGTGTACTATTTTTCTATTGACGTAGTTATTATTGTTACTGTTACAACAAATATAACTAACGAATTTGTATACAAATTTTTAAATGAAAATTTCTTGGATTCAAGGGTGAAGCATGACAAACTATTACCGCACCTTCTGTGCATTTATTTTTTATAAGTGAATCCAAAGAACAACTCGAAGCAACTAATTAGAATAAAAATTCTGAAACCTGTAGATGAAAATTTTTCAATTTGTCCTGGCGTCGGGGTAATCAGAAGTGGACACGCCTTTCGCGGTACGATCTTCATAGCCACGTCATTAGGGTACGGTTCAACAGGTGCACGCCGGGGTAATTTCCACATACGGATGATATAATTCAAGACAGTTTCTTCTTCCGACGGTAAAGCTAAAAGCGGCGGTTGCTGCAAATCTCGGGGGATCGCTTTGTAAGTTGAGGGCCACGCGATGCATAAGTGATGTGGCGCTAAAGTGCCTCCGCGGAGCGGAGTTGGCTGTGTATGCAACTGCTCGGTTCCTGCCTATTCTCCTACGTTTTGATCCTTCGCCGTATATGTGTATAATTCCGCAACTGCGTACTCCCGAGAATGCGTTCTCCCTCCCCCTCTCGCGGTTGAAACACACTTGCCTTTTTCATATTCACGCGGGCTGCTGAAAGTGAATTGCTTTTTAAAAGTTCCCCTCGTATATTGAAATATGGGCGTCCTCCAGACACGATACCGCGCTGAGCAAAACGGCCTTTATTCTTGCCCTCTTGTAATTGCTGCTCTGCGGTTATCATTCGCAAATGTTTATTTCAATCTTTAACTACTGTTGCCGAGTTAAACGCGCCCCTCGGGGGTTGATGTTGCTTTTATATCGCAATTGTTACCCCCGGCTCGAAAGTAGCGTGCAAAATTAAGGGATAAACGTGTTAGATAGAATTACGTTCTTCTAATTATTAACGGTACCGTTCCTCCGGTACTAATGTATTCATTGCTTTTCACTGCACGCAGTAAACAATGAAAGTTCTTTTACTGTTATCGCCGCTGTGGTTTACTGTCTACAATGCCGGAACGCTGAAATGAGGATTCCTCTCTGCCGAGTTTTAAAAAGATGCAGTTTAACGCGCGTTCGTGATCGAGTTCGCGTTCTTCGGTTTTTTGTTTATTAAAGAACTTTGTGAGTTAAATAACTCGATGCTTCGTAAATACTCGTTCCACTTGTGTGCACTATTTTCTTTGTGTATGTGGTTCATATACGATGTTATTGGAAAATTAGTTTGAGTCAGACTGGAATTACGATGAATTTTTAACGCGTGCAGAAATTGTTATCTGTAACACAATATAAAAGCATAGAATGATCTGGTAGAGATTAAACTGACACTGAGAAATGACCATATGGTAATAAATTACTACGGTTTTTCCATACGACACTTAATACGTACAGACACGCAGCGTACGTGCAATTCTAACACCATTTTCTGAATCGCTGTTTCAACGGTCTATGCGTAAATGCTTCATGACTTCAAAGTATGCGGATTTATTGGAACGTTGTGCACATGCTATCGACCATATGACTTAGTGAATAATTTTCTACTGAAACATTTTGTAACTACAGTACCTCTAAAATTCGGAATCTGAAGTGGATCACTGTCATCTGAAATCATCATCTGATCGGTATGAAATAGTTTGAAAGCTTGGCGGCTTCGCGCGTCCCAACATTTGCAAGCAGTAGAATTGGATGGCATTGGTCAGACGCGTCCACCGAATATTAACACTCAATTTTCTCGAAAACAAATCGATAACCAACGAAATATTATCCGTTTTATTCTACTTATTTTTGCACATATAATCACCACCGATCTGAGGCACATAGTATATTAGGTATACAGATTAATTCATGACCTTCACAATCAATCACTTTATTTTCAATCTTTTGTCCGTCGAATTGAAGATTCAGTAATCATTTGTGGGATGGAATAAATGTACAAGAGTTCGAAAAGGAGGGGCTATGAATTCGTTTGTATACCTGATAATTTAAAATAAATCTTATGTGTCGGGTACTCGGAGAGCTCCCCTACACATTCGACTATTTATCGACAGCGATATCGTTCGAATGGTTTCGGTGACCGTATCGAGCAGAGATTCTTCCCGCAGACGGGTAGCAATTTCCTTAATCCGTTGTACCGAAGCGCTGACCCGCGCCATTAATTCAGGCACGTATGCTATCGGTTTTGACGCAACGACAGGTTAGTTGCACGCTCACGCTGACGTTGTAATCTCGTTACCGTTGAACTCTGCAGCTGGTGCAGCTTACGTCTGATCCCAGAAGAGGATAGAACACTTAAACATTCATAGAAGCCTGCGCCTCGACGTTGAAGCAACCTGCTGCTCGCAGCTCGGAAGTTGCCCTAACCGGTACACGTATGCATGCACCCGCACCTGTACACCAAAACTCTAAGACCAGGGTAACACACCATTCGGGCGAGCAAGAATGCGTGGAGTACAACGAGAAACCGAGAGAGAGAGAGAGAGAAAGAGAGAACGCGCAGGTGACAACGAGAAAGGGAAAGACTGAGACTCGTAGAGAGTCTTAATGAAGCCCATTCAACCAGCTATTATCGCGGAGACCACGTAATCGTCTATGGCAGTTCTCACTTAATAATCGTACCCCATATTCCGAAGTCCCGGTAATGAGTTTTCAGCGTGCGTGCACCGTTTACGTGGCTTCCGTTCGCGACGCACAATCCTGTATTCGCGTATTCAATTCCGTGACAATGGCTGCGCGTCGGAACGGTTCCTTGGCACACTCAATACGATTTCCGACAAAAGTTATGTCCGTTTATAATTTCCCCTGTCGCGAACTGCGGAAATCAGCCGCGCCTTTGAATCTGAGACACACAGAAGTTGCTAATGGAGGTGGAAATGGGATTTGTGCCGCGAATTACGACCCTCTGGCGCTGTCGATCCATTATTTTATAAAAATCGCCCTCACCGATAACTCCATCGACCAATTTATTTCGCTGTAAGCCATTTCACAAGAGAATATTGCGTGTCGTTTTTTCTTCATAAGAAATATCGAGAAATTACTATACAGTTCATAGAATATTGGATTTTTTCTGAAATCTGTATTGCGAAAGGACAAACCTTTGCAAGTGATTCTTTCTTTTAATTTGACGTCGTTTTATTCGATTCTGACGGGATTGAATGTTTCCAGCGTTCCAATAGTCAGGATAAAAGAACAGAGAAAAGTTGGAATAATTGTTGTCACATCTGAAACGTTTGTTTCCTACAACTTTAATTATTATATTTTTATTTATACAGAACGATCTCCCACCGCACGTTCAGTTTGCAATATTAACCGCGCGTATATGTAGTTCAATAGGAAACAAAACAACAGGTATTGTTTCATTGGAAAATCCGTGTATTTGATATTTTATGAGGAAACAGTTTCTGTTGCAATTTGCAATGATCAATTTTTAAACGAATGCATTCATGTTAAAATATACAAATTTGAATGCCGTTTATGTTCAAATTCGTCGATTTAAATAAATACAAAGTGGGTGGTCGTTTAAATATATTCGTTCTTGTAAGAAAAATGAAAAATCATATTTTATTTAAAATACTTAATATACCTCGTATGAGACATAAAAAGATTTATGCATACATCAAAAGCTACGACGAATAAAATTTGTTTGAACGAGCCTGTTTAACAATTATGTAACTGTTCATTACGTCACGGAATTAACAACTGTACTTATTTCTCAATTCTTCATATCCCTATCTAATATTTTGTTTCTTTGTAAAAAACTAAAAAAATTCATTAAATATATGCCCTCCTAAAAATATTTAGAATATTGTATAAACCTGGCACTATAATTTTCAAATATTTCGAGAGGACCAGCAGGAGGGTAAAAAAAAGCTGGACAGAACGTAATGCCCCGTGGATTTGCCTACACATTACTGGCCGGAGCTATTCTCCTCTCGATAGATGCCATAAACGGAACCATTTCGGATTAACCGTTTGCATCAGTGTGTCGCGTGATATACGTGAAACGTGCCATTCAAACGTCTACGTGACTTTCGAGCATATTTTAACAATAATCCACCAACTGGAACGTTACGCGTGCGCAGCTATTATCTGAAACAAGTTGCCGTTACCACCGGCACGTTCATTAATTCGCAAGTCATTTCGCGACTGCTTTACGATCGCGCCGGGTTCGACCCGTTCGTACAATTCGTTCGCTCGCGGCCCCCTATCTACATTTGTATCGGAAAACAAATTTGTCCCGAGGATAATGGATGAAGCGATCGCCGAGTCACGGAACATGTACATACAGGAAACGTGCACGAAATTCTTGCACGACTCTCTAATTAATGAACTCGCGCCACGGTCGAACACACTGTCTCTGCTGGCCAGTATTCAGCGCATGACATGAAAATGTGGTAATTCGATGTACATAGCTTCTAGAACAGAGATCATCCGATAATTACACGGTATTGTTCCATGTCAAGTTATAATGTTTCACGTAAGTTGATGTAACGTCCCTGTATTACCGCAATATGCTCCTGTTTCGTGCAGCAGGTGCACTTAGTCTCTTTTTATTTTAACTAGGACTTTTATAGAAGTTATCTGCAGATCTTGTAAATGGTGGAAAAGACATTATGTATAGTAGACGTTGAATGGCATGTCTTCCCACTACGATATTTTATTTATATAAGAACTAATCATTAATTACTACAGTCCAGATTTTTTAATTCGATATGCCGCAAGTGTATTAAAATAATTTAAAATAATCTAAATTTACAGTAATATTATTATCTATTTTCACATTGCTCTTTGGTCTTTTACGAAAAACAAAAATGCTCCTGTATGACCATTGAATTACTAAAGAAAAATTAAATACACAGGTATTAGTTATTTCAAAAAGATTAGGTTCTTGTTTTATTTCTGCCAGTAAATGTGATTTTCTTGTCTAGTTCTAATTCTGTGTAGTGGGGTACCTCGCACCCTAAATATAGCCTACCTCCATAGATTCGCCCTTATCTTCTTCCGTCACCTGTCACAGATACCATACCTACCTGCGTGCCAAAGAACTCCTTTCCCCTAGTCGTCATTTGGGTGGCTAGTCCAATTTGGTATTAACTGATTGAGAGATCTTCTTCCAGTATTCTTGTTGTATATTTCTAAGCTTTTTCTTTTTATTTTTGTTAGATTAATATCAAATTATACAACTTCTCTTTAAAAATTGTTACTCGGGCTTAAAAAAAATTTACAAAATTGTACATAACGAAAATCTGAGTAGCGATTAGCAAGTTTTAGCTTTTCCAAGAGTATAAAATTCATTACTAGTCCTCATTGACTTTGAGTTCCTTAACTTAACCTGATGGTAGTGTACAAAATTAATGTGATAGAAATAATGTTTTAAGTTTGCAAATTCCTTTATTGAGAATAGTAAAATTAAGATCTCTGGGGTTCAGACGACAATGGTTAGCATTGTTAAATATTAGCAGAAAGGGCTTGCAGATTTTTAAAGTTGTAATGTATACTGTGTTTGAAAAATAGACAGGAGAAATAAATGATGATTGAAGTAAAGCAGTTATGTATCCTATTATTTAAGATGCTAGTTCTGCATTACATTATTTTCAATAATCTTTATAACTAAATAATCAATCTTATTTAAGCATTTACATCAGGGTTACATTAAAATTTATGAGATATTTTGCTCTAAAACTATTTAAAACCCCATTTGTCATCCACATTGTCTGCTTTAAATGTGCATTACTTTTTCATTTATATTACACATGAATTTTGCACCTCAACAAAATTTTAATGTAGTTTCTTTTTCTTTTTTAATAAAAGGATTATTTAACCTTTAACTCTGTCCAGATGTAGTCTTCTCACAATTATAGATGCCCTTATTCACTTACCTAAAACAGAAAACCAAATATTTGGTTAACATAATTTTCCATCTTAATAATTTCTTATTGTAAGTTTAATTTGAGTAAAAATTACATCAGATTAAATTGTGATATATATATATATATGTATTAATTATATATATATTAATTATTATAACAGAATTATTTAAAAGCTTTTCAAATTCCCTGTTTTAGTTGCTATAAATCTGCTCGTTGTTATAAAATTTTAATAGAACAAGTTAATCGACCATTAGTTCACAATGCAATACACTAGGTGGAGTCAAAAATAAGGTTTAGGATTCACAGGATTTAGGGGATGATATAGGTGTAACGGAAAGGATTAGCGGAACAGATAGCGTTGGAATTAGCTTACTAATTAGGTCATTACTCCAGCATGTGTCAAGCTAATCCCCTTTTCAGAAACACACTCTTGTCAGATTTGGCCAATTACAATTTCATTAATAGAATTTAATTGCGCAGGTAAGTTATTCAAATATTTATATCCCTAAAATAGAAGTATACCTATATTTATTCTTTCCCCATTCTACACGAAGAGTGGGAAAAATTAATTACTCAACTGCAAATTTTTATATATGTGTAATTTACTATGCTACAATTATTAACATGTAAAATAATATTTTATTTGATCCAAAGATTATATAAATATTCAGGAACGTACATATACATTATACGTACTCATAAAATGAGCTAGTAGAACAAGAAGATTATGTTCAGACAAATCCAGACAGTCTGAAATCAATAGTTGGAATCTAAGAAAATCAAACACACAAAAGTAATAAGTACAGTAACACTTGCGAATATGTTTTTTACAATTCCACAAGTTCGACAAACCCAAAAATATTTATACTATCGAATAGGAATTGTCTCCTGCGTCTGACTAATGATTTGCCAATTCTACTTATAAATTCGATGTTCTGTTAAAATCGAGGTTTTATTGTATCGTGACTTAAACAAGTAAATATGACCCAAACTGTACCGTGTTTGGAGTGATTTTAATCAGAAAAATGTCACAAATCTCTCTCTCTCTCTATATCGGATAAAGATTTTAAAAAAGTAGAAAACAACAAATTGTGTGACTGACTTTGTCACGTCTTTCCCGAATGTATAATACAAATATACACATAAAAATTGCGTTCATTAAAAAACCTACACAATTTCCATGAATTTGTTACATGTCCAGATACTCGTGACCGAGAATGCATGTGAACGTAACCAAAGAAACTTGCAGAACACGATCACGCATTCACCGTTGAGGTCCAAAGAATTCTCTTGAATTAATATAGGCGAGCAGGGCGAATTACTTGATAAAATTCGTTACAGTATATGTACGTGACTGACTCGCAGACAACGTCGGCGGCGGCGGAGGGCTTCTCGCTCGAATAGTATCCAAGAAATCAGCGCGGCGCACTACTCTCGTAATATCGGAGCCCCATTAGACGCAACTCGGTTCCTGAATTGGGTTTCGAAAGACGTCACTTTACGGAGGAAGCGCGACGCTATTACAGGCACAGCTAGTTACTACGATAGTTCAAGGAAGGAGGAAACTAAGAAGGGGTGAGACTCGGGAAGAAGGAGAGGAATGAGGGTATGGTGGAGCGTAATTTCGAGGCATCTTGGTACTCCCTGTCGCCTTGCGGAGGGAACCGGTAGCGTAGGTACCCCCCGGAATACGGGAAAGATGACTGCGGGAGCGAGCGAGAGAAGAGTATCAGAGTTACACGGGGAGAGGGTAAGAGGGGGAGAGCGAGAGAGACGAAGAAGAAGAGAGCTCAGTACCTCATCGACGCTCTCTCTCCCGATTTCTCTCACACTTACCCTCATGAGCGTGGTAACGTCTCGATGGTGCAACTTCTCCAACGACGGAGTATCTCTCCGGCGCGGCGTCGAGTACGGAACAAGTTTCGCGGCGAGAGTGCACACTCCACCTAAATTAACTCGCTTACTTTGGACTTGATTGCATATCCTTATGGCTCAGCGCCTGCGTCCCCTGCCGTCGATCGACTGTCTCTTCTTACCCTCGTTTAAATCACGCAAAGAGCAGTAATTATTAACGAACACCGCGTTTTCATTAATTCGACATGAACGACGTCATATTACCTTATTATGCTTTCGAGGAAATTGCCTGTTCCGCGCAGAACCTTTCCTGATTATTCTATTTCCAAATTATCATTCCGGCAACCCCACTGTGGCACACGAGTGACGGTGATCATTCCTATAACTTTTTAAACAATTTTCTGTGTCCTTGGAAAAATATCACTCAACTGAATACAGTTAAATCGATTTATAGACGATTTTTAAGACAGAATATTTTTTCAAGAAATAAATCTTAAATATTTAAACTTTGAACTTATCTATGCCTTCTGGTTGCCTACGCACGGTGTAATGGCAAATGCTGCTCTTGGCTTACTAGCGTGTAACAAGTATCTAAATATTAGATGATTGCATAAGTTCGTGCCCGATTTTCATAGATTTCGCAGACTGTACTGCATAGCGGAGTGTAAAAAAAAGATTATATATAATATATTTTTAAAAAATTATGTATTCTACAATTAGAAAAGAACGGTGACTATATAAGTTATTAGTAAAGCTGTATTCTTTAAAATTTATTTTCAAATCGGGCACGAACTTATGCAATCATCTGATATTTACGAAACGTATTTAAAGTAACGTTATATTTGAGTTATTTGAGATTAATTTATAAAATAGAAATTATATAAATCCTCCAATCCTCTGTTGAAGGGTTCCATCAAACTTTAAATAATGCAAAAATTGTTTTACGCTGCACTGCAATGAATATAGTCAGTTAAATAATTGTGCCAGCTCTGAATGCTCGAAATGCAGTTTAGTTATTGAATTTGCAGGGAGTTAGTTACGCTGAGATCTTGGCAGCAGCTTTAAGATGACGTTCACAATATCAAATTTCAATAGTGCCCACTGTCCCTTTATGCGGAGATATGTGGGTGGTGCGGGTTCTAATCTTGGATATAGCTGGTTGGTCCCTTCGGTTCCTTAGATCTCATCATCCAATCCTTCCACAGGATTCGCATAATACGTCAACGTTTGCGAGTGTCGAGTGTCGGTATTCGACTGTCGGCAGCTAGGCGTAGCCTACAATGGTCCGCAGACGTTACCAGTTTGACTTTCACCGACATTGCCGACTCCTGCCGCCGTCACCGTGAATATCCTACAACTTTCTATTGAAATCTCCGGCGGGTAGGAATAACGGTTCCGTGGTTGGCGGCGTCGCTGCCGAAGAGGGTAGGGGAGGGGGGTAGAGGAGGGTAGGTCTACGACAACACGGAAGATTGAAATCAACCGTAACAGTGCTGCTCGCCATTTAGCTTATTGCATTTTTATAATGCAAGAACGTCAACATAATATGAACACAGTACTTCACAAAATTAAAGAAACTGAATTGTAACGGAAAAATCGTTCTTCTGTAACTTGTAAAAATATCTTGAAATACACTGTTTGTTGCATTTCCCATAAATTCTGCGAAAACGAAGTGAGTAACAGGTTTAATTACATCCAGTATTATTTTTATATTAATAGAGACTCTTACCCCTTGCCGTAACATTTTCTTTACAGTTACAGTATTTCAAACGTTTCCATTCCCAAAATTTATTTTAATGCTTAAATGTTGATTACAAACGAATCAAATTTTAGCCCATTTAACAAGAAACGCGTAATATTCATATTTGTTAGGCTTTGTAAAATCTTCATCGCGAGTCTGATTCTTTAAAATATAATAAGGGGTTAATGAAATCATATATTCTATAAATACAGTAATGTCTGTTATTCACTCAAAATTTAGGACATACACACAGTACATTTCAACAGTGACAACAAAACACAGCAAGGAAAATACACTTCGAGAACCAAGAGAGATGGTTGGAACACGCGTAGTAGAGTTTCAACGATTTTCCGGTTTCCTGTCGCGGGAAAACCGAAAAACTGGAAAACGTCAAACTCGCTTCGTGTTCCAGACAAGCGTCTGTCCCCGTCTGATGTCTCGAGAGAAGTAATTAAGTCGCGGAGTTCGTTTCGTGCATCGCAGGTAGTAAGTAACGCCAAAGTTAGATACTGAAAGGCTTCCAGTAAATCAAAGGATCAAGTCTCACGGGTACGGAACGAAAGGAAACATGATACTTTAGAAATTCACGAGAAGATCGTATCTCTTGTAAGGAGAAAGGCACATCGGTCGAGGAAGGAAAGAAAGGGTGGTGGCGGACAGGGAGTTGGAGGGACGAAGAGGGAGTGTGGGAGTCGGGTTTAGTGAACTAATCAAGGATTTCTCGCCTTGAGCCGCAGAACAGGAGATCGTTTCCTTTTAGGTGACGATGATGAGAGGACGGATGAAAGAATGAGACAAAAAAGGACGGCCACGTACATGTCTCCCTCTTATGAAGATCCTGATCAAGTTGGTCTAATGAACAGTTTTGTAACGTGAGCCTTGAGATTAATTGATGTTCACTCGACTTCTTAACTAACTCACTAATTACATAGGGTGTTTTATTATGAAGGAAGCTATTTGAATATCTCCTTTATTTTTAATGGCACAAACAATATTTATGGCATAATTTAAATGGTATTGAAGGAGGAATATCATAGAAGAACAATTTCTTTTGTCCGGTTATTTTTTCATAGTTTTTTCAAGGTCATCGTTATTTTTTTATCGGGAAAACATTTTTTTTTATTCCATCTTATTCTATCTTGTTAATGACTTAAGCATATTGAAATGAATTTTTTCAGCCGCTATAAGATGGAATAAAAAAAAATGAGTTTTCCCGATAAAAAATAACGATGACCTTGGAAAAACTATGAAAAAGTAACCAGACAAAAAAATTGTTCTTCTACATGTGATATTCCTATTTCGATACCATTTAAATTATGCCATAAATATTTTTTTATTGCCTCCCTCAGCTGAGACACCCTGTATACTGATGTCGACGCTTTCTGCAAAACCTTAAAAAAGAATCTCGTCGCACTGGTATCTTCTCTAGCTACTGAAAAAACAATTAACGACATCCAACATAGTATGTTATAGTTCAAAATACTATAAAAAATTATGCTATTATTATCCATAAAACAAATAGAACAGAAAAATATTATATAATATTATATAATCTTTGGAATAAATAAAACTTTGAATCTGGGGGTACAGAGCTTTTTGAGAAGTGGGTACGTTAAAAAATAATATTATATATTTTTGTAAAAATGTGTTACAATTAGTCAGGGCACATTTCGAATATTTAACGAAGTGGCTTTCTTTCGAAATATGCACTGTCACGAGTATCTAAATATGATTTCAAACTAAAACGTTGAAATAAACTTCTAACACCGCGCTGACCACTCATATTTTTCGAGAAATTGCTGATTCACGATGGGATAAATCAAAGTGTCCCGTTTCACTGAATGGAATGTCAGCAACCCACGTTCCCGGATGATGGCGATACGTCGTTCTAAGGAGGGTATTCTACTCGTTAGTGTCAACCCGTATATATTATCGGATATCGATCAATTGTTGGATCCTATTACTCACGGAGTTTGTTTTTCACCTGTATTTTTCACTGTTTGATTCTATTAATGCTAAAAATATTGCACCTACGAGAAAACATTTTTATAACGACTACATCGGTTCAAGTCTTTTCTGTTCAATATTTCTGATGAAATTGTCAATTATTATTGTCATGATTTTCATATCATTCATTCAATAAAATTAATTATATGATATTATTTATAACGTTCAAGAGAACTAGTACAGAATAAATGGGGTTTTTCATGTATTTTCTAGAAACATTGTTAACACTCTAAATCGATGGAAAATAAAATAATTTATATTGCTTCAAAATCAATGTACAGGTTGCATATGGTGCTATTAAATGCCATTACGAATGATGACTGACTGTAAGTGGGAGCAGAAAGTTTGTCGAGACTGAAGATAACTATTTATTTCGAGTCACGGTTTGCTGTATTCAATTAGAGTGAGAATGTCCAATTAGAAGTCGGGGCTGCCTCTAGATATCCAGGAATAATGAAATAATGGGAGCAATATTAAAGAGATAAAGTTAGAAAGAATTCGGGAGGGAGTTGTAGGGTAGAAGGGGAGAGAATAAAAGAAGGGATGAGAGCACGATTTAGGTTGGAGATTCGAGGGTGCCGAACGACGAATGGATGAAGCCCGCGGAACCAGAAGCCCGATGCACCCGTCGGGTAATTCTACCCGCTCGAGTACCTACCACACTCGCGTATACACGAACCTCGGTAGGCATGCACGGTTGCGAGGGAAAGGATGCTGCTTTGATAGCCGCGGGGGAAGTAGATTGGTAAGGTTGATGCGCTAGATAGAGTTCATTGGCTCAGCTCTAGATCAAGAGGGTTTACGTTCAGGCATAAAAAAGGGGGCGGACTGCTTTGGAATTGGTTGAACGCGTCCAGACCGGCGATTCCACGCCGGAAATAGGACTACTGTCTTGAAAATGACAGTAAAACATCCACTTTTACTGTTTTTTGCCCCGATCGGCGCTGCACACGTTGCGCCCATTAATTTGTATCTCTTTATATCGTCGACTGTAACGTTTGATTCCCGCTTCCCGCAATTTATCCGAATCCGTATTTATAGGAAACGGAGATCAACAACCGTGAAACGCGAACTTTTATTATTAGCAAAAATAAATGTCGATTCCCTGATCCTCGTAAAGGGGATTGCTGTTTTCATGAATATGCAGAGTTGTGGGATTACCAGGAAAGTATGATTCCTTGTCCAATATCCGGTGCAAAATGTACACAGAAGTTTTTCTTTGCGAGAGAATACCAGTTTTTAATATTTTATCGAATTATCATATTATTGAGCTTTGTATTTTTGCCTAGAGGACTTAAAAATGAATAGGTAAAATACGAAATTAAAATTAATTTCAGAAGAAATCCAATCTTATGGATTTTCTACGTTTAGTAATTGTCACACAGAATAATTTTGTTTTATTTTGCATAAATACCACGAAAAGGAGAGGAACATTGAAATTTTCGTGAATTCAAACATGCATATAAGAGCCATGGGTATAGCAATTTTGATTTTTCAATTAATTACTAAATTACGGATCTCTTGCTTTCCACCGCAATTTCCAATATTTATATACCGATCGGTATTTATTCGATCCGTTATACATAATATGATTGATAGTGGAAGTAATTTTGCCATTGATAGAACTTTTTAATAAATTATTCGGTGTCGTCGTCGTCCCTCGGATTACGTCATCAGTTTTACATCCCGACAGTTCGCATCGCGGCTTTCGTTACTTTTTCCATTAGCCCATAATATTTTATTCGATTCCCCGACAGGATAACGTCTTGTTTATGTAAACGTGACTCAGCGCGCTCCGACGCGTCGTCGAGGCAATTTTTGCACGAAGTGTCCGACGCAAAAGAAACATAATTGTGACCTTCCCTTTTTCATCCGTTGACAGTGAAGGGGGGAAGAGGAGAGTGTGAGTTACCTGTGACACCGATTGCGAGTGTGTCGCGTGTCTCAGCGCCCCCAGCGATATCATCACTGAATAAACATGACATTATTAAGCGGACCGCTGCCCGGCAAACACTCGCGAATTAACATACAAATTGAGCAGCGAGACCGTTCAGCTTCGAGACGCTGATTGTGAGAAGAGAAACATACTCGTGTGTCCACTATGATATTTCGATTTAGACGTTACATGTGGCAGACGCGTTACAGACGACCGACTCAATGATGCAAATGTCTTTTCCCGAATATCTACTAGCTTCGTGGCTCTTCGAGCTGGTATTCGAAATTCAATAAAAAATTAAATAAAAATACGATTTTGGGTTCTTCTAAAATGTTTCATTGTACTGTTCTTACGTTTGTTAAATACAGAAGGGATATGTTCCATTTGTAAATACATTCTGCATCTTCCTGCTCCTCATTGATTTTTCACTGCGTTCGAACACTTTTTCACACAGTTTTCACCCTTATTTGAAGTTAACATAAAAATCAAATCCAAATAAGATTTTTAATACAACTCCGGTATCGTTTTTATATTTGTTCAAAGCATGATGAATATGCTTGATTTATAAGTACATTGTGCCCCTTCCTTCCTTTTATACAGTCACGATATTAACGAGTAGCTGCCAATTAGAGCTGAAAACTTGTTTAAATTAGAAGTTACGATCAGACTGCGAATTTTATGCATGTATCGAACAAGGTTAGTAGATAAAATACCCAAGTCTGATCATGGTCAATCAATTCTACTTCTCGTGGATGCCAGGTACTCTCGAAAACGAAGCGTCAACCGAGAAAATGTTACTGGTTCATTTTTACTTATTTATACAAATAGAATGTTTACAATAAAAGACCACTGCAATACAAGAAACACCAAACCCTGTTACATAAAACGAAATATTTCGACTTCGTTTAATTTCCACAATCAATTATTTAGCAGCGTGGAAAATCTTTAACCAATATAAATACTGATAAACCTTGTTGCACAAGCTCCCTGACACACGCTCGACAGATGACACGGATAGAAGGGTAGAGTCATTTTCGCGGTGGGTATCGGTCAGGTCGCCGGGAGGGTGCCGGAAAATTATATTTTTCTATAGAAAAATAATTCGTCCCCGGGCGGAGGTCGGCCGGTGTCGTTTTCATCCTGGTAGCGCTTCGCGCTCGTTGTTCCCTCGCGAATAGCTAATGAAATTAATTTTTTTTTCATCAACCTCTATGTGAAAAAGTGGAACAGCGTGCGCGCGCGCGTGTGAACGTTCACCGGTACAGGTCCGCGTGTTATAACGGCGCACGATGAAGCGTGACCTTAAGTCCGCCCCTTTCCATTTTCTCTTTTCCTCGTAGAGAGAGGGAGAGGGGAGAGAGGACATCGTTGGATCATTTCTCGGAGCGAAATGCATCGACAGGATCCTCCGTGTTGGCCGCCCTCTATCGCGCTGCATACAAATGATGAATTACGAATATCGATCCTGAGCGGGGAGGGGAAGAACCGACAGAGACCGAAAGCGGGGATGGAAACCCGGCACACAGGGAGAAAGAGAGATCTAGAGAGAGTGAGAGGGGACGGAAGGAGAGAGAGAGAGAGGGGGGTGGCTACATAGAAGGGAAGGCAGGAAAATTATTCGCGTCACGCCAGGCGCAAAAAGCGAATTTACGAATGAGATGTGCCGGCGCAGCGACGCCGATGCGGCCGGTTGGTCCCAGCCTTGATTTCGACCAAGTTTAATTGAGTGTAGCACTCTTCCGCTGGGAAAACGACACCACGGCCAGTTCCGAACTTCAACGAGAACTTTGTCGCAGAATACAGACGTTATGGAGGTCTCGTATACCATGAGTCGGCGCGAGGAAAGTTGCAGAAGTACTGGTTCGACGCACCTCTCTCTCTCTCCAGCGAGAAAGGGATGTCTTTTTTTATGAGTGGACGTTTTTATTATTACTGCATTGGATACTTATCTAACTTTCGGCTCTTTATTCTGGACGAGGAATTAAGATCGATGGCGTAACGCTTCGTTTATGTGGGAAGGTGAAGTCGAGGAAAGTTCTCCTTTTGAATTTTCGTGGAACTCTACGGTGTTCTGTGGACAATTTCCTCGAAAATGTGAAGATGCATAGCTTTGATTGTTATACGTTGTTTGTTGCTAACATACCTTAGATATGTAGATGGAAGGTAAATGATAATCCAAAACGAAATTATTAGATTACGTTTCTGATGGTAATTTATTGGATCAGGATTGAAATTGTTATTGCTGTTGCTAGATCTATTGAAGCCCATAGTAATGGACCATAGACTTTCAAAAATGAATCATTTTTTTAAATATAAATGTCATTAATTTTTTAAGCTTCAAGAGAATTATTAACAGCACAGTAGCTATAAGTTTATCGAAGTTATAATTTTACTGGAGGTTCTTAAATTTGTATTACAATTGGAAAAAATCTACATGGAAAAATACGTCAGAATTGGGGAGTAACATTTTCCCATATTTTCTAAGTCAGTCATTTAATTTATTGAAATAACCTTTACTTTATCGAATTGAAATTTCCAATTTAAAATTCCACTTAATCTTTCTACAATTCAACTATAATCTTGCTTTTAATTTTTAATGGAAGAGCTTTTATTATTCCCGTACGTAATCCGGAGTGCACTCGCGACTCGCAAACGAAGAATCCAACAACGTCGAAGAAACAAATGGAAATTCCGTTGCAGAATTTTTTGCCAAGCCGCACTTTGAAACAGACGAACAGAGATTCGAGGGGTAGCGCGGTACACAAAGATGGAGTGGAAGTAGCCGCCATCAGCGCGATAATGCGTGGTGAATCCAGGAACCAGCGGACCATGGAAAACGTATGAAGTTTCCGGCGTCGTGGTACGGCTGGCTGGTTTCCCCGGTTCGAATGCTGGAATTTTAACACTTCGGTCATGACGGTCACCGTCGTATCCACTCTATAAGAGATTATATCGATCCCTCTTAAATCATTACTGCACATAACACTCGCGAATTTATTCCATTTCGCGGTGCATTTTCGCCGCGTTTATTCGAGAAATATGTCTGCCGTTATATCGAACGAAGGTGGTGCAAAATTGTCAAAATCTGAGTAGATACTAAAATCCTGAGGAACTGTAAAAAGCACACTTCCTTCAAATATAAAAGGAAAGTTATAAAAACTGCAGATGAAGAAGAGGGCACACAGAACGACTAGGTATCGTTGACGTCGAATGTTCGTAACATCGAAATGCTTGAAACACAAAAACTCAAACCGTATTTTTTAGATGTAACTCAATATTCACATTGTAGTTAAAAATAGTGCCAAAAAGAATAATTCAAGATGCAATTCTTTTGATAATAATTCATTAGTAAAATAATTATTAAGAAGTTTGATATCACACGAACTCAAAGAACTAAAATATTATTGCAAGATAAACAAACTAGTCTGTGAAAATACAATTCTGTATGAAATACCTCTAAAAGGATGTCAATATTTTAGAAGATATCTAGCTTTTGACTTGATTTTCAATGTAGGCCCCCATTAAAAAAGTTGTAAACAACAATTGTTAGTATTTTCTCTATAATTCCGACCAGTTGCAATTCTTTCAAATAATTTTTTTCAGATCATATAATAAACTAATTGTTCCAACTTCTCAAAAAAATCCAGTTCGTACGGTCCACTATTAAAATAGTAATCGTGCTTTTAAAAATATCTGAATATTACTGTGATTCACAGTACATAAAAATCGCCGGGGTGGGAAATATTCTCGTTACCCGCGTTTCCCAGTTTCCGCGTGATCGAAGTCAGACGCGATCTCATTTCCTTGCTGTCGTTGTTTACGAGTCCATTATCGGCAGGCAGACAAACGAGCTGCGTTGTATCTAATTTCTGGGTGGCGAGCGAAAAGGAAACGTTTTCGTTTCGACACCCCTTCAAGAGCCTTGCCGCATTCTCTGACAGCCGTCGGCGCGCTAATGAAAGTACGATTGTTAAAGCTCAAGGGCCGTGAGCTTTCTGAGCTTCTTCGTTGGGCTCTCGTAAAGTACTCCCCATGAGACGTTGAGAATTGAAGAGAGCGGCGCGAAAAGGGACCGAAGGAGTAAAAAGAAAAGGGGGCGTGCGCATGAACGCGAAGAGGAAGGAAAGGAATGGTTTTTACGCGTGAGCACGGAAACGAAATGGGCTCCTCGGAAGATCGTTACAGCTGAATCGTCTCCAGAGGCGTCGATGCCGATGAGCGGATTCGCCGTTTGCTTAAACGTAACTGATTATTTTCATCGCATCGGCTCGAACTATAGCCGGTATTCCCGGGTATCTCTCGCGCGAGAAGATCGCCCAGCCGGGATAATATTAATGGTTCTTAATGTAGCTAATGTTTCATAAAAGTGGTACGAACCTCCCTCGAATCCATTGTGTAATTCATGAGGGGAATCGACGAATTTATGCAGTTAGCTCGTTTCATATCTTATTATGCTCGATCGCTGAATATTGTCAGTTACTCGACGAACGAAATTACGTGCCCTCCGTTTTCAGACCGAAATTTGAAAGTATTATTAAGTCAAACACATAGAACGATTTACTGAACTCGATAACCTGAAATCGATTGGACACTGTTGCGAACGTGTCACTGCTCGAAATATTGGTAACCCATTTTTAAACGATGTATTCTGTACTGCTTCACAGATTATAACGTTGACGAACTACTGGTTAAAGAAGTTTTAAAAGTACTCATTCATTATTAGTTTGTAACTAATAGACTGCGAATTTTTATGCTAAATAAAACAAATGTTAAATAAAAAATTTATTTAATCTCTGTTTTTTAGAATTGAGATAGAAAATTTTTATATTGCATAAAAGTTCTATTAATTACATGTTAATGAGTTTTATAGGACACGGTGAAGCATGAAGGAACAAATTAGGTATTTATTAGATCACGATAAATTCTCAAAAATTCATTAATTTTCAACTGAAATGTGCAGTTAGAATTTTAAAATTAAATTCGTATAAGGGTTGCGAGATATAAAATATGTATATTGTATTCGATTGGTGTTCAAATATTGAATTAGATATCGAAGTTTATGTCGTTCCCCAATTTCGCGGAGGTTTTGAAATTCAGAATCGATTCGGTGAAATTCTCCAACGTCTGTGGAGCCGTCAAAATATTTGCAGCTCGCGGGGTCTTCGCAGAATGTAAAGTACGCCTACCGGCTTGAAAAAGGGGTAGGGCAAGATAGGTGGCGAGTCAAGGTAGTCGTCGGCTCGTTAAGGACGAGGTTAGGAAGTGGTGCGCGGCATGCAGATCAGCTCATCGAGCACCCCCGCCTGGATTCGCTCTAGCCAGCCGGTCTGAAAAACTTGGTCGTTCCTTTCTGGCCGGAGTTAAATATTAACTGCTCGAAAAGCGGTGGTGCGAAATTGAAAGGCTTGAGCCGTGGAAAGGCTAAATGGAGAATCCTCGGGAATGGAGGGCCGAGAAAAAGGAAATCGTTGGCTGGCGATCGCGTAGAAAAGGGAGAAAGAAGCAGAATGGAGCCAAATCGAGAGATGAATTCAGAGGAAGAAAGAAGGTTGAAGATGAGAAAAGTCGACAGTGAAGTCTATACCGTTAGGAGGGACTTAATTAATCCGCCGTACCTCGTCCGGAAAGATGGTTTCTTCTCCTGATGGAAAGGTTGCACTATGTACTCCGGGACTTCATATCGAATCAGGCGAGTTCCTCAACTCGATAAATAATATATCGAGTTATTGCTCGCAACTGTTTAGACCCTAGCTGATGTTGCTTTCAAATATGAATCTCCCAAATGTACTCCCCAGCCACAGGGTACTTAATCAATTCAGTTAGGGGAACTAATTTTTACCAGAAATTGTATTAGTTATTAGAACATAGTAATCTATGTTGCTCAAAGCAATCGTAGAATTAAGTCAAACAGAGAGAGATAAACCGGTACTTTAGATAGTAGCTGTTGTAGAATCATCCAACTGTTGTAGTCGTTACTAATTGGTACTAATTTCAGTATAATAAAAGTCATTAAAGAGCAGAATCTCAATTATCCATACTAATCAGTCGAACAAGAGTATACAGATAATAACAATTAGCAGCACAGCTAGATTAATTCACTGATCCGTATGATAAATTATGTTGTATATGAATCGCCTCGGATTGAACTGTTTGTATGTGAAACACGTATTCGGATAATGGAGAGAATTCAGATATCATTGGTTCGGATAGCCGAGGTTCGACTGAATCGTCAATTGAACGAGCATACGTGCTCCGAATGATGTCATGTTTGGTCTCATCCTAATCAGAAAAGTGTCATAAACCTGTTAGCATGTAATCACTGTAATAATTTCCAATTGTGCGATTTCAATGCTCATTACTGTATATGAGTACATTGTTTAAACTTGTAGGTACTCCTTTTAGGGTTGAACATGAAACTATACAATCTATAACTACATTGCACTAAAGTTCGTCACGCGTCTGATAAAATAATCCTTCTAAATCCTTGAAAAAATCAGAGATTGTTTAATCGACTTTTGAGAAAGTTATTCCAACTTGAAGGATACACTTTTGCGCTTCAAAGTGTGGAGACTTTTAGTAACTACAAGCTTGACCTAAAATGTCTGTCCGTTATTCGCGGTTGACCGGATCGTTAAAAGTTAATCTTGAAGTACACTTTGGTTTTGTTTATCCGCTCAAACGATCAGGACGGGATCCATTTGATTATTCGACGGGTTAAAGAATCCACAGTTTCAGCAGCGGCGACGGTGCGGGAGGACACCGAGTGATTAATGACCGCAGAGTCGTATAGTGGGTCTGGCGATGCCGTCCTGTAGGTTTCGCGGGGAGATGTCTCTACGTTGATTCCATGTTTCTACCTCCCTGGGTCTGACTTTCGAACGAGACGGAGCGAGATGAGCGGCAGTCTGACGGGAAAGGCAGGGGCTGCAGGATGGTTACAGAGAGGCGGAGGAAGAAAAAAAGAAGCCACGCTTTACTTCCCGCTCACGAGTGAACGGAAGAGACGATCGTAGAGTACGAGGTCGAGTACAAATTGTCTTGAGGGGACAGGGCTGGGAATCAATCTACTTCTTGCCCTTCGTCTCCCCTGCCCCTCCCCCTCTCCCTCTTTTTATCCACCATCTTTTCTTCTTTATTTCTTTTCGACTCTCCTCTCTATCGCTCTTTCATTCTTCCTCTCGTCTCTCCTCTCTCTCATTCCGTTGCCCTATTACTCGTTTTCTTTATTTCAAACTTTACCAGACGTCAGCCAGTGATCGGATGAACTCATTGTACAATGGGGAAAAAAACTTTGGGAAATTTAGGTTTGAAGTGACGAATAGCCCCTCGGTCTTGTCGAGAAGTCGAATGGTTCCGACAGGGCGGGCTCTGCTTTTAGAGCTAAATAAAAAGAGGCGATTCCGCCGAGCTGGCTTGGGTAAGGAAGCCACGGCTGCTCTTCTAACAAGAAAATTAAAGTAGTGACACCGTACTACGATAAACGCTCTAATTGAAACTTTGTCTGGCGCTTCGTTGGCCGAGCATCTTACCGCGCCGCGTAAATCCGAAAATTGCGCCATTATTTCTGGTGTGCTATGATATGTGGCTCGAATATTCTTAGGAATCAAATTAAATTAACATTCATACTCAAAAATATTCATTTGAGATTGATCTGCTTGTGGTGAAACTGTATTCGACTACGCAGCTATTGTTTTTAACTCAACACTAATGCCAAAGTCAACATTTCTTACAAATATTATGCAGAATTATTGGATATTATGAAAAAGGGGGCTGTAGAAATTTAGAAAAATGCAAGAGACTGTACAAGTAAATTCTAAATCCAAATAATTTTTGAAACTTATACCACGTTCTCAGTTAATAATTCTTCAGTATAAAGCAGACAAACTGCTTGATGTTATTGACACAAAAATATTCGACATTAGATCTCCGAAAATTAATTTGACATTTAAAAAGATTTCCAGGTCGATTGCTCTCATTCCAAATATATTTTATTACTTATATTGCACTAAATACATATTCTTGCTTTATGGCGTCACGTTTGCCATTAATTCTCTGGATGTTACAACTTCATGTATAATTTAGCACTTTCTGCTGTTCGTTACATTACCAATCACTGCTTGCTGTGACACTTGTGCTCTGAACTTGAAATACACACTTGGCATTTTCATTCGCCCAGTACAGTTATACTTGGACAACAGAGTACTATACCTCATGTATCTTTCCTCATTTTTCATTACCCCGGCCGTTTCTATTGGGTTTCACGCGGATGTGGAACAATAAAAAGATATAAGTAATGGCATACAGCACACAATAAACTAGCAGGACACTCCGATACCTCTATCACTTGACCAGGTATAAAACTGCGTTCTGAAAACTCTAACAGAGAGGCTTTTCGAGTCCATCAGTTAGAAAAATATTTCTCTCACGTGAAATATTTAGAACAAATTATATTTGTCGTAATTTTAAGCAATGTATGCTTAAAATTGATATTGAAAAATAATTTATAATCTGTTAAAGATATTATATTCCAAAAGAATAAGATCCTAACATATAAATATTGATTGCCTTGAGCCAACTAGTTGAATAAATTATTTATTGCCATTAAGATTTGTATTGACCGTTTTTAATTCAGCATGGATATTATTATTAATAGATATTATTTCCAAAGATACAGAAACTAAATTATATGTGCAATTAAATGGATTGGCATATAAAATGGTATAAAAAATAATTTCCTTATTACTTCTGATCTACTGGAAGAAACATACATCAGAGTATGGTATTATAATATGCAGCGAACCATATAGTTATCAATCACTTAGTGTTCATAGTTCTCGATTCAAAAAGCAAACAAAGAGGTCACGCAACATTACACATACATACATATATCACGACCGTGGCTGTCTTATTGCTGTACCATATCTGAAACAACTGTGAAAATATCGCTGTCGATGCATGGAAATGCTGGGATCTTTGGAAATGTTGATCGGAAACAAGATTCTTCCCCCTCACGGGTTCTCCCGTTTATGTTCCATGTCGAATACGAGCAGTTTGAAGATACGCGACATAGAAGTATCGGATTTCAAATATCGTGCGGTGTGAATCAGGAAATTCTTATTCTTGGATATTCTTGGATACACGACGTAGCTTAACAACTTTTCCACATGTATGACCGTATAGTTTATTCTCTCGTATAAAAATTCATGTTTCAAATGCTATTAATGGGAAACAGTGATCCCTCATTGTACAGGGTGTATAAAAAGAAATGGAGAGTAACTTGCCGCAAAATTGTTGATAACAAAGAAAATTGTTGGTAAAGTTGTTCTTTACATCAACACATGTCGCAAACAAATAGTCATTGAGACGTAAACTGTTAATGTTTTTACAAAATTTGATTGTGTGGAGTTATACGTATAGACAAAAGCCTACTACTACAGTCCACCCGTGTGCGTGCCTCAAGACAAACGAAATTTAAAGGGACATTCGTCGCTAGGCCTGTACGACGTCATCGTCTCCCTGCCCATTCGGATCATAAATTTGAAGTTGTAAAATATGAAAGAATACCTCATATCCATTGTTATAAGAATATGATGAAGAGAATGGATGACTATTACTTATGGTATATACACACTTTACATACCTGCAGCTCTTTAAACATTTAATTTATTTAAATTAAACGAAAGATAAAAATATCTTCTGCAAATTTCACATAGTTTTATCAGGATTATTATAACATATTTTAACAAAAGTTTTATTCCTTTTGGATATAAGCGAAATCGATCATTTGGTCAGTAACTTAATTAAATAATTCTGTACCTTCAGATCTAGTTACGCTAGAAAGGATATTTTATATTTGCATTTTAGTTCTTTTCCCACCCTCTATCTAACCAAGCTGACGATCGAAGATCGTTTATCTGCCAATTGTTTGCAGTAGCTAATAATTATTATTATTTCCGAGCAACATTTCTATGAGCATTTGAAGGCACAGCAGATCGCGACACGTAAGTTCGAACTGTCCACTATGGGCTGTATCCTGATTCACATTAGTACGTATGCGGGCGCATTGTGAATAAAACAGAGCCAGGAATGGGCAGCTAGTATGATTATAATGCAGTGGCCGTAGCGTACGAGTCGAAAGGGTCTGCACTCCCTTTTCTCTGTTCTCGTTTCGCCAGGAACCTAGATTCTGGATACACTGTAGCCCGAGTCCATTATAGAGATTGTGGTCGAGACCTCGTAGCCAGGGACCCGCTACCAAGTTTTTCATCCCCACTTCTTCTTCTTCTTCTTCGCGGGTGAGACCGAGTATTTTTATCCTTCCTTCGAACAGCGTCGCCTAGCTCGTTTCTACTTCGTTTTCTTCATAGTACCCTACATCACGTCCTTGCGTAAAGCATATTTTACGCTCGGTGGGGCTAGCCCCCGATGGTAACAGCGTAATAAGAACACGGTCCGGAGATGACTGGTGTCACGACAAAAGAAAAATATTCTTTCCTATTAGCAATGGGACCGACTTAACCGTGAGAGGATGGAAGTCGAGGACAAGCCGTCGCGTAAATTAGAGCGGCGGAGGAAAGAAACGAATTCTCCCAGCGGACAGAATTATTCTCAGTAATATATTTCTCACGGCGGTGTTCCACTCGTTTCTTCGCGCAGCTCCAAAGGGATGACGCAAATTGTGATTACTGTACTGCCCGCGCAATTGTAACTTCTATTAAACGTTGCATTACACGCTGTTGTTAATATTTTTCCTTCTCGGGTCCGACCAACACTAATCAAGAAGGAAATTTCTCAGGGGAGAAGCCGACGCCGCTTTGGGAAAACGCGGAGCCGAGATAGGGTAGTAGAGCAAAATGGGGTTAGTGTTCATTTCTTACAAAAATATTGCCCTCTTTCTGAAGACTGCGACGCCTCAGGAAATCTCCCGGAGTCCCAACGATTTCAGTCAGCTTGTGCAACGTTATTGCCTATTTTTCTGTGTCTCTTACTCGAAATTATAAACTTCATTTCTTCGCTGTACCAGATAAGCTACAATTTACAATACACGAATTTTTAAATCCTGTTATTACTCGGTTAGTCTCTGGAAGAACATTAATTTTGTTCGGAACGTTATTAAGCAAGGACAAATGAATGTAGATAATTTTTCACCAGAAAATAAAGAAATACTTTTCAATAATTCACTTATAATTCTAAATTAAAGAAATACATATACATATGAAAAATATTTTTATTTATGTTACACAAATAGCTAAATTATTTATTTTCAACATAAGAAATTAGATGAATAGTCCTGGTGTCACTTGTATATTCTTTCTCTGTAAACGGTGCAAAACTTATGCTCAGAATTGTTCTTTTTGTATCTAAAGTAGACGATAAAAGTTATAAAAAAATGGTGCTCGATAAGTACAATCTGATAAAGTAATTTTTTCCGAGATTGCTCGTCTGCAGTTGGTACAAAGAGAAAGGCTCGCATGAAACTGTAGGTACGTCGGTAAAGCTTTATGATTACGCCCTTGAAACACACTAATGCACCCGTTACGAAAGCGTTCGCTTTTTCGTAAATAGCTTAGTGTCGTTCGGGTGCATTCTTTCCTCGGCGGAAATACAATGCCAGAATCTCGTTTGCCATGTTCTCGGGTAACGGTTCTCCTCGGGAGCAGCTACAGCGATGATGTCGTGCGAGAAAACGAAATAATAAGACGTCTAATGGCGTCTGGAATTGCGGACATTCAGGCAGCGATTGGATGCAGTTCCGGCGCAGCAATTCTACCCAAGCAGTTTCGTCGCATACCTCCGACCAACGAACACATCTACCCGTTTGCCTTTGACTCCGACTGCCTCCTATTACGGGACGCCAACGGAAATGACTTCTTAATCGATATTCGTTGATCCTTTTCGTGATCGGATACTGATTCTTTTGACAACGAAGCTGTAATAACGTTTGTAACGACCTTCGAATAGGAAGACTCGCCGATTCGAAATCGAATTACTGTTCCTGTCTCCATTCGTTCAGTCTCAGAATTATCTTGCAATTTTATACAGCGGTTTCATTTTTAAATTATATTCAAGTATGTTTAAATCATTGGGTTGTGATATACATTCGTTCTGTACAAAATATAAATATATTCTAATTTTATGACTTGCTGACAGGTATTAGACAACTGATTGAATATAATTTTGTAATTTATTGATAAATAGAAAGTATCACCGAATATAATCGGACATGTTTATGTTACAACCCGATACATTCTAGTAGATAGTATTTTGATTCGTAACATATGAATTTAAAATTTTTTACCATATTTTTTACCGTTATGAAAATATCGACAGAAGGGTAGTATCAATAAGTGTATTAATCAAACACTGTGTCTCATTCGATGAACTAATTATAGCTACAGTAATAATAGTAACTTTCAGGCATTTTCTTAACAGAAGACAAAGCAGATGTGGGAGAAGATGTTCAATACGGAACAGTGGTTAAAAAATGGGACCTCTAATAATGCGCATGAGATTAAGTATACTCTTAGCAGAGAGCTCTGAATTTATTCTCAGCGAGTAAAGTAGAGTAAGAACAAGGAAAACAGCTTCTGCCGAGTTTTTAGAGTGCGCTCTCAACGGAGGAGAGTTATAGCGAAAGTAATAAGATGCAGTTGCAAACGGAATAATCTTGCTATTTGCTATAAATTCTGCACTACCACAACAGCTCATCTTAATTTCCACAGTGGTGTGCTATGCAACCTTGACATATACAAAAGCTTCATACACCTTTCCACGAGAATGTTAAACTTTTATAATTTAAATATGAAAGCAGCACTCGAAAATCATAAATTGTGGAATAATTAAAGCTTGTCAACCACATGCTATATCCGCCAGAACATAGTATCGTAATTTAATAAAAAAATAATTAAAGAATTGTAATTTCTAAATCTCAAAAGGACCCTGCTCCAAGAAGCTTTTCCGTTCTCACTGAATATTCCTTCCAATAAAGTACGATTTTCCCGGAACAGGTCTCTCTAGCATCGATACGTCCGAGAGTCACCTGTAACAGTATAATCAGAAAACGTTCAAGAAGGAAGCTCAGCGTGCCCTAATTGAGAATAATTTTCCTTTCATCTTCACTGCACATTTATACTCGAGCCGCGAACCGTGATCGTGGAAGCTAATTGAATTATTCGTACATCGAATCAGCAAGATGAAAATGTTGCTTTATACCTCTCCGACGATAGTGCACTGATAATTATGGGAGCTTGTTATTCGCTGATTATATCTAGTCGACCGTGGAGCCAAACGAGTTTCTTGGTCCCCGGGCAGCCGAGGAGGGCGCCGCCGCTAAGTACTCAAACGGAAGAATTACTCGTCGTTAACGTCCATGCGTTCGCGAAAGCGACAAAGAAAAGCGACGTAAATAAAGATTCCACTTTCTGATGTTGTTCACTCAATTTCACAGTTGTCGTTCCGCGATCGTGTTCCTTGTAAGAGGAGGGTGTCTATAAAGGAGACTCGCCATCAAAGATCGGCGCAGCGCGCGCGTGGGGTAGCAACATGCTTTCTGCGAAGTATTCCGAGCCCTTTCTGCCCCGTAGGAATTCTTCGAAACCCTTCCCACCTGGAGCACGGTGAATCTTTAAGCAAGCCAAAGAGAAATTATTCGCGCTTGATGGGAGCCTCTTTGATAGACATTGCGAGGAATCGAGAATCCGGCCGCTGCTACTTTCACGAATATTCTCCCGGAACAATATCTTCGAGCCCTGGCAATATAGGTGAACATTTTCAGGAGAACTGAACACAGGGTTACCGGAGTAGATTTTCCAGGAAAAATCGGCAACCCGACAGCGTAACCTCGCACCTGTACTTACGTTGGCCGAACAATGGATAGTCCGGTGGTATCCACGGGATTAAATATCATAATTAATGTCGTCACGCTACACGGGCCTGTGTGTGTGGAAGAATCGTCACCTTGGAGACACCCGCTATCACCATCAACCTTTGCACCTTCCCCCTGTCTCTGCATTTTCTCACGGCTCGGCGCTCAGCTCGTTACGGGGATCAAATGCGAGTAGACAGAGTGTCTTCTATTGTGTACACGCTCAACAAACCTTCATTATTAACCTCGATCACGATTCTTCCTCTCACCTACCAGTCCCGGCGGCTGTCTCCTTCTCCACCCCCGCCGCGCGCTCTTTCATCTCGTTTTCTCGTTTCCTCGGCCGGATCGAGCCCCGTTGAAATGCTCGGGAAGCTGCTCCGCGTCTAGTGGAAAACCTTTTATTCAACATGCAACGTCGTCGCCGTCGCCTCCGTCGTCGTCGTCGTCGTCGTCGCGAGCGAAACGCGTATAACTGTCGACAGACCGACGACGGGAACTCCGAGGAAGTTGTTTACTCGGAAGGAGAAAAATGACTGTTGTCGGACGTCTCGGTGATAAATATACCCGTGGATGTTCTCGCACTTGTTAACTATGCTTAATAGAGTGATAAGGCGGAAACCTGTACAGCTGCTACACTCCGGGACGAAAAGATAGCACAATTTGAAAATAATGTCATTTCTGTTTATTAAAAATTAGAAATTCAATTTTTTTGATACACGTATTTTTAGTATGTCTTTCTTAGCATATATGAATGAAATGAAACGAAGCTTCATTGACTTATCTATCAATCCATTCTTTCTCCATAATCAATACATTCTTTCCGTTAGTGTCTACGCCAACAGCGATTTGTCTCGTAGTCATACTCGAATTTGATGCTGTTCTCAATGTTGCACGTTCTTCGCGGGCAGTTAAACTTTGTGGACGCCCAGAACTCTCCTTCTTCCCGTAATTTTCAGGATTTTTTAACAAGCTCATAATAACTTTTCGGCATCTACCATACAATTTTTGATATTTGTGTAATTCAATTTTGTTCTTCTTTTAACTTCAATATCGTATGTACTTCACATAGTACACTTAGTTTTTTTCCACGACCCATTCTTAACACTTCAGTATGTTGTTTTATATATATATATATATATATATATTTATTAAATGCTTTAAACCGAATAAGTATGTTGTTTTATTAAATAAGCACGAAAGAAGCTAGTACCCACTTTATCGATTATGTTTTGCTATGAATGTTTGCTCTTCGATAACTTCTGCACAACTGACAAATGTAAAACTGCTATTTATGCTATCATTTTAGTAAGTAAATATGGTGGATGATATTCAGTACATTGTACGTACAGGCATGTCAGATTATGTTGACATATTAAACTATTCATTTTCTTCAGTTTAGTGTACCAAATGAGGAAAAATAGATGAAGTGCTATCTTTTTGTCCCGGAGTGTATAAATACAACGACGTTGTGAATTGGATGGACGATATCCGAAATTAGTGGTTTTACGCGAAAGTTCTTCATGGTGCACAAATTAGAGCTACATAAACTCTATCTCGATCGGTCACTTATGAACAAGTATCAAGATAATTAGGCATTGTAAAATTAAGTGTTATATACTTGATTCAGATCTCCTTCAAAATCAAAGCAATTTAATTAATAAAACATAAACTGAGAAGTTAAGATTTATAGTATGTATTAACATAACCACGACCGGTTTCACTTCCTTATTTTAGAATTATTGAAATTACAATGATGCTTCCATTAGAAATTATTAAAAATATTTTCAGTCGAGAACGTATTATCATAAAGATTGCGAGAAATCTACATGAATTCAGTCTTACAATTTTTATAGAACAATGTTACATTTCACAGACCATAAAGTAGCACACTCTACCTGACACTGCAGAAATTCAATTTTGTGTCTGAAGAAATAGTATCCCGTGATCAAAAATGGCTGACATGGTAGTAAAAAAGTGCGAATCGAAATAAAAATCCAATGATTCTTTTCTGGTGACGAAAAAGACTTTTGTTTAGCTAGATTGTCGATCCGTCACGTAGTGGGACGACGTGAACAAGAGTTGTTTGGAATAAATTTTAGCGGTGCTTCAATCTCGATTGGGCGGCCTGTCGGGAATTAGACGGTTTTTATCCGGTTCGCTCGACGGTACGCAAAATGATATTTGCGCAAGGAAACGGAAAACAAATCAAATTAACGCGCGCACGGATTCCGACGAATATCGGTAGACCGAGTCGATTCGGGCAATATCCGGCGCCACGAAGCACCACGAACGAAATTTACTTCCTTTGATAGACACCGGGACCGTAGTTACGGCGTAGGCATTGTCGGGTGTAAACCTTCTGCTCTCTGATCGGCACTCTGAGGGTACGTAGGTACACATTAATTAGGCTTAGGCTCGTAAGGTAGGTTTAATTACTTTCGCCAGATCAGAGCCGAACGGAATTTAGCTCGGCGGATGCAACCAGCGAGACGAATGGAGAAAGAGGGAGAACCGGGCGAAACAGAGACCGACGACTTTGATCGAATGTACCGAAACTATGTAGAATTGTTTAAATGATTTAACTGGGAACTAGTAATCGCGATATCTTTGTCGAAGTGAATGTACTTTATGTATTTATCGGAAAACTGATCAGAGCACTGTCAGAGGGTTTTTCCTGACGAATTTAGCAGAGGAAATATTTAATCTAGGAACATTTACTTTGAGAATGTTCGAGTTGAAGATGAATCGAGTTCAATTAACTTTGTTAGAACATAGCGTTTGATCTAACGAGACAACTTGAAAAGAAGATTTAAGTATTACATACTAACGTGTATTATCGAGCCATTTTTAATGAGATAAATTATTTTCGAACTTCAGACACGTTTCTAGAAACTTTCGTAACGACATTGTAAAATAGTAAATGTTCTGTACTGTTCAAAATGGTTTCATTTTTTTTATTCGTGAAAAATACGTAGCCAGTAATTATTGCTACTTTTGATTAATAATACTTATAGTAGGTGTAATATGAAACAGTAAAAACATTAGAAGAATTTAAAAATGTTGTCATGTTATTCTCAACCTATTAAACATATTAAGAAAGAAAATAGATTTCTATTTGGCTCAAGTCTGTTGTATTTCAGGTAGCAAATTTTTATTTTGCATAAAGATCAACTGTCTACTTATAGACCTTCAAATGATTTCCGATTTGCTACATTAGAATATGAAAGTTTTCCTTTCTCATCAGTAACAGTAAAACTTCCGGCCAGAAACTGATTCCAAAATCTGAATGAGAGGTTCTCTACAAATTATCCTTTCTCATATCGATAGATTACTATTTTCTTCATTCTCTTCAAACCGTTCCAAGCAGAATTTCTCTCTACGATCATACAGAACTGGAAAATCAACTTTAAAATTGATTTCAATCACGAACTTCCGATTCCCTCAAACTTGAACTTTAAAAATTGCTGGAGTTTAAATTACCAAATGTAAAAGTTCTAAATTCGTAAGAAATCTCCTCAAATAATATCTCCCCCATCAACGAACTGATATCCTAGGAAAATATTTAAGCTGTTCAACTATATTTTTAAACAGCTTGTCTGATATGGCGAATTGTAATTTTTGTTTGCATATTTTTTTAAATATACAATTAGAAACATATTCCAGTGGAATTTCATGTTTGGTGGTGCTGGTAGTTATTACAAATAATACCAAAAAGGTATGTTGCAACCAATTAAGAATTGAAACTCGACAACTACAAGCAGTACATATCCTTTTATCGTATGAACTATTGTAGAATTAAGTATGCGTGGTGAAATAAGTACGTAAAGCACAATCGTTAGTACCAGAAGGCTCACTGTTACACCTTTAGAGCTGTATTCGGAAATGTTCCACCATATTGTCAACCTTAGATTCTAATACACAGTCGTGTGCACGCTGCTAATAATCCCATGTGGGGTTTTATATCTTAATAAAAAAAAAATAAAATATTTCCAGCAGAAACAATTTTTATTTTGCACAAAGATCGGCAGTCTAGTAATTACCGATGTGATCGATGCAGCAGTACGGAAGAGCTGATCGGAAAGAGACAGAACACAGCAAGCCAGTGGAGAGATGGGATAATAGCACGGTTAGGGATATGAATCGCATGAGCGACTGAGCCATTGTAAACACGAGTGTAACAGGGACTCATCCCCAGTGACCTGGCCCTCCTAGTTCGTAGCTAACCGGCCAGGCAGGAGCTCTCTCGCAGGTGCGGAGGAAGCTAGCGGAATCATCGGTGTCGGTATCGCCGGCACTTCGGTTAGCTACTGGCGCTGGTGGAGATGGTGTAGCTCTTCGTGCTCCGAACCCTTCACCTCGAATTCGCATGTCCCGCTCTCGGTGTGGAAGAGATAGAGAGTGAGAGAGCCCGTACATTGTAATCGCGTCGCGTTAGTTACCTACACTTCGACAACCACTGTAATTTGCGTACATTGATTAAATTGACAAGTGGAATGAGAAACGCATGACTGGGGGATTGAAAGAGATAGGTACGAAGAGAGAAATTGTAAAGGGTGGGTGCAGAAAGAGAGAGACAGAGATAGAGTGATAGAGAGCGAGAGAAGTGTTGAAAAGGGGAGAAAGAGGAGAAGCAGCGAGGAAGGATAAAAAAGGGAGTGAGAAGCAGATACGAAAGAGAGAAAGGGAGACAGGTGTAGGGGCGTGGGGGTAACAGAGGGAGTAGAGAACGGGTTTAAAGGTTCGCTCGATACTCCAGGGTCCTGTATCAAATTAAAACTTGCCAATCAAACGCAATATCGCTGCAGCTTGATAGTAACTTTAATTAAAATTGCAACTGATGAAGACCTGTTAAGATGCGAATATTCCACCTATAATAACAACCAGGGATATTGGATTTACTGTTCGGTGAAGGAGCTTCTATTAATTAGTATTAGAGTTCGTAGACATACGAGGATTATTATTACCGTTACCGGGAATGGCGAACGGAGCGTGGAGCGTGTGAGTACAGTTTTGAACGTTGCCGCGCTGTAGCGCGGTATTTCTCCTCGAAAATCTCGAAGGAAAAAGTTCCATCGTCGCCGGGGCAACATCGACGGCATTGTATCGCGATGACGCGGATACTCTCGGTATATATCAAAGGCGATCGGTCGTACGTCGTCGAGGTTTTTGGTTGCATGAAAATTTCATGCAAACGGCAGAGCGCGCGGCGGCGACGCGCAGTATCAGCCGGAGCTGAAGCGTATTTTATCGCGGCATTTCGAAACCGGTTAAGGGCACCGTGACGAGAAAATGGCATACACGTCGCAGTTCGGTAGGTGGCGTTACTTTTATGGATGAACGTAAACCATGCGCCGCATACTCGTTCGTGTTAAGAGAATAAAGAAGCGATGGGCGTGGTCCTGATGCGGTTCAAAGCTGCGCGCACGATGCAGGTAATACCGGTCATAAAATGCTTTTGCTGACAGGACATGCTTATGACGGAAAAAAGTGGCCATAGATGCAAAGGAACGTGTTTAGGGGGGGTACAGGGAGGGAGGAGGAGCCGTCGGGAAAACCGGAGGCATGTGTCCGACGTTACATTTCACGCAGCTTACGCCACACGCGTCTTCGAGGAAACAAATACCGGGGCATTATCACGCACGTACGATTCACACCCTTCGCTCCTTTCGGGCCATATGCTCCGCTGACAACCCCGGATAACCAAATCTGAGATGCGATCTTGCTGTTTCTGCCTGCTCCAACGTTGTTAGTCACGCGCCGAAATCGTATGCTACAGTGCAATTCTTATCGCTTTCACTGACACATCGGTCGTTTTGGGTGGCAATTCTTCGTACACTTTTTAACCCCCGAACGGCAGACCATTCTTATAACTTTATAATTGATTAGGCCATTCACTGCTTTATTTATCAATTTATTTATCGAACGCATTTGTGAAGGTACCTACATTCTTGTAGATACAGATTTATTTTTCCTAATACAGCAGTTGCTCATTTAATTAATTCACCTATCTCAGCTATACAATACCTCGTCTTTCATTATGCGATTGCAAACTTACATGTATAGTAATTGATTTGATACTATCATATTTAATAATGTACACAATATTGTGAATAATGGTCGAATAATTTTTAGTGATGACTCTGTGTCACCCCTCGACTGTTACTAATATCATCCCAACACTCCTACAATTATACCTACACACCGATATTAATATAGGTGACACCGTAGTTGATCAGTAGCAATTATATGAATGCCATGCGAATCTGACGTAGTTGGTTGTGACGATTCCTCGGAATTTATTTTATGTGAGCATCTTATCGCAGGAATCGATACAGGGTGCAGGACTTGGCGTCTGTGTGGGTGTAATTATTTCCATCTAAGGTGTCAAAGTTTAGCGCAATCATTTCTCAGGAAGGATGTTCCCTCTTAGAAATTGTTAGAGACGAACAGCTTTACTCGGGAAACTTTTACGAAGCGTCTCCGGTCGCGCGACGCTTTCTCTCTCTCTCTCTCTCTCTCTCTCTCTCTCTCTCTCTCTCTCTCTCTCTGTCTTCCTTTCAGGATTCCCTGGCTACTATTACCTCGACACGGCTTCGCAGAGAGCGTAACTAAATAGAAACTGATGCCGGGAACCCGGCAAAGACCCTTATTGTCGTTCGCGAACGCACGGGAGAGGAGGACTTTCGTCGCCTCGTGTTTTCTCGCTCGAATAAGACGATTCTTCACGTTATTCTCACTCGTCTTCGCGATGTTGCGCTATTCGGAAGAGGTTCGGGGAGCGAAAAGTGAGCGTCGCGCACCCACCGAATACTAAAACCCCAACCCGAACACTGTTCCACCCGCCCTTGTCGAAGCCTCGTGCTACCTCACGGTACAGTCTTCCAGCCGATAGTCTGACGAAAAGTCTACATTTTGGCCCGATATGCCGTCGAGAGAGCAATTGCGCTGAATTTTAAGCAGACGATGTGATTGGACGTCGCGCGGAAATCGTCGTGATGTATAATTCCGGGTTTCGTCGCGGCTAAATTATAGGGTACCCGCCTAACTGCGTTACATCTGTCTTGACTGCCAAATAAGCAAATTACGCTGCCGCTGAACGAACCGAATTTCTATGCACGTGTAGGTCGCGGCCAATGAACTGCAGACGTTCGCTATTCCACTCTAGGATGGGTCTTAGGTATTCCGGCTGAAATTTTTTTTGCGAGATTCTTTTCGCGCCGCCTCCTAAAATTGTGTCATTGGGCAAGAAAATAATAGGCGAAGACGTGGCACCTTGACGTTGAAGTTCCGATAAATATGAAATTTTATATGAATGGGAATACGTATATGCAGGAAAGACTTTTGATTAACATTCAACGTTTGTCTCGTGCAAAAGTATTTATTATAATAGTATCACAATGTAACTTTTTCAATATAACAATTAACTAATGCTCATATTTTTCTGAATGTATATGTTACATTTTACGTATTTTATTGAAAGTACCAATTTTTTTTAGTTTTTCCTTTTATGAAAACGTAATTTAGATCTCCATTACACCAGTGCGTGTTCAATCATTTGATCAGCCCCCGTAAACGAATATATCAAATTACATGATAAGTGTAGAAAAACAAAATTTTTGCAGTTTATAAAATATGAAATGGGTGACTTTTTACCTGGGGAACGTACGAACGTTAATGTTTGTAACTTGGTTTACACTTTACACAGAAATATTCTGCAAAATTCACATTTTCCTGAAACAATTCGGAGAAACAAAAGCGCAGGAAGATTTTATTTTCATCACCAGCGGCTTCAGTAAATTAAATTTTAAATGAAACCGAGTGCTGTTTTATTAAACTTTTCATTTTTCAAGTTTTTGTAAATGTTTATGTGTCACGCGCGCACAAAGATCCGCAGTTTACTTTTCACAGAAATTAAAATAAGGCAGGATTTGGTTTTGTCATATGACACTACAGAAAGGGTGAAAAGTCTGAAATTCTGTTGACAGTTACTTCATTTCCTGTGTTATTTCCGTTGACTTGCGTGAGAACACGAAAATGGAAGAGTTAAAAAACTCGCGTTTGCTGCTTGGACAGCGAGTATGTTTACAATGTTGTTTTTTAGTAAACTATTTTGAACCAGAACGGTTGTGCTCGGATCGAAGGAAAACAGAATCCCGGGAACATTAATTAAAGGTGCAGTGAGCATTACCTGTCTGTTACCTGTAGCTTTATCGAATTTCTGTCTCTTCTTGTAAAAAAGGAAAAATCTTTTCAGTCGAGGAATGCTGGCTAATGTTGAATTGCTTTGATAGATTTATTAAAAGAATTGCTGCACGTGTAATTTAACATGTACGTATACTTTAAAGTAAGGCTAAGATTTATATACATACAGTTATAATAATTTTGCCATTAATTAATTAATCACATTAATTGAATGAATGGTTGCCCACACGCCTTAGCATTTCTTTTCTCCATCGATTGATAGCATCGTTTGCAAGAATAAATATTAAAATAAGCTAAAGACAAGATATCAAGACAATTTCGAATAAAACAGGCAACTCCTATGTTTTATTCATTCCAATTTAGTAGAGCGGAACTCACCTGTCGACACTAAAACATGCGTATACCTAATAATTAAAATATCTAGATCGCACCCCACGGAGTATAAATACAATTCCTGCAAGCAAAATAACATAGTCATCATCAGATAGGAGTGGATAACAATGTTGCATGTTAGTAGTAGTACTTTCCAGAGTGCCGCATTTCCATTGTAACGTGTTCCGCACATAGAGTGAAAAATGGCGAAACATATCACGCGCTTCGACAGAGGTTATGACCCGTTCTTTCGGCAATAGCCGGTTCTCGTTTCGCACAATAAACTCCTCCAGGCGATGCTGTCTTGCTCGGTCGACAGTTTCTAATTACGCGTCGCGCCAGCGGAGATACCATCTACGGGATAATTATATAATGCAGCATATTCCATCATGCGTGCAGCGGGTGGGCCGAGTGTGTTTGAGGTGGTGAGGCGTGCTGATGACAGACAGGGTGTGCGGGTCCGATAGCGATAGCATCCCTTGTATCGTGCTGGACGATGGGCTGGCTGGTTCTCCTCTTCGTCCTCCCTTCAGGAACCATCGTCGCATTACCCTCTTCCTCATCCATCATGTCGACAGCTTCGTTATGACCGCATACTGACTGCGCCTCTGCCCATCGTCTCATGTACCCTTTCGTCAAACTAAATCTACGATGTCCCGTTCTCCTGTCGGTTATCACCGAACCGTGCGATTCTACAGATATTCTATGTTTTTACTGCCATCTCTAGACACTTTCGATACCGCGTCCGAAGAAGAGTACGCATCGTCTACTGCCATTTGTTTTCCGAAGTCAATTATTAGTTTATTGTAGACACACTCGATACTAAGGGATAAGCATCGTAATAATATTAATTTTACCAAAATCCACGATTTGTGACATGATCTTTCATCTTTTTCAATCACCCTAAGTTGAAGAAGTAACTATCCCTCCAACTACTTGAATGCCTATGGCACACAGTGTATCATTATGCAAAATAGAAATCTTCTGAGTTGACTGTAAGCCATGGAAGTTAAAATGCATTTCAAATTTTTCTAATGCCTTTACAGTTGAATGTTGCATTCATCCTTTCTGACCATAAATACACAAAATTGACAATTTAGTTATCACCTCTCCGTGTGGTTCTACAAATATTTAATGTTTTCACTGCTGCCTGCAGAAACCCTTGATACTAATCGAAGTATAGAAATACGCATCGTAAAGTGCCATTTGTTTTTCGAAGAACCAACCAATTAGAAGTTTGAGAACATAATTATAACGATAGGCTATCCGGCACTTCGTCAAATGTAAAAATAACAAGGGACACTTGCACGGAGATAATTGTTCATCAAGTTGGAGAGATTGCTTAATACTAATTATATCAAACCCCCCAATTTTCTGTTCGTTGATTATTCTATAGAGTGTTTCTGTTTTAATGGCTTGTCCCCGTTGATATTGACTGTGCTTACACGAGTGATCTTTTCTACTCACCCTAAGTTCGAAGAAGTAAGGACTATCCCTCCAACTTCTTCTTGAAGGCCTATGACACAGGAGCGGGGATATTTATTTATCAATTAGGAATGTCTTCTTCTAGCTTAGAGAGCTTAATGCATGGGATGGAAGGTGAAACAACCCTGTCGCATTCTACTTCCCAGGAACCATGTTTACGGTGAACGTTTTAAGGTCTGGCATGCAACTACGGTTTACGACTGTGTGTTGTCAAGATTTGAGGAAGGTGGAAATGGCTTCGAGACCATTTCTGGCTTAAATTGCTCAAATCGGAGTCTTAGGTTCGAAGAAATTGGGAAGTATGTCAATGTCATAGTCAATTGCTTATTTGTTAAGCATTTATGTAACTTTCATTGAAATTTTTCAGATTAGAGTCCACCTCATCAACCTTTGTGATGTTAATATGTTATAGAGAGTCTAATACAGAAAAAGTAGAAACAGTCAGTCGTGAACAGACACAGTAGCCAATACGTAAAGAATATTGTAAACGTGTAATATATAAACAACACAAATCTGTTCTAGGTGGACGTGCTACCATCAAGCTAAAAGCCAAATTTGGACAACAACAAAGGTCGCCTTGAAATCTCGGAAACACGTCCATTTGGAGAAGATTTGTGACTGCCATAAGATGTCTCACCAGAACAGAGTAAGTTTTATTTGAAATTTACAACAAGCTGTAGATTAGGAAATGATTGCGTGGGGAACTTCAAAAGCGGTACCCTGTACATAGTATACATATGTATGTCTAGAATCGTTTTAATCAATTTTACGTTCGCGAGATACGTAGCCCAGCGTAATTACGGTCAGGGTAGCTGGGATCTAGAGAATCCGGTAGCGTGAAAACGTAATTGTCGATCGATCCTGCCTTGAAATCCCGGCGAAATATCTGTCCGGTGAATCATTCCAGGTAAATTGGACCACGACGAGCGCATTATTGTCGCAGTAATTTCGGTATCACGTGCCACGAAACGTCAGCGAACGTCGGCGTCATATCAACGGAACGATGCGTGGCGAGCGGTTAAATCACATTGGTCGCGCTACGTTGAACGATGATACGTTTCGGTCGGGCCATCAGCCGAGAGGGGTTCAGGTGACACGAGAGCGCCGGTCGCTGATACAGTCTGGAATCTGAAGTATTTTTCTCGCCCGGGCACTCCGCATCCCAGCGGCCTACCTCTCTTTCCTCTCCTCGCTTCGCTGCTCTATCAAATTAACAAAGGGGAATATCAAATTAAATTACGGGTGCGCGGGAGAGTGCAGGGCCGTGTTTCGAGCCGGTGCAAAATCCGGGGGATAGTAGGGTGGGAGAACGGCGAGAGAGAGAGAGAGAAAGAGAGAGAAAGAGCGGGTCGCACGCACCCGCTTCGACGTACCCGCTCTTCCATACGGAGCCGGTTTTCGAGGCGTCAAATATTTGGCGGGGAACTATTTCCTTTCGCGCGTAAACCGGCCGCGCGGCATGCTCGAACACCGGGCCAGATAAAGAGAGCTATTAGATTAAATCGGCGAACGTATTGGGATTTGAATGGAAACCAATTCATATCGCGCGCGTCGACGCTAAAATTAATGGCTCGATCGAATAAGCTTAAAGCACTTTTCGCCGGGAGGCCATGCGCCCTCTCTCGCTCGCGCGTTCGCGTGTATTTGCGTATTCGGATTCCATTGTGCCCCGTTCCGCGAAAGAAACAAAGAACCGGGGCTAGTGAACAGGAACCGTATCGAAATGCCGGTGTTCGCCGCGAAATTAAAAACTACACACTGGTTACAGCGACAGCTGAGTGCGGGTGGTGTGCTCCTCCCTCTCACCATCTCTCCCTCGCTCGCTCTCTCTCTTTCTACCGATTTTTTCCTTTTTTTCTTTTTTTGGTTCGTTTCGCGCGACACATTCCATAGAAGCGCGCGGGGGCTTCGATACAATCTCGACCGAGAATATTGAAGCAACAAAGAATGCTTCCGAGAGTATCAATTCAGTTGGATGGCCACATTGGTTCGCTCGGTGAAAAAAAAAGGAGAAGGAAACAGAGAGGACAGAAGAATTCTTTTTCCGCTGGACTTTTCCTTTAGCCCTTTATACGGCCATAAAACTGGAAATTTCTTCGTATTTCGCCGCGCGTCGCACTCATTCTGTGTATTCTACGCGCTTCGACGCGCATCCATTCGTCTCCTTTTTCCCTTTGGCTCGGCCCCGACTACACCGTCTTTTCCTTTTTCGGTGCAAACATAATGAATATTGACAAACCACCCTCCCCCGATCTTTCTCTCTCTCTCTCTCTCTCTCTCTGCCACCCCCTCTTCGCCTAGCGCTCGAGGGTGCGTCGTACCGGCAAGCTGAAACAAATAGGATGAGACGTAGGGGTAGCAGGTATCCGGCAACCCTTCGCAATACAGAACTACCATTGCGCTAGGTACAAAGCACACTTTCTGTCTTCTCCCATCTTTTGCCTCCGCTCTCTCCATCCTTCCACACCTCCCTCCCCAGCCCCTTTCTCCTCGTCCCTCCCTCTTTTTACTCTCGTTCGCCCGTACTTTCGCTCGCGGTTTCCCTCTTCGTCTATCGTCCTCGACGCAATCGGGTTGCTTCGGAAATATATTAGTTCGGATTCGCGGTGTGGCGGAAAGCGAAGCGATACGGTTCCCACCCACTGATTTGATGCGATTTCCACGTGAAATGGCGTCGAGGAAATTACGGTGAAAGCGCAAAAATTCGTTTTCGTTGAAATTTCGAGAATGTCGCCGGCTACCTCTACTTTCTCGCCACCCCCACCCCTCTCTCCTACAGCCTCGTTTCTCCAGCCCCTCTCCTTTCTCCGTGTGCTGTGATCTTGCTCGCTCTTTAGGCTTTCCTCTCAATTTCAGAACCAATCTGCATACCTTTGGACGCGGCACTGGTCGCTGGATTGAATATACAAGCTGCAGTGAATGTACCCTTGCAAACCGTGGCCAGATATCGTCTTCATTTTTCTTTTTTTGTAAATGGAACGGCGCGGCGCGCTGATCGGTCGGTCTGCGTTTGATTTTTCTGGGTCGATTTGTAACGCGATGGATTCTTTTTTATTTGGATTGCTGTTATCGGACTGAATAACATTTGCTCAAGGTATTAGGTTCTAGTCGGGCGAGTTTTTTTGTTGTTGCGCGAACGCAGCACGGCCGTGTTATTATGCACGTTTGTTTGTTATTAGAAATGAAATGTTTAAGGGAGCATTTAATTTTTTTTACCAGATAATTCGAATTATTTGTCGCTTCTAATTACACATTTCAGTGAGAAACATATTGAAATTTGTTTTTAGCTGCAATGACGTTATGCACTATATTTGAAAATTGCTTTCCAAAGTGCCCGTTGCCTATACAGAAAGAGATCTTCACCGGCTCGACCACAGGCTTTAAAACAACAGTCTGATCTATTAAATGGATTATTTTTGCGAACGAATGCCGGAGAAAAAGTGACGCCATTAAAGTCAAATTTAGAGGCATCGGCTTCCTTCTTGCTTTTAAAGATAGCGAAAGAACGCCTCGGCTTAAGGTTTCGGGCGCAAGAAGGATTTTCCCCATGCTCTCTTCTTTAGGAGCAAACTACGTCCTTATTTGCCACAAAATCGTAAACAGCACTTTATGTATCCTATCCATCTTGTACAGGTACGTGCGCAAGGCCTGTATGTGAACGGCACACAAACTTCCACGGGGAACACGCAACTCCATTTCTTGCAGGTGTTGCTGAAAAACTACGATGCACGTCACTGCTTCCTTTTTGCAATTCTTGGTTAAACTCATTACTGAACGTTAGATACACAAACACTGTGGTACGAAGTCGGTGCGTCTATGTTTTATAAATATTGATTCTGATTTTTCTGTTCATTCGTTTTTCAGCTACTCCACAGTGACTGTTACTAAACTGCTAATATTTGCAATCTGCTTCTACAATAATCAAACGGGTTCAATACTCTTCGATTGATTTCATGCATGTTTTCGACATTGCATGTCGATGACGTGTATAATAAGAGACATAATTGATTGATCACTATATTCCGCTGTGTAGAATATCATTTATAATGTACGGCGCACCGTGCATTACGTATCGACGTTCCATTCACGTAACTAATAAATAAGTAACATTATGGCAACGTGCACACTCTATGGCGAGCCTCACTTTGTATGAATCATTCTGTACACCTGTAGGGTCTGTTGTAACATAACAGAATTTCCCAGTAAACTGTATAATAACATATAAATAATTCATTAATATCTTTCGAAGTCGCGCTAAGAGCTCAAATCGTTAAAAACTGCCTATTATATTTTTTCGCTATTCATTGACGAACAACAGAAATAAAGGTGATATCACTACGATCACTTGCAGCAGTTAAAATTAATCATTGACGATGCAGGTGCATATATAATTATTGAAGACGACGTTAAATATAATTGTGACGCTAATGGCGCCACATTTTTTCAAAGATACGAAATAAACAGGAATACTATTCTGATGTCTTCGGAGAACAAATTGTTCTGCTGAAGAATATATAATGAAGCTCTTTTTACGCTATTCCTCTCATTTTCCGGTGGTGGTTACGCAACAAAGGGTATCAATTTTCGGTGCTTCTTTCCCTCTTATTTTAGTTGTCTTTCCGCCTTTCGTTTCACCACTTTTCTAGACTCCTGATCGACCGTACTTAAGCATCGAGCCGAACAACAAGGAACGAGCTACGGCGCTTTCCTCATTACAAGCCGGACAGTTTCGGTCTCGTCTTTTCTTTCTTCAAGGCGGGAGTTTTGATTGAACGAAGGCAAAAGGCAGCCCCGCGTCTACCAGGAAGCCCTTGTTTCATCGTTGCCTCAATTATTCTATCCCCACGTTTTTCTCTCACTGCCTTCTTCTTCTCTCCGAGTTCCCCGGTGTCTCGTCGGCGTCCGATAGCACTTACATCCCTCACGATCGAAGCTACCTTAAATTGTTCTCAGACATGGCTCAAATTCAGTAAAGATCGCTTAGAAAATTTATCATATTACATATATTAATTCGTTTGGAATAAACCGTATTTTCGGAATCGATAGATAGCTTCAAAGAAAGTCGTGTAATTTTATTTGTACTCCATTCTGTTATTTCGCAACTGAAGAATCGTTTTTGAAAACTCTGTAGTTGAATGAGTTTGTCTTGTCAGAGTTAAGTATCAACTCTTCGCACTCGGAGCTACTTTAACTAAAAAATTAAACATTTCTTCCGTGCGATCTAGAATAATCCCATTCTACATTAATCTTTTTCTGTGTATGAATATGAAATTGATACATAGATACGAGAGGTCCCTTCAACAAACACAATTTCATAAAAACAATTGTCGTACCGTTGAAAGGTATGCAACCCCTTAGAAGGAAAGTGTAAGTTTCCAAATACTTCCGGACGGCGCGGCGGTGTGTACGATCAGTTTCCTGAATGTTCGGCAAAGGCGCCACGACGGCAGAGCGTTACGTAAGCAAGTCTACGTAACCGAATCAAAATAGAAGCGCGAACGTAGAAATGTTGTTGCATAAGCGACGAACGGTTGAGCTCGCAACACCGAGTCGGGGGGGTCTTTTCTAAGGATTCGCCGAGAGAAACGCAATTAAAGTTAAACGCTGCCCCCACCCACCCGCCTCTTTTCCTTTCGCTATTTCTGTTTCTCTTCAGACAGAAACGTCAGTCTATAAGCGAGAGGTTTCCCCGGTTCCCTGTTGGGGTTGGTTGGAGGGTTAGAGAAAAGCGAATTCTCGTTCAAAGGAGCATTAATTCACGAGCTTCTCACTGGATGCGAGATCAAACACTTTCGTCAATTAGCTCACGGTTCTTGCATGCGTATAATTGGCCTGGCGACCAGCCAACATCGAGAGATGTCGATAGAACGTGGGTAACGTCGAGGAAGGGCAGCGGGGTGGACCCGACTACGGAGGGGGAGGGGTGGAGATCACATTTTAGTTTCCAATTTTTATTCCAATTAACTAGTCGAATAATATTTGCATAATCGTGGCCGGGGCTCGGCGGACCGGGGTTGCCGGTGTTGAAATTCAGTAAGGTTACATGAAAAATGTCTTCATCCCACCCGCTTTAAAGTCTACTGGCACAGCACGGGGAGAAAATTTTTAGTGCAGCTCTTAAAGTCGGTTGGAAGTGTACAAATAAATGCAAGCTTCGAGCAACTGGAAAACCTGGGGACCGAAAACGCCGAGCTGGACCGCCATCGTCATCCCTTTTCCGCTGCGGAGAAACGGAAATCTCCGCGTTTAATTCACGTTTAATGTGTGCTGCCCGACTGGATTTCTTTTTTTATGTGCCTTCCCTTCTCACGCCGGGTGGTATAATTAACCCGCCTCTGAAAACGGCCTGCAGGGACCAAGCGCATTTTCGAAGGGACTCTTGCTCCGTGAAAATTCCAACTCGTCTGCACTTCTCCATCCGTGCATACCGGTCCTCTTTTTTTCCCTTCCTTTTTTCGTCTATTTTTCATTCGTTCCTTTTTCTTCTTTTATTACCGGACGAATGTACGGACATAAAATTAAGTATGTACCGTATTCGAGAGCAGTTAGTCGCGTAGACGTCTCTACCCCTTGTTTGTGCAGAATTTTTTATTCGACGCGGCAACCTTTCGTGTTTTCACCGTTGATCGAAGCGTTTCAGCCTGCAACTTTTATGAACGTCCTGTTAACATTTTAGAAAACCGTTCCGATGAGTTTTCACGTTCAATTTCTGCTCGGCGTGTAGTTCCGACCGTCGATTATTAACCATGGCGATATAGCTGTATTTATATGCATGCACAATTTAAACATTGTTTGGCAAGCCCTTGAATGATGAATTTGGGAACCATTGTGAAAGTTAGTTTGTATGAGCAAGTTTACTTCTGCGATTTTATTCCTCGTGGCTTCGTGTATAATCGATAAAGTTCCATTGCAATTTTACTAGCAACAGGTTGATAAATGCACTGTAAGATGATGCAAATTCAATATTGTCTTGGACATGAAGTGCAAAACAGTTAAAGAATCTTGATTCTTGTAATCAATACAGACAATCTTTATTCTGCAGAAAAATCACCAGACCAGTAATCAAAATTAGAATACTAAACTAATATACTGATCGAATTTCTAGAATAGCGTATCAAAGAACTAACTTGTCGCGAATATACTCTAAGTGTATTAAGTTGATCGACCGAACCGTTTCCAACGAATACGATAAACAACAATGTAGATCCAACCGAGACCTTATCAGCATTTGACTACTTTACGCGCTTATGGTTGGTACACCCGCGACATTGGAATAGAAAGCTACGATTTGTATAAGTAGATGGCCGAGCTCGCCGAGAGTTTTCATGGAATCTAAGAACGCTCTATCTCAGACTTCGCCGGTTTTTTATTCGAGCAATTTCCTTCCGCGATTCCTAACACAGTGGTCGACTCTCTAGTCGGTGGAAAACAAATAACAAGCTACTCTGGCGCCAAATCGAATAGATGGCATTTTTTCCCCGGGAGAATTTGATCAGCGACGCCCGTAGAGACAGCGTTCGAACCGTTTCGATTAGAGTGATAACGAGAGATCGCTCGGGCTGGCCGATTGTTGTTGTTGCGTTTACCAAAGATAGAAATTGGTCGATGTTGAACGATGCAACAGAGAATGAGTTCGGTGGAAGTCGGGGATGGGGAACGGCGTAGCCAAGAAGAACGAATGGGGATGACGAAGTTGAAAAGGGCGGAGAAAGGGGGCGGGCAATGGTGAGATGCCATCGGTGTCTCGCTCTTCTGTTTCTGTTTCGTGGAAGGAGCAGCGGCTATCAAATATTTGCAGCGTCTCTAACCCACAATGCCTCGCTCGATAAAGCCGAAAGTTTGTTTACGGTTGCCGGTTATTCCTTCGTCGCGTTCTCCTTCAAAGTCACCAACCTCCCCGGCCTCCGACGACGCCGGATTCCTTCTGCCGTGGCACTTTAACTTACAACCTACCGGAGAAATCTCTTCTTACCCTCCGTCGAATTTACGGCAGTTGAATGTGCTCGATCGGCGGAAAATACTGGCGTCGACCTTTTTTTATACCGATCGAAGATAGAAAATTGACGTAACAATTTCGAACGACCGAACGGACGCGCGAATGGAAGAAAATTGGCAGTCGCGAGAACCATCCCCAAGAACTTTACTATTTTTCGCTGGCCAGTTAAATTCCTCGTCGTCGACTCGAATTCCTTTCATTTTTTCGCCGAATGATCGAACGGAGTCCGCTGTAACCGGGTTGCATAAAACTTACGCGGAAACATACGTTTTATGCATCGCGGCCGGGAAATAACGCGAGCGCAAGTCATGAAAAACAAGCTCCGGCGAACTTTTTCATTGCGACCCCGTGCCTGCTGATCGAGGAGCTGCGGATAGACGCGAAATTGTCCTCGTCAAATTTTAATGCTACCATTCCTTCGACTTGGAAACTTACCACGATGTGACGATGGCGCGGCCCGTAGAACAATATCAAGTTTTTAAAATCTTCGACGGTGAAAGAAAGTCCGTGCGAACAACTTTATTGCTTTTATTTGAGAGGCAAAGAATGATAATTATTACAATCGTTAGAATGTGTTTTCGTCAGCGGTGGGTACGGTCGAACGCATTTTTATTGTCTGACATTCTCTTCTTAAGTGTTTGGTGGAGAACTTTCATTACAACTTGAATTGTTTCAGAACTTTCGAATACTTGAATTTTATCTACTTATTTATCTAAATAATTCATATATCAAGATTCATTATGTTACCCTTATGAATACATTGATAATAAACGTTCTAAGACATCTGTTCCATGATAATACCTTTTAACCCTGTATCTGAATCAGGATCAAATATTCGTTAAAAAGATATCACGTTATCTTTCAAGGATCAAAAAGAATTCTTGTTACCAGAAGTACATAAAAATGGGACTAGAATTTAATATTGCTTAAAGGATACAAAATTAAATACAGGGTTAAAAATGTTCTAAAGAATCACATTTCATAGTTACATACATTTAGTCTTTATTAATTAAGGCAAATGTTTAAACGAGGCAAACAAGTTCGTACAGAATTTCAGTTAAAAACGCAACGGCTATTTATGTTGCACTCTGAATAGAAATGATGATGTATCGTAAACGCGTAGGTGTCCACTCGGTCTGATCAAAATGTCAGGACCAATGATAGGAGTTAGTCAGCGTGGGTCGAACGAGCAAAAGAAAGGATCACGGCTGTTTCTTCAGTGATTTGCAATTGCTTTATCGCAGTTTCGGAACGGTATTCCGCGTTGGACACGGAGCGAAGAGGGGGTGGGAAATGGGTGAGGGAGGGCAGTATGGGGGTTCGGTGGAATGATTCAATGTGGCCTAGATGCTTGCTGGCGATCGTCCAAATCACTTCTGGCCCCGGTAGTCGTCTACCCAAGTTCGGCCCGCGGACTTCTAAGGGCTATTTGTACTTAAGCGGGCCAGACGACGCGCGAGACGACCGGGAAAACATTTCGTTGGGAGTGCTCTCTCGCTTGAAACAATAAACGCTCCGTCCAATCGAGCGTGGAAGATAACGAGCAAGAGAAACGGCTGGGAGAAGAAAACCGTCGGAAAGAGTTGTTTGTTAGATTCCCGACGATCTCGTTGAATTGCGAGACTGGCGAAGTTTCCCCAGCGCCTTTGCTTCCGCGTCGAAAGATTTCCTAATAGATCTTAATAATGCACGTCCGGGACCGGCTTCCCCGCGTCCCCTTTCGACAAAGGAATATTAAGTTTTCAAGAACTACGGAAACTTTGGTATTTCCGCTTATGAGTACTTAATTGAATTGTATTTACCGACAACGCGAAACCAACATCGAACCGGCATTAGCGAACGTTTTCTTTTCGGATCTCAGCAATCGCTTAATGCACCTCGGCGCATTTGTCCTCACGTACGGATTGCGTCTAACACTCTTCACATCGTTCTTATCCTAGATTTGTATTTAAAGCATCGATGGCGAGCTGTTCTCACGATTTCTTGGCAGCCATAGCTGGATCTATTCAAATTTTTAGGTGACAATTTTTTTCAAATTGTTAAACCCACTTCTTTTTGATAATATAAACTGACTGCTAAGAAATTGAATTTAGCTGTTACGTTGAGTGGTGTATACCCAAATTTTCAGAGGACTATGGCTGATATTTTTCGAAGACATAGATCTGTGAGCTGACAGGGACTGGTCGAAGTTTCCGCGGAAGATCCAGGGCTCCTGTAAATTTATGAATCGAGGAAATAAAAGTTCGGAGCCCTCTTTATGGCATATAAATATCATCGGTTTATACGCTCTACATAAATCAAAGGCTATGTATAAGGTTTACGATTGATCTTCGGTAGATCGCGCCGGGGTGGCCATTAAATTACAGGGTAGTAAAGTCGTCGACAGTTACAATAAAACCGGCATTACGTGTTGCATTGACGTTTATTAAAGTTCGGCTGGGATTCGTCAGCAAGTTTCCCCGGCCGCGGAGAACGGTTCGGTTAGGCGGTGGTCCAAAGGAAAGGGAAAAATACGCTTTGAGGAGTGGGGTGAAGAAAAACGCGAAATTGCGAAATGCCGAAGTGCCAAGCCGGATGACAAACGATTTAGGCGGAAACGCGGAATACGCTTTCCGGTTTTAGGATCACCGGCAGCTTGCATTTAGCACGCTTCGACTAACTTGGCTTCCACCTCATCAATCTTAGGCCACTTGGGTAGCACTGGCAATTACAATATCGGCTTGCTCGACGAGAGTTTGAGGTTGCGGCCGAAAGGGGTGGTTCTTGGCACGCTAACCCGAGCCAAAGCTTCTGGCTCAGCTCGGCGGTGCCCCACCTGCCTAGGGAACATGTCCCACCTGTTGCGAGCGATCAGTCACTTGAGCCGTGGATTTGTTTAAATCTTGATAACGTGGACCTCGTATCAGGTTAATTTCAATTCTCTCGGGAGACGGGATGGAATATCGCGGGCCTTTTCAACGGATTAACAGGTACTTCGGTTCGATTCAATGAATTACATCCAACTGCTCAATAATTGAAGGAGAATGGCGCTGATGGGATACCGATAGCTCCTCTAACTGCCCTGCTTTACATTTTCAAGGCGAATCGAACCTATTTCGTAATCCAACCTCCGCAGATATAGAACGATACTCTAATCGGGCAAGTTCAGCGTTGTACCTGACACGTAATCAACTTTTCACATACTTTCAGGTGAGAATATACATTGTGTTACCGTTGTGTGGCACATATACTACCCGTTTGATACATTCGCTGCCACACTTCATCAAAGTGACACGAACTAATTGTAAGAACAAGTTATTTAAAAATACAAGAATACAATCGACTGGCGTAGGAGTCAAAGTGTTAATAAAACTTAATATTGCAAAGTTTGTGAAAGAAATGTAAGAGTTGGAAGCTAAGCAGATAGATATATATGCAAACAAACAATGTAATTTATGATACAGTAGGAAATAATTTGACTGCTTCTCCAACGTGGTATTTAATATTTTAAAATGTGTCAATAAATGTATAAACATGTTTAAAAATGTATAAACAAATAATGAAGCATTGGAAAGATAGTTCACAGATTTAATTTTTACCTACAAAGTCAGTAAAGGTAATTAATCACTGAAATAATCAGCTAAAGTAATAAATCACGTTATTAAATTTTCTACAAATGTAGGAATATTTGGCGACGTTTGAATTAAAATATCCAGAGATAAACGATGTGGAAACTTTTTCTATCAATGATAAGGGTCTGAACAAACGCAGCAGGGTACGAAAGAGAAATAAAATTAATCTGGAGTTTGTGCTCTAAGATTTACAAATCTTTGTCGACACAAAAAACCGAATGGCTTAAAGGGTTAATTGTACGAAGCAAGATCTCGTCTCGTTCGTGTTTTACAGGAACGCTTATCCAGAGCTTCGAGGCAGAAGATGACCGTTGGAATTTATGGGGCCGTTAAAGCATCCCCTTTGGTCTCGTAAGCTTCTGCCCTACCACTTTCTTTTTTATGACTCCTACGTTAACACGTTTACCACTACATAGATCGTTTTATCACATCATGTGAAACTATTTGCGAAATTCCGCGAATCTCTGTACACTCCAGTTACCGGAATTGAATTGCAAGCTTCGGAGTACAAAATATTTGCCCTCATTATTATTCGTTCGAAATAAATACCGACCTATTTTCTCATTTAAATTTACAGTATGTACCCAAACTGCCATGTTACATGGAAATTGGTATTTTAAAAAATGATTTTATGGAACTCTGAACAAAAAAAATTCATTTAATCAATTCAATTAAATAACCAAATTAATTCGAATTGCAATATTGAAAATTTAGAGTTTCTTCTTACTTTTTGATAATAAGTACTGCATTATAAAATTGTGTGCAAGATTCATTCATGTCAGTGTTACTGAAGTTGAAAACAGTAATTTATGCTAGTCTTATGAATTGAATTAGAAAGTTAAGAAGACGAAGAAATTACTAAATAATTTCGACAAGATATGAAATACATCTTAACATTATAATTATATTTTTGAATTAATACTAATTTTTAAGAATTTAGATGGTCTCATTACATCGCACATGGTTCTACATATATGTATTACTCCAAATAAAGGAATCATGTGTAACATTGTGCTCTATCATTTTAAATAACATACAACATAAACGCAAACATTTTTCAAGTCAATAAGTCGTAAAATAATTTCTAGGGAAACTATTTTCACGTCTCGTCGTATCAATTAATTGGCGATTCAGTGCACCGCGTGTTTCAGAAACTCTGGTATTGTTTGCGAAGTATCCTGGAAGGTATCCTAAAATTAATAAGGCTTCTGAAAATTCAGAAGTGAGCATGGTGAACTATGCATAAGTTCTTCCATTCTTGACATGCGCCGCGTAGTTTGCACTGATAACAATCCGCCGGAGTTTAGTCCGGACAACAGTTCCGTGTCCGGTTTATGCTCCGGGTACCAATTAGTTGCGGGCATCACGAATGACTTCCTTCTAATTAACAAAGTTTTGTTTATCGATGACAACGAGAAAAGGAATAGGCGTGGATATTGCGAATGATTAGGCTTTCCGAACCAATAACATTGGTCGTAATTGGTCGCTCCAAAGCTGAGTTGCTTCAAAGCTTTAATTAGCCAATCCTCGATAACTATTTCGAAACTGGTGGATATCTACATTTCACCTAAAACAACATTAGAAAATTAGAAATCATTCGAAACTACTAATAATTTTTAAATATTCTCAATAATAGAAATCAATAAAATCATTATACAATTCGGACACCATTTTGATGTTAATTTGATGTTAGTCAAAATGGTCAAAACACAATATGGTTAGAATATGTTTTAACGTAGAATATAAAAGACAACAGGACAAAATATTTACTTTCATGGAAAAAATAATCCTTGAGAGCACCGAAACAAATATTTTCGATGATCACTACGTGCTCTTTCTAAAAGTAAATAAATGTTCATATGTTGATGTCACATTTTAGAGACTGCATTAGCATTCCATTAACAGCAATTACGCCGCCATAATCCTTTATTTTCTATGAAAGCTTATTTAGCATTTGTTAATTCACGAGGTTTGCGCACATTTACCAGTTACTCCACGAAGCAGCGACATGAAACTACGCATCTAATAAAACCAAGCGTACCGGATGTAATTGAATCTTGTACAGTATGATGCGTTATAATTGAAATTAGTCGTACGTAGTACCGAAAGTTTTACCTCCAAGCCGTACAGGCTGCCTGATCACATTTATTTAACGAAATTCCTCGAGTTCTGAAATATTCCATCCGACCGGTGCTCGATAACGGAGTTATTTAATCGATCATGTATCGCATTACTAATTGAAATGTTACTAATTGCCATAAAACGGGGACCGTGTACGATGCACGAAGTTTAATCGAATCTCGTGCGAATTTTCATCAGCTCCCCCCCACCCGCGGGGTCTAGAAAACGTTCTGATCAGTCTGTCGGTGAGTCGGGATAATTAAGTTTGACGAGAAGTCTACTTTCAAGGAAGCCAGACCCAATATGGGGCGTGTCTTTAATGGCGGCTGTTGTTAGCTGTAACCCCCGTAATCAACCGTGATGTCGAACTCCGACAGGTTTGACAAAACCTGTTCTTCTAAGGGATAACGTGATTAAAAAGTTTACCGTTCGTTCACGGCGTTACGTTGTCTCTATCGTACCTGACGAGAACCGATGGATTATCGATAGCGATAATGTACCATGGCGGAAGAGGTAAGCAACAACCTTTCAAGCTCCAACATAATTCATAATCGACCTATATTTTCGGATGAATGATCGCTATTTTATAAAATCACGGTGCTGCTGCGAATTGATTTGAATGCAACAGCGCAATATGCAGTAATTTCATGAAACACATCCTAAGAACGCTTGCACAAAGATGTAATAAAATCGAATTCAAGCTGAAGATTGCAATACATGTGATAATTAGACAGCGGATCTTAATGCGTTTATGACCAAAATGAGTATGAGACTCACGAAGCAGTGAAAACATTAGAAGAATTGAAAAATACTATTATATTATTTGCAACTTATTTTACCTATTAAGAAATCAAACATATCTTCTCCTTTACTCCAGTTTGTAGTGTATATACATTAAAAATGTGTTTATTAGTTGGTGCAAATAGAACACATTATTAAATTTTTTCACCACACCTTGAGCAACAAAAGTATCATGAAGTTAAAACGTTGTAATTCATAATACAATATGATTATTCTGTAACACTGTAACATGATTATGTCATATTATTATTCATGTTGATTATTCTATGATTGTTCATAGTACAAGAATTTACTAGTAAAACTCCAAAATGTATTTTAAAATGAAAGTAAATACATTTTAAAGAAAACTACTAACAAATCTAGAGTACACCAATCGTATTTATGAACTTCCTCAATTTTGTTAGTGCATTTTCAAAGGTGAAACAAATCCAGCAGATCGTATCTCAGGCAATGAGACGGTGTCAACAAGGGAAATTGTTCGGGCGTAGTAAACGGACGCGTCAAAATGTAAACTGCTTAGGCAGACGTCGGAAAATTATTCTGTCTCTGCGGAAGGATGAAAATTTAAAGGTTTCCAGAATTTCTCGGGAACTTCAAACAACATCATAAGATGTACGCTGCTCCTATACCACTCACAATGTAGTTCGTAACGTCGTTTTTTTATGACGTCGTATTTCTTGTGCTTGTGACACACTGACGCGCACTTTTACTATTAAGACGCTGGCCTCGTATTGTGTAACACAAAAACACATCGTCGGGACCAAGAAATAGGGAGAAATGAAAGAAAGAAAGGACAAAATACGATATCGCCCGCTTCCTTCATACAGCAATAAAACAATAGCACGTTCGGAAGGACAAATAAATTTATAGGCAATCTCGTCAATGTCCATTAATGGATCTCCGTGGATCCTTTCTGGAATCCGAGGCACGGCGGTGTACACAGTGATGTGACACGGATCGACAAAGGGGACCAAAACGAATTGGTAGCCGGGCACGTAGAATAAAGTCGTAAAACTCGACTTACGCCAAGTCGTAACGCAAAATCTTTCGTCCATTTTTTTCCCTCTCATAATTGGAGCTGTTTCGTCGGAGATAAAAAAATTAAGCTTGTAATAAGGAAAGCCGGAAAGCCAGCTTAAGCATTCCTGTGACCTCTAGCTGCTCCTCCGGTTTAATGCCGTCATTTTTATTGAAAATATTCAAGCTGTCTGATTAACTAATAAAAAAGGTGCACCATGTAGAGGCCCTTGTAACAGCGAACGATAAATAGCAGGCGAAGTTCTGCGACAAGAAATTCTAGGTTCATCTTAACGGCACAATAAAACTCTTGCGGCTTAATTTCAGGCTTTACACGACGCGACCAGATGACGCCCAAAGTATTTTGTTTTATTCACACCGAGCCGAAGAAAAAGTTCCTTGTTCCGATACGGTCGCGAAACTCCGCGAGTTTAGGTAGTTCCGAAAGTGTTTGCACTATGTTTTTAAATTGCAGGAGTTTATTAAAAAAGGAAACACGCACAAGTATTTTTAATAAACAGGCGAATGTGCCACAGTTTTGCAAGAAGATTTCTGAAAAAATTCTGCATTTCTTTTAGTACTCCAGAAATAAGTACTCTGATAAACAAGAAGGGTAGCAACACATTCACTTTTGTAATTTTCCGAGCACTTAGTATTATACAATATATTTCAAATTATTGCAAAGCTGTGTGCAAAATCACGGATCTGTGAATTGAAACGCAGCTTCATATAAATAATGTTTAATTTAACACATTGTACGTCAAAATATAAATTAAGTATTATCAACTGAAATTCAAATAATGATTCTGTTAATGAATGTTTTAATTGTTATTTGATACATCACGTTGATCAGTATTGTCATTTCATAAAGACGAAACGTTGATATGTTTTTCCAATTACAATTCATACTGGGAAATGTCAATTAATTATGAAAATTAGTTATTTCTGCGTAACATTAAACGAAGATTAAAATTGATGCAATAAATATCTCATGTATTAGTAATTATATCTCTTGTATATATAAAGTACTTGTATCTTGACTTTTATGAAATAGTAAATTCGAATAAGTATGTTAATTACATTAAAAAATATAAAAATGTGAATGTGAATATACATTAAACTTCCTATTGCATAATAATGTGTTAAAAAGAAATATTATCTTGAGCTATTGAAGTCTTAAAATAATTACTAGTAAGATAATACTACTGATGCAGATTAGAAAATAAATCGCAAGGGTCGATCATCGAAACGGTGTCAAATACAGCGTACATACGTTTTGCATCGGGAAATCGTATTCCTATGAAGAATAAGAAGTGACATAATATAGTTCGAGCAGTTCATCGAGCATGTATGTCGACGGTATTGAAAAAAAGAAACAATTTGTTTCATTGTAATCCGTTTCCCATGGCCGGTGATAAAATAAATCTATAAGTTGTTTTGCTTTCGTAGTCGTTGGCGCTCGCTCGTAGCAGAGCCAGTCCCTGTATTCGCCTTTTTCTACGGGCAGACCTTGGTTATTGGTAGGTTGCCGGTATCTCGGCAGAAGCTACGCCATCGTTGCTCCACTGTGGTGATATACAGCATAAAACCGCGAGAGAAATACTATCTTCATTGTCTAAATGGCTGCCGATAAAGCAACCCGAGTTTACTGCGGACGAGATTGTATTTATCATCTCGCAATGTCAGCCAGCAACGCACACATTATATACCTTACGGGCCAAGCTATCTAAGATACGTTCGTCTATCTTCGAAGAAAAATGGATTATGCCTTTTTGGACCGCTGAAACAAAAGAAAGAATAGGACTCCCGAACTCCTCCGATGATATATCCGAAAGAAAAACATGGCTCCCTCGCGATCATAGCGGCAATAATAATAGAGGAGATACAATTTCCAATGGAGAAGATAATGGATGGACAGTTGCGGTGTTGTGATAAATTACTTTTAATATATTTATTCGACGTAATGAACGCTTATCAAATATTTTGAAGTGGCAGTACAGGACATTCCATTAGTTATATATCTGCTAAATTTATATGAAATTTATATGGTCAGCCAATTAACTTTATGTAAAACAATAATTATATTTCAGTACTTGATTACACGTAAAAATAGTATACCTTTTCCTTGGGAAATAACGGGTACAAACAAATCAATTTCTTAGGACCAACACAGTAACTAGACATCCAAATTCGGTGTAATAATCGAACAAACAATCAAAGATCCTGACGAATATGTCTTTTGGATTAAACTAGGGCTATTTTAACCAATCATGAAAAATGTAGTGCGAGCAACTGAAAGTATTTTAGTAAATTTTAACTGAATTGTTAAGAAGATCCCAGTACAGTACTTCCTAGACTGAGGAAACAGTATATCACTTAAGGGTTAAAAATGTAGCCTACAGTGCACACACAATGTAGCCTCACTGTGCTGCATTTTTATATAACGCTGTTTCGAAAAAGCCGAGCGTACAAATACTTTTCGAGCTGGCGTATTTTCGGGTAGGTAACTTGTAACGTTTCCAAATGGAACAGATAGGCGTTACGTGGACGTTTCGGCCGCAAAAGAGAATACGTGCGAGTTTAATACAAAATTTAGCAGGCTACCCTGGCCTGTGCGGCTTTATTTTCTTCTCTGCGGGAGAAAAGGTTGTGGTCACGTGCCGAGGAAAATGCCGGGCACGACCATCCACCGGCGACCAAAGAAGGATTCTATGCTTGAGCGAGCACACGCACGGCCAAACCTTTCATTCCACGTACGAGGAATAGATCTGCAAGCTCTATTAAATCGTGATTTGCAGGGGTAACTCGATTCGTACCGGAGAGTTCAAACCCCGGGATAAGATTTTCTTCCGCAAGAGGTACTCCGTTCTATTTATGGCCATACATTTTGAACGTAACACCCGTTCCTGTAGTAACACCATTGAAATTTATAGATTATAAGACTTCCACTAGATTACTGACTTTGCACACTAGAATTTCTAGGAGAAATGTGAAACGAAACAGTTCGAAGAAATATATTGTTTGCAGGCTAGGCAAAGTATTAACGAAAGAAAATAACTTTTGTTCGGCTCTTAAAAAGTCGAGAAATAATATACTATAATTTTGTAAAGTTAACTGCATACAAGATATTGGATCACATAGTTTATTTGCAACAAGTAATACCCACTCATTTCTCATTATGAAGCATAAAAAGGACAGAAATTTCTAGTTCATTTTATTCTTTTTGTTGTTCCTAACTAGTTTTTTTTACATCAATCCACAATTTCTATCGTTCCCAACCATTTTCTTCATCAATCTACAATATTTGTAATTTTTCCGCAAAACGTTCTTTAAATTTTTTGATTAGAATTCTGGAGATCCTAGTGTACAATGAAATGTCTCAACAATAACATCCTTTAAATCTTGTTTCTTAGCACAATGGTACATTATTAATGACAGTTTTACATGCTGATAAGGCTATCACAGGCTAGCTAACAAGTCTTTATTCTTCACTTCTTAGTTCATGCAATAAATTGCCTCAGTTTCATAAAATTATCTTCATTTTACCCAACATATTAAGCAAGATAAATGAATTAAAAATTTTACCTACATTATAGAGCACTCTGAGCTCCCGAAGTCTGCATTGAACACAATAAACTCATAAATAACTTTCAAATATCGAATTAGACAGAAGTTGTCTGTTCACACGGTTGGCTGGAGCAGGGGGTTCCCGGATAATAAAACCGAGGAGATCATCCAGCAAAAGTCCGCGAGCATAATGTGGTCTTTTCATCATTCTTTTAACGTATTCTGCAGCCGTCGCGACGTGCAGGCCACGAGGGGGTGGTACTGTCACCAAGGGTTTGGAAAAACTCTGAGGACACGAGGCAGGAGCAATACTATCGTGACTGCCACACGATGTTCCTATGGTAGACCCTCTCTCGGACACACATATGCGACCATACACCCACCCACCAAACCACCGTGATCACACGTACACGGGACCTCCTGGGCACATATACACACACAGGCAACATTTATGTACACGTTTCCTTGGAGGTCTATCTCTGCTCGTGTTTACTCTTACTACGGTCTGTTCTCATCTTCAACCGTCTGCAGGGCTCTCTATCCTTCATATCTGTCGTTCTTCCTCCCTCCCTCTCTCTCTCTCTTTCTCCTGCCTCCTCCTCATCCTCCTCTGATGGAGAATTCGACCCAGACCAAAGGACGGAGTCACGTCTCTAGACCGGAGTTGTTCTAATTAAATTACTTAAGCGTACGTGTATCCAGGGATGGTTTCGGGCTGATGCTGCTACACACAACTGCATGCCATGAACGTACTGAAGGACGTTTTGGTGTCGGGGAATGTTTCATTCGGACTTCACAAGTCAATGCACCTTCAAGGTCCGCCCTGTCTCTATTCTACTCCACCTTCGATTCTACTGCAAAAGTAGATTTTGCATTCAGAGAGGAACAGTGTTCCCGTTTTCGTGCTTCTACGGAGAAAAACCAGTGTTCAGCAATAATAGAGAACCGCTGAGTTCACACTCTTCAAAGAGTGGTAAGTGAACGGTGGTCAGGATTATGTATAACTTTAATAAAGTGCAGGTTACGAAAGGTGCTTGGACCAATCCCGATGACGCATTTCAGCAATCAGTGTGTTGCTGAAAAATTCCAATTCGGAGTTATTGTTGAAGTACTCTGGATTTACAAAAGTACAGTATTAACATCACGTCAGCTTAGGCCTCGAAATATTCGCGAAGGCCGCGGGACTTGTGGGTTTCCGTTCCACCGCAGCGAATTAAGATATCGCATTTAATCTCCCGTGAGAAGTAGCTGTCGGATGGCTACTTTCTGTACCAGTTGCCCGACATGCTCCCCGTAGAAGCAGAATTTCCATAAGCTCGGCGCGGAAACAATATTCGCCGTCAGGACAGTTTCCAATCTCCCGAAAAATGTTCTCCAGGTGAGTGATGGGTTTTTTATTATCCGAATACGCGCGGGTCCTTGCCCTGTTTACGATTTAATGAAAATTCAATGTCCTTCCTTGTTGCATCTGCCGACGTAGTTTCATAAGCTTCCGTCGCGCGCAGGGTGCACGGATTTTTGCGCTGAGGAAGAAAAAAAAAGGAATAACTTAATATCCGCCATCCTGAAACTCGTTTAGTAACGAAGAGTGTCCCCGGCAGTCTTATTATAGTTGGTGTCTTCTTCTCCTTCGCCCACAGAGCCCCGGCGACATCATGACGACAGGTGGAGGGTTAGAGAGCCGGGATTCCTTAGCTACCCTTCTCCTTTTCCATGACATCATCAAAGGATCTGTCAACCTCCATTACTGGGAAAGCGAGTGAACAGCGAAACCATGAAACGGCACTACCATATTACATGAAAGCCATTGTTCACTGGCGACAGTTGCACCATCGGCAACATAGTACTAGAGCAAGTATTCGATCCCGTAGAGACGGGAGACCTTCAGCTTGACCGATAGCCGCGTTCGATTAATAGTGGAATAATAATTCACTTCGAAAAATGATAAAACAGAGATTTTATACGGTTATGAGAAAAATGAGTACGAAGAAACACAACACAGCAGATTAGAAGAGAGAGAGAGACTCTTTAAATTTCTTAATTAGAATTGTAGAGATCCAAGTCTCTGCAATGAAATGTCTCAACAATATTATCGTTCAAATCTTGTTTCATAACACACTGAATTATTAATGGCACATTACTAATGACAATAAAGACATTATATTATTACATATATGTATAAATACATATATTAGTATTATCAATTTTTAAATGTGTGAAATATTATTGCACTCGCCAAGATAAACGCGATAAAAACTTCAACCTATGCTTAATTAATTAGTAATCGATGCCATGTAGTCCGATTATTAAAGTGGGCTCAAGTTTGTGCACATATTGAGCTTGCGCACCTAATTAGAATCACACTGCGCCTGTATAAATGCGTAAGACCGTAATCGGTATAGTAGATGATTTTTCCGGAGAAAAATAGTGGCTAACTTTCTGACTGAGAAATTGGCCCTCGCAACCTTGTATTGTTTCGCGAGGTAAAGTGAGCGGCGGCTGTCGCCAGAGTGTACCATGGTGTACCTCTGCCGCGAACGTACAGCCAATTACCGGTGCCTGGGCATGAAATAACTGCATTATCTCTGTGGAAGCGGCTGCTACCACACTCTACGATCCACTCCTGGCAAAGTACACCGACCAACCGACCGACCGACCAGTCGGGGGTCTGCCTTCTGTCTCGTCTCGTCGTCCATTCCGCCTCGAACTCGGCGTTCCCTTCGATTTCTCACTCCGTCCCTCCGAATTGCGCTGAAATTATGTTGCCTGAAATTTCGATGAAACGGGATTCGGTTCGAGTCGGCATTAGATTGAATTTGTCGAGTTATAGTCCTCGAGGACGGAAAAAAGTTTTCGGACGGAAGAACGGTTGGCTCAGGGATTCGAGACGACCTACGCTTGCTGCACAGTCTGCCGACTTGTACACGTTTCTCCCCGAGAACCTCTTCCTCTACGTCTTCTCTCTTCTACCCCCCACCCCTCTCTCATTCTAGGACCTTCTCCTTCTGTCCTCCTGTCCCTATCCGACTCTTTGCCCTGTAGCTACCTTCGAACCGGATAGAGATTCTCTCCCGGAGGGATTTCCTGACGTACTACCTAGGAAACTCGTCTCCAGCGCGACAGTTTTCCGAAATTACGGTCAACCGTGTTCATATGAAATGATACCGAACACGAAATAAAGTCATTTAAATTCTTACTTCGTGGGCTGTTCCTCGACATGTTGATTCTGTTTTATAACTCCCGCTCGTGTCAATTTTATTCGTTTAAAAAGTCTGACCGATTCATAACAATAACTGTAAGTAAACATAACTTTTATAGTAACAATAGTTGATCAGGAGAATTTGGATTTTATTCATTTACGTGAAAAATGAGTAGGTCCAATTTTTATTTTATTTTTATTTATATAAAAAGGATTTATTATAAATTAGTTTGATTAGTGTGTAGAAGTTATTGTCACATATACATCAATTTATTTATTTATTTATATAAAATACAGTCATTCCAGATTCTTAAAAGTGATATATTATGAACATTTAAGTCGTACTAAATTGAGGTATGGCTGATGGATATTGCTACCAGAAATATTGCTATAGCGTTAGGTCCGAATTTTCCGGGCAAATAGATAGCAGAACGAGGAATAGAGAAAGGATACAGATGAACACACGGAATAAGTTTATCGCTAGCATATGCGCGAGATTCGACGGTAAAAACGACAGGCAAAAAGTATTAAGCTCCGCTCACATTATCTGATTGCGATAGCTGTCAGCGTCGAATGAATTTCGCCAATATTTTACTCACGGTGGATTTCATACACGCTATCTCACCGAATCGGATAACAAACGAACTATCATGGTAAAAGGCGCGTTTAACGTTATTATCGGGCAAAAACTAAAGGATCGATGGAGGGACAAAGAGGAGCAGATAAGGCGGAAGGAGGAGGACGAAACGCATTCCTCGTTCGTAAATGATGTCAAATAACTTTCGAGCGAAGGAAGGAACGGATGGCCGGTACGGAGCAGAGGAAAGTAAATAAAAGGCCATTCCGATTGGGCGATCAATTACATCGAGTCTGCATTATTCATGGGGAGTTGGAGCAGGCCGCAGAAAGCTCTACTTCCTCTGGCCCCTCATCCTTGAATCAAACTAACAGGGACAGAGAGACCGGCCACGGGGGGTGAGAAAGCGCGAGAGAGAAAATGTATATTTGCATTGGCAATCACTGCGAAATCATGGATATCGCTCCTGGATTCCTGGGCATCGAAAAGACGCAGGCTTTATTCCGAATAATTTGAAAAATTAACAGACCAACTACAGACCCGTTCATGAGACTGAAAGAAATTCGCCCAGGTCGTCGCCTAATAGATATAAACGAGCAAACATCGAATCACAAACCTTTAATCCGTTTAATCCATTATTAGATAAGTCACAGAAGTTTCTCTCGCAACGTTTTAATATGAGCATGTACAAACTTTAATAGAATTGGCAGGGAGTAGTGTAGTTAACAAATTTTTTTAATTCCAAATGACGGGTTCTAAATTTTATAATTCACTATTAATAAGATTCCAAAGATTCGTGAAGAAGTATTCGATACAATGTCTTTGGATATATGTATAATATTACAATAGAAATTGTTTCAAAAATTTGAAGATCTAAAGATGTAATGAAAACTGCTTACTTCTGGTGCTTCGTATACTTGACTTACATAAATGTGGAAAAAATTGCATGATTAACAATTGCCATGTTCCTCGTAAGATAAATCTCTAATGCTTTCTCGATCAGGGAATGATAGCGGTACCTGGTACAGTCGATTAAATATTGTTTTCCTTTTAATGGACATTCCAACGTTCAACACAAGCTCAATGATCCAATTTTATGCTCGGGAATTCAAGTTGATTGCAAACCGAACATAGCAAACAGTTATTCATTGAATCATTGAACATGGTTTAATCGCAGTTATTCTCTCGCTCGACCCAAAAAGGTTCTACTGGATAAAAAATTGTTAGAAGCTATCGGCTATTTCTGTGTATGTCATCCAACATTGTAATGAGGAATAAATATTTAATGTTTAAAGCATTGGAAAGCAGCGTTAGCAATCGTTCTATATGGACTATGGAAAATTGGTTTCGCGACTATACACGGAAGAGTCGCAATCGGATACGGTGCCCCTGAAAGTTAGAGATGTATAATTTGATATTCGAGAGCACGAGTGAGGTACTGTAAAACAGCGAAAATTAAATTCTTTTATAGAAGCCCGACATGTAATACACAGTTACGGGCGTCTCCAATATTATTCATCCCAGTTATTGAGCTTCTCCTTTCTCAGTTCCGTAGTTTCCCGGATATTGTTCGACGTCAATATTGGAATTCCATGCTATATCTTCGCACCACCGTTTCGCTTTATATAACATTCGCGAATAAGGAAATTATCACGTTCGCCGTGTCACCGTGTCGGCGGACAGCAGCGCGGCGTCGGAGGGCTAATAAACTTCAATAGAAAATTAGTTTGCAATTAGTTTCTAATTAGTTGAGGAAAAAAAAAGATGGTGGCGTGGCCGCCTCTCGCCACGCCGCGCGATAAATATAATAATGTTGAGTTTCTGGGAAAGAGCCGTCGCTTTTAACCGACTTAGAGGGAAGTTATGCCTCAGAAGCAAGATAATAATGACTTTCGAACGTAGCCGACGACCTTAATGGCGTTTCAAATCGGTTCATAAATGTAAAACGGGACGGTTAACGGCGCAGGATATGATTCCGCGTCGACGAAAATTATTGTACCGACAGAAGAGGCAATCTGAAATTGAAGTCGAAATAACGTAGAAATCTCCATGCGAGAGTCCGGGACGGGGGTGGACGACATCTTCATGCTTGGGTGCACCCACAGTACGCTCCGACGAATCGGTAGCATTCGACTGCCGCAAAAGCGAACCCAGTCCGAGTACGTCATCCGGTAATCAAAGTGGACTCGACCTCATCCTCCGACGTAACGGCTATATAAGTATATCAAAGCAGTGGTTTGGTCATCGTTTCAACCGCTCTTCGTTCCTTCCTCCTTCTTTTCCGGCTCTTTCACCGTTCCCCTACCCTCCCCTCTTTCCCTCTACCTCGTGTTATTACGTTTCTCCACATCTTTGAAGGTGCCGTTGAGCAGAAATTATGAGTCCTCATGCACTATGGGTTTGCTCGTCTACTTTCTGCTCGAATTAAGTATGGGGCAAGAGGACGGGGGCGGGGGCAGAGAACGGTCGAATGCAAATACAAAAGCGAGCTTGAACGTTCTCCTCCTCATCCTCCTCCCCCTTCTCCCATTCCCCTACTCGAGAACTACCTATTTGTTGCTACCAGCTAAGAGACCGACGAACCGGCGACGGCCTCGTTGTTTTCATAACCTCTTTATTTAGCGGAAATGTGTACTTTCCAACCGACGCAAAGGAAAACGAATATTTTATAATTTCAAATGAAAATTTCTCCCAACCCTTTCCTTCCATGCCTGTGGTGGAACGTGCTCGAGGGAACGCGTCGAGACGCACTTGCGGCGAATGATTGCGTTCTCTGCTTCAGAATGTGCTTATTATAGTAATTAAAAGCATTTTTAGAAATACTGCAATTTTATGCTATTTTATAAAGCCTAACTGACGGCATACGTTCAGCGAAACTGACCAGTGAAGACGTTTCCAATGTATTGAAACAATTAAAATAAGAAACACTTTTTGCTTATCTGCTGTTCTCTACAATGGATGCAGAACATTTTCATTTTTCAGAAAATTCGAAATCTCCATTTCCAGGAAATGGGAAATTCCGACTGAAAATACTGAGAAAACACCTTCGCCATTATGAATCCGCAAAAACTCGCACGTCCGAATCGAGTGGATTTGAATTCGAAAAGTGATCGAGCACAGCCAAGTATCTTAGAAATTCAAATTCAATATATTTTCCAGCAATAATTCCGGAATACATTTCGTTGTATTCGGAAACCCGCGTGCCCGCATATACAACGCGCGGCGCACAACACACTTGAAAACCCCTCTTCGGCGCGTGATGCCTTTGAAAAGCGACCCTTTTTAAGCGCTTCAAGTATGTTCCGCTCCGCGCGTTGCGCATGTTGAATGGGCTTCAAATGTTGTAGCACACGAGTTCCATCGTACGGTTAATCGCAATCGAAGACTTTAAACGCGGTAGTACACGTAGTTTCAAGCTTAACCCTACTGTATTCGAGTCTCGGAGGTTCTGTGAACGTTCTTTAGCCAATTTGATTGTATTCGGTATAAAAGAAACCAGGAACCGAAATAAACAGGTACGTTTCTGTAGAATTTTTGTTTGAATATATATGTTACATTCATGAAAATATATGTATAGATGCCCTAGAATATATTATTTCAGATATAGTTACCCCTAGAGCATTTTTATTACACAGTTTCTAAAATGTCTGTTTTATGAGGGCAATTTTATAACGTTTATTAAAAAGGTTTGTATGAAAGGGACATTAACAAACTTTGAATATATAAATTATCCACGTAAATATTACAAATAAATGACATCGAGAATGCCAATTTAATTGTAAGAACTCTTAAATATTATTCTGGTAATATTCGTTGAATAGTATTCAATATTTCCTGTGGGGGATGAAAACTTTTTTAATATTGAAGTATGAAATATCTGTTCTTGTTACAGGAAAATTAACATTTTTATGTTCTATAAGTTTATTGAAACTAAAACTTTTAGTTACAAGAACTCTTTTCTACGTTTTCATCCGTATTTGTAGTATGAGAGCGTTTTTTGAGAAAGTTTCACTCTCTGTCCATGCTTTAAATAGAATCTATTGAAGAGTTTTTTAATTTCTTCAATCTCTGCATAAAATTTAAAAACAGCTACTTTTTTCAACTCTCGGAACAATAATTCATGGCAGAGATTTTATTTCTTGCATATAAAATTCTTTAAATGTGCAGTATTGCGAACATTTAAAAGTTTTTGATGCGAATATAGCGACGTGGACATTTTTCAACATTTGTCTGGGATTATTTGCTGTTTCCGGTGCACAGGTCTGTTATACGCTTGAATTGTGTTTGTGAAATTTTGTTTGCCAGTCTGGAATTATATAGCATAAAATATGAATATGAATAATATGATAAAAATCAATTGCAATGAACCTTGCGACACAACTATGTAATACCGATGGTTGGAGGGTACATGGCTGTGTACGTAATAATGTATTAAGTTGTTGCATATGAAATGTCCGATTTTAGAATGCGACAATTAATGAAATTGTAAAGATGCTTTCATAAGAAATGATTTAATAAATATATTTATTAAAGCACATATTATAATAAGAACCGCGGAAAGTCTAAATAAATTAATTCTAGTCATTTTTATAAGGCAACCACGTGCCTGTTGCTTTTATAGTTCGGTACGTTTAGTGTTAATATCCTATGTTCAATTTTAATTTAGATGTATAATTTTATTTTTAAATCAAGTTTATTTCAACGTTAACCAACACGACTGTCGTGTATTCCTTTCATATATCTGGAAAAATAACTTTTATCTGATTCTTGGTTTAAATGTGGTAATTAATTAACTTACTAGTCGTTGATGGTAAAAAACAACCACAAAATCAAGATAACAATCTTGTAAATGAAAAACGCGAATGACCATAATACAATCAAGAAACTTTAAATTTGTAGAACGAATACATTGGGTACAAAATTGCGTTTGTTTAGTGTGATTGCTAAAAATCGGACATTTCATATGCAACATTATTAGATTTATGAAAAATTGAAAATTCGCCAGTATCTCGTGTATTAAAATTTACAGGAAGTAGAATAGGCTGGCCATGGTCAGACGCGTTAGCCGATATCCATTCGATAGCACAGGTACTTGATGAAATTATGATTGCTATGTTCTCAAAGGCAAAATCCTGAACAATTTTCAAAATTAAACTCTCGCAATTATTTTAGTTGCAAATCGTCGCAGCGCGCCCCTGCAACGCACCGCGGGCTGCATCGGGTGAAGGGTTAATTTCCGACCGCCACCAAGGAGACAGCTTTTGAGCGTCTCCGAAAATTCCAAAAATACGTGTACGTGTGTTTGTAAGATGAGCCGGCTCGCGTCGTAATCGCACGGGTATCCGCAACACTCAGAAAGGATCGGATTCGTAGCAATGCGCTTTGCGGCTACGACGCCAATGCGTCGAGGCGTGGCGAGGTTAGTTTAGTTGGAAACATGCCTGGGCGAGCATAGCAAACACGCGCAACTGACACTGGAGGGCCGGCCTCATGGCGGAGGCGTATACCAACATATATACATATATATATATATATATATATATATATATATATATTGTATATAACCCGTCTATATATACACGCATACATGCATATATGTAGGCATACAAATACATATAGATACAGATCCGTGTGTACGTGTCCATCTCCACAGACACATGGTCGAAGCCTGTGTATATACGGCTAGGTATACGTGTGTTCACGTATAGGAGCCGGAGGAACGGCGAAGAGGGGTCGAATAACTCGGTCGTCGGAGACGACGTGGACAAACAGACGTGCCGACGTCCACGGGGACATGGAAAACACGACGGCGTTGGCGTCGGCGTAGGCGGCGCCGTGAAACGAGAAATCCGCGTTTACCCTCCGGCCAGGTTTTCGATTGTCCGGTCTACAGCCTTCGGTCGTATCACGATGAAAATCGATCTGCAGGGACACGAGCTATCGGAGAGGCAGCGCAGACTTCCCGTCATGAAAATACGACAGGCTTTTCCTCATCCAGCGAACGCGATACATTCGATACCCTCGATCTCTCCCCGCATATGCGCTCGCCAGCCAGCGAGCACAGCTACCGAGCAGAGCCAGCGCGCGTATCCGAGGATACGCATAGCGGTATCGAATTGGAAACGATCGCCGGCGCATTCCTGAATGAAAGGAGAGACCCACGCTCACCCTGGAACGGCTTTGCTGCCCAGACACACTCGTTTGACAGGGAATGCAGGTTCCCGAGCACGAACGGATCAGCCTGATTTCACTCCCGCGATGATATGATTGCTATGCTGGATTTCGAGAGCCGGACCCCTGCCCCGGAAAATCGCTAGGATTGAATTAATCTTATTGTTAATTTATTTGTGCGATCGGCTTGGGAAATGCTCGTCTTTCGAGTATAGTTTGTCAATCACTGTCATTTCAAAATGTTCAGCGGATACGTTATCCTTTAGGGGTAACGTCTGTGCGCTGATTGCAACGAATATTCCAAAAGTTGTTACACCAAACCAGGCTCTTAACACTATAATATTAAATGTGGTTGCTATGTATTGGCTAATAAAAATAATACTGTCTAATTTATTTTGTAGGTTGTGGCTTGAGAAATGTCTGATGCGTAACAGTAATGTTACATAAACACATGTTTTTCTAAATGAAATTCCGTCGAGGAATTTTTTTATATATTATGGCAGAAATTGAAATTTTTCTGTATATTAGAGAATGGAATTTTTTGATCGCTTATGTTTTTCATTTACGAGATTGTAATAGGTATAGTACGATAATTTACCACCACATTGTTTTCAAACATCGCATACAATGCTATTTGTCAATATATCCATTTTTCTACTCATATACAAAGAATACACAACGAATAGATTGTGTGACACGCGTTTCCTGTGGCATTGTACAAATTAGAATAAAATATTGTTTAATATTCACAGCAAGTATACTAGCAACGTGTCTATCATTATCCTAGAAAGCAGAATAAGAGATTTCCTTAAAGTGAAAACAATGAATTCGTATATTATTAACAGTACGATACAAATCTCTCTCTCTCTCTCTCTCCCTGCATGAGATTTCGAGTATTTATGTTGCGAGCGTCACGTAATGTTAGCGAATTCCAGTTCATTTTCAAGAGCTAATCCCAATTTCCTCAAATTTCTCACAATCAGATCACGTTCTGAACAATAAGTTCGTGTTACGACGGATTCCATTCATTCTCCTCAGTCCTTTAACTCTATTCGTCGCTTTCCACGACGTCGTAAATAATTTACTCGCGCCAGGGTGTAGGATTACAGATTCCCGTCGATCGTAAACCGTTAGGCCCTTTTCACATGAACTTTCGCAAGCTGAGCTTATGCCAGTCGCCGTGGTTACCTGAGCGATTTCAGCGTCGCCGGTACTTTGTTTCCTATTTTCTGTTCGTTGTGTGTAATGCGCTATCTATCCGTGTGCCGACGTGTACGCGTTGCCAGAAAGACGAGGAACATACTTTAATCCAACAATCAAGTCTTTTAATTAATGAAAAATATTGTGCGAGATTATGAGCATAGCGGTGTAAATGAATATAACTCTGCTCATTTTAACAACATTGCTATTATATTTGCTGCAAATTTTGTATTGCACATTCTCTATTGGTGCACTCTATTCAATTTATAATGACACAACATAACGAAAAGAAATACCATATTTTATAGTTTTATTATGACCGAACAGAATAGAATTGCCTGACCATAACTCACTGTTTCTACTTATTATGTTACTGATATACGAGACGTATGTATACAATAGTTTTCCAGATCGATTATCATGGAACGCAGCTGCGTGTGAAAAATGAATATACTTGCACATAGTATATAACTAAATTACAATACATTATTTATTGATACAATCGTATTTGTACAAATAGAAGTGTCACGAAGAAAACTTTGATACTTTAATAGCTAATCAAAAAGGTCTTGACTAATAGAACATTCCTTGTACTTTTTCAGTGTTTAGTTTGCATGATTCCGAGCAACATTATAAATATGATGATTGAGCATTCGAAAAAAAGTTGAAGCAAACATACCTTTTGACAGATTCAATATTGAGCACTAAACATATCAAATTAGGCAAACTCGTGGTATTCTAATGTAACGATAAGGACACGATATTTATCCGAATTTCGATATTCACGTGGCCACATAAAAGGCATTAAATTTATATACCCGATGAGGTGACGTCGGTTAGCAGGAAAGCGTGGGGCACCGTCTGCGCGTGAGGTGTACCAAATCACGTGTGCTCATGTGAATTTCAATGATATTTCTCCCTTATGGCTTAACTCGGCTCACATGGGTCGGCTCGTGCCAACTCGCGTGAAAAGCTTTTTAACACTTTCGCTGCTACCGACGCATACGTTACGATCCGTCAATTGTTTCAATAATGCCGCTGACATAACTGTTGCATTTTTGCTTATACCAGGAATTCGATGCTGTTACGCTTGCGCGAGAATGAGAACACTGCATTGCTGCGATAACGTAAATGATCCCTATACAATTCCCATCGAATATCGATGATCGACATCCTTCATATTTTTACCTTCTCATATCTTACATTTCTAAAATGTAAAGCACACTTTTATGACTGAATTAAAATCAATGCCCCTTGAATTTTGTTTGTCGATTGCTTAATTTAAGTTAATTTGATGTATCGTGTTTTGCGCGAGGAACATCATTTTTTACTATAATAATTTCTTCAAGAAATGTTTAGTACATACTAGATATTCGAAAACTTTCTTTATGTAGGATTATTCTTATGATTACAGTAAGGGTTGCTCTCTAAATAGGGTAATCTCTGTACGTATTCTCTGTTTATTAAACAATTTCTAAATTGACCAAAATTTGGAATTCGTTAATTTTAACGCATATGAGAAATAGCTTGTGTGTATTTGTCATTACACGAGGTCATTAAGATGAAAGCATCTGATAATCAATTTCCTCGCGACAATCGTGATCAACTGCTTAATTCTTGGAGCACGTAATTAAGAAATAGACAATGGTCAAAACTGTGCAGTATTATAGCAGACATATTCTAAAAGCATGGAGTAGTACCTTTAGAAAAGTCCATGTATCCGGAACGGTCGACTTTCGAGAAAAATCTATAAAGGAGCTCTAGGAATGGTCGAGGAGAGCAGCGGCTACGATTTTATGATCGATCATGGTTGTTATTATCGCGTCGCAACGGGCGTCTCCGTTGCATGGACCGTGGAGTGCAGGGTTACCAATGACCGGGACGGAGCGATAAACGACAAACAAGGACCGTTTATGTCGATCTTTTCGAACGATTTCATGCGCTACGTGTCCCGCCGCCGCTAGGTGGATCTTACTTTTATGTCGTGCAATACGCTCACGCTTCACGGCAATGTGACGTATCAGGAGAGTCCCGACGCTCCTTTGTATGCCGTGATCTCTCCTCCTCTCTCCTCTCCTTCCCGATCTCTCTTCCGGCGACCATCTCTGCTATTCTCGTGTGGCCGTTACACGTTGTAAACGTGCGTTTATACAGGTCTCAAACTGTCGAACAGTGTGTCGCTTGATTGCGCGTGCATCCATTTTGCTGCCGAGGCCGTAAAACGTTTATGCGACGGATCGAAGTTCGCTGCGCGTTCGCTAATTTCTTACCGTTCGTAACTTACTTCGCTAATTCGAGGTTCGATGCACAGCTCGAGGAATTGCTATCGATCGTTGTAAATACGTTCTGTGAAAATTGAGAACGTGAATCACTTCGGCAAGAATAAAACGAATTATTAGAGTGTTCCCAAAGTTTCTTTCGCGGTGATTCGAATTGTCATACATTTATGGGAAAAACGAGTAGGTCCCATTTAAAACAGTGAAAAAGTTACAATGATCTAGTAGTGCCAATCTAAAGTTTTCAGCTTGATAAAATGATTAAAGTAAGAATTAAACGTCTATCTGGCTCCAGTCTCTTGCAAATGGGGCAGACAATTTTTATTTTGCATAAAAATCCGCAGTCTAGTTATCATAGACGCGATCATCTGTTCGTTAATGTTTTACTAGTTCTGAAGCTTCCCTTCACTTAACCAGGTATTTTGCTTTTTCTTAAATTAACTTATGGGACAGCCAATTTGATAACATTTCTAATGATAACATGCAAAAGTATAACGATATTGACTGGTGGCACCAGTATGCGTTTTTAATCGCAGTATGAATTCACCATTTTGTTTTCCGCCGTGCCATAAAATTTAGAATGAAGTATGGTAAAAATTTTTAGTTTCATTGAACAAAAGCGTTGCCAGCGTTCGAAAGTGTCTAGCAACAGCGTATAGACGCGATACTCGTAGCTCCGCAATTTCGCGGCGATGCTTCATCTTTAATAAAAAGATTTTAAAGGGATAAAAGCCTCCATTTGCTCTTCACTTTGGTAAACGGGGAAAAAATTCGAATAAAACCGCTCCGCGTTTACCCTTTCATTTAATTATCTGACTATTCTCGTAAAATTATACTGTTCCCTGTGTGTAACTGCGGTTTCCACGGTCCTCGACAGCACCGAAACCCATCCGGCATTGTGTAAAATGTACGTGGGAATTTCCTGTAATAATAACAGAGTGCGGTCGTCGGTTACTACCGGTAAGTTCAGCAAGTAGAAAGATTCGTCAAAATTGTTTGCACCGAAATTCCGTGCGTTACAGCGAAATTGAGAAATTTGGTTGCACGTTAGACAATTTCTCATCTCGTCGTGAAAAAAGGCCAGCGGCATCGCGGCGGAATGTCGGATTCGAAACGCCCACCGAGTTCTCCCTTGTGTCCGTGTAACGAGTACGAGAAGGGCGTATCCTCTCTCGGAAAATATGTTCGCCGTGGGCTACTAGTTTTAATTAAATCTGCGCTTTCTGCCGTCCAGGTATGCCGGCTGTACAACCAAGACGATTAGCCAACGGTTCCACTGTCTCAACGCGGCCGCGTCACGCATCCTACGCTTTTAAACTGTTTAGTTCCGAACTAAATGTCCATCTAAATCTCTGTTTCTGGCCTCGTAATTATTCGTGACACCGCTTAACTACGCCGAAACGTTTCGCGGTGCTACTCTGCGGCTGATCAAATTATTTGAACCACTTGGACACCTTAACAACCACGCGCTATAACTAAGTAGCCCGAGGTTCTTTTTAATAGGTTTAGCAAATCGAAAGTAATGCATCGATACTTTTCAATTACTTTAGTCGTTCTACTATTTTAAAGTATATTGGGTTGGCAGGAAAGTAATTTCGGTATTTTAAGGTGAAGTAGAGCCGAATTTTTCTATTCAAGCAATTAACTATTTTCCCTTTTGTTCGATGATCTTTTGCCAAAAAGAATAGATAAGAAAATATTTTATTGATTAAAGTTCTTTCTTGCCAAGCCAATATCTACTTATTTTTGTTGTAAATATATCGTAAGGGGATACGGTGCGCCACGAATCATTGAATATCACCCATACCCGAGAAATTTTCAAACTCAGTTTTCTCTAAATGGAAGATTGATATAAAAGGTAATGTGTGTGTATTTAACATATTCTTTTAAATTATTTACAGTTTTAATTTATTTATCTACCTAGAATAATTCTCTTGTCTGTATAGTGTCTAGGGAAGTTCCGTGCGAGTGGTGCCCATGGGTGTTTTATATATTGCCCTTTGTTGTTTTGCTTGGAAACCAGGCTTCTTGATTGCGAGTTGAGTAAAGTTTGTGTTGTGCTCTCTCTCTCAAATAAGATTCTGCTTATAAACTACCGTTATAAATATGCCTAATTTTCCTCTCCCAGAATTGCCACTTGTGATAAATCACATAGTGATTAATTTCGTACGAGTCCAAAGTATTTCGTTATTCTTTAAATTCACATATGCGTTAGACTGTTTGTATAAATGATAAAGTGTAGCGCTACTATTTTATGTTTTGGTAAGAGGATTAATTCACATTACAATTATATCAGACTTCATTAAGTATGAATCAGATGATGCAGAAGCGGATTATAATCTCCGAGCGATCTGAAAATAGTTGACCACTTTTCTTACCATTTTTCGTTGAGAGTGCCTGCAATCTCTAGTGACACCGGCTGATATTTATTTAGACATGCCTCTTCTGCCAAGCAGAGTGTGTGCACCGCCAGTGGATTGTGCAACGACGGCTTCCTTATTTGGCGTGAAACTGACGCAAAAGCCCGTAGTCATCCGACATCACGGTCCAGCGGTTATGGTTCGGTCCCATAGTGTCTTGTGGCGGGTTTACGCCACGTCGTCTACCGGAGGAAACATTCGCTTTGGCCATGGTTTAAGACGGGTCGAAGGTCTCCCGGGCAAAGCTTCTGAATAGAGTTACCTAACGGCGCGCAAGGGGGCAACAAGCTCCCTGTACTTGGTGTACGTACGTATAGGTACATATTCCCAACCGGCCATAGGAAATCTTCGATATGTACCAATCGTTGAGATAGTCTCGTAGTGGTAAGCCTGTGTAATGTTTGCCGGATGAGCGGCTTTCACCGGCATCTGTTTACCGGACGAACGACTCCTTCCTGGCCGATAACTCGCCCTGGCCTTTCTGTTGCTTCTTTCTTTTTTTTTTGCACAAGTTTTTTTGTTCCACCTTTGCCATACTTTCCTGTGCTCAGTTGCCCATGCACGGTGCCATTTATCGCGCCACCCCAGTTGTCCCGACCACTCCCGTGGAATGGTCAGTTCGACTCGTTTTACTCGATTTTTGCACGTTCATCGTTTAAGTCTATTTTGAATTGTTTGGATGAGTAATTTTTTAATGTCCAAGTATGTCCAAATTGCTCACGAAGTGCTTCTCCTCTTCGTTATTAGTGCAACAACATCCTCTCAATCTCAAAGACATCCTTCAATGTCTGTTTGAATGGTTCAAACAAATAATTATCCCAAGATAATAATTCTAAGAAAGAGGATAAAGAGGGAGCAGACAGTATCCTCATGGAATAAACTAAAAATGATGGAAACGTGAATGTCGTTCGATAAAATAGTAAACTTATGTAGAGAAAATATATTCTCGTAAGAAAAATAGACTAGACACCTCTACGAAAATTACAGTTGTAACTCCGGCGCGAATCCATGCAACATTTTTGCCTCAAAGTTGAAATTGCTGGGCAGACCGTTCCGACAAATCGCTCTCCAGCCACACAGATTGCAAACTACATATACAACCTGCACTCCGACAGGTTTTATGACAGTATCGTAGTCAAACCCAATCGCGTCGTAGCACGGTCCCACACGTTATCGCCCAGACAGTGGAGTCGTACAAACTTGTACAATACATCTCACGATCAATCGTAACGCGTGTGTGCCCTTTTCCTTCTTAGCTGGAGCTCACCGAGATCATTCAACAAACGCTATCGTAGCACGTTTCAAAAGAAAACTCGAACGTTCGCGTCGTTGAATAGCCGAGCAGCTTATCAAAGTCTAAACAACCTTGTACTTCTTTTCATTGTTGAACGTTCCGTTTCGAAATTTCGCGATTCAAAGTTAAACAGGAGTGCTCGGAGAGCTCCTTTTCCCTTCGAATTTCTTTTCCGCTCTTGAAACATCGAAAGTTGGCGGAAAAAATACGGGTACGCGGTCCACGTCCGACGCACGAGAAAAATAATTTGTAAAATAAACTTGTCGGAATGCGTTGGCCCGCGCGACAGCGAGAAATATTCTCGGCTCGACTCTACCGCGAAAGCGTTTCGAAAAAAAGAAAAAGTTAAAAATGTGAACACGCTCTGTAAAATTTCAGCTTGATTCGAGGCCTGAACACCGCACACCGGCGATATTTAAACAGCGTGGTGCAGAGGGCGGCGAAGAAATAGAGAGAAGCGTGGGTGGAGCCCGGTGCATAGTCGCCGGCACGTTCGCCTTAAAAATTACTGGCGATATTTCAGACGCGGTAATACGCGGAGTTTAACTACATCCACCAAATAACAAGAGCAAGACGAATGAAGTACTTTGCCTTACATAATTCATTCTCGAGTTTCTATATAGCCCGGCCGGAATGACCGTATTTTCTATGCGCCGCCAGACCGCCTAATCATACGCGCTGAATGCTAAATGTCCACGTCTCTCCACCGGTGCCTTTCGAGCTTTGACTCGACCAAAGTATTTCGCTGGTCTTTTGTACCTCACGTCGCACAATCGTGGAATTTCACCTCTGTTTCGCGCACTACCCTACCCTACATTTCGTCTACTAGCGGAATTTCATTGAATTAAGCGACATCGGAATTTTATCATAAATCCTGTCACATCTGCAGCCTTCGACGACGCTCGCTGCGAACGTGATGTCGAAATTCGGATCACTGATTTATAAAAACGTTCGAATTATTATAATTGTGATAGGGCGCATATTCAACCATGAAAACAATGTAGACCTGATTTGGAGGACTGGACTTAATTTTTTTAAAAATATAAAAATTCAATCATTGTTACACTATTTTAGACTTCCTAAACTTAGTTAGAAGAGAAAATACATTTCCAATGGAAAGTATAATCGAGGAATTATAATGTAATAAGTAATTCAAGTAATATCAAGTATAATCAAGTAATAATGCAGGGTTTTCCAAAAAATGTATACGCACTTTAATCCTGAAGGTTAACCAACCACTCGATTAAACTTGAATAGAAAGCAAGGAAAATTAAGTTAATTAAGTTAACTTTCATTCAGAATGTATATGTACAAGTAGCGTCACTTAGAAGACACATTCAACCGAATATCCAATAAAACGGACACGTACCTCTCAATTTGATACTCAATTTCTAAATACCGATTAAACACATTTACTGCTGAAATATTAAAACACCGTCTCCTTCACAGCAAATATCATTGGCATTAAATAATTCAACGGGTCGAAACTGCAGACGAACATGCAGTTACAAACGCAAGAGCGGAAATTGGAACCCGGCGTCCGCCTTAATTCGTATTGAATGTTTTAATCGTTCGTTAGAAATTTACGAGACCGTACTGTAAACCTCTGATTCTTTCTAAAGTGAAAAACAATTCATAGGATTAAAGAAATCCATTAAAACCTCCCGACTGGATTACCACGATACAAACTGTCCGGTCGGTAGCGAGAAAGGAGAGAGGGAGTGCGGGGGCGGAATCAAATGAATGAAACGGATTCTAATGATCCAGAAAAAGAATCGGGGCCGCTTCACTCTCTGCGGTAAAGTATATTAAAATTATACTAATATTTTGCTATGTTTTTGTCCCAAAGTGTTCTAAACTTGCCATGTCAATTTTTAATCTTTCACGATGTGTTTCTGAAGGGTTATGTTGTGATGCTAGAAATAAAACATAGTTTAGTGATTTAAGGTGTGGCCAAAGATGGGTGAATACGTTTTCTAAAATACAAATGTTCCAAAGAAGTTAGAGAAACTTGATAGTTACAACTATCGTACAATGCAGTAGCGAATGTTAGTGGACAGAAACATTGTCGGGGTCGCGAGGGAACCCGGTATCGCATTTAAGGGTTAACTTAAAAGACTTAAACCTTCTGAAAATCCCGACTGGATTACCGCGATACAAACTGTCCCGCTCGACTGGGAAAGACAGAAAGAGTGGACGGAATAAAATGAATGAAACGGATTCTAATGATCCAGAAAAAAATCGAGGCAGCCTCACTCTCGGCGGCGAATCGGTGAAAATAATTCGAGTGGGTACTCCTTCCGGAACGCCGGGGGCTACGAGGGATAAGTAAGGGATTCTGTCGTGGCTGTTTAAGCGGCGCAGCTTCGTGGCTAAGATTGGAGTTAGCTCACCCTCCACCGGATACAAACTATTGCATCGCATCGTCCGCCTCAGGATGTCCGATCGAGTTATCGTTCGGTACCCTCCTCTGCTCGCCTTCTTCATCTAGAAACGCGGAACGTACCTACAGGCTACAAGCCACCCCTTGCTACCCGGCTATTCGCTTTCAACCTCGTTCCCTCTCACCACCCCCACCCTCTGCAACCCCTGTGCAACCTCCCTAGCCTCGGCCGATTCTTCTTCTAACCGGAGCTACCATCCGGTATCAGAATAATTCGCATTTATTTGATGCGCGCCTCCAACCGGGCCGCTTCGACTTGCTATAATGAAATGTCGTCGTGTGCAATAAGACGAAGGTCGATTCTTATATGTATCAGCGGAATAAAGCTTTTATTATGTTGCCTCACGGACCCTCGTGGGATCACGATATTGTCTACTTTTAGAACTGGATTGCATGTAGTAGTGCAGCGTCTCTTTATTTCACCTAACTCAGGCCTAACCCACACCTTGCGTACTCGTTGAAAACAACGTTTGTGTAAAGTAATTAATATTACCTCTGTGGAATTATATTGTCGAGCAACACTGGCTGAGATAACGCTATATTAATTAATTATCGATTTCCAAATTAGTGGGTATCTGCGTTTCCCGTTAGTGGATGCAATCCTGTATACTGTGTTGCTTATGATCAGAGACCAAAAGTGACAGTTATTCTAAAATTTTCTGCGATAAAAGTTATTCATAAAAAGTTGATTATTGTTGAAATTTAAGATAATGTGCACAAAATAGAAAGAAAAAGATTCGAAGAACAAAATGATTAAAAAATATCGAGTTTTATACTTTTTCATCGATGAAGAAAAACTGTTTCGATTGCTCAACGAAAACATTTACCAACAAGAGAAAAAATTTTCGGTTCCTTATAATCCTTATTTGTAACCAATACGATTTTAGTCGATGAAATATTTGTTATAACTGTTATGGTCCCTGCTTATGATTGTTTGACGATAGAGATTGTATGGGTTAGCTTACAATATTATATTAAAACAAACAATTTTTAAATGAAAGTCTAGCTACTACTACTCTTATTATTGTTGTTTTAGGAATGATTAAAGTATTCTCTTTATAATTTAGTTTGGTGCAGATCAAAATTATTCGATTAGTGTGAGCATGTTATACGAATGTGAATGTTTAAATTATTTCCAGCTATATTGATGTCCCTTCGATGACATAAATTACGTTTATTATAATAATTGATATGGTTCTCATTGTAGAATAGTTATAACAGCACGCAATCTAAATTTTTGTCGTGAGGTTTTAATTTGATTAAACTTTTGTAGGACGAGTTAATCACTGATGTAAAAATTGCTTTTTCTACCAGGAGACATGTAAAATACATTATTGCGACAGAGACGTAATTAAGCCTAATTTGAAGAACGTCAGCAATTTTTTAATGCAGTAAGTAGAGCGCACGATGCATTTAAATGTGAATTTCTAACAAAATATTCGTAACTAAATACAATTACGTAGTAACGTAATTTCTGTGCTCGACGTGTAGAATGATTTTGTTCTACATACGTCATATTATATTTTCTGAATATTTAATGTCGTTCTAATAATTGCGAGCAGAGTGTGTGCATATTTAAATCAGCATGACAAGATATATGCAGTTTGATTTAAATATTTTATTCCGATTAATAAAACAATGGGATGATTTTTTCATTTCTTAAATGAGATGAAGTTTCATTTTCTGAGCAGAAATACCGGATGCAAAGGGAGTAGAAGTACATATGAATTATAGCTATAAGTATATACATACATACAAGTATGAAACCCTTATTAAAAGTTAGGGTACGTCAATACTATTGCAAGAATATGAAATAGACTCGCTCTGTATTTCCATGTTACTTCCCTTTTGTACAGACATACAAGCTACCCGTTTTTCTTGTCTATGAATTAACATTTGATTTCCAATGTTAATATAATTACGTATTTGAAGCTCTCTTGAAAGTTCGCCCATGAAAGTCTCGAATTATAATAATATTTAAATGACATTACATAAAGATACCAAAAACTATTTTTCGGGAAAACACGGATATTTATTTCGTGGCCTATGCTAAATTGGACGAAGCAGAATCGATTTAGCAAGGGTTATTTGATAAATTTGCATTTTCGCGGAAGTAACAGAGAAATTGAAGCTCGCGGAATTACCGTGGCTAAATTACGGAAGAGTATTTAAGTGACTTTCATGGAGGGCGTTGAACGAAGTTTGGAAAATTCCTCTTACCGGCGACTCCCGGATACCGTAATAGGAAGTAGCTTCGAGATACATCACTCACCTGAAACACGAAAAGGGAAAAAAGGTGTTATTGCATCGCTTGTAGGATATATATCAATTTAGGGAGGAATCTACGTTTCTATAGAGAGTCGAACAACGAGGAACGAGTGAAAGTCGACGCGAATTAATGCCTGTCGGACGTATTGCCAGGCAAAACGGTTCGGACAGGATCGATCTGCAGATTAAATTTTCATTTACCGTAACGCCTGTGCCTTTGCGTGATAATGGCGTAAATTCGCCCGCTCGGCTGCATCGCCCGGGTTCATTAAAGCGGGCTGGCTCTCGTTTAATCCTCGTGAACCAACCGAAATCATGTTCGATAAACATTACCGCAATGCAGCGATTTTCTTCGGTGACTGAGTTAAGAACCGTCCAGCGACCGGGTTTACTTGACTGGTTAGAGAAATTCCCGTTTACAAACTACTACTGATCCTTTGAAAATTGTTCGCCTATCGGCTGACGATTACGCCCAGCCCGGCCCGTTGTGTGCCCGCGCAAAAACTGTAAGCCGAAAATGCGTTAGGGCAGCACGAACTCGATGTTTGTTCTTTAAGGACGCCGTTAATCCCTAGGGCTTTCTGCAAAGCCTTGTTTGGTTCTCGGCAGGGCGTTGTGTGTTTCCATCGCCGGAGACTTCAACGATGGCAACGTAATTTCTGGTCTTAACTCCTGAAATATTTTATTACTCGCGACTTCGAATTTACGTTTAAGTGGAATTGGAACGCTATAACGCTGCGTCACTGCTTGTAAAATGCCCGGTTTTATAGATTTAATTTTGCAATTATCTTTCAATGGGAAACGATTAAATTATATTTTTATGCCAGCACGTAAGAAGATAAACATTTTTGCAAAACCAAAATAAAATCTTGTCATTTTTATAAAGCAACGTATGATAGCCATTGTTATTTCCGATTCTGAAAAAATAGTCCATATTTAAATTGTAACAATTTCGTGAAAACAAATAATACAACAACGTAAAAGAAACGGAGCCTCTTTTCTGGGAAAATCTTGAAACATACAATCAATTTATAGCGTGTCCAATAGGAATTAAAGTTAGTATACATGACAAATAAAGGTTGAAAAAGAAGGAGAGCACGTAGACGATATAAATAGATGATTGACGGGCACTGTACATGCATGGCACAAAAACAGGCGCAAAATTCCTCCTCTCCGAAACCAGCGGCGTCATTCCTGTTCAGTGATCCATGCGTTATGATGGATCGGTCGATTTCTAATCATTACATTCGCTCGAATCATTTCATTCGCCGGATCACAGCCGTGACACATTGTACAAGATGGAACGCGGAGGAGATGTCAGTGAGTTTAATGTCCGCTTCGACCCCTCGTGAATTACCTCGCAGAGATTTATTAAAACCGTAAAGCAGAAGAAATGGCTCCGGCCGAGCGTGATGGTGCTCTCCCCGTTGTTCTCTGTGTTGGAAAGTGGTACTGGAAGCTCGTCGAGGAATGGGCAACAAAGAAAAGAGAACGAGCCTGTGCCTGACGTTAGTGAGCATGGGGAGGGGAGGCATGTTCTTGGTCAAGCTTGTCCGGTCACGCTGGATTAGTTCCCGTTTTCTAACTCGAGACGATGCAACCAGCCAATTAAAGTGCCGTTAACCTTTCTCTGGTCCGTTGTTCCAGCTCCTCGGTTCATTCCTTTATCCGCGGGAATGGACAGATAGCTCGGGTCCCTAACAGTTCTGCCCAACTGGGAAAAGAATGCCACACAGTCTTTGAACCCATCAAACCGAACGATTCTTTTATTCCAACCTTTTCTCGCGCTCAAAAACCGTCTTCAATAATAATTCCCGCAATATTTGTTTTCATTTATTCAAAATTCGAAATTAATCATAGCTAATGATACATTCCGTGTTTAATATCCAAGCACTAATATTCTATAGACATAATAGTAGAGCACAAGCTCTAATATTCAATTACCTTGTTGGAAAAATCATAATTGGACTGCGGATCTTCATGCAAAATAAAAATTTTCTTCGTAAAAAAAAGTTTCTTTCTATTTTTAACAATTTTAATAAATTGAAGATAACACATGGACGATTTTAACTTGTCTTAATATCGTTACTGTGTTAAATTACGTCATAAATGACATTTTTGTCATAAATGAATAAAATCCGCAGTCTAATCATAACAATAAAACAATACAATATGAACTAATAGTTAACCTATACGTTACCTTGTCCTACCTATAGTACCTAATATAGTACCTAACCTATATGTTACCTACGTCCGTGAACTTGAATGACCTTGAGTAATTGTAGTCACTGAATTCGTAATGAAAGGGACTATCATTGTAGATGTTTAAAAAAGGATGGTTTATTTTAAAAAATGAAGGTGATATTCCTAACTCTAAAAAAATTACATAAAAACAAAAATTGTTCTGGTATCGTATGAGCCCCATTTTACCATTCAACCTTGTCCTCAAGACATTTAATGTATCTTTGAAAACAACAAAGTTATTTGAGGTGATAGCGTTAAGTGACTCACCCTGTATATAAGAAATAAAATAATATATAGCTGACACCATCCATGATTATAAATCGCAAATCAACAATCTTATAGTGAGAAAGATTTGCCAAATTTTGTTTGTAGAAGCGCGTGAGGTGCGCGACATGTAACGAGTGAACGATCTAACGAGACTGTGGAAAGAGAGGCGATAGTGCAGGAGTTTCCCGATATCTGTAAAGGGTGCGATCCATGATCGACATCGGGACATTCAGGAGGATCTCGAAAGTCGCGAGGCAAAGCATAGCCAAGTAACGAGGGAACTTATCCCGGCGCGATTGCGGGAGTTATATGTGGGATATTCGGTGACGCGACGACTTTTTCAGGGACGTCAATATATTTGTCCCAGTGTGTACTTTGCTTCGTCTTATCTGGTTCTCTTTCCGCGCAAACTCAAGTTAAAGTAAAGCAGTGGCTGGCTGGCTGCCAGCCAACCTCAGTTTTTTCGATCGTGAAGACGAAGCGCCGCGCGGAACGTTACAACCCATTGCACACGCCAAATCGTTTCTGGTGCCTGGTGCACCAAGCCAAGTCCTGCCCACCCACCTATCCCTAATGTCACAACATTATTCGACATACGGGAATGCGAAAGTTGTTTCTTCGACGATAATTATCCACTTGTCCGGTCTACGGAAAGATCAAAACCTCGGTCGACTTTCTTTCTACCGGCGGACCATGCACTCGTAAAAGCGCCGTTTCATGTTGCCGCGAAAGTTCTTCGAAACACACTGACGATTAGATGCAGATCCCCGGGTACTGGGCTCGTTGCCGCAGTTAGAAACAGAAATTACTTTCTTGCCTTCTTTATTCATTTCTGTGAGATTACAACAAATAGACTTCTAGAAATTTTTTTTGCGAGATTTTTTCCACGCCACCCCTTAAAATTGTATCATTGGATAAGAAAATAATTCTTGCAAAGGATGAAGTTAATCGGATAAGAGCTCAAAAGCTGATCTGCGACTTTTTGGTCACGGTTTTATTGTACTTTAAATGAAACAGTCACGCTTTGAAATGAGCACAAGCAGATTAATTTAAGATTCTTTTGCACAAAGTTACAAAAGTGTACGTGAATTTTTTTTGTTTTAAAACATTACGTCGATATTGTTAGATGCTTAGAATACACGATTATATATGTATACTCTTAATTTAGTATAAATTGTTTAATATTGACACGACTCACAATGTCGATGGATTGTTTTATTCAAGATGCAATCAGGAATGGCTTTATTGTATCCCCCTATTTGTTTATTAATTATTATTCTATTCTATCAAATTTGACTGTGGCAATGCTTGTATAGAAATCATTTGTAATATGTCATATGTACATAATTACATCAAATGTTAATACTAAAACTACATAGAATTAAATCTCGTTGCACACACACTCATATAAATTTTCTAATAATGAGAAACATCGCAGATAATTTTGATTGAAAATATTGTGTAAAAATGCTCTATTATATTAAAATCATTTTGTATCATTTTAATGATTGCATACCTTTCATGTAATTCGATTAAACGAAGGAAACGATTTCAATGTGGTTACAGGGAATTTTTAATAATTAGAACTCGTAAATTATTGTCTCAAGGGGTAATTTACTCATTGTAGATTAAATTTTGTTGAACAACGCAGAGAACCGCATTTGATGATTTACATTTCAGGAAATATACTATTTACAAAACTTCATCACCTAACACCTAACATTATGCCCCTTGTGATTCTTATCTCCCCTAGATTCAGCGTGCTTTCGTCTTCGCGCTTTATGTAATTTATGAGACCTCCTTTATATCTGTTCCATCCGCAATACATATAAATTCTATTTAACGAGAGTGACATTTATTGTTTCCCCAGTGTGATCTAGGTGAAGGAAGCACATTATAAATGGTACATGTCTCGCAAAGATTTGAATTTGTTTTCTTTAGAATAGCTGTTTAATCTTTGTCAAAGGGGAAGTTTCTACAATTGGATTTTACTTTGGAAATAATGATAGGACTGAAAGCATTTTTTAATTGTGAATAAACCTTTCTGTTACCCCATTGTGTAAGAACATTTACCACAGAGAGAGCTACACTTTCTTGTTAGTGTAATTAATTTAATCATGGAAAAATTAAGATTTTTCTTAAATATAGATACATATAAAAATAAAAATACGCCAACCACAAATATTGAAATAATTGTTTCAGACGAAAAATTATGAAAATATTATGAAATTATTCAGGACCATGAATGTGTACATTTTTAATGGAGTATTTCAAGCAAGGAAGTAATTACATTTTCTACTAAACGGAATCATTTAAAATAACTTTCTTTCGTCATTTCAGAGAGCAAACCCAAAATTGCTAAATAAACTGTTTACTGACGACCGTATACATATATTTAACCGGGTGTTTTAGAAAAATAATCTTGCTGTTACAATTGCAGAATTGTCAAATGTAATTGTGATTCGTCTCGCCATTCTCGCGCTGGAATTAGATCACAAGATCTTGTGCTGCGAGCGTGTGTTGCACGCGTGTCCATGCGTGGATTAATTTAGTGTTCCCCCGAGTATCTTGTATCACCGACAAGTACCGTAAATACGGCTATTTTAAATCTACATCCTGCAAAGGGTAGTAAATTGCGAAATAATTACGCTTGCCTGTACACCCCGACTGGAAAGGGTCGGTTGTACGGGGAACAGCAAAGGGGTGAAGAGAATATTCTCCATGGTTTCGAGTGTACTACACCGGTCCGCGTCCCCTCGACGGAGATAATACTTCGTTTTGCAGAAAAATGTGTAATGGGCCCGAGCAACGCATTACACGGCCAAGGAGGAGGCGATATGGTCGTTCGGAAGAGCATTACCTCGAAGAAATTTTTCTTCCTCGGTTACCTTCGCGGAATGTTCTATCTGCGGCAGGATACGCAACGAGAGACCCTCAACGCGTTGTTTTATGTCCACTGTTCCAGTAAGAGTAACATACTGCGCTGCGAATAATTGTAGCCTCAGACATACTTTCGCACTTTTCTGAAAACCGTTGTAATAGGTGAGCTGTTCATTTACCAAATTGATTTGCACCACGAATTAATGGATAGAAAAAAATGGTAAAATAATTTTTGTCGTTTAGAGGTAATAAACATTAACCACTTCAGAATATCGACATTTCCAAAGTAGCACTGTAATATAAAAAACTGCAAAGCTTAATTTCAGAATGAGCGCCGCTTCGTACTATACGTTCGAAGAGCCGAGGTAAAAGAGATCGCATTATCTACAGAAGAAAATGTATATATAATGACCTTCGTGCAGTCCTCGTATCCCGCAAAAAGCATCAAAGTTAACATTCTTTGCTACCCGTCCTTCGCTCGCGCATAGATCCTCCATTTCGAAATTAATTTGCACAGCGCGCGCGTGCGGGAGCGGCAAATACGAATTCCTCAATCAGAAAAGTTTCCCCATGCAGAAACACGCTTTACTTTCATTAATTATCATATCTCCGGGCGACTTTCGAGCGAGGTGCTCGCAAAGACAACGTTTCTTGTACCTTTTGCTGGAATTTTTCGCTGGCCGAGTACCGGACGTGTTTACACTGGCCGATTTCTCGGGCGAGTTCGTCAACGATTTGTTTGTGAATGCGAAATGCGGGGACGGGGAAATCTTACAGAAGTTTGTCGCGTGGCGGGATCTTCTTTCTTTCGTTTTGGCAGGGCCAGAAGCTGAGCAGGCGAGGGTAAGTTAGGGGACCAGGGACTAGGAGAAGAGAAAATGGGAAGAGCAAAAGAAAGCAAGGGCACACCTCCGCCGTACGTTTCAATTTGCGAGGCAATATTTTTAGCGTACGCTGGGCTAAGTTCGGTGTTTTATAAGGTCGTTACCAAGGTTGCGCTAATCTTCACCCTAGCCGCAAGCTTCTGGCAAAGTGCCCGCCAGGAAAATATTGTTTCACTGGTCTTATCTGACTTGCATCTCAGCCCGACCCCCTTACTACAAAAGGGAACTCCCATCCGCGTTTACAGTGTTGGCTGCAGGTAGCAGGAATTTCATATTCTCAAAGTGAAAAATTTACTGTATTCCTGGGCAACCGGTTTGCGGGACAGAGGAAACGAGAGGTTGTAGAGATACAAAGACCTTTGTAAAATAAGCAAATTACGACCCTACCTGAGATGTCTTGTTGCGAGAGAGGGCGTCTTCGAGGCCGCGTACAACGGCCGTTTATTATTCATTAACTCGTAAATAATGAAACATTAGCTTGAAAGCTTAATGTGTGCGAACGGCTGCCGAATGTTTCTGAATTATGTGCCCTCGTTCGCCGGTATACGGTAAATTTAATCCCTTAATGAGAGCTAGTGTGGCAAGGCTCTACTGTTTCAGTATAAACATTTGACTTCGGCAATTGTCAAACCGCTGCTACCGACTAGAAATATTTGATCCGAACAAACTCATATAACAATATGTACAGTCATTATACACGTAGATGTTTTTCTCTGGAAAGAAAGTAACATGTTTATTAAAAAATGTCTCTTGTAACTAGAAGAGCAAAAATCTATTTCGAAAAGTGCTACATGAAGAAATCAAATCCACGGCATGCCCGTCGGATTTTGTCGCATGAGTTTATTTCAATATTATTATTAATCAGTATACAGGAAATCATTACAATTTAAATGCATCGTTGGCTCACATATGAATTGCTAATGACCCAGTATGGAAATGTATTATTGCATTCAAAATATTAATCATATTGTACGTCGTCTTCATAATTCACAGCACGCCAAATTAATTAACTAACTGCGAAAGTATTAAATTCGGTTACAATTATGTGAAGAAATATTTATCACTGATAGCTCACACTTCTCTGAAAGACTGGAATTCGCACATTAAAATTGATGAACAAAATATCTCTGCCTATTACACTAAAATTCTCATGTTTTTATATTTAATGTGTGTGCGAGCTCTATTCAAACTAAAACTTTTCAGAACGTTACTTTATGAAAACGTTTTCTAAAAAAGTTCTATAGTCTGTACATTAAATAAAACCTTGCCGCAACTGTTTCAATCTCTGGAAAATGTTATAGGAATTTGATATCCGGAGAAATCTTTTAAATCAGCCTCCTCGGAGAGGATATCTGGCAGATAAATCCTCTATATGCGGGGACATGACTTATTCGATTCCGATTAAAAGAACCATACGGAATGGGAAGGAATGTAACGGGTCCCCTCACGAGATCTCTCCGTCTATCGCAAATACCTTTAACGACCCTCCAGAATGTGGCCGCTACGCATTTAACGCTTTTAACACGCAAAGTCACGTGGCGTAATAAAAAGGCCGTTTTGAATTTCCTCCCCGGATTTAGCTGCTTAACCCGGACGAGGGCGGTTGTTCTTAGCCGGGCCGAGGCTCGCGTGCCTGCTCCAGCTTCTCCGCCTATTCTTCTTCCTCTTTATCGTGCCGTTGGGGCGAGCAGGAGGCATACAATTACTCAGAGAATGAAAAGGCTGAAGAGAGAACGGAAGAGTAATAGGCGCAATGGCGCGTTTACACGTGGCATTCACCCCGTTAATGCGGTACTCGTCGCCCGAGTACCATCCTCAGGTTCCTCTTCTTTGCCTACTACCTTTTTTCCTTTTTTCTCTCCCGCTCCCTACCCCCTCTCCCTCTCCCTCTCTCTCTCTGTACCCTCCACCAACGGTAGAGCACGGAAGACACCGCGTGTATATAGTCCCCGGGTGGAATAAACGGCGACGACTATGAGGACCTTCGCGTTCGTCTATTCACTTTATCCCATCGAATCAGTTATATGACCCATGAAAGAAGTCTTTATCTCACTCGCAATTAGTTGCAGCCATAATGAGTTCTCGTGAAACTCGTAAATCCTGATAGGATTACAAACGGACTCGGTTACGTTGCAGTCCACTTACCGGCAAGAACGATTACCGGCCCGCAATCCCCGAGAACGTTCCCTATCGAGCGAATCCTTTTTTCCTTTTTTTTTTCGTTGCAATTTTCAATGATCACAACACTACCGAGCGATACCCGATACGAGAGTAACCAGCCAGGCCCGTGCCCCGCAAGATATTACGGCGAACCTGCACCAGCACGTCGCTCCGAGTTTAATGATCGCAGATATCTCGCAAACATCACGTACCACGAAATACGCGAACGTGACCATAACGTCAAATGATCGCGAGCACCCTTCCTTGCTCGACCCGGAATTCGGGGACCAAAAGTTGAAGCACGAGCCGACCGTGAGCACGGCTGTTCCGAATCCAAATAAATATCGTGACCGTCGATGTTTCTTTCCGCGTTTCAATTACAACCTGGACCAGATATTAGATATTATTCGACTTTGAGGGCGAAGAATAAGATCGCGATTATTACTAAACTGCGGTTCTCATTTGTTGCACTTTAGAATTTTTTATCCGGACTTGAAAATTTCAAACGTCTTGTAAATTTATGCATATACATCCTAAAAGTATCAGTGGCAAATCGATTGTATTACGCCATTTTATATGGTAGTGCACCGATGACAACACAGTGATCAATTGATACTTTTAAAAATTTCATTATACTTTATATGAAGAAAAACTTTTAACAAATATAATTTTACAAATCATGTGTTATACGGATTTCTGCTATTTTGATTTCTTTTCATTCAGTTGGTTGGTCTTGTATATGTTGTTACATTTTTGCACATCCATACTCGTGAAACAAAGTGAAACATGTTTGATCAAGTGTAGACATTTTTTGCTCATTTAGTTACACTTTGTCCTGTCTTGAAATTGAAAAATCAGTTCCATTGGTTTTTCCAAAAGTGTCAGTTTCGTACAAATCTTCCTTACTATAATGAACAGAAGAAGAAAAATTCTAAACTTTGATGCAGTGTGTGTACACAAGTCCAGATAAACTTAAAAAGGATAAAAAAGTATGAACCAGAGACTGGTGCTGATTTAATCAGGAGGATAAGCATTTGATGTTAACAAATCCAGCCATTATTTGAAAACTAATTTAACATTCAGCGAAGTCTCTCGGATATTACCATAAAATGCTCTCTCCCCGGGAAAAATGAAACGTATTCTCGAAAATTGGGACGTGCGTTCACAGGATGATATTAATAGCAGTATTTCAGGGAGCCTTTTCTAACGACGCGAAGCGTTCTAATTTCGCGCGGGTTTCAAATTCCAGAGAACCCGGAGCTGGCGGAAAATTTTCTAGGGCAGGATTTCGTGCCTTCGTTGCGAAGTTATAGAAATGATCAAAACCAGTGCCGTTCCGCGAGGGAGAGCTCAAAAGGAATTCGGTGTTTGCACGGGGGCGTGAGGCGGAATGCGCTTTCTCTTGTTGTTTCGTCTCCTCCGACTGCGATTAAATTATGCAGAATGTATCTTCGCGGGGGTCGGAGAAGGAGTGGAGCATTGTGGGTCGTCGACGAAGTGTAAGCATCTGCACGAGTAGGGAGTGCCTGGGCGGAGTCGAGACGCGAAGTCGGCGGCACGCTCGTGGTCGACTTTTTGTACGCCCATTGCAACAGTTGGCCCCTTTAAGGCTCTACAAGAGCCGCATACTTGACTGCGGTCCTCCCTTTAACGCGTTTCATAAGCAATTACTCAACTCACCGTTACTCATAGTCATATAGAACGAACAGACTCGTCGGCGCAGCAACAGGCCTGCTTGTACCACGCTAACGACCACAGGTGGAAACAAAGATGGTAAAATATTATACTAATGACTGGATATTTCTGTAAACTCCCAGACCGATATGTCACTTGTGTACGCATACTATTCCTCGATTTCTCACCCCCAGCGCCAAACGTAGAAAGCGGAACGGCGAGACAATACTAATATTCTGATAAATCTTCTTTGTTCCTAATGGTACTTCTTTATGTAACTTGTACCAACATATTCGCGACACTTTCCCGATTGAAATGATACCAAACACGACATAATGTGGATAATACTTACTCATTTAAATCACATTACAGTAGAATTTACAGTGTTACTGACATTACAGTGTTCGAATAATAAAACAATTTTACCTAGCTACAGTGCCAGGTTAAATCTTCACTTGATTGAACTATTCGCATGTGGAACACGTATTCAGATAATGGAGGTATCACAGGTTCGGATAGTTGAGGTTCTGCTGAGTCATTGCCAATTGGACAAGCAAATTATCGAACGTTTGTTAGTGATCACTGATCACGAGGCTGCAAATCTTTATGCAAAATAAAAGAATTCAAAGAATGCAAAATAAAAGAATGCTAAGATAAGACAGTATCAAATAATAAAAAAAGTAACAGTTGACAATCTAAACAAAGATAATAGAAATGTACAAATAGTATACAAAATTTTTCGATTTGGTTCAAATATAAGAGGGAGGAGGAGGAGGGGCAGATTCTGTAAGAGAAAATAAGTTGAAAATATTGAATGAAAGCTGCTCAAATGAGCCTCCGTTTTCCAGAGAATCGATTCCGAAAATTCGCCAGGCTGTCAGGCATTAGTATTCGCGCGAAGTAGAATTGGTAGGTCATGATCAGACGTACCAGCCTATTCCTATTCAATGGCACGCGTACTCGACAAAGTTTCAAATTTGATTTTCTTGAAAACGAAGCCCTGGAGCAATAAGATTTTATTCTACTTTTTCGAGTTATCTTCCCACGTAGATTCTCCCCTTTTTCAGTTATGCTACCAAATTGGAAGCACCCTATTACATATCTCAACGTGTACTATACATTGCGTGTTCGTTTTTTAAATTTTTAGTTTGCTGTATGAACACTTTGTAGCTTGTCCATTACTTTTTGATACATTTCAATGTTAACATTAAATAATAACTGTTTGGATATCATCTCTGCTTAGTAGTACTTGCAACATATGAAACGAAAATCGGTTGACTGGACGGCGTATCGTTAACGGTATGAAATTCAATAAAGTTACGAGAACGGTGATTCCACTTTTCGAAGGGGCGTTACAACAGTTTGCCCCTTTAAAGAGAGTCTACCGGAAGATACGAGCTCGATCGTTCGGCAAGTTCTATAAGTGACTGTTCGACCTCCAGTTACCTCTTGCGATCGCCAATCTTTGAAGCTGTCTAGGTTAGAGAGCTACTGGTTGCCGGTGACACGGGAGACGTATAAGCGTCGCGTCGATGGAGTTTATGAACTCTTCTCGAGAAAACGAGCATCCTCGTGCTGAAACCGAGCATGGACATTAAATTCTAGCAGATTGATGTTCTACCTTGCCGTGTATAGCGCGAGCTGGCCGAGGGAACACGAGATGTATTAAAGAACCTTCTTTAAGTTTCAAAGATAGCCAGACAATTTTTGAATGACACACTTTTATTGCCAGACCATTGCAATTTTTATGACTATCACAGCTTTTCAAATTATATAATATATACTACTAAAAATTTCGAATAAAAGCGGAAAGTACCATCCCATAAAGATTTAAGTACTGTAATAGAGTGTTACAATGCTCCCTTTTTTTTAGAATAAATCTTATGAGCCTGAGAACGTACTATGTTATGTGTACTTTGTTAACGTACTTTGTTATTACTAAATTTAATCCTGTACGTCGATTAAAACTATTTTAATGGTTGAATGAAAACGTAGTAAGTCAAGTGCAGAAACCAGAGATTAAACAAAAGTAAATTTTTTCTTTTAATGATTTTAATAAGTCGTAAATAGTGTATAATTATTCTCAAATCCTTCTCAGTGTTGTTCCTAATCTATTCACTTTTGTCTAAACAAAAATTGATATATTTTGCAATGGCTATGTGTTTGTAAAAATACCAATAACAATACGAAATTTAGTATCATCCACTCAGATAAACGTTCACCGCTTACAAACCGATGAATTAATAATAATACAATTTCTTCCGTAAGTTCGTCTAAAATGCAGTCTTCGATTAGCCGCAAAAGGTAATCACGCAATCGAGCAACTAAACTGTTTTCAAAATATAAAAGCCGTTTCCATCGAGGCGTTTCACACGATCGAACAGCTGACTAATGGATAGACACCTGGCATATCGTTCTACGCCGGTGGCGCGTTAACGCGACGACAATCGATAAACAAACAATCGGCCTCCGAATCGTCGGTTGTTGCAAGTTGCATTACAAACTGCACCAAAACACGGGCGCTATAATGACGCGTCCACGAATACGTTGTTCCGTCCGATAATTACACAGCGCGCGGGAACAGAATCGCGAACGATTTTTCGGTCGGCGGACAGGCGGGGACAAGAGAACTGGCGAAAAAACATAATTTGAAAGGCGACAGTCGCGACAATTTGTGTTCCCGTCGGCGCGAGATACGTTATTTCATCTCGTCACTCTTACGTGTCCGTCCCCCGTCCCGATTCGCTTCATTTGAGATGCACTGCCGCAAAACGCAGGACCAATGTGAATCCAATATCGGAAAACAATTTCTCTCGCGGAAGAATTTTAGCGCGGCTTTTCAAGCCGTCGGACCTCCAGTGGCTTTTTCTCTCCAGCCACTCTTTCTTCCAGCTCGAACCTCCCTTTCGTCCCCTCCGCCCACTTTCTCACCCCTGCCCCCGTCACTCTATCCTTTCCCTATTTTTCTGTTTCCGGCGCACCGTTCCATTTTCTCGATACCGCCTTTAAACCGCGCTCGTTTCTCCGCCGTAAAAGAGTGACCACGCTCTTTTGTGACTCACGACTTCGCTGGTAATAACGATAAACGTTAATGTCGCGTTATCGTTCCGCCATTGACCGCGACCCCTCTCGGAATTAATTGACGAATTAATTTTTGTATAATCTCGCGCTGCGGCCTGACGTCGGGTCCCCCCGTGCTTATACATTTTTATCACCATCAATTATCATTATTTACCGGCCCCGGGCCCGCTGGAAAAATAGTGTCCGGATGCATTAACGCATTACCATTGATATTTTAAATCACCGGCATAATGTATCTTCCGTTCCAACGAATTTATGTAAATCGTCTGCTGGAAATCGTGTAGCGTTCAAATTCGAATGAAATTGATTGTGTGTCCGTCGAACCGCGATGATATTCGAGGCGTGTTCTGATACTGATCTTCCAAAAAGTCAATCTTTCAAAAAACATACTGTATGAACATGTGAATTAATAATTTATTTCTATTATATTATATAGAATTTAGAACTTCTGATATATTTACTTTATTATATGTAACATTTTGCGAATAATTTGGTTGCTGTCTCTTAAATATTTCCAATTTCATTTACGTCCACTTCATCATGATAGATATTTGTCCACAAAGAGGCTATCCTTTTTCCACAGTGATATTGTCTTCTGTGTCGTGGATTAGGTGGCTGGCAGTCCGGACACCAATATTGAAATTCCAGAATTAATGACGTCCTCGTTAAAGCATAATTAATTATCGCGCGAATTAAACAAAGCTGGAAGAGCCAAAGGGGAGGGGGGTGGAAACCGGGTCGATGGCGCGTGGTTTCGTACAAAATATCAAGTTACAAACAATTGCTAAAAAATCAGCGGCATGCTTTGCCCAGACACGGGAAGCTGCCCACGAAGTACACTCGTTTATAACGTCCTGGGAAACAAAATTAAATTGTAATTGCTCTATGTATAACGGCGCAGTGTCGCCTAGGTAAGCGCCCTGCCGACGACAACTAATTACATTTAGGTGCTTCACTTTTACCATCACGCGGGTAATTGCCTCGGGTAGTCATAATGAAAAAGTATCGATTGCCCGGTGCCCGTGTTGTGTGCCTTTCTTACTATCTCCGTTGGCAAGTTAATTGGATTTTTCATCGACATAACTCAATCTATGAATCTAAGTCTATTACGACCAATCAATCAAGACGGTGAAGTGTAATTCATGACCGTCACGAATAGTTTGCTTTCGCGGAAACAACACGTAGGTTAAACTGACAGCGTATAAATTTGCGCTCGCCTGCACCCCTCCCCTGCCGCCGGTCGACAAATGGTTGATAGAAATTTCAGAATATATCAAATATACGCAAACACGCGTATGCATTTACGTTTACTCCGCACGATATTCGTTTCGGCTCATTCAATTATCAAATAATTTGAAACACGTTGCTAGTACTATACCGTAATCCATTTAATAATGCATTGGTATTATCGCAATATCAATATTGCTCATCACGACAATGTTTCAATTACTCGGATACCGTTCTTTCAATTCACAGGCGAGTTTCATCTATTCATAAAATCTTTCTCGGATAAAAAGATTAGAACATTAGCAATGTTACTATTATTAGCATGAAGTAACCGATCAAATCTTTGCTGAAACCTATCCACAGATCGAAAGCATTTTGTTTTTCAGCTGTATCAATTATTGAAAGCCTGTAATTTTTGTTGTTAATATTAAACAAAGTTTTACATGAATGTGTACAATGTTATGAGAAACACATGATTTGTTCCGTGGCTGAGAAACTGGGCCACACAAACGGCGAAATGTGTGTGTTCGACCATTTCGTTACGTGTAATTGTTGCAAACTGCTTCGATATCGGAGCAATGTGTCTCGGTTCCCGATTAGGGCAAGCTAAAGCACGGTACATCGCGCAAATCATTAACCAGGGCTATGTGCAATGGAAAAGTTCTGAAGCGTAACACGAGGATTAACTCATGACTGCTTAAGGGGTTAGTAAGATATTTAGTTTACTAACATTTCAACGGTGTTGAGGGGCTGAGCGGAGGTTGGTGGGAGCAGACCATGGTCTAAGAGACTTAGGAGCTAGCGGTCACCCCTTGAGTGCATTCTCCTGTTCCAGGGTGTCTACCGACGCTTTAGGCTTTCAAGATCATTAATTTAAGGTTGCCGCTGGCACTGCACGCTACTGAATTCTCGATGCTTTCGGGGGGAAGGGTGGGGAGGGGGCGAAGACTTGGAAGAAAAGAATGACCCGAAAAAGAGACAACGGGAAAAGGATTTTTAAAGTGTAAGTTCGTGTGTACTTTCCGCTCGTACTTTCATTAGGCCGGATCTTCATAAATTTCCTCGAATGATTCTTCGCGGCTGGACTTCGCAACAAAAGATGCCGCGTGGATTAACCCCTTGCTGGATTATTTTCTTCGCACTTACAATGAGTCTCTCCGTTCTTTATTATTTTTTCGTGCCGGAAGGAAATCTATCTTTATTGTTTTCCGTTTTATTTTATTTTTATATCGATCGATTCTGTGAAACTAAATTTTGTGGATGTCTGTAAAGGGCGAAATTATTAAAAGAATAATCGTTATCGCAAATTTAAACTTTCCACTTTTTATGGTACTCTTTCATCGACATATTCTCTAAAATAAATTTTGTTGGGATCCGAAAACGGTGAGGTGGTTGTAATCGTTATAACAGATCGGGATTTCCAGTTTTTATTTTATTAAAAAAATTGCTTCGGTTTTGTAGCATTTTTATGGGCACTGGTCCGGCAGTCAACTTGTTAAAGCTTGTATCTTGCGATCTGTCACTGAAACTTCTCCCTTGGAATATGAAAGCCTCCGGCACGAAATGAAATATGACCTTCGGTGGGAATAATAAATCGTACAAAAGCGTTTAATGTAGTCCGAGCGGAAATGAAAAAAGACGACAACGGAGGAGAGGAAATCGTCTCGATGGTTCAAAGAGGATTCGAGAGGAGCAATGGGAGAAACGAATATGAACCGCAATGCATCTCGGCAAGGAGGAGACAGAACAGCTGGACTGTTGAGACGGTCGAGTAGACAAGTTATTTGCGGGATAATGCGAGATTGAACGTATAAAGACGGTAAGACGAAGGGAACGGTGGAAATCGAAGAGGTTATGGTCGGAGCAGTGACTGGGAAAGTAAAGGAATAGTAATCGGATAAGGAAGAAGAACTGATTTGCGGAAAGCGTTTAAATCTACTACTGCTGTATACACACGACGCTATATTAACACGCAAATTTTTCAATGTTAATATCGAAATTATAAAAATTATATTACTCTCGTTCTTGACACGTTCGCTACCAGTATTTGTTTCGTTGCTTACCTCCCTTGTTCGAAAGTTTTATTAAATGCAACGTACCCAATTTTGAATTATTAAAACAGTTTAGCAGAAAAAACGAAACGAAGGAACAACGAAGTGCATAAAATTAATTTTACAGTTTTTAAGTGAACTGTCAGATTATGGATGTCACATATTTGTGACGGTGCTAGCGAACAGGTTAATTGTAACTATTAACATTGGATGCTCTTGCATTCTAATTTTATTCTATGTCCAACAAGAAATTGAAAATTATAATAAGATATTTTCGACACATTTTACAGCTATAAATTAAATCCTCTGTAAAAGCAACAACAAATTGTTTTCTGAATGAATCTAACTACAGATTTGAACATTGAATCTATAATTGTAGACTATAACGTTTACATTAAAACGTGTAAAAATTAGACGAGATTGTTTTGGAAATTTCTGAAAGAAGAAGAATTTAATATAATTTCAATATCTACATTCGAGTTGGATGAATTCAGACGGTGCAGAAAGGTTAAACGGGTAAATATGTTACAAATGATTGCTGGCAGGGCTCCCGGTTACATAGTTGAACGTACTTAACATAAGGGAGTTCCATTTGTTCGAGTCAAAGCTCGGGGGTCCTTTTCTTCGTGCTATGTGCCGAAGAAGTCTTTCTTCTTTTCCGAAAGAGGGGTGGCGGAAGGTTCAGAAAGCGGAGTCGGCATACCTATGGAGAACTATTGTCGCAGTACCTACGGAGAACTATTGTTTCACTTCCTTTCTGTGTCCGTATACCTCCGGTAATATCGTATTATGCCCCCACGTCTAATGGAGATGCTAATTCCGTGCCGGCGCCATCGGCTTCCTTGGAAGTAGCGAGGTTGGCTGAGCTGAGATGGTGTTGGTAAGGGGAAGTGGTGAAGAGATGGTGGCTCTTCCATCTCCGAGTCACTTCAATCTCCCGCAATCGTGCGGAATATCATGAATGCCAGAGTATATCTCGATGAATGGCCGGAGTCGGAAGGGTGGTATTACCGAAGGTGGGACGCAGAGAATGGTCCATTCGCTCGATTGATTGATTTACGTTTACAGCACTTCGAGCTACCGGTGTCGAGGAACGAAGATGTCTTATTATATATCGCCATATGCGTGTGACCGCGATAATAATTGCACCACCGAGAATTAACGCGTCGATATGCGGTATCCATGATAGTACGGGTACTATCAGAAATACACGAGCATCGAACACTAAAGACCAGATCTGTGTGCAAAATAAAAATGTTCTGTATTAACCTCGTATGACGGACCATTCTTATAATCGATGATGTTTAAGAGTATCCACTGCATTATTTATCAACTTTTTAAAACATATTTTTAAGTGAATTACGATTTCGCTACTCTGGATAAAAATATACCCGGAATCCGTTGTCCAAGAGTTCATTACGAGTAGTCTGTGAATCTTAATGCAAAATTAAAATTTTCTATGTCAATTGTAAGGGGTAGGGATTCATTTCAACGAATCTAAGAGGACATTTCCTAGTTTCCAAATAATTTTCTAATTATTTTTGAACCATGTTTTAAGGTTTCGTGCTTCGACGAATCGAGCAAAAGCAAAAAGCACGTGGTAACAGGACGATGACCCAGCCGATTGAACTCCGATTAAACAAACGCGGTAGTAACCCCGGAAATATTCCTTTCTCCGCGTCGAGCTTTCGGAGAGTGTCTCCGGGCGGCGAGAAGAAAAGCAGTTTTGTAGTCCTTGAAAATGTCCTGGGAGCAACGTCCCCGTGATGTAAAATGACTTACTAACGACTGCGGCATAATCGCTATGGTACGATCCTCATCCTGGAGAGTAGTATGTCCGTGGTTCGGTGTGCGACCCGCGGCATAAAGTGGTTACGATGCACTTGCACCCGTGGACCGTTTATGATCGGAATTAATGGCGGGTGCGATAACACTCAAAAGAAATCGTATCTTCGAAACTTTGTAATGCGACGATCCAACTTCTTAAGGACACCGGTCGAATCCTGACTCGTTGTTACTTGGAGGGTTATCGCGATCCCGTTTTGTTAGTCAAAAACAACGTCGAAGTTATCGTATGGCGTAACAGTAATGGAGTTGTCATGGGTATCGTTCGAATCCTATGGAAATTCTTTGTCTCGAGATGGTATGGATGGTTATGCAACTCTTTCTAAAATGGAGAACACGATTTGTTACTACTGGCATTCGGCGAGGTCCTCACGTCTATTCAGCATTTTTAACTTACTTTATCTTATTATACTTTCGGGGAAGAGGTGTCAAATCAATGACTAAACTGTGGATATTCTGTGATAAGTTTGAACAAATCGTATTGTGAATAAGCGAATTTTCAAAATTAATCATATACAATTAAAATCACATTAAAATTGAAACTATTTGCAGGACCAAACGGGTACAAATTGATCAGTACCATTTTTTAAAATCAAAATTAGGAAATTTTATGTAGAATTTTCAAGCGGCCTTTGTTCTTTATCATGATTTTACTTATTGGTCCTTCGCGATTATAGAAGACCTCTCAAGCATCGATAAAGAGGTTAACTGTGCTCTTCGGAAACTGCATTAACGAGAAAGTCGCTGACACAACCCGGCCAGCAATCTGGAGCCACTATTGACGCCATCGACGCAGAAACTGCATGAAAACTTGAAAATAATTTCGCTAATGCCACGCCGAAGGAACCGGAAACCACCGAGACGTAGAGAGAAGAAAGAGAGTCTTCAAGGTCTGTCCTCCTTCCATTCCTGTATCCCTTTCTCTTCTGAACAGTTCGCTTGCTGCGCGAGTTTGGAATACCAAGTTGACTGCAAAGTTTTTAACTAAGTTTGGCGGTTCCCACCATCCATGCCGATTACCTTCCTTCCCTTTTATGTCGATTCTTTTGAGGATGGCCCTTCGTGTACTTTCTCCCATGAAATTTATCCGAATAACGAGCCGAACCCGAAGTTAATTCAAAAACGAACCGTTTGAACCGCTCGTTTGCCGACGATAATTTTTTATTGTCCTGTTAGTTGCATGTAAATTAGTGATCCACTAAAATAAGAAAATGGTCTCGAAATACCAGATGTATGTGAAATTAGGATATTGTTTGTATTAACTGTAAGAATTAGGAAGCGAGTAGAAATTTCATTCTTCCATTAATAATTTTATTGAATCAATTTTATTCATCATACATGAATATTTAGAAATTCTCTTAACCTTTGCACTGTTATAATTTTTACCCCCTCATTTTTGTCATAAACGCATAAAATCCGCAGTCCAGTCCTCATACTGCAATTACGTGTCTATCTTCATGAAGACATAATGTGCACGTGAATTTTTCATCTCGGAAGCTATTTGTCGGATGAAATTTTAATTTCGAAACTTATGTACAGAAGGATTTCATTAAACTCTTTTGGCTAATATTACATTTTAAAAATTGTTTCAAGTTTGTAGTTCAAAAATTTTACGAATGATCCTTTTAGGATTGGTTCAATATATCTTGTAGTTAGTGGATGAGGAATTGTTATTTATTTTTTACACTGATAGTCTTAATAATTTTAATTAATTGAAAATAATTCTATCAAAACTATCAAATGGGATACAAACTTTACAATTTGTCTCATTATGGACTTTAATTATTTACAGAGTGCAAAGCGAAGACTATTTGATAATTTGCATTTAATAGCAATGATACTTGACTCTTCAATAACATATGGGAATATGGGGCACTGTCCATAGATCTATCATTTATCACGAAGTTTCACATGTCAGGGACCGCAGTTTCACATTTATTGCCAGACAGATGGAAAGTTATTGTTGAACTCTCACGGGGCTTCGCGCATTCCCGGACATAAACAATTTTACTTCGCTTTCGGACTTCCTTCGAAAAGTCTTACAACTTCTCCGGCCCGATTCCTACGTTCCAGAGCAACTTGATTTCTCTTACTGAAAGTTCGGCTCGCACGTAGTGTTACTGATCGTCTCCCTGAAAACGACTAGGTGCAATAACGGCCATTCGAACGATCTCCAACGCGATGAAATAAAAATGTAACAATTAAGCCACGTTTCCCAATTAACATGCTACCGTATTAACGTTTTCAAAAACCTTAATGTTTCTGAAAATAAATTTTTATAATTTATTGAATTTTATTGTATAGTATATTGAAACTTTTGTAGATACTATTCAACAAATCGCAATTCTATAGATCACATGCATCCTGTCCAAGATAACAGATCATTGAAATACTCGCTATTAGATGGAGATGTAACAAGGTGTAAATTATTTGGTACATAGATATTGTAATTATGAGCTACTCTGCACTATTACCAATTAACTTCACGGTAAATTTAGTGTATTACACGCCTTCAGAAGTAATCTGCGCATTCAATACAATTTATACCTGTTGCACAGAATTCGACCGTTAAATGGATATATGTACCTTGTGCAACGTTATGTTCTCAAAATGAAAGGGGTATTATTAAATTAAATTGTTGATTATATAGATTATAAAATCTATATAATAAAATCTGATTCATAAGAATCAGTGCACCTTGACAATGTACAGGGTGTGAGAAAGAGGATTCTGCCTATAATGTCTCTTATTAGTTATTTTAACCATTAACAAAATTCTGTAATACTTTCTTCTATACGTATTTCAGGAACAATTTGTCGATGCTGGTGAAACCACAAAATGACAATACAGTCAAAAAACTTATTCAAGAAAGTAATTCATTGACAGAATATGTGTTGCTTATAATAGTAGCTGGATTAATATTACTGTTAAAAACACTTTTAAACTCGACAAAACAATTAGCCAATAGCTAAGGAAAATTTTAAAGTCACGAATGACATCAAATGATTTTCTAAAACTATCTCAGAGGACAAAAGAAGCACATTTTCAATATTTCGTAAATGATGGTTTCGAAGCGGATTTCTCGGGCCCTCCAGGGTTGATGTAACAATTTCCTGCGCAGTGTGCAAGGATTAATAGTGTCTTCCATCTGTGTCATCTGTTAGTCGGGGGTGGACAAATCCAATCGTTAGGACTCAAGTGGGATCAATCCGGGTCCGTATCTCATTCGCTGACATTTGACAAACAAGGACTCCATCGTATGTTGGCCGCCGGCGCGGCGCGGCGCTTACAGAGTCGCTATACCAGATTTAGGGACTCGGTTTTCAGACATTCGATTCGGAAGAGCCTTAAAATCTTGACAGCGGCGTTGATGTCCCTCTTAAATGGAACACGGGGCAAGGACTTTTCAGCGATTTCGATCAAGGTGAGCTCAGCCAGGCCAAACCACGGAGGTCAATGCAGAGAGGGCTGCCGAGATCAATTTGCACACCGTTGCGCGTGACAGTAGCGCCAGCGAGCCAATTCACGCGGGTATAGTAATTAAACTGCGGTTTAGCGTGACCGGAGCACCTGCAGTTACCAAATTGCAAGTTATGTCGCGTGTCACTCAACAGTGCCCAGACTCTAGCGTTCCATATGTATCCCAGGTAGCGTTTAAAACGTCGAGATCGGAAAATGTTCTGAATTTTAACTATATTACCGGGGAAAAAAGTATTCTCGCGCGCCGCGGAAAATACGGAACTGATAATTAAAACTTGGCGGACAGTTAATTATTCGGGAACACGTTGGTGTTCGACGAAATTTATTTAGGAACGATTAACGAAACCGCTGCGTCGCGCGGCAGGCATGAAAATTGAATGGTGCAGAGAATGGACCGTGAGCATAAAGGGTTTGCCTCCGAAATGTTTATAATTTTTGTCACGCGAAATCAATTCTTTTGTTCAATGTATTCTTCTTTTGTTCGGGCCCGATTTTTACAGATGTCGCAAACTGTACTGCACAGCGGAGTGTAAAAGAAAAAATTATATAGTCACCATTCTTTTCTAATTGTAGAAATGAATGGTGACTATATAATTGATTAATAAAGCTGTATTCTTTAAAATTTAACCATGGAATTTTATTTTCAAATCGGGCACGAAATTAAGGTTAAATCAGCTGTTCAATAATAAATAATTCGCACAACTTGAATATCTTACTGCGACATTTGCAACTTGATATTTACGCTGCGGATTTTATGCATTTATGGTAAAAGGATTCAAGAATATTGTTACATTATATTTTACTTATCGAGATGATAGAAAGAAGAAACACATTAAGAACATTGTTATTTTGCATAGAAGCCTGTAGACTACTGATAATAATAGAAAAAATTGTCTAGAACAAAGAGTCAGTAATCATTATAGCCATGAAATAATACGTGAAGGTGTTAAAATACCAGAAGACTTACCGACCATTCGAACAGAAAGATAATATCTGCTTCCTAATCTAAATAAATCCATCTCGGTGTCTCCAGGAGGTTCGAACGATCGATCTTTAATTCGTTAGATATAAAGCGCGATGAAAGTAAGCCCTTTAGCCTTCTTTTCCCACTTTCCGGAAAATTCCATTAGGTTTCCCGTCTCCTTTCCTCGGCAAGGGGCCGCCGGTTCCGGTGTTCCTCTTGTTCTCGACGACAGTGGTGCTCGGTGGCAGCACTGGCATTGGTCTGGTATTAAAAAATCCATTGAAATTAATAACTACAATGTTTCTTCACGATTCGTATAATACACAGAGGATCCAAGAATTATTTTAATCACTAAATACCCGATTCTCGAAAAATTGTTTAAGTTGATACAATTTTGTACAAAAAGGTCGTACGTTAAAATATATATTTAGACTCATTTTAAAGTTTGAGTCTTATAGTTTCATAATCCATCGTTCATTTTATCCCAAGATGTTTTTCATAACGTTGCTAGCGAGAAACAAAGGCCGCAGTTTTTTTCTCAAAAATGCTATACATTCAAACATTTGCGAAAACTTTGAACAATTCTTTTCTTGACTGAAACCACCATAGAATTATAGATTGGAGCTTTCTCTTTTAATCTACAGCTTAAAAATTGGTGTACGATTTTTTTAGTCGTTTTATCAAGCTTTGAACGAGAGGTGTGTTGCCAAACTTTAGAGCAGTATAACTTACACCGTGAGTGCTTTTTACAAACGAACTTGTTCCTCATTTTTCTTCTACAGATCAATAGAACAAAATCGTATATCAATTTATAAGGGGTTCTTTTTTCTGGAAAACGAGGCGTCGAACAAAAAAATGTTGTTCTTTCGTTCCGACTCACTTTCGTATCACGGTAATTTCGGATGGTCGAAGATCCCCGTATGTTTTACGGATGTGTACCATTTGTTCAATGAAATCCCTACATGAATAACACCATCTGTTAGAAACGTATCAAGATTTTTGCAATGACTCCATACTTTATTTTTAATAAATTTTTGGAAGCTCCCGGCCCGGTATGCACCGCGCGACGCGACGTCAACGTCGACGGCGGTGTCGGTGACGGCGACGCGACGGCACCTTCGCGCGTCACGCTGTGGCGCGTGGATTTGCGGTTACTACGACAATTGATTTACACGCAAACACGTACTACGGTAGCTTCCAACACGGGCGATAATGCGTGCATACGTATACATGGTCAGGCTCGGTGTAGACCCGTCCGTGGCAATCTATCTCCGCATTTCCACCCGGGAATCACCCTCTTCGCCGATCGTATACAATCCGTAATTGTTGTTCCACCCCGTTGCTTTAGCCGAAGATTACAATGCGATCTTTCAGGGAATTGGGATTCCCCGGTTCGCCTCTTGTCCTCGGTATCGTGCCCCGCTTCGACCAATGAGAATCGAATCGAGCTGTCGTTGTCGCGTTGGAATCCGATTGGACGCCGCTGAGGAGAGAAGAGAAATAATAGATGCGACTAACGCGATTCGATTTGCGAGCGCGACTCGCTCTCCGCCGTTTCTAATATCCGTGATCCGATCAGATCGATGCTATTCTGTAATTATTTTCTCGATTTTCAGGACACTTTTCAACGGCCCGACGACCTCTCGAGATCGATTCTTTCGCGATTTGGAAAAGGCTTTATTGGAAAGTAATTGCGAGGGTTTGGTCATTGGTATATTTACTATTGGTTGGAATTCAGCCTTTGATTGCGAACGGCATGCACGCTCAAGAAATTTTGTAATTACATCAGCCGTTTTATTAACACTTTGGCTGCTACCATTTCTATCGTTGCTGTCATGTTTTATTAAACGTACTTCGTTTAGGAAATATTAAAATAATTTATAGCACAGAAGACAGTCATGAACTCTTTAAATGTTAATAAAACTGTATTCTTCCTTTTCATAATTTTAATCAATCGTATGTTTGTACATTATTTTAATAGATATTTTCACTCATTTTATTAAAATACCCACACAATATGTATGCCCCATATACTGTAGTTACATTAGAAACATTATTTAACTTTCTTCGTTCAGCAGAGAATGAAATTCTCGAAAAATATTCTCTCATTTTTAGATATGAGCAAACGAGTTCATATTCTTGCCTATATGTAAGAAGATGAATGTGTAAAATTATTTTTCATTTTTATTCCGACTTTTCTCCACATTTGGAGCAGCAAATGATTTTCATTACCGCAGCGACCTAGTGGCTTGAACCCGATGAAATCACCGACACAGTCAATTGCATTTAAGTGTGTACAGCGCGGTAACATTGCAGCGACAGAGACAATCGATAGAGCAAACTAACTCTAAACAACGTTTCGTTAACAAACTGTGCCCAATTCATCGTTTAAGTGATCAACTGGCATTGACGCCGCGCCGCAATTAGGTTATTATATTTCAAACACGTAAACATTCAACGACTCTGTGAACAAGCTAATAGATCGGAACATGATTCAATATGGAGTGAAGATATAGACTGTATAATGAAAATTACAAAACCACATCTACATAGCAATCCTGCATTATACCTGACATACACGAGAAGAGATTTGAAGTGGTTAAAATGTGAATTAATTATTGCACAATTATGTATACTTTGACATTAATAGAGACGTTTTTAACTCACATATATTCTTAAATTTCTTTTAATTAACTTTCTTTTAATATAGCATTTTGTCATTCCAAACAGAATACACAAAGCCCAGGAGAAATCTTGTCTGTATTCAGAAAATTAATTTTCCTGCAGGTTCCTGCAGTGAGGTAAAAACAATTATTTTTTAAATGGAGAGATTTGATTAGATAATCAAGTCATAGCTAATATAGTAGCGTTTTGTCATTCCAAACAGAATATACAAAGCCCAGAAGAAATCTTGTCTGTATTTAAAAAATAAATTTTCCTGCAGTGAGGCAAAGACAATTATTTTTAAAATGGAGAGATTTGATTCGAATTTCGCAGGAACATGGAAATATCGAAACAGTTGCGAAAAGCACAGTGTACGAACGACAACATTGTTGTTAAATTGGTTTTGATAAAAGAGTGATACACGAGCATCAGGTACGGGAATAAATATCAAAGAGAGTAGAAGCGAGAAGCGCCGGTGGCATTGCGGTCATCATACCTTACCATCTTCATAGCGGGCTATTTCTGGGCGCAATCGATTAATCGAACAAGACTTAAGTATGGGTCTGGCCGCACCTGGTGCTCGTCCATCACCGGCAACGCAACGTACATTTATGTACGTACATAGGCCGGCCTTGCGAGTAGAAAACTTTCCCTCTTTCAACAGCGCTGCGTTCGTTAATAATCGATTATGAAAGATGACGGTTTCCCCGTATCGACTCGGTTCTCTGCCGGCGGAACTTATTGTTTTAAAGAAACTTTAAATTTATCGTGAAGTTCTTGCTGCGGGTGCAGCCGCGTTGGAATTAATCCCTCATTCATCATCTAGGATGCAAGGCGTAAAGCATACTCAGAGGCCTGAAGCGGTGTAAAACTGAGCGAACCAACGAACCGAGGTGGAAAAGGGTGAGCGAGCGAGCACACGAGGATAGTAGGGGAGGAGAGAGAGGGAGAGAGAGAGCAGGACGAGCAGGGAGGGAGAGGAGCCTGCTATCCGAACGCTAAGCCGTGATTAGTTGTTGCGGCTACGAAAAGGTAATCCGTTCTTCTTGTATTTTTATTAGTTCGACCTAAGCTCGTGCTTTTACTAAATATAAGCATTATTTCCCGTGCCCAGACACCAATTTCGCACAAACTTGTTGCCAGTTCTCGTTGGAAGTTCAATGCGCGGAAGCTGCGCCGTTATCTGTTATGCATTACTCCACGAAATTTAGGGAATACCAGATTGCAACCCAAAAATTATCCATCTTCCAACTACTGTAACTTCGTGTGAGAAAAGCTGTAATAGTTTGCCTGCGCACGTATTAACCCTCGTCCATCCCTTGTGTAAATTTGACACAATTTTCACGAATATTGAATAAATGGTAGAGTACCAGTAACTGACTGCGCACTATAGAGTTTTCAAATAAATAGTAGCAGAGGAGATTTTGATGAATAATTTTTACAAAAATTCTTATTAGTACACAAGAAACGCAACTTATTGGCAAACACCTATCATTACTAATTACTCTGTATACAGGGTGTTCATTTAAAAAATTTTCAGCCGAATATCCCGAGAAGTATGAAAGATATTAAAAAAGTGTAAAGCCAAGGATGTCGAGGGGGCAAGTGTCAGTTTTTTATTTGGGTGGCGTTCTCAAGGTCATTTGAAGATCAACTTTGTTTTTCGTAAAACTAGTTAATTAACTTGTATAATAATTGCAAATACTCACACGTTATAATAATATATTTTTTAATATGTCTCCGGCTGACACATTAAATAGATTGGATAGAAAGTAGCCAGTAACGATGACCTGCAATTTATAAATTTAAATGATTGAGAACGCAGTTTGAGATAAGACATTTTTGTGTGTCAAAAGATTTTGAAAATTTAAAGAAGATCCTTAAAACGAAAGTGTTAATTCTGATATTGGTTTTCCAAGTGGCGTCAGTCAAATAATATGTTTATAAATTTTTCATTTGGCGTTGATTCGTTAAAATTGTGCCGAAGTTGTTGGAAAACTGGGTTAATGGTCGCTAGGACGCTGCAGTATTTGAGAAGTACTTAGAACAGACGTTCATTGAACTAGATTTGAACTTCTGAACTAAACGAGACGTGAAGTCCAAGGTGTATCCTTATTGTTTGAAACTTTCGTGTTTCTGCTGACCATCTGCGCTTTACTCCTTCGTTCTTAACAACGACTGACGTAGCACAAAGCTACGGCATAGCGAGTGCTGTCAGTGATTTCAACGGGTGTTTCCCTCTTTGGTTTGTAATCCCTGTACAGGGTGAGTCGGGAGGAACGGATCAAACTCCAGGAGTGGATTGTACACAGAAAAATAATGTAGAAAAACTGATATGTTCTTATCCGATTTTCATTTGTTTTCATTTTATGGCGTGATTACTAGACTGCGGATCTTTATGCAAAATAAAAAATGTTTGCATTGATTGCAAGACACAGGAGCCAAATAGAAAATTCCTTTTTCTTTTCATTGTCTTATCGAGCTGAAATTAAAACACTGATGTCCTTAAATCTTCGTAATTCGTCCACTGTTTTAAATTGCACGTGTCCATTTTTGACATAAATGCATAAAATCCGCAGTCTAGTGATTACAATTAAACAAAATTTCATACATTAACATTTCGGTTATCATAGTCTTATTTTAATAAATGTTCGAAAATACCGCCATTGACCTCTAAACATTTTCAGCTTCGTCTACGAAGGGCGGCCGAAATGTTAATGTATAAAATTTTGTTTAATTGTAATCACGCTATAAAATGAAAATCGCATGAGAACATATGAGATTTTTACATTATTTTCCTGTGTACAATCCACTCCTGGAGTTTGGTCCGTTCCTCCCGACTCACCCTGTATATTACCGAAGATTCGGCGAATTGCTATGGTTGAACTCATCTAAATTTTTGTCCATTTATTATCTGATTATTATCTTATATTTACTATTATTATGTCCATTTCACTTCACCAGATGTATTGGTCGTAAAAAGTATCGTACTGTGCACGCATTTTTCTATGAATGGCTACTAAAATTAATATAAAATCAAATTTACAAGCAGTGTAAGTCTGCATATTTGTTTTGCAATCGAAATGAAATTTTCATCGCATCCGCAGTTTGATTGTAAAGGTATTCAATTTTCATTGAAAATTGCAGATTTCATACACAGGTCCCACATAGATATGATCGTAAATTTGCATATTTAATATCGTTTTGCATGTATATTCGATTTACGTACCTTGTATACAAACCATTTAGTCAATTTTCCTTTGATGTGATTTAAAATTCTGAAAGAAGCGTGTCAATAAAAAAAAGGCCAACATTCCGAAATACAATATTAGTAGGTAACCTGATTAATCACTTTCAGTCTGTTACGATTTAATTAAAATGTGACATTATATATTAAATATATGAAATAATTCGTTGATTTTAAGGGGAAAGCAAAAATTTATGTGATTTTATCGTTGGATTTAATGCAACTATTTCTGTGGAGCGTGTGAGGGTGAAATACAATGATATAATTATTCTTCCGTGAAACGTAACAACGGAACAAACGCGTTTTCTTTGACGCCAGTTTACTACAAGGAGCAACCGTTAGCAGACTCACGTTTTGCGCGTTCGAGTAGTAAATCAGAGTAAGTGGGTGAGAAGGACCTCGAACAAGGGATAGGTATCGAGGGTTATCGTCACTATATCACTGACGGGTCGTTCGTAAGATATCTAAGCTGGTCTCGCACGAAACTTTATTGCAGGGTGAGCCAATTATAGGTCCGTGGTCGGCGAGCACAATATATCGAGTACTTTCAAGCAAGTGGATTCGACGATATACTCGATTCGAGAATGTATTGAGCCACTTAAACCATTTAACCAGCGATGGAGAGAAAATACAAACCTCGTTGACGTTCACGCTCTTTGAAGTTTCCACCGATCCTCGAAAATGTTCAATAACATCAAACGTCCCCCCACGTTCTTGAATAATTTCGGTCGAAAACTCCGTAAGTCTACGTTTCGAGAGTAACAAATATTTTTGTTAAGAGGAACAGTTGTTAGTTCGCCGAGTGGAACAGAACCGAAGCGTTTGTATCGAGATACACGGGAAATTTAATGGACGATGCGATGTTTTCTACACCTTCTCCGAGCGAATGTGTTTGCACTGATGATCGATCGCAAATCATTTAATAAAATTAACCATTTTTGTGTTAAAGGAGGATAGTGCAATTTTTTACAGAGTACGTTTCTGTATTTATATTTATAGTAGGTGACTGAATTGTTGTATTCGATAATTTTCAGTGAAATTTTCAGTTTCTTAAAGTTATTCAAGACAGAAAAGAATCACCATTTGGCTCCTGTTTTCTAGATGTGATGTAAACAATTTTTGTGTTCCATAAATATCTTCAAGATTTTCAAGATCTTAGATTTTGAGTTTTTGACGTTTGTTCATTGGAGAGCATACTGTGCGATATAATTTCTAAGAAGCAGCGAGTAGCTTGTGAAATTGATACGAGAAAGGCATAAGGGTAGAATAATTTTAAAAAGATTCCTTTCGCGGTCAAATTAAAGAGCAGACGCGGCTGGTCCGTGTGCTCGAGACAGCTTTTAGTGTAGTGTAGAGATATGTCAGGTACGGTCGCGACAACGTTCATAAAAAATAATGTCGTCGACAGGGGCCCCTTTCTCGTCTTCTTCTGGAAGAAGTTCATTTCGCAAGCTGTCTAGTTTCGGAAATTCATCTCCGGACAACTTCGAGCCCACCCTAAGGCTCGCCAAACCCCCGTGGCAGCCTCAAGAAACTCTGGCCAGAATCACCCCTAGGCTCGACAAGTGCCACAAGAAACAGCAATAAACGTCAGGATACCCGTAGTAATTAAAACTAAAGATCCACGGCGGAAAAACAACAGTTGCCCCGGAGTGGCGACGAAGCACTACAACGAAGAATAACGAAAGCCGAGAAAACGGGGATGAGTAGACGATTCCGGGACCGGGAAAATTGACCGCTAATCTTGCCAAGTAAAATGAGAAAGTGCGCCGAGGAGATTGCACCGGGGCGAATCGTCTGCGTCATCGCAACGCCTCGACAGTTTTTTAACTGACAAATTAACCTGGATTCGAAGATAAACGAGCTGGAACGACGTTAAGATAAGTCCTACTGCGATTTGAAATTATTTGATGCTTGGTGGCTGTAACGACCTGCTCTGAAGTATTATCAACGAGGAAATTACGATCTCTTATCGCAACTGTTTTACACAGAGGATTTTATTTGTCAAACATTCTTACACGTTGTTGAGGACCATTTCCGACAATTTTGTACATTCTTCAATTTTTGACAGAACCATTAATTGCATCCTATATTGACTGCTACTAGTGCCTATTAAGTATAAGGGTTGATGATAATTAATTGATTAATGGTTTTATTTTTATAAGGGAACATATACCGAGTATTTTTAAGGCTACCGAGGTGTAATGTCAATTATCTTAACTTTGCCAATATGTACTAGACATTCTCTTAAAGAGGTATATTTAAATTTATTGAAAAGTTTAATTGATGAGAACTGTGAAGAAGAATCGACCATTTCTGATATCTTGTGACGGTCATGATGTTTGATTTTGGTGGGAACGCAATTTTATCATTCATTTGCCGAGATGTAGAGGACGGTATTAAAAGTTGGTGGATAGGTAGTGGTCCAGGTAGAGCGTTTGAACGTGGCTGAACCCCAGGAGTCTGTTCCCTTTTCTTGCCCGGTGGTCTAATAAGAAATCGTTGGATTTCCGTCATCTTTCGTCCAGATCGCCTTTGTAGATTTTAATGGGTTTCTGGTTTCGACAAACTCGTATCCGCTTTCTTGGTGCAGAGTGACGAGAGCAGAGGTAAAGGCTAGGAAAGGGCGAGTACAGAGAAGGTAGGATGAAGGGGAAAATGCACGTTAACAACATGAAAGACCCGTGGATCCCTTTGCATTTATATGGAGTAACCTTACAGGACTGAACAGTCGACTTGAGCTTCCCCTGGCTAAAAGGAAACTTAAGAAACATAAAGTAACTTTACCTTTCCATCCCTTCTCTCTCGCTCTCTCTCTCTTTCTCTCTTCTGCTATGCTTTTTCTCTCCACCTTTTCCCTTAACAGCGGCGTCGTGTGCTTTGCTTTCACTTAGCCATTTGCACAAAGCTTTCCGGATTGTATTATAACGGGTAGGATTGTTTAGGGAAGTACAATCTACAAAGCTTGTAGACGTTGCCCGTGCAATCTTTGCTTAGCTACTGGCCGTACACTTTATCGCCTGCTATGTTCCGAGACCTACCCATAGTTGTTTCCAAGAAAAATATACCGTTGCCTCTACAACAAAATGACTTTCTTCGAGTATTAATAACGGAATCGATTAGCTAAGTGGTGTACCAAATTTATTTAGATCATCCTATAAGTAATGAGTTTCATGCCTTTATATGGTGACACACTGCAAACAACTACAGTTATTAATCTTCTGTTCATGTAATATGATTCTATGGATTCACGAAAACATGAAAAGTCACATTACTTATGGGATGACTTGATATAAGATTGATTAAAAATTAAATTTTTCAAGTCTTTCGCAAGTGTGGTTGAAAATCACTTTAAAAAAGCGTTCTAATTCAGAGGTTCAATACGTGCTTTTATTTGAAGCAATCATGAAAGACTTCATAAATGGTCATACTCTAAAATATATTATAATTGTATTGATTTGACAGAACATATAAAATAATCTCGAATAAAAATATACAGTGGATCCAAACAGCACTTGAAGACTGTAAATATAATCGTTGAATGAAATCTTAAAAGAATCACAGTACGCCTGTCACTACCTCAGCCATAGTATAGTTCTAGGATACCTCTAACACGCGAAGCCTTCGAGATCCTTTTATGATAATTCTTCTGGACAGGATCGCAAGAAAATATTTTAGATTCCGGCAGGAATAAAGAAATTTTCGAGAGATAGAGGGAAAGCAGCTCGGTGAGGCAGGAGCATGGGCTTGGATACAAAATCAAGCTCTGTGCAGAAACATGCGATTCGCCGTTGCTAATCTGCATGCCGAGTTGAGAATGTGACGCCATTGAATATTTAAGACGGCCGTAGCAAGAGGTGGCTGGGATGCTGCCGACGTCGGTGCAGCCGGCGTCGCTAGGAATACAGCCATGCTCTTCCTGGTATCTGCCACGACCTAACCTCGTTCTTCGAGTTCGTAAGAGGTAAGCCTCGAGACTTCCTGGTTTTCATATGCAAATGTAAGTTCGGCGTGAAGCCATTTGCAGAGGCCGCGCGTACCTAGCTACGCAGAAACGCGGCCATGCGCCGGATCGCACGACCGTTGCATCCACGTATCTCCTTTTCTATTTCTCCGACCTGCCGCCACAGTATCCATCGCCGTTGCCGTGGCACAGAATACGAGTTCTGTACAGAGACAGCTTGCCAGCTAAAGAACCCGACGATCACGGGGACCGGTATTTCCCTGCGCCAGCATATGAGTCCAATCAGAACCTTCGGAGGGTAGACCTTCACGTTCAAAGATTCGATTTTTCGAAATCAATTCTCTCATAGTGTAAAGCGATCTTTCAAGATTTGAAACCTCCATGTGATTTAGTTATTTAGTGAATTAATAAGGAAATATTAATAAATTTTGCAACTTCTGGGTTTTTCTGGAAATAATAATTGTTAGAAAATATGCTTATATACTTATAAATGCATAAATTCCGCAGTCTACCGATGAATGTGTGTGCAAAATCCTAATGCAAAAAGTTGGAGGCAATTTTTAAAAATTGATATAAAAATGACATTCAAAAGCTGAATACTCTTTTAGTTAGAATCCTCTGCCTCTCCCAGTCTGTGCGATAGGACGCTTTTAAGTGGCCTCGGTGCTCGGAATTCCCACCCATGCTCAAGTTAATTAATTCTTGAATATTTGCAGTTACGGTACAGATTTCTAAACTTCTGTCGGAAGGGCTACTAGTGTTCGAAGTTGATTAATTGAATTCAAGCGTGCCTCGATATTATGTTCAATGTGTATCGGTTCCGCGTTGTTTTGTAGTTGAAGTGCTTGCCTGTACCGAAGTTAAATATGCTTTTAGAAGTTGTACATTAAGAATTAATAAGCAGTAATGAAGAGCACATAATTATTATAGGTCCGGTCGGGTAATTGTTATCAAGTGGTGTTCAATTCGTATAATTGAAACTCTATGATTTTCACAACTTCTATTTATGCTGATTCAGTAGAATAAGTATATTTCTTTCTCTTTTTTTTTAGAGAACTGTTTGCACTGTCAATTTCCTAGTGGAACCATGTGGTTAGAATTCAGAACGTATGGTAGAAATAATTGTCTCTTTAAGTTTATTAAATGTACAGTTGTGGCGACATCAGCGAATTTAAACGAAGCTCAAACATTGATGTTTAAAGAGTAAACACACTGTAAGATAAATTTTATAATTTTACGTATGCTCTGTTTTGCATAATGCAGGTAATATACTACATAATGTGAGGAATGTTGTAAGTGGAAGGTCTCATGCAGGCTGATTAGTTGGCTCTTTAAATGCATGAGCCTCTATGTTTGCATGCGTTTTCAACTCTGTTCTCGTGTAGCTATCGAGGTTTTACCGTATTATGTTTCAACCCGTTTGATACTACAACTACAAATAGTCACCCACTACAAATTGACCTCGGGGTGTTTAGACTATAGTCCCTGAGCGGTCAAAATTTAGTTCCAACATTCGAGAGAGCTTGTTTATTCGATACCCTTTTTATTAGTACGACCCAATACTTTTGTTTGATTGTTTTACGTCGCTTCTTCAACTGCTATGGTTATTAAGCGATAGGACCTACAGTTTACGGTGGGTTCCGAACCATCTTGGGCACCACAGTTTTATATGGCACATGGAATTAATTTCTAGAGGTGCCGGCGGCGGGATTCGAACCCGAGCCACTGCGCGCCATTAGTACGACCCAATACTGCTGGCCATTAGTCGGACGAACGACCATAAACTTCTTATTGTTAAATTTCTATGTATACTTGACGTGCATATTTCATAGTTGTTATTAAACAGTTATTAACCACAGTCACTCAGGAATTCCTTCTTTAACAGGTTGATTGATAGCCCTCTACAACTTTTCGAAAATTCTATAAAGTTAACGTAATGTAGTTAATGAAATTCACTATAGAGATCATAGCTTCAAGCTTTCTGCATTTTTCGAATTCTAATATTATTTGCTTTCCTACGTAACAACGAACATTAATTTTTAATCTGACAATGGAGGAATAATGTCACTCATATGTACACTGGTGGTCAAAATGATAAGGCACCTCAAAGTTTTTAGCAATGAAAACCGTTTTTAAATTTTAATGTATGCTTTCCCAAGCTTATAGAATTGCCGATTTCAATTCGGATACTATACTGTACTGCTTTCCACCTTCGTATAATATTCTTGACAGTCTTCCCCAAACGTTCTCGATAATGTTTAGGTCAGGAGACCTTGCAGGCCAATTCAAAACCTTTATATTTTCCGCTTCAATATAATTTTTTATTATGCGAGCAGTATGCACAGCTGCATTATCTTGCTAAAATATATATTTTCTGCCAGCAATTCTGCGAGCATATGTTCCAATTTGCTCTTTAATTAGCCAATTCAAGTAGCCAGCACTATTTTTACGGCCTTGAATAAATTTTATTTCCATTTTTCCTCTATAGTCGATTCCTCCCATATCATTACGGTACCACCACATTGTCGACGACTCAAAACCTTTGTTCCTTTCTTAAATCATGGAAATAGTACTTGTACCCATCTGGACCATCCAAATTTAGTTTCTCTTCATCCGTGAATATAATTCGTTTCCCCTGAGATTTCACGACATATACATATATGAAATTTTGTGTGTACAACGGTGCTTTATCATCTTGTCCACCAGTGTATGTACATGCCCCACGTGGCAGTCAATGACTTAAGCTCACTCTCCACCTACGTGATTGTTCTATTGTCGAAATACTCGTGCTCCACTGGCTATTTAAAATATCTCCGACTGAAAAGGGTTAAAGAGTACAAGACAGAAGACTTTCTGTATCACAGCGTCCGCGTCGTATCGAGAAATAGATTTCTCAGCGAAGACGCGACAGCGGAAGCATTCAGGAACGAACGAAGCACGGTCAGGTGATTTAAGGGAGCGCTATCCGGGCCATCATAACAAATTAGTGTCGTCGGGTGTTTGCCGGCAATGAGGACAGGAAGAAAACAGCGGGTCTGGACTGGGTTGCGGTGCGGCGTAAAACAGAGCCCCCGACACACAATCGATCGTAACTTTGACGACTTTGCAGTCAATTTGAACGCCGATGAAATACCTATTTCCTGGACGGGAAAAGGGCGGCGAGTTCAACGAAGGGGACTGGCACCGAAACGTTGTTTTCCGTCGATAAATTCAACGATGGAATCGAACGAGGGAATCGTCCACGACTCGAGAACTCGGCGCGGTGTGGCGTGGCATGGCGTAGCGCGGCGTGGTTGCTATCGTGGCACGAACACGATCGTAAAAGCGCTTACGCGACGTTACGCTCGAATTGAGTGGAGCGTATAGATACAGAAGAAGCAGGAAACGAGGAAGAAGTACGGCGACCTAAACTTTCTCGCGGGTTCCGCGCCATGCTTCCGAGCAGTTAGTTCTCCCTCATATTTTCATAATCGTTCTTTCACGTATGCGGGCATGAAAAACTTTCTCGGATAACTTTCTTGTAATCACCTCCTCCCGAGGAATTTATTTATATTCATTCGTGCAATCTGTGCCGCCTTGACGGAATAGAAATTTTCGCGCGTACCCGCCGCGCAGTGGAGTACTTCGCCGGAAAAGTCGGAAAATAGTCGATTTCAATACGTTACGCGTTACTATTGAATAATATCCGGTGCTCTTTCTGGTATCATTACATTCGATAAAGATTTGTGATCATATTGCAAACGGAATTCGTCCCAGGTTTGCACAGATTGCAGATTTATAACTAATTCAAATAGAAATAAGTATCGGCTTCCAAAATTATGATGCCGGTAGATGTGTTAATAACGTCGCCGTTCCCCCTGTGTGAGGTCGCATCCCCGGCTCAGAATGCAATCTCTGCTTTGTAAACCGGCAGGGATATTGAGTAATAATGCGGAGATGTTATTAATATTGTTTACAGTATTATTCGCGATATGGTAATTTGATGCCGAGAAGCTGGAAAGAGTCTGGAATCTAATATCCTCATGCTGTAATGCTGTTGCGAGGATCCAGACGCCGCGTAACGGGAATTTGCAGTGTAATTGTGTTACATGAAGGGCCTGATTGTGCGTGTTACGTCTAAGGAGCACAATGAGTACGGGAGAATTGAATTGGGAAGCGAATAACCAGGAAAACAAATGCATACTATCACGTAGACTGCGGATCTTATGGATTCGTGACAAGTAGGTGCAATTTTAAATAGGCAAACAATTAAATAAAAATAAATTTAAAACGTTTTATTAAATTCGGGATCGATTTTTCATTAAAACGCAAACAAAGCAGATAAATTGTTTGAAACTGTTAAATAAAAGCTGTGGAATTATTCGCGATGTTTTTATATCGAAATAAATATAGGAAAGTGTATGTTTGTTTCGATTATTAAATTAATTTCAACTGTTTACCGCCGTGTAACCATTGCATTGCCGGTGCAAAAGCGTTTCTGGGAATAAATCCGTGCACTTTTTGCAACAAGTGAATTATTATTGCGCGTTCGAATAAATCGCGAAACAAAACGGAAACTTCCGCTTACTCTCGACATTAATAAAATAAAAACGCGATAGTAGAGACACTCGACGGATATGATTAATCCGCGAAATAACGAATATTCTGGTCAAACATTTCGGCCGTTTTAGCATTGTGCTTGTATCGATGCGACGCAACACTCTGGCCTCCGGTACCAGGCCGGGGGATTATACATGGACGAGAGCCCTCAATGTTGTAATGCCTCGTGAAAATCTCGGTTGGTTCTGCATATGTATGATCTCAAGTTTCCCTCGTCACGTAAAGAGTATCGTTTGAATTCGCAGGCTATCGAATAATGCTTCCAGCGTTCGGGTTAACTCCGGAGGTCCGAGATTCATGCTGCAAGGAGAATGAATGTGCAGTTGCATTTCAAGTGGAACGCTTCGCCCTTGGGAGAAGACTCGGAATCATTTACGAGATGCGAAGATGCAGAATGAACACATAAATATCCTATTAACAACTGTGCATGCAATACACAACTCAGAATTATTCGAGAGACAGAGGCTTCATACATTTTCCAGTTTTTCAATTTCTTCATGTTACAGTGGGTGATCAGGTTATTAGAAATACATGAGTTGACAATCTTATATTAAATCAATCAATTCGTAAACGGAAGTCTAGCTGTACTGGATTCTTATCAGTAGACCGTGGATTTTTATGCAAAGTAAAAATAGTTCGCTTTACGATTTGTTTTGCTGGAACCCAATTATTACATATCACTGATTATTAAAAAGTCAAAAATGTTTTCCAAGTACTGTAGTTTAAAAATTGTGTGAACATAATGCACCAACCCGTTGTAAAGCTAAAATGAATCTCACGTGAGTTTCTGTGTGCTAAATAAAAAGGAAGTGGCTGCATTACATTTTCGAATCGTCTGCAGCGTTATATTCGCAGTTACTTTTGACCCCAGTCTACCCCACAATTCCGCAGCGATGTAATTTAAATTACAGTCCATGTTTCAGCGCTCCGTAAGCGCAGTCCAGGAGGGTCTGAATCAAGTTGGGTCATCGTCGTAGACGGATCGCCGTGTCCATGTATCGGCGCCATCGGCACGTCTCCCTGACACTCTCGCATTTCAGCGGAGCGGCGTGGGTGGCCAGCTCTCGAGCGAAATTAAACCCTACCCCTGAGTTGGATTTATACGATGACTAAATATGAGCCGGTACCGGCGCTATTCTCAACGACGCTGCCACCCTTTTCCGTAGGATAGCTTCGTCAGAGCGATATCGTCGTCGTCGAGGTCTGCCACTTTCGTACGGCTGGTACGCGGGCGCGTGCGAAGAGAGAATAATTTGCGAACGACGTGGAATTGCTGGAAAGTAGGAGTTGGGAGAGACTACTGTGCCTTTGCCCTCTGTCTGTTTGATGTATAAATGGCCGAAGAAGGAAGGAAAGAGACGACGAGGGACGACGAGAGACGACGACGACGACCCCCGGAGGAAAGGACAGGGGACGAGGAAAGAGGAATATCGAGTGTCGAGATGGTTTCGAGGTCGTGCATTCAGGAATGCGTCAGACGTGTAGGCGGCACGTATCATGTCAGTGTCATTGCCCTGCGATTTACATGCGTTATGTTCTGATATACCGCCCCGCGTCTCAAACATCCAGCCAAGACCTCGTCCCGGAATTTTTCCCCGAAGATAGAGGGATGTTATGGATAGTTCGGATAGATTGCCTGCCGTTCGACTCGCAGTTCCACTACCAAAGAATCTTAAAAGTTCACGATTGCGTAAAAGGTGCCCCGCGCATCAACCGCCTCTAAAAGCCGAATTTTCATCTTTACGTTTTCGTACGGCTTTATGTTTCGGAGCATTGCGAGGTATATTCGCGAAATTGGCGTATCTGCACACTCTGAAATACAGTATCTTTTATGTAATTTGCGATCGCAAAAAGTTTGGACCTCTCTTTTCGGAACGATGTTTGTAGAGTGTGCCGCACTCATATCTCTAACTCGTCTGAACTGAAGCAAAGGAGTCAGATTTTTTTGCAAAAATGGTTAAAATTGTTTTACTTTTGTACTTTCATTTTTTGATAATAGTAATGGACTTAATATTTCTCTTACTTAGTCCTGGTAAAATATTTTTATTAGACAAACTAAACATCTATGTATAATAATAGCTATTACAATTGCGTTAAAACAGAAAGTCATAGTAGTATTATTTTGTATCTAGTCACATTGAAAAGTACATTTGATATTTGTTCAATACTTTTCTGGAAAAGATAAATTTGTTTGTTTTATTTCTAATATGTAGTTAGGAATAAGTGTAAACGTTGTACGCAATAATAACGTCAAAGTGCTCAGTTGTTGAACTAACGATGACGAAATAATTACCTAAATGATATCGAAGCCAATATTCCGCCGGGCAGTTGTTGAAACAACATCGTGTTCTAGAGTATTTCGTTTTATCTGAAGTTCGAGAAACGCGAGAGCTAATATGCCGGCCGGAGAAATTCAGAAATTCAAGTCACTCGGATGCCAAGAGGCTGGACTCCGATTTATCATCCAATATTTGAGTGTGGAGCTTTTCAATCAAGGTTGGAGTTTACACAACAGTCCGCGGCTGTGCTGAACTTGATTCAATGGTGCAACTGAAGCCGTATAGACGGAAACAAACAACTCCCTAACTACCCTCTGGTCCATCTTTCTGCTTCTTCGATCCTAGCTCGGAGCCTCTTCACAAAATGAAGAGTTAATAGAATAGCTAACACAAGCCACTCTCTCGAGCACGTAACGAAAACAATCATACCATTTCGTTAATGAGATAATAAACAGAGTTATGAAAACACTACAATTAATATTGACCAAAATACACAGAAGATTTCTCGAACTATCAATCGTTAAATTATTAGTATCTACAAGTTTAACAATTTTTACCAGGTTTAAAATTTCATTTTTATTTATATTCGAATTAATCAAACCTTGTTAGGACTTTTAGGGATACTAAATTTTAATTATGATCAATTTGAACTTTCTAGCTTCAGTTCCACTAATTAAATTTGATTTGCTTATTAGAATTCATTTCTTCTTTTAGTAAGTTTGCTCATTTACTATTTTGTGTTTGACGCACCCACGTTTGTTAGAAATGCTTCCAATCCGAATTTTAATTGTTGTTGACCGGAATAAAAAAGTAAACGGATGTTTGTCGAAGGTAACATAACACCACGGTTCTCTTTCTTGCATGATCGAAACAAACACTCGTGCCTCGAATGTTAAAGCAAACTGAAATATCGACGTCCCGGACGATATACGATTCGACGGTACACATATAAGTTTGTTCGGAGTTGTACGTGCGAAATTCACCGAATTTTTGTTCGACAGCGATCGATCGATCGATGTTTCAACGGTATCTGTGTCGCAGAGTCATTCGAATAATAGATTAATATTCTTTCTGAAGGTGGAAATGAGAAATTCCAGCAGAACGAACTAGATGCCAAGCAGTTTGACCTAATTAAGGAACCGATTTCGAGAACTAACTCGCTGAGAATATCTCGCAGTGGTGGTGTTCATGCTAGTATTGTACGGGAAGGTTCACGGTGCATCGAAAACGGGGCACGTGTTAATTGCTCTTCGCTCACCATTTCACTTGTTAAACTATATGTCAGTTCTCCGAACGTGGAATAAGGAAGTCGAGAGGCCTGCGAACGACAGCTGTTCCTTTAAATACAGACCTTTATCACGTTCATCGATGATTCTTTCAAGATAATTGAATATGATCTTCATCGCCCAACTTTTATTTTATTGATTACTGTTGATTACATATTTCCGTTAAAAATTCGCCCATTCTATATTTTATAAACTACAAACTTTTACTTCTCTACTGTGTAACTATTTTTGAAGTGAATACGACGTTCATTGTCAAAATCGATGTTTAATAGCCAATAAGAATAATCAAACGATTTTTATTCAGATTTATTCAGTACCAGTCGTCTTGATCGGATCGGTAGTTAAATAATGTTGTAGACTTTTAAATAATTTGTAACTAAGTCTCGTCTAGCCTCTGCGATTTACATAAGTTTCTAAGGTTGAAATACTTTCATTTATGCGAAATATTCCTTCTTTTAATAATTAAAGTTATTAAAGAAAAATCGTTAAAAACATAGACATACCAGTGTTTCAAAAAAGCAAGTAATCCTTCAATTACAAACTACTTTTAGCAAAAAGAGATCAGAAGTACAGTATCAGTCATAATAGCTATCTTATTCGCCGCGATCAATCTACACCGATGACATATGGTTGGTCGAAACGGAGTGAACATCTATTATGACTGTCAGTGTTTCTCGAGTCTCTCCCTCCAAAAAACAAACCACACGTAATTTCTGAATAAAGAAATAAAGGAGCGCAGAGTATCTTCATAACAACTGCAGATGAGATATCACGGAGGAAACATATTTTCCCCGACAATATTTTGCGAAAGATAACCCGAGTATCAACACCTGCGTTCCTGTGAGTGTGCAGCTCATCTGATAGATAGGTGTTTTGATACACACTTGGTCTGGAATGTTCCAGGAAGGACGCTGGAGAATAGGGACGTCAAAATATATGGCAGCACGTGACAGCACGCGACAAAAAATAAAAGGGAAATATGATAGTTGCGTAGTCTGCTATTTTAGAAATAAGGACGCCTCGTGTCCTACTACGCTGCGAGGGTGGGTGGGGCGGAGGGCGAACGACAAAAAATAACGACTGACAAGAGAATGTTGCCGTCTCCATGTGATATGTATCCAGTGCTAACGTTTGCGGAATAAGGTCGTTAACTTCCTTGTCCCCGAATGCCTGTGGCTATTGTGTAACAAAATAGAGCCACAGAGGAAATGAATGCAGGAGATATTTTATCAAACGTAATCGAACTACAATTCAGCAGATTTAGTCAACCATAGTTCCCACTTAATCCTTATGTCAATACTTGACATTTTCTACTTGTAATTGTTAAACTTCCTCACTTTGACGTATATTTTAACGCCTTAGATGTAACTTTAATTTATAATTATCCAGGGAAGTTATATTTGTTAATAATTAATCTTGACAATTTAATTTCTACATTTACAGAATACGCTGATTACAATGGTGCTTAATTTTTTACTTCACCTAATATTATTAAGATAAAACTTTTTGGATAAAAGTTGCGTTTATTTAACATTATTGTTCAAAATCGAACATTTTATACGCAATAGCCTAATAGTGTAAGTTAAACAGCAGAGACGAATATGGGCTAATGTGTATACTAATAAATATTAGGTGAAGTAAAAAGTTCTGAGCGTTTTTCGCTTATTTAAATATAGCGAAAAACGCTCAGAACTTTTTACTTCACCTAATACTATTCGGGTGTCGTCGATGGGTGATCTTGCGCGACAAAACATGCAACCGTGCCCGCCTGGATTCATTCTCGTAATTCTCGTGGCAAAGATGCTGAATTTTATTTCGACCTCGTAAATTATGTTTCAGTAATATCAGCGCACGCGTTGACGTCAAGCTTGCATTATTATCAATCACAGTGACAGGGTGGGAGAGGCAGGGTCGTGTGCACACGTTTCCATCGTACGCTCGTCGGCCCGTGAATAAGTAATCAGAGTCTGATGAAAAGTGTCGTCGCTCCGAGAATTTATGGCCATCGGACCGATCCGGAAGTGTCAACTTCTCTCCGTCGTGCACTGGGCACAGGTACCAAGGTGCGGCCAAGAGGTAAATTCTTCCTGACACAGCTTATTGTGCATGCAGAACAAAAAATGTCGGAATCTCCTCGCACATGTAAATCCCAGATTACACACCTGTATCATTCTGTTCGCGCTCGAACTGCTCGGTCGATTAATTAGTTCGGCGAATACAGGTCATTAACACTAGGTTTGCAGGACCAGTAAAATTACTGGCTCTAGTATTTTTAATTTGGGATTATTGAGATTATATAAAGATGTATTTATGAGGAATTATCCAACCAATTTATTTCTTTAATTATTTAACCCTTCGAGTGGAGACTCTGAGAGAGAGAGAGAGAGAGAGAGAGAGAGAGAGAGAGAGAGAGAGAGAGAGGCACCACTAAAAATTGCTGTACCATTATTCAAAATATTGTTTGCATTATTAAATTGGTTAGTATCTAACAAATTACTAAGCATTTAAGGATTGCATGAGGTTTATATCAATTTCATATCCATAAAATTAAAAAAATCATATACAATAGAATTATACCTGGTTGGAAGAAATGTTTAATTTTCAAGTTAAAATAGCTCCAACTGCTAAGGGTTAAAAAATGACTAGAAACTTGGATGGACGCATTTTTAATATTTTTATTCAAACAGTCACTTTTAGTGTTCCGTAAACCTAATGTTAATAACGAAGCATCCCTCCATCTAAACACGAGAACTTGCAGCAATAAAGAGAACGAAGGTAGATCTCAGTAAACAACATCCTCTTTGTTGTAAAACGCGTTACATTACAATATTAAATGCTTCTTCCTGCGCAGAAGACGAATGAATTTTTTTTCTTTCTTTTATACGGGGTATTATGACTTCTCCTTCAAAGCACTCTGTTCTCTTCATACAGAGTAAAGAATCTGAAGTAATTACGCGAATTCCCGTTTCTAATGCCAAGATCCTGTATTCGAGTTTCCTTTGTGCCGAGGACCGAGGGCACAGTATACAGGCTCTGGCATAGGAGATGAAAAGTGAAAATACATCCGCTATTTATGATCGTATGGAAAGACTCTTCGCGAAAAGAGATACACTATTCTCGCGTAATGATATATGTGCAAAATCGTTACTGAAAGTCATATTTTACATTTCCTTAACAGGATTTGTACTGAAGTCAGTATGAAGACACAAATTCGATCATGTGCTAAAATCAAATTGTGTTCAAATGGAATTCTCGGAGTAATCGGTGAACATACATGAAATAATTCATTTTTCGCAAATAAAACGTAAGGAATAAAAAAAATGCAAAATTTGTTTTCACGGGACCACCCCAGGGATATACTTTACAAGATGCAAAAGGTTTCGTTCCGATTGGTCCATCCATCTCGGCGTAATCGGTGAACATATGTACATAGAAAAAAAAGTGGAAAAAGGCACATACAGATCGAATTGAGTAACCTCCTTCTTTTTCAAAGTCGGTTAAAAACGACTGCTGAATAGAATGCAAGAAAAATCGTCTTTCGTTTAGTATACAGAAGCCACTATACTGGAGTACGGTAGCTAAGAGGTTAAATAATGCATGTTTAGAATATGTTAAGAAATAAGAAATAAATGAAGAATAAATAAAATTATGGGCTGTGTGTATTATATTTCTAGACACATTGCAAATAAATAAAGATTCGGACACTCAAAAATTCTAAAATAATTACAGTTAGGACGAAGCTCGTTCGATCTCTGTTACAAGCTAGTGGTTCGCCACGATTTTCATTGTTGGCTGAAATATTTATCGCCAAATTAAGAGGCGCTATTACGGCTGGCACGGCTTCGTCGTCACAGGCATCTATCGCGGCCTCGCGGGGTTATGGAAACGCATATTGTAGACGCATGGGCGTTGTAGATCCCTCGCTGAAAAGTACAAAGGTTGACATAGAAACACTCTTAGCCGTGAGGGTTTCAAAGAGAATAAGAGCGAGCGAATAGCGGTGGCAGGCGGAGAAAGAAAGAAGGACCTACCGAGCGAAAGAAAAAGATGACGACGCGGCCAGGAAGTCGGAGAGAGAAGGGCTGAGATAAAGGGGGCTCTTTTAATAACGGTCTCGACCGGTGTTACCAGGCCTCGCGAAGCTAGTGCTTTCTTAAGGCGGACGGTAAAGTGCCCGTGGTACAGTGCTCCCGGCAATATCTTCCGATTACGGTTAAGTAAAGACCCAGCCTTAACTTTCCACCTTACCAAGACATCCGCTCCGCGCTCCTGTGTAGCCCACGCTAAATCCGATAAGACGACTGCAAGGCATGCTGCGGTCAAAATTGCAATCAGTCGGCAATCCTAAATGAACCTAACGAGGCCTCCCCGCAGGATTGCCTATTAAGAAAAAACGTCCAACAAAACTGTTTAAATTGCGTCAACCGCTTCAAAGTGCCGTCTCATATACTACCACAGATTTATTTTTCTGTTAGTCTTTCATTTTCCACTATCATCGTCGCTGTCGTCACTAAATCTCCGACTTTTATGCGAAATAAAAATTGTCTGCGTTTATTTGAAGATACAGGAGCCACATAGTTCCTTTTCTTAATAACTCTAATCAGCTGCAAATAATACAATATTTTTAAATTCCTTAAATGTTGTTACTGCTTTATATTCTACTTAATTTTCTCATAAATGCATACAATTCGCAGTCTCGTCATCGCCATTCGGTTTGAGGAAACTTGGAAAATTCTGAACAAATACTTTCACGAAATTTTTCTCTTAACCCTCTAGTACTGAACTACTTCGGATTTGTCTTTTTGGAAATTCATCTGAAAAATATAATAAATGGACACAACATTTTTAATTTGTAGTGACAGCAAATCATAATGAAATCGGCAGCAGCTGATAATATATTCGGATCGGTTGGATTGAATTTTGCAAGTAATTTCTATATCAGGGACGAAGCAGCTTCCAGTTTACGAGTCGAGAAAATTCTTGTTCTCCTTTCAAGCTATTCCCACCTCGGCCTGTTCCTTTTCCTCTGTATCACACGGCTGGTATCTTCGCCGAGTCGTGGCAAGAAAGAGGAAGAAAGAGGGAACGGCTAAGGAGGAAAGGGGATGCGGGTGGTAGTTCTTAATAGCGCTTATTACTCTCGCCGGGGACCCTATGATATATCTCCTCTATTTTTCGCCCGTGGGGAAATCAGGCGTGTAATAGTGTATAATTAGTTATATAGTCCCTCTGTAACTAGCCGTGCATTATGCACGATCAAAGTGACAGAGCGGCGCGGTGCCTGCAAGTGAATACAGCCATAGCTCATCAGTCGCGTACGAGGAAAATTAGGATGATAAGGCGATGTTGTATTGATCGGTGTTCCCCGAACCGTTCGATCGGCCCCCGCCGTTAATCTTCTGTAATGTAGGATAGTCGTTTAATGCAATTCAATTTGAAAGATACGTCCTATTACCGTTAATACATTGCCGACGCATTTGTTTCGCACGAATTGATTTCGCGGTTGAACGACGGCGATTGTGGCCAAAATACTTCCTGCATCGTTCGTGAGATGCTGTAATATTGATTTCTGCTTTGTAACTAGTCGGGTTAAATAACCTGATTCGTATCACCAAACAAGATATTGCATATTTATCAAATTCACTTGGAATCACTACTAAAAATTAACATTACTAGCGGGTTATCCGAAATAGACTATAGGAAGTTTTTTTTAATAAAAAACATACTATTTCTAATTCTATTGGTTTTTTTATTTAATTATCAGGTATCGCCTATGACAATTATGTGTGAAAGATGGTATCTGTCAAATGACCACTACGACCACGTTTACAGACATCAATTCGAAGAAATGCTCAATTCTTGAGAACGACGTGGAATTGATGTTGATTGGTCATTAGCAACACTTTCACAGTTTCATCAAATTTTTTAACCAAATTTCGAATTGTTTGCTCTGATGGACGATTATGTGTGCCGAAAAAATCATGTAATTTACGATTGGATATTTTTAATTGAACACCGATTTGCAAAATAAATTTTAATAACTTTAACACGCTCCTCAATCGTATACGACTCCATTGTTAAAATTGTCTATCATTGTTCGATTAGAAATACAAGAAAGTGACAAGAAACAAACATGACGTTTGACAGATATTCTTATTCACCATCCTAAAGGTACTTTTGGATAACCCATTACATCAGGTCAATCACACCACTTCTAAACAATTTTTTAATGCTCATGTACAATGTGTAAAGTGATAATTGTATTAAATTGTGATAACTTGTTATTAGAATATTTTTACGCATATACAGAATTATTGTGACGACACAGGTGTGTACGACTCTGTATATTTCTGTATAAACTGCATTTGTTACATTAACTGTTATCACGTTTACGCGTATTTGAAGTTGCAATATCGTCACACGAGGAATACACTTTCGAATATTTTATAATACCCAGATTTTATTTTTCGACTTTGAACGGTATTTCCTATTTTTTCGAACGGTTTCACAAGAACCATGCAATTTAGAAACAGTATGCGCGGTCTTCGAAACAAACGAAAAATGTCAGGAAAACCAAATGGACAATGAATACGTTGCTTTCCATACAACGTTCGGCTGTATTCTACTTTCGACAAAGCAGTTTTTTGGAAAATATTTGAAATGTAGTTTTACAAACTGCAGTTTGCGATCGATTTACAATACATTTCTAAAAACGGAAAAATGGTTGGAAACTTTCCACTGGCAGTGATTCAATGATTTTTCGTTCGATACAATGAAGACTAATCCTATCAAATTTTAAGTCGCTATTGCATTGGTTATTTAAGGGATATTCGGTTTTTAGGTCAAAAGATCGATACCTTTTTGTGTTCCGTTAATCCCTGTGCAATGGGGAATATGTCTGTCCCAAATGATTTTTCGAAATACGCTTTTCAACACTTTTTCACGGTTTTATCGGAAACAATTCCATCGATTGTTCGTTTATCTTTAGATTCTATATTTCGAATATCTGGTGATCTTAAAGCTTCTTCCGAATCAGGTCTGTATTTTGAAAACGTCGGACTTTTGTCATCTAATAGTTACAAAAACCACAGACAAAACTGCGTTCATTACAGCGTGCACCCTTTGCGGAATATTCTTTGTGCATTGTTTTATCGTGTCCATTATTTCAGGATGATTTTGTCAAATATCCAGAAATTTTGTTTAAATCATCTATTGTTGTGATAGGTGATACGTAAATGTTTCAATAGAGCACAGGTATATTCCTTAACAAAAGTACACGACTAAAATTAGATGATCAAAGTAATTAAGTAATTACATTTCGTTCGGGCCTTCAAGTTTACTAAAAACACGAAAGACGTCAAAAATCGTTAGTGGCCTCCACTATTTTAGCAGGGGACTATAGATTTTTGGCGACTGGTGTGGGAAGAGAGCAAATCCTTGAAGAACTTATTACGAATTAGGTGCAGATACGTGCCCGCCTCGTTCGGTTGGGTTTCTCGTAAAATATTCACATGGTCGAACGGTTCGGCGTTGCGCGGGAGACGAAAAACCTGTGGATGGCTATGAAATAATTGGGAGTGGACGGTGAAAGTTGGCCGTCGCAGGGGATCAGACACATAATACCGTCATTCTCTGTTATCTGCCGTGCGAAAGGGAATAGAGGGTGATCGTACAGGGGCCCGACTCGCCGGAGGAAGGGACATCTTATCGAGAGGGTGACCAAGAGGGAGAAACGTGTGGACTGAAGGGGTTCGAAGTTGGTGGGTGGAGTGGCGGGTGGATTTGCGGCAACTGGAAACCCGATACCCAGGGGAGTCTCTCAATTGCCTCGTCCCGCAATTATACGTTTGAGCGGAGCCACTATCTCCGTTAATGTGCTGGACTCCGAACGCAAACCCAAGCCGGGACTAACTAGCGTAGTAAGAGGCGGCACCGGGCACCGCCGACACCTTTGCCATCGCGAAATATTGTTCGTTGCACTCTGACCCTACGACCAAATGTGTACTTAGTTATACAGCCCTTTTGATCCTATGTTATCTCGATTACCGGCGGGTTTGCGCCACGATTTTCAAGCCGTATCGAGATCCTCCGCCGGGGACAACCATACAAACACGCCTGAGAACCACTGTATTTGTTACCTAAACGCGCGTTACGTGATAAATCGTTAGGTGCACGCCCCGGCAATACTATTTCTCCGCCGCTTTGTTACACCGTTTCTATGAGCTGGCATACTTATTACCTTGATATAGTTTACGCCTGCTGGACCATAGAGGAGCGCCATTAGTATGCTTCGCTTGTAAGTTACAGTGTTAACAGAGGTATTTGCGAAAGTAATGTAGTTATTCGTATACGTTACAAACAAATTCCAATTCTCAGCTTTCTTCAGGATATTAAACGTTCGTTATAAGCTTTCATTTCGATTGAGAAACTAGATCCTTTCTAAAAAATATTCTTCAACCATTGGGATGCCATTGGGTGTAGTTTGTTGAATTAAAAAACATAGGAAACAAATTGCTGCAATTTTAATATCTCTTAAAAATACCTCTCAATATTTAGAAAAGCCCAAACATTTCTAGTCATCTCATGATCATCTATGGGTTATACATAATCTTATACATAGGATTATAAAAAGAAAACTATTGTATAGGATATTAAGATGCTCCTTGAACTAGTTTTTAGAGGTACTCTTGAAATTTGTCATAGCAACTCACCAATGTACGTATGTTCGCTCTTACTCCCACAAGATACGTTAATGCAGTAATCTAACTTATGCTAAAGCAGCTTTAGCAGATGTTCATCAATTATTATACATGTAACAGCTGCTATATTACGCTGAGTCATGCCCTCCAACTCTACACGAAGAGCCAAAGCCCAACCAGAGAATTAACATTGACGTTAAAGAAGTGGGTTTAAAAATATGGAAAAGTCTCGATTCGAAATCGAAATTTCTTGGTGTTCAACGTGTATGAATGTCCGTTTACTCCAACATCGTGGAGAATTTTCCTCATTTGGTCTAAGAAAAGTCGATCGCATATCAAAGTCCTCAATATTGGGAAAATAAGAAATATGTGATACTTTGTTCGCAACATTTTTTTTACGACTAACACAAGGACGTTACAATTTCCATAGATGACGTAAACAAAAAGAAACGGGTACAGTGGCATCAGAATTTCTGGGGTAATCAATTTATAAAATATGCAGGGAGGAATGATGGAGATATTCAGTGGATTAAATGTTAATTAGTATGACCGGCGAAGTGAATTCACTTTCATTCCGTAACGAGGGCTGTGAAAGCCGCAACGAGGACGGGAAAAATAACGCAAGCATTTTCTGGAGCGTCGAGCGCGAAGGGGCACCGATACGAGGGACGCCCGGGCGTTGCGTACGTACGCTCTTCTGCCGGATTGAGATAACATAATGACAGCATTTACGGTGAGAACCATCTACTTGCGGTACGTCGGAGTTGGCAAGAGTTAAGTGCCATTTAGCTCCGATGTGCAACCTGCCTTGCATAGCTAATTTACTTCGAAGGACGGGTTCGTTAATGAGAATGGGAGATTCAACACGGGGAAACCTAAATCCCCTCAAATCAATTAAGAGTACCTTGACGTGTCGGTTACAAATCGATCATATCGTTTGTTCAACGTGACTCGCTTGGAAACTTTCAACCGTGCATCATTCGGTAACGAGCTCTCGTCAATGTTTTTTCAACGAGTCGCGCAGACTAGTACATTCTGACTTGTGAGGGGTGAACTAGAAATAGTAATTTAATAAATAGAACCAGCAGATTAAACCTTATGAGTCAATAAATTAAAGATATTAATCTCCCGCATTTATGAATTTTATGTGTCCCATCTACTTCTACTTTCATAGCCACTGTAAAATGAAAATGTAAGAATATTGTTATTTTAAATACATTTTACAGGAGTTCATATATATCAAAGCATTAATACTTATAATAAAAACTGATATGCTGGCGAGAGAACGTGAGAGCGAGCGAGAGAGAGAGAGAGACATACTGCGCAAGTGAGAAAGAGATATCAGGTATTTTCAACTTGTTAAAATGTTCAAAAGGAGGGGCACATTTTGTATCAGTTTCTGTCCCCCACAATTGACTTGGAGAGAGAGTATTTATTTTGCACAAAGATCCACAAGAAGAGGTGCCCTATTTTGTCATCTTTTCGGATCGGACCAGAATTTGATTGATATTGCTAAATCTTCTTTGGGAAAACATCGTCACTGCGGCGACGCAATACTCTTTCAAACCGGTGAACCCTTGATCCGATCTTCTCTTTCCCTTCGGGCTATGCAAAGATGGAGAGGCTGGACGATGGTCAATGCAACGATGGCGGGAGCTCTATACATATATATCGGCGCGGTGGATGGACACACTTCGGTTTGACGCTTCGAACGACCCCCGAAAGCTTTCATCGGGGAACGCACACCCTCGCCACGGTAAATACAAACATTTCTGTGGCTCGAGTGCACGGACTGAACGCTGATTCTGAGTGGGTAGCCGCTCGGCGCTAGATGGATCCATTCTGCTCCCGGCTAAAGTTGGAACATTGAACGACCAAGTGATCTCTCTGTTCACGCGAGTGCAAGGATGCTGATGGCCAGGAGGGTGGCCGAAATGAACGAATGCTGAAAGGAAAGAATGAATTCTGGGTGGCTCGTGGAAGCCACGATCCATGCGGATTGTCGGTCTCCGACTGTTTACTCGGATCTTGATAGGGTAGCTGTCGTCGATATGTCGCATGCATTAGTGGCTTCGATACATTCACCAAATTATCTATTCACCGGTCCTTTCGTTCTTATATGCATATAAATCGTGTACGCTTCGCGGATCACCGGGAGTACATTATCTTTGTACCATTGATTCTGCGGAGTGGGATTTAGGTCGACGTGCTGCTTCGGAATAGGTATGGGTATATGTATTAGATATATTATGAGCTCACTACAAACATCTTATTTTGTGTAAATGTTACGAATTCGTTGACTTTTGTTGGATCAAGGATCAATTAATGCTTTAGTAGCTGAGTGACGATGTTTAACCTTTTCTCTCTGAGTACGTGCTGAAAATGCTACAACAGGCTAACAAGAACAGATATAAAATGCTGATGAATGAAAATTTTTTAAAAATATTCTAAGAATGCTCTATCTGTGATGTGTATTTACCTTTTAAAAATCAATAAAATTTCGCTAACACTTATGCAGACGAATTTTTTCTTTCAGTTTGCTCCAAAAATGTGTGGGGTCCATTGACCCCCCTGTACACGGTTAACATTAGAATAGCAGTACACAGAGAGAAGGTTAATTCTTTTCAAAATAATTCGACAAACGTAACAGTGTTTATGTAAAATTATTAAAACTAGAAATATCAACTGTCCTATAACGCAATGAATTCGTACTGTCTTATATGGAAACCATCGTTACTAGAATTAATAATTAGTACAAACCAAATTAAATTACATTTAGAAGATTTATTAAGATTTTATTTAGAAACACGTTTTTTAATGCTCATAATAGTAATTTCCGTTTCCAGTTACATAAACAGGTGTGTCGACGAATAAATATCATTCCACAGTATTTATTAAAAGTTCCGTCTTTCATTTATAATTTTGATGTAATTTTGAGCACGCAGCAGCACGAGTTATTCAGGATACTTCGTGAAACGAATTTCCGCCACGGCCAAAAGTTTCGCGTTGCGTTATGAATTATATTGGACTGCGGGAAACTGTTTGTGCTTAGGGGGCCGATGGGCAAGCATTTTTCCGGGAATTCGCAGATTACGCAGAGCGTGGGAATTCGTGATCTCGCCTATCATTGCCGACCTTGTCCTACTTCCCGTGGTACCGACGCGGCGGTTTATCATACGCAGTGTTTTAAAATGGAAATTGAAAATATTATTTATTCAGGATCTCATATGTAACTCAATGCGAGCAGCACGACAATATTCAACACGTTTGCTTTGTATATTCCACATTTGGATGCTGGGTAACGAATTCGTTTCCTAGAAATGTTCCGACTACACTATGATATTGAATACTGTAGAAATGTATTATATGAAGAAGTGGTAGTGTTAACACTAAACTTACCGACTATCAAAAGTAACTGATGTGTATTGTATTATGAAACTAAGAAGTAATATTGATAAAGATAATATTGGGTTGGCAAGAAAGTAATTTCGATATTTTAAGGTGAAATAGAGCCCAATTTTTTTATTCAAGCAATGAACTTTAATGGATAAGATAATGAATAAACAAAAAGAATAAACAAGAAAATATTGTATTGATTAAAGTTCTTCGCTTGATAAAGAAATTCGTTTTTATTTCTTCAATAATACACACTGGAATAAAAATTGGTCAAAAACCGGTCATTTGAACGGTGGCGGTAGATTTAGTGTTAAACTAAAGTTTTTGAATTTTATTACTTATAACTTACCACGACGATATATGGTAAGGCGATGATTCTCAATAGGAAAAATACAGCCACTTACCTGAAACAAGAAAATGGGGAAAAGAGAAATCAGTGCGTGTTCAATAATTATGTGTGTTGATAAGGTCGCAAGAATGGCTTAATACGAAACGATGTCCTTTCTACTTCTCTTCCTTTCCGTTCTCTATCAACACGCTGCCTTACGGAGTTCGTTCCGGGGTTATGCGTGCGAAAGTCCGTGAGTTTAATGTCATTTCGTTCCTCATTTGTGATTCATGAAATTCGCCCGAACTTTCATGTTCCCCTCCAGTTATCTGAAGGCGAACCACTGTGATCTCATTTCAGTTGTCCCACGGGTTCATCCTGAACCCGCTGGATAACTGCGTAACGAAATCGATCTCCGAAAAGATCAGTCTATAACTCGGAATCTCTGTCCACGAATGATTGAACCCTTGTCCTTTTTGACAACATACGACGTCCATACGAATTTCGTATACGACATTCTCTGGATTTTTGCAGAATCTTTACAATGGAGATTTTTAGTACTAATATCAAACAATTGCAAAAATATTGTTTTCTTCAATATATTTTCTTAAACCATTTTATATTATATCATTGTTATACTAACCTGTTTTCCAGATTCTACACTCTACCGTATATTCCAAAAATCTTACCAATACCAAAAAGTTTCGAGGTTAGAGAGCAGTTTCGAAAACAGATTTAAGAAATTTGAAGAGTGCAAAGGTTTTAGGAAGAATCACTTTGTTTGACCGATAAATTTGCCACTGGAAATTCTAGGTTACTCCAATGTGGTGATAGAGTATTCTTCTGAATCCCGAAACCTTATCCAGATCAAAAAGTATTAAGGTTACAAAGCTAGTTTCAAAAATGGATATGAGAAGTTTGAAGAGTGCAGTGATTGCAAGAAAAAGAAGCTTTGGTTGACTGATAAATTTCTCACTGGAAATTCCAGGTTGCTACAAATTGGTGCTAGAGTATTCTTCAGATGTAGCATTATTCTTGTCCAGGTGACTCCGCTTTGATCTGATTGGAGCCTAAAAACGTCGGGGCGAGTGAATGTCACAAAGGGTGGCCGGTAATTGGAGTCGTGGAAGGAAACTTATACCACAATAACAGTACTGATGACATGCATCCGGCCTCTGTTCGGTGGGAAAGTAAGAGTGGCGAATAATAAAGGGACAATGAGGAAAGGAGTGGGACGCGGGCGGCAACGACGAAAGCACGAAACGGGTGTAGGAACGGGATAGACAGGAAAGAAAAGACGGCAGGAGATAGAGTATCGGGACCCTTAAAGAGGCGTCGTTGCAGAAAGCAAGCCAATTCGCCCAGGAGCATCTTCTTTAAAAGTTTGTATCAGAACAAGAAGGAACGAAAGGTTTTCACGAGCAGAAGTGTTAGACGCTGCGGAGCTAAATTGTCCGTGAGAGGCTTCGGGGGTAACGAAGAAGTGCCAGGGATGCAGTAATTTATCCGGAAACGGTCAAAGTGGGACGTAAAAGAAAAAAATGAAGAATGAATCGAGCCTTAATGAAAAGCTATTCAACAATTCCGTTCCGCATTTTCACGAGGGCTGACTTGTGCCTGACAAAATTTACTTATCGAGTGCCTGTTCAAGACGCTCCTTTCCTCGATTTCTTCTGTAATACACACCCTTTACAACGAGACTGGTTCTTTCGCGTTAAGCATCATTTAGCTTCCGTACCCTTTTTACATTTTCATTCTCCGTTTGTGCGATCTTGTCATGTTTTTCAACTTATGCTTTTGCGTTATACACGTTTGCTTGATAACATATCAAATGTGGGCGTGGAAGGGATGATTGAATGATTTCATAATAGAACGGTTATTGAAGAAGGTGCAAGCTATTTTTTAACATTGTTTATTTATAAGGTCGCATTAACAGCAGGGTCATCAGCGACTACATTGCTGTAGGCAGAGTTGGGCAAAAATTTTATTTAAATAAAAATTTCGAATAAAATGGCTTTAAAACCCAGCTGGAAAAAAGCCACTTTATTCGAAATTTTTATTTAAATAAAATGTTTGCCCAACTCTGGCTGTAGATGAAATGAATCAGATATAAGTAAGTCAGTATTGATATTGGTATAGTATAACAAGTTTAAATTCACTTACATTTTGTGGTATAAATCAATGTTTTTTTATACGTGTGTGCACGAATTGTTAAGATATTTTGAAAGAAACATTAGCCAAACATTAATGAGTGAGGTTCATCGCTTTAAATATTTTTGAATTATATGACTGAATGAATTATATTGAATACTGTTTCATATTGGAACACCATTAAGTAAATTTAGTATTTTGTATTCCTTTTAGCATTGTGTTTCTTTTTACGCGCGTGCGCGCGTTTCAAAACAAAATTAATACCAATAAAAGAATTTGGAAATGTATGAAAGCAAGTTTTATAAAACTTTACTATTCTCGAAAAATTATATGTTATTGGAATATGTAAAATTATAATGTGATTTACGATGTTTTCTACGGTTTGTGTATGGAAGCCAGCAACATAAATAAATGCTGGTGATAGGTTTTCGAATTCAGTAATACTGAGTGTGAATTTCGAGCGTGAATTTATTGACTCCAGCAAAGTCAGCATCGCGGATCCACAAAAAACAGAGGTGTGCTTACAGTGCACACACGTAAAACATTCATGTTTTGCTTGCATTAATTTATGCCCGCTAAATCAACGGCGATGAAGAGAAGTAATCAAGAATTTCAACCGCATCGCGGGGAATGTTTTCCGATGCATATTTCCGATTCGTCTCCACGGAAACTATCAATATTTCTCTGGATTCATCTGTGAAATCCTCTAGGCCGTCTGCGAAAAAGAATCGTCGATTTCGGGAGCAAAATTTCACTCGAACTTTCACGTTGAAAATAATATAAATTAATTTCAGACTCTATAGAAAATACGATCTTCTCATTAATAGACTAGTCTTAGCATTCGAGATAATTTTAGAGAAAAAACACGCAAATAAAAGTTTCAAAAACTGCCTTTTTCATTTCAATGTAAAGGGGTTCTAATGTGCTTGTAGGAAAAAGTTTTTTAACAAATTTCTCAGGAAATCAATTCTATGATTTGAATAAGCGTGAAAGGAAAACTATTTTGAGCCACTGGGTAGGTGTCGCCGTATATAAAAATAATGATGAAAGAGACGTCGACCGAAATGGTTGGGTGTGTTCCGTGGGCAGGGTCGGCCGAATCGCGTACAAGAATCGTTGCTTTCGTTCACTTTCCGGAAACTCATAATCTGTAGCTAGCAGACTGTCGCTGACAGGTGGTAATACAGGGTACGGTTATTGTGGAAGGCGTCGCGAGCCCGTAGGCCGAGCGGTAACGAGAGAAACTGCGTTCATTTAGCAGTGTTTGTTCTTGCTCGTCCTTCCCGGGGGAACACGCGGTTGGGGGAGCACATCAATGTTGTGACTTAATTATACGCCATTCAGAGGCGTGTCTCTTGCACAAACCGCCGCGGCGCTCTCGTCCACCACTGTGGTATTCTACGGAGTGACCGTACTCTAAGGACTACACTTACACTTCTGCGGCTGGTGTGCACGCATATAAGATATGTAATTAAATCTGTGTGGGCGCATGTGTTCGGACCCGATGTTTCATAACATGTCACCTGGAAACAAGCGGCCGCCTCGATGAAGTATTTTGAAGAAGAGACCGTGTAATCATTGACAGACCCTGTAATCGAATCAGCCGATTGATCGACAAGTCTGAATCGAGGACAAATTTGCGTTTCTACCTAAATTACGCGAGCCGTGCGCACGAACCGTAGCGTCTAGAAAGTTGCATCGCCGCTCCCGATCCCGTGAATTGAAATAACAGTCCCGTGTTTTGCCTCATAATGGACCAATTTCGCTGTAAGAGATTTCAAACGAACAAGCAGAATCTCTGGGAATATATGTGTGCACTCGGAGTTGTCGAACGGAAACGAATTTTCCTCAATTATTCTATTAAATGTTTTGATTCAAATCAATATAAATCCATCTTCTGTGAAAAGAGATGGAACATAATATACAGTGGGTGCACAAAGTATTCGTACAGCTTTTAAAATCTAATAACTTTTATATAATTGTACCAAACGACCTGATTTTTTTGTAATCAATTAGGAGCATTGGTTTACGAAATGATATGCAAAAAAGATTTTCCAAATATTAGAATTTACAAGGTTACATGCAAAAATAAAAAAGGCATTTTTTAAAACTTTTTTATTTGGGTCCTTCATGAAAATTTAGAATACATATATGTTTGTATTGTAGATCTATGTTATTTATCTAATGTATAGAAAAATCGATTGATCCAGGAAAACACGACACGCATCGAAAGATGTTCGGTTCTGTGAATTTTAAGCAGAAACTGATCAAAAGCCGTGTAAAACTACGATTTTCAATGAAATTTTCAGCATGTGTATAACTAACATAGATCAACAAAACATATATTTTAAATTTGTATTAAGGACGTAAATAATTTTTGGAAAATCTTTTTTGCATGTCGTTTCGTAAACCAATGCTTCTAATTGATTATACAAAATCAGGTCGATGGGTACAATTATAAAAAAGTTATTAGTTTTTAAAAGGTGTACGAATACTTTGTACACCCACTGTAGGTGCACAATTTTCAAGTTATTAGTTGTAAGATTGTGAGAAATACAAGTAAGACCATCAAATGTGCGTACATTGCAAGTAGTAATAGTCAGTAATTATACAGACACAGTGAGGTATTGTAAAGCATTTGTGTTTGAAGGACTTTTTATACGAGTTCGTCTGTAAATAATGCTACATACTTCTCTGTCGATAACCAGACTACTGTACTGCAAAACTCAATTTTGTTTTACACTTATTATTTTATATGATCGTGTAATTTAATGACATCTTGTAAGTAAAAACACCAGTTATAAAATGTTCAAAGAAGATACAAATTTTCCTCAATTATTCCATTAAATGTTTTGATTCAAATCAATATAGAACCCTGTTCTATGAAAAGAGATGGAAGTATAGGTTTATGGTTTTTGGATATTCAACTTGAAAATTAATATTGTCGATTTAAGTCGCTAGCTCACTATTTTTGGCAAACACATGTGTTTGAGCGTTCTAGCTGCCATATTCAATAGAGGTTGGCGCATCGTAAACCTCAAGACGCAATGCAGTCATTAACGGGTCTGTTAGGTCGATCCCCGTGGGCCTGATTCCCCAGGGACCCTCCCCATATCATGGTTATGGTTTCCCGAAACGAGCTTTAGCGTAACACAGTTTACGGTTGACAGTGGCAACCACTCTGAATAATTGCTTCTGCTTAAACAAATACTGTGACGATTAATTTGCTAACTATTGATAGAAGTAAGTCAAAAGTCATATGTTGTTCAAAATCTTCATCGCAGATTCTTTTAGTTAAATTTACTCACATATTTTCTTAAGTGTTACGTTGTAATTGCTAAAACTTACATTATAGTTAACTTTTAATTACTTATATATAGTAATTACAATCTCTAAACTTTAAATGTAGTGTTTCAAGCATTAACAAAGCTGTCGACTACACTAGCAAATATTTATTTTGCATTAAAGTAGTTATTTTATTGAATACAAATGTATTTATGTTCGAGTCATATGAAGTTCCATGTAACAGTAGGTTTCAAAAATATTGTCACTATTAAAACATATAAATATTGCGAACATTTTCGAATAGTTAGTTCTTTTTGTTAGTATCTTCAAGACTGATTTTGGTAGTGTTGAGAAGCACGGAATTAAAATTAAATTAGAATTGGATAGAATAAAATATATTTGTTTGGAACATTTCGTATTGTTCCATTTACATGTAGTTTTAAATAAACTACCAAAAGGCAATCGCCACGAATGGACACAATCGCGCAAAAGTTTGCCACTAAACCGAGTTCTATCATTCCCACTAAAGAGTCGCGGAAATAGTGTGAAGGGCCGGAAATTTCACGATTAACGTTTATGAACACTAACAGCGATAGAAATAACCAGTAATAGACGGACATTTGGACCAAGTGTGTTACAGCGACGGCTAAAATAGTTCTCCACCCCATTCGAAATACTCCAGCTTTACGATTATTGGTTAGAACCGAAGGGTGCTCGGGTCTAACAACTTTTCAAATTGGATTTTCTTGGAGGGGGGGAAGCTTTATTTAAAAAAAATTTAGATTCACTTTAAATGTAGAATAACCCAGTTTCAGTAACCCAACACTAGAATTCACTGATTGAAAAACGTTCCTGTAAACGTCTCCATCATTCATTAATTTATCAATTCGCAATTGAGCCATAAGTTCACTAACCATCATTGCTATTTGCATTCGTTATATTAATGAATACAGATATTATTCATATTTATTAAATTATATTATATTGTATTATAATAGTGGAATGTTCTAAGATATGATCATACAATTTTTTTAGATTTTTTCGCGAAAGTGTAATAGGATTACAATGCAATTTATGTAATTGATACAATACATAATAGAGCACACAGAAAAAAAGAGAACGTATGATTAAAAATGTGGTGTATATTATAATTTAAATTTCATTGTTCTACATTGTTTCTAACATATAATTAGACGTGACGTGTATGCAACTATATATATAATAAACGATTTGTAGTTAATACATGTCACAGCAGGCAACATGTATACGAGGATAGACCATAAAAGTACAGCCATGAATTATTCAAGACATCCTTTTATGAAATTTCCTGTGATCCTGGCATACATTGCAATTGGGAGAAGATAAGGGCAGAACAATGAGCAGCAATTTGAAGGCACCCTTAACGATAAGTATCTCGTTACGTGGGAGTTATGATGAATTTTGATACGGCGAGGTATTCCTAAGAGAACGACTGCTATCCGTGTATCTAATAACGATAATAATAATCAACGAAGAAGTTTCGACCGCAGATAGAATAACGAGCGCAGCTTTGTAGCATATAAACAAGAAGTGGAATCAAATAATGCGTATAAGCTATTGATACGAACTGTACATGCAGCGATCCTGGTGTACAGACTGCACAAAAGTTCATTTCCTGCATCAAGGTATTGTAATTAAAATCCTCATAATGTGTGTTCTGGATTATTGGCATAAATAAATATTGAACATCCGAATTGAAATCGACGGTATTAATGAAATACATGAAATTTTAAAAATCGCAGCGATGCTATAAAGAAATAGCGATTACAATTGGCGTCTCAAAATAATGTTTGGATTAATAAATTTTTGCTAAATTCGCATTTCAAAGACGTTGAACTAAATATGGTGCAAAAAATATTAATCATAAATATCCCATGTAATTATTGGATGAAATAGGTACTACAGTGAATTTTACGTCCGAATTTAATGAAATATTAATTGCGTCAGATAATCATCTTAACATTTTCCGGTGTGTTATACATGTAGCATGTTTATCCGTAGAAAATTCAAAATAACCAATTTCTGTTTTATATTGCTGTCGTTCCGCGTGCTGGATGTTGCATATTGCGATCGAATGAAGTATTTATGTATAAACGTTGTAGGGAATTGATGATTCAGTTTGAAGTATGTCAACACGCGAATTTAATGAAAGGATCGGGAACTCGATGCTGGCAGAAATTGTAGCAGAAGTCTCGTGTCATGTACAAGAGAAATCCCTCGATTGCATTGAATTGTACAGGTTCAGGTATCCTCCGAAGTCTGTCTTAGGTTGTACCTTCAAATACCAATCTGTACCGTCTAGAATCGAATTGTTCCAGCCAGACAATGGAACTAAAAGTTTGCTCATCTACCTTTTTGTCTATCCCAAACAACCTTTTCCGCTAATAGTCTTTCCCTCTAAAAAGCTTCCGCCAATTAGCTAATTCTCTCGATACGCGTAAGCTTTCCCCGAGGTATTACATATCTTTTATTCATACCGATTATTTGAAACACAAGGAACGGAACTGCTCCAAGAAGAACAATTATAGAAATCCAATCTGATTTTGTAAGGGACTCCATTGATATTTTATCTTTTAAGTAATTACTTTTTCAGCCATTCCCAAATTTACAAATAAATTTTTGTCTGTTATTGATCATTGTTTACAAGTGCTACTTGGATCAATGTTTATAAGTGTTAACAATGAATAGATTTGTAGTTATGTATTTTATAAATAATGTTTCAAGTATTAGTTACGAGATTATAAGAACATTACAAGTACAATACATTACAAGTAGTAATGGCAGTAATTATACAGACACAGTTGAGGTATTATACAGGGTGTCCCAAAATTCCTTCAACAGCCGGAAATGGGAGGTTCCTGAGATCATTTGAAGCAACATTTTCATTTGCAAAAATGTTATCCGCGGCTTTGTTTAGGAGTTATTATCGAAAAACACTGACCAATCAGAGCGCGACCTAGACGCGAGTTGGCACAGTCGGCCCGGCGCGCTAAATGTCTATTGGCCGACTGTGCCAACTCGCGTCTAGGTCGCGCTCTGATTGGTCAGTGTTTTTCGATAATAACTCTTAAACAAAGCCGCGGCGGTAATTTTTGCAAAGGAAAATGTCGCTTCAAATGACCTAAGGAACCTCCCATTTCCGGCTGTTGAAGGAATTTTGGAACACCCTGTATATGAATTACATCTGTAATAAATTGTTGACTGCTTGAAAAGTGCAATACATTATAGATTCATGTACAAAGACACAAAATACAACCTACCAGTAAAAATACTTAATTTATTGTACCCTTAACAAACTAATTTTGTAAAATGTCAAAATCTTAAAGAAGTGAGAGGTCTTGTAAGTACATACGAGTATTAAAGTGTTCAAAGAAGATTCAAGTTTTCATATATAATTTTATTAAAGTAGTACATGTTTGGTTGAACGGAATTCGACTGGGAGTACCGAAGAAAGATGCTCTTCAATTTTACGCGTGTACGAAAGTATTACCCAAAAGAAGTCTATATCCGGAAATCGTATTTAAATTACATTCACATTGAACTGTAATAAAGTTAGCTCACGTTCTACGGCGGGAAGAATTTTTATGCAGATCATAATATTCATGAACTGTACTTCATATTATGCGAGAGTAACTTTTGTCGACACGGGGAGCGGTAAAGAGAGAAAATTTCTGGGAAGACAGGAACATGTTTCCGAGAAATTAAGCTAACGGCGATATTTCAGTGTGTAGACGCGGCAATTATACGGACGGACTCAGTGGGTGGTTCTGTTCTGCCTCGACGAAACTGGTCTGCACAACTACCGTTGTCCATTCCTATGCCCTGCATCTTGTGCTATCACCGTTGCTACTGTAAATTGCAAACCGCGAAACAGGACAACATAAATGCAGGTTCTAAATGGTGACCCAAGGGACAAACACTTTTGTCTTCACCACGGCAAATAAAGAGACTCGCTCTGACTATCCTCCTCTATAGTTCCTGTTTTTGAAAGCCAGAACATTCGCGAGAATTCTTCCTTCGAGTCTGCCGCCATTTAAAGGGCTGCATAACTTTGATGAATTAAAAAATAGCGATTTTTTTTTTTAATAAATTGTGCATTCTGCCATAGTACGATTCTTTTGGAATACTTTACGGAAGTTCAAGTTCAAGTAATTGTAACTTTTCTAAATTATTTCTAATTTAACCCTGCAATAGTGTCCGAGGGTCTGTTATGATCCCAGTGAAATTTATTGTACATTGATTTTCGTATCAGTATCACAAGACAATAGTAAATATGAAATTGATTTGGGTTTTGTAATCTGAAATGTTTTTTAGAAATTAAAGATTGATAGATTAAAGATTTTAATGTAAACTCGTCAATATCTATTAGGCCGTTTGGAACGTAATATCGTTTTTAATAATTAAGCCATCGCCTATACAATATTACAGGAAATAGATAGAACACTTGAAAAGCATCATCGGCATTTTCCCAGTCGAAAGTCATCGTGGAGGAGGCTAATCTGCCCACGCACGGGGTTCGTTCGGAGGTGTTCCTTTGGCAGACCTGTGCTGAACCGATTGATCTTAAAATCCTCCATATGCCATCAAAATTCTGGCAACGCCGGAATTGCTTCGACTTTACGAAGGTTACACAGAAGATATCGGCTTTCACGAGCAACGTGACGGATCTTTCCTTCGTCTATCCGAGGAAAACGAAAGAAAATCTTGCGAGCCAGCGGTACGGTGAAATATTCGACGTAACACGTTCAGAATGGTGTTGGAGGGTGACGTGGTAAAGCGGTCTGCCAATAACGCGAGAGAGACCTTTGTGTGGGCCGAGGCGTCGAGGCATCGCATAGCTTTTCCCCTAACGTCCCTTGCTTCACCTACCTCGGCAACCCTGGGCGAGAGGGATGCTAGGCAGGCTCTCACTCGACTGCTTTCTGCCATACCGAGAACTCGAAAAGGCATCAAAGAAAAAGCTGAACGCCGATGTTCTGCCTGCGCCCGCCATTTGATTTGCGCGAAGTCGCGAGGGTCTCTCTCTCACGGAGAACGATAATGTCTACCAACAGCTGCGTGGCAAACCGTTTCGCAGGAATTGCGAGGGGAGGCCCAGATTGGTTTAGAGAATCTACTTGATACGGGTTACCAATCATACTGGCCAGAAACTCGGTCGATCAAATTTCGTTAGGAATCCGTTTAAGGCGCACAGGGCTTTAAAAGCGTGACATCCTCACTGTTAAAGGGACACCGTCTGACGAACGATCAAGCCATTTTACAGAGAGATTTTGAAAAATTGGATCGCCCCGAGCTACCCGAAAATGATGGGCAAAATTCAACAGATTTCCTCGATTTTATATCTTGGTTGGGGTGATCACGTTTCAGTCATCTAACTGCTGCCGTTCGTGAACCACTCGTCTTTTTAATGTATTTTTGCATTCAATTAGTAGACCGAGCATGTTTGTGTAAAATAAAAATTGCCTGCATTAATTGCTGGATATAGAACTCATAGAGATTTCTTTCCTTGATAATTTTAATAAATTGCATATATCTTGTAACTAAATTTAGAAATTAAATGAAATTAAAATTGACTATATATTTTTATGTATATTCCATTTAAACAAATTTTAGCTATAAAAAAGCCTTGCAAAATATCAATTAATATTAATTGTGAAATTCAAAAGAGAGTTAAGAAAATATAAAACTTTATATTCAATTGAGTTTATTCTTTTCGATGAAAATATTATTTATTCAAAATGTTATCAGTTTTCTTGTATGCAAAATTGTAATCTTTTAACATTAAACCTACTGTCAATCAAATGACCGGTTTCATATTTTTCGTTTTACAATTATTGAAATTATGACGTTACTTACATGGAAATTGATTCGATAAATTTCTTTTGCACACATTGCAAACAGGCGGAGCACCTAAAAGTTTTCGGAATGCATGAGAGCAGTGAATAATTGAAGGTTTCTTTTTTCCGTTCGCTCCGCGTCTGATTTCTCTCTTTCCCTCTCTCTCTCTCTCTTTCGCTTGCTAGTCACTCTCATTGTGTATGGAAATTGTACGGGAAGGGAGAGCTCTCAAGCTGTTGCGTAGCTTTTTCTAACAACGTAATTGTTAATTTAGAAACAATTCCGGGTAGCCAAGTTGCCTGTTTGTTCAGAAGGAGACGGGAGAGGGTAGGGAGGATGAGTCCAAAGGCAAGACTTAGGGGGTGAGGAAAGTAGAGCTGATGAGGAGACGAAATCTCGGCGCAAAGGTGACAAAGACTTCGCCATTATGTCGAGAACGATAGTCAATTTAAGTTAACAGTGCAGGGGGCTTTGGAGACAGTCCTCTTACGTACCTAAGTAATCTCATTCCAAATTAATGTGCAGTGCGAGTGCCGCTGACGCAGCAACCGTCTCCGTTAGATTCCTCTGCATGCTTCTTTGTATACCAAAATTGCAGTCCCCGTCTAACAATGGCGGCGGGAATACCGGGTACACTATACACACGCAATATACGTCGCCTTTCATTCACTTCCGAACGAGACAAACGATCTTTTACTGTTTGCACTTTATTTCCAGTTTTACTGGTTCCCTATAAACAGTAAATAACGCTGCGAATCCCTTCAGGTAGGTATTTGTCTCATTATCATTACCGTTATAATTGCTCAGGCATCTAAGTTTAATCATCTGTTCCGTGGAAGATGTAGGTACTGTAGAAAGTCAGAACAAAACAACGACAAAGAATTTCTAATTGGATTGGTAATGAAGTCTTTTGGTCTAGAAATACCATTACAGTGTACAGGTTTATTATATTCAATTTTCCTGCTCAAAGCTGATCTTTAAGGACGTATCTCCAGTTTTTACATAGATATTTAATTTTAATTTTAAACAATATTTCTCACGTATTATTCATGTATTGACGATAGTATTATTTGGTGTTTGGCTAAAATGTGATGGTAAATTCGTTGACAGAATATATTAACTATAATGCATACTTTGACTAACAAGTTTTATTTAGAAAAATATTATCGCTGTTTAACGTTACTGTGAAAAACGGAACGATAAAATTAACCCTCGGACAACGGACGATTTTTATAGCTGTATAATTCTAATAATAATATTAAGACCATTCACTGCTCTAATTAATAATTTAAAAAAATTTACTTTTGACGATATTTCGTATAGACATATTAGTCTTTCCGATATCCACGATGCAACAGTTATTCATTTAGTTTAAATGAAATGGAAATGATTCTTGACGATTGAAATGCCTTGAGCGAATCGCCAATTTTCGAATATTCGTTAGCTTCGGTGTAGGAGTCTTTATTATTTGTCACTTACGGGAGGCGCGGTTCTTTAATTTATTGGAAAGTAAAAGCAAGTCATGCAGGAGAAGTGGTGAAATAAGGGAACGACAGAAAACGAGGGAACGATCGTACACGCGACAGGACGGAGGCTCGAGTAGTGAAAGGCTACAAACACTTTCGTGCGTGGCTTCTCTTGGGAAAAAGCTCCCGGCTACGACTCATTCCCTTGGTTCGTAAAGAGACTAAGGGAACACAAGAGGCCACGGAGCCGGGAGAACGAGGAACGTATAAAATGAAGACCAGCTCTGAAATGATAAAACTGAGGATATTTCTAGCTTACTTCGGTATAAAGGGAGGTCTTCCCCGAGATGGAATGTATCCGCCTCGATGGCGCGGCTAGGTCAGATCGAATCTCTTTCATACACGGCCAATATCACCAAAATATGGTCAGTTTTAAGAATCATTGCGTTTCGAGTACTTCGCCCGGGGGTCACAGTGATTTTAGTCCGTCGCGACATCGAACTTTCCGAAAACATTTCGAGCAGTTTCTCCATCGTCGGAGACGCTTCTAAGCCAATCGGATTTTATTTTTTCGCGTCTGCCGACAGCCGGCTTTAATAAAGTTCTCATGCATCGGTCTCGGTTCTGTGCGAACTGGCAGAAGCCTACAGAGTTATTTCCAATAAAAATATCTTCCTCAGCAGCTATTCCTTTTAAGATGTCGTTCCGCATTCATGAAATCAATTTAGGCGCAGGCATGTCGAAAGTTCGTAGATATTCGCAGGCCCGGCGCGATCAAGATGAAAACCTGTGAATAAGTCGCTGAATTTATACGAACCAAGGTTATAGGTCTACGCATTAGTGTACTCAGTTAATGTAGGAACATTATGTAGCGAGGTGTTTTTGTGAAATGCAGTTATGTAGCTGGGCAGCTTGCAAAATCATTGGACAGCAGTATATCTACGATGTATTATCAAGAAATCAGTGTGAATATTAAATCGATGCCTTTCTAAAATATTTATATAAATCCGTGGAGCGACCGGGAAAGATGATATTTCGATGGAGCAAGGTTTAATTAGTAAGCAGAACGAAGGGACGTCTTAAAATGAGGAACAAAATACGTGCTAATTAAAATTTTTTAATTTCAATTTTGTACGGCTTCGGGAGTTCTTTGCTGAAATACGAGAAGAGTCCAATTTCTCGTACGGCTATTAATTTTCTGCGGCTGAGTGATGTCGAGTAATATAGATCTTTATAAACATTAATGTTATATGTGAAACACGTCCGACTTTTAATAGTAAAGTTAAACCATTATAACTTTTTTTATTTGCCAAAGAGAGAGCAATATCTTTCATATTGTTTGGTAGTCCGCTTCCCATATCATTGTAATTGAAGCAATCATTTTTTAGGTGACTTCCTTCAAATGGTCCACCCTGTATAATAAACCTGGCGGCTATAATAGTATTTCAAGATGAAAACGTTTCCGAAAATTTTCATTCTAAAATCGGCCATTGCATATGCAGCGACCTAATAGCTTGTATTTTTTCCGAAATCTCTCGATTGCTTCGGTTTGTTTGATTAAAACGTTCGCACAATTAGCGGGTTTCCAAGTGTTTTTCGTGGCTATTGAAACGATGTTAATTGCGCCATCATAAAACAGAATTATTACGCTCATCTTTCATATCGTTTAGTAGCACGCTTCCCATTCGAACCGCGGCCGTACCCGGTGGCCATTGAACTGTATAACTTTCTCTTCGCGCGCTGATAGACCGCGATCAAACACGGCCTTCCATTAACGTTATTACGCGGATATTTATCTGTCCAAGCCCGACGCGCGCACGGTTTAGTGGGTATTCGGTTTAAAAATCGCCAAATTCGCGGATATGTGTAGGTATGTGTTGCTTTGACGATGCGTACCTATTTAGAGTAAACGTCGCTGCCCGGGGACACGTATGCGTTAAAAGGAAAGCCAAATAAAAGCAATAGGAGGGAGGGTGGAGCGGAGGGTAAGAGAGCTTTAAAAAGCAATGATAGCCGAGCGCGACGGAAGTTTTTACCGGACATGGCTCAAATAGGCAAAGAGAAGAGACCGGGTAGTTTTTCCTCCACGCTCCGACGGCTCAGCATTCGTAGACATAGTGAGCGCACAGGTCGGATCTTCTTTACGAGTATTACGGTCGCGCTATGGGCGTCACTAGAACAGACTCATCTTGCCACTATTGTCGCCCCTTTAGGCTATTTTCTTTCAATCCAGGAATTGTATCCTTGCGTGCGCGCCGGAACAACCCTATCACATTACTTTCGTCTCGTCCTGTCTCGCTCGCTCTTCATTGTTTACGAATTTTCTCGTATCGATTGCGGGGCGTGTCTCTTTGGATCATGCGGACTATTTTGTCTGTGTACTAATTTGTTTTATACTATCGGGTTGGCATTAGGTGTACAAATTAATTCGCGACGGTGACACTTAATCAATGGCTACTTCATTTTTAGTTCAAATCTTGCAACCGACATATCGAAAATTTATTTATTATAAAACGGGGAAAATATATAGAAAGTGATGTAATTATTTTGGAGTGTAGAATGTTCTCTCAGTTTTAATAAATGCTAGTAGTCAGTAAACATAATTTTTCGAGCGGTATGACTGACAAGATTTTATTAAAATGCTTCATCGGTAAAATCACTTTTTCCGGCGCTCGTGTTCTTTTTTCTCAGTAATTCCATTCGATCGATCGATTTGACATTTGGCGTGCCTGTACTATTAAGGGTTTTTTAGTTTTTTCTAGTTTGAATGCCTAGAAAAATTGTTTAAATTTTCCACGTGTCGTGGTGTCATGCGAATCGAGAAATTCCAAAGGATATTTAAACTTAACATAGAGCATGAATAGAGAAGGAATAGGTGGCGCAGGAGGGAGTGGTAGTTGAAGAGCAAGGTTGAAGAAGAGACAGAAACGGAAAAAGGGGAACGGCGCGAAAGGTGCGTTAATTCCCCACAGTCCAATTTTAAGGGAGCTTTAAAACCCCCGTTTATAACCAGCCAGTGGCGTTCGAAGGTGGCGTGGCAACCACCGCTAGAAATGTGCAAGTCAAACAGCTTGACTCAGCGGTTTATCTATATAGTGTAGTACCGGGGACGGTGTACCCGGTTGCAAGTACTTCATGCGCCTTTATGACTTCACGTTTCGCGAATGGATCACGCCTATTTCACTTTACCGCGGCCGCGGTCGGGACTTATCGTCGTTCGGCACTTGGTCAATAGCGCCGACTCCGCCATCGGATATAAAGTAAACCTCCGAAATAATTACTCGGATCTTAAAGATAGCCGCAGTTTACTACTCGCACGGTGTAAACACGCCTTGCTATCCTCCTGTTTACCTCGATAACGCTTTTAATTAGATTCTAGTGTCCTCTCGTTTTAAACCTTCCAGCCCGTAACTCTACGGAAATTACCAGTCGGCCCGACTCGTAACAACTTTATTGCGCGAACACTTTTCTCGAATCTGCCTCCCGCAATCCTGCGGATACAAATTGCGCGGCATTTATGCTGTCTTGCGAAACGCGCGAGAACGTTTCTCACGCGATGCAAAGTTAATTGATAACTTGACTGCGCATTTTGTGCGCTCGTCACGAAAATGAATAGATGAAATTGAAAATATTAAGACGATCTTCAACCGGATTTATAAATATGAACTTTGGAAACGTTATTTTCCATTAATAAAGAATTTTTTATTAAATCAAATTACATCATTTTAATCTACTCCAATAACTCTCTCAAGTCATTTTAGTATACTTTAATAAATTGTGCTAACATAAAATGTTGTCGAAACGCGCGCAGGTACATATATAAAAATGGCGATTGTTTAATTGCAAAGAAATGATGAATATAAATTTTTATAAATCAGAAAATAGAAGATTTTCGTCATTTTTAGAACATAAATGTTTTTCCGCAGTTCGAACAGAGAATCACCCACCATGATTGAAAATCCGAAAATTAATAGAACATCAGCACTTTGAAATTACATTCGAAGTTTGTGCTCAAAAATCGTTCTCCGCGAAGCCGTTAAAAATGCTAACTCTTCGGAAATGTGTGGAAAATTTCAATAAAATCCGTCGGACAGTTTCCCAGGCGATTTTGCACTGGTTCGAAAAAGTAGTTTCGAGGAAGTTCAAAGTTTCCAGAAGGATTATTCTTAATACCTATGCTGAAATCTCGGGCACCTGACCTGCGTTTGGTTCAACTTCCTTACCGACGTCACTTTCTCGGAATATCGAGAAACCCTTTTAAGAGCACGCTTTTAAAGATTCAAGATAGCCGAGCAAATACAAACACCGCAAATAGTAAACCTCATCATTCGAGTCTACGCGGCTGTTAAACCGAACCCTCGGAGAACCCCTTTTCGAACCTTTTCCAATTCGCGAAAAGAGAAGTGGAGGAATTGGTAAAGAGGGAATTGACAAAGTAATATTGCGGGAATACTATGCCTCGAATACAATCATAACATAAGAATAAAGCGGGCGCGCGATCCCTTTCGCCTCGGCGAAATCGGTTGGGGGTAAAACTATAACTTCCTTCTGTTGTGCGCGTTCGGTGCCCGTAGCAGGCGTCTTTTATAACCGCTTTATCGAGCTCGCCTTTCCCTTCTCTTCACGAATAGAAGAAGGCATTTTAAAGGCAGCCACCCGCTTTGAAAGCTCCTATGCGAAGCAGCTCCTTGAGAACCCGCTACACGCCGCACCGGCCTAATCTGACTTGGGGGTGTAAGATCGTAAATCCTCCCACGCCAATTGCGATTGCGGAGGAGCTTGCCGGAACACAGGTGTGAGTATTGCCTCAATGAATCTTTCGCGATAGGATTTTCCTGTAAAACGGGATAATCTCGGGTTAAGAACAAAATCTATCGCTGCTGTTGGATCTTTTTTTCTGACCCCGCTACATTTCCCATCTTCTCATCCGCGTCGATAGAATGCAACACGCTTCCGACTCTAATTATCATAGAAATTGTGCAAGTTTACGTGCGGATTATTTTAGGTGATATCTTTTTTCTTGTAATCACAATTTTCATAATCGTTTCTTATTTTATTGTGGACAATATTAATAATGTCTTGATATACAAAACAAGTTATACAAAACATCTGCAAACCCATGTATAAAAGGACCTCGGTCCGTACATAATAAATAATAATAATAATAATAATAATATATTACAATGACCTTGAAAAAATTTACCGAATCTTATTAGTTTGTTTAGAAATAATTTTCCATTCGTAACTATCACAAAAAGAGTATATTTCAACAAATTTAAAGCATGTTATTGATCAAGTCGATGTTCTGCATTTGTGATAAAACTGAATAAATCAAACTCATTTATCAAACTTATTAAAGCGATTCAGAAAATAAATAAATATATTCACACATGTATTCCCCACAGTCTACTTGGAATATTCTTAAATTCTCCTAATACCTTCAAAGTTTTATATTCCCTGTATTCGATTCTGTTATAAATGTACAAAGTCCATACCCTAGATATTATTTGCCAACCCAATAGATACGGAATTATGGATTGTGAAATAAAATCAATGAATTGGACATATGAAACAGTTCAAAACTCAAATAGCAGACAGGGCGCATTCCATCGAAAAACAAATTGTATCCGAGAAAAGAGGGTAGAGCTATGAGCGCGTATAAATTTGGCGTGGGATTTAATGACTCGGAGTTTAATTAACCGCTGAAAGTCTGGTGATCGATTTCCCCAGAGAGCTCGTTTTTTCAACATTTTCTCGCCCGACGCGACGCGGCGCGCGGCGGCGTTCTCCGCGTTTCCCTTCTCGTTCATATTCCGTGGAGAATCGAAATCCCTTGGTCCGTTTTCCGTGCTGCCACCTCGGAACAGCGAAATTCTTTCGGCGGGGAGTCATTGGGGAAGTAAGAAGGTCCACTGGCTGTTCGCAGTAGTAACCGTCAAAAGTGCTGCCGCGTCGAATGTTGACTCGATCGTTCGAAGTCGGAAGCAGAGAGCCGGTTTGCTGGGCCATAGCAATGGTATGAAACGAAGGAGGAACATAGAGAGAGGGAGAGAGAGAGTGAGACAGAGAAAAATAGAGAAAAGGAGAGAGAGAGAGAGAGAGTGAGGAGAGATGCGGCGGAGTGGTAACTCTTATGGAAACTTCAACAACGTTGAAACTTTTCGATACTCTGCGCGGCCCGGTTTCTCCTGGCAGATTCCGAGCGACCGATTTCTATCATGAGAAATGGGACCTTAACGAGATGGAAAGAGAAAGCGTTGGGGCAGAGGGAGAGAGAGAGAGAGAGAGAGAGAGAGGTTCCTCGGGGCTTCCGCGTGAGTAAAAACGCGATCATAGCCCGGCGAATCGAAGTTTTCGGTAACTCGCCGGATGTTACGAAGGCGCTTCGTGCGTCAAAGATTTTCTCCGGGGACTTGGTGCGCTCGTTACTTCCGCCGGGCAAAAACGACCCTTAACGAGATCGCTTGTTGAACGTGCGCGTCTAATGCCGCTACCCCTGCTGCATTATATTTCACTTTCAGCGAGCAACCCCGCCGAGATTCCTTCCAGGTTCATTTAGAAGTAGCACCGACCGTTTCGGCTGTCGAAGAAAAACGGATGACCCGTCTCGCGGATGAAAATGTTGTTCGGATGGTGTCTACTATTTCGGAACCGGTCGGACGAGATTAACAGTGTCGTCGTCAGTTCAGGAAAAATTAAAATCTTCTTTACCGAGTGATTTCCAAAATATTCATATGTATGTTCAACCCTTATGTCAGTACCAAACATTTTCTACGACGTACAATAACATTTATGCCTCTATAATAATTTCACTATTTGTCAACGAGGACGTTCAAATCATTTCCCCAGTATTGTCCCAGAATTGATGGTTTAACTGTGGGGGGGGGGGGGGGTGTTTATCAAGAAATAAATTGAATAAAAAGAATACCATTTTTTCGTTTGAGGCTCTGTTTTCAAGAAAATCGAGATTAAAAGATGTACAAAGTAGAATTGTTCGGCCACGATCAGACATGCGTATTCATTGGATTTTCAAAATCGAATTTCTGGTAAACGGAGCTTCGGATAAAAATATTTTATTCGGTTTTCGACTTATTTTGTACCATCAATACCGTATTTATAAATGAATCCGACCACGATATCAAAATATAATTTCTATATCTTTCATATGAATCGTTCCGAATTTTTGGCATTCTACACAACAGGAATATCGACGCTTTATTTCATCAACAAAACTGTAGTTAAAGACTACATTATCTTTACGAGACCGTTCCGAGAGTGAAATACGAGGCTATAAATTACTTTATGGTCATTATCAAACAACCAGTGTTATGAAACTATTTGTCACAATTTGCAAGTGTAACTCCAGAAGGCCGAAGCAAAGAGTTCTGAAAGAACTTCCTAGGAGATCCTAAGCCGCAAGCGAGGCAGGAGTTTCCTAAGGGGGACATTTTAATTACTGACGGTCCGTTCGCTGGCAGTATATATTCGACGATACACCTGCTCCTGACACTTGCGTCTTTGCTGGGCCGTAGTACGATCTCACACCATTTGTCTTTTGAGTTTATATATAAAGCCGATCGACTAACCTTCCTTCCTACGACTGACTCCGTTTACCGGCTCAAAGGCTAGCTGAGTATCGCCCTAAATCGGAAACTACGGGCGACAGAGATTGACTGGACTTCAATAAAGCTTCTTCGGAAGTACGGGAGAAGATGGCTGCGGAAAGTGACGAGACTGAGCTATGCTGGTACCGTTAAACCGGTCACTCGCTTCATCCTTTATAGCACACTCAATCCAGCCACGCTAATAAAATTTGACAACTTTGATCTCGACAACCCAGACAGTCTCTCGCGAATTTCTGCGATTACATAGTCAGACATACTCCTATCATATCAACGTTTTCTTCAATGTCTACGCCGTTACACTTTTTTATTTCTTTTTAATTTAAATTTACTCATACCTCTTAGTGAGATGTATACAGCTGGGACTTTTAGCATTTCATAGTATATAGCTTTGGAAACTTTTATTATAGCTCTAGGATTAACAATAGTAAGAATATTACACGTTGTAGGCTCTATACTACGTGGTATATATTGTTTGATTGCTAGAGTAAAGCAAAAGTGAAATTGTTAATTTTATCATTTTAGACACTAACAAAAATTTGGAGAATTTAATATTTATTACAATACATACAATAGTATTATTATAATTATGATAGGTTCATATTTTCGTAGTATCACATTTTAAGAATTTTTGTTGATCATTTTTGCATATTTTTTGGCCCATTCGCATTTTGATATGTTTAATATAGGCAAGTTATTAAAATTCAAAGTAGCTCTGACAAGAATATTTATGAACGAATTTGTAAGCCGACGAGTTAAATTTTTTTAAAAATATTTTTTGTTACGGTAAAGTATAAATAACCTTTTCTTGTTAAAAAATATAATCCTTATTTTTTATTATATGGTCGTAATAGAACTTTAAATTAAACTAAATCCACGGCAAAAAGCCATTTGGTTCGTTGCAGAATTTTAATGAAAGCAAAATATCTTCAAAGGTTAAGTTGACCTAAAAGTAGGGCGACGTGTTTTCGTAAATTATCTAGTGGATTTTCTCTACAACATTTAACCTGAAAGCCCCATGAACCAGTATTGCTGCAATTTGCCATTTCTGCCATACTTGTAGAAATTAACGTGATGAAAAATTGTGGAAGTGTTAGTGTATCGAGACCGCAAATAAACTGCTGTGTTCACCACAAACTAATGCCATGGGAGTTACTTGTATAATATTAGGTTGAGTGCATGAAAATAGGTTGCAGTGTTTCATCCACCATTTTATCATCATAATCATCGGATCGGTTATTTTACATATATTGCTTGAGCAGATAATATACTATATTCTAACTGCAATATTATAATTATAAACAGAGAGTTTATCTGACCACTGTAGCCTTTAATTAACTAACCTTATTGTCGATGAAAAAAACGTTTCTAGTAATGAGAAAATTTAAACTTGCTTAAACATTTCACAGTAAATGTATTGTTGTAAATTCATAGTGTGTTTACTTGAAATGGGGTTAAGGGTTGAGCGAGTTTCATGATGAAGTGGATATGTATTAGTTGACAGGTCATTGGTAATTTTGGAAGGGAAACCAGGTGTGGCTGGTGTTTGATTGATTGTTTTCTACATTTTCTTATAACGCGATAACATGAGAATATAAGGGTTGATGAATTTATAGTGAATAAGCTTTAGCAAACTGATGCATGTTTTAATATTTTTACTCGTACCGAGTTATTAGCTCATTTTTTTAGTCACATTAGTTTATAATATTAGGTTGGGGAAAAAGTTTCTTCGTATTTTAATGCAGAAATGAAGCTTATCCCATATTTTAAATGAAGTTTATTAAATCAAGTATGTGCCGTTTTGATCGGCCACCTTTTGCCACTTTAAAGGTAAAACTATAATCCCGTCACTGTAAAACTTCTGTGATTTCTGGGCGTAAAACTGTGACACGTGATTTTTGCAGGCATCTTTTGAAGTTAATAAAAATGTGATAAAACTAGTTGGAGGAAAGAGCTTTACAATGAGTGGTTTGTTCATTAATAAAATCAGAACTGAAGATACGCAATAAATTACAAAGTTTAAAATACTGAAATTAATTGATTAATTTCACACACGTTCAGATAAAATTCTTTGGTATCATCATTAATCTAAACTCTTCGGAAATTAATTTCGAATATTCAATTGATTACAGACGAAATGTAAAAATACCCATCGCTTTGTAGATTATTTAATCAAAATCGCATTCGGCCACGCTGACATCAATTGCGCATTAATCTCATCAAGGCATCGCTCAATTACATTATGATATGCCTTTTATCAGACTGGTACAGTGCGCGTAAGTATTATAATATCAGCGTAAAATGATTTCCGTTTCACGTGCTCACTTATTGACATTTCCATATTAATAATTACGCGGATGCGGAACAATAGTGGGTTGCATTACGTTGAATTCGGTTGAATCTCGTCTAATAAAGGTTGGAATTTGTACAAATTAATAGGCCCCAGTGGGAAGCTTTATGGTGGAAAGGATACCATGCGTCTTCTCTCTGGTTGTCGACTGTACGGGGGAATTCAAGGCGACTGTCTGCAATAATCAAGACTAACAGCTTCGGCTGATCCTTCAAGCTTCTTCGTCAGCATCCTCGCGTACCACTCTGACCACTTTATATCTCAATTTATATCACAATAACGTCACTTTCACGCGACACGTATATACATATATACAGTATATAACATTTATTCCCTTGCTCTCTCGCACTCTCCCCGATATTCCTATTTTTAAGAAAGAAAGCTGGCTCTACAGCCTCAATGAATTCTACTTCATGATGCGTATCGGAATGTCCAACGCGAGCCGCATTAGCCGCAGAACGAAGTATTTTGCTGAACACGACGCCCTTGGGAGGAATGCGAATCGTTCGAACAACTACTGCTACAGAGAGTCTTGTTTAGAGCCGTATAAAACAGTCCGACTATTAGCTAGGGAAATATAAACAAGATATATGCTGTTACAGCTCTGAGTGGAAAACGAACAATTTTCCTTTTCAGGGGCATTAAGGCGCCGCTGCAAATTGTGGATTATGCAGGAATTATATCAGAAAACTGTTTCAGAAATGATTGCACTCAGCTTAAGATAATAAGCCAACTTCGTCTTCCTCAAAATCAACTTCAGTTATTAATTTCGAATTTTTTAGAGAGTTTCTTAGAATTATAGTTTCTATGTTGACATAATGAAGCAATTAATTTTTGCTAGGATTTATAAATTGCGAGATAAAAATATGTAATACTAAATCTTTTCATTTTCTGCTGTACAGATTTTAAAATTAATAAATTTTTAGAACAGTGTTACTTTTTCGAGAATTGACACTGGAGAAATTCTAATGTCAATCCGTCACTTATTACAATAATCTGGTGCTGCGAGTCCAGGGAGTGAAAACCAGAGGGACCCCGACTTAAAATTTCCTACTTCGCGCAGGCAGTTATAAACGAAAGGCTTTATGCACAAAGTCCCGAAGTACTATTAAATTAAACGGTACTTAAGAACTTCTTGCATAAAACCTTGTAACTGCCCACCTCAATTAATAGACACGCGTTTGAAATCGTTCTGTTAAGCCGTCTCCCTTCGCAGACGTAAAACACAGTGACTATATCTTCAGTTTTTGCTATCGTTGAATTAAGCCTGTATCGATCATGCCCGCAAATAGGCTTGACTGAGATACTTTTACCACCTTATTTAGTATTATAGTAGATTTAACGAGACTGAACCATGTCGCTCCGTTTTGTGACTCGCTTGTAACGAAAGCACACAAGTTTGAAAAACTTTCCGGTTATTGGCGATATAAACTTTCTAAGTAAGAAATTTAAAAGTTCGTTCCGCCATCAGAAAAATTTTTTTCTTTTAGTAGTAATGTCTGTGACACTTAATGAGAACATTAGTTTAACGAAAATTAAGTAACGTGATTATAAGATGTATAATTGCAATCATAGCAGTAATTATAAAGTATCAAATCACTATAGTCACTAATGTGATTGAACTATAATCGAACTATGAATATTGATCGATTATCAGGATAAAGCAAAAATGGAATTGTTAAAAAAATGTTGTCATCTCAAACACTAATCAATTTTGTGAATTTATCACTGATAATTTGACTATTATACTTATGATAATTTTTTTATAGTTCTGTTGTACTCGTAGTTTGACATTTTTTAAAATTTTATTCGAACAGTTTAGTCGATTATTCATATATCATTATATCTATCTTTTACAATCTTTATCTAAATTCTAAATCATGAAAAAAAGTTATTCTACTGTAAAGAGTGTCCAAATATTCATTCACTGTATGTATTGCACGGTATATCAACATTAAAAACGTTAACGGTAACGCACAGACCAAAAAAGCGCAACAAAAATGAACGCATAGTGTTAATCATTCCATCGTTGTTTGAGGAAAAAATTTAATTTTCGTTTGTCAACTTCGCAGAATGTTTTGATCGAAACAGATGGTGGTCGATGATAGTGAGTCCCGCTGATTAAAAGCTGCGTATTTTCGCGCCTATTCACGAATCACCGTTCCCGTTAATGGGATTGGAAACAGTGAGTGACGCCGAGCGGGGTGTGAGATCGGTTCAGTCGTTCGTCTGTTCTCTCATGGTTCCGCTCCGGCCCGGCCCCGGCGTACATTTTCAATTTTGCGCCCCGGATTTTAATACCTCGGACGGGGCTTTTCAAAACCTGCCTTTTGTCGCTGCAAGTGACGAGAACTTATTTCAGCTAAAAGTCACTGTCTCGGAAATAACTGAAAGACCATCAAACAAGCTCCGAACGACGGGAAAACCAGTTGCCTACGACCGCTTCGCCGGTCCGAGGGGAAACCTCCAATAATATATAGATCAGGAATCAGCAAATTGAACGAAAAGTTGTCCGAGTATCTTTGACCGAATAAATTACTGTGTTGAACGGTTCGATGAGGAACCGATTTCCCGGATAGAGAATCTGTCTCCGTAGATTCCTCCGTCTCAATTTCGCGATCGATAAACGTGGCATCTTCATGCAAAATTAAAATGATGTATAGCAAATGCAAGCATAAATATCCTTCTCTCTTTTACAGTAGAACTACTATAACACTAGGATCCAAAGTATATTTTCGATTCTCAAAAAATTATAATCTGTGATAATTTTGTAAAAAAAAAAATAGTACAACCATAACTTTCGACTCATTTTGAAGCTTGAAGCCTTTACTTTTGGAAAAGCAGTGCTCATTTTTCTCTAAGATATTGCTACGTAATAGGTGGGAAACAAAAACTTAAAAAATTTTTCTCGCAAAAGAAACTAGCATAGACTTGAAGACTGCAGCATCCTCTTTAGAAAGACGCCTTAAAAATCCATGTATGATTTTTTTCCACACTCATGAATAAATTGATTCATTCATTTATGTTATAACAAACGTCACTAAAGATTGAAACTACTGTACTTCTGAATTAACTTTTGTGCATTCATGACAGAAATGAGTAGATCAAAGTCAACAGTACATTTCAATGTGCAAGAAGCACCATAAATGATATTTTTTCGTTTAATACAAATTATGTTAATGCACTAGACACGTGACCATAGCTCGTAAAGTACGATTTTGGAACTTTGAGACGGCTTAGGAACGTCCTTTGCCTTGCAGGGTTTACAACAGTCGATCGGTCAGCGAGAATTAACTGGAACATTTATATTCTTGACACGCAATGTTTATTTGCCTCGGTGTGCGTCGCCGCGTGTGTGTGAGCGTATATGTACGGTGTGCGCGTGTGGTTGGGTTCGTGTGCAGCCCTTTACCGGTGGGCATTAAGCTGTTCGGATTAGGCTGCCCTACGAGGAGAAACTTGCTCCGCAAGATTAACCTATTCCGGAGCTTTATAGAAACTCCGCGCAACCTGGATTACCGCAGCCACCGAAATCTCACTTGCCAGTACACCACTGCCCGCTACGGATACGTAGAATCCCAAACAGATGTTTCCATTTACGCCCTTCTTTGTTACAAGCGATCAGATCTGAACAGCTCTCTCATGAATCGCACCGTATCAAGGCAATCGACTTGAATGCATTCTGCACGCGCCAGCCGGTGGTTTATTCAAGAAATTTTTTGCCGTTTCTTTGACACCCAAAACATAGAATAGCACAACTGACTCGTTTTTTATGAATTACAAAAATTATCATGATCGGCTATTATTATTATTTAACCCTTTGTACTCGGAGCTATTTTAACTCGAAAATTAAACATTTCTTCTGTCCTAGAATAATTCTATTCTACAGTGGGTGTACAAAGTATTCGTACACCTTTTAAAAATGAATAGCATTTTCAAAATTGTTCCCAACAGCTTCAGTTTTTTTGAGACGTTAGCAGGATTAGTTTACTAGCTAATGTGTAAATAATTTTTCTTTAATTGTTATAGGTCGCAATTTCGAAGGAAAAAGTAAAGGCCACGATTTTAAAATTTTTATCTGTGCCTGTAATTAAAGTTTGTGAAACATGTATTTTATAAATCTAAGTAAGTTATATACATGTACAAAGTTTCATTGAAATCGGTTGACACGTAAAAAATCTGTGGGTATTGTAAGATGTAAAAATCTTTGAATTTTTAGGGGTTGCGATTTTTACAATTTTTAGACCGTGAAAGTTGAATTAAAATGTATTCAAATGTACAACTTTGGACAACTTTATGCCACCTTTCGGGTAGTTTCACTATCCCACTCTTGAAAATGTTTGCAGATTTTTGAGCGAAAAACTCCGCTATGGGAAACGAACGAGGAAACTTTTTGGCCATCGTAATAATATAACAAATTCATTGAGCATTTTTAGAACTTGTTTGCTTCACAGCTGCGCTCTTCCCGAGTCTACGAACTAGGTCCTATTTTGGCAAACACTTTTACCAATTTATTGTAGCTTTCGAAATCGTTTCATAATTATTGCGTCTGAAATCTGCGTTTTCTAATTGAGTAGCACTTAGTAATTATAACTTTCGAAATCGTTTCATAATTATTTTAAACTAATTCGAATTGACTGCAACTTGATCATTGTAGTTTTCGAAATTCTTTCATAATGATTGGTTTGGAAAGCTACGTTTTCTAATTTAGTAGAACTTGGTAATTGTGGTTGCGAAATCGTTTCATAATTATTTGAAACCAATTCTAATTGAGTGAAACTTGATCATTGTAGCGTTTAGAATTGTTTCATGATTATTGGCTTGGAAAGCTACGTTGTCTAATATACTGGAGTAAATCGGGGGACATGTGAAAAGGAAGACTAGATTTGACGCGTATCGATACCGCTCGCACAGCTATCCATCAACGCAAAAGCTCGAAAATGTTTAGATCAAAGGAGATCAATTACTTACGCTTTGCTTTCGGTAAATTTGTATTCGATGTAACTTGTTCATATATTCATGATGTAGCACGTCACGTTCCATAGACGTCAAAGCATTCATGGGGTTTCCGAAATTTCATTGAATTTCTGGAGTCGGGAACGAATAGTTGAATGTGGAATGCTTGCGTGGGAGCGATATTGTTTTTGGCACATTATTCGGAAAGCAGAAATGGGAAACCGAGCATTTGTTACTTGCGGCTGAACGTAACATTTGTGAAACCTGTAATTTCAGCTGTACGCACGTCTGGCTATGTATATTAGTGCAGAGGTGGAAAGGGGTCACGTACAGAACGCATATTACACAACTACACGGTTAATATATCAGAGCATTCCTTCGCGAGCAATATGGTTCTTTTGTGCCTGTGTGTGATGAAGTTGGTGCTGCACAAACTATACGTTTCGTTTAAACATTGCTTGCAACGCAAATAAAAGTTCATTGCTTTTGAACTTCAGCAATATATCATTAAAAATTGTCTGATTTATATAAAAATGTTCTAAACAAATCATTTTAGGCTTGAATTTCCAAGATTCCAAAAGTAATACACTCTATTTTTTACAAACGAAAAATATTGAAGTTATAGACAATTCAAAACTCATTTCAAATTTTATATTTTGCAATCACTGAAATTGGAACGACGTTTTCGTAAAAAATGATTGAAAATGATTTTTCTCTCTGTGTTCATATTAAAGTGCGTTGCACAAATTGGCTCTTAGAATTTTTATAATACAAAACTGAAAACATTCGCTTTGACTGTCGTTAAATGGACAAATTACTAATAATTCATGTTCATGTCGGTGGTAAAATGTTTGAATAAAATGTCATGCGTTCCGGACTTGAAAATATAAAGAAGCTACTCTATACAGAAAAAGGTTCCATAAAAATGTATTTAGCGAATGTTTGCATATTCTCTTTTACGTTATTTTTCATTGTGCAACTAACTGTGGTTTAATAGTTGTGGGTTACTATCGTTGAAGTTCTACATGTATCCCATTCTACTTGCACACAATGGCACTCAAGAGTGCGTTGCGAAATGCAGAACAATCCCTCGTTTATGCACCCTTGAGGGTCATGTAGATTTAGGCATTAGTTTGTAAGAATCTCCATAATATCTCTTAGGTTCTGCACGGTACGATACAGATGCAAATATTAATTTACAAATCAAGTTTTCGTCCTCGGAACGTCAGCCCAGTTAGACGATGTCCTAACATAATTACACGCAAGTGATTGTTCCATTTTTGCTCCGAATTTTCATTTACCATAACTAATCAGCGCATCTTTATACAAATTAAATTATTACGATAAGTAGAATTTAAATAAAAATGAGTTCACAAGTGTACAAAATTCGCAATTTCTATAATCCATAGTATGCTGCACGAATAATAATTGAATAAATGCTTCAGCAATATATAGTTCAGTCGAAATTAACATATTAGTACTCATTATTTCTTCTGTTTTCACTGCCTCACGTGTTGACTCGTTTCTGCAATAAATGCATTAAATCTGCAGTCTAATCGTAAGCAATCTTTATCATTTTTTCGTGCATGAATAATAATGGAGTAAATGGTTCAGCAATATGTCAGGAAGAATGTAAGGGAAAATAATATGCCAAGAACTGTCAAAGAGACGTTCCCCGAGCAGACTGACTTGACTGTTGCGATCCAAAAGTTCTGTCTTGGAATAACTTCGATCTGAAATAAGTTTTCTACGGGGACGGATCAATTTTGGAAACTTTCCGAAGAATAATGCAGAACAAGTGAGAGGAAGAATGCAATAGAACGAGAAGATCGACAGTTCCCCACACGGTTGAAGAATATGGAACTAAAATATGAAAGCTGTGTGCCTGCTAACTCATGTTGTAGTCTATTGGAAAATATTTCAACGTTCGCAGCAAGTTACAAAGGAAAGCTATCGATAAATTGTTCATTTTCCATAGAGTAACAATCTCGTCAACTTCCACTCCCGTGAAATAATCAAAGGCAATTCAGTCAACCTATTTCCGTCAATATTTTAATGAAAAACTTTATAATTGAAAAAGATGTTCTTTTTAAAGATTATTTAATTTTAAATATTGTTTCATTTATAAACCGAGTCTCTCAAACGCACGTTTCCGACGTATTAGAACCAGGCGATTAACGAAATGTCATTCACTGTTTGCGAACAAAGCTCCGCGATATTACATTTTTGACACTAATCGAAAAATTGTCCGGGAAATATGGAGTTCGCTTTTTGCAGATACATTTTCCGAAATTATACGAGCAATTCAACGCAAAAAGCTTGTACACGCATCCGATATAAAATTGTTTAAAACGAGTCGGTTGAATGATATTAATATCGCACTGCATACGTCCGTCTTTCAGATCGAAACTTTCATTACAGACCGTAGTAATACGAATTTTTGTTCATTAATCGAACCATGAATATGCGCATTAATACAACGTCGCATAGAAATGGCCACCTTTTTACTGAAATACTTATTTTCAATTATTCCTTTACAAATAACAAATACCATTCCACTGTGCGTTTACTTTACACAACATTACCGAACAGTGTTTTAGAAACTGCGGTTGGGTCGATATAAATCAAAATCAAATGAAAAATATTAGAATGTTTTAACTGGTCCTGCCCAATTGACACTAGATGACTAATCTTCCGTAAAAATATCGATTGAAACATTTAAATCATGCGGTATCAGTTGATGGATCGAATGGTTCAATTAGTAAATTCAATACAAAATGAAACTGTTTCATTGCGTGTATCCTGCTTCTTTGAACGATAAAATTTTTTCTGTTGTTACACAAAAGGGACCTATTATATTATTTGCGATTTTATTTGGCGTCATCATTTCAACGCATTGTACTTTAATTATCCGGAGTTAATTGAACAAATACCTCTTCCAGTCCATTGTGTCACAGTATCTATATTTATATAAACTATATTGTGTTCACGATAATTATGACGACATTTTTGTCTCACTTTTACTTGTCTTTCGTGACATCTTCGTGAGTGTTCATAATCGAAAAGTCACTCACACGGGAAGTTATAATGAAATGGAAAAAATCAACCCTTGAAAAATTTCAATATTTTCTTTCTCACAAATAGAGTGTTAAAATAGGTCCGAGTGCGAAGGATTAAAAATTTTCTAAAGTCGAAACAATTCATTCAATAATCTAAAAACATAAAATAAATATATTAATTAATTTCGTTGTAGTAAGGACTTGAAATAGTAAAGTAGACAGTTCTAGTGTATAACACGCAGCACAGGCTGGCCAGTATCGAATGAATACCACGTTTTCCTTACAAAACCAATAAATGACCTAATAGTCGGGGAAAGAGGCGCGCCAGAAATTTCGTGCACTTGTGTTTTCCGGAATCAACCGTTTCATGGAGGAAGGACCAGCTTAAAGATAACCTCGAGCATACACGAACACCAAATGGAAGTAAGGTCGGTTTAGGAACGATAATTGGCGCGAAGGCGAACGTCCCATCCCTTTCCGTCGCGCCTCCCGACAGAATTTCGTAGACTAGGGACGAAATTTGATTTGCAAATTCAGTTGAATCCCCTTCGCCTCCTCGATTCCTAGTCATCCCTTCTTTCACGGTGGTAACCGCGCAGGATATACGCACGCTCCGTGATGTTGTCCTGCAGGACGCCCTCTGGGCCCCGTGGGAGAGGAGGCCGAGAAAAGACGCGTCGCATGAATTTTAATTTCACTTCGCCTCGTCGCCAAGCGCGATGCACTTGGGACAACGTAACGAGCAGCTAAAGTTTTTTTGAGGAAAAATTAAAAGTTTCGCCCACGTTCATCCTGTCCACCCTCAACCCCATCCTCCCCGCCTCTACCCCCCGCCCCTCCAGGTTTCTTTACCCACCTTTCCTTCGGCTGACAAGCTGCACTCGTGGACCAGAAACGTACTTCGCCACGACCGAAACCGTGCCGTACCGTAACGTCTAGTAAAGTAATTAAGCTGGCCGAGTTGTTGAGACCGAGTAACTTCAGATGGAAGTTGATTTATTTTCTCTGTGTGTTGGGATGTATTCGTTGTCCGATCGTGAACACGACGTCTCCTCCGAAACGATGTCGTCAACGACGCTGATTCCATTAATGGCGGGATTGAATCTGCCGCTGTTCAACTTTTAGAAACTCGTGAAATGGTCTCGATGGATCCTGGTAATGTTTCGTTACGTACTGTTCCATTACGATGCTGGCGGTTTATGAAAATGTTGAAAGTTTGTGTATTACATTTATAGACAACTTCGAAATATTCCTATGTAACTCAAAATAGCAATTAAATTTCTTGATGAGCTCCGTAGCTTTAAATTGACTCTCGACTGTGGATCTTTGCGGAAAATAAATGTTTTCAATTGCAATGAACAGGTTTGAAATAGAAATTTCCTTTCTTAATCATATTAATGGGTTGGAATTAATATAACAGTATTTTTAAACACTCCTAATGTGTTTACTGATTTGTGTTTCACCTATTCACTTTTGTCATAAATGCATAACATTCGTAGTCTATACAACTATATTTTTTCCTATAGTGATAGAAGCGATATCGATGGAATATGATATGTTCGCATCATCTGAAACAAACGAGGACTATATAAAAATTTCTTTCATTTTTTAATAACGTCCACGAGCTGGATCTAGCACATTAATGTTCTTCAATTGTTTAAATCTGTCTACTGTTTTAAATTGCAACTACTCGTCTTTATCATAAATGCATAAAATCCGCAGTCTAATAATAACATTCGCAACAGGATAAAATAAAAACGTGGTAAAAAGACCGATAAATGTGATTGGAGAACTAGTGGAGAAATCCTAGTGTCCTATACACCGTAAATTGTTGGCGAAGCCACTAATTCAAAAAGGTTGAGCTGCAACGATCTGGCAAATTACACAGCCTGGTTAAAGAAGTGAAAGCTTGTTCTCGTTAACAAAGAAGGAATTGGTATCCTCCATCGGAACGCTTGACCACATGCAGAAGTTGTAACTCGAGAAAGCTTTTGATGTTGAATCGACGCAATCCGCCGGCACCCAACACAAGACAGAAATGCGGACGCGCGCGTTTGCGCCTCGCGGGGAATGGGCGGATTTGCAAGCCAGATTGAAATTTTGAAATTTAAATCTTCCCGAGACTTGAGCTTAAAAAGTCCGGAGCCCCCCCCCCCCCCCCCCCGCTCCCCTCGGACGAACAAATGTATGTATATCAATACAAGAAAAGCCTTGCTAATTGTCGAGCGATTTCGCCCTAGGCCAGACAATTCCGAGATCAAGTGATCTTTTTGAGCGGTGGACGTGTTTCGTATTCTCTTGTGTACTATCGAATTCTGGAATCGTTAGAAGTTTAACATGCCTCTGGTATGTTGATAAACCGTTACCGTATTCATAAAGAAATTATGCTCTTGACGCTTGTTGACGGCCACCACGTTGGTTTGAACAAAATGTTTACAACACCGGGGTATAATGGTGCATGAATATTTGCGATTGCAGATGATCACAGCTAAGCGATCAAAGTTTCACGTGCACCCCGGGGGAAATAATAGATAGAATATTTTATAAACGATATTTTCTGGTGTAAGTCTTCAAGGAAGCAGTTCTAAATATTGAATTATTGATCTGTAGTCACTTCTTTTTTAAACATTAAAATTGTTGATTATATAGCTTCAGAATTTTCATAATAATAAATCGTGTTATTCATCAGTGACATTTACTTTGCTATCAGGTTCTTCAATTCAATTTTTCAATTTTTACCTGTATTAGTATCAAAATTTTGAGGAGATACAAAGAAGATTTGTCATTGTCATATTAATTGGCATTTAAATTTTTCTTGTAAATCGGTGTATGGCTGCTGCACTGTCCTACTAATTTTGATTACAAACTTCCTCTAACCTAAGATTAGATTATATAGTATCTGTTTATACAGCAATAAAACTGGCATCTATTTTACTACGAATTAAAAGAAAAGCAGTTTAATTGACAATTGAGAGAAACACATGATTATCGATTTGTGTAGAAACCGGAGTACGAACGCGAACGTGTTCGTTTCTTGGAAAAGGTTCTGTAACATATGAAACCACTTTTCCCCGACGATATTCCGTCGATCTCATTCCCAACGTTGACGAACCGCGGCATTTTCTCTTGATTCGTCGTTTTCCCCAAACTCGTACATATCTTTCCCTGTGTATTCGCCGGGTTGTGAAGCAACTCGTTACTTTACTTTGTTCTTTGAATTGGATAGTTTGCCATTAGCAATCATAACAACGTCCTTTGGTCCATACCTCGAGACTGATGGAGACGACGGAGAGGGTGCCAAGCAAGGAGTTGGGGTGAGTTTGTTTATTCAAGATTCCGCGTTACCCTCTTCGCGCTACCGACGGAGGTTAGCCTTGTTTTCCGCCCACGTAGTCCGTGTTAATTTCCATTTTTATTGCAAAGTCAATTGCATCCCCTCTCCGTGGTCCAACGTTCTCCACTTAACCTGCCTATTCTATATTAACCTTGCATGTATTTTCGATTTACTACCACCTACCGTTACGGATACAATAATAACTGGCACAGTGAGTCGCTTAACTTTCTTGTCACAGGCACATCGGGTTCCGAATAAAACTTACCTGAAACATAAAGAAATTACGTCGTTAGCATTTTTGAACAGAGTATTATGTCAATTAACATTGGAGCATATAAGACCCGAACATCCCGGAATTTATAGTAGATGCTATTTTAATCTTTTCGCATTCTAAAATGTTATATTATTTAAGAATTTCTTAATAAATTGTTTAATAGTCGTATCAATTTCATCCGTCAATCGTAATGTTTTAAAATTGTTTTGAAATTATCTTAAAGACCTACTGAAACCTCAAATCTCATTGACTCTTAATTTACATAAGTATTGTAAAATACAAATAGATATTCAGTACTGATATGGTGCAATTGTTGAAATGATTAAGAAAACAGGAAGACAGAGAAAGACTAATACAAACCCTAATACGAATTGATTCGTTCACCTAGGATAGCAGGTTTAATACTCTCATTATTCATCGGATCAACCTCTTCGTGATTTCTTTCTCTTTTAAAAGATTCAATCTAAACGCAATGGGAAATCCATTCTCAGCAATAGAAGAGATGAAAGTGATAATAATGGAATTCCTATAAAGCCTATTAATTGTGACAGTATCATTTGCAAAAGTGTATTAAATAGATAAAGAAGATTTTATGGATTAAGGATGTTTCTTCGATAAAATCGAATTTGAGAATACAGCGAATACGCGTGCATCTAATAAGTTGGGAATCGGCTGATGCGTCTGATCATGACCTACCCATTCTACTTCCTGCAAATACTAGGACACGCGTACCCGACGGATCTTCAAACTGAGTTACACATTATACTGTCAAGAAATTGGAAGTATTCAATGAAAATTGATTCAGAAGATACTATATTGATTAATACATATGAATCTACACTGATTGCACAACATTGCCCAATTTCAAGTATGAAGGATCACTCTCGTAAAATCCTAAAAATTAATATTCTTCATTCTACAAGGTTTTTCAGCAAGGATAGTGTCTAAGCAAGTGTTCCATATTCAGCAAATACTAACCTTCATAGAAATACTATAACATTCAACGAATTTACCCGATAAAGAAATTTCTTATATAATTTCTAACTTTTATAAAAATGTCTATTAAAATTAAATGCATCAACTTATATTCCGTAGGTACACGTTATTACTATCAATGTTACATATTTCGATTAAATGTTACTAAAAGCAGTAAAGCCTGCAACACGTAAATGGTTTTCGCGTACCGTCGTGCGACGGATTGTTGGAACTACACGTAACCGGTTGCACTGAATATTAAAATGAAGGAAAACAGAGAAAAATGTAACACATTGATCACTATGTTTTCATTGTAGCATTGTTGTGAACGTAATATTTAATTCCGTTAATAATAGGAGTTGTAATATGCTCAACGTATAAACACTTTCCACGTATTGCCAGTACAAAATTGCTCAGCTGACACTAAACCTGTCATCCGTGTCAAGAACATTCATAGAAAGTATTCATTATTGTAACAATTATACAGTAAAAAACAATCCTGAAATTTTTATGTTCAATACCAAAGAACACCAATCGTCACAAAAATATCTGATGAAGCTTTGTTTATAGAATAAACAGAGATTGAGGCATTCAATCACATTTTAATCATTTTTCGCGTTTTGAAATCGAACAAGTAACCACGTTTTAATAATCACATCAAATCAGCTGGGTAACAGATGCAAAACCGAAGAAAATGATTAATTTTCAGAGTACTTTACACGAACAGAGACGTTAATTTGCGTAAAATAGTTGTGTAAGATAGCGTTCTGAATAAACGTTGAACCGGAATCACGATTCTCCGGAGAAAGAGCGCCGACGTTTAACGCTGTTTTAATGGTCCATCGTTCAAGCAAGCAGGTGTGAAGAAGATACGCCGCGAAATAATTCTAAAACCTACCCCGATCCCTGAGAAACACTTGTAAGGACTTGACGACCGATAAATTTTCGAGATGCCCGCCCTCTGCGGGCAACGGACGGAAGAGAAGGTAGGCCGTAAAAAAAGGAAGTAAGAAATATCAATGCACACTGTCAGCCGGCCGTATTACTCAGAAACTGATACGGCCATCGGTGACAATCGAGCGTGAGGAACGATATTAGCAATAAAAGCGTAAATAAGTTCGAAGTACCCTTTTGCCGCTACTTTTATGCCAGCCGCGGTATCGGACTGAAATCATTCATAAAAGATGGCCGTATAACTGTACGATTCAAATGCCTCACTAACACTACCAAATCAATTTAAGAGCGGTAATACTCGCCGGAATGTAAAAGTCCCTGGGAGAAAAAATGCTTTCAGAAATTTTACCACGCTGCTGTGCAAAAACTGTGAATAACGAAACTGACTTTGTCTGAAGTTAAAAGTGGAGGTACATCAATCGTTCCACAATTAAAGAATAACATCGATTCATTACATTTTTTTCCCTTATTTTACGTCGCTTTTGGAACTCCTATTCAGGGTTATTTCGCGACGGGACCTACAGTTTTTTTATAAGGTGGGTTCCGAACCACCTTGGGCAGATCACAGATTCATTACATTTATGAAATATTTGTGAAATTCGTATCAATAACTAATTGATGATCGAAAATATTCTAGAAGTAATTTCTAATACGAGAAAAGTTCTGCAATTCAGATTTTATATAATTATTCAACGAAAGAAAATTACTCTACTAAATTCTTTTACAAAAAGTCTAGAATATGTAGTCGTGTGAATAACAAATAATTCAGTTGTACGTAGATAATATCACTTGTAACTATTCAATGAAAGAAGATAACTATGCCAGATTTTTTATAAAAAGTCTAGAATATCACAATAAAAAGTTTCCGCGCCTTCCAGAGGATAAACACGCACACACTGTATTAGTTTATGTTAAGAGAATGACAGAAAACTTATTTAAAAAATATTTTAAATGTTCAAGACATTTTACGACGTATTAATTTCAGGATTTTAAATTTCGAAGATTGCACTTTTCATTAAAGTTTATCGGGAGCACGTCCGATTCGATATTAATATTGCATTAAACTCGATTTCAACGGTTCGGAATATTTTCGAGGGAGGTTCTGCAGCATTATAAGCGGTCAAATACGGAATTCAATTGATTGGGGACATTCAGCGACAAACGCGAGATACCGTCCTTTTGATTCAGCTAGACGGAAGGTGAGGTATTCGTATTGGACATATTGAGTACTACACAGTATGGAACCGGAACCCTCCACCATGGAGCACCTACAGAGGCAGAACCATAACGGAGTATAATTCAGTACAGCTCTGGTATGTATGTATAGTACGTACTCCATTCTCCGGCAATGTTACGTGCACGCTCCCTGTGTCCTACTGCAATGTCCTGCTATAATGCATTAAACCTGAGTAGAACACTATTTATATACCCTATATGGACGAAGGTATATAAAGTACCTGACCTCCGTCTCTGTTCATGTACTCGAGTTGCATGCACGACGGAGTCTCGAATCGCATTAAAGGACTGCGCCCGCCATTGCTTTTCGCAATGCAGAAAATCAAAGAGGAGCTCGTTAGCTCGAACAAGACTGGCCTGGCTCACGGAAGAATCCGTCAAATAAATTCTCTATCGTGGCACAACAATAGTACACTGGTGAAACTTTGGATTGCTAAACGATCGATATTAAATTTCATTCACCGGAGGGAGGATTATCCAGTGTCCGAGAGGCATCGAGGGCGCGATTCGACGAGCGACTTTTCACAATGGAACGTCTCCGGCGACCAGCAGCTGCACTTCATAAATCATCGGGAGTAGTATAGCCCCGGAGCTTGTACAGCGAGACGGAAACGAATTTCCGCCTATATCAGCACACGGGATTTCCTGGCCGACGAAAACCCACGGGCGGTATATTTGTTTGAAGAAACAAGCCCGGCGCGAGCAACGATTTATCACCTATTAACTGACAAACGAAGTGTCACTGCTCCGCCGAGAGGAATGTCCACGTAATTCGCGGAACATCGCTACACTGTCTCTACAGATGACATCTCAGATTATGTCCGAGGCAAGGGAAAAGGGATGGTCGGAGTTTCTGGTGGCGCAGCTCTCCAACCCCTCGCTTTCCCGTTCCCGTCCTTCCGCCTCCAGGAAACAGGGGAGCGAGCTTCATTTATCTTGTTAGGGATCACATTGCATCCCGACAAATGCAACATCGCCGGTGGAACGCATCGCTGAATAAACTTTCGAAGTAACGCCGAATAAACGCCCGAGGGCCGCGGCGCGCTCGCGCGAACCGTAAGCAGCTTTTTTCGTGAACGATGAAAACCCAACCCCGAGAGTCAACCGTAAAAATGTGGCGGAGCACGGCGAGGCGAGAGACCGCGCGATGAAAAGTGCGCGACATCCGTCACTCGGTTCAGTTTCCGGGAACAAATGGGAATTGCGTTATTTAAGAAAAAGGGGACCCGCGAGAAAGACAGATATCCGACACTTTGAGCGAGCTACACGCGCTCGGTTTTCCATTACGCGTGCGTGTTCCAGAAATGAACGAGAAACGAGGGAGAAAGATATTTCGTCGGGACACCGAGAAGATAACGCGCGCTTGTTCCACGCGTTGTTTCTTAAAACGTTCGAGCTGCTGCTTCGAAGCCGCTTTAAACGGCGAGGCTGCTTCCGTGGTACGCGTCGAAGCCGACAGAGGCTCGCCTCGAACGCATCTATGTATGCATAAATACATATGCATTACGCCTATCCTGTCCTTTCAATGTAAATCTTTGCTTTCACCCATGTCAATCGGGGATACGAGACGGAAATTACAAAACGCCGGTGCACGCAGCATGCCAGTCGATGGGTATTTCCACGTCGGGGAAAAATACGTTACAAATCCAACTTTAACCTCCTCGGGATTCCGGTCACGTAGCCTCGTCCAAAGATATATATCGTATATCGCCCGGCACGTCGGCCCTTCTTCACATACTCCACTTTCGAACCTCATTCCAGCCACTTCGGCCCGCCTCTCCAGCTAATGTCACACGCGTACTGAAAAGCTATACGTCCGCGCGGCCAAAGGCCAAATAGATTTTACTTATCGAGCGATTTTAATGCCCGAGCAATGTATACGGAACCGCTGCGAAAAGACATACGCCTGGAAAATCCCGCGGAATAGTCACTTCTCGATGAATTTTTCACCTTCAACGAAACTCGATGTGTTAGTAATAAAAATACCTTACAGAAAAATTGAAAATCCTCACGCACTGAATCACTAGTTATAGTTTTGAATATTTCATACTGCATCTACCACTGTCATTAGAAGAGTCTTCGTTTTGCGCGTCTGACCAACAACGGACCTTTTCCACTAAAAAATCCAGCTGCCCACTGTTCGCGCAACTAGCAATCGAATTTTGTATTCCAGTGGCGATATTTATTTGATTCTAAAACTATAATTATTCATTTAACGTATTTAAAGTATTAAATCAATAATTATAGTTTTAAAAATTGTATATTAAGTCTACCACTGTCACCACAAAAGTTTTCCTATCGTGCGTCTGATTTATGACGGACCTTTTTCACTGAACACTCAGATTGCTCACTGCTCGCGTAACTAACAAACGAATTATATACTTTACCAGCAAAATATATTTATTTCTAACTACAGAGACGATGTGTTCTCTCCATCTTTATTGATAAAGTAAATGTACTAAAGCACTAAATTACTAGTTATATTTAAAAAAATTAAATATTAGTTCTACGACTGTCACCACAAGATTTTTCGCATCGCTCATCTGACTTATGACGGATCATTTCCACTGCTCGCGTAATTAACAAACGAATTTTGTACTCTAATAGGAAAATATATTTATTTCTGACTATAGAGACGCTGTGTCCCCTCTTTACTGACAAAGTGAACTTCCTAAAGCACTGAATTACTAGTTATATTTAAAAAAATTAAATATTACTTCTACGAGTATCACTACGAGATTCTTGGCGTGGTACGTCTGACTAATCACGAATCCTTTCCACTAGAAAGTCAAGCTGCTCGCTATTCCCACAGATAGCATTCAAATTTTGTATTCCAGAGGTGAAATACATAAATTGTATTCTAATTATAGCAATAGTGTGCCCCCACCCCAACAGGAAAATTGAAAATCCACACTAAATCACTAGTTATATTTTAAAAAATTGTATATTAGATCTCTACTGCCACTACCAGATTCTTTGTATTGCGCGTCTGACTAATAACGAACCTTTTCCACTAGAAAGAGAAAGACAAAAACTATTTCATCACAAGAATTTATCCAAAAATAGAGAAACTGTATTAACTTTTAACACGTTGAATCTTTTACACTATAACCTTGTTAATTTCGGTATTAATGAACTAGTATTCAGTGGATTTGATTGTGACACTCAGTCAACGTATTAAGTTAAAACTGTAGCAGTTAAGAAATGTAATTTTTATGAAAATCACGTGCAGACCGCGACGCAGCATGCAAGTCTTAAAATGAATAACTATGTTTACGTGGGAACAGAACGCGGTGAGTGCATTTCAATGGAACAGGTGCATAGTGTTGTTTGGAAATGGTTCGGTCTCAAGGAACAACAAATATCATATGCACATATTTAGCAGCTGCATATTATTTCAAAACAGTGAGCTCTTGGATCGTAGACCATATTGTTGTTCCACCGTTACTTACGAATTCCGCATCTACTAAATTTTATTTTCACTGTATCAATTTCTAGCGTTTCATGCATACGCGACGAAATATCTTGCTAGGCAGCAGTTATGGTTGCGATCTTCATATTCTAATAACCGTGCAATATTTAACTAGTTTAAAGTAATAAACTGATTAAAACTCAGCACATTTTACAAAATAGAAATTAAAATTACTAGGAAAAGGCTTTCTCTGTTTAACTTTTTCTCTGTTTATATTCTTCACTTTAATATCCACACTCTGCACCAAACAATCACTGAATTTTTACACTTTGTGATAGTCATGCCAGGGATACTCTAAATGATACAATTTCTGATCTGATGGAAATACAACAGATTTCGGATTGGGAATCGAGATTAATAATTGATAATTTGGTAAACCGATCAAGAGTCACTATAAAACGATTAATACAGCATTCTAAATGTACTTTGTAAATTCAACGAGCTTTGTGCTCGCTGAAGCGGGATATTCATTTATGATTCATACTAAACATTTCACGAGCAACAGTGAACCATTCTATCCGCGAGAAGAGCAGCACTTTTTGGAACAAGAGAACAAATCGAACGAGACAATGAATCCGAAAACGAGACGTAACCCTGAAAAACATGAGTTCTTCAACTTTCCTTCCAAGATGAGGAATCTGACAAAATGAACGGCGTAATTTGCAATAAACGGAGTAGCGATTCTGGTAAACGGTTGAAGATTTTGGGATCGGTTAGAGATTTGTGTAACGCCGCAAGACATTCGACAGATCAATAGGCACTGGAAAAGAGCCCCTCGCGGTACTAGCTGCGAGCAGTTTCGCAGGAATATCAGAGTATCCTTAAACTCCCGATTACCGGCTTTCGAGTTTTGTTCCCGGAGGCGGCAACAGGTTACTGGCACGCGCCGCTTGCCGACTCGTCGAATCGACCACGGGGACGGTCGCGTGTGCGTGTCTGCTCGATTCTCGCGTGTTCATCTCTCTTTCTCCCATTCTCTCTCTCCCCTTTCTCACCCCCTAGCTCGCTTACTCTTGCTCATTCATTCAGTCCTTCGCGCGATCCGATCGGTTCCGCGTAACTTCCTCAAGCAAACCCGAATCCTGAATCCGGAGGTCTAACACCTTGAACGGTCACACGGTTGTGGCGAGACAGGTCGTTTAACGTGAGAGTATCAATGCGCTAACCTATGATCCATATGCGTGGCTGACCAATGGGTGTCCTACGCCGCCGCACGCACACGTGCCACACGAGTACAAGGACGTCGAAGGTAACCACGAGGAGGACGATATCACCACACAAGGCCAGCGACGTGCGTCGCTCTGCGAACTTCCTCCGCTGCGGCGCGTCACTGTTGCATATATGTGTGTTTGTGTGCGTGCTGTGTAAAGCGCGGTGCGTACATGCGTGTCACCCTCCTCCGCGCCCAGCGTTTTTGTGTGTTATTTTCTTCTCCTGGACAACATGCGACTGGACAATCGACGGCGCTGCCTGTTTCTTTTTTTTTTTATCTCACTCCCGGTTCAGAGTCGATTATTCAACGTTTGTACAGATATTCTTTTCCTTTTCTACGTCTGCACTGTCGAGGTTAATACAACACTGCGCCGATAGACGAGGGGTAAACAAGAACCTGCGGAGGGATGATAGTGTAAACCGCGCACGGGAACACAGGGTGCACGAGTGTATATATATATCTATATCCATATACAATATATATCTATATATACATATATATATATATCTCGTAATCTGTCGTGGACCACCTCGCGTGGACAAGGGACGGCTGAAAGGTCTCTTTTTCACAGGCGGTTTTGTTGACGACACGATTCTCGGGGAAAAACACACGCAGCGCGCGGCGTGGCGTGGCGTGGCGTAGCGGCGAGTCGGATAGCTGACTGGCGGAGAGCCGACGACTCTCGTTCGGTCTCGGTTCTCGGTCGTGGCCGTGGGGATCGCTGCTGGCTGGTAACGCGCACGGGTGGATGCCCGCCGGAAGGCTAAAGGGGGCGAGGAGGTAGAAACCGAGGGAGTTGCTTGCTCGAAATCGGTGGTAGGGTGGCTGGCGGTGGAGGCAGCGGTGGTGGCGTACGTCGGCTCTGCACGACTATCGGAGGGAGAGTGCCGAGGCCGAAAGACCAAGCGAGACGACCGTGCGAAAACTGACAGGAAGGCGCGGCAAAGAAAGAGAGACAGCACCCTGATGGCTCCGGACGGAGACGGCGGCACTGTAAAAGTGGAAAGTTGGAGAAAGAAGGGACAAAAGCAGAGGGTACGAGATAGACATATATATGTAAAGAGAGAAAGAGAGAGAGAAAGCAACCGACCGAAAGTGGGGCGAGGAACAACACACCCCTGGTGGAAGAGAGACAGTCTCTTCTCCGCATGCGGTTGTAACAGAGGGCGCCCTCTCTTGGTCTGATTCTCTCTCTCTCTCTCTCTCTCTCTCTCTCTCTCTCTCGCTCTTGCTCTCGCCCCCGTTCTACAGAGGAGCGCGCGATCTGGAAAGGGATGACGCGGAAGAAGAACGAGACGGAGCTGTTCAGGGGAAACGGGAAGGAGACCGTGAAGGAGACGGGGTAGGGGAGAGGCGGAGGACGACGGGGTTGCCTACCCTATCCGTGTAGCAAAGTAGCAACAGGCGGCAGCGGTCCTCTCTCTTTTACGGCGAGGGCCGACGAACGCCGCGCGCCACGTTTCTCGTCGACGCCAGGCGCCACTGCCGTCGACGCTCTGACGTCACAACATCGTGACGTAGGCGTGGTCACGGATGCGCACTAACACCTCGCCTGTCACCGTTGTCATAGTGACTGGTTCGCCTGTGCCCGCGTTTCGTCGTCGTTGCCGGTACGTCCTCCGCACACCATCCCTCAACCTCCTGCGTCGCCGCACACTCCTCTCTCAGACCACCGAATAGCCCCCTACATCGGTTCAACCCTCTCTGCTTTGCTGTTCCTCGCTCTCTATCTGGCTGCTCCCTTGCTCTCGTTCCTACCTTTTCCACTTTCCCTCTTTGTCTCTATTCCTCTCCGGCCGCGGAATACGTCGCCTGCCGCTACCTTTCGATGTACGTCGACGGTGTGACGCGACGCGGCGCTGTGGCAGCAGCGCCGGCGAACAGCTTGAAATCCGTGGAGGAAAGAGGAGAAAAAACCTGGCCATTATAAGTGAAACGAAGAACATATCGTCGACCAGGGTGGGGAGGGCACCCGTGTGTACACATGTATGCGATGGTGTACCAGCGTTGTCACGGTAACCGTAGCTCAAAACAAGCCTGCGCGTTTTTCAATTCGAATGCACTCGCTAGGAAGTGATGAGGTTATAATGAAGTTCCTGCATACCAGCCCCGATGTGCCTCGCGCGCCCGTTGCCACCATGTTGCGTTGCGTAACGCCTCGTTCTTCAACAGCTGTAGCTACCGACGCGACGCGCCGCCTGCGCCACGGGGTTCCTGTGAATATCTTCCTTCTTCTTTCACGCATCTTTTATCTCTGCACAATGTACCATCTATGCGGCGCGTGTAGGGTGAAATTGAGTATTTGGAAAGATTGCCAATTGTTTTATTTTTAGTGTCGTTTCTTTTCTAGGTTGTACCACTCCCTGTCGTTGGGTGGATTTCATCATGTTAGCACGGTGACCGACACAAGAATTTTATGCGTTTAACCACAACTTTCGAGGGTGGATGGTTGTAAAGTAGAAAAGCGTGAAATTAATCAGACATGCCACAAGAGACTATAGAAATGGTGGAGGAGTGTGGAATATTTTTTTAGGTGTTAGTTTGTTAGTTTTTTTAGGTTTGATTTAGCAACTTCAATCTTCTTTTTCATTATTGAACACAAATGTGCATATGGATAAACCAAAAACTCTTGACTATCTGAATACCAGTTGAAATGTTCTACAAGAATGAAAAATTTAATATATAACGGATACGATTTTTAATACCTTTAAAATGCCACACTGGCCGAAAAAGTGATTTTTGAAAACTGACAAAGTATTTGAATATTAAATAGAGCATCGCATATGAAGGCAAAAAAGGGCGAAAAAAGTCTTTAATCTAGTTTAAATTAATTTCGAGAATTAATTCTTGCTCACATTTTCTATTAAAAAATATGCGAATTGAAATATGTCTCACTACACAGACAATATTATTTTCCAGGGAATCCAAAATGTCACGAAAAATGCGTTTATTCGATTTACAAAATACAAACGGATTTTTGTAGATTAGTAGTAAAAATTTTAAATATAATATTTTTTGGTACGGTTGTTTGACGCTAATTATAAGCGGCGGAATCTCGGGTATAATACTAATTGGTCTTAGAAAGGTTTAAGCCGTGTGATTCCATATTCTATAGCTAAACTAGTGTGGCTAGCGGTTATTATGCATTAGAAACGTACGTCATGGCTCATGCACCGTGAACATCGACACGATCAAGTTCCGCCTAAAGCGTCTGTCCTATAGCTTGATTCAAACTCAACCATTAGTCGCGAGGTAGCTGTTATATGTATCTGGGCCTAATGAGATTTCCATGTAGCGTGAATGAATTGCTCCGGATACATTCGTACATAGATACGCGAATACATACTCGTGTACATGCGTTGTACAATATATCTATATACAATGAATCATATCTGCACGCCTCCCTTCGCCGGTATTATTTTGCCCTTCGTTAGGGTGACTATTTTTTAAATTACTTAGGAAGAGTTAATAATTCTACACCGGTTGCAAGATACCGGGCGAGTATCATAATTTAAAATTACAACGATGTCAGTTCGCGGAGTTAATAAACTCGGCGGATAAGTTTTCCGAGTGAGTCGGGCTCGCGATTTTTAGTTAAATTGTTGACGTTAAGGTTCGCCTTCCATCAAGAAAAGTTAAACGGTACGTCGCGATGAAATTTAACTTTATGTTGTAAACTGTAAAGATCATCTTCGTCGGTCGCGGCTAAACAAATTGTTCCTTGCGTCGAAGTTTACCAGCAACTTCTCTCAAAACGGCGTTTGCCCAAGAAAAAAAAAACAGAAGCTGTAAAGTAACATCGCGCGCAACATATCAAATAATTGCTTTAAACGATTCGCTTGGTTATCAGAACGGGAGAAGGGACAACGAAGTTTCGATTCGAGAAGAAAAAGTAATTATTACAAGTTCGGTTTCTTCGCGAAGTCGCCTGCTCGTAGTTTCCGTTTGCTCGAATACAAATGGATTCTTAATTATCCTTAATTCGCGCTAAATCGAGCTTGCGAGCGTGACGAGCAGTGCGACCCAGCCCGGTGTCATTAACGAAATAATGGGAATTAATTTTGACTAGTGCTTCTCTTCGGCAAATCAATCGCGCTCTCGGGATACGATTCAATTCCACCATTATGGATTCCGATGAACAGGCCACGTGCATGCAATAATTTAATTCTCGAGTGCGGCCTTTCTGATAATATTTGCGCGCGAGCGTGTAGACGCCGCATTCCTTGCGTCTGTATCGTACGACAACTTTCTATGATGTTCTGATTACTTGCTCTCGAGCACAAAGAAAATTAACGCACGCGTCGCATAGCGAAATGCATTATATGGGAAATACAGCGTCAACTCACTTTATAACAAAATTGACTTCCATACTGGCTCTTCGTTACAAAATATTAAATATTTATTAGTTTCGCGTTTTTTCTTCTTTTTATGTTGTAGTCTAATTTATTGTATCGTTATATTATATTTTATTGCTGAAGATTCGTTAAGTACGCTTGCTGTTGAATAAGAAGCGGCTCGTATGTCTGACCCGTAGCCTGCCGATTTTACTTTTCCGAATTCTAATATATAGCAGATTTAGATTTAAGAATAAAATCGATTTCTTCGTCAGTATACGAATATACATTACTTATATTTTATTTTACATAGACTGCCGATTTTAAGCATGTATGACAAAAATGGGTAGGTGTAACTGTAGACAGTAAGGACATTCGAACAATTTGAAAATATTGCTGTAATATTTCCAGTCTATTAAAGATATTAAAAAAGAAAATAACTTTCTATTTCACTGCGGTTTGTTGCAGTTCAGATAGAACATTTTTATTGTGTCATTTGGTTCTTCTGATCCCTTCAGCAGCCTAAAGTATTTCTGACGTACAAATTATATAAATATTCTCTACAAATGGCCGCGTAGATTTTTCATTTGGTACATATCTGCCCCGTACCATTTATTTCCCGTGCCATTAAAAATTATCTCCGTCGAATGAATCAAACTAACGTTCCTGTATCTGCGCAGGTTCCGCCCTCGCATTCCCGCCATCTCATCGTCTTCCTCATCATTTACTTACGTTCTGCGCTCGCTTCTCCTTTGCCATCCGCTGTGTCGCTTCTACAACCACCCACCTTCGACCCAATTACAGTGATAGGGACAAGACCCGGCCGTGTTCTACAAATTGGGTTACAAGGCACCAATAATCTGTCGCATAATAAAGCGATTAATGAAGCGATAAAATGTAACCGCGGCAATGATTCACAATTAGGATCACTGTCATCCCTGGCGAACGGCCGTTCGCCCCGCTATATCAGATCTCAATTCCGGTCTTTATTGCATTTTATTTGGGAATGCAACGGGATACGGCGATAAGCAACAGACGAAGAAAGTTGCACGGGGGTAGGAGGGGCATTTGATCAATGCGCGAGGGAGGAAGTTCTAATTCCGGGACAAATTACTTCGACAGCATCCTCCGATGAAACTTTAAGCAACTCGCCTGTTAATACCTGCCAGTCCGGACGCTTCCCGGTGAAATAATTCTGATGTAACCGTGGTCGACACACTTGACTTTGTCTCTACGACTGGAAGAGAAAAATACACTACAGTCGAAACCAATGGGAAGACTGTTGTGCCCTGTCTGTGCTCAACTGCGATTAGCACAAACCACATACCAATGAACTCATCAAAGGGATATGGAAAGGACTCTCAAGAATGGCATCATTTAAAATCAAACACAGCGTAGACCCAAATTGACAGTCGAGTCAGTGACACACTAAGCACGTCTCAACACGACGAATCACATCATCCAGAATCCCAAACAGACTATACCACGTCAATGCAATCAAGAATTTGATCGCCATGATCTCGATATCCCCTATCACAGGTAATGACAAAGCGGATGAAGCAGACAGAGAAGCATCCTGCGATCAATTAAATTAATACACAAAATGAAAGATTAAGATTGAGTAACCTCGATTAAAATACACCTCAAATGACTTTTTTTAAAAAATCATCACTCCCTCTCTAGGGGGTCACGGATTGTGACTCACGGCACGGGGTGGCTAATAACCCATTCGAGTGGTTGCTTCGATGACAAATAATTAATTTGAAAAAAGAAAAGAGAAAAGTAAAAAAAATAAACTATTCGCGGGAGAGGGAGTGCGTGGCGTTCGCGCTTCCCAAAGCGGTTCCATACAGAAAGAAAAAGAAGAAGCGGGAAAAATACACGATTTTACGTACATGAAATTGAGTTTAAAAATGTTTGATGTTGATTGTAGGTAATTCAATCAGAGCGTAGCGAGTAATGAGACGGAAGCGGGGCTAAAACCCAGCTCGCTTGGGCAAATGCTCGTCGACTACCCTCCGTTGTCCCTCGTATCCGCCCACCCCCGCGTTTCGGTCCTCTCGCTCGCTCCGACGATTTCCCACCACTCGTCGCATGCTTTCATCTCCCTCGTCGGTCCCCGACTTTCTGCCGGCAAGTTCGATCGTACCGTGAATATGAATTAAGTTGATACGATTTGAACAATCTACTAGGCCGCGCGCGAGGGAGGAGGTAACCAAGAGCCATTATATGGAGGTAAATCGTCCGATGGTGATTTTCCTAAAGTGGATCAGTGTGCGTTGCGTTGGAAGAGGCCCCGAGGATACCCAGAGCACCGCGTTCCACAAATAAAATCTCCACAGTGGTTCTAACCGTTCGAGTGCCACCGGTGTCTGCAAAAATCTGGGCTAATGTGCGGACGGAAATGATGAAGATAGAACGTATTGCCCATCACAGCTTAGGCCGGCCAAGTTTATAACAAAATTCAAAATTCTGGTTTGTTGCGACCGATCATATAGATCGAAGGATGATCATATAGCTTTATACAGGGTACGGCCAAATAACATGTACAAGCGGGCAGAGTTTAAAAACAACATTTTTTTGAAGATTTTGAAAAATCGAGTTTGGAAATGCAGCGAATACGTGTGCTACTCGTTAGGAATCGTCTGACGAGTCTGACCATGACCAGCCTATTCTACTTCCTGATCTTTAACTCGATTTTCTCGAGAACGAGGCGTCGAACGAAAATATGTTATTCTTCTTTCTCGATTTATTTTCACATGTAGAAATCACTCCCTGTATATAAAAATAAATCGGAAGAAAGGAATACAATTTTGCCTCGAGAAACGTCAGCGACTCGGAGTCGACTGCCATACATATTCGGCTTGCCTTTGTTCGTGAGTAGGCCGAGAGTGTATGGGTCCCATAAAGTCATCCGGCAGATCATTGGCGGCCGAGCAGCAGTATCTTTTATTGAACTATAACATTTTTTTGTTTGACGCCACATGTCCGAGAAAATCGAGTATAAAAATCGGCCGGATGTCATGATCACATAATTAAACAGACTAACGAAGATACGACCGGCGTGTGTGGAAGTTTTAATGTGATTTAATGAAAAGACTCGTCAAGCATCCGATATAGCGCCACAGGTGCGGAATAATTTTCGCCGCTTTCGGTGACACGGACGCGAACGGCAAAAAATACTGTCCGCCACTATTCAGTCCCATCGTTTCTCACGGTTTCGTCATATAACTAGCCATTGTTCCCCATGCTCGAAATCCAGAGGCGCCGTGCGCGCCGGTAACATTGCTGACAGAATCGTAGAACGTGGATGGAGCGCGCAACGATCCGCTCGTAGTTACGCGGTAGTGGCGTTACATTGTTTCATATGGACGCATTGTTTACGGATCCATAGACGAAAAAGAATGAAAGCACTCGGATACGCGCACGTAGATCCGTCTCACCCGCTTAAACCCTGCCAATTTATTCGAACCCGTTCGCTATCCCAGTGGCTCTCTCCCAACACGCGGCCCTTCTTACGAAACTTCGACGGGCTCGTAAAAATCGACTAACTCTAATCGTCGTTTTGATTTCCATAAACCCGGTGCCCCGAGAAAGTGAATCTGTTAACTGCGTATATCCTGTTGTTGCGCAACACGCTACCAGGTAGTATTTACGCGGCCATGTATCTTCGGCAGAGTTTGCCGGGGAAGAAATTTACACATTCGCGAGTAAGATATAACTGCAGCTGAAGTTGAGATTTATGCGATGTAATGTCTGATACAAGTTATTCTGCGAGCGTTTTAAGTATCCCGCTGCAAACAGCCAACTTCCGACTACTCGAGAGCGTGAATTTGAATAACGTCGCAAGAACCATCCGACAGTGCGTGTTAGCCCGATAATTATCGTAAATCGGAAAAACGACGGCTAGCAGACGGTTGCTCGCTCGCTCCTCCGTCGTCGGCGTTTCGGTTAATGAAAAACAAGAACATAAATTCGACATACACGGGAGACGCGTCGAAGTGTGCGCGCGCAGGCCGGCACAGCAGAAAACAAAATGTCAATCGCCGAAAGTTAATAAACCGTCGTTCCTGAAACGACGTCGGGCGAACGTTTTGAAAATGGTACATTCCGCGCTTGATGACTGACGGACGTCCAATCACCGGAATGACAGTCGACTCGCAGGAACCCGCCTCGAAACCCGGTTCACTAAATATTCTCACACTTTTTCCTTCCAGGAATTTCAATTTTTCCCGACCGTACGAGGCAGTTCCCGAAATCAAATGGATGTCAGGCCTCCTTCGACTCCACGAATACCGATATCTCCGAGATTTTTGTCCCCTCACCGTCTATAGCGATCGACGACGTCGCTCTTTCGCCAGCGTTTACGATCGGTTCAACCATTTTTACGAGCGTTCGACTTCTACCCCTTTCAGTCTCTGTAATGTCTGTCCGTTCCATGTCCATCTCCCTCCGCCACCCTCGCTCTACATGAATTCTTTTCTTCTCTTTCCCCTTTTCATTTTACTTCGGACCGCGCTTTTACCGAAACATACGCGGTGACGGAAAAACACGGGAAACTATTCGATAAACGGTCAAGCCTGTCTCTAGTTCTCATAAGGAATATTCAGGAATTTATGAATATTTTTTATTTTTATTACCAAGGAGAATAAAATAAAGTTCTTAAGCATGAAAAGTAATTTTCCTTTGATCATAAATATTAACTCTACATAGTCTAAACACAGGTAGTTTTTCATCCATTTACATCCATTTATCATAAAGTATATTCGGTTACGAAAGATTCTCTAGAACATTCGTATAAGTAGAAATGGTCAGCCGTGGTCAGAAAATATGTGGTCACAAATATTGTGGATATCTATATTTACAGCATATCCAAGTTTGATTCGAATATCAGTTCAAGTAATTTTCTGCTGATTTATAATACTAGACTGCGGATTTTATGCATTGATAACAAAAATGTGTAGGTGTAATTCAACATAATAAAAAGATTAAAAGAGTTTAACAAGGGCGATATACTATTTTGACCATATCAAAATTATTAATGAGGAAAATAAATTTTTACTTAGCTTCTATAGATTGTAATTAATGTATATAAATTTTATTTTGGATAATGATCCGCTGTCTAATAATTACTATACTTCAAATTATATTTAAGCCTTTACGATACTAACTATTACAATTTCAATTCTAATTTGCTATTTGTTCTACTGTTACCACACAGAAACTTTCCGTCAGGAAAATAAAAGTTTTCCTTATTTTATCTTCTAAAGAGTAGTGAAAACTCGGCTAAACAACCACAGTCTACTAATAGCAACACAGTACCACAAAACATTTGTAGAACATAAACTCGTGCGCTGCAAACGCGTTTATCGGCTGTTGCCGCGTAATATAAAAGAATATAATCTCTGTGATACTGAATTTCAAGTTCTTGATTCCAGCGGTGCATTTTACGAGACGACGTCGCTACTAGTGCTGTACGAAATCTCATCGTGCCTTTGGCGGACGACGTAAATGATATCGGATCAAAAGAACAAGAGTTTTTCCTCGATCCGCTACAACCGTTCGAAACCATGCCCTTTATCCCCTTATAAAATCCAAAGAACCACGAGCGACCAAGCAAGCAAGGAAGCAAGCGAACGAGCGAGTGAGCGAGCAAACGATAGTAGGTCTCGAACGCGATGGGCGGGGTAGAAAGCGGCTCGGTTGTTATTCCGGTACAGCTGAACTTAATTCCGTAACTCGATCGACCGCACCGGATGAAACGTACCGACGGTTCTCTCCCGTAAACCCCATTACCTTCTTGAACGATTGCGGTTCCTCGTCAAGGCTGAGTTACGAGAGACGCGGCAAAAACTGGGATAGGAAAAGTGGGAACGAAGAAGGTGGATGAGCCGAGTGTAGGGCGAAGGGTAAGGCGAAGCGTGGCTGATGGTTGAATGAGAAGGCTAAGGAGAACGAATCAGAGATATAGAAACTAAGGAGAACCAGATACTGAACGAACCCCGCCCCACTTCTCTCCATCATCGGACGGTAGAAGAGAGGAGAGTAGGAACAGAGAAGGAAAGAAAGTGGTTACCTTGAATCAGACCTGGCGAGCAGCGAACGGCTCGCTCCACGGAAAATGAAATCCCTTTTAACCTCGGCCGCCCCTTTCCAACGTAAAGGAAGGTTTGCCTTGTCTACGGCACGACATCGGCATCGGATTAGCGTAAAATCGAAGGGCGCTGACTTGGTCGCTCGTAAATTGACTACAAAGTTTGGAGAGAAGACAGAGGTGGTAGTGCCCGTCGTTGGTTATACCAGTGCAACCGACTAGGTTCGGTGGTGGTTGTGTTGGCTCGGCCGGTCGGTGGAGGTGGTGGTGTCGGCGAAGTACAAAGGGAATCGATTCCGGTGAATCGCGATCCACGCTTCAGCCAGCACTCTTGCTCTCATGCGCCATTTTGTCTTCCCGAATCTGTGACCATCAGCATGCAAAGTGGATAAAGTTTCTAGACTACACTCTCCGTCGCCCTTTCTTTACTCGCTTCCGATTCCTATACCTGGCCTCGCGCCACCATCGCCGGCTACTGCCATACCGTCGACTCCCGCCGCTATCACCGACAGCGTTCTTATTCCTTCGTCTCGTTTCGATTCGTTCCTATTCCAGATTGTTTCTCGGCACCTCGAATCTTCCTACCCCCGTCGGCGTTTCTCTTCTCTTCCCTGTGTCCTCGCAATTTTCGTACCTCTCTCCCTTCCTCTCTCACTCTATTTTAACTCTTTCTCGTCTCTCCCTCTGTCTCTTCTCTCTATCCTCTAGTTCCGTCTCTGTATCACTCTTCGACGATCTCCTCATCTGCGAGAGATTCTTTCCAGCTCGGGACTAGTTTTACAATGGCGGCGCGCCGACGCGCCACTCTACCAATTTCGAATGTATCCGGGGACGGATCGAATTTGACTACGTTTTCGAGGATACAGAAATCTTTACGCACCGGCAGAATCCGATGGAATACGCGCATAAGTGCCTCCGATTCAATTGGAGAACATGTCACCCATCCTCGCCCGATGCGATTCGATTGTATCAATATCGCGATCGAACTTTCAAACTGCTCCCCGAGTTATTGCTCTTCTTCCCGAGACTTAATCAGGTCAATCGGAGCTTCCCCTCTGTCTGAATGTCTATTTTTCTATCTGGCGTACGCGCTCGGGTAGATATCTGCTCGTTTAGTACTTTAGACAAGAAGCATATGTTACAATCTTTTTATGATAGATTTGCATTTGGATCTACTTTCATTGACTTTTTTTTGCTAGAAGAAATTGAGTGATCATTTCATCCAATATTTCGTGTGTTTTAGTCATCTTAGTTTATCACCATACATTATGTGGCAAGACATTAATTAATTACATCAGACGTGATGGATGTGTAGAAAGTCAAGCTTAAAAACCCTTCTCATTCTTGCACATATAGACTGAACCAATTAAAATATTCGCTTCTGAAATTCGTCTTCACAAATCGGTTTCGAAGAAAATTATGAAAGAACATTTTCATGAACATATTCATGAAATATAAGTAATTAGAAAATGACTTTTTGTGAACCTCTGTTAATAATTTCTCTGGGAATACCTATTTTATATCTTTTATGGTCTAATGATTGTTAATTCGCTAATGGAAAGGCTCCAAAGAAATGCGAACATGTAGTTTGTATTTAGAGTACAAATAGAACCTGGGTATCCAATAAAATCAAATTATTGTCAAGGTAAAAGAAGTGCCGATTGCGATAAAACACTGAACAATTACATGTTTTCAATAAAAATTCTACCAGAAAATGTTTCGTTCGTTGAACGTTCATGAAGAAAATTTAAACTGTATGAATGCCCCCTGTACGATATATTTGAAAAATGTTTATACATTATTCGGTACAAGCAAAAACAAACGGGAGTACAATTTATGATTTCTCGATGCGTGAAATCTTCGGCTTATCGTTGCGTTAATTCCCGGCAGTACAATATTTTCGTTGTAAATTTTCCTACAGATTATAACGTTGTTATTTTTTAATTATCCACCGCCGGACAAACATGCTGCGAGATCCATCAACGAGATTACCACTTTCGCAAACGCGAGAAAATAATTCGCGTTATTTACAGAGATATCAATCAATAGTAAATTAGTATTTTCCACGCAGATAGAGATTAAAGAGCGAGTAGTACGTTAAGCGGTATTTACCAATTATCTCATTTGTTTCGCTAACACTTCGCGACAGGGTGATGCGTACCCGTTGAAAAATCGCCCGGCATTGGCACCCCCAACACTTTTGTAACGTTCACAATCGCGCGTAATAACGCGTCACATTATGGGAAATTAATTCAACAATAATTCTTTCCGCGCCGGTAAAGTTATTTCGTCCGCAACTCGAGCGAGGCAGATTCAATTTCGCGTGATCACCTATTGAAACAATCCTTTTATCATTGCTAATTATCGCTTTATCATTATTCAGTCTACAATGTTCCGTGACACATGTGTTCCATCCGATATCGCGTATCGCGCCGCTAAAATATGCACACGGACAGAGATACGAGCGAACAAGTTGAAGTTGCGGCGGAACAGAACGCTCGAATACGGAGAATACATGTTGATTTGAAGGTAATCATTTGTACACATGCTCCCGTGCGCTCTGTAAACGATGTTCATTGACGAACCGGCCATTATGTTTTTATCGTGATCTTCAGTTTGATTGCGGGCAAACTATAGCCTTCCAAAGGGGCTGCGAGTATAAATGGAATGTAATAAGACATCAATGGTAGAGAAACTCGTTATTCAACATATAAACCAGAATCAATCGAGGGAGCGAAATTATTCCACTTTAAATTCCATTTCTCTTAAAATACAATTTTTAAATTTGTTACGGTGTCAGCAAGGTTAAGTTTAGTTAAAAAAAAATAATTCATGTACTTCATATACTTAGAAATGAGTGTGCGAAATTCAAGCAACTGGTTTCGGTTTGTTTCTCTTAAAAATACGAAGGGAAACAAAACGTTCAATGTTTCCGCACGATTACAAGTAGTAATATGTAGTCGGTTATAATCAGAAGCCAGAGAAAACATGCTCCGGTCTTATCTAAAATCTGCCAAATAATTTTCCATCAACGAGACAGTGAGCTTGTTGAAATTCTCAAATAAAGCGTCGAACATTATTTTTCATTATTCTATCGCGATTAGCGCGTTACTCGTAATTAAACATATTGTTACGTCCAAACAGCTCGCAGCTTGAGAGACGTTATTCCTATATTTTTTGGTCGTCGACCGATGTTTTTGAAGCGTTAACGAACTCGCGCGACGTGTATTTCCACATACACGAGGACCCTGAAATATTTCTAATTAGAACGGGCGGGAATAGTTTTTCTCGTTACAAATATTTCACAGCTTCCGTTCGTTTCCCCTTTGACATTCTTTGCTTTGAGGAACAACGAATTAATTTGCCGCGCGCTGGAAACTCCTGGCGTCAATTAATATTCCAGGAGTTTATTATAAATTTACGACGGTCTAGCCTCGTCGCCGGGCCCGGCGACGATTGTTTGGAACGCATCGGTGGCATAACTGTCGATAAAAACACATTGCTTGTTCGGGAGCCGGTGCAAGGCGCGCAGCGATGTTTCATTCTGGCGACTGACACACGCATCGAGATTCAAAATTCCGGATTTTCCAGAAAACGATGCCCCCGTTTTCGTTCTCGCGCACCACGTCGAGTATTATCGCATCACCTGTCGACACCTCGATGATACGGTGATGGCAATTCAGCCGGTGCAGCTTGTGCATGCTTGTTACGATGACGCAGACGCCGTGGAAGAGACTCGCGACGCGTAGGATACACACGCCAGCACAGAACATCGATTTTCGCGCGTAATAGCGCTGTAATAGTGTCAATATATTAAGTTTGCTAGCAAACAAACGATACACGGCCTCCACACTTACTTACAGCTTGCAAACGCATGGATGTGTTAGTTAAATTTCGGGGTAGGCTAGATAAACATCTTCCTACGAAGACTCTAACTCGATTTTGATCTACACTGGGTGCATAAAGTATTATATATCCATACACCCTTTAAAATCGAATAACTTTATTAAAATTGGACCCTTCAGCTTGAGTTTTTTTAGACGTTATAAGGATTACATTGTTAGCTAATGTGTAAATAATTTTTTTAAGGAAGAAAAAAGTAAAGGTCACGATTTTTAAATTTTTTATCTGTGCTTATAATGAAAATTTAGAAGGTGCCTTTGGTAGGTTTAAGGAAGTTGTATACATGTTGTTTACATAAGTGGAACTACAGTAATGTCTCGATATATGTGAAAGAGACGTGCTCGATGTTTGTGCAAAATTTGTTATTACTACTGCAGTAATTTTTCTATGAAACCTTTACCATCATATTTTTAACATTTTTTTTATCGTATGTAATACATAGTTTAAAAATGTGCTGCCTACACGAAGAGTGAAATTGAAACATGGAATCCTTGATATTGCTTGAAGGTCTCATCAATAATGTGGATATAAATATCTCCGCGTACAGAGTGCTCACTGGCACGTGAATTAAATCGCGAAAAGCAGTGATTCGTATTAAATCGAAAAATCGGGCTAAAATATGTGTACGGAGAATTGAAATTTTATATTTACATTCGAATATTCCATTCGAGCGTTATTTATACTGAAATATTGAACTACAATATTCACGTAAAAATTCTTAACTCAATGTGCTATAAAAAAAGAATGTTGGGAAGTAATAATTAGAAGACGTTCATTAGAAAATCAGCTACCAATTCGTGCTGGATCATTGATTAGTTCAGAGTCCCGGAGATATTTCGTACAGATATCAACGGATTAGAAAGTAAGTCTGGGAAGCAATCAGTCTTCCAGCAGTCAGGTCCAAGTTGGAATTGGTACTATCCAGTTTTTAGTCAGTTCGAGAGAAGAATTTATCCATCAATGTTAACCTGGTCTTAGTTCATCAGGCGTGAATCGAATAAAAAAGTAATCGGAATTGATTTATGCGTTTGCGTGCACCTGTTTATCACTATCCTCCCCTTTTTGTCACGCGCGTATAGTTCGTGTCATAAATATATCAACCCCTTAAAATTTTAATACCTTGACCTTTCGGAAATAAATTATGGCATACTGATAAATCATGCCTTTTATTGCTACGTAGATAGTGTCATAAGAATAAAAATTCATCACAATTTCGTCAGTTTATTGAAGTAAATAGCTGGATGGATGAAAATTCTGTTTGTTACGTTTATATTATATTTATAGCATTTATTACATTTCCACAATTACAAATTAGATAATAAATATGTTTTTTCTGTCTCGCAGCGAAATCTTTTATTTTGTCTCCATTAATTCGGTTTCAGGCGTCAACAATCGAAACTTTTAGTTCTTGCATTTAGTTATGATTAATTGTTAAAAATCTGTCAAACTAACATATTCCTTCTAAAGTAAATTCCGTCCAAATTGTCTATATATGACTTTTAAACCAATGCGTCTTCTACACAAATAAAATTTGCATCTATGTAGTGCATACTGTTCATTTTGCATGAAATAGAAACTATAGAACCTTTTATTTAAGGTTATTATATTAAAAAAATTTTTAAATACCTTTTACCCTTATACATAGGAAAAAGGAACACGTTCTACTTTAATTCTAGTAGTGAATATCTCACGCGTACATTCAATATTAACGTTCAGCATGCGAAACTTGCACGTGTGTTAACAGTTCCATGAATAATATGTTGTACAAATAAGTGTCGTTCAAAACACGAGCATAAGTGTCATATGGAAGTTGACCAACAGCTCGCTAATTTAGAAGTTTTCGCCGGCACTGTACGCGCACCCCGTCAAAATTAAAAATTCCGAGTGTGTCGTAAAAGCGGAGAGCAAAAGCTAAACGGCGGCTATTTAATCGTACCCTAAAACAGTTTATTCCCATCCAACGAATAATCTCTCATCGTGTATCCGGTCGACAAGTGGGAAGCAGTAGGTATCGTGTGGGTTGCAAAAATAAAAGTGGAAAGAGTGAAGGGGGGGGGAGAGCGCGCTCGAGAGAGAGAGAGAGAGAGAGAGAGAGAGAGAGAGAGAGAGAGAGAGAGAGAGAGAGAGAGAGAGAGAGAAATGGAAGTCTCCGAAGTGCAGGCAAAGGCCCTAGGCCAGTGTATTACGGTATTCGGATCCTGATCGTGTGTCGAGACATGTTATTCAATTACGAACTAAGAGGTGCAGAACCCGATGGAGGGTAACTCGGACGAGCCATTTTATCTTCAGTGTCCACTGGAGCCCAAGCTGGCTTCGATCAGGCCAGAATCATAGAAAGACAAAACCCCAGGCCAGAATCTCGTTCCCCGTTTGCTGGTTCTTCAGAAGAAGGCAGCCTGGCCGGTGTATACCGGGCTGGAGCAAGACAAGGAACGAGAGCAGATGGGCAAGGTTAGGCGATCGGGATGAGGGTTCGATATATTGAATTATAGACTACGTGGCTCTGATTGAGACCGACTTTGAGGCGTGGATTACGCAGTAACTATCGTTAAGAGGATCTCGTACCTTGACTCTGAACAGTGGAGCATTCTCTCTCCTGGAATTTCACTCGTCGCCGAATGGCGAGGGATTCGGAACCCCATCAATTCCGACAAAGGTTTCTCGGATCCCTCTATGCGAAATTGTGTTAAAGAGTGATACCGTAACACATGCCTAGCTAATTACGATAAACGCTGATGGAGCCGAGTCGTCGGAGCGATGCATCGCGTCCAAAGATGAATACGGTATTGTCTCGATACATGTGAAAACTTGGGTACCTAAATGTCACTTGCATCGTGTACTACACTTTGGTAGTTCTAATTAGCGTTGAACATAGAACGGATAATGAACAAAGCGTTGACAACAGTCTATCGGCGAGACAATACTAATCCAACCATGGAAGTTTCTAATGATTCATTTATTAAACTTTTACCAACCCACTAGTGACACTTTTTCGATTGAAATGACATCAAACGTGACGCAATTTGAATCATATTTACTTGTTGAATTCACGATACTGTAGAGCCTCGGTTAAATAAAATGTTTCTTGATTTGTACAATAAATCTTGTCGTATGTATTGATAATGATCATTAACATGTGAAACTATTATATATACAGTGGGGAGATACCCTTTAGAAACAAATAACCTTTTTGAAATTGATCCAAACGAGTTGAGCTTTTCTGAGATGTTAGAAGGATTAGTTTACAAAAAAAATTTATTTAAGAATTGCTATTTGTCGAAATTGCGAAGAAAAAGTACTGTACAGATATTATTGAAAATGAAGGACTAATGCTGGTGCCTCGTATGTATAATAATTTCCTATTAAAAAGTACGTCGTTAAACTGCGATCGATATTAATACGTTTGAAGCAGGGAAGAAATTAAATAACGAACATATTCTGACGCTTATGCACACACATAGGATTAATACGAACCACGTGTTTAAATAGATTGAAACAATACGGACACGGCCGAATATTACTTTGATTCGCTCGGCGAAATGTACGCAACGTTCGGAACAAAGATTTTTTTCAACTCTGATACAAACTCGTAATCGTCGAAATTTTATCGATACTCGAATATTCCCTCGTTAATTGCCTAACTGCGCTACGGCTCAAAGTGAATATTTCCAATAAAGTGCAGCCATCTCTCGGGTCGAGTTTTTGGAAAATATATATTTCCAGAAGTACTGTGTATCGAATGTATGCAATTCGAAACGCTTCAATATTACTTGCGATTTACAGTCGCCGCAGAAAGTATGTTGACACGTCTCAAAAATGCATATTTTCTATTTTAAATCAATAATTTAGGAATTAATCGAAAATATATATAATATTATCTATGTGTTATTTAATATAGTACAAGCTAGTATGTGTAGCACCAAAGATGACATAAAGTTTATAATGATGACAGAAAAAATTAAATAACTTTTTTATTTTATTTTATTATAAATTCGTAATTATGACCTCTTCAAATCCTCGATCTAGGCATACTTTCAAACAATTTATTTATAACATTTTCGTCAATGCTATTCCAAGCACTCAGTTGTGCTTGTTTAATAATTGATTTATTATTCCGAAATTTCTCACTTATGGTACACTTCGATCTAAGAGATCCCACAGGTGATCAATTAAATTCAAATCGGGACTTTCATTTTCACTGAAATATTTCGTCGTTAGTTTGCATTTATGTTTGCGGTCGTTATCTTGCTGGAAAATATAATCACCGTGGATATTCATTTTTATTATTGAATCTTGTAATTTCTGTAGCAAAATATTTTCATACTCTGCTCCTGTTAAGCTTAAGTATTTGCGGAAAAAATTACTCGCCGGTTGCATCGATCAGTGATATCGTAATTAAACGCGAGTGAATGATCTTTTTTTCCTCGAAACGAAGGCAAATATTATTTATTTACGGACGGGTAATTCATCTAACAAAGCTCTGCAAATATCGCAAACGCAGTAAAAACATTTACGTGCTCGAAATCAAACTGTATGATCAAATGATTAAACTTCATCGACGATGGAACCGTTGCTTTTATGTCCCACGATAATAGATAATATATTTTAATTAAAATACAAAAGCTTAATAAACTTGATTTGACGTAATACAGAATAAATAAACAGTGGTTATGACGTATACCTGGAACTGTATTTGTCGAACAAACTACGTTCATAACTAACGAAGAGTAATAAATGATAAAAGTTAAGTTAATACTGGAATAAAAAACATCACTGTTAAATACCCCGTATGTCAGAATTATTTATTTTATCACTTTATAATATAAAATTTATCGAATGTTATCAGCGCTGGAAAATTGGAATCACTGGTGCCTTATGGGCAAGTTCAAACAAAATTTATTTCACCTGCAGAAAAATTCAGTCGTCCAGTGTGCCTCATATGTCGAATTTTTTCTTGTCGCGTGTGTGCACACGACTGAAATTGGATAACTAACAATAAGCAATAAAAGTTCATCATATGAAACATGAACGCTTTTATTTTTTAGTTCTATTGTTTTCTCCATTTGATCACATTTATTTGTGACAACGAGAAAAAATTACTTCCTACAAAATTGCAGGCAGAAGGCTTTGTCCAATCACTCGATTCATTAATGAAACTATTCGTCACAAAAAATAGATTTTTTCACTGGAATGTAGACAACAATCAACACACAACTGCCAATACCTTCAATTAGAACATTCTAATTTGAGGCAGCGAAGGAAAATATGTTACAGTTTTTCGAAACTGTTGAAATTGCAATTTCGGCCAGTAAAAAAATGAGTAATGTTAGCAAACTATATTCTTTCCGAAGAAATTTGCTGCAAGGTTATTAATATCCCAGTATCTTATAATTTTCGACAAAACAAGGTTTAAATACCTATTTTTTAAAGCGATATTTTTAAATAAAAACGATTATAAAATGTTGATTGAATGAATTGCAGTGACCGTGTGTATGATTCAACGAAATTTTCCTCCATTTTATTCCGTAAAGGTCGAAATTATCTCGTTACGTCGTGTCTTTGTCACTTTCGTCGAAAGTATTTTCCGCAAGTCGTAACGAAGATGGCAACTTCTCGTCGTGGAGAGTGGCAAGTTTTAAATTTTCCTTCCAATTGGATAAACATAAAATTACTCTGATTTACGCTGTGACTCTCGGCCGACACAGTCGTGCTCTTTCCCACTCCACAGTCTGAAGTCTGGTAACTAAGATGACAATGTTTCCGGTACGGTGACGGTTCTATCCGAGAACTGTTCCGTTATACTTCCATTAACTGCTCCAGACATAATTAATGTATAGTACGGTTTAATGTGCAATTCACGAAATTATTACCGTGAGATGCTGCTTTTGTACGAAAGTAAATCCAGATTTATTCCTGTTTTCCTTTTACATAATTTACGTAAATCAGTATTTTCAACATAAATTTCTTATCAATTTTAACGGAGAAAAAGACGATAAAGTGAATCAAAAATTCTGCATCCTTCAAAAACGTACTGAATACCAAGTTATTGATCAGATTGATAGTTTTCTTATTTACCTCTTAACACCATGCGACATACAGATAAATTAAGTTGACGATCATGAGGACCTTTTCTCGAATAGTGACTGGAGAAAAATAAGATTAGGGGCAAGCATGTTCGCTTTAGAGTAGCCTATACATACCGCCAATTTCAGTTGCGATACGTTAAGTAGGTCGTATGCGGTAAGCATCGTTGCAGCTTAATATTGTTAGGTAAACGTTTTCAATTGCTATGCAAACTTCAGCGAGCTATCAGAAACTACGCGAACAACGACGCATAACTTAAACAGTTAGAAACTGCGCGCTGGAACGAGTCGGAAGTTGGAAATCTTGGTATAATATTAGAGCGGATACATCATGAAGAATCCATCTTTTCGGTCGGTTACTTGTGCGATTTATACATCCCAGCTATACGGTTCACCTAAACTAAATCGAAAACAAGCGTGACTGCATGGTACACAGTTATCATAGACGTTAGCCGAAATTCTGAAGACTCGGTAAGCTGGATAGCCGAATACAAATAGGAGATATTCCTCTACATCATATTTTCACTTTTCGGGTGAATCGAGCAAAGAAGAGGAAATCGAGCGTGATGTCGCATGGGCGTAGGCGCGAAATTATCCCGTTATTGCATAAATGCATAGACTACGTGGAGAGGAAGTGGAACGTGGGTCGAGCACTTTGTAGGGTCCCCTAAAATATGGAGGCTCCGTCGCGTTTTCCTGGTTCTTCATGGATAAGAAGAGGAGGACTTCTTACATATTGCGTCGGCGCTGCATAAATGCATGTTATTCATGCAGCGCATTCGTAGAGCTTGGTTTCCTTTCTTTTTTCATTTTGTGGTTCCACCTCGTCACTCCCCTTTCCCCATCCTCCTTTGCCACTTTACTATTTCTTTCTCTGTCCCCGGAATAGTGTTCCCTTCCTGCCGTTTGTTTGCGTTGCTACATTTGCCTATATTTCCGGTTCGCAGTATATTCGCGGTCTTCCCCCTTTATTCTCATTTTATCCTCCGGTTTGCACGTAGTTACCGTACATCGGTTACCTAACCGTCGATGTATAATTTGTTACTTATGTAACATTCAAGACCGGCGTGTTTACGTCTCTTTGGGAAAAGGAGCAGCGGCGCTCGTTCCTCTGCTTGGTTGAAACAGCGCGGATAAACCACGGGGCCTCCACTTAAGCGATTGCTCGCACCCATTGTGGCTTTTTCCAACGAAACGAAGATTCACTGCCCCGTGGAGCGAGACGCGGTTGGGTACGGGACCGTGAATCCATTTTCGCCTAACCCCCGCACCGGACCCGTGCCCACATAATAGCCGTTAAGAAAAACATTACAAATATATATCACAATTTGTTTCCGTCGCCCGCACATAGGGAGCTATGGATCCGGCCCGGCCAGTCCCCGTCACCATTAATGCCCGGCGATAGACGAGAAATGCAAGTTAATTAAAACTGAAATTGAAGTTACCGCGCCGCGCCTCGTCGCCGCGCCGCGGGAAATTACAGAACTCTTCCGGAGAAGAAGATATTAGGTCAGCGGAAAGTTTTGTCATTCGGCCCCGGCTGTACCGTGATCTTATTAAACAAATGAGAAAAACCGTAATCGATGGGTAGGCTCTGCAGTGTTCCTTCGCTGTAATGCACGGAGTAATTACTGCTCCGATGCTTTTGTACGAGATTTATCGTAAAATGTGCTGGAATAAAAAAGTTTTCTAGGGAAAGATGAAAATGGAAATGATATAGGAAATAAATAAACATGTTTTTCTTCCTTCAATAGTTTCAGCAAGTTGAAATTACTGTCATCCCTAAATTTTTAAAAATATTTCTACTGTTTCCAATTGCTCCCAACAATTTATGTCATGATTGCATAAAATTTCCAGTCACAAAGTTTAAATTGTTTTCAAAATGAGAAATCAAAATTTCGGCTGGAGCTTTTCCTCAAGAAATCTGCGAAGCGTTGGTGCTTCCAAGCTGGAAGTTTCTATTTCCAGAGATATCGTCGGATTAAAATACAAGATCTGGTTAAGAAAATTGATTCCGTGATTTGAATTGAATTACTTGTGCATTCATCCCGGAGCCGAACACTGGGAAATAGTGTACGCACATAGGTTCGAGGAGCTGGGGCACTTTCTCCGTGGGGATCAAATTAGATATTGGCATAGGCGCGTTATTGCGAGCTTGAATTCGAGGAACGAGATATCGAGAACTGCCTATTCGAGAAGGAGGAGTTAGGATAGCCCCGTGATCCTTAAAGCGAACACGAAGGGGTTAGAACTGATCGAGGGGAGGTCGCACGCGACGAGAGGGTGCTCTGCTCCGGAAAATGACCTGTCACTCGCGACACGTCCCTTCTTCACCCCCTTCATGTTCCGCTACGGAACGCTCGGTTCTCCTTCACCTTCTATCGCCCCTTTTTCCTTTTTATTTTTCTACTGCGGATCCCATCCTCTCTGTCTTTCGCCTTTTTATTCAAATCCTCGTGTCATCTAAGAATCAAACGACATTCATCCGTTGCGCCGAAGCTCGAATTTAAGGATTGGGTGACCTGCTCCTTGGCAAGACTGTGCTGATTTACTCCTATGAAGGAAGACTTCAATCGCAACTTTGAACGTTTCTCAATCAATAATTTTTCATGTCTGTCGAAAAGTACGTTCCTACAACATTCTTAAGTACACGTAATATGAAGTAATGATAAAATTCGTAAAGTAAAATATGAATGTCAAGATTAATATTAAAAAGTTACTTACATCTATTACAAGTTTTATATGTCCATTGTTATACATAAGAATACTAATCCTCCAGTGGTTTGGACGATATACCTGAAAAAGTCGTTAAACCTGGTAAAAAAAGGCACGCGGATCGGTTCCGAATTGGCCGATTATTTTACAACCACCACGCTCCGACAACTTCAACCCCGCCAGATAGATAACGTGTGGCGACAGATCCACCGAAGCAACGAGCGGACATACACTTATAAATCACGCCATTGACGACAGCAGACAATAAGAAAAGGAATTTCCTTGACAGTTTACCACTCCTCGACCTAAAGTCCTTCCGGCACAACCGTATCCAATTAACGAAAGCTATATTTCCTCACCTAAATCCACCCTTAACCAATCACGAAAAAATCGAGACGACAATCGCAGAACTATTTTGATCATGGTCAGAGTAATTTCTTCTCGGTTGTTGTCACAATTTCGGTAGGTGTGTTGTATAGTGTTTAGTACTTCACGGTTATTAAGGCATATTCGCGTAAATGGCAGTGTGCTGTGGATCCGCCGGAAGAACAGAAGATTCTGAAAAATTTGTAAGTGCTTATACTTTACATCAGTATTTAATAATGTAGGACTAGTATTCTTATGTATAACAATGGATATAACGTTTTCTTTCATATTTTGCAACTTCTATTTTGTGATCTGAATGGGCAGGGGGGCGATGAATTTTTTATGCACCTTACACAGTGATAAAACATCCAACACACAAATTGATTGTAGCAAACGAGCCAGACAGTCATCGACGACACATATGATAGAATAACAAATAATTCGAACAGTCAAATAATTCTTTAAAAAATCATATTTACGATTTTCATTGAATAACTTCTGTCAGGGGTGACGTAGAATTACACCTGCAATACAACGTCTACGGTAGCATTACACCCACAGTGCAACTCTATCAGCTTCTATATAGTTTTTATCTTAGAAAATTTGCTAACCATTTTAATTCGAGCATATTACCCTCGCAAAATACGTTTCTTTCCGAGGGGTAAGGCCAAACGAGCAAGGAATCATGTACCGTTTCCTTGCTCTTAACTCGCACCTCACTGTCGAGAACTCGAAGAGCCGGCTTATCCTCGCCGCTGTATATTTGCGTCGTATAAGCTGCATGGACACGTTGCCGGCGTTATACGAGCCTTCACAGATATTGCGTCAAGTTGAACGCTCGCCCCGAAAGTTTTCTCAAGATACCTCCGTGGCCGTAGACGCCGCAAAAGTGTTCTCGGAGGTTGGTTTGTAATACCATGCGAGGAAAAAAGACGGACGCGGCGGAGTAAACGCGGCCGGATGCCGGTAAAACGGATACACGGCGTTACGTATGTATGTGGGGAGCTCGTTACGAAGTTCACCTGACGTTGTGTGCGCGGGTTATTACACATTAGGGTGGAACTTAACCCTAAACTTGGAAGTCAAACGTCGACGATGCACGGACGGGCGGCGGAGCTGGCGAGCTTTAAATTATTCGGTCAATACGAACGCGAAGGGTCGACGATCTTTTAATTTTCACGCCGAACAACGAAACGGAATTCCTTTTACCCGCTTTACAACGTCCAGGAGAAATTTTATTCTGAACAATTGTACTCGGGTGGCGCAAGTTGTCGTTTCGCGCAGAGGAATTTGTATGGAAATATTCTTTGCGCTTTGGCTATTTTATTCGAGCAAAATTGTTTCTATTAGCTTCGCGCATTCGTTCAACGAAGGATTAAATTATATATCTTTTTGTGACTAGATGTTGAGAGTTCCTCGTTGGAGAAACATTTAGAATGTATTTTTTATGTTCAAGCTATTTTTTAATCTGCCTGTACCAAAAAATTATTTAAAAATACGAGGGATAGTGGCTAGAAGTTGATATTGCTTGATGGAACAAATTTTACAATGCACTTTTTATATTTTTATTGAAAACTTATTTAAAAATACACGGGGTAGAGGTTTTGATAAGAAGAGGGTTGATTTAAATTAGATTATATTTTTTCAATTTATTAAAAGGAATCGTATTTTTCTGAAATGTTCATCCATTCTACAATGAATGTATTTCATTGCAGTAAGTACTATCATTTTTCTGAAATGTTATTGTGCGAACATCTTAAGTAAAGAATCTTTTATGGTATTTATGATTGAAAGATTATTTCGTTTGTATTAATATAATAATTTTGAAATACATTCAAATCATAATTCTCTTTTGTCTTTTAATTGAATTAAACATGCAAGTATAACATGGTGTATATTTTACACATTTATTGTTGCCATAAATTTATAATATCCAGTCTATTTGTGAGAAAAGCAAACATACATATGTTTAAAAAATTTAAACAAAAATGAACAGTAAGAATTTTGTATATAATTATCTTTTTAAGTAAATGATTTGAATTTACACTTGAAAGATAAATATTTATGTAGAAGGATGCGCGTATTGCCAAATGAAGTACCTACAGGACTTGATATTAAGCTATTCGATATACCGAGGCGAATCTTGGATCGAAATCGTAAAACGTGTGGAAGTGGCGATTATTATCACACATTAATCTTTAATAAGCGATGCGTCTGACTGACTACTAAAATCTGTTATTCCGTACATGTAACTTTATTGCGGCATTACTCCTTTTATGCGGTCGTTGCAAACTATTGAATTGCAAAGTGGAGGGTGTACTGCTATGAATGTCGTCTATCGTTGAATGGATCTTGGGGATACCTAATAAAATTCAAAAGGTCTAATGTATTTTACTTGTGGCCATCAATTTTAACTTACATTAAGGAAAGCCGTGTCTCGCGGGGGTTGACATTCTTCAACCCCATTCGCGATATTGAAATATGTTGTAACCGTCAACTTATGACGCAATAAGGAACTTCCTGTTCCTTCTTTTTTTGTTACTGTTCCAGAGAGGAGTTCGAGTTATTTGCATTCGAGGAATCCGTTCTGTCGATCGACGCTGATACCAATCGGCGTTTCGAACATCCCAAGAACTGAAGATAAATCGAAAGGGACGAAGGGGTGAGGGTCGGTCTCCAAAGTTTCGTTGTGAATATCGAAGTAGAAGAAAGCATTAACGCACGGATATTTTCAAGGAATCGAGCTGCACCGGGAAACTTACTAACTACGGAATCACCCTCTTATTTTTCCTAAAATCCTGCGATTTTCTGCATTACACGAAGCATTTAGTTTTATTCGACTTTACCAAGTCAAACACTCTTTTCAACTACCATTCTCGAGCGGGCACCATACTCTACTAACAACTGCGATGCGACTCGATAAATAAATATATTTGGCACCGTAACTTCCTTACGTTCTTTTTCGAGATTATAGTGAACTCAAAAATATGATCTTTAAAGAATTCAGTTGCGTTTATATAGGCAATTAATAGAGATTGCAGAATCAATATTTTGTGGGTTTAAGCATGAATTCAAGTTCTTCCAATAATTTTAATCGGTTGAAAATTTTATATCTATTCCTTAAAATCTTTTAATTTTTATACTGTTATGCATGAAAAATGCATAAGATCTACAGTCCAGTGAATAATATTGATATGACAGTATTTCAGCAATGCACGGAAAACATTATTTTTAAGTGTAACCAGACACTGGTACTTGCAACGGAGCTTTGAAAAACTGCTGTCGAAAGCAATTTAGTTTTGGATCAATAATTTTAGATTCTGCGGCTTTTGATGTTTCACATGTGAAAAATAACACTGAAAACTGTTTCCGTTTCATCTTCATTTACTTTTTTTCATTTGCTGTAACGGCATTTCAATTTCCTACTGGCTTCGCGTATTGCTACCTGGTCTACCTGTTCCTCATACATATTGGTTTCTTTGACAATGAATGAAAAATACTTGCACAGAAGGAAGGTTGAAAATAATCAATGAGCTCGATATCAAGAATATTTTTATTGTGGAATCAAATGAATTTTGTACGAAGGCAATAAATTTTATAAAAATTAAATAGAGTTGTCATAGGAAAAACGTTTCTCGAAATTAAATAATATTAAAACAAATTCGACAATAATTTCAAACTTGTAATAAATTTTATCATTAAAGATAGTGTTTTTATATGGTATTTGGTATTGATTTTTGATAATATGTTGATAATATGTCATGCAGAAAACCTTTCTCGAAATTACATAGTATTAAAATAAATTCGATAATCATTTTAGACTGATAATAAGTTTTATCACTGATGATAGTGTTTTATATGGTTTTAATTTTTGATAATATGTTAATCACAAAATTTATGGCTGACCTAATGGGAACATGAGCTGCAGAGGACTACGTTTAGCGAAGGTCCCTTTGCGCATTAAATAGCTGATACAGTTCTCATTTCATCCGAATTTAATGCCTGGTTGTAAAGAGACATTAATGTGCGCAGGTATACACGTTCAACCTCTTGTTTGGTAAAATGTAGATCACACAGTGTAATGTTCCCTTTCCCAAGCATTTGTAGCTACTGAACGTTCATGTATATTCTCTTTATCATTAGTCTTTGTCTGAGACTGTGGTTACAGTAACGTCATACGAGGTAACAGATGCGGACAATGGTCGTTGCTTTTGAAAGACTTAATTGTGCCAGTCATGTGAACATTAGTTCTGCCATGTGTGACTGAGAAAAAGTTTAATCGATAATACATGTTCTGAAAAACAAGAAGCTTAAATCGGAGAAATAATGAGCTCTACATAATGAACAACTTGCTGGAAGCAGGAATTTTTACTTGTTTAAGGCATCAAAAATAATTTCCACAAAATTTATGTAACAATTATGAAAATTAAAAAAATTTGTACATTTATAATTAATGGTGTTCTGAAAAAACTTCTAATGAATATTTTAATTTATCAGCAGTTTAACTTTTGTTAGTTAGTTAACTTTTGTTAGTTTCTTTAACTTTTAGAGTAGGGAGACGCGTAAAACAATTGGTTGACAAATATTAAGTGTACATCGGTAAGAAGATTAGTACCTTCAGAATTTGTACACAACATTTATATTGTGCAAGAAATGTCGGACAAAGTTCGGCAGTGATTAATGCGGCGAATGGTAGCGTGCATTCTTGAAAAAGATGGAGCTTCCGAAAAGTTGCTGCGAACTTAGGGAACGACGTAAACTATCGTCGACAGTTATTAATTGCACGGTGAACGACTCGTCCAGAGAATTTTAATTCGACGAATACAATGTCAACAAATCATCATTAATTATTTGTAACTTGTCAGTGAAGTGTTCCGGAATAGTGATTTCTAATTTCGGGTGTAGAAAATCGGACACAGAAATTTCGGTACTTATTAATGTTATCCAAAGTTCCAACCTTGTAGTCGGATTAGTAAAATGTAATTTCCATGTTTCGTATTTGTGCTAGAATATTACATCGCAACCGAGTATTTCGTGCAAAGATACATGCATTTGTATATTCATATACATATAGTTATTTATTCATTTCCAGCAAACATTGTACTTATTGCGCTGCCAAAATTAAAGCCACGAACGTGTGCGTGGAATTTCGAATGGTAATAAATAGACTGCTGATTTTATACACGTGTGGCGAAATTTGTGTTATTTAAAATAACAGGAATATTAAAATATTTAAGATTCCAATATGTTACCCTCAAGCCCTCAATTTATTAAAATTATTAAAGGAGGAACGAACATTCTAGTTCTTGCGATAGAGGCAAGAGATTTTTATTTTATATTAAGATCCTGTTTGTCTGTTTGTCTGAAGTTGTCTAGAATTTTCAAACGTTCTTCAATCTCATATCACATCGCCTTAACAATTGCAGCAATAATTAAAGGAGCCTAATGAACATTTACTTCATATTACTAATTACAATTTGATCATATCTCAATATTTATACTCTCCTAGTAAAGGTTGCTACACTCGTTGACAGAGTTTGAATTAATACATTATTTATTCTAATACTGTGTCAAAAACTAGAAATTAATTTGATGGCTATCAACCGAACCTGAACCTGTGTAAACCGAGAAACCAGGAACAAGGGTATACATAGAGGGAACGCAAGAGATAGAGTGTCGCTCGTGGTGGTCAACACTTATTGTCAGAAGTTATCGGAGATGAAGTTGGCAAACTAGTGGCCTTGATATATCTGTCTATGAACAAAGTCAACGTACACGAATGCTAGGATATTGTAACTTGTAATAGGAGTAAACGAAGACTACCGGGGTCTAGAAATTTGAGCCCGCTATCTGAATATCTGATAAGGCCACTGACCACTTCGCTTCGTTACGTTCATGATACGTTAGTTGCTGACGAGCAACTGGTCGTGCTACAGGAACATGCTCGCTTCTAATCCTATACGGTGTCATAGAAACTTTCTCAAGTTATAAAGTATTAAACATATTTACAAATATTTTAAAAACTTATAAAAAATTATTCGTTCTTGTTAGCGACTTCAAAGTTATTATTTTAGCAAGAGTTCATTCCATAAATAAATATCGAACAAATAATTCCGAACGCAGAAAAGTTATTTCAGAGATTCAACTACTTTATTAATCAATTATTGTTCTACTTCTTACCAGATGCCCGTATCGTAAACCCGTCCAATTAACTCCAGCGACATCAATTTACAGTTTATATGGCTAGATCAATTTTGTCCAACACTACTATACACACGGGTATTTAAATACTCCGCCATAGTGGACGCTGCTAGAGCAGATGTTACTTTAACGACAGTGCATCTGTCGCCTACATTGCGGGACAAATGTTCAACCCTTTGTTTAAATTCTCGTGGATATTCATGCTAATACCGTGTGCCTTGTATGTAGATTGGTCAATATATTTTTTATTATTGTTTTCATAGATTTTATCTCTAACCGATGCTGTATCTTATATGTAAATACATTACCGCCATACAGACAATATAAAAATATAATTGATTTATAATAGTAATTCATATCACTTCCTTACTCAAATTTAATCGAAATTAATTTCCATAACGAATTTATGATAGAAATTACATCAGCCCCAATGTTCATTTTTTCGAATTAATGGTCGTTTCATTGTCTTCTTTCAATTTAATTCGAAATTGAAGCTTTTCTGTTAATCAATGCGAGATTGTATAATTCCATGAGCTGTCATTACAAAATAAATTACATCAAAGATTTTTTTCGTGTGGATTCACAAGTTGAAAGAGGAATTCATAATTCATTAAAAACTATAAGAAAGAACAGCAAGATGAACAGACAAGAAATTCCGATCGTATATATATATTAAATTAATTAGTTGTTCTTCATAACAGAGGAACTGGTTGACAATAGGAACACGGTCGCTACTACGAGCGTTTCTTTTATTGCATAACTCCCCGACAAAGGTGACTGTTGTCAATCGGGAATTTCGAAAGTGTGCATTATGTACATGAATTCGATATGCGATCGCTATTGTATTTTCAACCAATTGAAAGACGATCATCGCAGTAAGAGGGTTTCAGCATGCTATAGAAAGCGCGAAATGCCGACAGTGCCGTACTTACAGGTCTCGTGCCCGAATGGTATGTCAGAGCAGATCAATACATTCTTGTACGCCTCACCGAATTCGCACGACAAGAGTTTCTGGCTGCTGGGTTCGCACTGTCTGTGACAGCTTCGAATATATATGCAGACCCAATAAATTCTTAATAGTAATACGAGATCCGCGTGGTTTAAAATTACATCACCTGACGGGGGTTGCTTTGGTTCTCGCATTAGATCCCTGTGTTCACTCTTCCAAAACAATCTTGCCATCGAGCACATTAATTTTCCTCTTTCTTGAGACCGATACCAATTTTCATAGATGTTATTTCACTTATATTTTAGCAAATTAGTTAAGCAAATATTGATGTGTTCTGTCAATGATTTTATTAGATTCGAATTTATTAGATAGAATTTCATTTAATTTTCTGAAATTATATGGATTAGAAAAATTGAATGAAATCCTTATTCGAATCTAATAGAATCATTGACAGAACACATCAATATTTGCTTAACTAATATGGTAAAATACAAGTGGAATAAAATCTGTGAAAATCGGTATCGATCTACAGAAAGAGGGAAATTAATGTGCTCGATGGCAGGATTGTTTTGATAGAGTGAACACAGGGGCTCTAATGCGAGAACCAAAGCTACTTAACCACCATTTTATGAAATTATATAGAATATAAAAATAGCATTTTTATACATTGTAAATTACACACAGTTTGCAACTTCATCAATAAGACGTATGATCCTGACATTGTTAATATGACGACAATTATCCTTTATACTCAATTTAAATTGCGCTATAATGTTTTTATCATCTCACTTTTCAACTCTGATATTTTTCAATTATTTGTTTCCAAAATAAAATTCATAACCAACATAATCTTATCAAAAGTAGCTCACGCAAAATTAAAAAAAAAATATCAGTAACTTCGATACAGCAAGTTTTACAAAGATTTCATTCATGCTGAATAATCTCGTATAATGAAGTCGGTGAATTTTGCAACAAGTAATTGCTTCGCCTCGCAATGAAGGAAACGACTAATATAACCGCGAACAGAAGATTCTAAATTGGATATCCTGCACGCTTGAATAGAACAATGTAAAACTTTGGGAGCATGCAGGGGGAATGTTAAAGCGGAGCCCGCGCGACTCACACGTTTCGCGGAAGTGAACAAAGTCTGATACGATATAAACAAACTGTCAGCAGCAGTTACTCGGTTCCGTGGGTAGCCAGACAAAGAAACGTAAATTATAGGGTTCGCGGTGGCGAGCCGAGACAAGAAACCGTAACAAAAAGAAAATTTGCGAACAGGCTTGCTGCTAGATACCCGCCTACTTTGGAAGCCAACAGATATTATCGCCGGGCCGTAATTTCTATTGGCATTCTCGCCTTCGAGAGGCAGTTGTAAGAACTTCGTATCTAATGTGTATCGCCTGGTGGTCGTGCTAGCCGCAAGCTCCCATACAGTTTCCCATACAGAGTTTCCCTCTCGCCATCGCGACCCACTTCAAACCCTCCTTCACCCTTCTTCTTCTCCGATGCTTTATGGTTACATTCGGCCGGAATCTATAGGTGAGTCTTAGTGCGGCACGACTAATCCTAATTGTTCAGAAAACTTTTCAGATACCTTTGAATGTGTGCTCCGGGGTTAAGTACCGTGACGGTTTCCGAACTGGGCCAAGTTAGTCGAGCGTTGTCAATTGCATCGAGAACAAGTAATCCATTATTAAAGCCCTTAAGACGGTAGACTCGTTTCCAGGATTGCAAGGGTGCGCGATTCGCGTTCCCATTTCTCGATAATACAAAAATGGGGTTTTATAGTAGTCAAAAACGCTAGATGGAAGATCGATCCAGACCGCTATCGCCCTCAAAAGTCCTATTTTTTCGTTTACGAAGCGTAATTTCCATTATTCGGCAGCATATAGCTATGAAAATAGCTACCAATAGTTGTATACTTCCGAATAATTCAAATTACGCCTCGTAAACGAAAAAAATAGGACTTTTGAGGGAGATAGCGCCCCAGATCGATCTTTTATCTTGCGTTTTTGATTACTGAAAAACCCCATTTTTGTATTATCGAGAAATGAGAATCCCGCACCCTTGCAATCCTGGAAAAAGGAGTCTACTCTCTTAACCCCTTGGCCTAGAATATCGTGTCAAACTCGTGATGAAGATTCTGAACAGAATCTAATAAATATGTGTGTTATTGATCCCCTTTAAACCGAGATGAAATTCTATTTTAGTTTGTTAATGTATATTTATTGGCGAACATGTAGGCATACAATAGATATAAATTTTCTCCTTTTTTAGGAAGTTACGAATTACAATAAAAGTTCAAATCACTGAAACCGTAAAATAAATCATAGGGCAAGGGGTTAAATCATGACGAAGTCTAAAGAAAGACCCTCGACTGCCGCTAACGTCTAACCAACTCGATCGGAATGGGTGGAAGATGTAGCACACGCGTGGGTGACAAGATAATCATCCGCTATGGCGTTACATCTTTTCACATATCAGCCCTATAGTCTGTTAGAGTAGTTAGGGGTAAGAAACCCAAAGTTTGACCCATTTTCACCATTTAATCGAATCTGAAAATCCTTTAACAAACCTGACACATTCAGCTCTGGTCGTATAAAATAGAAAAATCGAAAAAATACTGAGTTCATATTAAAGTGACCCATTTGGAAATTAATTCAATAACAAGTTACGATAGAACCTCGATTATCCGGGCCTCTGATGTTCGAATTCTTTATCATCTGAATACTTTGCATAAAGAATTAGTTTGCGTTAAACCAAACCATACACTACACGATTTACTGCACACTTCAATAAGGATTAAGTTCAGCACTGAAACTATGTTGTTGTATTATCCGAACAATCATGTTCCACTAATTAGCACGGATAATCAGAGTTCTACTGTATTATCATCAACACCATCTCCAATTTTATTTCCTGTTTTTATCAAATGTGCGTTAACACCCTGTTCTGTGGTCCTTAAAATTATTCCAACAAATTTAAACCTTGCAAACCGATTATGGCTCGTCATTATACTAGGAAGCTTCCAGGATCCGGCACTAAACAGCATAAAACATGAGCATAACAATTCAAATGAGATATCGTGAATGTTAACAACGCTCCTGGATAGCTTCTCGTGAGAGCATCCGAATCAATAAATCTCCCTTTGTTGGTCTAATTGGAATAATACGGATCAGGAAAACAGTCGCCGTTGATTCTTTAACGATGCCTCGGGACTGGAGGCACGAACATTTGATAAAACTGTTGAGGAATACGCTTTCCGGTGGGGGGGAGATGCCGGAAGGAATGTCTGGAAGGCTTAACGCGCGAAAACGAGCAGGGACCGCAACGCAGATCGCAGTGTGCAATAATGCTTTCACTCGAAATGTCGACAGCACGCGTAAGCCTGGCTGAACGATGTAAGCCCGACTGGAAAGCTCGAGGTGGACCGTGCAAAAAAGGGAAAAGTGTACATGAGTAAAAGCGACAGACTGGTGAAGACGGACAGAAAAAGAGAGAGGGAAAGAGTTGGTCGCGATGGCGGAATGGGAGTACCGAAATGCGACAAAGAGAGAAGCAAATACAGGTAAAAGAGAGAGAGAGAGAGGGGGGGGGAGAGGAAAATTGTGGGGCGAAGGGAGACGCAGATATCGGTAGAAATAAATAAAGAGGGAGAATGATGGAAATACAGGATGAGAGGGAGAAGAAATCGACGTAAGCGCAGTAAAATCTATCGAATCAGTTTAACGAGTGTACAAGGGCTATAAATCAGTAGGCGTTGTTGTTTTTTCGTCGAGCCGATAGGTGAGGGTTGACCGTGGAGAAGAACAAGGGAAAGAGTAGGAAATCGAGAGGGTCGAGGAGGCAAAAGTGTTGCAACGCAACACAATAAAAGCCGTTGCCAGCGGTGGACAGGAGGGCAGATGCATTTTACGACCCGCAGTGCACCTATGTCCTTTTCTGCCTTCACCCCTCCGTCCTGTCCACCCACCTCTCACACTTTCCCACCTTCCTCGCGCAACCCAGTTGGAACACCACCCCCTGGAACCCTCTGCAACCCCCTCTGCAACCAACGGTGCACGGCGTTTTCTAGATGCAGTTGGACGCGCGCCGACTACCCGGGACGTGTCCAGTGAATTGATTTCAGTTACTTCCCGATCATGTAACTTGTCTAGGCTTTTACATGGACAATTGATTATTATTGCTATTCCGATAGCCCGGCGATCTGGCCAACGGTCAGCTACGGAGGGTGTCCCCCATGGAGGAGTAGCACGAAACCTTTACTCCAGAGAACCGACTTCCGCCTCGTCTACCTCCCTATGGGATTCCTACTTCTGATCCGGATTCGAGCGTGCGTGGGCGGACGTCATTATTGTCCTAAGCTGAGCGTAATCTTCTGCAGACAACGACGTCAAGAACGTACGCTCTCCTGCCGCACGGTTATCTCGACGGGGCATTGTTATTGAAATTTAAGTATCGTCGCGATGCGATTTCTAGCAGCAGATAGGGGAGGCTGGTGTCAGTTGATTCGGAGGCTTCATATATTTTTATATTTTTCACATGAAAAACGAAACAGAAATGTGCACTTCGGGACTAGTCGGTTTTCATATATTAAATTTTATTATTTCAAATTTATTGCCTCTCCAGAAGCCAACTTTTTCCACGCTCAATTGTTATGAAGTAATCTATGAAAATGTGAACTTGCATAAAGCTCTGCAATCTATTATAGTTATATATTTGATCAGTTTCAAAGATTTTCAACACAAACACATACATGTTACAACGATTATTACTATACGTATCTTTCGTAAACAAGTACACAGTTTTTCCATTCTGCATTTAATACACTGATTGTGAGTATTAATTCCAGGAGTACCAACAACGTAAATACCTAGAAATGATTGTTATGAATATAAAAAATAGGAGCACACACATAACACACATTTTCCTTTGATAATATGATTCGGATCAAATGAAACAGCACGACTGCCGGGTATTATTTCCAGCACTTTGTGTAAACTTCAGGAAAACAAAGAAATAACGAATAACCTCGCGTTTTTTTTTTGTTGTTACGCCCGCGTCCCTTTTAATAGTAGTAATGCATCGCCGAACTTTTTGTATATTTTCGCTAATGAGACACTACAAAGAATTTAAAAGACCGTTTACCGAATGTGGAACAACATGTTTTTCATGCGCGCGTATATTTCTTTTATTTATGTCGTCCCTCTTTCCGCCTTCTTCGTTTAAATCGCCCTACGGCGTTTGTTGTTTTGAACTTTGAAACGAGCAAGCTTTGATGTGCAGCGTGTGCTGTTAGGGCAGTAATATGAGTTCAACGCGATCTCTCGTCGGCCGCACGAATTTTTTTTTCCCAGTTCCGGCCATGGTACGCATCAATGCGAAACCGTTCGAGACAGGGAATTCAATTAACAAAACAGCGATTGCGAGACAAGCTGCTTGCGGAACCGATACTGCGCTCGTATTTCACCGAAGCTCTGCTTTCCATTGGTAAAAAACGAAACACGGAGAAAAAAAATCGAGCTTGGAGACAGAGAGGGTTTTCAGGTGGGACGGGCCGCGCGCGCGAAAGGACAACGGAAAATGTTTCCGCCAAGCAGCACGAATTTATGGATGAACAATTCTATCTCGTTTCAGTGGAGCACTCGTGCTCTTGTTCCTTCGGTGCACACACAACGCCGCACTCCCAACCTCTGTATCCTTTCGCGCATCTGCGCCACGGAAGGCCGTACAAAAGTCACATGACTCGTGTGTACAACCAACAGCAGACACCGTGAATTATCACCGCAGCCTAAATATCGTACTAGCCGTCACTACCTCCTGTTTCCCACCTTTTTTTCGGCCTGTTTCTTTATCGAACTGCGTCCAGTTCTGAAATTCCACGCTGCAAGATTTCGGTACGTAGACCACCATTTTAGAATCGAAAATTTGTTACAATATACATAGTTGTTTGTTTTCTATAAAAATATTTGGTCCGACGTCAGCGTTCCATATTTGGGTACCTACTCCACTTATGGTAGCTGCTGTGTGCTTTTTAAGTGTCAGTTCAATATTCTGAACTGTTTATAATACTGCATATCTTCTTCAAGATTCTTATACATTGTAATCGTTTGGCAGTTTTGCAGTTTTATAATCAGAATAACTGAGTAGCTTTGATATTCAGAATTTTTATGGTTGCTAGTTCGATAGTTAGAATATGAATGCACTATCAGAAATATTTATTGGTAATAAAAAGAATATAAACAATGAATTAAATATTATTAAATCTTAATATTGTAGAAACTAGATTGAAGATTTCTAGCCACATTTTAATCCTCAAGATTTTTTAATTACAATTTCAGAAAGATAAATTAAATATTTATCAGACGCGAGTGGTACAGAACACGTTTTAACTGACATGGCTGACCACTGCACGTTTCCACTACTTGCCACGAACCTTACAATTAGAGAGGAAAACGTCTCGAGCGCAGCTGCTATGAAATATTAATATGATGTTACTTCTATGGTGTCGAATATTTAAAAAGAATTATTTACTCTGATCTATGCGTCTACGATTAATATTTATACTTCACTGTTATTTTAGTAATGATTTTATTTCTCACAATCTTCGACTAAATATAATAAGTATGTATTCTCAATATTACATGTTTTATGAACTATATATGATATAGAAATGTCATTTTTTATTAACATATATATTCATCTGAATACATATTGGTAAAAAAGTATGTATTATACAATATTAGCAGGTATAAATTGTTATTGTACAATATTATGTTTTCGTGTATTAAAACCATGGTAACAATCTTTTACTGGTTACGATTAACGTGGAAAAATCGTTTCGTTATAACTAATTGATGACAGTTGAGTTTCCTGTAACATTAATCTTTTAATACTGTAGAATAATCCAACATTCAAAAATTTAATATACCTCGCCAATATTCGCTCTTATTACATTGTGTAAAGATTCCCTCCCGATAAAATCCATTAAAATTTTTCTATCCTTTAGTTACAGTAATAATCGTTAATTAACCAAATCGTTTTAATTACACGAGAGTATAATTTCATTCGCTCGGTGGAAGTGTACTGTTTGAATGGGGAACCGGCGGAAACTATTTTCGTGCGTTTCCCTTTGCAACTTGTTCCACCTTTCAAACTGCGATTTCACAACTGGAACGTAAGTACAAATGATTGTGGTGTTTCAACGCAGGAAGGTTCTGACGTTTTCATTATTCGATTTACAACCTTTTCTGGAAATTCAGCGTGGAACCATAACATAAAACTAACTTTGCCCGAGAGGCGAGAGAACACGCCGGGCAAACCCGTAGCTGCCAGGAAAAATCAATTTTGAGAAAACTCGACGGTTCGTATAAAACCGGCTGACCAGCAAAGCGTCTCCGCTTCCAATTCTCCGGAATAGTTCGTGCAAAATTTATTTTTGTTACATGGTACATGTTTCCATTTTTTTTCTCTTCTCCCTTCGCCCCGCTAACTTTGTTAGATTGCCGGTGCGCTTTAAGCGACGCGAAAGCATACGAATTCGTTGCCGGGTTCGAAGCGTTTCCCATGGAAATTCCTGAAAATTTAGCAACTTTCGACTTTTACACGTGTCCACCGTACGTATTTGCGGGGAAAGACATCAGCATGCTCCATTTAAGAACGCCGTACCCGTGAAAGTCGAAACTTCGACACTACGGAGAACGAAAGTGAGGCTTACAGAATCTCGTAAGCCACACCTGTGTCTGCTACGAGAAGGTAACGCCTGTATAAAAGAAGGTAATACGCATGTAAATGACAGTGGCTGCGATGCCAGTGTGAGAACCCAGTGGTATAAATTGAAAGTCGTCGAGAATCGCACGAATTTTTCGCTGCTCCCAACAGTCCTTGTAAAATACTTAAACCGCGATTACTGAAAAATATCGTGCCGCTATAACAGATCAAGTAAATAAATCGGAATTATCCGAAGTTTAATTATGAATCTTAATTTCATGAAATTCATGAACACGACTTCTTCCCGTTTATATGCAAAGCGCGAAAAGTTAATCATAAGAAGTAATTTCCAGTTAAAAATTGCTACTCTATTTTAATAAAACGTGCACGTAGCCGAAGTAATTTTAAAGCCAATTTTCTCTATCGCTAAGGTTTCTATGAAAAAGTTCTATCGCATAATGTTTCACTATTTTTGCATTTGCAATCACTTCCAATAATACATTTCGATATAATAAATAAAGAACGTATACAAAAATGTTGTCGTAGCGTTGTTCTAAACTATGTATAAAAATGTACCTACAAAAATTATTTTTACGAAAGCACAATAATAAAAGTATTGATGTGAATGAAGTAAAATTTAATAATTTAATTACATTTTGTGCAGTAATAAAATATGCAAGTATGTTCGGTTATTATCAGAATTAATGAGCGTGGCTGTAAATAAGAGCAAGCAAAATAAAAAAATAGGTTTGTGAGGGGTTAGTTGAAGCTTAATAGATTCTAATATTTTCGTGGATCCGGGTGGGATCGACGTGCCGACGCATTTCCCCTGTTTCTTTCGTTAACAAATTTTCAGCAGGGACACACTTCGCTATCAATCCCGAAGGTTGCGAGCGTGTAACAGTATACGAGACAGATCGTTACGCAGGCGCGCACAATTTCAGTAGAATTGGCCGTGTTGGGTGCCTTTGAACCCGTTAATTTCGAACGGTAGCCCGGCGAAATCGTGACGGATGTCAGACCGATCGGCCGTTGGAGGGACGTATCGTAGCACAGGATACCGGCTGGCTCGGGAAAATGCACGATTTACGCATCCGACTGGGCACGAGTCCCGTCATTGGCTTTATTGCTAGTAAAGTCTATATTGGCGAATGACTTTCGAGTAGAGGGCACCTGGGGCACGTCTGGAAATGCAGTTAAAGCTCGAACGAAGCATACGGACGGACTGTTAACTGAAGGGAGTTTCCTTTAGCCGAGGGAAACAAGCATTCAACCATTCTAACGGCATTAAAATTATCTGCTTTCGATGGCACTTCGTCTTATTCATGCGACACATTTTATACCTGTGTTCGCATAATCCATTTTTATTTGAATAATCCAAGAGAGAGTGGTGCCACACGAGGAAACGCGTTGTTACCCTAAAGAGGATATAAAGCTTCCGCTTCCAAAAATTGGAATTATTTTATATTTGTGTTCATTCTGACGATTCAACTTTCAGATTTTCCAGGTATTAACATATTATCATAAAACAACTATTTCTTCTGCATTGCAAAGACATGGAAAATAAGATTGAAGGAAATAGTTACCGTTCGTAAATGACAATAATTATAAATAATTTATTTCTGCTTGCAGAAAGGACTCTCAAGAATCGAATACAGTTATATAACAGATAACAATTGGGAATATACGATTAATTGATAATTCGTATTGGGGTCGCGTATAGCATCATCCGTTCGAATTCTTTCATTAGCGGGAGAAGCGAGTTTCACGAGCGTCAAATATCGAAATAACCAGCCTGGTTTCTGCTTCATGCTCCGTGCAGATCGCCACTCCTTGGCCATAACTTCAAGCTCTCTAGACCTATAAACGGTTTATTCGTTCGCGGTCCCTTAACCACTTTCGAAGGTTTGTCCTATGTACGTGTCTCCGTGGCGTCATGGTTCAATATTTTCACAGCGGGGTTATAACATTCCCATTGTCGGTCGTTACTAGGTGGGCGGTAGCGTGCCTTATCGCGATTCTAAATGCAATATCGGACTCCATAAAATAGGTGTAAAGCTGTTTAGCCGTCTGTTCGATCTGTCGTCGGTTACTGGGAGCAGTTCGCCGGTGTTTGAAGGGTGTAACCTGGGAGGGCCGAACCCAGACTCGAGTCGAACCAAGGGAAATGGGCGGGAGTCCACAAGCAAGAAGGTCTTCAGACCGTCGACAGGGGCCGGATTGACCCAAACACCTCCGCCGGCACAGCTTTATTGGTTGTAAAGGTGTAAACTCCACGTCGAACCGTGCTGTGAGAGAATTCTGGTTACCTTGGTCATTAGAACAGAAGCAGTCTAATATCGTTAAAGCCTCGGCAACTATGGTTGCATGTGCTCCAATACCAATACCTTACTTCCCACCCTCTTCTGCACAGATTTATTTTCGCGCACCAGATATTTTAGTTCTCTTTATTATTCTCTCTTTATGTGCAGAGTTGGGAAAAAACTTTATTTGAATAAAAATTTCGAATAAAGTGTGTTTTTCCAAGTGGGTTTTAAACCCACTTCATTCGAAATTTTTATGGAAATAAAATTTTGGCCCAACTCTGTTTATGTGTCGTGACTTCATGGTTCGCACAGGTACAAATTACTGCGCGATATAGAACAGAGTGTGACTGTTGTCAATTTATTGCAACTATCAGATGATTGAGAAAATAAATGTAGGAAATTTATGAATGTAATTCTAATTGTAGAAAAGAATGGTGACTATCTAATTTTTTTTACACTCCGACCTGCAGTACAGTTTGCGACATTCATGAAAATCGGGTACGAACTTATGCAATCATCTAATATTAATTCTATGCACTCGGAGCTATTTTAACTCGGACATTAAACATTTCCTAGAATATTTCCATTCTCTATGATTTTTTAAATTTGGTGGATATTTGCTTTCCATTATTTATAAACGAATTAATTTTCTACTGTTTTATATTCCACCTACCCATAAAATCCACAATCTAATTAAAAGTAGAACAGCAGACATTCCTTATTTGAATGTAGTACAGATTTTTAAAATTTTTATATACGAATTTATATGTAGCCCATTGGACGTGATTAGAAAAATGAGGACAAGATCGCATTTCTCCCTTTCTGAACATATAATGGCGAAACTGTGTTACCGCGGCAGAGGCTAATGTAATTTTTAATTGAATTATGCAATGGAAACCAGCCAGAAGAGGAGACCTTGCACTGAAAAATGCAGAATTAAAATCAAAACTCTTAAGAATACACGTACATTAGACGGTCCTTGGATCAAGATAGTAATAAAACTAACATTACTATAATAATTACACACTAAAAGAATGAAATCTTTTTTAAAGGATAACAGAAAATATAGAGAAATATATTTCACCACGAAAATAAAAGAACGTGGAGCCGATACGTCAATATCGAGGGGAACAGTGGCGAGTACCCACGTACCGTGTATTAAGACCCATTATCTTTACTTTGCTTTATCATAATCGAATGGCTCAGTGGACGAAAATAATTCCGGAGATATCGAGAAGAAGCGCAAGCACCGGTGGTGACAGAGGGTGGGGGTGGGGGGTTGAAAAAACGAAAAGGGAAAGATATTGAAGAAGAAAGTAGACCGTGAAAAAAAGAGATAAAGAGGCGGGGAAGTGGAGGGAAGAAAGAGCTGAGAAGAGGCATCGATAAATCAATGAAATATGGTAATGCTGCAATTTCAATAATTTAAATATGTATGAAGGAAAATGGAACAATCTGGAAGGCAAGGATCTGCCGGAGTGTGGTACACTGAATCGTGCCTAATGAGACGCCTCGAGTCTCACGGGACGGACCCGGTTTTTCTCTCTTTTTCCCTCTTTCTTTATTTCTGTCAAGTGTGCCGTGCTCGCGGAACAAGATGGCGCGTCGCAAACCCACCGATAGGCAAATAAAATAAATTTCAACTCGGTTCGCGACGAATTGCCGCTGAAACCGTATCGCGCCCCGCGCCTCTTTATACCGCGTCTCCGTCTACATAAGCGTCGACAATTTCGCATTTTGACGGGCTGTTGAGGTATCCATTCATATCTAACCACGAATTGGTTTTCCCGACGTCATATGCGCAAAAGAAAGGATCGGAGAGAGAGAGAGAGAGAGAGAGAGAGAGAGAGAGAGAGAGAGAGAGAGAGAGAGAGACCGATAGGAACAACGTGAATTCGGTACGCCACGATTATAGTCAAGGTAGAGAAAAATGTAGTCGCCTGGAGATTTCTCGGTATGAATTCGCAAAAACGTTTCGTGGCGAAGCGAATCCTCTGTTAGAACGGGATGCGCATCTCTCTTGTATTTTCTCCGGTCTCTTGTCCCTCTCCTTTTCCTTTTTCTCTTCCACCAAACGGACCGAACTGAAATTTCTGTTCGAGAAATCTTTGAGGAAATTGTTACGGACCTATCCAGTTACAATTAAAAAAATTCACTGTTGAAATGGTATTACGTTCATCTTTTGCCATTTTCTGAAAGAAACAATGACTTCTTCTTCGGTCTATACCTATGCATACTTTAATGCTTAAATATTAAACGAGAACGAAAAAATATTTCGGACGTTTCAATTTTTGGTCGATTCAAAAACAGCGAAAATTTGTTGTAAAGAATTGGGGATAATAGTAAAAGTTTCCAAATTTTCCACTTATCAATTATCCTTAAAAGAATCACCGAAAACAGCAGATTTTTAGATACCGTTCTATCCTCCCTTAATGTTCGATACTTGGAGCCAATAATGGAGTGGTTCACATTTTTCGTGGGGTTTCTGCGAGAAAAATGGCGATCACTCGGTAAATTTGAATCAAGAACGCACAATTGGACATTATCGGGAATTGATATTTCTCGGAATTGCGGAGAGTATCGATAATTATCGATTCATTTAGCATTAGCGGCGTTTCTGCGTCACGATCGACCGCGAGAAATGGTCGGTTTTGATTTCCGGGATTGCAGAATGGCTGTACAACTAGGTTGCGGTTCTCCAGTCTGGTACTCCTTCCCCTAGCAACATCGCTACAAACCATAGATATATGTGCATGGACACTGTACGCGCACATATCATCCCCCAACGTTTCACACATACACAAATATATACACACACACACTGGCGAGGTTATGGGTTCAAAACACGGGAGTATCGAATTTAATGAAAATTAAAACCGTGTTCCGCGCAGCACGGCCGCTGAAACGGGATTCCCTTACAAAAGTGCGACTGCGTATCGAGAGAACGGAGATACAAATGTGATCCACGAAATGTAATTAAAAAATAATAGCAGTAAATCCGACAGAGCGCAGCGTTCGATTACAAAACATCGATTACACGCGTACGGCCGCGAATGCGTGCTCGGACGGCCATTGTGCGTCAAGTATAAATGCACACTGGTCTTTGGTATAACCGTTACACGCGTTCCCCCGGAAATCGCATTGTTAATTAATCCGTATCGCGTCGGTGTTAAAGAAAAGAGAGGAACGTTTGTAATTCGTCTATGGCCGAGGCTCACACGGACTCGCGAAATTATTCGAATACTTGCCACTTTCGACGTGCAGAAAAAATTATGTGTGATGGACAGTCGTAAAAGTATTTTCGAACGTTTAGGGATGGGCAGTGATCACAACGACTCTCTGCGACAATCGTTATGAATAATATATGCAATTGATGCTAGAACATTGTATTATACAGGGTGGGGCACCTAAAACAGGCCACCTGAATGACTCGCTTGCTTTTGAAGATAGAAAAAAATGCATCAGACCAAACTTACTTGATATCGAGGCGCTCATAATCTGATGTCATTAATTTTTTTATAGGTGGAGACGTCAAGGAGATATGAAGGTCAACTCTGTTTTTTTTAAAATGGAATGGGGATATTTCAGGGGATATTTCAATTTAAATAACAACTCTAAAATACCATTACTGTCGTACTAAGACGTTACACAAGTAAGTAAACACTAACGTCTTAGTACGACAGTAATGGTATTTTAGAGTGTTATTTAAATTTAAATATATCCTGAACTACTAACTTTTCGACATACATAGGTTAGTACTTTTTTATAACGAATGTCCAGCTGCATCGATTAATGTATTAAAAAATACCTCATTCCATTTAAAAAAACAGAGTTGACCTTCATATCTCCTTGACGTCTCCACCTATAAAAAAATTAATGACATCAGATTACGAGTTTGGTCTGATGCATTTTTTTCTATTTTCAAAAGCAAGCGAGTTATTCAGGTGGCCTGTTTTAGGTGCCCCACCCTGTATAATTATAAATGCGACGACATGTACAGAAAGTGGCATGTGAAGGAAGTGTTACAAACATGTAGCCAATTTCCTCAGTGTAAGTGAATGTATTATAAAATACAGCTGTTATAAAAGTGTTCAAAAAATTGATTTCTCAATAGAAAGCATTATTAATATGCACGCATATTAAAGAGGACAATTTTTAGATAATACATTCGTTCAGCATGGCAAACGCGATTGTTCGAGCACTTTCGCGAGCTCATGTAAAAACCGCGCCACTCCCATCAAGGCTATATTCAGAAACTGTTTACCCCAAGCACGCGGTATAGGTCGCATCGCTATTACCGTCCCTCCTATCTATAAGATAGTCGCCGGCTCTTTCACCGATACGAAACGCATACGAACAGTTATGTTTATGTGGCACCGGCACGGTCCTCCGAGGCCGCCAAGTGTGCCGAGTAACTTTAGGAATCCTGTCGCAGTGACATTTTCTCAAGGGGCTCTAATCACGTTGAGTAGGGAGCAAGGAGAAACGGAGTGTACGGCCACCACACACCACGGTACATAACATTCGCCCGAAAGAGGAGGAGGAACCGAAGGCCGAGTGAAGACAAAGCTGGACAGATACAAAGAAACAGATGAAAGGAAGAAAGAAAACGGTGGCCGCATGTACGTACAGGGCTCGCGGGTACGTATGTGTGCACATGATCAGCTAACATAGTGTAACGGTATACTCTCGGTACACTGGAGGTCCAGTTGTGCACGTGCTTTGTCCCTTCATGCAATTATTTACAGGTCACGTATTTAAAAGGACGCCCGGAGAGTGTGTCGTTGTTGCGCCAAGGGGGAACATGTACGAGATACGTTTCCGTCCCTTCCTCCTGCGAGTTTCCCTCGCGGCTACAGCTTTGCCTTTAATTGCGAACGTGATTGGTCGCAGTCGTGCGTTTCATCCCTTTGCTCGGTTTTGCCCGAGATGAGGACGTCTCCAGACGCCTCCGGCTGATTCCACGTGAGATTGCTCAATATGCCTAACGTTAATTCACAGTTCGATAATTGTTCCTTTGTCGTACCTCTGTTCTCTCTCCTTCCCTGTCTCTCTTTCTCGATCGTACCGCATACAAAATCCGCTGCCAATGAAAAATACGTCGTCGATACCCCGAGGCGTCGCGAGCCCACTAATTATCTACACAGACTTAAGATCAGTGCAGATATTTATTTCATGCAATACGTTTTTCTGTCTACAGTTCTGAATAACCGACTCTGCAGAAAATTCTCTACTACGCCAGAATCGAATCGAAATTAAACGAGCTAGTGAACTACAGGAGATTGCAACAAAAAACGTGTGTGTCTGAGACAGCTAGATTTTACAGCATTGTCAGTTTCTCTGAGATAGTTATAAACGTTTACAATATAAGTTATGTACATGTAGAATACAAACATTTTATGTATGAATCTACAATGAATAAATAAAGACATTGTAATAAAAAGAATATCTGAGTATGTATTTATTGACCTACCAATTTTTCCCGAACGTTCGACTTGTTGTTGAGTCGTAATACTGAATCTGAGAAAATGTTTGGCCTTCTGACTTGTCGTTGAGTTGTACTACTGAAATTTCGTGCCACCTCCTTCGATAACATGTTCTCCTAATAAAAAACTCAATTTTCGAGATTTTGGAAAATTTTAGTCAATTTTCGACCGTCTGAATTGTCGTTGAGTCTCTTATTAGAAATCCAAAAATTTCAAAAATGTCGAAAATTGTGTTTCGTATTAGGAGAATACGATATCGAAGGAGGTGGCACGAAATTCAGTAGTGCAACTCAACGACAAGTCAGACGGTCGAAAATCTCGAAAATTGAGATTTGTATTAGGAGAATATGATAACAATGGAGGTGGCACGAAATTTCAGTAGTACAACTGAACGACAAGTCAGACGACCGAAAATTTTCGGAATCCTCGAAAAATTCTCTATCCATTCGAAGATGTTAATATAATTCTACTATCGAATAATTACTGTACAGGGTGGGGTTAACTACAACAGTTATGTTGTAATTAATATTCTTTATTGTTCTCCAAAGAAATTACAATATTAAACGTGTATCGTAGCGAGGTGAGAAGAAGAAGAAGGTCCCCATCAGAAATGCGGTGACATAGAGTGGAATGGGGACGTCTCGCTCCACTCGCATTTTCGTCTTTAACTGAAATATTGGCTAGAGCGCTCACACATACTATGTAGCGTGCAACATCAAACGTAAACATTGGAACTACGGGAGCGTTAGAGCTAAGGATGACGGGCCTACTGATAGACTCCTCTTGCCCCTGTAGTCATGCGGCTAATCTTCTTCTCTCGCTACGAAACATATACAATGTAGAATAAAATAGAATCTTAGAGAATATAGAATATTCAGTTCTTACTAATACGCCTAAATCCGCGAACCATCGGTAACATGGGGCGCGACACCGAAATGATACGGCGGTTCTCAGAGACCAAGACAGAAAAGCCCATAAGATGCAATGTCTGTACTGATCTTGAGTCTGTGTTATCCATCGGGTATTAAGACCCTCGAACCAATAAGAAGAAGCCGTTTGCTCGTTTGCCTGGAAAAATGTTTCCGATCGAGAAATATTACGGTGATAGTTACCTTTGCCACCCGTCTACTCGCAACAACTGCTTCGAATGCCCGCAAATATTTGCCACTATAGACTCCCCTTTGAAGCGCGCCTGCAAAAATTGCTGCTTCTGTCTCATCTTCGGCGAACTTGAATAAATAGCAATAAAAGCCTTTGACGAGAATGAAATGTCGTCGCGCATTATCGGTTATAGAACGACTGCACCGATGGGAGAACCGGCGATGTTGCTTGTACAAGAACACTTCGGTTTTGTAATGTTGCTCTGTAATTGAGAGTTTTCTTTTTACACTTCCTGGAAGCTACGTCAGCATTGAAATCAACACATCTATGTTCATTTAGAACATTTACATTCTAAATAATTTTATTTGGATTTTATTAGATAAAATCAAACTTAGTAATGTAAATTGTGATTTCAAAAATATTACACTGTGTTAACTTGGAACAGAGCCAAACACGTACGCAGAATTTTAAATCACTTGCACAATAATAAAATCTTTCATCACATAAATAGTCTGAAATGAACGGCTCCGAACGGGTCTACCGCCTTAATAATGAAATTCGTGAGAAACGAGTAGACGGCCGAGCGGTTTTTACAAATTGGACGGCGAGAATTAGACAATCGTTGCAAGGAAATAACGATCCCTGGACATAACCTAGGGATCCGGCTTAAATTAGCATTCCCGGCGAGATTCTTCCGCGTTCTTCGAACACGCCGGCGCGGTGGCGGCGAACGCGTCATTCTTTTCGCCTATCTGAAACTAATTTGAGGTGGGGGTTTAAGTAATTTAAACGTAGCGTGGAGCAATTAGAAAGGCGCCTCGGTGTTCCGGAGTAGTCGGGGGTGATTTAGGTATACGATCTCGGGCGAAGAATAAGAGAGAGGGTTAACTATAGCGTGTACAACGGATAAGACGAGCAAGGTTCAAGGCGGTAGAAAGAGAGGTGGGGGCGTTGTGCGGGGGTGGCTGTAGTTGCGAAGATAGAGCCCACGGTAGAAAGCAAAAGTGTAAGAGAGAGAGATAGGAATTTGAAGGCGGGGGAGAGCGGAGAGAAGTGGATACCGGGAAGGTAACTTCTGGTAAGTTGGTCCACACCTACCGAGTAAAACGGAGGAGCAGAGGGTGAAGGGTCTGAAATATACGCGCGAGGATGTGAAATTTATGTGTAGCCACACCTGGTTAGTGCTTACATGCGAAATAGTCTCATAAATTTCCATACGCGAACCGTCGGGGTTTAAATCCTGCCGGTGCCGAAAGCGGGAATATTGGTTAACAGCCCCGCGTTATACACGGCTTTTGTGATTTTTGCTCGGCCATTGCCGTTGCCTAACCACGAACACGTAAACGCCAAGGAATTTTTCAGGAAACCACCCTCTGAAGATATTATGTTCTTCAATAAGTTCTACCGTTTGCTAATAGATATCGGGACTAATTGTACGTGTATGTAATTCCAGATAGGGTAGCATGTATGTGCCAATGTTACTGATAAACTAGTTTTAAGAATTACAAGGGACATTAATGTAACATGCCGATTGTAATGTTATTATTTTTCATCTATAATGATCCTTATTTAGGGGTGACAACTGCTCTCACAGTTCGGGGTGGAAACTCTATTTTTGCAAATATCTCGGCAACTAGAGGATCTAGGACAATGATTTTCCTTATAATAAATTAAAAACATTTCAGAAAAAATTATTGTATTATTTGTTTTGTTTGTTTAAAAATTCATCTTTTCTCTGCAATATTTCATCTTATTACTATAATTATCTGTTTATTATTGTTATTATTATTTGTTGTTGTCACTTAACAATAATTATTAAGCATATTATACACATAATATGAATTCTTTAAATATTGATTAGAAAAATAATTTTTTGCTATAATCTTTTTATATGATTGTATTCCTCGATCGAAAACACACAAGTTGAAAAAAATTGTTGTCCTAGACCCTGAACAAAAGGGTTTTCACTCCCAACTTTGAGGGATATTTTCACCACCTCTTAACATGAATGTAAGCAGCTAAAGAAAAATACGTGTCAAATATTTTTCAACAAACTTATTCGTAATGTCCCTTGTTAGTGTTTTCATGAATCCACTTACTACGTGAAAAGTGGGAAAATACTTTCGGTAAAATATTCTCCATTCAAACAAGAGACTTTGATTCACCAAAATAACAGCAGAAACTTATCCATATACCTAATAATTTCTCGTCGCGTGCACGTTCCACAACTCCGTCATATTCATCAGTTCCGCGAGGACACTCCATTGATTCCAAGCTTGTAATCTAATCATCGGGAACGCATCTACTTTCTGCCCTAGTTTCGAACGTATGTCGCCTACACCCCTAAGCTTTTCGTGCAGCCGCAGGTGTGTTTAACTGCACAACATTCTGCATATATAATTTTTTCTTCTATCCCTGCCGCACGTGCATTTGCATAACTAGTTGCGCACAGATCAACGTATCTCGGATGGCTTCTGCTATGACTTGTGCAAAACGCGGGATGGCACATGGAATTTTCATATATATATACTTAGTATTAAAATAAATTGGGCATTATTTCAGATTAGGTCCGTGCGCACGAAAAATGAAAATGTTCGTGCAAACTACGTACTATTTTGTGCGACGTTCCGACGTACTCTGTGTTTTGTTCTCATAAATCTATTACAGCGGAAGAGAAATTTCAATGTCGTAACACTCGAACGATTTCGGGTGTTCGAAGTTTAGGATGCTTTTTTAAAGAAAATATTCAGTAGGTTAAATAATGGTATGATGCTTTGTTTTAATATTCCGTGAAAATTATTTTTTTTTAATAAATTGACATATTAACATTACATAAGTGAATTTACGACTGTTTACCTCAGTCCGATGTAGAAGAGTAAAAACACAAATTACGATTTAGGTGACCAACGCTTGGCAACTTTAGATCTCGAAAAGCATAATTTATAAATGGATGTTGCGAGTTACATTGCTTTAAAAATTATTATTTTTTAATCATTTGATTTTCCTGCCCTCTGCGCACGCTATGACAGAAGTTCAAGGGTCATGTTGTTTCGAAAAAAAATGAAATTGACGAAAATAGACGGGAGCAACAAAACCTGCAGCGAGGTCTGGCTTCGACACGGGGATTTGTCGATCGCTGTCACGGCACGAGGACCGTGGAATAGTATGGCGAAGAGAGGGTTGGAGAGGATAAAATGATTGTGCGGTCAGCACCAGCAATCAATGCCTCTGCGTACGGCACACGCATGGAATCCGATAACACTAGCAGTTTTCGGGCTTCTCTTACGTACGAAGACATTCTACGCTATGCCAATTCTTCCGAAAACCAACTGCCGAGCGTCTCTTTGATCATTAATTACTTGTGACAAAATTTCGTGCGCCAGCACTTCAAAATCGTTCGTAATTTGGAAGAGACTTCATCATTTTAAAGCGAGTCGTGATACATATATTGTTGTACATGCAGTTTCATATTTTTATAATTTATATTTGATGTGAAATTACGTGTGATGCACCAAAATGACACGCATCAACTTGCAGTTCTCGCGAATTTACAGGGATGCAAAGGTTAACAATACATTTTTTACATTGTGACACGTTATGAACATTTTTCACTATGACACGTTACGTTGTTAATTTGTGAGGAACTGTTTGCATGAAATCGATGCATAATTTGTACGCAGAAGTACTTATGTAAAATTACTTGATTTTCAAATTTTAAACTGAGTAATGTGCTACATTATTCTACACGTAATTTCATATTTTTATAATTTATATTCGAAGCGAAATTGCGAGTCACCAAAATGATACGTAGGGTCTATCAAGTTGGAATTTTCGTAAATGTACACTATTGTACACGAACATGAAGCTTGACGCAACAAATATTTTAGACTATACACGTCATGAAAATTTCACGTTATTGACTCGTGTGCTCTGATGTTGTGGGAAATTGTTTGCAAGAAATTAATGCATAGTCTGTACGCGGAAATAACGTAAAATTGTTTGGTTCTATGAAACGGTCATGTGCAGTTACTTTAGACAACAATACTAATTCTGGTACGAAAATTACTGCGCATTTCAATAAAATTGATGAATTTTAACTCTTTATATAAAAGTAATATAAAAATAATTATTCGTGTAAAACCGACAATTCACGTACAGATACTATACATAGACCATAGCAGAAGAATATAGTATTAAATTATTTGTTCAGAACATAATGAATTCATATTCGGTTTAAAATTTTTACTCTGTACAGTTTATTTTGATCCCGTAGTTCGAAATATCCCTTTTCATTCCATAGCTTAATTTTTAAATACGTCCTGCATAGAAACATATTACATGCAGCGACGCATTAAAACTTGAACAGAAGCATTTCCGCGTTTTACGGTAAAACGTGCAGGCATTCAGCGGCTATAAACTTTCATCAGTTGGCCCGATGACGACGAAAGCTTCAACAAAATCTGTATAATGAGGGATTTAAAAGTAAAATAGAAATTACAACGGAATATCGCGTTTCGCGTGGCCCTCCCACTACGGACAGGTGAAAACAAAACGGGCGCGAGGATTTAACAGATTCGTTCCGGTCGAACAATCATTGCTCAAACAAGTATTATAGTACACATACAACACACTCTATACTTGCATCTCATAAGGATTTTCAAAAATACCTCATCGACGCTGCAACAGAACTATGGAATCAAGATTAGAAAATCTCAAGATCCCTGCACACTGTTAGTGGTAATATGAACAATCTGCAGCTTGTTCTTATAAAGATGTTGTCCAGGCTATATCCGCTCAAGTATGCTAATTGTTACAGTAGTCACCCATTTAAGGCCAGTTATTCTTAAGCGTCGTTATTATTAATAAATTATTTTCTATGTTTTGTTAAGTGAGAGAACATGAAGCTATACATTAGATGTGAAGAATAGGCTGACCTTTGTGCTCATTCAAATGCATGGAAGTTTGTTCCCGAGGTGACCTGGAGCATTCCCTTAAAACCAGAATAATATTGATCGACGGCGGGGATAATTGAATGGGTGTCTGGAAGAAGGGCTCATACCGTGATTTTTAGAAAAACCGTTTTCGCGTTCCGAACATATTTTGCTTTAACATTTAATAAAACAAACCATAAAAAAGTGTTTTCAGTCTTTTTCCGATGGAAGAAGGGGCTATATGTCCGAGCTCAAAATTGCGCTCCTACAAAATTTAGAAACCTGACATTGGTTCTTCTTCCAGACACCCATTCCATTGTTGTTCGAAAGCGAATCCAAGGAAATGGATCAGCGCAGGAATCGGGAGGCGCGTCAGGGTAGAAGGCGGTATCATTGCTAATCGAATAATACGCGGAAAATCATGCGATATCAAGCGAACATTCTTCCCTCTTTTATTCCTCGGACGGACAAAGCGAGACTTTCAAGCCGAAGTGCCGTAGTAAAAGTTTCGCCTCTCTTTTGTTCGTGGCGCACGTCCATTCCTTGTCATCTGCCTCTACGGCGAGTACCAAAATTGCGTTACTGTTGAGAGCAGCCGCCACGGCGCGGCGTACCTATAGAGGCCCGCAGAGAAGTGTAGAATGGCCAGAAACGGCAGAGAGCGGTAAAGGCGAGTCGTGGCACACGGTCTGCGTCCAGGGCGGAGGGATCCGCTTTATTGGAGAGTGTTGCTATCGACAGCCTCACGCCGTTGGGTTGTTAGGGTAGGTAGGTAGGTATACTCTGCCGCGGTTCGCTGCATTTTCTCTGTTATCGTTGTAGGGGGTCTGAGCGAAGCCGCGCGGACAATGGCGGATCCCCGTGGCGGATGGCGAGAGAAAGTAAAAATTAACGAGAATTCAAGCTCGGCCAGAGCCATTGAAAAATTGTCCGGCATTCCCGGCCACCTAAACGCGAGCGAGCGAGCGAACGAGCAAGCGGGTGTTCGCCCGTGGAGGTAGCTAGGATCTCTCTGTATGTATGCGTCAGGGTTTGAGACTTGCTGGCGGCCGTATTTTTTTCCGGCCGGCTTCTGTACTTCCCTCTCACGCACTTGGTGCCTCCGGTTCATCCCTGGATTCCTTTATCCACCACTGTCCATGCTTCGTTCCGTTTCAGCATCCTTCCTGACTGGCTGTGAGCCGCTCTCGTCCTCCTGCTTTGTGTTCGCCGACATGTCGCACACCCGCTTGCATACCCGCTCGCGCGCGCATGCCGCGCTCCTCAAACCCGCCCTTTTTCTGCTCACTCTCAATAATGTTGCCCGCACTATAGCACCGGCGCGAACGTATTATGCTCCCGTTTCACTATTCTCGCATAGATCCTGCGTTATACACCCCTCCTCACCCCCGAGACACTTTCTATTTCACGTTTTACGCCACCCCCAGCCGAGCAGGACCCGTGTATTGGTATTTCCAGATTATCATGTACACAGGCGTCAGTGGGTAACGTAATCCTTTGCACAGATTTTGAAATTAATTTTTCTGCTGACGGAATCCAGGAATAAGTTTTCGTAGCGTTTGCGAGATGCAAGAGGCTTGGAAGATGTTATGGTGAGGGTCAGGAGATTAGTCCATCCGAAGCCAGCCGTCTTAACCCTTCAGGGACGACGTCTGCACGCAGTACAGACTCCGAGGAACATTTCAAAATTGATTATAGAAGCTCAGATTATAAGGGTGAAAACATGCTGAAGATACCCTACGTCTAATGTATTATGTAAGATAAGTCACCTTGAATGGAAATATATATTTTGTGTTTATGTTGGTTATACATTAAACATGCACACGCTGAACATTTCATAGAAATGTGTTGACATTCGAAAATATAAGAATTTTTAGATTTATTCCAATTTTAATAGAACCATAGACTGAAAATGATGAAAAACTGCGATTTTCACTATTTTTAACCGGAAGCAGCTCATAGTAGCGTTAATTGACTTCGTTAAACTGTACAACGTATATAGAACAGACATAAATCCACGAGACGAATTTTTTAAATTTTCATTAGTGACTCAGATGGTATAAAAAGTTTTTAAAAAACGACTTTTACTATTTCTTTCGCACAATTCCAAACAATTGCAGTTTTCTTAGAAATTTCTTTGCTCGACATTTAATAATTATCTGTTCATTCTAATAAACCAAGTTAAAATGTAATTACATGAGACTTATTTACAAATTTCTATTCAATGGAAATGTGCAAAAACTGAATTATGCTTTACGTGGATGCAGGTTAAATAAACGGATATTAAAGAATAGTTAATCTAATTTTCACATTTTTACATTCAATATTGGTAATATTACATAACGATGTGCTTAATTCGTACAAACAGTATTTCCATCATAATTTAGTGAATTAATTAAAATAGAACACGCCATTGGAATACGTGAAACATTTTAACGAAAGTTCCGGTTGCAGGTTGAAAACCATTATTTTATAATGAATGCTTGGAAATGAAACTAATCCTATTACATCTCGGTTCAATATTTACCTCATGATTCATGAAGAATATACATGTAGAGACTACAATATCGGATCGGCTTAAACATTATTATCCGATAGGAAGAATATGAAATTCACAACTCCGAAGAAGGAAATTGAGAAAGTACTCTGGTCATTCGCGCAGTTTGATTAATGGTCGGTCCACTAAAAGAGCAAGGATAAAAACGGGCGTGTATCATTCGTCATTGGCGTAAGCGTTGAACCACGCACTCGCCTCGGAGGAAATCTGTCGAGTAAGATAATGGAATAGAATTGGAGCCGATTACGCGAGAAAAGAATTTCATTAGAATGATCGATGAACATTGTTGTCTGAAACTGAAACTAAACAGCAAAGTACTGTTCTCCATTAATTATATTTAGCTCGCCGAAGAAAATAAGTTGCAAAAGTTTCGCGGAACGATCGTATGTCAGACTTCTGATTACGGATTGAAGCGGTACACACATTTATAAGCTTAACATTTATAAATTAAATTTATTATTTCAATTATATATAACCCATTGTAGAAGTAAGATGAAAAAAACAAGTTATGTTAGAAGCAATGCAGAACGATGGCTCCAATAATTTTAAGCTCACGTATGTAGGGAAAGCAAAGCTTCGCAGCCAAGGGATCCTGCCGAAAAGTTTAAAATGCAGTAACGAAATTATTGAAAAATCCAGAAACTATCTGAACACTCAAAATAAAAATTAGGAGTAATATTTTTAATTTACTGTTTAATGTAAGCTAGTTATTTGATAATAAATGTTGCGTTCTATATTTATTTTTTTGCTACTATTATTATGGGACAAATTAAATATATCAACTGCTACTATTATTATGAGACAGAGGGAGTAACAATTACGGTAAATAATCTTATCTTATATCGAATGATGCTATACGGAAACGGTACGCACCATGTAACGGTCCCTGGTTTGTGTCGTACATTTTCTACATCGCGATAACAACCGACGCGGTTGACAAGATCGGAAAAGTGACTCGGAGATAACAAAAAGTACGTGTGTTCTCTTTGACTTTCGCGTACATTATGAAACCACGGTCAGACCCTTGCGAACGATTGTCACCGATGATCGGCGATTGCCCCGAACTGGGACCGACCCGGTCGAAGACACACTACATACCGCCAATTAAAACATTAGATAAACTCTACGTACGTGCAATAAAAAAATGGTTCAATTATCAAAATTCTATTGAGTTTAACCCTCGGAGTACCGAGGCACAGAGGTGCGTGCCATGGTCAATTCCGACCCTATGAGCAAAGAACAGAAATGGATTGAGCCCGTAATACAGGACAGTTATGAGAAATGCAAAGAGCGAGCCCGGACTGCTCTTAAGAGCATAGGAATAAGAGAAAAGTGCTAACCTCCTAGATGATAAGATGAGATAACCTCCTAACGCTCTTAGATAAGCGGTTTTTTTAGTCGGTATTGGGGAGATCGAACACCCGTCTCCACCAAGTCACATACTACCCCTTCTGGGTGTACGTAAATGTATTTCATCCACTTAAAAAAAGTTTATTATTTAAACTTAAAAAACAAGGGTAAAAAATTCTGATCCCACACGTAGTATATTCACAAATACAGTTCGTTCGAGTTCCCCACCATAATTCACGCAACGAACTCTTTCCTCTGTGCAGTCTCGCATACCTACCATCAGCGGGTACGTCACGTTTCGTCAATGAGTGCAAAAATGACTCCAGCACGGTCTTCGGAGGATTAATAAGGGAGGTATCACAATAAGAATAAATCAATACTACTTCCCATTTAGAAGAATGTTCCGGGTCCTCTTTCCCCACCAAAAATTATCCCAAACACACCTGTCTGTTTCTCGCTCGTACGGCTAAACTCGGCTCTCCCGAGTTTATAGACCATGATCAGACACACGATTGGATGCCCGGATCACAAAAATCAAATCCTGAAACCACAGACACAAATTCCGCTCGAAGGACGCTACCGACAATCCCGATACGAAACCCGAACTTTCGACCCACAATATAGTACGTAGTACCCACACGTGGCCGATCGGTCGCATTGGCAATGAATGTGTTAACCCATTTCGCTGTTCAAGGTTCCTTGTAGCGCATCTCCTCGCAGGTAAACTTTCGGGGATCGATCGGGTAACTGCAGGTTGTCTGGAGGATTGGTCGAGGTATTCGCGAGGATGCGAAAGGGGGTGAAGCTGGCAGCGGGTGTATCCGCGTGGCTGCAGCATACTGGTTGATCTTGCATAGAATATCCTCTCTCGTTTACTCTTCTTATTATGGTGGCGGATCGATCGTGCCGGCAAGAATATATTCTGGCCCGGTAAGACGGCTCGTCTACAGAGCAGCAACGGCAGCAACGGCAAGGTGGGCCGCATCTCGCGAGGCGTGCAGGGGTGGTGGCGGTAAGGGGGGGGTGATGTAAGCAATGGGGCAAAGTAGGTATGGGGGTGGGAAGTGGGTATGGTTTGTAGCTAGAACGGTAAGCCTGTCCGTAGGACTAGCGGCACGTCCTCCCCAGGGAATCCGGTGTATCTGCTTCGCGGCACGGGCAAACACGTCGGGATGAAGGAAGTCTGGCTTCCATTTCGCAAGACGCGCAGCACCGAAGCGGAGTAAATATTGATACAGATCGAACATCTAATCGCTCTGGCCCGGCCGTTTACCGACATGCCACCCCATACACAGATGCCGACTGTACGTGCACAACCCCGTTCGGCTCCGTGTCGACGAGCTTCGGCCCCGTATTTTTATAGTCGAGGAGAGCCGAACCTGATGATTGACGTAACGGGAACCGGGATGTTGCTTCCGACGCAACAATTTGTTCGTTTCCGCGCCGCGTCGCCGTTCCCTTGATCTCTTAACAGCCGCGACGATGAATTCCAGTTATCTGATGCAGATGGAAGGCAAGATGCAAACCCCCGCCCGACAAAGATGAGGATCGTTACACCGCGTAAACTTTCTTATCTGCGCGCCGGCATTGAAGTTACAACTGCGTTTTACTGCGCCGACGACGGGTACATTTGATGCGTGCAAATGTCCCCGCGTGTGGGTTACTATAATGTCTCCCTCGGTCTGTGACTTGGAAGGCTTTTCTTTTCTGTTTTTTCATATCTAGGGTTTGGATCTGTTTTGCTAAAAAGGGTGTTCATTAACACTGAATCTATGATGGAATAAAAGTGGCTATTGCATATTGCTTTATAAAAATAGCTAGGATGTGTTTGTTCAGATTTTTTAAGATCAGGGTGTTCCAGCTAATCCCTCAAAGCCATTTAAATTGCATATTTCATGTGATCAAGTTAGCTGAAACACCGTTTATATCGAATATGCAAAAAATTGAGGAGTAATCATTTTGATGCGGGTCCTGTACTTCTAGTTCCTACTAACGCGCTCAAAATGGAATAGAAAGGTTGCACTAATTTAACAAATTGCCGTGTACACAAAATTTTTGAAAATGATGTAAGTATGAGATGAATGTGTCGTCAGGCAATTGATGTGGTTTGACAATCACTGATGATTACATGAGGCTGCCTTCAATTTGAAAAGAGACGAGAAACTTTAAGTTGGAAGCCTCTTACAGCAACCTCTTTACTTACAAGTCCTTTTGCCTGTGGATCTCATAATGCACACATGATTGGACAACTTTGTCAGCGAGATACCGTACGGCAGGTCGGTAGCCGCACGCTTCTATGAACGCGCATTGCCAGAAATGCTTCACTCCAGGGACTCGAGGGAAATCATGTATGTAGGTCCTCTGTTCCTACTCCCGTTTCGACGATCCCTTACCATCTGTACCCTCCGCCTCCTCCGATTTCCTTACGGGAAATCCCGTTTTGTGATGTACAATTCGGCAGGCCGATGAAAGGGCAAAAAGAAAGGGGAAGAACGCTCTGGACCGACAAACAATCTGGCGAAGATGAACCACGGAACTAAGTCGATACATACTTCTCCCTAGGTTCCTCCTTTCTCATTTAGACTCCACCCTGTTTTTCTCTTTCTTGCACACGTTGTCTCAGATTTGATGATGCAGCCAGAAAAGGGACGATTTTAGGAAGTTTCCTTTTGTGACATCAGATGATGCAACAATCGCTTCAATTAATAAATTCAATCGCAAATAGAAGTTTATATTTCACGTATTTTGTTTCTTTATAAAGTATTTTTGTTGCCGCATGGAAAGCGTTCAATTATATTCGTGTTTCTAATTTGCGTCGTTATTTCCACGCACCGTGGTTTAATTATCTAGAATTAATGAAAGCTCAAAATATAGAGTAAAATTACTTCAAACAAGACTTTGTTTTCCAGAAAATTGGCTTCGAAAATTCGTTAGACTTTCCTTCATTAGTGGACTGCGGATTTTAATGTAAAATAAAGATTGTCTACATTAATTGCAAAATACACACGCTCTGTAGACATTTACAATGTCTTTCCATAATGATTTTAGTGTGTCCAAAATGGTACAATAGTGTTGTTAAATGCTGCTCTGCACTCTATTCATTAGTGTGTACAACAAGTAGAATCGGTGTGTCATAATCAGACACGCCGGTCGTGTTCTCATGTTTTCTGTTGCGGATACTATAAAATGTTTAATTTCTTTCTGTTTGCGTTGTGGGGTATTCTTCTTTAAGCCAATTTAGTCGTTCAAGTAACTATTGACAGAATTGTATGTGTATTTAAATCGAGCAGGATTTATTTCTTTGATAGGACAATTTTAAATTTCATTTATAGATACCATGGTTTCGTACGAAGTATTATCTGACAATTTTTGCCTACACATGTAATGTTACTCTGAAATAACGATTGGAAGAAAAACTTCTGAAGATTCACGGTATTTTGCCTGTTCCCCTGTGGCGGAACAAGAAATCTCTGAAGGTGAGATTGCAAACTTCACGTGATGTGTATTCGAACAAAGTCGAATCAAGTTAGTGCTGTACGACGGCCAATTGAAATTTCATACGATGTATTTACACCAGACAGAAGTTTAAATTTCAAGTGAAAATGATGTTGAACTTACACTGAAACTTTAGTAACCCGAACACCCCAATGTTTCTAGAACTTCGCGGGTTCGTAGTTCCACGGAGTCTTCACTTCGAAAGAAGTACCAAGTGATTTTTCTTCTCTTTTGGAAATACTGACTGGATGTTGCTCTTAAAGGTTAATATGAGTTTTCATAGTTTCTTAACCAGAGAGTTTTTGCACGAGCGTTCTCCACTGTAACGGCGAAAAACAGGAAATTTCTGGAAATAGTTGTCAATTGAACGTTACTAAACTTAATAAGTCAAACATTGTATATCACTGTGTACCTGGAGCATAAGTAGACTTTTTAAATTCAGGATATTGATTTCATCTTGAATGTTTCGACAAGTTTACCACCAAAGAAATTCCACAACTTGTATTAATTTTAGAAAAAAATCTAATTTACAGGAATTCTTATGCAATAGAATATAAGATATATTATTTATTAATTAGAGATGATGGAGAAAAATGAAAGAAAAAGAGGATGATGAATACTATAAAAATTGTGGACAATCTAAAACGATTTGAGGTTCTTATGCGCACTGCAACTGTGAAGAACGAATGGGGTTACCATTAGCTCACAGTTCTCCCCCGAGCAGTAATTAAAAATCAGACAATGACGAGTAGCTTGTTTTACAGGTCAGAACGCACTGCGGCAGAGGCAGATAGGCCGGCGTTATTTCGTTTATTCGAAGTTTATGGCTGGGTGGAGGTTCATGAGACCTTGTCGTAAACCATGCACAATTGTAGGTGGGAATCGATTACTGGGTCATTTGGAACAGCTGACTGTGACGCAAACCTTTTGATTAGCCTGTATCTGTGCGCCACGCTAAATAAGCACTTTTTTTACAAGCACATTGGATTTTTAAACAACGATAGTCTTTGTTCCATTTCCAGTGTGCCATAACTTTGAGAAATTGGAAACCGGATTACTGCCGCGGTGTACACAGATTAAAAAGTGATCAAACTTTTAAGACACCATTATATTAAAGGAAAGCAGATACGACGTCAGAAGACATTTTTTATTTCAATTGGACCATTTTATCACCGCTTAAAGTATTTCGTCGTGTAACTAGGGCAACATCGTGGAAACGGTGAAAGATATAAAAAAATCCGTTACCACAAAAATTTAATGGCCCATCAACTATTGTGAAAGATCTTTTTAGGTATTATGGTTGTCCAGATTCAATTGTGAGAATGTGTCTGAAATGTAATGTGCGTGAAAAACAAATTTATATAAAATTTGTTGGTCAATTAAGAATAAATTTGTTTAATCTTTTTGTTTGGGCTATAGCTACATAGTTGAAGTGCGCGAGGATTTCATTACAAATTTTCAGTGACTGCATAATACGTATTCATTCGTACTTTAATTAGGGAGATGCTGGAACGCACTCATTAACGTTAAATTGTTTTTGGGCTAAAGAATCAAAATGCAACCGAAAACAATTATCTGATGTTTCTGTTGATATTCTATGCTAATTCAACATTTTAAAACGAATTGGAATTTTCAGGTCGCTACTTTTTGCTTATTAATTGATAACTAAATCGTAAAAAATAATCAATTATAACTTACCAAATAAAAGTTCACTTCTCCTTTCTGTAGTTTTATTACGTTGTAAACAATGTATTGAAATTCTCACATTTTTTAAATATTTCTATTGTTCCAAATAACACCCATCCATTTTTGTTATAAATGTATACATTAACAATTTCGATAACGACTGGTAACGTACCTCGTATTTGTAAAAATCATAAGGAATTGAAGAACATAAATAAAGATGTTTATATTGTGAGGTGATTCTTAAGATGCGGAGGGAATTACCAGAAACTCATGTCAGACAGAACTTCTGGGAATCTTTCACATTTCTATCATATAAAGTTTATTCAACCATCTAAACCGATTCTGCCGATGCCTCGGCGGATACTCTAGCTAATTCGAGAGCGCACAGGCGGATCATGGTGCCTTTAACCGTGGTCTAGAAAGGTTGAAAGCCATGACTGAAACGCGTTGCAAGATTTAACCGATAAACCAGATTTAAGCGGCTCTTGTATCCTTTCCATGGATGAATTGCTCGAGAACGTTTGTGGACGATGATGAATACCGTCGACGCGAAAAGCGATCCCCTCCCATACCGGTTGTACGTATCCGAAGGGTTGAGAGGCTTAAAATCAAATACGAGTACCAGACTAATTACGCTAATTGGTATAATACTCCTGACGGGTTTCCAGTTAGCAAAGTGTCGACTCTTCGATACTGGAACGGACACAATGGAAGCTGAGAACTGGCGAATCAGTCGGACGGCGCTCTCGCACAGGCTTGTTTATTTAATAATTGGTCAGATTCCGAAAAAAGCCCTTTCAAACCTTTCCCGGCTGACAACAATTTCACATTTCATTTGACAACGGCTCGTTTAAACGCCATTTGTAACCTGGAATGTTCGACCATTAAAGGCACGTTTCTTGTACCATTAATTCTACTTCAATTTAATGATTTTTTAGAAAATTTTAGTATTTCTTTCCTTGTATTTCTCTCCATAAATAAAAAATATATTAATGCTATTGGCGCACTGGTTCGAGCATTTGTTATTTATAAGCAATTTTGCAAATTACCACATTAACTTCAACGTTTCGATCTTAATTTAGATTATTTTCAAGAAATATAATTGCGTCTGTAAATTATTATATTTTATTGTACTGCATGTTAAACTAGGTTGAGGAAAACTATTACCCACTTGCTTTGTGAAAAAGAATTTTAAAATTTGTTGAAACAGTGAAACACGTGTTGATTTCATGAGTTTTAGCACAGTTGAGTTTATTTCAGTGCATCTTCTCATTTCACTAAATATCTATAAACGAATTAATTTTTTTTCTAAAATACCTTTAACTAAACTATGGAAAGTGAGTGCAGTTCCAGTGTTTGTGTACCAACAACTTGAGATCTTGAACCAATGAGAAACAGAAAAGAATTTCGCTGACCGATAAATTTATTTAGTAAGTCCGGTATTAATAAAAAAAATTTTTAAACTGCAAAGAAGATGACAATTGAGGTTACGGTCTATTGAGGAAGTGGTGTTTTATTAACTGTAATAAAAAATTGATTTACCCATCTTCGGAAGATTGAACAAAGTTCAGTTAGCATTATAACATATATTAGAAGATCGTGGTCCAGAACGAAGGTGAGTTTGGACAGTGTCGAAAAATTTAGTTTGGACAGGTTCGGAAAATTTAGTTTGGACGTGTTAGGACGTACCGAAAGACGATGCGTCAACAGACACACGTTGCCATTATCAACGCGGACCGAACGGTGTTTCTCGGAAGTTTGAAGTTTTAAAATGTAGGCCAGATAAGAGCCCCCAGTGGAGACCACATCCTTTTTCAATTCAAACTCGCACGAAAGTCGCGTATCCACTCCGTACATCGATCCTTTCTCCTGTCTTCTTTAGCATCCCTCTCCCTCGGTCCCCATCCCCACTCTCTTCGAAGCTTCCTTTACCTTCCTTCTTTTCTTTCTTTCGTACATAAAGGCAGAGTCGTGAGTGAGTGCTCCGGTTGCAGCAGAAGTTCTTCCATTAACGATAACAATGAAAGATGGACACCGAATTTGGCCCCGATCACTCCTGACAAACACACGCACACGCCGCGCCGCCACGTCGGAATGCGAAATTCCGGTTATCGAGCAATAAATATCGCCGTGGCGACGCGCATCCTGTTTTTCGCTAACGACGCGAGCGTATATATCTTCCCGGGTGGGTTAAACAATTTTCTAGGGGCCGGGATTCCGAACTTTTGCGAAAATAACACTTAAAATCTGAAAACAATAGTTCTCGAAGAATTGTGATCGTATAGAAAGAACGTTCGACGATGAAATGTTGCTTATTTCCATATTATAAATTTATTGTATAAAATCGCCGTTTTATTCTAAATACATAGGCTGCAGCCGGAAGGGTTGCACAATCGGGCAGGGAATGATTCTACATGTAAAAATAATTCAGAAACAAGGAATAACAGATTTCCTTTCGACGCCGCGTTTTCTAGAAAATCGAGTTTGAGATTGCAGTGAATTCCGTTAATACGTCTGATCATAACTAACCAATTCTACTTACTGCGTATATATACTAAACTTCGCGAACTCGACAAATATTTAAACTCGATTTTATTATATAAATTGTCTATTAATTTTAATAATAGAATAGAAAATATATTAAACACCGATAATGTGACAGGCGGTGGCAAGTTTAGTGTTAAAGATGGTGCACATTAATTAGGGATATAGACAGAATAGTTATAGAAGATGAGAATTCTCAAAGATTTTTGGAAGCTATTGTTATTTAAAAATTTGGAGACGTCTTAGACTCTCGAAGGGAATTAGGTTTTAAATTTTCTTATAAATTAGAATCCTATTGTAAATAATTTTTAAAGATAACACGAGAGACAAAAGAAATGAACGTTTCGCAGCGAAGGTTTTTATACGATTTAAAAAGAAAATTCGCCTCGCTTCCTTCTGAATTTTCTGTTACGATAACGGGTAATCGTAAAACGAACAAAAAGAAATGGCTAATATGTCATCGGATGTTCGTTTCGCGTTTGGAAAGCGAGTAGAAGTGAAGTGGATTCGGTTCTGGTTATTTCAGTCGAAAATCCTGTCCATTAAGAGCTTTACTAATGGACTGGTAACACGTAATACAACGGGGTAAAAACTGGCGGTCCCATGTGTGCTGTTTTAAAAAACGCACACGACGAAGATTACTATACATGCTTCTTTTTTCTCATGCTTCGCAGAGTTCATCTTACCATGTCGGCGGTGATAGAACTATAGTTACAAAATGTAAATGGTTGAAATTGTTTTCTCAATATTTGTTGAAAAAAACATATAAAAAAACTTTTTAAAAACCACGCTTATATTAAAATGCACTAGAAAGGAGAAAATAATTTTTTCCTGGTTCTCCATAAAATACCTAATCCAGTTAAATGATTGATAATATATTTCCCCAAAATTTTAAGGAATTAGTTCAAAATTTCTCCTGTTATAAAATTAGTGTTGGAATTAGCGACTATAAAAGTAACGTCAATATAGTTTATCGCTCCACGCTTTTATTTTTATAGTCACTAAAATGTCATGATTTTATCTAAATTTTTATTAAGTTTTTCTATCTATTCCGACACTGATTTTATAACAGAAGAAATTTTTAGCTAATTACTCAAAATTTTGGGGAAAAATATTATTAATCATTTAACTGGATTCGGTATTTTATGGAGAACCAGGAAAAAAATTATTTTCTCCTTTTTAGTGCATTTTAATATAAGCGTGGTTTTTAAAAAGTTTTTGTTATATATTTTATGCTCTACTTTTATTGTTATCGGAAGCAAGTGTGTATACAAAATTTCAGCAAGATTGCACTATGGGAAGTGGTTTAAAATTCCATTACAAGATTTGAGGCATGCAACAACACGGCAAGTTAATATAAGAGTTGTAAGTAAAAAAAGATTCATTACTATTATTCAAAATATCATTACAGAAAATTAAATAAAATACTAATGTTCTAATATTTTTTTATGAACTGTACTTAGGGAAGGTATTAATAATGCAAAAATTTAAAAGTGAAGCTCAACAAAGACATTTCAAAATAGAACTACTCGATTGTTAGTACCCTCGAAATGAGATACCAGTTAAGATATTAATTGTATCAAATAAAATATTGCATGTTCGAAGGTGTGCACACAAAATAATCTACTACTCACCAGTGATCTTTTATAATATGTTCAGCGTGTTTAATGAATTTCCTCTACTATTTATTTTACGAAATTAATCGACTTGATAATCTTGGAAGGTTATTTTTCGAAATTTCTTTTTCACGTCCAAAATGGGTGCTTTCCGATCGACATAGTACCGATCCTGAAGAATCTTTCGACAAGTATGTGACAGATATTCGCCGAAAGAAATTAGAAATATGCATGGCCGTGTGTTCGCACAAAAGTATTAGACATTCCAGATGCGTATCAGAGTTAATGCACGAAGCTGAAAGGACTCTGAAGGATCAAGCGAAGGAGAAGGACATGCCAGCAGAAGGCGGTGGATTCCGGTGGTCGGAGTAGCTGGGCAATATCGAGCGTCTTGAGATGAATCTTCGACGTCCCTCGAGAACGTCCATGCGGATTAACTATACAGCGCTGTATAGCTCTCTCCACGGTTTCGAGGGTAGGGGGTGGCGAGCCCCTGAACATGGATAGGGTACTCAAGATGCTAGGCCACGTCGAGCCTCTTCATATAGCTTCCATAATCAACTGCATACCGCAGTGTTACCAGCGTCAGTGGTGCTATGGTCGCCCGTAGCATATGAATGGCGTCTGCCTAGGTGCTCTGTTTGTCTTGACGCTGTCCGCTCTTTCGTTGCCCCAATAAATAATCACTCTTGCCCGGTTACACTTGAAGAGTCGCCGCAACTTCTCTCGACAACTCCAATCAGGAACAATGTTAATTGAAATTCAACGTTCAGCCCCGTTATTAGTTACCGCGACGTTCCAAGTAAATAATTTCGACGGGTCGATGCATCGATTAATTTGTCTGGCAATAGTTACATTCAACAAGTAGACTGGTATTTGACCGGCGCAAATAGCTATGAAGCTACATTATAGAATACCTACCTGCTTAACGTTATGTTTGCCCTCGAGATTCATCAATTTGCTCTGATATTTAAAGGGAGGAAGGTGTGTCGAAGTCTGTATTTTAACCGCCTGCATTATACGTGTTTCGATTGTTTGCTACAACGCGATCTGCAGGGAACGCTGCAGCCCGGTGCAACGCAAATCAATATCAAATGATCCCCTGGATAAAGCTTTCGACTAATTGAGACGAGAAAAATTCGGGTTATTGCTAGAACTGTATCGGAACTTTTAATGCGGAATACGAAATAGAGAAGCGTGTTTTTAAAACTTCAATTGTGGTACTGATGGAGCTTTAACCATTTCGGCTGTGTACCACCATTCTTATCTGTTTAAATTGGTTCAATTTTTTAAAAAAGTAAGTGCAGGAGAAAATGTTTATACGATGACTGTATGATCCTTGATTATCAATATTTACAATTGCTACTTGTGATTAGACTGCGGATCTTTATCCAAAATAAAAATTGTCCAAGTTATTTGTAAGAAGCTGGAGTTAAATGAAAATGTATTTTCTCTTTTTATCATCTTATAAATAGTCTCGGAAACAATATAATAACGTCTAAATTTTTCTAATATCTTTTCAGGATTGTATTTCGTCTATTCGTTTTAATCATAAATTCATAAAATCCGCAATCTACATAAAAAACAATACCAAAGAATTTTTTTATTCCAGGAAATAAAATTCAACTTATCTCTTGTCTGTAAAGTCACCGTTTTTATATATAGAAATATGTATTGAATCGAACAAGTATTTCGCGTACGTTGTTCCTTAACAAATTCGGAATTTTCCCAGTACCTTTAAGTCGCAAATCTCGCAGGGAATGGAGAGGAGTACGTCGAAGGAAACAGAAGGGAGATCGGACACGGTGGCGAAGCCTGAAAATCAATTACCAATCACGCCTTTGGGTAAAGCCTCGACGCCTCGTGTTCATCCAACGGAATATAATAGGAGTTACGGTGTCGTGCTCCGAGACGGCAAGTGAGCACGAAGTTTGTCGTAATATCGATTTTCCGAAATTCAAAGAGTCCGGATTTCATATTGTTGACATTATCGCAATAGAATCGCAGTCCTTCCGCACCCATTACCACCACAATTGTAATATAAAATTGTACAATCGTACAGATGGTGAACAAGTTATTAGAGCCACAGTACAAAAAAAATTAACTACTCGATGGACAATGCTACTTACAGTGCTATTAAATGCACATTTACATTTTGTATCATTAATACTTCATACGAAATTGATAAAAATTCGGTAGAGCTAAATTTTCATTTCAAAATTCATTGTTTTAATGTGAAATTGTCAACTTATGCAAGTACTTGCATAAAAAACATTAGGGACAAATGTCCACATGAAGCTAGATTTAATTTTGAGGTATCTTCCAAAAAAGGAATTTCCCAGACTTGTTGTAAGTACGAATATAATGCAAAGTGAAATCGATTTCTGTATTGTACATTTTCGTGAAAAACATTTCAGTAAAGCAATGTTTTTATGAAGCAACGTTTCGGGCAGCAGGATTGAATGGTCAAAAGAACGACGTATAGGAAAATAATTTGTTCCGAAGTTATAAAACATTTTTTGCAAAGTGAAAGGCACGTTGGTTATTAAGGCACCTTTCCACGGTGAGTGGTTCGTGATCGGGCAGGTTCGGTTTGTGCTTCTCGTCCGTCGGTTGGTAAACGTCAAAGGAAAGCGAGCTCATTTCGTGCTTTTGACGTCTATCGACAACGGACAGGAATCACGAACCGAACCTGCGTGATTACGTACCGTCCCCTCCCATGGTGCGTTGTTTAGCAGGAAATGAGTTATGTATGACGAGCCCACGCTGCGTGGGTCCATACTTTAAATTACATTATAGTAATCTACAGGGTGTCCCAAAATTCCTTCAACATCCGGAAATGGGAGGTTCCTGAAATTATTTGAAGCAACATTTTCCTTTGCAAAAATGTTATCCGCGGCTTTGTTTAGGAGTTATTAACGAAAAACACGGACCAATCAGAGCGCGACCTAGACGCGAGTTGGCACAGTCGGCCAATTGACAGTTGGCGCGCCGGGCCGACTTTTCCAACCCGCGTCTAGATCGCGCACTGATTGGTCCGTGTTTTTCGTTAATAACTCCTAAACAAAGCCGCGGATAACATTTTTGCAAAGGAAAAAGTTGCTTCAAACGTCCTCAGGAACCTCCCATTTCCGGCTGATTGAAGGAATTTTGTGACACCCTGTATACATTATCGTTATTTGGAAAACTCCAGAACTGGTACATTATTCTTGCAGTACTTGTATTGTGTCATTCAATGTGGATTTTATGCATTTATGGGGAAAAGGTATAAAACGCTAAAAAAATGCTTTTAAGAATATGAATTAAAAAGGGTTGAAAAGGAATGAATGACTACTTTATCACAGATTGAATTATTCACATTTCTGAAAAATATCAACAAAAATACGTAATTCTCATGTTCCACCTACTCAAATCTCATTTCCCTATTCCCAGCAGATTCTTCGAAACTTAATTTCCATTTTCCATATACTTTCCTGTTCCCATAAAACTAATTCTCATTCAGGTGATGGTCCGAGCACGATGGGCAAGCACTATGTGTGATTTTCAATAAAAACGTCGCAGCATTTCGCGACGAGATTGAAAAGGAAACATCTTAAGCTTTTTACTTATCAGAGCGATTCCGGGAACAATGTCGGGCATTGAATATAGCCGTTACGTCACACAGAAGCACAATCTCAGCTTCATCCGCGAGAGAACCGGTAGCGGAGCCCGTTTTCACTCCACTTTCATCGGGGGTGGCTTCGGCACGCAATACAACTATAGACTGTTCGACGGAAGCGGTCAGCAACGGAAACATCTCGACAAAATTCTCCATGGACTCTTCACGTGAGCCGGCATTAATACTCGGCACTCCATGGTGACGTTTTCAAAGAGCAATCATTATATTCCGCGTTCATAGAAAGGCGCGCAGCAGCCCGCCAACCCCTCGGTCCTTGGCGTGTTAGGCGGGCAAAAACGGCCGACAAGGAATTGAGATCGCGTGGAAGAGAAAGACGAAGAGAGGAGAATAATAGAAATCTGTCGAGGCGGGGTGGGGGGCTCTGCGAAAGAAGGTAGAAAGTAAAAGAAATGGGAATGGGAGGGTCCGCGAGAGGAGCGTGGCGCGCAAAGTGAAAAGGAAGTGAAAGGGCGTGGGCGTAATCGTGACAGGCAAAGTGTCCCATTTCTTTATGAATTTTATTTGTTACATTAAATTCCAATTGCCGACGCGAAGAGGATAGCCCTTCCGCTTTACATGTCAAGTCGGAACTTCCGACCGCACCAGAAAGGGAGTGCTCATCTTGATTTTTAATTCAGAATAAAAATTGTCTGCAGTCATTAACCAGTTAGCTGTGATTGACGAGTATACTCGTCATGGAGAAATGACAGTATTTTGTGTCATGACGAGTATACTAGTCAAGCGTAAAACTTATTTATCATTGGCTATTTAAATTGTAATTCTAGCGAAAACTGAAATATATATATTCGTAAATTTCAATATGTTTAGATAATTTAGTTCTTGCTTTAACTATTTTCATAATCCGAAATAAAATTCTTTCTGTATAAAATGAAACCCAATTGGAATGAATGATGTCATATAAATTGAAGTAGAGACATTACATCAATTAAGCAACTTTGCAAATTGTGCTAATTCATGGACAATACAATCTACATTTTTAAGGAAATGAAACTGGAAAAGTCAGACTCCAATGTTGAAAGTAGAAAACTCGTTTCTTAATACTCTACCAACCTACTAATAGGTTTCCTAATGATTATACCACATCATCAAGAAGCTTCGAAATGTTTTTTTAAATAATAATCCCACGAGAAGTTACCAGATTATACTACTTGGCGCGATTCATTTATTCACGATCGAAGTTGCTACTGCTATTAAAAGATTCATTATTAAATCCTTCGCTCTACAAAATCCCAGATGATTTAAATAATTTAAGAATAATGTATTGATTTATTTGGATCTATGAGGTCCATACGGCGTGCCCCACCGAAATCGATAGTTATTGCGCCATTTCACGGTTTATCCGTCGCGAACTTAAACAATATTAACTAAATACGCGCGTTAATCCCGTTCACCGTCAAATTTTCATGCGAACGTGCGGGCGCTAACGCGGCAGCTAACAAAGTTGATGCGAATGTACGACTATGCCGATTAAAGGGTTAATTCCAGCGGCGTAATCGTCAGCGAAAGAGGCTGTGGGAGTCTAATGAAATCGGAGAAGTTGGCCGTATAAGGTTCTGATGGACGCCCGAGAACCTCGACCTCGAAGAACCCTATAGCAGTGGGTGGGAAAGGAGGGGGGGGTGGCTAAAGGAAGGGGGAACGGAGGGAGATACAGCCTCAGGAAATGATTATAAATGAAGCCATCCTAGTGGCTGGGGCTGAGACCGCGGCAAAAGCGGAAGAAGAGGAACTCAGCTGCCAAGGCGACAAAGTAAGAAGAATTGAAGACGATGTCAAAAATAAGAGAAGCGTATTTACAATGGTGTGAAATTGGACTGCTAGCCTGCGAGAGAAATGAGGGTCTCCGACTGTGCCGGGAAAATGATATTGTATGTTACGGGCTGTATCGTGAAGGTGACAGGGTGGCTGCGACTCAAATTTTTACTGCACGCAAGACCCGGACGCTATTCGATATTTATAATCCGCGGGAACATTCTTCGTCTCTGGGATACAGGTGCGGCGTCCTCGTAAAAAAGTGGTTAAATGATGGGGGAAAAAGAAACGAATATTGCGTTAAATTTATTTAATGGCGGCGTCCAGGCCGTTCTATAGGAGACCTGTACAAAGAACGTTTCGAAAGTTTCCGACCAAACTGCGATCGAAAAAATTATATAATGTCATGTTAGTTTCGCGGATGTTGTAATAGAAAATGGGTATCCATATTATTTTCATTGGTTCTGAGTAAAATTCGATAATTTTTGTTAATTATTAGGAGATTCTTTAATTTTTTGTATTAGGTTGGTGTCAATAAATGAATAATCGAAATAGGCAATTTTGTTCAAATTATAGAATTTTAAGCTTCGTTTTTGGTAAGGTTTCAGCACGGCTGACTAATGTGTCTGACCACTACATGGCATTTCTACTTGCAAGTGGTACAGAAGTATCTCTACGAGTGTGAATATTTAAAGAATCACTTACACGTTGACTGCCACATTGATTTACAAAATTTATTCTTGTTGCAATATGTTTGAAAGAAATACATTTTTTTATATTTATGTGTAATATTTGTATTTCCAATTTGTAGATGTGATGTACGAACTTCATCTTTATTATTCACGATATCTTGTCTTACTTCGAAAAGTTTGTATGGGAACGATTTGGATCATTTATCATTCGAAAAATGTCTGTGTGTATTCGAGTGCCATGAATTTCCGTCACCTCGGCCGTCAAGTCTTATTTTATGCGAATGCGATAAAATCGATTCTTTGCCAAATAGAGATATATTCCATAATGTTCGTATTATGCGTTGTACAGATTTATCCATCAAGCAGGCCACACGTGTGATTCAATTTTCAGGATGTGAATATGGACGCGTATTACATCCGCCATTCGCTTGTAACGGAAAGTGGGGTCACGGGTGGAAGCGATTTGTGTCGCGATTATGAAACAACCCTGGACTGCCATTCGTATATCTGGTTGCGATAGTAAATGTCTACATGTATTGTGGTGTCAGCAGCAGCCGCAACAACGCAAATGCAAATTTATTGTTATTCGATTATTCAGTTCGTGCCACCCTCACTTCGTGTGAACGTTAATACTATATAACGTCGCCGCTAGTTTCGTGAGCCGATATCAAGGGAACCATTCGATTTCCATGAAACCTTGTCCTTAAGCCGCGAACAAACTTACAGGACAATCATATATACTTTGGATCGTTCCATCGCTCGAGTGTGTTGTATACATGCGAGCCGTTTCCACGACTGATAGCTGAATCAGTCGAGCTATGCGTTCTCCAAGCTTAATCGAAAGTACCATCGCCTACACAAATGGAATTAATAGACAGCGGATCTTTATGCTGAATAAAAATGTTCTACCTGAATTGCAACAAATTGGAATGAAATAGAAGTTTATTTTCTAATATGTTTAATAAGTTGTAAATAATATAACAATATTCTGAAATTCATCTAATATTAATACCGTTATAATACTGTTATAAATTACATCTACTCAGTTTTGTCATAAAAATATGTTTCCCACGACTGAATAATATGAAAATAATTTTAATACAAATAATGATAGTCTCCTGACAGAGTGTATATGAATTTTAATGTTGTAGGTACCCTTTCAAAGATAAACAATATTGTGTTTCTTTGGGAAGTGTTTACGGGGCGAAAACAAATTGCTGGCTTAATCTGAAGATTGCACGATGATACTTGAAGAAAATATTAGGTGCCCGTCACAACAAGGAAAAGAATGGAGCAGTTGACACCGCCAGTACTCTAGTTACAGCCTTATCCGGACTCCCAAACATTTCATTCCCCGGGCGCTTTCACTCGTAAAGCAGAGACTTGATAAGAAAAGCGGCTTACGGTACTTCTAATTTTCCCGCCAGCTCGGCAAATATTATGCATACACCGTGAATCTATGTCTCCGCGAGAAGATGATGTATTGTCGACCTCGACCTCTGCTGGAACTTATAGTCAATAACAGCAGACCGTGGCGCAAGGAGGAGAGGAAGATAGAAGAGAAACGATGAACAGGGTCGCGTCTTATAAGCGGTCTTATGAGTAATCTATACCGTGGATATCGATACTCTTGCCACTTGTCGTTCGCGTCGTCATAGGGCGAAAGTTCATGCTGTTCCAGTAGTGTCAATGTAGACACATCGATCTACTTCGTGAAAACTGCGTGGACGTGACCGGGTCCCCAAGTATATGCAAACGCGACTTCCCAGAAACTACGGACACGAACAATTTATTATTAACCCCTACCGGTCGCAGCGCTGAAGATAGGGGCTATTTTTCCGGGAGATTCTCAGACTTCGACTGGGAAGGGTTAATATGCTAGAATTGAATATGTTAATATGCTAATTCATCCTCTGGAATCAAGTGGCAATTGATTTTATTGTTAATTGTATTATTTTCAGGGAAATTTGCAGTTTAGATAATATTGATTTTTAAAAATAATAGTTTACACATTAGTTTTATTTAATCATCCATCAAGTTTTGTTTTAACGAACGGGGTCTCAACAAGGAAAATAAAATAGTTTTAATATTTTCTAGTCTTTTTAAAGTTTATATACCTCCATAAAAATATCTCCATAATGTATCCGATATCTATCCGATATCCTAAATTTTGAAAATCATTTTACTGTCTAAAATGTCATCTACCCATTCTTCTCATAAATGAATAAAATCCACAAAATACATAGTGCTATTTGAAAAAATATAATTGTAATTTGCGAATCGTGTATCTCAGAAATTCCGTGTTCGAAACGCACTTGGAATAATTGCTTGTTCTCCCGATTTGAACAGCGTGTCTTAAAATTTTGTTATTGTCGCGAATAAAGTTATTTTGGTAGGTTCACCCGAGATTCCAATTTCACTTCATAACAGCGTCGTACTTCTGTGAGAAATACCGATGCGAGCGAAACGCTGTCGCACTCGAACGTACCTCGCGTCTAGTTAAATTTCACAGGTAGGATTTAACTTGAGTCCGCAGTTCGGAATTGTGTATATTAACAAGTCTTGTGAACTCGTAACAATATTCGTGTACCGTGCGAATTACAGTAATGCATATGTTGACGTTTTAAAGATAATTGGGTTGAAATCCCCGTTAACACGATGTGAAGCATGCATTAATCTTTTTTAATCCTACGTGAAACGAGTTTCGCGAATGTAATTCTTTTTATAACGAATTTGACAAATTCGCAGGGACATTTCGATAAATATGCTGGGGTCGTGTTGGCGGACATTAAAGTCTGATTACTCTGTTTTATTATTATTAGATTGCAGGTTTTATGCATTTAATATATGCAGTATTGGAACTTACACTATATTACAGGGTAAATTAATGATAATAAATGGTATTGATAGTATGAAAATTAATGATATAAAAATCCGAAAATTTATACATACGTGACACGTGCCTGTTTTCCAGGGAGCCCTCAATTTGGAGTTGCCACTGCATATCAGGTCGATATATGAATCTTTTAGTTTGAAACCGGGGGAATCTTCGCAAGACTGGCTGTGGCCTTGCGTTCGGTGTTGCTGGCGAGTGTAGGAAGGAAGTTATGAAGTGCGAGCATCCGTAGTGCGGCGCAGCACTGCTTTATAAACGACTTTTCGTGCGAAGTTTACCAGCATTCATCACTGACGACTCGACCTAAACCCCCGCGACCCTCCCATTTCCCGCTTCGCACTCCTTTATACTTCCCTGACATCAACTCAGCCACGGACGGTCGAAATAACACGGGGGTGGAAACACGAAGGTGAAACAATGAAAACTGACCTCGTATGGGCTGCGTTGTTCCTATGAACGATAAATAAACTTGCGTTCTAAATGCGCTTTTAAACACTAAGTTCTAGTATACAGAGGAACACTAGCTTTCTCGTCTATCTAAATGGAAAACATGATAAAACATCCTTTAAATTTTTTAATTCACCATTTATTTATGTACAGGGACCATAACTGTTGTAACCAAAAAGAAAAAAGGTCATAGAATAACAAGTATTTCATCGACTAAAATCGTATTGGTTACAAATAAGGATTATAAGTAACTGAAAATTTTTTCTCTTGTTGGTAAATGTTATCTTTGAGAAAAATTCATTTCGATCACTAACTGTTATGAGCGATCGAAATAAATATCTGTCATCCATAACTGTTTTGAGCGATAGAAATAAAATTGATAACTGTTATGAGAGATCGAAATGAACTTCTCTCATCGATAACTGTTTTGAGCAATCGACAGTTTTTCTTCAACGATAACAGTTATCGAACAGGATCTAATTTTTTGGATACTAATAACTGTTGTTGGTAATCAAAAAGTATAAAAATCGATATTTTTTAATCATTTTGTTCTTCGAATTTTTTCTGTATATTTTGTGTAGATTATGTTTAATTTGAATAATAATCAACTTTTTATTCATGACTTTTATCGTAGAAAATTTTAGTATAATTGTTATCTTTGGTCCCTGTTTATGTATAATAATTGGTTACCCAAATGTCCTTTCGCATGTGTAAACGTATATTTAGTGATTTAGTTAGTTGCATATTTAGTTTTTCTGTACACGAAAATTTAGATTAGCATAAAAATCTTAATATTATGCTTTTAGTGAAACAATAATTAACAATTACCATGAATTTCAATTTGTTTTAAGTTTACTACTTTAAAGGTAAGAAGCAGGCAGGGCACGATTAAGTACGTTTTGATTGCCATGCTATAGTCAGTTAAAGTCGTTTATTTATTTAGACGTACCACCCACGAAATCCTGGCGGTAAATATTGCCCGATTATCCGAGCTACAATCGGTTTACGTCACATCATAAAGGATTTGGCAACATATTCGCCAGTTTTTTGATACAAAGAGAAAAATTCGAACAAACTTTTCTTTTGGGAAAAACGTTTACACCTTTTATCCAATCGCAAATACCACTTCCTAAAAATCGTTATAAAGAAAAGTAAAAGTATATCAGAATAATATTTCTGTAAAATGTGATTGGAAATTTCTGAATTTCTGATTATCCTAACCAGAATTTCGTATCATGTTAGCACTGTATGACTTCAATTTCTGAAAAGATTTTCAGTATTTCTAGCTCCATTGTACACTATGCCAAAATAAAATTCAGACAATAATCACTTCAATCTGTAAGAAAAGTTTGGAACTAAATTACTCATTAGGGTAATGCTGCCTAATATGAAACCACAGCTTACTTCCATCATAGAATTCGAGACTGTTGTAATGATGAAGTTTTGTTCCGTAATTAAATCAATAGTAGTTGGTTTACTGTACAACTGTGTTCAAATCAATTAAGCTTCTGGAGTAAATACATTTCGTGAAAATCGCTGTAGAAAGTTTCGGAAGTAGTTCGATTGAATTATAAATGCTTTCAGAATGATAACTGTATCAACATTTTCTGCAAATTATTGCAAACCTGAATTGTTTGGTAAAATAAGTAAAAAAGGACGAAATAACATGTTTTTAACGCTTCGTTTAAAAAAAAAAGTTTGGAAGTTCGCACGGATTCGCGTGTGCTAGCATTCACAGTAAGTAGAATAGGTTGGCATGATCGGACGCGCCAGCCGATTCCTATTCATCAGCACGCGCTACCGTTGAATTTTCAAACGCAATTATCTCGAAAACGAAGGGTCGATTGAAAAAATGTTATTTGTTTTATTTTGCTTACTTTTTCAGGAAGAAAAACCTCATGCTCGCTAATCGTTTATGAGACACCTTTTTGCGGGGTGGACTTGGTCTATGAAAGTATCAATGTCATTTACAAAGAGGTCCAGCACAATGCCTCTGCAATGACATGCAATATTACCCCTTTGCAGTCGGAGCTGTTTTAACTCGAAAATTAAACATTTCTTCCGATCTAGAATAATTCCACTGTACATGATGTTTTGCATTTTATGGATATGAAATTGATATAATACCTCATACTCTCAGTCAAAACTCCAGTGTTGAGGGTTAACCCTTCGTCTGTAACCTTATTTTTATCCACACCGTCTGCATACTGGATTGTTCATGTTCAGGAGTAATGTTTTCACTGTTCTAGGACTTACAAAATTTTTAAAAAATTGTGGAACACGTATTTGATGTTCGTATTTGAGTATATTATCAATGAAACGTCAAACGTTTACACCATTAATGGGAAACATAAATATTGTAAGGAAATATTAGGTGAAGTAAAAACGCTCAGAACTTTTTACTTCACCGAATATATTCAAGAGTGAAATTTCGCTCATAAACAATCCAGGCTGCAGACGGAGGGTTAATCAACATGAAATCCGAATGAATAGCGAGCTTCCACACGGTCGATCCTCTATTACACGCGTATTATAATAGAACAGTGTCGCAGCGAGGAGCCGGCATTATTCTTTCGGCTCGCGTGGCCTTATTAAATCAGTCGGTGTTATTGCATCGGTCGGCGTTGTTTACACCGTGACTCGCTTGTTCAGGCATTTCAGACTGCGGGAGGTTCGATGCGAATTCAGAGGCGCGTGATGCAAAATAACACGACAGTGGCTCGCGCTTGGGTCTGCTTCAAAGCGGCAGGTTACATAGAGAGAGAGAGAGAGAGAGAGAGAGTGAAAGCGAGAAAGAGGTAGAGAGAGAGAAATGGGGGTGGGGGGTCTCGACTGGATTCGAGGGTAGACGATAGGTGCGCGCGCGGAGCGGTTTGGAAGCACGTACCGAATCTCGGCTAATTCGGTCTAATTTGTTCGCAGTTAGATTGGAGCGCCAAGAATTATTCACAGGCTGAAATTGTTGGCGGTTAAGCGAGCCTCGGGAAAATCGCCGACCAACCCCCCGTTTCGTAGGTGGAGAGGGGTTACAAGTGCGCCCCCGATGAGGAAGGTCGAGGGTGAAACCCGATGGAGTATTGGGACGCGGGGAGGAGGCGGGCGAGGAGGCATCGTCCAACCAAACTCGATTCAAAATTGACCGTATTATTATATGTCCTGACCAGGCGCGGAGGGTTAGACCGCAACGCGTGCTACCTCCCGCTTTTCCGCCCGGTGTTCCCTTCACTGCCTCTCCACTCTTGTTACGAGCTGGAGATGAAGCAGGAGCAGGAGGAGAGGTTTCGGGAAACGTGGTCGGCCCGACCTCCGCGGAAACTATGGCGAATTGTAGCAGAAAGCTGCCGCGTCGAATTATTTCCGACCGCAGGCCACGACCATTTATAATTTAATTACCATGGCAATTCCCGGAGCAACCTGGCTCTTTGGCATCTATATACATACATACGTACGTACCCCAAGCAATCGTACATATTCCACCATGTAACGCTGTCGGTTCATCACGCGCGCAGTTTCGGGATCCATACCGATCGACGGAGTTTCCAGGAATCCTTTGATCCCTCATACAATTCCCCGCCCCTGTTAATTTATGGTTTCGGAAGCTTAGTTTAAAGGTCCGCGTAAACAACTTGATCCCCTCCCGGAAAGCTCCATTGTTTTTCCGGTTCCCGGGATCGCTAGAAATAAACAAATATATCGATGTATTTATATCTACTGGTCGAGTGCCTTGTGCACTTTTATGCCGAGCTTTCAGCACGGAAATTGTACTTATCAGGTCAATTACTAATTATTGCTTGAGTCGATTAAACATACTCATTATTTAGTACCGTTACATGGTGTAATAATGCTTCCTTTAAAACGTTACCGACCTTTTAAAAGGGTCCGGATGTTACTGTGATTCACTGTACATTTACTATCCTACATAACTGAAGTCGTATATAACGAAAGAAATTAGAAGCAGCCTTCCCCTTACCGCATAAATCTGCGAGCAGTAATGCGCAGCATGTTTCATTCAAATTGCCTGGGAATTTGTAAGATATACAAACCTCCTGGAATAACAATCGAGAATGTGGACTGTGGGATCGCTGTGTAAACTCGAATTCTTCAAACAACTTATAGCTGCCATGGGGTACTTTCGGTTTAGGGACGGCGAGGGTATAAGGTGCATACACGCGTCTACATATGCACATAAACTTCTGGTGCCATAACCCGGCACACGATAGAGATCGTTCCCACAGGTTCCTCCATACGTGCACGAACAGATGTAGCTTGTGTGTGTGTGTGTGTGTGTGTGTGTACGTGGGCGGAACATTAGAAATAAAAAGGGGGAAGGAAGAAAAGGAAGAAACGAAAACGACGATAGGTATCCTCTGCGAAACTTTGAATATAAACCCAGAATCAGGCGGCGGCGTCTCGCGTCGATTTATTCACGTGTTTGTTCACGGCGGAAAAAGTTTTGCGGTTTGTCAGCGCTTTTAGATTAAGGGTAAGAAAAGGGAACGGTGGGTAGGGAAAGTGGCGGAGAACGAAGGGTGGAGAGCATCGAAACCTCATAAAGTCCTTACAAATGCCTTCGTTTGGTATGCTCACGTCCCAACCCACTAAAAGAATAAAAAACCACTTTGGTCGAATTTCATCCGTCTTGTTGAAGCCCGCTGCTGATTGGCGAAATCGAACACGTCCAAAATTTCACTCAACGAAGCCCCAGTCGATGTTTATTACAGTCACAATCTTGCACGAAACCTGAAGATCTGATATTAAATTCCATGTTGATTTTTTCATCCAGAATATTGAATTACTAGTTTCTTTTTTTAATGCTATAAAATCTTTCAGTCTGACTTTGACGTATGTGAATATGCAATTATTCCTATCGTTGATGATAAGCTCTATCGACCTGTCACGAATAGATGATTCATTTTTCAAAGTTTAGATGATGTAACTGTTAGACCAACTTCCGAGGTGTTAAAAAATGACTAGCGTAATAAAACCCGCCCAAGTCAACACTTGTTAAAGTCCACAAGTTTCGAACTTCCTCGAGCCACAGGAACTTCAATGCGATCAATGTCGCTGAACGTTTCCCGGTAAATATTAGTTTTCAGGCGTGCCACACCTAGATAATATGGCACTTGAAGTGTTAAAAATGCGGAAGAGATTCTAAAATATTTTTCGTTACGCAGAGAAACATGGAACAGAATAATCAATGGAACAATAGTAAATTAAATTCCTACGTACGCTCGCCTTTAAACATTGTTACCTGAATAGGACCTTGCTTGAGACACGTTGTAATCAAAATACCGTAATTATGCAAATTAATCCGGAAGGGGTCACGAGGGATCATGATTCTTACTCAGGTTTTCACCTATTTATTGTCACCTTCCCCAATTCCTCTGTTCCGCAGACGTTTATTGGGATTCTCACGATCCATTTTTCCTTTTTACACCCATCATATAACCCCATGGCGTAGGCGATGAATTGACAAGAACAGAACGACACGAGGCACGTTTCAATTCGAATTCAGGATAGCCAACGACGTCGTAGCTTTACGGCGCAATATGGTGGAATTCCTGACAGTCGGTGAAACTGGCGGTCGTAACTCGTAAATAACGAGGAACACGTGAAAACGCAGGGAGGAGCATTTACTCTAAAACCTGTTTTAATATCCGTGTTATTCTTAATAACATCGGCGGCCCAGAAAAAAAAGAGAGAACGTAATTTCGCAATTGCGCGTAACATAGTTCGATCAACGGTATGCTGCAAAGGAGCTTTGTTTCGACCCTTCCCCTCACCCTCTCGCGCCCGTCTACGCCCCATACCAGGCTAAGTAAAATTCGCTGTGAGATGATGGAAAAATATTTCATTAACCCCTTGATAACCTTCGAAGTAGCCTTAATACTTTCTTCGGCATAACTTTCTATGGGATTCAGCTCTATCTGCTTCATACTTCAAATTGCAAAGTTCCTTTGAAGCATTTTCTAAGGTATGAAACAAATTCTTGTAATTTAACAAGGAACTGCGCCGAATTTCACGAATAACAAAACCTTAGACATGCTACTAGACTACGAAATCAATTTTGTATGCATTAATTTACTGTATAATTCACTCATCCTTTCTTCCACTGCATTTCTTCATGGATATTTTTTAAATTGCATTGTTATTACGAGATACTGATAAGGATACAATATTACATTAAATTTAGAAAAACGTACATTGTCCAATTACAAGGAATTAAATAAAACATGAAATTAGTTTAATGACTTGAAAATAATGTAATGATATCCTTAAACTTTGTTAAAGCTTGTATTCTGTATTTCACCTATTCGCTCTTCTTCTCATGAATGCATAAAATCTGCAGTAGTAACACAAATTGAACAAAAGCTTAAGTTTTTATCCTGCGGATTTACCCCTTTACTTTTAGGATCTATAATTATCTGATTCTTTATACGCAATTTCGTCAAAAACTACAAAGTTTTAATATCCGAGATTAATCAATAAACAGCTTGCCTTTATGTAGCTGCATAATCATGCAGTGTGAATATTTAGAACATGGAACGCTTTTACGATGCATCGAAGAGGAGAGCAATAAACCACACCTAGTCACGTCGGCCTAACGTAACCAGAAATCCAATGTTTTCGTTTGATGCTGGGGCACAAGAAATAAATTTCATTGAATTTCCTGGTTTTGCAGTGATGGAAGGATTTTACAGCCCTCTTACGTGTCCGATGTTCTCTCCCTCGCGTTTCTTCCTCTTACATGCCTCCCCGTTCTCATCTTTCTCTCACGTTCCCTTTAGCTTTTAGAACAAATACTTAATCCGAATAGCAGGCATTTGCCTAAGTAAGTACCCGCCATTCAAAGCAGCCTCGTTTTATGCCCGATGCAGCACTCGGCCTTTTCGATCGTCCAATCTTCTCTTTCTTTTCACTTTTTCAAATAATGTCTTCTCCCCACGGTACTCAATCCGAATTTGGTATAATCCTTAGTACCGCAGCAATTAAACCTCCAGCCGGAAAACGAGCGCAATTACGCGGGTATTACTTGTTGTGCAAAATTTCATTTCATACGCGAACCCTACATAATTACTGTGAAACGTGGAATTCGAATTCTGAATAACTAGACTACGAATCTTTATGCAAAATAAAAATTATCTGTATCAGTTGCAAGAAATAATATCTCAAAAAAACGTTCTTTCATTAACAGCCTGGAATTCTTTTAATCTTTTCACTATTTTAAATATCAGTTAATCAATTTTATTATAAACGCATGAATCTACTTATAATACTTATGCCGACACATAAAGAAAACTCCAAATAAAGTTGAATAAATCTAAATATCATCCAGTTCTCTTCAGTCGACAAATTGTTGTATTCTTATCGTACAAATTCAAACAGTAAATATTTACAGTAGTACCAAAAAGTAGTACAAAAATAACCAAAAGTAGAACACTATATTTCCCATTCTAGAGGAGTGATCGATATTTAAATTGTGATAATTTCGATAAAATAACAGAAAATCGTACAATGCATTTTAAGCAGTTGCTAATTAGTTATTATAATACTAGATTAATTTTTAGAAAAAATTCCGTTGATACTTCCACAAACGATTTGTTAAGATAATAAAGATAATAACAATGTTTACTGGAACTTTTCTCTAGACTTCAACATTCGCAAAAAATGGATGGCTAATGTATGATTACTACTAACTGGCGGAATACGTTCCCTGTTACTTAAGACCGCTCATGAGGTTTGGGGAGCACATAAATGAATAACATGAGCTAGTTGCCATAGCACTATAGGCCGGCACGATTTGAAAGCCGCTTATGCGCGCTCTTCAACATTGGCACACAATACCATGGATTGCCATTAAGTATAATCCTGCGTTTATTCGTAGTGGAGGTCCAGTGCATTATTTTGGTTCATGACGGGTAGAATCGCGGGGCCCTTCGCGCAGCATTTGAATAATCTCCTTTAATTTTCATTATAATGACCCCTCTAGAAGTCAGGAACTACTTAAATCAATTGTGATAGAGTTTGACCAGAACTCCACCGAAATTTTATGATAATCTTCTGCTGCTCACCCGCCCACCCGCGTGCGCGTGCGAGCGCAAATTCCCGAAAAAGCATACGCTTACTCCGAAAAAGAGAAGTCGGTGTGTACACATTTAGAGGTTTGCGTTGCTCTTCAGAGTGCATTAGATCGATGAAGCTTCTGATGCATTACTGCTTCTTCGGGTTGATGGATAGGAGCTACAAAGATAGGCGTGCTCGCCGGTATTTATAATGCACATGGCGTCGCGGAGCTAGAGGAGATTGGAAAAATTGTGCAGTCGTTGCTCTCGACCATAGTGTGCGGATTGTGCAGTTTATGTAAATTTACGATTTCGAAGACTCGTTAATGAAAACAGGAATTAAATTGATCTCATTAGATCAGTGAAACTCTACAAGACACAACCGCAGCCAACCGGTTATCATATGTTTGATAGCTGTGATTGTAGAAGTCTATCAAGATTACATCCAATTCCTCAAAAATGTTTTTAATGACAATTACATCGAAAAATCTAAATTACAACTGGAAGCAGCTACGTTTCAAAGGATGTTTAAGGGAAGAAGAATTTATCAAGTAAAGCTAACTAACTAGCTTAGATGCTCCATTTTAAACGGGGGATAATTAAGTAATATGAGGCAGCATTTGGTAGTACCATCGTGCGTTTGGAAAGCGCGCAGAACACGTCTGGACGAAATGATGACATCAAGATAAAGACGGCGTAATTCTAACGCGGAGCTCCCGGATACAAAATACGAATATGGAAACAATTACGGGTGGGGGGGGGGGGCAGCAAGCAAGAGCAGAAACCAGCTGCCAGACAATTAACGAGGCGCATTAGTTCCAAGTACTTCACTTTGGGCTGTTGGGAAATGAAAAATCGAGGCTCACGGGGGTTTCGATTTTCGAAAGGCTGCAGAAGACCTGGAAATGGAGCATCTCATTTAGCAAGCTGTCCAAACTATCATTTCGTCGCTAAGCTGCAGGCTTCAAGTGCGACCATTGTTTGGGAATGGCGCTCGGGAATGAGCGGCGAAGTGAAGATAGACTCAGACACGGGAGCCGCGTCATTACTAAGGTTGTTGATGCCGGCAGTTCATTTCCACCTTCGAATCTCCAGCGAACACTCTCTCTCTCCTCCCTCCCGCCGTCTCCCCTGCCCCCTTCCTGTCTTTCCTCCTTCCTAGTTGCCGGCGCAAGGGCTTGAGAACGGAAGTTGGATCTGAGACTCGGAGACAAAACGGGGAGCAAGCATCCAGGGTAATCCTGCAGGAGAATGTGACGTAGCCCGGTCCTTTCCTGTCACCTCCTCCTCATAAAAATAATTGGGATTCTTCGAAAGAAACACAGCCAACCGTGAAATGGACAAGCGAAGGCTTGCGGCATTCCTGCCGGAAAGTGGCCTCGTAAACTTGTCCTTTGACAAACTGATCTTATTGGTGCCATTTGACGCCTGGCTGAATAGCGGTAAAAATAAAATGCCCACCGTAATTCCCCTAGTTGCTTGGAATTACGAATCCTACGTCGCATTTGCTTGCAAATCCCTTCTCCGGATAATCCATTGTTATTGGCAAAATAGCTCTAAGAAATTATATTACAGCAAGTTCAAATATTTTTTAAAGATATCGCTAAAGATTATGGAAAGCGTTGTACATGTACCTGTGCGTGTACAAAGTATTCGTACACCTTTTAAAAACGAATAACTTTTTCAGTATTACCTGCTCACCAATTCAGAAAACCATATAGTACTCATTGAGTAAGTACATATGCACATAAATATATTAATTAATTTGGTACTTCTTACGAATTCTATAAACATTGCGAACACTGTGGAGAAATAATACATATACATATATTCATGAATTTATGAAATATGATTTTCATGCAGTGTTTTGTTTCATTGAATACACACTGCCAACGGACCACGCGCTATCCTTCCGAACAATGAAAACAACAATAACAGTTAGACTCCGTATCAATACACTATTACTAAAACATACAACGTAGTATCCAATAAGCTACTTTCATAGCTACATGCTGCCGAATAATGCAAATTACGCCTCGTAAACGAAAAAATAGGACTTTTGAGGGAGATAGCGTCCTAGATCGATCTTTCATCTAGCGGTTTTGAGCACTGAAAACCCCCGTGTTTGTATTATCGAGAAATGAGAAGGCGAATCCCAGATCCTAGAAATCCTGGAAACGAGTCTACCGCCTTAACCGCGCAAATGTACGTAACACGATTTTCGGTATCAAATAATCTCTGTGCGTAATCAATCGGACCTTCCGAGGTGAATACGTGCGCGTCGGAAAATAATCGACGACAGTGTCGACCGAATAAGATCAAAGTATACGGGTGCGTTGTATCTGCTCCATTTTGTTGAGGATGCGCGGCATATTATTAACGAGGATTCGACCAGGCTAGTGTCCTTATTTCATTAAAATGCTCGACAAACTGCCGGCTAATGGCGGGGCTCATTGATCCTCCGTTGAACGAGAGATCGTGATCAATATTCCCATGCGACGCGAAAACTCGAGTACAAATAGGAGGGGTAGCCACCGGGTACGGCGAGAGGGTAGGAGAGAGTGGGATCTTGCGAGGGCTTTTTGCTTTGTGTTCCAGTAGTAGGAAAGGTCTCGTTTAACGACGCCCCGGCGAACGGAAACCGGTCGAACGAAATCGTAATTAACCACAGTGAATAAGCTTCCGAATTTAATTAAGGATATTGAATGGTAGCTGAGGAATAACAGGCAGCTCGACTATATTGGCTGCGGTGTCACAAAGCTAGGCAGGGTACGGCACGGCGTATCATGCTCAAAGCTCGTTCAACCAGTGCTTTGATGTGGTCGCGGCCAGTGCGAAAGCGTGAAGCACAAACAGACAGTGTACGAAAGCCAAGGGAGGAACCGATCTGCTAGGACCACATAGGGCTTACTCGCAGACTTCCGGCCAGAACTTGCCGAAGAAGTGGCAACTTTATGTTTCCTGTACACGAGGTTCAAGCTGACCCGCGGGATATTCATCGATGAACATGAACCACTCTCGTTCTTGACGTCTATCCACTTCCGCTTTACCAGAAACCGTCCATAACTAACTCTGTCGCGAGGAAACTTACCAAACACTTCCACCAAACCCACACAGGGAGGACTGAAGCACAGTGTCTGGCGTTATCTCCTTGCATTCGGTATCGCGGAATGTTAGACACTTGAGTAATATAGAGCGAAAATGGAACAAACACATTACTCATTGCACATTAGCCGGGTCGCTGGGATTTGTATCCATTAATGCGATGGGAAATTACCGTGGGTGTACGAAGTATTCGTACACTTTTTGAAAACGAGTAACTCTTTCACAGATTAAGTTTTATAACAATCCATTTTTATGCGACGGGTATAATGAATTCTTTTCAGTTTTCTATGATGCATCGATGTTTGAAAATTGCACGTACACATTTATAAATATATTTTTACTACTATGCAACGAATGCATGTGTGATACAAAATGTAGGGGATTTAAATAATACACAAGAAAATATAATTGAGGTATTTTAAAAAATTGTATTACTTTTGAAGAAACCACGGACGCTTGTATTATAGAAACTGTTTCAAAATAGAAACAACAGACCGTAGATACTATATTTATCGCTGAATATACGTAATAAATAATAATGAATTCTTTCGCGAGATTTCAGGTGACCAGTATTTTGCAATGTTCCAATCATATTATTCGCAAATCAGTTTCAATCCGTACTAATTCAACCGGGCTAGATTGGATATGCAAGAGTTTAGAAAAACTCGTCAGTGTGCCGATGCTCTTTCAACAAATTAATGTCGTCGGAGCTAGTTTAAATGGAGAAGTTTTGAAGGATTTAAGAGCTTCCCGTGATGTTTGCAGTTCACTATTTATTTACGGAAAATATCACAGCTTGACTAACGAAGCTGGAACTTTTATTTCTGATTGACCGTGTTGAAATACCCGTTTGGATCTCTGCAGTTTGTAATTACTAGATTGCGAATCTTTATGTACAATATTTATAGCAGTTTAGACTGAGTTGCATCAGAAACACGTCTTCATTATCTAGCAAGAATATTTATTAATATAGTGAAGTTCTGTATAATCTTGTTTTTGTCAATTAATTTTTACAATTTGATGTCCACATAATCAAATTATGAATTCGCTATTATAATATGTAACCCCAGTTGTTATTTACTCTCGCGTTCCACCTTTAAGAAAATATGAAACAATAATAAGCACGAACATTATCAGCATTCTTGTATACAACCCTTGTAACATAAAAGGAATGTTAGTGTTTTCATAAAAGTTTGCAGTCATTAAAAGTGAGACGCAAACTGGGAAAATGAGGTAAAAGAAAAATGCTGCTGGAAATATTAAGGAAAGTATAAAGAGTGTGCCTTTACGGTAATAATGAGTTTTAAATTGCTAGAACAAGCTCGCAATTAGATGTAATAAAGAAAACAAGACCGACTAAAGTTCTGAAAACTGGGATCAGTAATGAAAATACCGCACTGAATAAAATTTATGGACACTATTGTAGCGCTATGACATACGCATTTCTGAAGAAGTACAATATGCAGCGACGTTCTATTGGCCTGTTTTTCGCCGCAGATTTTTGCAAGCGCATTCATATTTCTCTACTTTGTGAAATATCTATGACGTCGCGTAATACGATTTGCATAATATCATTGACCTGCACCTTACCCCCGCGCGCTGACTCCCATCGTATTCATTCGTCCCGATGTAATGCCTCTTCACATGTTACGTATTATGTGTCCGCACGACGTCATTGTAATACTTCAATGGCATAATCCGCTATTGTGAAAGATACGTACCCGATTTCGCCGTATTTCCACGAGCCGCGTAACCTACCTAACACTATTCACGCTTTGTGCATTTGACCCGACAGCCATCACCGACACCCGCGATTACGAATGGAAAAGAATGCAAGCTGTCTCACGCACTCGCCTCATTCTTAACGTTCTAAAATTTCTAACAGAAATTGATTTTCAGGTACCAGTCTTGCCAGAAAAACGGTCAACACGTTGGCTGCTACGTCACCTGGGTGACGGGATTATGTCTTCAGATTTGAAAATTCTTTCTTTAAAATATTTCAATCTATTTATTTCAATTGATTTTTATTTAGTTGAATAGAGTATAAAAATATACTCTATGTATTAACAAATAAATAAATCAAACTACGATACAGTCGCTCGCGGTAATATTCGGACATTCTTAAAAAGACGATAACTTTTTAAATATTGGAACATCCGACTTAGATTTTTCTTTGAGTAGTTAGAACAATTTATTAAGTACATGACGTGAACCAGAAATTTTGAAAGAACTGCAATTGGTTGGAATTACAAATAAAATACTAAAAGTTGTAATCAACAATTTTTAGTATTTTCTTTGTAATTCCGAACAATTACTATTTTTTCAAAATATATTCCTCACTTGATGTGGCAAACTGATTGTTCTATGTTCTCAAAAAATCCAAGTCGCATGGTCCAGTATTAAAAATGTTATTGCCTTTTTAAGAGTGTCCGAATATATAACTAAAGTTACATATTTTAAAAAATTAGAAGTTTGTCTAATATTTATGAAATACGTCGAAATTGAATTGAACCTATTCTAAGTAACAGCAGTGTGTAATACACAGGATTGAAGAAATATACTATTTCTCAATCTACATAAATGCGTTATTACAATGTTGATCTTTCTACGATCTGCCCGCGATGCACAATCTCAACGATCTATGTACAATATCATTTCGTGGTTTGTGTAAACTTATATGGAGTTTGTGAGGAGTAGGTTCTAGGAATTCTCGAGTTTAATTGTTATGCAGAAGATTAAAACGAATTTTCTTGAAATAACAACAAAATTAATTAAGACAAATTAGGTATTTCATACAATTACGAATTTAATATATGTTTCGAAATCACTAAATTTCACTTTGGTCTTTCGGTCATTACGTATACGTCAGAAACGAAGATGACCAAGGAAAAATAGTAATGCCTATCCTTTATGTGAAGAAGACGCGACTAAGGTGACCATCTGGTGTCTTTCGACGCGCTAAGATGCAATAAACTTTAGTCAGCCATTATTTTTTAACGATGGCAATTGTCTGCGAGGAAAGGTGTCAGAATCTGGTAAACAGATGACACACGTCTTAAAATTTTACTGACGATTGTAATATCGTTTTACAGCCTGACATTGTGTCGTCGGAGTCATATTTGTGCAGCAAACGAACTATTACAATTTATGACATTCAATGAACTACAACTAAATAAATATAATGAATAATTAATAAAAGTTAATTTGATTTTAATCTAGTTGAAAAGCCACACTATTACCGCCAGCATTTTTTCTGTTTTCATCTTTCTGTTTTTTCTATATGTTCTAATAAATAATCATTTTATTTTTCGTCAATATTCATGGATTATTCGAATCCCTTTCAATTTAACGAGATTAAGTTAATATAATTCTATTCGCGCGATCAGATCACGTTGAATAATTATAAATAAAGCGAGAAAACATTTTCCTCAAATACAAAGCTGAAGACTTGCTCTCCGTCAGTCGGAAAAATTCTTTAACAGCGTTTTATCAGAAATCAGACGTGAGTGTTATTCCATATAAAAGAAACCGTCCCAGGTGTTGGAGTATTTGCGGGGTGAGCTCGGTGTGTGTTCGTAAATTTTAAACATAATTCCCAAGATCCAAAATGAAATCCAAAGTTCTGATTGGCCGAGAGGCTATCTCGAAGTCGTGCGAGTTTCGTGAAGCAAGAAAAGCTTGCCCTCGGAGACGTATGGGAACAATTTCCGGGCGAAGCGGATTCATCAATGCTGGAGGACTGGATTTAAGATTCCTCCCGCATCGCGGAAGGACGAGTAGAGGTTGAGGTAAGTAAGGAAAGGACTGAGGTAAAGGTTGGGAACGAAGATCCAGAGATGCACCTTAGAATCCCTGCAGACTGACGCTTCCCCGTAAAGAGTATAAATGGTACGTATAAGACGGTGTCTTCCTCTTCGGCGCCGCGGACGCTTCAATACCGGCAGGAAAGGTGGGCGGCGTGCAGCTGAAAATTAATTTATTGGAATCGTAATGGAAAATGCAAGGGCTCCGTGGAAAGAATGTACCGGAGAAAACTGCCGGAACTCGTAATTACAGAAATGTATCTCCTCCGTCAATGCTCCTTTGCCTACGGGTTCATTTATTTAATTTCGAATCTCCAAAACGAGAAATAAACGCGCACGTGATACAGAGAAAATTACGCGTGCCACACTGTATGGAACGTAATTGATATAATTTTTCTTACTCCAACGATTTTTAATCTCGTTGCGATGTTAACACTAGAAACACCCGCTAAACGCGACTGACGTGTAATATTGCTATGCTAATGAAAATGGACGTTGTGCGAAATGAAGATGTTCTGCATGAATTCTAAGAAACAGGAGGCGAATAAACATGCTTTCTCCTCCTTTAATAATTCTGATAATTCATGTAGAACTGAGTAATATGTTTGAAACCCGTGAACAATTATTTATACTAAAATTATTTATAATTTTTCAAGGGAATATTAATGTCACAAAGTTTAATTAGAATTCTAGACAATAACTGCGCGTTCGCGAGTTAAGGCAGGGTTCACATTATGAAATATCAATCAGAAGCATTGCATGAGGAAGAATAGTTAGAAGAACAAAAGACCGAGAGTAGGTAAAGGAAAGACGCCGTTTTACTTGTTTGACGTGAGATGCGCCATGGTGTGCGCTATAGAACTTCAAGGGAAATAAAATTCTAAAAGACCGTGATTGTACAGGAAGCTAATTCATTTGGTGGGTGTACATAAAAGAGGGTGTAGTAGTAAGACGCAAAATATATGCGCCCTTACAAATGAATTTGAAAGCGCGTGCATGACGTTCCAATTATACAGGGTGGGCCGGTAATCGTAGCACAACCAAATAAATCGAAAAGGGGGAATAAAATTTTTTCGCTCAACGCCTCGTTTTCGAGAAAATCGAGGTTAAAGATCAGCCAGGTTCGCATGCTATGTAATATATGTATAGTTACTCGAATTAATATGTGGACGCTCTAAAAAAGACGATAACTTTTTACGTATTGTACTATGCAATTTAAAGTTTTTTGGGAAGCTAGAGCAATTAGTTTACTACAGGATGTGAAAAGAAATTTTTTCAAAAATTGCAATTGATCGGAATTCTAGAAAAAATACTAAAAGTTGCATTTTACAACTTTTTTATGTGGACCTATAATGAAAATTTAAAAAATACTTTTTGTAGATCTGTGTCAATTAAACATATTCTGAAAATTTCTTCAAAATCGGTCGACGTTGCAATGAGCTACAAACGTTTAAAGATGGCAAAAATTACAGACTTTCGGTCTATGTATATGTGTATTTAAGAATTCTTGCATCTCCCAATGCCTGTCTTTTTTTCCCGCATCAACCGGTTTCGATGAAACTTTCACAGTGCATATAATTGACACAGTCCTACAAAACGTACTTTTCGAATTTTCAATATAGGCCCACATAAAAAAGTTGTGAAAATTCAACTTTTAGTATTTTTTCTACAATTCTGATCAATTGCTATTTATGAAAAACAATTTTTTCACATCCTGTAGCTCTAGCTTCCCAAAAAGTTCAAATCGTATAGTACAATATTAAAATAGTTCTCGTCTTTTTTAGAGCGTCCGAATATTAATTCGAGTAACTGTATGCAGGAGGTAGAATTGGTTGGCCATGATCAGACGCGTCAAACTATCTATTAGCACTCGCAATCGCGGAATTCTCAAACTCTATTTTCTCGAAAAGAAAGGTTATAGATAATTGTATAATTTGTTACAAGCACGTACTATTTATAGGCTACGAAAATGTTTAAAGGCATATTTGTCCAGGAGTGTACGCAGACGAATCTCCAGCTCGAGTAATCGAGTTAATTTCGGATTCACCGTGAAATTATCTGTAACAAATCGCATTGTAATCTACCGCCGAAAATTGGCTTTCTGTGGTTCCCGATTACCACGCGTGTGATTGACGGGAGCGAAACGTCTTCGGGAGATGGTTCGCCAGCCGACACCGAGGGGTGTGTAAATAATTTACGCCACTGTGCCGCCGCGACGCCACCAACGCCGACGCCGACGCCGTCGTCGTTTCGACGAGAATACAAGCTCCGTCGGGATCGGGGGGCGGAACGGAAGGAAGGAGGTTTTGTGTCGGCGACGACAATCGGCGTTTATCGGCGATTCGTTTCTTCGTGTTCGACGGAACGCCATCATTTCCATTTTTCGCGTCCGCTCCGCCGAACAAATTTAATTGGTTGTCCGCGGGTACTGATAAGTACTTTTATGCCGATTCGGTTCGCTGGAATAAATTGGAGCGGCGCGACCTGACATTAATTTTTATTCGGTATTTTAACCCGGTGTAGTATTTTATTTCGGCATCGAACACCGCTTTGTCTAACGATCGGCAATCAATGACTTTCCGGGAACAGTTGAATTATTGTATTAAGTTGATGCGGAAATAATCGTGGTTTTCGTTCTTGAATTACAAAGCCGCAGTCAGTAGAAAAGTAATATTGCTTAATGTTCGGTAACGTCATCTAATCATTTCGGTTCGGATTCTAATATAAAAACTGATTCTAAGCTTTTTTTTGGTACAGCATAATTAGTAAAGTTTGACTTTGTTAGTAGACCAGAGGAAAATATGCAAAGTAATTGCACTAAATTATTTTACTTTTACCACGCATAAGCACTATAAATAATTAAGCAATATTTTCTATAATGAAGCCACCTAAATATAATGAAAAGTTAATAACATCGTCAGGCGCAAAAATAAACAATTAGCAGCGAAAATCACTAAAGAAATTCTGCAAAAAATAATGCCAATGTCGAAGCGAAGTTAATTAAGAAATATTTCATGAATTCGTCATTTTTCTTTGCGACCGTTTCGAATTTGATAATTATTTAGTTAGTGCGAGCAGAAAGTAACTTAAAATGTGTGCTTGTAAATATAGCGGCAAGTAAGATGTTATTAAATATAAGAATAATAAAAACAAATTTTTATTGAAAATGTTAACCCTCATCTTTTTATAGATATATGTCTTGTATGTATCAAGGATCGTTTTTGTTTATAAAAATATAAACAATAATAAGGGTAAGGTGATTTTTTATTTCATTGACTAAAAGTGATATTGTCAAGTTATTAGAGCAGAAATATATAAAAGACTTGAAATTTATATTGCCAAGGCGATAAAATCGAACTATTTACGAGGTTAACTATTTCAGATATTTGAGATTACTATCATCCCTTTCCGCTCACATTCTGTATCCTGCGAAATACAATTTCTATTTAAACCGGCGCCATTGCGTTGTCTATAACGTGAGGGATATATTTTTTGCACAACAGATTTTTAATTTAACAGACAGCTGTGTTCAACACAGTGAAAAAAAGCGTAGAAACATAAATCCTATTTAATTAACATTGGTAGGCAGATCCGTGCAAACAAATAACACTCTCTCCCCAGGTTCATTCGCTTTTGATACTATCTCCCTTTTTCACATTTTACACCCCGGTCGCTATATCTCCCGTTCCCGATATTGCCGAATGATAAAGAGCCGGTTAATTGCAATTAAATCAACAAACGCATAAAATACCTGTGCATCGTTCCGACCCTCTACCAGGAGCGCGCTCGATATCACGAGTGCGGTAATACGGGATACACATACGTGTCAAAAGTGAAGAGGTTTTCGAGAGTCTGCTACAAAAACATCGGAAATACGAAATGCCACTGTGTAAAATAACTTTCATGTTATTCTAAGCACTATTAATGACGATATCGCGGCGTCGGTGTGTGTAAAACAATATTTAATAAAAATGAATTCCATTCGGCACTCGTAACCTCGTGCCGGCAAACACACATACTTTATTTCATAGTTTATATCGTTCGTATGCGCATATATGTAATTCTTTAACATTGGAGCTATTTTTAAATCCCAAAATCAAAGATTTTAAAGAAAAACGGATAAGCATAATTAAAAAATATGTTTACCTTGAAATCACTTTGACGCCTCCGCTTGCAAGAACTATAAAAAGAAACCGCCGTGGAAACCGAATCGGTCACTACCTACGAGCCACCCAGTATTGTATCAGCTACAGATTGCAAAACTTGACGACAAAGGGGCGCCGGCGTCGCGACGCGAGGCATTAAAACTGAAAACAGTATCATGTTCTAACAGTAATTGTGCGTGGGCGAAGAAACGTCTAGAACGCGACAGAAGTTGACGCTAGCGGTGTTCAGAATGCGGGACACGGGATGGGGTATGGGGGATGGTGGCTAGAAATTCGAAATTCTAGCCGAAGGTGCCTGCAAGGAGAGAAGTTTACGAAGAAGTTGTTTACGAGAAATTCCCAGGCGCGCACGGTACAAGGAAGAGAGGCAAAGTCTTGCTTCGACGCTCTGTAAAGCATCAGTCAAAACTTGTTGCTATATTAAAACGCAAGAATTCGGCGTGCCAGCACGCTCCCAACCCAGCGAACAGCCCAGCCAGCAGCGTTGCGAAATATTGCTACAGTTAATGCTCCGCGTAAGATCGTTTAATTATCCTATATATGCTCGAGCAACGACGTAAAGGTGACTTTTACATTCCGGAACAAATTTTACTCGGACGCGGCGCTTACTTTCATCGGCTGTCGCTCTTCGTCGGCGAGACCGCGGCGGCCTTTAATTACGGCCCCGCCTTCTACAAAATTAAGAACTCGACGCAATAAATAACGTTTTAATCAGAGGATTCCTAGTTACTCGACTCGTCGGAGAATGAATCGGAGAGGCTAGGGTGCAAATTAGCGACGGCGCGCTGCGCTATTATCTTAACCCCTTTTCCGCCAAATTTACCGTTCTTACCAACTAATTGCTAAGCTCGATCGATGCCCAGAAAATGTATCTACTGCTGTGCGTAACTGATCAACAAAATTAATTCACCCCTTACATATTCAGCTCAACCAGTTTGCTGCGTTCACAGCCCTTCTTGCAATACTGAACCAAAAAACCGATTTAATTATTCATGTTCTTCAGTTTCCTCCCCATTTTCTTCACTTTAGTACCTGAAATATTGTAATTAAGTAAATTTTCGTAAAAGTACTTCCTACAAACAATAGATAGTTTTACGCTAGTATACTGTTGTAATAATTTCATATTACAAAGATCTCTTTGTATTCTTGCTATTCAAGGTTCTGGAGCTCGTGGTGGGATATTATGATTACTATGGGACACTATGAATCACTATGATTGGTTACCTCTTTTGTTGCAAATTCTGTCTGCGAACATCTGTGGTCCCATTCCGTACCACGAGCGAGACTCTACTGCACTCAGTGTCACCAGATCAGGGGAATTGAGGGGAATACAGTCACTCTGTCTCTCTGCTAGTACCGGATTAGTCATGCGACATTGTGACTCATGCACGACAGGGACGTAAAAGCGGAAGGGTGGAGTGGGAGACGAGTCTTAATCTAGCGACACTGACTCTACTTCCAAATTTCATTTTCTCAACAAATGTCGCATATTACTGGGCTAAGGCGAGAAAACATCGAAAGTTAAAGTATAAGGGCCGCTGTAATGTACAGGGAGATGGCTCGGCTCGATTTAAATGCCAAAGAGACTAATAGAGCATCTCGTGGTCTTCATTGGCGGTCGCAGAGATCCAGGGCCGCGAGGTTCGAGCTTTCATCAATTAAGCTGCACGGCGAATGTGTCCGCGGTTCCAACTGACGAGCAAGGAGTGGAAAAAAATAGAGGAAGAATGAATATGACATGGCACAGATCGTATCGACGAATCGTGCGGGCGAAACGGTCGCGTATCGGCGACTCCACTTAGTCGAATGGTTTTGCGGTCAGGCATTGGTCGTTTTTCGAGGGGAACGAAAGTATTCGAATCGCACGGATCGGGGAGCACGTTCACGGAAATACGTGCATACGTACCAACCCGGGCCCCGGTATTCAACCTCACTTTGATATTCTGTGTTTGTGCAATTACGCGCGACCCGTTTCCAAGCGGATGTTGATCAAATTAATATGCATTATGATAATCTGATTCGGTACTGCGATGCCGCGTGGACACATTCCGCATTAATCATAGCTGCGCCGCGAGCGCCACGACACCGTTTTAACGAACGATTTTCAACAAGCACGTACACACTCCCGTGCCTCGGCCGGTTCGAACTTTTGCCCCGGCATTCATTGCAATTAGAGGATTTTTTACGCCTTTTTCCCGGCTATTCTCTCGATTTGCACGGGGATAACCGGCGGCGAACGCGGCCGGAATTACACGTGACGAATTTAAATAATTTCGGAGTATAATAAAGTCATAACTTTGATTCGGACAAATTCGATGAATTTTTTAGATACCCTGCTGCGATTTTATCTCGCGGTATTGCGTTTCGCGGATAGATTGTTTGAGAAATGGAGTAGTCGTTTAAAAAATATGATCGACCGAGTTATTTTATTTCGACCGGGTGGAGGGGCTTGGGATTTTTAAATGGTTATACCGCTCGAATATAACTTTATTTAATTATTTTCGACGAAGTTTGATTGTAGCTGATTTTGATTATACATTCGTGCAGTACCCTTGACGCGGAATATTATTTTATTCATACGCGAATACGCGACGGTGCGGTGGTTGCGAAAATATTCTGTTTTAACGCGATCGTTTCAATTATCTAGGAAAATTACGCACTTGTGGACAATGTACCGAAGTGGGTGAGACAGTAACTATTAAAGTACGGTGTTAAAATTTACCAAACAGTTTTATCGATCTAGTGAAATATTGAAAATTTCGAAGAGAATGTGTGTATTAATGCCATATTAGTATCTTGTTTATGTTACGACGTATAAGCTATCGATATTTTATAACAGTATGGCTCTGTTGCGCCAGTAAATTCTTTGGAAATTATAGTCTGTTATACTTGTTACATAATCTCCACTGTACCGAGAAGGTGGTACACGGCTGCTCTTTTCCTTGCGTAACCAGAAATTTTTGCCTTCTTCCTATGTAATCCAGTAGATTAGAGCAAGAAAATGCCAAAAATCCAAGTTTCCATCGTAGGAGATTAGTAGTTTAAATGTTATGAGCGTTTAAAGTTCAGTGATTTACAGTGTTTTTGACAGGTAAGAGTGCCGGAATCTGGGAATCTATGTGATCAACATCAGCGCGTGCTTGTAGTGCCACGTAGCAGTTGCGCTCAGTAAGCGGCGCGCGACGGTCAATAAATATCAAACTGACGGCACTCTTACCTGTCATAAACACTGAAAATCACTCAATTTTAAACATTCATAACTTGTGAACTGATATTCTAGGATGCAAACTCGGATTTTTGGTATTTTCTCGCCCAAATCTACTGGATTACATAGGAAAAAGGCAAAAATTTCTGGTTACACAAGGAAAAGTTTAACCTAGTACACAATACTTTTGGTGATGCTTCGAAAATTGATTTCATTTTTACGCTTCAACTATAATTCTACAATTATACAAAAATGTTCGTCCCGACTTTGTTATGGAATTATTAACAAAATACACGGACCAAAATCGGAGTGCGGCCGTGACGTGTGATAGCGGGAAGAATTCACTGAGCGTAGTGTTGGCGTCGCGCCGCGGTGAAGCAGTGAACAAGAGATAGAATAGAAATTGATTTAATTACAACTCTCTTATTCAGTCTTAAATGCAGTTGCTGCTCCGACATGTGTGTCACTGAGCCATTTGGAGAAGAAGTACATAGAGACGCTAAGGGACGTAGAGCCAAGTCAACGAACTGCACAATTGGTGGTAGATAACACTCGCGAGCTTCGAATACATTTAGAGATATTCACTCTACCGCGGTTCGAACGACACTGGTTTTACTCAAGGTTTTCTGAACAGTTTAGGGAGGGTATTATGCATGTCAAATGACGGAGGCGGCAGACAAAAAACACTACGCGAGAGGGACCGCTGTAAGACTAGAATTTATGCAATCACATGGCAAAACATCGTCAGTCCTTCTTTTAGAAAGTATCTTAAGGAAGGTATAGGACAATAGAGACTCATAAACGCCACGCGTACCAAACATTTCTACCTGTTGCTGGGTAAAAGGACTGACCTTTTCGTGCTGTTGCCATAAATTTTAGGTTTACAGCGATTCCTCTCCTGTCCTGGTTTTTGTCTGACCACCCCGTCGTTTGACAGGCACAATGCCCTTTCTAAACTCTTCAAAAAAGACTTTTGCTCATCGCGTGCCAAAGTCATCCTGTGATTGGTCCGTGTTTTTCGTTAACTTTAACGTTTTTCGGTTTCCTTAACAAAGCCGAGGCGGACATTTTAGCAAACGATAATATTGTTCGATCATTTTTGGGATACCCTGTGTGTGTTCCGTGCTTTAAAATAGTAGAATTATATCTGTGCAAGGAAAAACGCCGCATGTCACAATTTCAAAAAATTTGAGTTTATACATTAATTGAGCTCTATAGTATAGGATTTATGTATTTACCCGAAAAAAGTCATGAAAATAAATTCGAAAGGCTGAAAAAAATAATGCAATTGATCAAAACTTTAAACGGCATAGTGCTCCCGCGATGTTGTGAGAACCTCGAAGGTATCGTGTCTCAGGAAACGAAATGGTACTACGTTTTTTACGTTTGCCGAATATAGATTTCTTGGATAACTTTTCCAAGTGTAAACGACGATCCTGGGTAAACAACGGTGCTAAGCGAGAAATTGTTGTATTGTACTAATGCAATTGCCTGGGAATGATACATCAAGTATCATAAAACCCCAATTTAAACACCCTAATACCTTAATTTCTTTGTAGCGCGATCGACCGCCCAAGGGGGAACCCCCTAGCAGTGGGGATAATAAAGTCACATCATCCGCATACCCGAAAGTCACATCAATCGCGGGAACACTGTATCCGGAAAGTTAAATTATGTGACATGCGGCGTTCTTCCTGACAACCACAGATATAATGCCTTAAAATATAAAGTGAAGAGATTCGTGTACTCTTAATTAGTTACTAAAATCGAAATTAATCTCGAAGCTGTTGAAATTACTTAGTATTTGAGAATATAATAATTAAAATTGTCTAGTATTTTTGACAGACCGCAAAACTTGCACATATCAACCACAACTATAACATGACAAGTGGAAAATACGAAGAATGGCGAGTGCGAGTTTTTTGAAATCATTTAGCATTCTAGAAAATAATATTTAAAACTGTATTTTTGCGGCATCGCGAGGAACTTGCATAGAGAACGTTAGTGCGCCGCTTATCTGGTTCTTTCAATTGGATTCGTGTGGCGTCGTCGTCGCGGAAACGATTGTAACCTCTGCCGGCGTTCTAAAAGAAACCGAGACTGTCAACAACACACGTCGGTGCATTCCTATCGAAACACTTTTCGCTGCGAAATGGACAAATTTCCATTCACGGCGGCACGGGCCCCGGGACACATCTACATGATATTATGCGTACGGTGAAACAAAGTAGTACGCAAAAGTAGTTTCTTGCACGGCGGAGCATCAAAGGGTTGGGTGGTGGAGAAAGAGACGACGGTGGAAGTTCGGTCGGATACCGTCGTATCTGGCTCTTATACCCCCGGGCTTGCTAATCTAAATTAAATGAGGGGATGGTAATGATCCGTTACCCTGAAAGGATACACCGCTTCAACGGCACCACCCTTTAATCGATTCAGTACGAGGAGGACAACGCGGAAAAAAGAGAAGTCACCACCTTCGCTTACGAATCGCTGGTGGCTTTATGTAATCGTGTAGAACATTTACCCTCCGCTTCTTCCTTTTCCCATTCCTTCGTTTCCGTCACTGTCCTTTTTCCATTTCTTTTCGGATATCGGAACCGCGGGCGTGGATAATGGCTATTCAATAACTCACTTTGTTGATAAAAATCTCCTGTTCGCAATGTCCATTGACTCGCGAAAGTATTAATCTTTTTCAATCGTTCATGCATAATGACGTACGGCGAATCACAGTAATATTCGGAGATTTTTAAAGACGATAACTTTTTTAATATCAGATCATACGGCTTCGATATTTTTAAAAAAGTTAGAGCAATTATATTATAAAAAAGTTCTATGTACTACTATATAATTTTATAAACTGGAAACCAAAACCTGAGTTGCAGCCTATTTCGCTATTTCTGGGGAACGGTCTACAGTTTAATGTAATTAAATTTTTCCTTCTATAATTTTCGAAATAAACTGAAGAATATCTGACAAATTTGGTATATCAAAAACATCTTGTTGGCATTAAACAATGTCTAAATGTTCACAATGTTATACAAAAACATGCCGCTTAATATTCCTTCACAATTTTTTACACGATTTCATCGTTTCTATTTTCTTAGAGATAAATATAAATTAATTTACATCAGATTTGTGAGACGTAAAATAACATTGTAGAAATCTTCAGGATATGATGCGTCTATGTATAATGAATTTAAAAGGAAGTACCACGAATAAACGGTAAATTCCTCGAAAGACGTTACAATAGCACCGTATCGAGTCCAGCGAAGGCGTTTTAACACAATAAAACGTACGTGTATGAAATTCTATAGATGCATGTCTGTTCAATAGGTTGCACTTGAGGTATGCAAGTTCACAAACGAGAGGAATTTCGCGCTGCATGACACGGAGTCTCCAGAAAGAATATAGTTCGTACGTACTCGGACGTGTGTCTCGCGAATTTCTATGCGCGTTGCAACTTGCCCAGAGCATAGCGGTGGACAGGGAAATTTTATACGAAATCAAAGGTGTTTCTTTTTATTCTGGGACAGTGCCTTGAAAAAGGTTAGCGCCACAAGGTATATGCATACCGTTGCACGGTCTATCGATACCGGCTATTGCATTTCATCCGTGAATATTCGCATCCCTACGCGGCGGTCGCCGATGCTAGTCGTCCGGTTCTTTCTTCAAATCACTATCTCTGCCCGTATTTACGAGGGTGTACGTGGAACTGTCTGAAACATATTCGAAAAAACTGCGCGATAACGTTTCACGTGATATTTGATCATAGACAGACATCATAGATATTGCTGTTGTCTACTCGCGACGAGATCGTTATATCGAAACGAAAGTAGCTGTCACTTGTATCTGCAAATTTCGGCTGCGAGCTTTATTCAGCAGAGATCGAAATAAATCGAAACGATTCTGTTCGAATGTCGATGTTTCGTTTAAGAAAATATTTTTGTGGCATTATTGTGGAAAGAAACATTGCCCTGGGAATTCCTTTAAAACGTATTCTCAGGGAACTGTATCATCAAATTGATGGGTACAATAATATGTGCAAGAAAATTATGTTGTAGAAGATATCACTTTGAATCTATATTTAAAAATTTTATATTTTGTTATTCGTATATTCAGAAATTACACAAAATCCGCGGTCATTGTACAAGATTATAAGTGTTAAAAATAGAACACGCAAGACTGTGCTTTCACACTGTGCTTGCAGCAAGTGTAAATCGTAATTTATGAACAGACACGTTGCTTGTAGCAGAGTTAACGCGAGTAGACAACATTCGTGTCACATTTGTTACAATTAAGTATACTAATTTGATGCACTTGACTGCGTATGCCATTCCCTCGACGAGTGACACTTTTTCCAGAATGCTCGTGCAGCTTGTACTCTGCCATGTTTACGGACCCATGTATGATTGATACTATAGTTAACATGTTAATATTTCGTATTTGTACCGGATAAAAAATTAATATTAGAAAATTTCCAATACATGTCATAAATATTCGTCAGTCTACATCGAGCAAATATTATTTTGCTGAGAGTATTAAACTCTTGCAACAAATGTCCACCTACAATAAACATATACTTTTCTTTCTTACTACGGGGGTGCCAAAAATACCATTTACGAGTTTGGGCACGAAATAAATCGCAAAGCAAGGGGTTGAAGACATCAATCTACGCAGCTAGGGAGGTCCGGGTGGTGTATCATGTTTATACTGGAGAATTGATGTACCGTTTGCATGAAGAGAGGGAGGATCATAGAGCGGTGACAGATGTGAATGGGTACGCGTGACTTTCCATAATCATGGGAAAACTGTGTTGCAAACAAACCCGAAAGAAAAAAAAAATTCGCCAGAGAGGAAGAGAGGGAAAGAATCGCACGCGTCAAAACGCGAACATGAATATGCAACGTCACGCTTTGATTATTTATCGTTTATTGTGCGGCGGTTGTTGTTTAACCCGTGTCACGAATCGTGGCTCTATTTGTACCAGGAAAGTGTCTTTTTATGAGCAGCGCTGCCACGAAGTTCGATACATCGAAGTGGCATGCCACGTGCGCATCCGCGAGGCCGTTTAAGCCCACTGGCTGTAACGCACCGATAACAGTGCGCCCGCGTTCGCAACAGGAAAAAAAGTGAAGTTCCGTCGGGCAGACCTGTCAACTTTAATTGGCTTCACCGAGGCGTGCTAGGCCCTATTCATCGGATCAGTGATATGCAAATGCAATTTAATGACGCGATATCCTGTATGCAGCGATACCGACCGCCTCTACTTCAATAACATCGACGCTTTACATGTACCATAAAAATTCAACGCGAGAAACGTTTGTACAAGCGACACACATTATGCGGAATTATCAGCGGCACCTTTATCCCGAACGAATGCGTGTGGGACGTACGTAAAAAGTTTTGCTGACGTCACGCGACATTCGATAAATAATTATACGTACGAATCTCTTTGAGAAATAATAGAATACCGAACAACAAAGTAGATTATAATTGATATGAGTGGTCAGTATAATAAATAGTGATCAGGAAGGCCTGACTCCTGAGTGTTCCTCTAAAGCGATACACGGTTCACACGTTCTGCACACAGTCGTCTGCGATTATAAATTAATTATATATATATCAAATCCTCTGATATTGAAGTTTCATTATTCGTGATGATTATACGAATTGGATCAGAGCCGATGAATGTCCATATCTATAAAATATCTAAAGCGTTAGAATCCTCTTTTCAAACAAATAAAACTTCCAATGAACTGGCAATGATTTCTTAATTAAAAATATAGAGCGTCGGAACCACGAATTAATTCGAACACCCGTTGACACGCAACTACCATTATTTATAAATAAATCGCGTTTTCCATAGAACGAGCGGCTGCCGCAAAATTGCACAACTTTGCAACATGTTGACCTTGCACGTTCGCTGCGCTCGAAGTAAAAATAGCTTAAGCGCGAGATCAATAATTTGATTTGATAGAGGACAGCTCCATTATGTCACCGCGACGCTTATTATCCGTGCAAAGCGGTCCAATCTGCTTGCCCAGAAATGTCAGATTTTCTTATATTAACGTGTCTATCGACAAACAGGGGAAAACGTATCCAATACCGCGGAGCGTTCCGATTTCGTGACATCGATTCCATACAGATGTTCTCGCGAGCGAAAACGAGTTCACAGAGACGGAAGAGAAAGAGAAAGAGAAAGAAAGAGAGAGTGAGGGAAAGAGAGGTTCGCCAACGGAATGCTAGTGCTACCCGAGAGCCGTATAGAGGGGAAGGAAGTTCTCACTGTAGAATCCTTAGTAATAAATGTCCAACGTCATTCTTGTGCCACCTCGGTCGACCGTCATTTCCCTCCCTCCCCGTTGAACCCAGCCCGTTCCTCTTCACGCTTCTCGTTTCCTCTTTGTCCGACTTCCGCGCGAACTATCTCTCTTCCTCTAATTATCCCTTATCTATATCTTGGTCCATTTGATTCGCAATGACGTTATCTCGCCCGCTCGGACTGAGCAGAGACGCCTCCTAATCTTATTACTCAAAGTGTCGGCCAGGGCTTAAAGGAGGTTGCAACAGCAGTTTCCCTTTGTACTGCGTGCACGCTTCTCTCACTCTCCCTCTCTCTCTCTGTCTTTCTCTTACTCTCTCTCCTTCTCTCTCTCCTGTCCCTGATTTCACCCTCTTGCCTCTCGCTCTAATTCTCCATCGTTCCGTCTCTATGTTCTTCTCCAATATCCTCTCTTCCGTGATCTGTCTTCGTCGCGCGCCCGTTCGCGGCGCCTTCCGTCCTCCTTTTTCCGTTCGAAGGCAGCGAGCACTGACGTTGAAGGATTAAACCATTGCCAATCCGACTCTAATTACAAGTAACGGATTAGTACGCGTGCACCGGGAAAATGCCGGGCAAACGAGGAAACTTTCGCGGACGACGGTGTATGGAGAGGAGGATGCTGCAAATGTTTGTTCCGCGCACCGTGTATCAATAAGAGGATGTACAACGCCGCCATGAAACCACCCCCGGAAGATAAGATCGCTGATTTCGTATGCCATGGTTCGCGGAAACGTTCTGTTGGACATAGCCCTCTGAACGTTTCTCGATACCCAGCACGGTGACCACGAGAGTGAATGTTTTATAGCTTTTTAATGCGTTTTTGTGGAGTGCAGAGGCAGTCAGCAATTTATTTTGTTAGGGATCGTTCTATATTATGTATTAGGTTGCTGCGTATGAAATGTTAGATTTTAGAATGAAAATGTGAAGCGTTTTGATCAAAGAATAATAATCACAATCTTCAAGTTTAATATCATTTAATATTAATAATATATGTCATTTGAGAGTGCAACACTGATCTTTACGATTCTATCTTCTGTTTTTACTAAGATATCTAATTTTACTTTTAAATCAATTTTCATCATCAATCAATGCAGTTATGCATTTTTTAATACAAGTGTAAAAAAAGCTACAAAATGAAGAACATGGACGACCAAACAATTCAATTTTCACAGTGATAAAATTAGTATATTTATTCATAAGTATATTCAATAATATGAGGTAAGTTACCGCAAAAATGGCCAAAAGTAATGGAACAGAATAGAAAATATAATATTGAATAATTTAATGAATAAATATCTTAATATTATCTTCGAATTTTAATTTAAAAACGTTACGACCTTTCGTTCCAACCCCTATTGATTTCAAGTCGGAGGTTTGAAGAATCTGGAAACCATGATGTCGAATAAGAATAGATGAAGTGATACACCTTTTTGTCATGAATGTATAAAATTCACCAGTGCGTTTAGTATCCTAGAATGTCCACTTCAATATTAAAACAGTCGATAGTGGTAGTATAGTTATCGAATCATTTTCCGTGGTAGACAGTCGCTTTGCAGGGTGACAGCGACCTCCATCCCCTACTGTCGTCTATGGGGCCGAGTCGTCTACAAGAAAGTTTGCTATGGAGAAGGCCATCACGAGAAGGTCCACAGGGGGTGTAGGCCCAAGGGGTTCGTGCGTCTAGTGGACCCGTTAGTTGCCATGACGAGTTCCAGGTTTACGATACGTCCGTTGCTAGTGAGCACCGAGGTGAGAATACTGGAGCCTTTTTTCTTTTTCTACATATCATTTATTTATAACAGTCGTTTCGACAACGAGATTATACGCAACCACATTACAGTAAGCACTGACTGGTGCAATAACTGCATTATAATGGAGTTGTTTATTCAACGTGTGTGTGTGTGTGTGTGTGGAAGTATTTTATAAAATTATTATGTCACCACCAACAATTTTTTAAAGCTGAAAAAAGAAAATTGTATTATTTTATCAATATTGTTTCACGTTGTTAACGTTATTTTTTACACGTAAGAAAAGTTATTTTCTGAATGCCACCCTAGCTTCCGCGACGAACAAAATTACATTTCGCTTGATATTGTCGATACAGAAAAATACTTGGCATCAAAAATGAATGAATGTGCTTCAGAATGGCTCGTGCCATAAACCGGATCCCCAAACATCCCTACACACGAAAGTTTCTCATTGCTTTAACGATTATCCCTCTCCCGGAAAACTGTAAAGGTAAACAGTGTCTTCCAGGGCACTTCGCCGTTATGTTTCGCCGGTCTACGATAAAAATTCGTGAGAGGCAACGGAGGATATCGTCCCCTGACCTGCATTAACGTATTCAGAAAGATTAAAGGCAAATTGCCGGAGATTGTAGTCGTTGAAGAACAAAACTGAATGGTTAGTGCGCTATTGAGCAGATACATCTAGCGGCCGTATCCTCCCTCAATTTCAGGCCGGTTTCGCGTAGCGGCGACGACAGCAGAGATGCACCGAAATCGGGCAGTTTTGACTAATGTTCCGTGAACGAAACTGTTTGCCACCATTATCGTATCCCACGGTGGTATTGTGTAGTTCCAGCAAGCGACCCAGAGGCTTCGGGGACCTCGTCCTCTTACTTTCCGAACCCCGTGCTAGCCCGTCCACCACCGAAATCATTCTACCGCGTCCGAGATAAGAATCCTCGAACGACCGATCCCGAAGTCGTTCGACCCTCAAAAATCTGAACTTTCAAGTGAATCGACGTCGATGAACCTCCCGCCGAGGCCAACGCCGTCGAAAGTGCTCGCAACACTTTGTTGCGTCCTTTTTGGACGAGAGAGAGAGAAGCAGAGAGAGACTAAAGGACGCCATGAAACTTTACGAGCGAACTACGTGGCTAAACGAAATACTACAGATATGAGATTTAACTTTACGTCCGCCACACGCACTTTTCCGCAATGTTATGAACCATTACAGTCGGTAAAGGTCCTGATTCGATTACTAGTTTCTTTTTATGAACAGGAAAATAAGTTCCGGGCAAACTCACTCTCCCTCGATTCGTTTGTTACGGCCAACCCGTTTCAACATTTTGTGTGATATTAGGCTGTAAACTCGGTTTCTGAGTTTACGACTCTAATTCGTTGATTTTACAAGTGCTCGTTCGCGTTACAACCTCGACGGACAAATGGAAAGGATGAGAATGACGAATGTTATGCAGTTGATATGTTTTGTGTGTTCCTTTCTGCGACAATTAAACTAGATTGTCGATTTCAATGCAAAATATACTTCTCGTTTATTAATTCTAATAAGCCAGAAATAGTGTAATAATATTATTAAATTTTCTGAGAAACTCCAGAGTTTTGTATTCGACATATTCACTTTTATTCCAAATGCTTAAAATCCGCTGTCTAAAAAATGTTCTTTTAAAGGCATGTTGAACGAGGACAGATAGATACTCGTAGAACAAATAAATAAAAACTGGCAGATTTTCAGTCTGACAAGACTGAGGAGAAATAAATATGTATATGTTGTCTTCAGGTTTCTTAGGGATGATCATTCTAATTAAAAGTAAGGGCAGCATAGAATCACGAAGCAAGTGATTACGGTTTGAGGTAAGCTCGTTCTGTATGATGTGCGGCTGTCATAACAACTTGCAGCGAGAATTACGAGCCAGGTTTATCGCACAGGTTTGCCGACCGATGGTCAACGTTAATCTGAATGCTGTTGTATGGTCATTGTTGAAATCTGGCCTGATATTGCGCTGCGCCTCGCGATAACACGTCACTTGGAACTTTGTATGACATTTGTACACGTTACAATAGAATAGACTAGTAAATTCATCAATACGGTGTTAATTTGGCTAGACGTGGAAGCGAAGAACGTGAACGGGCGAAATGCAGGGAATCAAACTCGAAAAAAATTGCTATCCAACTGTCGGAGGGATTAACAAATTGTGAAGTGAAATATCGGATACAGATTGTGCTAGGTGACAATTTCGAAACTTCAAGCTGAAAGCTAAAATGTCTATTTAGGTTAGCGTTTGCGACCACGCCAGCTCGAAACAGATAAACATAATTGATAACGTTTCAGACGTAACTAAACTGAAAAATGTGTTTATTATTCGTACATATTCATGAAATGTTTACATTAATATCGACAAATTCCTTCGAAATAAGTTCTCATTTTTGTAGAATTAAAATTGATATTCTCATTTTGTTATAAACAAGTGATAATCGTCTTTGTTAGGTTGTTTGCATTTTTTTGTATGGTAAAACCACTTTTCCATTTAAAGTGGCGATTTCAAAAATTATTCTAAACATTCTTTACTGTCATATGCGCTCAATGAAGCATGATTATACCCTTGATTGTACTGTTTTGATTGATCGCATAATGCATTTACTAAAATTTGATCATACAGATGTAGGATGACGCATGATTCATTATTCTTGTGAACTCGCCGATCAATTAGACGAGTTAACATGATGAATGCATTCGTAGAATCAGCATGTTCTAAAGAATCATCATTCATCATAGAGGCTAAATTTTTAATTATAATATTATAATATTGTACCTTAAAATTTGCTTAAAATACCTTATAAGTTAATTGTTAATTTCCAGGTGCACGATCAATTTCCAATAATTCTTTATATGTGGGTTTAAATACTTTTAGATATTATAGTATATATATAATATTTTAGAATATTAAATATTATATTATTTTATGGAATAAGTTTTTCAAACAAACTTTTAAACAATATTTAATTCGATTTCGTTCAATTATAGTTTTATTAGATGGAATATACTATATAAAATCTTTGTTATAATTTTTTACGTGCTTATTTCTAACTTACTCACATTCAATTACTATTTAGATACTATTTGCAACTCCCTTTAATTTAGCTTCAAAGGAAAAATTTTTATTGTAATATAATATCTGCCAGAATAGGAGAAATTGTACGTGGTTCTGTTAATAATCTGAAAATATGGATTACACGTATAAATCGTCTAATAACACTGCAGACTCGTGCTATACAATATTTGAATAGTCCGCAATTATTTTAGCTCTAAGAAGCTGAAAAGTCTTCCGGTATCCAGTGAATGACGGGTCATTTCCTCCTTAGACCGTCAGCTGTTTCCTGCAGAACTATCGGGTTCTCTACACCCAAGACTAACCTGCAATGTCAGTTCCACCTCACTCCTTGGCCCTCAACTTTCAACTCTCTGGCCCCTGTGATCTGTTGAGAAGTGATTTTACAGAGTGTCTCGCTTGAATCAGTTTAAAACTTCTAATTGCTAGTACTTTAAGTACAACAATCCCTTAAATACCGGGGATTTATGGAGATACTACCCGAAAAACAAATTGAATAACATCTAGCAGAGAATATGGATAATACACAAAATTTCTTAGTTTGAATAAGGATATGGGTACATAAACAGCTAAATATTAGAATTAATTGATATTATTCGAGAATGATCATTTTTTCCAAACCTATTAACTCAAGAGGCAGATTTCTATTTAACTCGAATTCGTTACAACCGAGGCGGAGAATTTTTATTTCGCATAAAGCTCTGCAGTATAGTAATTACCATTATTACGAGGAAGCGTAAAGTGCGCGTATCATCTCGGAATCCCATCTATTCTACATATTTGCCCGGGGGGAGAGCCCATGTTCCCTTTTGAAGAGTCGTCGACGAACGCCTGGGCTTATCTTCGCGATAATTCGTCCCACTTTCCGCGACTTTTTCATTCGCGCGAGGAGAGCTCGCCGTATCTCATTTCCCCACCCTTCGCACGAGGAGGAGGAGGAGGAGGGGATGGGGGGCATCAGAAAGTTCACCGAAGACATGATAGAATACCAAGGGAAGAGATTAGATTTTTGCCTTTTTGTTGAGCTACCGTTCGTGGATCGATCCACGCTTTAACGAACTCAAAGTCTATCCGACCACCGCCGCTCCCCGCACCGTTCTCGACGCCGGCACCGTCGCGAATGATTTTCGAGCTCGCATCCCCGTTGGTAGTGGTAGTTCCCACCAAACTGCTTCTACGGCTAATATTTACATTTATTAACTCTCTCGTCGTAAATGAAATTTTCAGATAACTTTTAGGATATAGCCCGAGGGTTATAAGGCTATCCGGTTGGCCGCTGACGGTCCCCTCGACGTGCTCACCACTGAGTTTGCGCACGTTCCTGCCCTTTCTCATTTTCTCCGTCTCTCTTTCCGACTGTTCTTGTTGCACTGTCAGAAGCAGATTAGCCAATAACTATTGCCAGCCAAACTCCCTGTAGGCTGAAGCGTCGGTAAAGTTTATGATCGAGAGCGGAGAGCCGTTTTTCCTTTTTCCACCCGGCTTTCATTTGCTTCTTTGCTTCTTTCCTTCTATAACGATTTCGGTGATTGGATTCACGGCGCTACTCTACTCCTACCCTTTTTTCATCGCGTTTCTGTTTAGACCGTTTTCTAGTTCCAAATAAGGGATGTCTTGTAAACGTGGTAATCAGTTATCACGATTGCATTGATTTTCGGCGGGTGTGAGATAAAACACTGTCTTTTGGCAAATTTTTCTTTAAACTTCATGTATTTCTGTGTAAAAATTATATTTTAGTTTACGGCGAACTTATCCCACTTTTTATGTGATTAATACATATAATTTTTAAATGTACATGTGTAACTTTGCAAAATGTGTTATGCACGTTCTATTGTTTAAAGGGAATTTAGAAATGTGTTCAATGTTTAGGCCACAATCTTACTTAAATTAAAGTAGTTGAATAAATTTGCAGACTACTTTACAGTCTTAATTTACATCTTAATTTACAGCAATAGCTGTATTATAATCGAGAGTTTCATCAGTTTTGTCTGGTGACCAATAAACTATATTTTATGTTTGGATAAATTCATGATATTTCAAATTGGCAACGTTAGATTTTAATTTGGCAGGCTTAATTTGAAGTATTAATTTTTTCGCGTTCATTTTAAAGTAGATATGTTATTCAACTCATTCAGAGTGTTTATTTTGCTGCATTTAACATGTTAGAAAACCCTATAATTATCTAATTATACGTAAACTTCCATAGTATAGTGACTATAAATGTAACTGAGGGCAACGTCATTAACTGGTTGAATGCAACTGGGAGTCAAATTTTAGTACGGCCAAATATAGTTGAAATTTGTATCTCCATAATATAGTACATCGAAATTGCGTTACAAATGCAGAAATTTATCAAAAGCAGGGAAATGTAGCTCTGACATTTTCATAAAGGCATATGAATTATTGATCGGTTACTTAACCGTTACGTAAACCCATGCAACATTTTCTGACGTTGTATAATTAATGCTGATGAATATGACACTTTGTCAGGCATTCAGCCTCATTGCGAGGTAAATGAAAACGTGCGTTACACACGTATCTAAGATTGCACATGTTTGAATGATTCACCTGCTAGTTATTGAGCAAACCCAAATTAATTAATCTGACTACGATGATTCGAAAAGGAAAACTTTAATTTTCCTTTGATGTTTGTGACCACTACAATAATCTTAAAATATTAAAATACTCAAGCTTCCAGAGAATCATGTATGTTATAGAATTTGTATTGTAAATGATAAGCATTTTTATAAATAATAATATAAAATAATTTTGCTAATAAAAATCTAAATCTGTATTACACCATTAAAAATGAAATAACAATTTTTTATATTCTTAGATAAATTGCATTCTAGCGCATATGGAGAGTGCATGGGTGACTTATATGCAGACTTCTAGAGTACAGTAATCGCTCCTTCGTTGTCCAAAATCAAGGGCACGATCGTTGTCCAGTGCCTACCCATTCCACTGCCTGTCAACGCCGAGTCGCTCCGTAGGCGGCGTCGATTGATGTCGGCTCGGGTATATCGGTGTGAACACCACAACATTGACTCGAGTAAACCGAATTTTCAAACTTCTTAATTTTCATTATTTCTTTATGGGACTTTCACTAACTTATTTCTGGCATTTCTCTTATTAAAATGACACCAAACACGATATAGTTTCAACTGTATTTAGTGGTTTAATCGACGGTCAAAGTTTCGAAGGCAACGAGCAACAGCAACAATGTGGGCCTTTAAACTGTGCCGGCGACGGCGACACGCTTCGGTCACCCGATCCGTATCTCATTCTGTCCTTCTCTATGTTCGGCTTCCTATTGAAGTCGCTCGGCGCGGTCGGCGCGATATCTAGACGCAGTCATAAATCAAAAATAGTGTCCGGGCACGCTCGTTGTCCGCTCAGCTCCCCGGCCTTTGGACAACGAAGGAGCTTTTACTGTATATGGAAAATTTGTTTTATTTGTCCAACTGGTTGATAAAGGTATTTTTAATCCAAAGTTCGATTGAATATCTTTTTTTGTAGAAGTGAAGAGACGAGTCTTTTTTCGTTTCTTATGACACGATAGTCTTGCGCTCGCAGGTCATCGAACTGGATAATGAAACGTGCAAATGGAAATGAGGCAGTGCTGTGTCAGATAATATTATGACTGACCACAGGAAAGGCCGAGCGCTCAGTCAACTAGCGGGCGCAGACTTTCCGCGACGCTTTTCCCATCAGCGTTAAAACGTTTCACGTTCTGCCCTCTTGCAGTAAAAATTTTCAATGCGAATCTCATCAGCATCAAAATATTTCGCCCGTTGTAAAAGCGTGGAATGTTTTTTCAACGAGAAAAACAGAGTAGGCGTTGTTTTTCCTTTATCAAAACGCAACGAGGAGCCTGCCAGGTACGTACTGGCCCGTCGTTTTGTCAATACGTTCAATACTATAAAGTTATTTCGCAACGGTATTCCGCAAACCGTATCCAACACCGTTTGACAGACATTTTTCTGTCAAATATAATTAAGGCTCGCGAAATGTTTTTTAATGCCGCGCACAGGACCGTCGCTGAAACAAATTTTTGTCATTCTTCTACACGCGAAAATAACGAGGACCGTAAAACAAGCATTAAAGTGTCGGCGACTAATTAAAACAGAAATCGTACAAGTACCAATTCCGAATATAACAAGCATTTTTCAGACAGCATGTACAAATTCACTTTTGACAGTGCAGTGCGACGCAATATAGAAATGCACCATTCCATTTCATTTCCATGTGTATTATTTTCAAAATGACAAACCTTCCATTGAATAAATTAATTATGCGACTGTGAAACTTGACAATAATTTACATCTTTATAATCAAATTTAAAGAAATTAAATTCAAATAACTTTCAAATGTTTAACAATATGATTTAAATTTATAAATGGCTATACAGCAAATTGATTGATTAAAAGACCGTTCAATTTGATTAAACTGTTCATTTTTAAATATTCCGAAATATTTTGTGTAAAATAAAGTTTCCATGTCAATTAATTATAACTCCTACCGTGAAATATTAACAAGCAACGCAACGTCGAAAGATAAGAGATAATCTAACAATTTTTTTCTGCCTCTAATTAATAATTTTCAAGAAAAACAACTTTTTCTATGTTTCTGTAATTATGTCCTACAAGCATTCATTTGTGTAATTAATTTGCAACTCTTGTTGATGTATTAAATAGTGCTCATTATCAAACTGAGACTGGTTCTTTCATTACTTGGGAAAAAAACATGAAATTAAATGAAAAAGTAGGTTAATGGATAATTATTATTTACAGGGAGTACTGTGTAGCATGCAAAACAAATTAATTAATATTTCCTCGATTATACATGGTAATTAAATTACAAATTTCGTGTGTCACCTTGTTGGCGTAGAAATGATAAAAATTGCAAAAATTGCGCTCACATAAGAGAAAGCGTAAAATTTCAACAGATTTGGTGTCGTATTCGTTTAACCGAGACACAGGTGCACTATATAGTATATAAAAATTGAGGATAATAGTTATAAAACAATATCACTGTGCAAAAACATAAATGTGTTAATTTACAGCTTCAATAAAAAGTTCTTTTTCATCGGCTTTGGTTAGTGTTTCAAACCAACAAAAGAAAACAAAAATCCCCTAACATGTATCTCGACTATTGGAATCTGCCAGAATTTTTTTCGCGATTTTTTTGTGGCCGAATTTTGAAAATAAAATATATGTGTAATCTGGTTTTTCCATGTGACTACCTTCCTGGTTAAAAGTATAAATCTGGTGGAGAACCTTTTGTCTTGACGTATTCAAAACTTAACTTCACTAAAAGTGTGATTAACACATTTAGAGTGGACAATAGAAATCGACCGTGTTCTACTTCGTCGAAAATTTGCAAATTTCCTACAGTGGGAGAATAAACTTCTTTTATTTAAAAAAAGTACATGGGTTTGCAAGAATGATGAGCCATTGAATATAATTATACATACGACTTCATATTTTTCAGACTACTATTACTAAAATTACAAAGATGCTTCCATAGAAAATGATTCAGTAAATTTCTTTATCCAAGAAATAAATTCTGGTAAAACGGTTCAGTCGTCTTTAGATTCTTTGGGAAATTCAATGTTAAACAAATAAATAATCAACTACCAAATTCTGTCGTAACTGTAATCCCTTATTTTATATTTCAGTTGCAAATCGGATCTCGACAGATTATTGTTATTTTTCCGTTCGTATTTCTTTGCAGTCTATTGTTAATAATTTCGTTCTTACAGATCAGGTATTTCCATTGAGAATTCAGTTGGAATAATTGCATCCATTCAACTTCGGATCAATGATCATCAAAACGTATCGCATCTCTTTAGCAATTATTCATTGTCATTTCGCGCGTCAAATTAACTATCATTAGTATTATTTATTGGCGGGTTGTATTCAGTGAATTCCTGTTATGTCGAAAACGTCGCATTGTTTCTTATTATTATAGTCTACAACATAAAACGTGTCGTTAAAGGCTCGCGGTGATCAAAAAGCCAATGTCCAACGTACGTCACTATAGAAATCTATACTTACGTAACTCGACGATGGGCATCACGTGTAACTGGTTTTCCATATCACGTGGCGCTCGTATTTCAAACCAACGTAATATTGATTTTGTCTTTGATACGGACACGTCAATTCAGTCCCCGAAAGTTGCTCCGCCTATCGAACTTCGGTAATATTCCAACGTTTTCCAAAATTTGAAACACTCCGGAACAGTACTTGGTCCCTTCTATCACGGTATGATTTCAATCCGACCATTGAAATTCCATTTTTTACACCTTCGTCACATTATCGGTACAAAAGTTCTAAAAGACTAATCGGAAAAAATAAATACCTATATATTAAAAGCTGTTGTATTCCGGAAAATAATATACAGAGTGATCGATAACTGATGATTCCGAGGAAGGGGTCATACTACATAAAAAAATAAGTCTAAAATGTAGAATAAAATTTTTTCATGCGAGACTTTATTTTCGAGAATATCGAGTTTAATATAATATAATACTCGAGTATAATAAATTCTTATGTTTAGAATTTTGGAGAACATTGGGTAAACGAGTTGTTATTGAACATAATGCAGCACGATATTGTATAACATTAATAATATAAGAAATGAATCGGTGTATAAAGTGTCATGCCGGAAGAGTAATGCTCACATTTAGGATGGTAGTTTTCAAAGAGCACCGTCGCAGATCCACAAACCCTCGAGCTTTAATTGAGTTTACCTAGCGCTCCAGTACTCGAGACACTTTTGCAAGGCGGTTTTCTCTTGTCTACGAAGAAGAGAGATAATAAACTGGAACGAGTAGTGGCCAGAAATAAATAATACGTCATCTGTACGCGTCCGATGACAAAGGAAACATTAAAGATACAATGAGGAGATGTGGAAAAAATGTTGAGGATAAAGGAAGTGCTAAAGGTTGTAGTAATAGAACGTATCACGGAGAATGAAAAATAAAGGAAGTTGAAAAAAATTATCACAATCAGTGGTTATATTTAGACTAGAAATCTTTGCGCAAGATAAAGATTTTCTGACGTATTATTTTCTGAGAAATTTATTTTTGCATCTATTAATGTTTCACCTATTGGGTTGGCAAGAAAGTAATTTCGGTATTTTTCTATTTCAATAGAGCCTAATTTTTTTATTCAAGCGATGAACTTTAAGGAATAAGATATTTTCCCTTTTGTTCGATGATCTTTTGCCAAAAAGAAGAAATAAGATAATATTTTATTAAAGTTCATCGCTTGAATAAAGAAATTCGGTTTCATTTCTCCTTAAAATACCGAAATTACTTTCTCGCCAACCCAATAATAATATTTATAATGACAGTAAATAATAGAATAAACAGTAAGAAACGCGAGGAGAGTAAACAAGAATGACAGAGGTCCTTTCTAACTCTAATCAGAGGAAATGTAATTTTCCTAATCTCGCTGGGATCCTATTCGCTCCTTCTAAGATAAGTAGTATAGGCCTAGCAATTACAGCTGATAGTGTAGGTCCACCGAGCATTAGAGACCGCTCTAACTGCGCATGTCCGAAGAGAAGATAGGAGGCCATGTGGTCCTACCGACTACTATTTTCGCATCTCACCCCCGCAATACACCCCCGCAACTCAACTCCCTACGTTTACAGAGATTTCGCGCTGCAGGGGTCCTCACGTATACGATGGTTCACAGCACGATGGGCAGAGATACAACTAAACTACTAAGAATATAGAATGAGCCTCATTGGTTGGGTCAGATTTATGTGGAACAACACAGATTTATCAAAACATTTCTAGAGAATGAAAATATTTTAAAGAAGCAGCTCCTTTAGGGTAGAAAGTGAAAATAAAGAAAGTAGGTCCCAATTTGATATGATTGATCGATCTACAGGGTGTCCCAAAATTCTACAACAGACTTTTAAAATTGTTTTTTCTGTGTATGCTCTATTTTATGATAATGAACATACTCTATTGTATGATATTGGTAGAGCACTGTTGTTGATGCCATGCCGCAGTCCCAAGCGTTGTATCCTTCGACAGATTATGCGACACGATAAATTCCGCTCTTGTCTTGCACAACTCTATCCAAGAGGCGACTGGGCAAATTTCCAAGGGACTGTTTACAAATTTTTCGGCAAAGGAGAGGAGGGGTGAGCGAACAGAACAAACTCCTTTCAAGTCCGAAACTGCTCCGGACTTTCGACAGTCGTACGGCTCGAATGCGTCTCCAAATCTCGTATAAGTAGATAAAAGGGGCTAACTTGCAGGTTCTTGTCAGATCTAATAAATTGCTGTTGCAAACAAATTAAACGTAAATTTGAAACAACCTCAGATGATCAATATAGAGATTCCCTGCCTGTCATGTGTCCTAAATTGATGACAGAAACATATCTCCATCTGAAAGAGTACCTTAATACGTTTCGTAACTAGACAAGGTCTTCAGATATGAACTGAGGAGGGTGATTGCACATTTGACTAATATTCACAAATCTAATTATAATAATGAATACAGTATTTAAGTGACAACCCATCTACACTGAATTCTTATTATTAATGAAGTGTTAATGATTTCAAATTGCAAATACACATTTAGAAACACCTCCTCACTGTACAATTTAGGGAATGTCATTGTAAATACATCTGGAAAAGTAAGAGCAGCAAACGTCTGGGAAATATCTGAAAAAAGTGAATCCGACCGACAGATGGGAACAAATATAAAGTATTCGAGGAAGAAGTTGGGAGGCGTAGAATTTCGTGTCGGTATTCGGAAACGTAAGCGGCGTGAATTGCGCCGGACGCAAGGTGTACTTGCACCGGAAGTCCCTCTTTGTAGATGAACGATGGAGGGAGTGAAAGGCGATGCTATCGACTTCTTTTCTTCTTCACTTTTGTCTTCGTATTCCCGTTGTCCGGGACACATCTTTTCCCCTTTTCTTTCAAGAAAAGAGACGATGGAGCCACGATACGAACGGTAAATCAGTTCATCCTACTTTCTCCCCAGCGGTGGAGTCGGTAGCCGACCGAATGGCATTGTTCGACAAACAGTAATTCATTACATTCTATGACTCTATGAGACGTGAATGCATTCTCGACGCGAAGTTCTGGGGAAGCTACCCCTCTACGTCTTTGGGTGCAGTTCCTTCCCCTCTTCACTGAAAGCACCCGACATTACTAGCGTATATACCTACGTGGGACGAGGAGTTTCGCCGAGAACTTTGCCGGCGAACTTCAAGTGCTCCGCTGACGGTTGGCGCATCGCAATCATGACCCGTTTCTAGACAAATTGCCGCGATGCATCGAGAAACGCACGGGCCTTTCAAGAAGTGTCGGGAAAACAAGTTGTATCGACGTCCTTGAAACTCCGGCTATAAATCGGCACATTATGCCGCGCGCGCCCTTAATTACGTCGGCATTAACTTCATTGCCATCTCGCGGACCGTTTTCCCTCTGTACACCCCGTCCCGTCCTCTTTCTCTCACTCTCTCTCTCTCTCTCTCTGTCTAAACCCTCTCCACGTTACCCCGGAATCGTTAATGATTATCGTTAAGCGTTAATTTGTCACCTCTGTAAAATCGACTTCATTAGGAGCGCGTAATCATTGAAATCGATTTCATTCGGAACGTATCAGCGTGAGCATTCGCGCGGTTGTGTAATTGTGACGGGGACGGGAAAATAGGTATGTACATCCACGTTCAGAAGTATTAGCACATGTTCCGTCGCAGAACAATACCTTCGCCCCGGCTGTTGTCGAAATTCCACCGTGCTATTTAGCGATCACGCGCGTAACAGCGCACTTGTGCAACATTAACCCAACGCGGGGGTGCTGACTAATCTGACAGACGCACGCGAAATCTTTACGTGCGAGTCTGTTGGTACACCGTGGAGATTGACAACTAACAATATCTAGATGTTGCGTGCTTCCACGGCACTTTGCATCGCGGTATTTTTAATGGAATACTGTGTTCCAACGAAATTTGCAATTCTTCACAGTAATTTGTAGTAATTCGTTATAGCATCGACCGTGTGTCCGACTCGGTTTGTGGTCACTGATCGACTCCTCAACTGTCAGTTGGTACAACAGTTTCTAGCATTACTTCATTAGGGGTTGTTCATCGCAGGACAGTTTTGCTTTAACCCTCATGCGATCTTTTGATAATTTCTGATCAGCTTCTGCTTTCTCTTGTGGTCTTTTTAATAGCTTTAATAGGTTGGAAATGATCAGTTGTTTTCACATTTTCATAGTACTTCAAGTATGCCGTCAGTATTATAATTCCTGACGTCCCCCGTGGTCGGACTATTATCTTGCGCGTAATTAGTGTTTGTGTCGAGGGTGTTTGTTTAATATACGTCTAGTATGTGTGTTCAATGCGTGAGGAGTGCATGTGTATCTAACATGCGTGTCAAGTGTGTTTAGGAACGAATATTATGTCTGCACTGCCTTACAACTAGATCTTTAATGCAAAATAAAAATTCTCTACATTAATTACAAGAAAGGAGACGCACATGCGAAGACTTCTATTGTTCTATATAGTATCCTGAAAGATATTTTATATTCCATAGGGGTATAATTATTATAAAGATTAAATGAAGACTAAAAAACACTTGAATCTATCGGATTCAATTTAAATTCTCCAGTACGATTTAACCAGACATAAGTCGAGAGGTTAATTTCAACTAGAAAGGCCAGACGAAACCGCGAAAGCAAAGATCGCTGGTTAAATTTCTCGTCTCGCTGTGCTATATTTTGATTATTAACCAATGCAGGTTACTTCGCGGTGCAGACGCGGCAGACAACAAAGTAAGATATAAATAAAACATATTGCTTACGGCGGAATCACCTAAAAATGCCAAGGTCTCGCCGCCGGGATAAACGCGAAGCAGAAAGGAAAAGAGATTGCAGAGGATCGCGGGCTATCCAACGGACAGACCTGCGAGAAGGGATGGAAAAGAAAGAAAACGCGCGAGAGACGTTTTTGAAATAGGTATGCACGGTCTTGCGAGTAATTGGATCGAACGGCACCTGTCTTATCTGATGAGAATTTATTATACGAATCAGATGTTTTGTGAAAGCTTCTGGGTTCGCCAACGCCGATAAGCGACAACATCTTCGATAATTGCGAATATTATTTTCATTTAAAATCCTTGCCATTCATTCTCAAGTGCTCGAATGCAAATTTAATGAGCACTGGATGGAGAACGAATCGCGAAAATGGAACGGCAATTTTTATGCTCCGAGAGAAACGCGCTCGCTAAATATACTATTAACGATTTTAAAGACTTCAACTTGTGGAAAAATTGATAGATGCAATGACCATCAAATTTGTAATGTACGATATTAATAGGATTTTCAGAACATTTCTATACCGACAGGAATGTTAAAAAATTTGTTTACATTATAATAACAAACGAAATTATTAGATTACCTTACTGGGGGTAACTTGTTCGTTTGATTAATAATTGATTGACTATTATTATTGACCGTTATCTTTGGAAACTGATTGAACATCGAAATCTCGTAGGTTTCACTGTAAATGCGATTGGATCGTGTGACGTGCGATACGTCCGGTTGCTACTTTGCGAGGCCGAACGGCGACAAACGTGTTCCTGTATTTTGTCAAAATAGAATTAAATTCATGCCTGATGGTAACTCAATAATGAAACCATTACGCAACTGCGCATGGTTCATGGTCATAAAGGGAAAGCGAAGAGTTAGGCGAGGGGAGTGGAGAGGAGGAAAGAACCGGGTGAGAGGCAGAGAGAATAAGAGCAAAAGGACGAAAGGGTGAATGGGAATGGGGGAGGAAGCCACTGAAGAGAAAGGAAAAGAGACAGACAAAGGGACTGTGCAAGAGATATAAACCGTGGGTGGAGTTCGGGGGGGGGGGGGAGTCGGAGGAAAGGGTGGGAGATGGGACGAACGAGGGAAATGCGTTATCGTCTGCAGCCAGCTGACAAATCGAAGGTAATAGGGCTGAGCGGAATTCTGCCTAGCAGAAGGACCGAGAGCACTGCATCTAGTAGGTACGTGGTTACATACGTACATGTACACTAGGACCGCGTACGTGATGCGCGCATGTTGCAATATGTACTCGCACTACGATGATTATGTGTATCGCACAGATACGATACATAAACATATGTATGTGTCTCGCGCCCGCTTGGCTGACTATTCTTGGATATTACTACTGAAACACCCCGCTACGTTCTCGGACAGTTTATCGTGCCCACGGAAAAACACTAAGACGTTACTATCTTTTTTCAGCAAATCAATAGACTATCCTAGCGACTACAAAAATGATTAGCTTGGCAACTAAGTTCGCGACCGCCACATTTTTTCAAACAAAGTCATTTATACATATTTTTTAAGCACGAGTATTTTATATCAAATCAATCGCAAAATTCAGAGCTTTCCATTACAATAAAAGAATTACGAAACTAAAGGTCGCGAATTTAGTTGCCAACTTAATACATCAGTCGCAATTTATAATCTTGTATTTCTGTTGCAAAATAAAAATTATCTACAGGAAGTAACAAGGGTAAAATAAAAAGATATTTCTTATTTTAATAATTTTAATAAATTACGTGGTGTATATTAATCGTCTTATTAAATGTTAAAAGTTAGACTGTACATATTTTCATGATATATATTGGTTTATATAAAACGTTCTTCAAAACTATGAATTTGCAGTATATTGAGTAGATGTACCACACAGTTTTCTAGAATAGTTTTTTAATTAATTGGTGTAAAAGATCTTCTATTAAATAAAAATGCAAAAGGGTCTGGCAGTTTAAAGCTTCGAGGAACCATACAGTACGAAATGGAAGTTGAATCTTGGTCTGATTTTAAGCAGATTTGTGCTTCCATCTTCCCTCGAGCACAAACGAAGATTTACTCGAGAACGGAGATCACTGATCTATCCGCTGCGAGAGGGAGCCACTAAAAGGGTGATAGAACATACTGCTACGGCGACTGCCTCGTGGAAAACTCGTTCCTTTCTTAAATTGAAACATACGCATATTTCGTATCAAATCTGACGGAAAAAGTCCAATACATGGAGAAAAACGAAACGAATATTAACTAACATTTGAATGACTACCTATATTTTTCATATAATAAGATAATGTAGAAATATTTCTCAGATATATAAAGTTACGTTGTTTATAATCTATTTGATCAAATTCCTTGAAAATTTTTTTGCACGAGCTATAAACAACAAAATGTGGAAGGTCTATCATTTTCCAAAATTTAATCATTTGTAATAAAAGACTGGTGTTTGTCAATGCCATCTTTACTAATATAATGTAGAATTGTAAGACTAAATGTATGTTGTGAAATAACTCCTTGCAGTCAGAGCTATTCTAACACGAAAAATTCCATTCTATATGATTTTTTATTTTATGGATATGAATTTGTGATATAATACCTCATACAATATTTAAATGTTTAGTAATTGGTTACATACCGACATATTTAATAATGTAATCAATATTTTGAATAATGGTACAACTATTTTTACTGCTATACTTTCTACTTCTGAGGGATAATATTTATGCAGCAAGAATTAACAAATTTGTAAAAAATATTTAATGTAACCGTAAATTGGTTGTCTTTCAAGTGCGAATCAGTAGGGTTCACGTAAGCGATTCGAGCAGCTTCAAATAAAATCGCGAGAATGTATTCTTTTAGTCTCGAGTCACTCGCAGATAGAATTTGATTTGTAACAAGGTGAATTTGGTCTGTGTAAAGGCGAATCTTTCGCGCAGATCCTGTAGGAGGGTTGAATGTACATCTTGAAGCGCGAAGGGTTAATACTCCTCGGTCGCGTGGAACAGTGAGAAATGCTTGATGAGAGTAGTAAAGGTCCGCGATACAGCTGGAATGATATCGTGCGCGAGCCGTGGACACGGAATAGGCGACTGGTTTCCCTTCGCGACAGCGGGAAACGTCGCGAGCGGCTGGTTCCACCCCTGGTCACAATCCCGATAGGACATTGCAGCATAGAGCAGCGAATAACCGTGGCCCGTACGAGCGCGACGACGCGGCATCGTGCCAGGAACTCGTACTCTGGGACGACCCACGACCCCCCGCATTTTCCAACCCAGGTTCAGGCATAGGCCGCGGCACTAGGCCGACGCAAGCCATCGCCAATGAGTGCATGTCTGGGGCGGAGCATGGTCGACACCGAGCAGACGCGATTTCGACCTACTTTGTATATTCCACTATACGCCCTATCTGAAAAGACCTATCAGAAATTGATTATTATCCGCTACTTTTACCTTCTTTCGTAGTACTTTCCCCTGCATAAAAATCCCACTGCCGCGCCGCACTCGGCCCCATCCTCGAGAGACGGTACACGCCCGGTGTTTCCTTTAAGATCCCAGCTTAACGCTCCCGAACTTCAGACGCGCAAAGGAAATTTCAATTTTTAATTTGCGAATAAGAACACGCTACGGTTTTCCCCTAAATCCATCGATGACCTAATTCCGAACCGCCGCGCGCGCCCCGCTCTGCGAATTGCGTTCCAATTTTGCGTGACGTAAATTGGATCAAAGTTGTGTACAATTCGAGTGAAAAATTATTCTGCGACGCAGTTCAAAGCGATAAGAAAAGTTGCGTTTTTACAATTCATTAATAATATGGTTCTGTGACAGTGTACCTTTTCAATGGAGGATTCGCAAAAATCATTCTGTGTCTATTGAATTTAGCGTCTCTTTCATATCGTCACTCTGGTCCGATAAGTGCGCCATGGTGCTTTCTGTCGCCGTTTCGATTTCTTTATTCACTATCACCGAGCGGGAAAGTACATTCGTTCTGGTGTCGTCATCAGCGACGCCGAGTACAGACGTGACCTACTTGCGCTATTGACCTGTTGGCGATGCTAGTGGGCGAACTGTTTAAAGGGGGAATAGTGGATAAGAGGGAGAAGACAGTCCAGGTGAAGGAATGGTGGTAGATGCCGAGGGGGCGAGACGGGGCCGGCAAAGTGGGGAGATCGGGGTTAGGTGCACTTGAGGCATCAGAACGTGGAGAAAGTGAGGGACTGCGGTATACGCTCCCAGCGCGCGCAGCCTACCACTTACCCTAACCGTGCATTGACACATACAGGGTGTTCGACTATATGCACCACATATTTTGGGGTCAGAATAAGATGAAAATCGAGAGTGGTGATATTGCAACTTGCCCTTCTTTTCAATGTTATTAAACCCTTGCAGTGTCGAGTCAGACTCGTGATGAAAACTTCGAACAGAATAGTTGTTGCATATAGTAAAATCCTTTGTACATCTATAAAGAATAAATGACATTTTTTAAAATAGCCAGTTTTATAGTTCGACAGATTTACGTGTCCTAGCATTCACAAGATGTAGAATTGGTCGGCCAAGTTCGGTCAGACCACTAACCACTAAATTTACAAACTCGATTTTTTTCGAAAAGGAAGCATCAACTGAAAACAATGTTATTCGTTTTGGTTTGCTCATTTTTGCAAGTAAAATCAAAGAGACACCCTCTATAAACGGATGGACTATCTAAATAGTCTACATAATAATCAACTGCATTCTTAATGGTTTTATTAAGCTCTTTTTTTATGCGATGAGTATGAAAAACAAGGTTTTTCTGCCATTTTGAGAAAACTTTTATACGAGTTCCAGTATTACAATAACAATATGATATTCTCAAACCATTACGTCATTAAGCGAACGAAAGTAATGAAATCTTAAAAATAAAGATAAAGATCTCAACTGAAGTATTCCAGTAATGTTAGGAACAGAGTTTCAGAATTAAGTTTCCGTTTCATTAAACCTGACCTATAGAAATAACTGGTTCTGCAACTGCGCGCAATCTTCTAATTATTTTCCTTGTAACTGAACACCGGTATCTTCACTCTACTATTTTCCAGTTCAACGATTTTATTTACCTTTCGTTACGGACGAAACTATATATACACTACAGATATATAATTATATAATAATTTCCGTTTTGCTTACTTCGATACCTTTGCCACTATCGGCTCCATCCATGCGAATAATGCTACGCATTCGACACCGCTTACTCAAAAACAGCATTCCTTTGAAACGTTCGAAATGCACCGTCGCGATAAATTAATTTCGCACGGCACCGGTGATCCGATCTAGAGAGCAATTAGCTCTTTCAGGGGTGGGGCACGTTGTATCGCGGTCTGAAGTATCTGCACTCATAAAAGCTCGTGGAAATCGGCTCTTACAACAACTCGAAATAGATATTTACCATACAGAATCGCTCGCGAACGGCTCGCTAAAAATTCGAACTTGCCCATTGAAAACGCGAAGTAATTAGTTTAAATGCTCTTCGGCAACGAGAGGATAACGCGATAAAACAAGAAGTGATTTCGTGGCACGCTCTCCCGTTGAGGATCCAGACATTTATCATCGGGAATTGAAGTGCAGTGAAAAAATGTCTACAAGAACGCTACGATTTTGGAAGAAATATTAATTTCCTGTAGCTTTACTAGCTGTACATGTGAAACTTCACTTATACTATTGTACAATATCTTCGTATAATTTCTCCACATAATTTTCGATATCGCTATAAATGACGTTTTGATAAGTGATTATATTGTTATCGGTTGTGCAGCAGAACTCTCTCCGCTAACGAGCGAATAACGCGATAAAAGAAGAAGTGATTCGGGCGGCGCGGCGCAGTTTCGAGACATTTATCAGCGGCGAAGGGAATTGGAATGAACGCGATGCTCGAAATTGATTGGTCCGATCGGATCCGGGCATTTAAATTTGCAAGGTTTAATAAGCCGTGCGATTGGCGGCTGATAAAGATTCCGCGAGGTTCGTTCGTGCCCGTGAGCGGGCGAAGAACGAGATGCTTCGGAAAAATCTTGTCTCCCATCAGTTCCCGGAACGTGCCAGGACGCATCAGCTTCGTGGAATTTCGATGGTGAGTCACTTTCTTAACGTCGAACAAATGTGTCGGGACGTGCGAAGAGAGGGCAAAGAGGGGACGGGAGGGGAAAGGGATGGGGAGAGGAGAGTAGAGGAGCGAAGAGGGGAGGACAAGAGAGACAGAGAGTTGATCTGGAGATTTGGCGGTGGGTGGAAGGGTAGCTCGTCGTTCGGGTGGAGGGACCCGGGTGCAGGCTGGCAGACCGAGTCGAACTTCTGGAAGGGGAAGGGGCAGAGGACGTGGAAGAAGAGGAGTGCAGGACTTCTCAATGGAGTGAGGGATAAAAAGCAAATACGTTTCACTCACTCGCGTTTTCCGTTAGCAAATTCAATCTCGTTCGGAGTCCCTTTAACATTGTGCCTGTAATAGGGAGGATGAAGAGGGACTAAAGGGGAGGTTGAAGTGTGAGGAGTGAATCGTAGGAGACGAACGTGGAAGGAGGACCGAGGACAGGGGGCAGGTGTCGCTCGTATAAGGACTTTATCACACCCTCCGATTCTTCCCCCACCACGAGACTCCCGGAGCTTTTTCACCTTCCTAATCTAGCACACCGCTCACACCTCGCCGCCGACTATTATCGACTTTGACTGAACCCTGAGTCGGCTCATCTTTAAGCTGGCCGACTGAAGCCGCTCCGCGTTTGTTTGAGCGGATAATGCAATATCTGGCCCTTAGGAGCCAATAAAAGTGTTAGACCACCTCTACCCGCCCTCATCCCCACCCTCGACCCCTCCGTTCGGGAATCGAAGGATTTTCTTTTTTTAAACTCCGACACGGTTCACGTTGCCACGCGGATCTCGAAGTTTGCGTTGCCTAACGACGTTTCACTAATTCTTTTCCTCGGCAAGCAAACTTAACCTCCTCCTCCTCCTATCCGCCGTCAGCTGATTTTGATAAACTCCGGGGGCAGTCACGGCGACAGTCCCCGGCTCAACTTTTATGAGACTTAGATTCGATTACGTTCAAATAAATTAAGGAAACGAAAATATTTGACGGTTTCCGTGGAGCCGGAGTGTTTGATTTCGTAATAAACTATGAGGTGTTTCCATTAGCAATAAAATCCCGTTCAGCCAGAATGCAAGGAGTCGGTGAAGTCAGTTAATAAAGAGCAAGTTGGCAAGGAACCGGTAAAGGGGCAAAGGTACACTGCGAAAGTTAGTCTTCGATCGGTAGAACAGGGATGGGCTTCCAGCTCGTTAAAACTTGCCTTATTAACATTTTTTTCATATGCGGAAGCCTTGCGAAATGTTCGAGAAGTTTTGTGAAGTAGACACGGAGCCATTTTATTGAAATTCCTCGCGAAATTAATCTTCGGATACGCGGTCAGTTTAACAACAAATCAAATCGTGTTCGTAATGTCTTTTCTACTTAAATACTTTAACCCAGTACATTTTAAAATAATATATTTTAATCGTACATCTTAAAATAATAACTACTATTATATATCAGGAAATATCATTTTATACATACAATTTACATCTTCAACTTTAAAACTTTTTACCACTCCGTAACTTTTTTAAATGTTCGTTAACAATAATAAGCAGAATACTTAATATTTCACGTTGAGGTATTACACTATGTGTGTGCTCATTTTAATTACTGAAATAATTACTAAGATATCGTAATATACTGCATACCCTACTTCATTTTTAACAAACAGATTTTCAAGTTTGATTGTATAAAACATCGTAGGGGAGTCGGTTCAAAAACATAAATTTGATTATATATAAAGGCCCTAGATAAAAGTGTAATAAATCCTGTGATACCTCCGGTGACTGTTTAATAAACATGAAAATAGTTCACTTGGTTATCATAAAATCACACACGGGACATACATATGAATACATTCTCTGAATTTATATGAAATATTTTCAACCTTATAAGCAATTTTTAGTATGTTGCTACATATAAAACTGAAATTAGAATTTTTCATATTTTTTACAAGTTATAAGTACCTGGAATTATTACTACATTGACAGTCGTTCAACTCTACAACGTAAAAATGAAAGACTTCAATGAACAAACAAAGAAGCTGTATGTATAAATGTCTGTACGAGTATTGGTGACATAGCATTTGATTAAACTTTATGCTGCAGGAAGATTACTCGATATTTGGAATGACTACCCCAGGGAGGACATTTGGCAAGGGAGTGTCGGCACAACGCAGTGACATTTTCGTTCAGGCATTAACACCGGTGTTTAGTGGACAAGCACGACCTGGCTTCAGCATGTTAAACAAGTACGTCCATTAATCAGGGCCGAGTCACAAGTAACTTGACCCACGCGGTGCGATGGCATAGGGTCGGTTTCCAACAACGAAGGTTGGAGCCCGTCTCTCTGCCTCCGTCTTCCCTTACCCTTCTTTCCGCCTCCTCCTCACGGGTCCATTTGTTATGCCCAGGTGACACTCAATTATGTCGCGCAAAAGGGTTGCGTGAAAGACGCTGGCTAACTAGTGCGGAAACTTTCCTAACAACGTACTCCTCCGGTCGTTTTGTATCGTAACTCCTCTTGAAAAGATACATCGAAGTGAGACCACGGTTCAATATACTTTACCGGGAACACGGTTCCGAATACATAACTAATGTCAGCGACGTTCGATGGACCGAGCGATTCGTGAACGTGATCGCTGTAGGAATTACTCATATTAACATCGCCGGGTCTGTGAAAATGGCGGAATCATTATTTTACAATTATTGAGATTGTACATGTTTTTCTGGACACTTAGCGACTATTTTTTGGTACTGTTATTTGTGGAAGGTTACAGAATTAAATGTTTCTAACAATTTTTTGCTCTACACTTTTTAGACAAATGATCATACGTAATTTTATACTAATATTGTATTTTAATATAACAACCAATATAAAGATTATTATAATACTATTATATTATTAATGATTGTACTAGGTTGATCAAAAGGACAAAGTTCAGATGGCTTGTTTCACAATTACGGAGTAGTAAACATACTTTTATACGATAATACTGAATAGATACGTTTGCAGATGCATATAGCCTTTTCAATTATTTTTAATCTACTAAATATTCATTTCTCTCGTATTGAAATAAAATTCAGTTCTTTCGTCATCAATATTTATCATTGAGACGAATGTGGACACATAATAAATATACATTTTCTTTCTCTGTTGAGAACATAAATAAGAATAAATTGTAACCATAGAAAAATCATACATAATTAATCATTAAGGTGTGGATAGTGAAGGGTCACGATACTGGTTCGGGATCTACATAATTCACTAAATATCGATCTTCTGCCTTGTTGTTAAATTTTGCTCTCTGAAAAAATAAGAATATGAAATCTCAAAACCCTCAGAATTCGCTGTTCCAGGATCCTATCCAATTAAAAGTAGAGCCTTCGCTGAAAATTGAGCGAAACGCTCATCAACGAGACACTATACAAACTACATACTTCTTTTACATGACAATTTGAACAAATGAAATTCATAACGTGTCAAACACGATTGGCGATTGTCTTTCCTAGGATCGTCTTTAATTGAAAGCAAGTATCACACTGAGGCACTATACTCTACTATACTATATTTATGAAACGTTATTAACAGAACTTGCATTTCGATCAAGCTCCAAGGATCCGAGGTCCATCTCTAATTAAGCAAAGCCTTCCCAGAGACCTGAAAGACGCGATCACCGACGAGACACCACACGCCCAAACCCCATTCATAATTAATTACGCGCCGCATTGTCGTCGCGGACATTCCATATATACGGGTGTTGCTGGTATTGAATTCATAAAAAGCAATAATTCGATTGAAAAAAAGCAGCGAGCCGGTATTGGTGCCCGATCTGTTCCTGTTTAATCTGCCTTTATTATCGACAGAGTTATTCGCGTTATTTACGTGGACGGGAAAGCACGCGGCGATCGATAGCGCGCGAGCGCTTGTCCAAGGGGGTGGAGGAGGGTGGCTGGTGCGGGGGCGGCGGGTAACGTTCGCTTGAAAAATACGCGAAAAATAGCGGAGATATATAAAAAAAGGCGGTGGGGGATAGGAGAGGTGGGGGGACGGAGAAAGGGAGGTTGTGCCGGGGAAAGCGAACTGTCCACTAACTGCGATGCCTCCAGTGATGCCGATCGCGAGAACCCCCTAGCGTGTGAAAGCGCTAGAAGCGTGCGGATTTTCGCGCCTCTCGCGCGAGACGAGAGCCAGGGCTGGCTCTGGCTGGCTGGCTGGCTGGCTGGCTGCCTGCCTCCCCCGCTCGATATTAAATTCCAGCCGGCATATTTGTACGCGCAAAGCATCGCAGCGGGATATAATTTTCGAGTAGCCTCCAATTAATACGCGAAATGAAAGTAGCTCGCAAAGGAAAGAATACGCGCGCGGCCGCTGCCGGAAACGATCGGTGGCCCCCGGGGGGTGGGGGTTCGGCCCGGGGGTTGTCGAAGGGTTTGGGTAGGGATTCGAGGATGGTAGAGGCGGTCCAGGAGGGCTGGTAGGGGAGATGAACGTGGGAAACAGCGAGATGGGCAGAGATAGAAGGGATGGGGAGAGAAAGGTAGGCGAGCGAGCGAGTGAGCGTGCGAACTGCCCGAGCGACTATTTGCTCGCTCGCATTTAATATCGAAACCGGCCAATCATACGCGAATGTAACGAAGTACTAAAATTATTTGGTGGATTGACGAGACGATGAAAGCCGGCCTCCCGCGTGTGGGGGGATCGGTCTGCGCCAGCCGGTAAAGGGATGAGCTTTTTTATAAAGTAGACTATTTATTCAGTATCATTACATCGGAGTCGGAATTGGTTCCGGGCATCCCGTGCGTCCTGGTATTTCGTATAATTAAAGATTTTATTACTTATCCGAGCAGCGGCTCGTTGCTTAGTTCTCATCGGGAAACGGAGCAGAGCCGAGCCGCGTATATCGCGTGGTTCGAAAAGCGAATATACACGGGAACGAATGGAATTCGCGAAAATGAATTCGTTCTGTCCGTTCGTCCCGGCTTGATTAAACCCCCGCCTGATTACGACGGAAATTTTTCAAATCAATGCTCTCTTACGAGACGACCGATAGATATATCCGAGAGCTCGTCTTCGACGATCGTTGGCGAATATAATATTGTTGAAGTATAACATACACGTCGTATTATATTACCCCTTCCGAATTTTATTTGAATAGTACGTTAAATATTAGCGAACATTTTCCAGCATGTTCGAGTTAAATTCATAGATATCGCCGCGGCTATCGGAATAACAGAAAACCCATAGGAACGTTTGGAAGATACGTATTAAAAAACAGTTTTCCGGTGCTGCTTTTATTTATTTTGGTATTGATGAAATATAGGAGAGAGACTGCAGGCAGAGCCGAGAGCCGAGCGAGCGAGCACCCGCTTCTCTGAACGTGAAAACGCCTGAACGCAGAATACCTGAACCTGAACGTTTCAGAGAGGCCGCGTTACATGGAAAATAGCCCGCTAACAGTTTGATGAGAGCCACGGGGTACGTGGGGCAAACGGGGTGGGCACTGCGCAGGATGGATGTAATTAAAGTGGTGACACGCTAGCCGTGGGGTATGTCTACCCCAATCCAAATCCTGCGCAACCCTGGGATCCCTGTCCCTCAAGATAATTCGGACATCGTGTAATCGATACGTTCTCCAGGCTGACGTACAGACAATTTCAAAAGATGATTCCCAGGCTTCTATCTCACCACTGTCGCCCCTTCGCAATCATAAAAGGGATTCCATCTTTTTTTTCTTCTTCCCTTCGCCGCTGATGCTCTGGAAGAAAGGGGCCACGTTCAAGGACGAGGGTGAATCAATAGGGTGAATCTATAAAAGTTCTAATTGCTCGGAATAATTTTCCAGATTGTTCTGAAAGTTACACGACGAACCGTGCTGTTCTTATTCAGTTTTTACATACTTTCTTATCAGACTGTGGACTTCTTGCTTTACGATAACGATGCGTTACTGAGAATTTTCAAATGTTCATAGTTAATCTGTCTCTTTATATTTTTGTTTTGTAACGGGCCTCTTGTTTGCAACAACAAAATATTTAATAAAGCAGACAAATTATGCAGACTGTAGTTAAACGCAATATTTCTCCTTCACGTTTAAAGTTTCAATCATAATTTAGTGAACGTACAGAATAAAAAGTGAACAGACAAAAGAATAAACTAAAATGGTACACTGAAATATGATTAGGTTATTCAACATCTGCAAGCTTTACAAATATAAAACGTACTATATATTACTATCAATTATTATGTTGAAAAGAGTATATTTTTTCCGAATTAATAGTCTTATGCAAGAATGAATCGTAAATTATATTTTAATATCCATAAATAAATACAATAAAATAAAATATACTTTAATTTATTATATTATACTTTAATTTATAATATTGAATATACGTATTGTTATCACTAGACTGCGGAAGTTTATGCAATTTGCAAGTTTTCGAGACGGTTCTTAAAAAGGGGAAACTAAACAAAATATTATTTTCAGTGGAAGTAGCCTTTGTAGATCTGGAGCATAACAAAATTTGATTAAATTCTGTCGAAAGATTTATGCTGGCATTTCTTGAAAATTTTCAGAAGCCATAAATGCATAAAGATCCGCAGTCTAGTTATCAGTTAGGCCAGAACACTACGTCTTTGAGCTGTATAACATTTTTTTAAAAATCATTAAATATAAACGATAATTGCACTTCAGACAGGTTCATTTAATTTTTCATTTTCTGAAGCAATCATCGATAGAAATCGGATTCTATTTGGCACGAGTTCCTTGAAAACCGTAAATCTGCATAAACTTCGTGAGCGAAAATGTAAATTTGCATAAACTTCGACAGTCTAGCGATGACGAGCAACCGGCGCGGAGGACGGTTGGGTGTGCATAAAAACGGTTCGCGTATGCACTTGGGACAGCGACAGTGATTTGTATTTCACAGATTCTCGGTTGTATTTATGTATTTTGCAGGTTAGATCCCCCGGCCGTGTAATACTAAAGTCCGGAACGCGTAGGAGTTTGTGATATAATGACGGTTTGTAACACAATGACAGTTTCAGATTACGGCATTATAAGTTCCGCAACAGCCAGTGCCAGCGAAGTTTGCGATTTTAGGTTGTTTTACAGGGAAACCAGAGCTAACCGGTGACCCTTATTCCATGCATGACTTTCCCAAGGAAATTTCACACGACGCTGGCTTCTACTTGCGAATTGAAATTTCAAATTGTGGAATGCGAGACTGTCCTGAGTCGTACGTTCTATTGCACAGGCAAACAGAAACACGTTTTATTTGCAAAACTTTCAATATTCCTTGCACATTCCCGCAATGAGATGGCAAACGTAGAATCGCACTAAATGAAATTTCCTACGTGGTAAACGTTCTCCTCCGATGCAAATATTATCGAAAGAATAACCAAGATTAACGACATGAATCAAAATATTAGTTAAAATAATCAATTATTCACTGAAAATTCAACTACACTGAATTCTCATAATTTTTTTTATTATATCTTTTATTTATATTTATCACTGGAGTACGGATTTTATGCGTCTATAACAAAAATGACTGAGTGAAATTTATTTATTTATTATTACAGAAAGAACTCGATACTGAATTTTATCTTACAACCGATGCAGAAAATTTTTATTTTTCATAAAGATTTGCTATTCATCATTTTAAAAAATTGTTTGGTACTGTGGCTCTAATAATCTGATCTCTAGACTGTGAATTTCACGTCTTTTTAGCGGACTCTTAGCAGGTGTGTTTGAAACATTTTATAATGGATTCACGTAATGCGCGAGTGTTGGCCGAGGAAAAATGTTAATCCGCTATTTTTAAATATTCCAGCTTTCCAAACGGGAGTAACACAGTAAAAGTTTTATGATCCGAAAGGCCTCTGTCGATCGAACGCGTGTGGAATGGAAGCAGAGATTATCGAACGTTCATGTCGAAACGAAACAAGAAATCCGTGGTTGACGTCCGTTTCGCTACGATGATTTGCATAGGGCAGTATATAAGCGGATCAACGAAATCAATCAATTACTGGCGTACAGCATGCGTCGTACCGTGAGGATTACGTCGTGATTACTGTAGAACCATCTGTTGAAACGCTTTAATGCCTTTTATGCAAATTTCCCACGATGTTGTGTTCGTAACGAAGATTACGTTCATCACGAAGATTATGCAAAGTACACAATAATTATATAATCCCTCCTTTTAATGACATGCGATACCCCGCAGCGCCGTCATTGACGTCGAAATAAATTCGTTATTGAGATTGCATTGAGAAGCACCAAGCAGCGGTAAGGCACCTTCATCGATATGCGCCGCCTATATTTCACTAAAGAGATCAATCTAGACTCCCCCCGTAACAATTTTCTCCCCGGACGGCGGCGCGGCAGAACGTTCACATTAATTTCTGCTAATTAATTTGGTGGACGAGCACGATTCAACGATTACCGGGCTTCGGGACTACGCGCCCCGGAATAGGAGAATCTTTCAAAGTCTACCACGTAGCAAATTAACTGCCTTTGGACTCCCGACTATTGGCTTCGATTTTTTATGTCTATTCTTTTCTTACCTCCTCTTTTCGAGAAATTCGGTCGCATCGATTACATTCTCCTAAAAGCTAACATTTTCGAGCGTTCTTAACGTATATGTAACGTGAAAACGAATTAAAAAATTTAAAAAATCACCATTTTTTGGTTGAACCATTTTAATCTTTCTTAAAATCAATGTATAATAACAATCTTATTGTCAGTGTAAAATGTCATAAAAATGATAAGAACACATTGAGTAATTTTTAAAAAGAATAAGAATTAGAGATAAGAATTAGTATACACTTTTTAAACTGCTGAATCTGAGATCTCTTTTATATTTTTATCCGAATATTCTCTTAAATTTGCCATTACAATCGTATCAAGCGAAATGTTTTTCAACTGGCTGAATAATTCCAGGTCCAATGCCATTTCAATTTAACGACTAAATCCGAAAGAAGCGAATGTTTTTTAGACACAACTAACAATCGGTCGTCCGCGAGAGCACATTGAAACCTGGTCGTTTTATTTACCCGGGCAAGAGTTTCGTTATCGTTAAAACACAACAGGTCGTAACTTTCAGTCACCACAATTAAACAGTTGTCATAGTGGTACACGAATTCCCCCGTGATGATTGGAAACAGTGTTTTTTAAATTTTTAATCGGACAACGAGTAAAGTTGTTACGTTTCAATTCATATTCGTACGATCGTGTTTTCGAAATAACAATTTTTCCCGATGATGTGCCGCTGATACTTACCCAATCTGTCCATTTTCCCGAAATTGAGATGGCGTAATGAAATTTGCACGAATTACTCACCTGGAACAAAAAGAAAACTAGTTAGAAAGGTTTTCAATATGTTCTTTTCAATATACAGCAAATAAAAATCAATGCTGCTGCAAGTAAATCTTTAGTGATGAAAAAAGTGACCAGAAAGACATGAACGAATGGCCAGGTTAAGCAGTGGAAAAAGGAGTAGACGTGAAAGTGGAACGTTAATCCCAGTTCGACAGCTCATTAGCGTTTTTATTACTCATGTGCCGTCTGCTTAACGCAGACGCAACACAAATGTTAATTGAAGATTCATTGTAATTTAAAAGGGAACTGGTGTATCTTTTTGTTTCAGTCAACGCTGCAATACCAGCAGAATTACCAAAGTATAGTGTTCCATTATTTATTAAAACGTTTCTTAAATCACGTTAAAAAATGTTTTATTATTTTAGATCGCTGTACGAAAAATGTAGTTCACTGAAACACAGGAAATTGTGCAATTTAAAATAGAATTTAAAAGTAATTTCTTAGAGTTCCAAAAATATTTATATAAAATTCCACGAGTGTTTGAATATGAATTTTTAACAGCAGTAGATTGAAAAATAACATTCTTGATAATTCGGTTAAACTATTATAATTATTTATAAACGAAAGTTTTTCAAAATCGTTCTTACTAATCATTGGTTTTATTTTTTGAAGTTTCTGACTGTTCCACTGAATTTTTCTATTAATTTGCTTATATGGTGGCTGATTTTTTAAGGTTTTAAAAAGCAACTTGTATCACACCTTTCGAGTTAACAACTGCCAGACACCTAGGGTAGATTCATTATAATTCTATGCCTATAATGAGACTAAGCGGCTTACAAGTACATGCGGAGTTTGACAGGATCAGACACACGTGCAGGATCCTGTAATCGTCTTAGGATGTTCAAGGATAAGGGGAATATCCGATAATAATAAATATCTAGAATACTTCGAACTTTCATTCTACGTTACCCTAGCAATTACCATTCTACGGGGCCATTTCTCCGCATAAAAGAAAATCATGAAAGTTTTACAGAATTATGATAATATCCTAATTACAGACCTACATTATAATTATGTTTGGGCGAATGGAACAATACTATTTGATTAAATTTTCATTGATAATCGTTTGTTTTATAACAGTAACGAAAATCAAGTTTCGTTTAAATACATTTCACAGTAATATTGTCACGAGAGAATGTTTCTACTATAATCTTCCCTCCTGCGAATGCCGCACTTTATTGTTGCTAAACATTTCGCATAAAGCTTGCAATATGAGAAAATCCAACGTCACAATCCTCCATTTTCAGACCTTCAATTTTCTGCGGGACGGATCTCGATTTTTTTCTCAAAGCAGTTTACCCTCGCCACATTAAACTCTTATGTTTGCTGAAAAATGCACTGTCTAATTGTAGTGGACATTATTACGCATTGTTTCCTTTACATTAAGGTTTGCCAAGTTAAATTATCTTTGCAGCCGCAGTTTTTACCACTCTCTAATTAACGACAGCGTCCACCGTGTGAAACAGGTCCCTGGGCGTTAAGCTCTTTTATACTTCGCGAGGTTATGCGATGCGGAATTAAAGGGAATTCTAACAAAATGACGACAGTATAGAAGACGACAAATTTGCGAGCTGGCGAACTCGTCGGACGGATAAGAAATAACATGGAAAAACGTAACCGAGAATTTGCATACTAGTATTAACTGTTCTGGTCGTTCGAATATTAGTGGAATGTGCGGTCAGAAATTTAAACTAACTATTATTCCACGAGAATGAATTTGCGTGGAATGAGAATGCATTTCGAAAATTAATTCCTCAAATTCATTGTAATATAAGGGTACATTCCTGGTAGTGGACTGACATTTGAAGGGACATTGTGGAAGTTAAAATAGTGCAAACAATGAAGTATCACTTTGCATTAGTACGACTATGTTTAATAAATGATGTTATAGTTCATTTTTTAGTACATATTTAAGTTATTACATCACACCAACGATTATACAACATTTTTGTAAACATTATGATATAGATTATTTTAAATGTTATCATTTAGATATTATCGGGATATATATACAAAATTAAAATTGTCCAAGTGAATTGTAAGGAACAGAAGTTAAATGAAAATGCATTTCCTCTTTTAATAATTTCTGCAAGTCGAGAATAACGTAGATACAATTTGTATTTAACCAATTCATTTTTGTTATAAATGCATAATCAGTATTCTATACGTTATTCATCATTTTTTATAATCCATCCGACGATTAAAAAAATGTTGCATTATAAATCGACTTAATCTTCAGAATCACTGGTCGACAAAGAGGTTAAACAGTCGTTCCCTTTCCTATAAGAAGGTCATTAACTCGGATTAAAGAAAAAGACGGCAGCAACGTTTAAAAAGTAATACATAGCAGCGCGCGGAAGAATGGTGAAAATGCTCCTTTGAATTTTTTGTATTGCTGGAAAGGCTATCAAATCGATCTTCACTCGTCGTACGGTGGCGATAGTACCGGTCTACGACCATTAAAGAAGTTTAAGCTATTCAAGCGAATGACGATGAAATTGCATGGGTATCCACTCTGTCGTTCAGGCACCGTTTAATGGTTAATGGAGTTCCAAATCAAATTATTGGTAATGAGTAAAGTTGCTGAGGGCAACATAGAGAGCGCACGCCACTGAAGTGAATACCGTCTATAAATTATACAGAGTGCGGAGCACTTGCAACATGTCTTTTGGGGAAATTAGACGCAAGTATGCCATCCCGAGGAACTTTCGCGCAACTCGTGGCTGCGCGAGGCAGGAAAATTGTAACTGCGAATAGAGGGGACCGGGGGACGCGTTCAACTCGAAGAAAGATCCACGTCCGACATTTCATCTCGTCGGGAAATTATCTTACACGAACAATCCTCCGCTCGTAAATCGTCGATCTATATACTTGCGCACGATTCCTTTGGCGGTACAATGCAACAGGCTAACTTATTTTCATGCGGCGAGCTTCTAAATAATCTTGTCTCGAATCTTAGCCTCCCGACACCCACGCAGGCCGGATGCTAAATCGTTGTTGCGTTGTTTCGATAGAAGATTTCCTTTACATTGCTTCCCCAACACGATATACGGCATGGCAGATTCGCGACCTGGAATTGGCAATTAACGCTGTCACCGACGTATAATCGTATCTCGAGAAACGCGTAATTTATCGACTCAAACTCCTAATTGGCTGCGGTATACGTCATGTCGTTAGGGGGCTGCGCGCAACTAATTCCTGCCGTCTAACTTCGACATGATGTACCAGCTACGTACCGAACTAGGCACTGTACGAGCACGACGTGGTATGCGACCTGACTCTCTCTCACTCCCTCTCTTTCTCTCCATTTCTCTCTCTCTCTCCTTCTCTCACTGTCCCTCTTCCCAACACCCCTCCACCGACACCACCTTCTCCACACCCGACGTCGTTCGGCATATAAACAGCTGTTGCAAGTACTAACTTCCTGTATTGTTACTTCTGGACCACTGAGCTTCCTCATTAAAAGCACAGTTAATTACTGCTTACGGGAAAAACATCGGTGTCGTCACGCCCCGCTAAGTATCGCGGTAAAGTGTACACCGCCTGTCGCGACGTTCCATCGAGTTCCAAATGAAGTTTTTCGGAATCGTTAGGACTCGAGAAGTTATGGCTCTTCTTGCCGACTGTGAATTGTAGCACGTGTCGCGTTAAGTGCGATAGTGGTTGTTTTAATTAGCGCGCGCCTTAGGATACGTGACGCGCGTACTCGCTTGGATTTTGAAGTTGGATAAACGGCGGAGAGCGTACTCTAGCTTGGAACAATGTGCGGGAGTTTGATATGTGTACAGGGTGTATAAAAAGTAATGTACCTCCATAGATGAATCTAACTTGCCGCAACATAGTTTATAACAAAGAAAATGGTTGTTGACGTTTGTTTTCACATTAATACCATCCACTCGTCGAGAAGAGAAAAAGTTTCAAAGGAGCCACATGTCGCAAACAAACAGGTATTCAGATATAAGCTGTTCAAGTTCTTGCAAAATTTGATTATACGTATAGACAAAAGCCTACTACTACAGTCCACACGACCGTGTCGATGAGACAGAACATGATCGTGTGCGTGCCTCAAGCCAAACGAAATTTAAAGGGACATTCGTCGCTAGGTCCGTAGCAAGTGATCCCTGCCCATTCGGATCATAAATTTGAAGTAGCAAAATATGAAAGAATACCTTATCCATTTACCTTAACCAATACTTGTATCCATTTTTATACATAAGAATATTAAACCTGGGTTATAAAATACTAATGTCAAGTATAGGTACTTACAAATTTTTCAAAATCTTCTGTTCCTCCGTCGGATCAACAGGACACTGCCATTTGCGCGAATACGTCTTAATAAGTGTGAAGCACAAAACAACACATTTTCCAAAATCGTGACAGCGAACGGGAAGAAGTTACTTCGACCACGGTCAAAATAGTACTGCAGTTGTCACCTCGGTTTTTCGTGAATGGTTAAGGGCGGATTTAGGTGGGGAAATGTTGTGTTTGTTAATTGGATGGGGGTGCGTCGGAAGGACTTTAGGTTGAGAAGTGGGGAAACTGTCACAGAAATTCCTTTTGGTAATGTTTTCGGTCGTCGATGTTGTGATTTATAAGGGTAGTCCGCTCGTCGCAGATCAGGAAATCTATTTCTCTGTAGATCGAGCATTTCTCTACAAGCGTTTTCAACACTTCTAAAATTGCAAAATAGAAAACAGTTTACAGTAAAAAAATGTATTTCTGATCAATACACTTGTATATGCAAGTCTAAATCTTCTTCATTAACACGGTAATACAAAATTAGTTAGAAAAAGTGCACATGTAGGTAGTAACTATCGTAATTACTGAAATAAAAAATTATTTCGCTGCTCCATTTACGTAGTATTTGATGTATTACATCCAGAAAAACGCATATTCACTTCTTGTTATTATTTTAGTTACTTTCAATGTTAAAAAGACTTTTACAAAGACTTCATTTCGCAAAACTGACCATTATAACAATGACTAAATGAAATACCAAACTGCAAAGACACGAGAAGAATTTAAATATATTCTTACACTCTACTCAACAAATTGAAATTATATTAGAAGAACAACATCAAGACTATATTTAATTTCTGTATTTTCTACCTTTAACTTTCTTATTATTTCGTCCTGCAATGCACGGAGGGTGAAATCCACGATTTTGTACCGTTTTAATTGTCTCTAAAGTATCTAAGAATTCCTCAGTGAATTCTTATTTCACTAGGAGCAGTTTCATAAAAATAAAGCAACAATAGCATCATTATTTATTTATATATATATATTTTCGACCAGTTCACTGTAGGGTTGAGATTCAATAAAATATAGATTAGCCGAACGAACAAAATTTCCATCGCATTCTCTTGTTTCCCCCATAAGCAACTGGGGCGCAAATGTCGCGGGATCTTCCCGAAATCTTGCGGACATCGTGATTTATCAAGCGTTAGTTTAATCTAACGAATCGTTAAAGCCCGATCTATTGGGAACACGTTGAACGTACTCGTGTCAACACACGTGACACGAGACCCTACGCTTTCAGTCGCCCTTCTGTCCGCCACCACGGACGATCGCTTCATGTCTCTTTCATGAGGCGGCATCGTAATAGGTTCGACGTGAGGCAGAAGTGAAAAGGAGCGGCGCGCGCGTTTATATCGGGCGTTGTTTATCTCGCTCCTGGCTCTCTCCCCGGGTTCGAACGAACGAAAGGAAGGAAGGAAGGAAGGAACGATGGTCGCCGCGGCGACAGAATAAAGTTCTACCGTTGTTTCTTCCGGGTGAGTACGCCGCGTCGTTAGAAAGGCGTCTAACTGTCTGGAAGTGGAAGGGAACGAAGAAACGGAAAGAGAACTGCCGTGGAGAAGGAAAAAATCTCGCAGGTACAGGGTGGGGAGGGGTAGGTTGGGGGGTAGAAACGCGAACATCAGGAGAAACACAGAGGGGGACCGAGGTGGTAGATGAGAAAGAGAGGTTGGAGGATGAAGAGAACGAAGAGGAGCAAGAGAAGACACACGGATGGAAAGGGAGATGGGATGGGGGGGGGGGATAAAAAGGCGAGAGCAAGCTGCGCTCGTATAGGACGCTCTGCGAAGACGATGCCTACGAGTCCGCAGCCCCGTTTTGATCAGGTCGAAGGAGCAAGCGGGATGAGGGATGAAAGCGTAGGGACGAGGTGAGGTAAGGTGAGCCGAGGTGAGGCTGTGGAGCGAATCGCCATGGCAACGGCTTCACCACGGCTTCCATTTACCTATCGCTATGGAAACGTAGGGTGGCGCTCAAAGCTGCAGAGAGAAGGAGAGAGAGAACGAGAGTGAGAGAGTGAGAGGAGAGAGCGAGAGGGACGGAAAGGGTCGGAAAGAGAGGCAGAGACGTATGACGTGAAAAAGAGAGACGAACGGAAGAAGAGGAAACAGAGACGGCACGCGTGTAGAAGGAACAGAATGAGCGAGAAAGAAATGCCACGGGAAAGAGAGGAAAAAATACAACGGAGAGCACGAGATTCGCGAAGGAGGGATGCCAGGAAACAGTGGTTGGAGGAAAATCGGTGGTGTACGGACGATCAAAGTAGAGAAGTAGTTGTCAGGAACGATAACACACCGACGAATATATTGATTATATATCCGGCCCGGAGTTGTATGTGCCTCCTCTCTCTGCGTTCCGTGATCGCGTTCTAGTGCGTACAGGTAATAGGTATTTTAATTATCTCTCGAGTCTACCATTCTTTCTACCGGTGGATTTTGCGGACGTTGATTGTACGTCTACAATTACCGAAATTGATATGGAAAGGTGTACCGTTTGTATGAATGTGGAAAATTGTAATTACGAGGAAGGGGTGGTAGTGAGTTAGGATATCTACACTTATTACGTCTTTTTATTTAGCTGAGCTTGATTGAGATTAATATATATACGTATACTGTATGAAATTAATATCAATCAAAGGCGACGGTAATGATTACAAGGTAATATATATGCTTCCTGGTATTGTAAACCTGAGGATTGAAATATATCCAAGAGGGGTGGTAGTGTATGAAGGATACGTACTCGTATTTATACTTCGCGCAATTATAAACATGGAAATATATTTATATTCTATAAATGTAGTGTTAAATATTTGTGTGATTTACGAATACATGATACGTACATTTTTACATAGTCTTTCTATTATGAATAATTAATTTTGAATTGTGGTGTACACTTATTCCACATCATACAGGAAAGATATTTTATTGGTATATTTTTCAATAATAAGTCAGGTTCTGATAAAATACATGTTGCAGTGACTAATAAACTATGTTCAGTCGAAATATGAATATGTGTGAGAATGGTAATCAAAGAAATATAATTAAAATGAAATGAATATTGAATGAATGCATAGTATGAATTGCAGTGGATTATTCCATCGCAAGTAAACAGTCCACGAGATGCAGTTTGCAGGGATAAACAGTGCTTGAACAATTTTCGATTAATTAATACTATTATAATGTTTGCTCTCAATATGTTCTTCCTCGAGTATTTACAGTTCATTTAATTATTACCGAAAATATTTGATTTTCTCGAATATCGTTCCCTATTCCATGGAAGAATGCATCCTGCAAAGTAAAATCGTTATGGAAGAGTAAAAATGAAACTAAATAAAGAATCGGCAATGCAATGTCAACAAGTGTCTGACTCGCAATCAAGCAAACACAAACTTTGTGTGTCTGTTGTCAAACTGTATGAAATATTTACCGGAAACAAATGTTTATTGATTCAGAATACTAGCCACACCTTCCTGGAATTACATCAATCAAAAGTTATAATCTTTTTTATTAGATGCTTTCATTATTTTTAGCTATAGGTTCATAGTAAATTGGAAACTAGAATTGTGCATGGAAGGGAATAAATATAGTTACATTGGTTCTACGATTTGTTTACGAATTTGTTAAACCGTATTTAATCAGAGATTCGTGTAATACAACTTCGAGTTCTCAACCGCCTAATGAAATCAGTAATTCTGCAATAATCTTATTACCAAACTGTACGAGAAGTTGCCATCGATGCGGCTGAATATAGTTCGCGAACAACCACACAGACGTCATTGAGTCACGACACTAACGCTTGCGACGAAATATCTTTCACTTAGTTAGGATATTTATGTGGGAAGTTGTTGGCTAATATTGATCATACATATTTATTACTGCTGATCAAATTTCAGAAAATCAAAATTTCATATTCTTTCTTCTTTGATTTTTTAACATAAAAAGACAAATCTTTTTTTGTCACTTTTTGCAAAATTGCAGATTTTGCTCTTCATTCTTTCTTTGAGAACTTTATTACTTCGACAATGATATGTTAGAAATTAATGTTTCTCCTGTTTTAAAATAGACTTGCTCGTTGTTGTAAAATCTGCAATTTTAGACTAGCTATACATATTTATGTTTTCATAGACGAGCATAGAGAAATTGAAATCATTGGGAATGTTATTCCTTATATCAATTGTTTCGGCAGGTTACAAATATTTGTACTATATTTAAATATTCTGGGTTTTTTTAGATTTCTTAGACTACTAAATGAATGAAATCTGCAATCAAGTATTACGTGAGTATACCTAGATATTGTGTCCCAGACTTCGTGCGGGTTTAAAGCAATACAGAACTCAACCATTCACTCGTAGAGGCGGTACTCGAGTCTGAACCACGTTGCAAATGCAATTGTCTTCGGCACTGCTGTCGTATTCCTTTCTCCTTTCTCCTTATATAAAGTACATACTAGCATAATTCCCGTTGAAAAATCAACGGCTGGCTTATTTCTGGAGGCATCACTAATTTATTTTTAGATAACCTGAAATGTAACAGATGTTACATGCTTTATCTATTTTATATCGACCTAGTCTTAGTGCACGAAGTCTTTGTATTTGTCCAAAATATTGTTTTAAGAAAAAAAGCATACAAATAATTTTTCGTAAATTGTGTAGTTTCCATTGTTTTCAACTACTGCATTCTACCTTCTGATTCATTATAGATTACAGTTATAAATGCAAGAATTTAATTTAAAGTCTAATATTGCTGTAATAATTTTATCATATTCTATGAAACATTATTTTTAAATTCGTAAATATTAAATGTACACACAATATTCTCAAAGGTTTAATTATCCGTTCTAAGTAGGATGCCGTTGTTCTTAGACACAATAATAATTGTGCAATTATATAGTTGTATGGATCTGCATACCGACACCAGTCTCATTGAAACTCGCACGAGTGTTGATTTTTACCTCGGCACATATCTCTCCACTTCCACAATTTGCATTGCGATATTCGCTGGAACCATCGCAGCAATTAAAACTGCCATTTCAATTCTCAATGCTCGAAGATAATGCGAAAAAAGCATTCACCACAAGTAAAGCGGTGAATGATATTAAAACAAATATGTTAATAATGAAACTCATTAAACTACGATTGATGTTGTGCAAGCTTACTAAATAATCAAACACTGTAATTATGTCGATGACAGTACGGAATATTACGCATTTGCAAATTAATAATCTGGCATGCGAAATTATTCAAATCATTATGCACACATTAATAAAGTCGTTAAAACAATGAGTTTATAATAAATGAACGAAATTTATTTATACGAGGAGATATGCTGATACGTCTTCTACAAGAAAATTAAATAATTTATTTAAAGAGTGTAGTGTAGAAATCAGAAAAGAAATTTCCATTAATTTGGTTTTTTTTTAACTATTGTAGTTTCACAAGATTATTTTTGAATCTTTACTGTTATTTACTGTGCTATCGACTGCACAAGAGTGCCTGATGTGCATTTCGAAAATAGACTGTAGTTCATTTCGCGTTGTCTTAAATTCGAGTTTAGTTGTCCTGGTTTTCTCTTTCACAATTAGAGCAGCAGTTTTTCTCGCGCTGGGGTATCACGGTATCAAAGTTCCGGTGAAATTCGGAATGTGAGGAAAACGCGTATGAAAAGAGAAAAGATATGATAACGACATTTTCGACCAACCACGATTTGCATCAAAGGTAGCTTCATAACAGGAACGCACAAAGAGAAACTTTACAACTGAAGTATGTAATGTAAATCATCATATCGTATGGTACACATATGCAGGATGTTAAACATGAACTGAAGAGCAAAATGAAGGACCGGGGAGCCGGGGAAAATATGCAGAAATTGGTTGAATATTCCGTGCTTTGAAATATCAAACCTGTAATATTTTAAATAATGTATGCGCGTCGACGTTTCTCTGTGTAAATATTTAAATAAACGTTACGCTTTGATATACATACGGTTATGTAAAAAACTATTACAGTGAGCACGCATAAATGCACATTTATCAGAAAATGAATCATCGAGTTCCTGTTAAACATTTATTCGTTGCGAAATCACTGATGCCAGGCTTCGAAATGTTGAGCTCTGTTTTTCACTGGAAATTCGTGCTTTTCGGTTCTCGGAAAAATTATGCGAATATGAAAAAGCAAGTTCCGAGAACTTCCGAATGAAATAAAATTCCAGTGATATAATACACGATGTGAGTGCAAATTTGAGAATTCGTCTCTGTTCGTATTTACTGGCAGACGTCTATAGAATCTAACAAACTCCAAGAATATTGCTGTGTACATGACTTGGTAAAGTATTATATACACTTTCTTATACGAGAAAACGTGACTTCCCGTGGACACGTGGCATTACTTCGGAAGTATCCTCCGCTGTATGGACCATCCATCTTCGAGGCCAAACGGAATGGAGAAATAGCTAGCATTTAAAGATAATCTTACCCGGATATTTACTGAAAGTAAAAACCTAGTGGTGGAAGAAAATTACCTTCCATTTACGTTCCTCGTGCTTTCGAAGTTATGTTACGTACTTCCGAACCCCGTTAAACGAACAAATCATTTTAGTAAGTTGTACATTCCACCCCAGAAAGCTTTTCTAGCACTTACCCAAAACTGAATCATAGGATGCACTCTTCAGTTGCTGGAAAGGTGATCTCGATTTCATCCCCTTAATTGCAGTGGGGAAAATGGTTGGACAAATTTCATATGCGCCCTTTAAATATTTGATAAATGTTTCATTCGTGAAGAAATTAATGTTAAAATCACAGAAAAAATTCTTCCATCTGCCTGTATAAATAATTTTATTTTTGACTGAAGCACCGCGTGCAGATGTTACGAAACCCACTGTTCTGATTTTATGAGAGCACAAAGTTGGGTACAAAGATATTGTTAAGATACGTTTTACTAGTTGTTAATTGCCACTTCAGAATATAAAAATTTGTAATATAAAATAAATATTGCAAATATTTATTTAGAAACGTTTAATAAATAATTTTATAAAAAAGATGTTTTACAGTGTAAAGATCAAATAGGAATACTTTTTAGTTTCGTATAGTTTGTACATAAACAATTGTTGGAATTTATGTTTTTGTCTTTGTCACAAAAATACCGGTTTATCTATTAATGCATGCCACGTTGTTGAAATTTCGCCGGATCGAATATATAGTTGCATAAAAAGAAATGAGCGCTTTTAATACCGCGGTCGATGTACGAGTAGGAGGGCAGATCTTTCATCGAGTAAAATCGATCACACAGGCCTACCAATTACACGATCCTCATAGCCTTTTCCAACCGACAATACTTCATCCCCCTTTTACTTTTGGAATACGAATTCACCGGTTTCACGCGGGAAGGTAAGCGGATTGAGATGGAATTGAAGTTGGTTCTGGTGAATGCTTTGTAGGTCCTGCAGAGGGCGTCGTGCCTACGAATTATATTACATCGCGTTACCACACTCGTGGACCACTCTCAACCCTTTAATTGCTACCACTGAATTCATCGTTAATAGGTATGTATGCGTCGCCTCTTCAAAGTAAACCAGCCGACCCATCGCCGTTCGAAATCATTTCGGACGCTTCGATTATTCATCGGGAATTCAGACGGAAGAAGAATCGATGGGAACTAGCCGCGACCGAAATTTATCGAGGGAAATGTCCACCCTTTTAGAATAAAAATAGAACGGATCCACCATCATCGACAAATTCATACGTTTCCGAAAAGTTTTCACACCTTCCAGCTCGGTGTCCCCGTAAAAAACTTTTCCGGATACCTCTCCCATACGAACAGTAAATCAATATGTTGAATCTAGATTTATCATTCTCGAACAAATTGGTTAAAATTCTATTAGAAGTTCAACACAATTCTTACAACTAGACTGCTATCCTTTACCCAAAATATTGTAAAAATTTTCAGTATGAATTGCAACAAACTGGAGGCAAATAAAAATTTATTTTTTCATTTAAAAATTTTAATAACTTTAAAATAACTATTATTTCTTTTGACCATTCTTTCTACATTTCACCTAACCATTTTTCTCATAAGTACACAAAATCCAGTTTACCTATAGCATAATGAACTTCGGTTGCGATTTCAGCGTATTTTCCTTTCATAATCTCGAAATCTCCATAGTAATTGCGAAATGTAATAATTGCTTGGATGAGTATAAAATGTTCCATCGCGCTTAACGAAGTACATGTGTGCGCCTTAAAGTGATTACGAAATTCCATCGTATCATGAGTGAGTGGCCGCTTTCATCGAAGCAATTATCAACCGATTTCAATTAGCAGCGTTAATCAATCTAATTTTTTCTAGCGATTGAAGTAATATTATCGGGAGTCATCCCGAGCGCTTTGTAATTGCTTGCTCGATGCGCCATTCAAAGCGTTCGCGGATTTCGAATTACCGTGCACCAGTACAGGGCATCGTTACACTAAAAAATGCGCTAAACGCGACAGAAGGGAAGAAACAAGAGCGTGTTACGATCGAGGAACCTTGATTCCTTTGAAGCCCACTCGGTCGTACACATAAGCGCATTTAAGCTATTGGACTTTCTGCCTTCCCTCCTTCCTTTTTCAACATTTCTGACCAACCTTTCGATGGACACTGGCGACGGCGAGAAGGGCTGAACCTGGACGTAATTAATTGCGATTTCACTCTTTCCTGCACTTAATGCCATCGTCGGTCTGCGGTTGCCCTCTCCCTACTTGCGTCCGGTTAAATCGCAATTACTCAGAGATGCGGCGCTGGCTCGTTGGAAAAGGCGTGCCGAAGAAGGGGAGAAGGACAAGGACGATGTGGTAAGAGTAAGTTATTTGTCCATTTCAATCCTTAGCGTGCAGGATCTTTTCGTGTTCGTTTGACATTTTCACGTATCTTATTTGCAAACGCCAGGAATGTACAGGGTTATCAATTTTGATAAGGACTTACATCTTCGACAGCTTACCACAGCCATATTCTTTCCCTCTGTCTTTCCAGATTGTATAAGTGAGTTCAGTATTTGTTGCCATTTAATGAATGAAAAAGGAGTAAATATCAAATAATAATGTTGACACTTGCATAATTATTGCCTGCAAAATGTACGATGCAATATGAGAGTAATACCTTGCCAATTAGTATAATAAATATTTCCAACCTGATAGCACAACCCTTTTAGGAGATGACTCCATAAAACGAAATTACATGCAGACTCCCTCGTGTAACTATTTCATAAATGTGCAAATGGATATATTATTTCTGAAAGGAGAGATGAAAGAACTCATGACTGATTAAGGATTACAATGAGCCGGAAGCTAAAAATTACATTAGTCGATTTGTACAAAAATTATAAGGCATTAATGGAGGAAGGCGCATGTTGTAACGTAATACATTGTGTGTTTTACGAAATTAGATCCTGAGGGAATAAATAACTCCACAAACATAGCTCAGTACAATTGCGTCTTCGGTACAGAGAATTAATCACTCAAGGACAAGCCTGTAGTCCTTCGAGGTTTACTCATTAGGCGACCGCGTAATTAAAAAGACTGTGTGTCTGACCAAAACAGACAACAAAGACGAAGTAAGGTCTGAAGTTCAACAACCCTTCCCCTCTTTAATTCCGCTACCCACTCCGATGGGTGCACTATTCCACGTTGATCTACCCCATCCCCCGTTCACTGTTCGATTTGCATTCTCCATCATGAATTAGGGAGGAAATAGTGCGAAGAGGTATGAGATAAAAGGATGAAGAAGATCAAATTCAAAGAGGACTGGATCTTTTTATAATTGCAAAGCATTCGTCGGTGGAACAAAACGGGTACTTTCTAAACAAAGAAATCGGGTCAATAAAGGGGTGACATATTTCGTTAAAAATCTTCTTACTCTCTTGATAAGAAAAACTGATTTGCAAACGAAATCATTGTTAGAAAATATTTCAAGCAATGATATAAAAACACAGAAATAGATGTAAAAATACGGTTTATTGAACGATTAGAATGGTTATCCAAAAATCGACGATTCCGCTATTATCATGTTTTTATTCAAATAAATCAATGCCGGCGTTATCTGGTATTAAATCAGGAAATTCAGCAATTGGTCGTTGCATTGAATGGTTTCGTCTACACCCACGCCGAAGACGCGAGAAGGTGATTCATTCGACTGAGGGTAACATCTTTCACGTGACCGGGAGTATTGGTCACTGTTAACTGGAGTACATTTGACCAGAGCTGCAGTTTCAGCTCCGATAGGCGGCAGCATCTCTGACATTAACTGCGGGAGCTTTCGTGCTTGCAGCATGTGGCGCCACCTAACAGAATGTTCCGGAAACCGTTATCAGTCAGTGCTTATCAGCTCGAGGATCCTAAAGTGAATCCGGGCTAACCGTATTTTAATCAGTCGCTACAATATCCAAATACTCCGCGTCGCTAACATAATTCTAAGCTAATTCCTTTTTTAAACTGAATCAATTTTTCAAATAAAAAAAGCTCTGTGCTCTGTAAAAGCAACGACACCACATTCAAGATTCTTTTATTCGTTTATTCTACTACATTTCGCATAGAAGAACGAGAACATTTCAGAATCATGTATTATAGATTTAGTGATAAAATATATTCAGCAATAAATCATAGTTAATTTTCTATTATTTATACTAAATATTTACCTGAGCTTGTGAGAGGGGTAGTAGACAGAGGAGGGGTACAAAAGGGGCAATGGAAGCGTTTTAGAGATAACAGAGTATTTTCATTGGGGGTGGTTTATATTTGAAGGTCATCATCTTTGTCGACGACCGATGACGTCGATAGGATACCCGAGGGTGGTTCAAGGTCACGACCGGACATCCAACCGAGCACCCTTTCTTACTTGCCGCGGCATCCCTACAGAGGGCAGCACTTGGCTTTCTGCCCTTCGCATTGTCGATCGATCGCGGAGATTACGTTTCATCGGTTTGTTGTCGCGATAGCGGGGTTCCGAATCATTTGAAACGTTTTACAACCCGTCGCGCGGTTAGTATTCGAAACCTGTCGCCGTAACTGCGTGAACTTTACGACCGGTGCCGTATGAAAACAGCGAATAATACCGGCCCAGTGGCGTAGTTCCTAATCCAAGATAGACGATCCACATAATACGTGTTGTACACGATGTCCGTGTGTACACAGCCAGACAACTTTGTGGATAAACACAAGCTAGTAAACCTAGAATATTACTCGGGCTGTCTGTAACTGTTACGTACCCGCCGCTGCTGCTGCTGCGCCGAAGTCGTAGATGTTCGAGACAGTTCGCCACATTATTTGCACGGCCGACGTATCCATTAAACGAATGCAAATATTTGTGGTACAAGTTAATATCATGGTTGTATGTAAACAATCACGGTCGAGAATTAATTTATCCTAAGACAATATACTTGCGAATACGCGCGCCGGTATCGACCCCGTTTAATAGTTGCGAAAAACTTTTTCCTGGCGGATTGTTTCATGTAGAAATCGATGCAAACTAATGATGCTTGTTTATTGGAGGAGTCAAGAAATTTACCCGAGTTTTATTACGTTTTTTTGATGCAAGAAAATGTTGCACATGGTTTTTTTACTGCTCGTGGATCGGATTTGAAGAAAGGGTTAAATTTATGTGAAATAAGTTTGTGCTTATAGCAAGCAAAAATAGCAAGTAATGGTCAGCCACAGTGTTTTGTAATTGGTGGATCGAATTTTAGGAAAAGGGGCAGTTTTATGTGAGAAGATATTAGTACTAAATTGTAAAATACAAATTTTATTGTATCGCTCAGTTTTGAGGAAAATGATTTTTCAGTGTTTATATGGTAGAAGTTCTACACTTCTATAAGTAGAAACGGCAGATAAGGGTCAGCCACTTGGATCTCGTGCACGGCCAGATTTCAAATTTAGTTTCCCGGAGATACAGCAAGATATGAAACTATTTTGCATTTGCAGCTCATGGTTTCTTCTACAATTGACGTGTAAGAATGAAATTATGCAACTTACTTTGTTGTATTACAATGGACATACATTTTTAAAATAATCCTGTCGCAGTATTAAAATGTTATTTCATAGATTAAATTGCGAAAGGTGAGAAAGGGTTCAAATATGCAGAAATTAAATTTTTCTTGCGAACAATTCAAACAATGCTGCGAGGATTCTTTTATAACGTTATTTATTGTTCCTGGATGGAAAGCCAAATGAGTATTTTGTACAATAACATAAAGAACTTGCATTTAGAAATGGGAGGTGTTTCAATGAACAATTTAATTCACTTCTTTCTCTGGTAAAGAATACATTAAGAATGTCCTGTTTTCATTTCTTAAAAGCAGAACGACAGCAGCTCTGGGAATTATGCAACGAGGACCAGGCATACTCTGGTGACCTATTTAATATCTCAAGATTATTGCTTGGCTACAGAACAATGATTACTAGTCAGGTAAGTCGTAAACATTTTGATATGCATATTAATTTAGCGAATGCTAAAGCGATAATAGTAAAGTTTTTCCAATTCGTAGCTTCAGTTAATATAGTATTGCAACTATTTCATATAAAATTCAAAACTTATTGAACTTTTTTATTAAGTTCTATTTGAGACATGGACCATATAATTTTTTTTAAACAAATATTCTGGAAAGTAATCATTCTAACTAGAATAGAACTTATAAAATACAAAAATAGAGTAGCTGAATAGACATCCCGAATATGTGACTTTTTCCAGTAATTTATGCAAACAACTCGCAGTTCAAACCTTACTAACGTATCTTCTATGAAACCATAAAACTTCTAAAGGGTCAAATACATTCTGAAACAAATCGTAGAAATTCGAACGAAATTGGTGTAAGAACATTTATTTCTGAATATTAACATTTAATATAAAGAAATGTTGACACGACGTTATCTGGAATTTCGGATTAAAGAATTTTTGTGTGAATCCGTGGTCGGACAGACGCCGGCGTGTTTATGAACCGAACTTGAACCCTGATCGATCGCGTCGCTCGTCATATGGGACACCCATTAAATCCACCCGTAAAGCATCGATCACACAATCCCGATAACATCGTTCACTTCGTTTTTCCTCTCCGTTTTCTCTAATTTTCTCGCTCTGTTCCTCTTCTCTCCCCTCGTTAATGCTCCTCCCCGTTACACTCGCGGTAACGACAGACATGCCGACGCCTAAGGGCCGTTCACGTTTACGAGCGCGAAAAGAGACTGAGATATCGACGAGGAAAATGAGTCGGAAAAGTGCGGCGGGAGCACCCCTGGCGATCGTCATTGCTTGACCCTTCTCCTGCTATTTTTCTCTCTGGCTCTCTCCCGATCCTCTCTCCTCGTCCCCACCACACTTACACACAGGGGCGCATGTACAGAAGAATGGTTGTCGCAGGACTGTAGTGACACCATCTTTCTGTGTTATGCTGCCACGGGGAACTGGTGTGGACCCCGATAAGTGCTCGATTCCATTCTCATCCTCTCGGGGACAGTTACACGGATTACATTCACTATGGTCCGATAATTTCCGTTGAAAAGCGAACGGCCGTGCTCTCTCGTGTGCCCGTTCCCGCACACACTATTTCTATGCCGTCCCACCATCGAGCTACTCCATGCCGCTTCAACACGATTTCCTGGGAAATGAACCATACAAACGTATGTTCCTCTAATCACGTGACTCGAATCGTAATCCGCCGCAGGTTGTAACGCAATTTCGCGAAGGGTTCCGATACCCCGCGCACAAGATCAAACGCGATCCACCGAAAAAAAACCACGTCCAATTTCATTTATATACGCATCCAAGTTTTTACATTTTTCAATTTTTTTCACGTCAGCGTATTCGACGAATTATGATTCTGTGATGCACATTTTTTTACAATTTTTTTCGTCACAAAAAAGGTCAGGCGATCCGGTCATTCGAAAAATTTTGAAGTGGAGATGGAATTGTGCGTGGGATCGTTCCATTAAATTATTTAGAATTTTTTTCGTAAAAAAAGGGTGAATATGATCCAGGAAGGGATTAATAAAAAACTAAACTATGCGATATTTTTTAAAATGTATAATTTTCTAATCAAATTCAATTTTGATAAAAGCGAAGTAACTTTTCTTTGATATTTTTAATGCTGCTACACGTAACGGAACGTTTGTTCATAGCTATGATAAAGAACAATGACAAATAAATAATTTTTTAAAGATCCCATGATCCATATCTTAAATATACTCTATCCAACGATAGAACAGTATCGCGTGAAGACCAGTTTTCGTTCGTCGCTGCGCATCTTTGCCCTAATTGGTTCAAGAAAGTGGGAAGTGGACAGCGGAGTGAGAGATGATACGCTCGCTGCACCCCCACCATCTTCCAAGCTGCGCGCAACGGTACTGTTCTATCGTTGGATATAGAATAGAACCTGCAAATGAGAAAGTTCCATAATCCTTTCAACCCCTAACAACACTTTGCACGCAGCCAAAGTAGATATAAACATACACATCGTAAATGGAATAGCGAAGAAAATGAATGTTATAAAACTTTATTCGGTATGAAAACCTGTATTCCCACACATGCTAGCAACATTAATGTCTCCATCGCGAGAATCAGGCATCAGACTATCACGCCCAGACTGCTGACCGTAAAGATTGTTTCGTGTGCAAATTAGGAGGGTTAGTTGACGTTGTAGCCGAATAGATCACGATAAGCTGGAGATGTTTCTCGCAGTCGGATTACGAGAAATTGAATTCCCTTATAGCAGGAAAGTCTCCGGGGATCAGACGTTAGCTCACGGTCGTCCTCTCGCCGATGCTTGGCGAAACAGTCTCTTGCACACGTTCCCCAACACATCACCGGATATACCCTTGTCTGCTTACTCTTCTATTCGGCTCTCATCCAGTTTTTACCCGGATCCGCGACACCCCAGGGGTCGCAGCTGCACTCCATTCCGAAGAACAATCTCTGCATATTTGAAATCTATTCGTGAGCCTGTATGTGTGTGTCTGTGTGTGCCACGCGTGAAAAATCCGGGCCGAACAACGTGTTTCTGGCCCGGCCGCCGCAGCAGCGGCAGGATGGTCACATACAGCATCGGATACGTGTCGGTGGGAACTCCCTTATCAATGTATTATGGATATTTATAAGTTCCCGGAGAATGCCCAGGAGACGGGCGACGCCAGCCGCCTTCCCTTAAAGCGACGGGCGAGAGAAAGCCAGAAAATTGACTATTTCTACCGTTTTGACTGGTGAAATTTTCAAGAGGCCATCATTGATTTTACCCCCCTCGTGCCTCGTGCCTCGTGCGCCGTCCTTATTCCGCTCCCCACGACCCGCTCGCCCTTCTCGGAGCCGTTTCCCCGCATCGATCACCGGTACTGTCCACGCAAAATAACGATTAGCTCCAGAGCACGACGGTTCTATTGGACACGGCCGCCGGCTTATGCCGTCCGTATTCTTCGAATCGAGACCAGACAAAAAAATCGATGTCACCGCTTTTTCTTCCGAATGCTCGCACGCACAGCCAGTTTCCATTTTCCGAGAACCGTAGAGCATGGCGAATCACGTGTGGCCTATATCGACGACGCTAAAGCGGCACTGCTCGTTGTCTTGTTGCTCGATGTACACGGTGTTTCCAAATCATAAATCAAGATTCATAGAATGACGAAATGACATTCATGAAAAATTCCATCTCTATTCGATCTTTTTCGGGATAATTAACAATGGTTCGTTTGTATTATTCCTGTAAAGCGAAATGAACCCAGCAGGGTTTAAAATGCTTACAAATTAAAAAAAATAACAATGGTTGTGTTATTTCTGAAAACTTTAATACAGCGAACCTCTTGCCGTACAATTTTCTTCACCATTACCATTATTAAAATATCAATATTTATGATATCAGGTTATAATTTATTATTAAATATGTACATGAATAGTCTTACAGGCTTTGTTAATGTTGTACCATGACATGTAAAATAGCTTAGGTCGATGGATACATTCGAGAGTAGTCATTTAATTTTATTTTGAGTTATAGTTGGGTTTAGCACCCTGCAGGGCAAAATAGATCGTAAATCAAGACCGATGAAATTATGGTTTCGGCTTTGTTATCGAGATACATTGACCGTTCAATAAATCTTCATTTTTTGGGGATTTTTCAAAGTGATATTTTTTTAAGTCCCGAATAGTACAAAAAATTGTATTGTTTAGTCATATAAAACTTTGATTACTCTTTCCGTGATAACTAGGCTGCGGATCTTTGTTCATTTATGAAGAAATTGATTGGGTGAAATATAAACAGTGTTTTGCAAATTTTATTTTAAATAATAAATAAACGAGTGAGTTTAATTTCAAATAATAACTAAACTTTTTATGTAAATAAAAATAATTTCATTATTTGGATTGAGGTGGAAATCAAATAAATAGTTTTTGGTCTTCTCTTATTTCTTGTATTTTGAATACATATACAATGAACACGTGCGTGTTTTTTGTCTGCTATAGCAACCTTTTCAGGTATACCGCCAGTGGTCGGACCCGACCTGAGGGCCTAGCTGCCTATAAAAAAATACAATTCAATTTATTATTTGTCAATACAAATAATAATTGAAATTGTATTTGTAAATAACAATTACTTTTACAAATAATTATTTTTGCTTTTTATTTGAATATCCAAATAACAAATAACTTGTTATTTAAATTTTTATTTAAATAATTATTTATATAAATAAATTTATTTATTGCCCAACACTGAATATAAACCAGTAAAAGATTTTAAAAATTCAAGGATGTTCTAATGTTGCCTTTAATGTAACAAAGTCGTTAAGGGATGAAATCACTTTTTATGTTAGTCCTGCTTCCCACAATCGATGCAAAACATTTTTATTTTTCATTCAACACTATTTTATCGAAACGCTTTAGACAGTTCGATAAGATGAAAGTATGGCGGCTCCAAATGATTATAATTTTCACATGCCATCCGCCCGAATATATATATGAATCCATTAACGGATGTTTCGCAATGCAACAAAGTTTTAAATTCATTTCATTGCCGGCCAAGCGGGAAGTTTGTCGATCCAGGATTCAGTGAGCTGGTGATTTGCAAAATGTGCGTGTGAGTGAATACACTCGCGCCGTCGACATTGATGGAAGAGCGGTAAACGACAAAGTATGAGGTGAGAGGGTGCGAGAGAGAAAAAGAGAAGAGGAGGAGAGAAAGAGAGAGAAAAGAGAGAGTAGCTACGTTAAAAATTTAAATTCGTGAGTTACGTTGCCGCGTATATAGGTGTCACATTATCGATAAAGACATCGAGTCCCAGGTGCGTTCTACGTGTTTACGAGTCTCCGAACGGCGTAACTTCGGAACCTGTGCCGCCTGCCGGCAACTTTGAAGGTTATGTTTTCCTGGCTATGGCGAATGCACCAGGTGCGCGATGCCCTTTCGGCTATTATCAAGCCGAAATATCTTTTAGATTGCTATGCTTCGAATAATACACATTGCAACTTTCCTTTTTCCCGCAATGAACTGTCCGGACCGTTTTCAAGCACCACATTCCCCGTGATGAATTAAAACGGCACGGCAAATCCTTTTTAAACAGCATCTATATTTTTATAAAAAGTAAGGATGCTATACTGCTATAGTTTATGCTTACTATATTTCGTTGATTATTTTAACAGACCCTATCCTATGATAGGGGTTGTACCTTAAGTATATCAGCCATCAATTACCAAAAATAAATTATTTCCCTTTTATAAAATATTTTAAAAAATTTCACTCATCGCGCGATATTTATGTCTTAGTCATAATTCTCCATAAAGGACTATATAATAATTCTCCATAAAAGCATTGACAATTGAAGTTTCATTATTAATTACGGAAAGTGGATGCTATCTTCACTTTTAAGCGAGAATCATGAGCCATCTACACCTTTAAACGAGAATCGGCTACTGAGTTGTGACACTTCACTACGATGTGGATTATGGCGTGACTGCGTACGCAAGGTCAGTAACTGTCATAACAAAAACGTTTTAAATTTCATAAGTTTTATAGCAGTTAACCCGCGGAGAATGCTGTAAACTGTATTATAGCTTCTCGTATCAATTCAACTAACAAATTCGTGAAATTATGAACTGTTTATATACTTTAACCACCATCACCATGACACGTACTCAACTTAAGGGGTTTTAAAGCTTTAAAACACCATTACCGTAAAACTGTAGGAAATTTGTATATTCTCATTTCGTTTTAGCATCTTACAATATTCCCATTATAGTTGGATATATTAGACTCGCAATTAAAACTCATTAGCGGAACAATTGTGCTCGTGAAATTTATTTAGTATACTACTATCACTGATATTAGTTGTTGAAAAAAGTTCGTCTTGTAAATTTTAATATAAATGAAAATGTAAAGCTACAATTTATTAGTTCAGTGGATACTCAATATATTTTTAATTTTTCTAAAATATTTAGGTAAACTAACGGATGTCTAGAGATTTTCGTATGCAACTGCAGTGAATATTAGCTTCTTATACAAATGAAAACGTAAATGGTCTAAATAGATCCACTTACTTCTTCGCATTTCCAGAATTTCGATTACAACAGTCTGCACTCGACGGCGATAGGGGTGCTTGAAACATCAGCAGCTATGAATATGATTTCGTGATCCAATTAGTATTAGGACTGTTGATAGAGCCACTTAAGATGATGTCAGAAAAATCGTTTTCGTCGAGTACATTGCATTTCCATGCTCATTGAATTCCGCATTTCCTGCGAAGCAACAGAATGCATCTCATTAAGCTTGAAATCCCTGAAAGGTTAATTCAGTATTACGGAAAAACACGCAAAACGAAGCATACTTAATCACAGTTTAAAATTCTGGAAAATCAGCAAATTATGATACATTGATATATGAAACGAACTTGTATTAAAAAGTTCCAACAGACAGTTCCATTTAAAAATGTGTCTCTGCGAAACAGAAAATACCAGATATTATTTCATTTGTAAGCTGTATCGATCGTTGAAAATTAAAAGTACGCGAACGAGAAGTGCAGTTAAATAAAGATAATTAAAATGGCAATTTGTACCTTTGGTTTACAATTTTCGAATGTAAATACGTGTGGAAAATAATCTACCCCTTGATGTCAATTGACAGAATGTTAACAAAATAATATATTAGATGTATGTAGAAATTTTAGTCTTTTTCAATCCTTCATTCATAATGAATATATTTCTATTCTTAATAATTTCAATGAGTTTAAAGTAACACGATAAAAGTATTCTCAAATTCTTCAATTGTTTTCACTGTGTTGCATTAGGTTGCATTAGATTGACTCATTAATTGAAACCTTTATTTGTATAAGATTCATCTGGTGCTTTAAGAACAATATTTTAAAAGTTTCAGAAAATCTTCGTCCTCAAATAGTTAAATTAAGGAAAAGGTGTCGATGGAAAAGTTGGTTAAGTTTATTTGAAAGTATCAATTTTGATGCCGCTTTAATTAGTCTGCAAAGAGTTAATTTCGTGGATTAGTTTACATTACATTGGCTTATTGATTCACTGGTACATGTTCGACGTGTTTCATTGGAGGCGATCGAGTAAACGTTGTTTGCTCTCCCACTGATCTTACAAGAGTCCCACTAATATTGGTGATTGAATCATGTAAGTCGACCTTTGTATTTTCACAGCGTTCAACTCCCCTTGCTAACCACGCTCACGGGTTCCAAAGCGTGCAAAGGGATCGTCCAATCTAGGGGGTTTGACCGGAGCAAAGGGTAAGGTAGACAGTGTCCTCGTGGGGATTCGAACCGTAGAAGCGGCCTGCCACTTGGCACGTGCGTGTGGGGTAGTTACTTTAATTCTTTATAAGCGAGACGCCGTTATCGAGTTAGGTCGAGTCAAAAAGGAAAAGGATACGGCTCGAACAGTAGCGTGATAGAGACGAAATAGATAAGCTTTTGCTGTATACGCCTGTTTAATGGCAACACCGAGATTGCTGGCTCTCATAAATATATTCTTTTCCATCTTCTTCCTTCTTCATCCTGTTCAACTTTCTTCTGCAATTTCAATAATTGAGTCCTTGAATATAAAAGTAGTGTACGTCAATATCTGTCTGTTAACACCACAGCTCAAGGGTTTAACCCTTGTGTAGCAAACCTGGTACCCGGGTATCCATATACATATCCATATGCATTTCTTTCAACAGTTTGTTAATGTTTCTCTAAACATAAGGGTCAATCATCATTAAATAAGATGATTTAATCATCTCTCTCTGTCTCTCTCTCTCCTTCGATATTATTGTATTCTAGAGAACTTTCTCTTAATTTCTCATCGCTCAATAATCAACTGTTTTGACTTGCGTTAATTGACGTATAAAATACTCGATTATACAATAAAAAAACATGAAACTGGTTGTCGTACGTTTAGCGTGAATGTTTTGTGTTTTACATGTGCTAGGGTATACGATGTACGCTCGTCATTAATGAAAATTTGCGATACGAAATAAATTTCATTCGATTACAAGACACAATCGTGTATCGATTAATGAGGCTGCGAGGGGCTCCGGCCACCGATTCGCTTGTTTGCTCAGATTTTCGGTTTATATCTGTCAGCTCGGCTCCTGAATAACGATCTCGCTCAATTTCAGTGCCTTGGCCCGCGAAATGGCGCAACCGCGAATAGATAATGTCGAGGGGTGGGAATATGCAAATGGCTCGTTGTATCATTCAGCCGTAATGCCATACACGTAGATAAAGTTACGCTGAACGTGACGTCAATTATACAGAAATCTGGTCCGATTTTGCTGGATGAAATTTTTACCGAACATGCACAGTCTCTCTATTAATGCTATTTAATGTTTCTGTATCGTGCAATTAAACTCGTTTAAGCGAGCCGTATTGTTTATTCCGATCCCCCGAGTCGCGATGAACGTTATTGATTGTTGTAACGACCTTTCGAAACGCGAACTGTATTTGCACACAACCACGTCAACATTTAGCTTTCCGCGAAAATACACGAAAATGGCTGAAAAGAAATACTGCACAATTCTAATCACGACTTACGTTGATTTTGTTTTAAAATGTTACAGTTCACTAGAAGAGCCAGGGATGGAACGAAATTGAAATTAATACCCTATTTAACACAATTGATAGGTGGTTCCTGTTTGACATTTCTTATGTTACCAATTAAATTTTCTTTATAAAATCGATACTCAAATTGTTCATATTTTCACGAACTTTAAATTTTCACGAATTTTACTTAGCAATAAATCGAATGTTTATGATTTTCTTATAAACGAACAGTACTTCTCTGAACACTAGAATTACCTTTTTTGTAATTTACGATCATTGAGACCTTTTTATTATAATAAAAAACGCTGAAAATCTTAATGGAAATATTATTGGTGTTTTATCATTTCAATGGTAACGAAAAGATGGAGAACCTCTGTGCAATTGGCTTTGGACTAAAAAGATGACCAACCTATACATAAAAGAACAACTGATTCGTGTTTTCAAAAAGAAGTACGATTGATATTTGACCGACCCTCGTAATATTGCTTCATCTTTCGTGTTGAAGGACTTGCGTCGATTGGCATCTGAGGTCTCCAACTGTACCAGCGGTGTCGTCTTACTTCTCGGCCATTGTCTCGCGTAAAATTCGTTTACGCCGGATTCGCTAGGACAACAGCGATAACTCGTCGGTTATGCGGCCATCAACGGGACCGGTGCGGTGGTGGCGGCACCGGTTGACTATTCTCGCCGGTTTGTCCCGGCGGTACCAAGGAACAGAATCGCGGTAGTAACGGAGGCAGTCAAGGGACGAGTGATTTATCCGAAGTCGTGTTACGCAACAACCACCTTAGATTAACCGAATTACCGGATCCTGGAAGCGGACGAACGTGGATCTCCGAAACTAGGAACGCTGGTATCCGGCATCACCGACAATGGTGGCGAGGACCCGGTACAAGGTAGGTTTGTCATTGTGCCCCCAGTGTTTAATTAGAGGGAATATCGACCGGAATGGAAAGGGTCGCAGGGGGGAAAGGAGGGGGGTGAGGGGGGACCAGGCCGAACCGGCTAGGGGCTGCTAGGTGCGGGGGAAGGGGTGAGAGTGGTTCCGAGGATAGAGAGGAAGAGGTTAGAGACTGGTGGGCACGTCTCTAGATAGGCCCCTCACCTGCAATTACCCAATCGCGTCACGGTAATGGATTACCGATTGGAGAGAAGCGGAGGATCTGGTTCCCCGTTCGATTCGGTCGTCGGGCAGAGCGGAGTGGATCGGAGCGGAGCGGAGCGGAGCGAAGCGAAGCAGTCAGGGGTGTAGCGGAGGCAACCACCGTCTCGCCGCCCACCATGCTCCAGGGGCAATTTACCTCACCAATCTATGCCACGTAATTGGGAATTTTATAATATTTTTGGAAGCGAGCCAGTCTCGCTCGGCAAGAGCCTAGGCACGCCGGGGAAAAGAAGGAGAGAGACCAGCCGAGGGCGCGGGCAGAAAACTGGAGAAGGATGGCCGCACCACGGGTTATACCGAGAAACGGAGGGCCGGCAGCCTCTAGGGAAGATAGATATCCTCTTTCTGAGGGCCGCACCGTGCCAGATGAAAAATGCACACGGCTAAAATTCACCGCCGCAAAAAGGGTGCGAGCGATTTGGAAGCATACCAAATTGTAATCGTCGGAAATCGACGATTAATTTATCACGGAAGTACTCCCGCCCGCTCCATCAACATTCTCGTCTCTCTTCCAATGTCCACTCTCTGACTACTTTCTTCCTTCTTCCTCTTTTCACCGGGTCTTTATCGCTTCAATATACACCGTGGATCGCGGCGAGTCGAATTCCGCGGTTTCCATTCTTATTTGTCTGATCTTGATCGATTAGATTAGCTGCGGCGCGGCGTAGCTGCGCTTTGCTGCGTTTCGTTATCCTCTTCGGGGCTGCGGTTCCTCGTTGCTCGGCGCTATTAGCTACTCAACTGTTATCTGAACGTCCATGCTCCATGATTAATTCGGATAACCGAGATTTTGGTGTATGTATACCAAGATATAACCAGCCGCTAATAATCTCGCAGTCGACACAACATAAAACACAGAAGAAGATGAAAAAAGAGGAAAAGCTTCTTAAATTCCAATGATGAACTTTGAAATTACACACCGACAATCCGAATACTAATAGCTAGCGGATTTTGTGGATTCATGATAAAAATGGGTAGATGAAATGCTAAACAGCGAAGACATTCAATGAATTTGAAAGGACCTCATTACTTTCACCTCCTTAAAATGATTAAAAAGAGAACTAAATGTCTACGTGTATGCCTCGCGATTAATTCAAATAATGTTTATTTTGCATAAAAATCCACAGTCTGATAATAACACTGAGACTAAAATGTGTCTTCTCAATTTTATCCACACACCCATAGAAAATGACCACTCTGCGTCGCTGGCCCACCCATATCAATTTGCGAACCGTCGCAGGAAGTCGCCAGCCGCGCCGGAAAAATGCGAATCAATAATTTAAGTCGTCCGGTGATCACCCGAACCCTCGTTCCGTCGCTCGTAAACAAGAGCGGCGCGCGTTCAGGAAGACCGAACAATGTGTTTAATGTGTATAACGATTGTGCTGTTTGCCCGCTTGAAACCGTAAGTTGTCCGCTCGCGCGCGCGTGGTATCTTCGGTAGCAACAAGCAAGCAAGCAAGCAAGCAGGCAGCATAGTATCGCAGTCACGGGGGGAGAGAGAGAAACAAAAGTGCTTTCTGAACGCAGCACTCGCTAAAAGCATCTATAGACTCTGAGAGTACGATAATAACGTTCGGTTACCAGGTTGGCACAGCTGGTAGGAGTGCCGTATTATCGTTTTGCTAGGGCTGCCGGCAGCAACGGTGCGCCGCACGTGAAACAGGCTCGGCTCAAGCCACTTTATATTCAAAGCGCAGGCGGACGTCTCTGAAAATGCAATCGCAAAATACAATACCGTGCATTACCTATACCCTGGTGCGCCCCAGAAAGAGATATCGTAAAAGATGATGTTATACATTATGCGGCGCGAGGCTTCCAATTCCCTCTCCGACCCTCCCCCTTCGATGCCCCCCTCGATGCCCACCCCCTCCTACGCGAACCCCCTGTACACCCCGAAACCACCCCCTATCCACTGGATCGCATCCCTTCTGCCGCCTGCTGCTGCAGCGTCCGTACCACCATCGGCCGATACGTTAATAAAATTCGAGAGTTGAAAGGGGCGCGCTATGGATATACGTATTCCACCCACGATATTGGAGTATCCCCAAGGAAAATCCTATTCCACTTTTTCCCCTCCTCGGGCCCGCCCTCAGGATATAGGCGAAGATATGTGAAAAATCGTTCCCGAAGTCTCCGGGCTTTTATAATTTATCGGCCGCGCCGTTTGTTCGCGTTGGGACCGGAAACAAAATTCCTCGGCCATTTCCGTCGAACCAGGGATCGCACCGGGATACTATTTCTCGGTTCCAGAACGCTTGTCCACGGCTCCGACGGACCTCCAAGCCTTGAAACTTGCAAATAACGTTCTGACGGCCCACGTAAGTAGCTATGCAACGCAGGTGGCGTGTGCTGAACCATTTGGCAAAGGTGTTCATGGAAACTGTGAATTCTTTCAATGGTTTTAGCTAATGATCAGTGCTCCGATGGTTAACCGAGCGCGCCGGTGCTTAAACAGTAATGGCGTGTTTAAGCGGAAACGTTTAAACGGGAAATATTTTTCGGGCATTTGGTGAAGGTGTTAATGGCGGCGCAGGATTCGTTTGATGATACGGTAGCACCGTGGGGTGTACGATGATGGAGTAATTTGTTCCAAAATGTGCTGACCGTAGCATTTGTTCGTTCTAGAGCGTGGGTTCGTATGGAAAATTGCCTAAGTCGATTGTAAAATATCAGAATTTAAATAAAAGTGTACTCTGTCGTTTAATTATTTTAATACATCAAAACTGAAGTTAATATATGTATACAGAACATTTCTCCACACAATACAGAATACAAACAACCGAAATGAAAGCAGTTTTTATTTCAATAATGACCAGAATCAGCACAACACGATCGCAGTTAGTTCCACAGACTTTTGAAAATATGCCCAACGTACTTGTTGATTCCAGCTCAGGTATTTCCATGCAAATGCGAAAGTATTGTTGGCATTGCCTCAGATCGTACATATTCGATCCAACCTGTATGTACAACTCTCCTACACATTTCTTAATATTTTTCATCAAACGTCAACAATTTCTTCATACACCTTGCGACGTATCTATGCTTCAGTTCAGCAGAATATGAAGTTTTCGGCGTTTACGAGAGTTCTTGCGAACAACACTGATAAAGACAAAAACTTAAGTGATTAAGCTGTACGGAAGGAAAGCCTTGGCGGTTTGGTGGTTTGCATTAACGGTCTTGACTCTAGGAAAGTGGGGCGTATTTCACGGGGAATTGCTGTCTACATCGACCATTGAGTAAGAAATAGAGCTGCAGCAATGGGCATGTATTCCCATGCTTTCGGTTCAATTACAAGCCAGTCAGGCTGTTAACATTTCCGCGCGTTTCATTAAATCACCTTCAGCCCCGGTGAAATATACACCTCATCGTCGCATTTTCATCGGGTCAGCCGATAAATCCTTACTTTTTCGCGTCTCGACCGTCCTGAACAAATTCCCAAAATACTTTAAATTCTCCATACTTCCAAGGGTGGCACGCGTGATCCATCTTGTTGCGTTTGCTTGTGCAAGCAATAAGTTGCAACGCAGACTAAGTTCGATTCAGCGTGTGCATGTCAATTGTCTAGGCGCAATCAAAAATGACGTTGATCTTTCTGTGCATTTTTCAATTTGTTGCTAAACAAACCGGATGTTAATTGATAAATTAAAAGAAGTGGAGCCGGAGGCTAATGAAAAGCGTTTGTAAAGAAAATAAATTCTTTCGGAAGAAGCTTAATGAAATATTTTATATTTCATTTCGGTATACCACACGATAAAAATCTGTTGTTTCCTTGGGAACAGCGATTTAAATATCGACGGCGAGCCGGGGCGTTGGCTTATAAATCGGCGATTTTCGAACGCGGGTATCCGAAAGTGAATAACAGAAACAAAGAATGGATACGCGAACGGAACGGGAAACGGGTCGGCGATAAAACGATCTGTTTTAGCATACGTTTCTGTATCGTAACTCGCGGACGATCGGAGAGAAATTCGGTTGGCGCGTATCGCATGGTATCGGCGCGCGTTATCTCTCGCAAAGGGATTTCAACGGGGAGATTTCGCATCGAAGCGACGTCAGTACGGTCTGTACCCAGTTCCCTGCTAACCGTGGAGTTTCTCGTGGAGTCGCCGTAAGAGGAAGAAGGGCTCAAAGGGTGGCGAATAAGGACGGGTGGGCCTGCACGAAAGGGAGCGTTTCACAACCGTTCGTTATCAGGATGTGAGAATCGCGCGGGTGGGCATGGATAAGCCGGGGCCGCACAATGAGGTTGAATGTAGATCGGCGAGAGGGCGGGTAGCGGGGGTGGAGAATACGAGCAAAGAGGACCACGGGGAGAGGTGAGGTCTCTGACGTCGACGGAGAAGTGGAAAAAGGAAGAGAGAGGCCTCGACCGTAGAAACGACGGTAGGAAGGGCCACCGGCGAAGTGCAGTTAGGGGGCGATCAGGATACAGAGAGGTCTGCGGTACCCGCGGCTACTCTTCTCTGTCTGGGCTTCATCCGGGAAGCTTTGCATGGAAATGCCGCCGCTGAATAACCCACCGCCGCTAACTTCAGCACAATGGCCGTCACATTATGTTGCGTCAGAAAGCACCAACGCCAGAGAACCGAGCTTCAGCAACCGGGTCTCTCTCCCCGCATCTAACCGGCATCTCTTTCTCCGTCACTTTCTCACATTCTATCTCTATAATTCCGTGTACCTCCTGCCTTCATCCCGACCGACGCGTCGCGTCGTTCCTTCTCCTCTCAAGGCCGGCCTCGCTATCTATCCACAGGTACCACCGACGCGATCCTTTGCACGCCTCTACCGAACATGTGTGAAAAGCAGCCATTCATGGGATGCTGCAAACCGGGACCGGTTTAAATATGTTGCGCTATCGAGATCCATTGTGAGCTAGTAATACGCGGGCTGATGGAATAGCGAAGAATCCATGGTGCCGTCTTAGTCGGGGATATGCCCGCTTTGCTTCGCGGTTCGGGGTTCTGCGGTTCTGCTGTACTATCGTGCTAAACAATATTTCACAAATTTGAACTTTTCTTGCGATTTTTCTTCTTAGTGGTTGATCCATCTTTAAGTAAAATCGTGTCCGTGGTCAGTGAACCCAAATACGGGATAGGTGGTTTTTTTGTTTTAGTCATTTAACTTTTTTAACATCGTTAATTTATCGTTGAATGTTGGTTGCTGTTTTCCTCGTCACCCTCTTAAAATGCTTTTCCCGTTGTCAATGTGTAATTAAATCTATTTATTTACTGTACGATTCTGTCAATAATTACGCGATTTGTGTACAAGTGGTGTTTCTTCGTTTTGCATCGAACAGGGAGCATATGGCAGCGCGAAATTCGTTTGTATCGCAATACCCTTGACGCCGGGAAAACGAATTAGTACCAATTCTGTGGGGGACCCTCCGGGTGTGTCACGTAGTACCAAAAGGAAGGGAATCGTCTAGGAATAACAGCAATTACTCACAGGGAACGTGCGACTTGATACAAGAGCCATTCCTCCGGCAGAGCTCCTTCTCCGATAGTTCGTCTTAACCGCCGCGGGCGCATGGGGCTCGGAGAGTTAATTGCAGAGCTTTGTCTGAGTCGCGGTGAGACATGCAAGTGTACCGTCTCTTACCATGAAGGATGTCGTTGGGGGGTCGATAACGTCGTCTCGAGATGAAACTGTCGTGCCTGCTGACGTGCATTTAAATAGGTCAACTTGATACGACGCGCGGTTTAGTATTTCCCCCAGAAGTTTTGACGGAATAGGACGGGTGGTTCACGACTCCTCCCCCTGCTCGATGATCGCCAACTCATCCGTAGTTTTTAGTGAGCAGTTCCGGGGCGGGCGTTTCGATAACAATAAAACGCGGCGCTGTAAATTTTACGGAGTCGTCACGTCGTAAATCCATTTTCATATAATACTTTACACAGTGAATTATGTTTACGTTGGCAATGGGGTGGGGCAAGGGTAGGTTACGATGAGAACGCATCGCAGAAGTGGACTATCTATCGTTCATAGTTGCGAGCCGGTCGCGAGAGGGTAGCACAGACCGAAGCAGGAGAAACAAAAGCGAAAAGTAAACGGCACGATACTGACGTTGACAAAGTAGCAATATCTAGCAGTGGCGTGTGTGCAGATTGATAGGATAACCCTGGCCGGTGGTATGGAGCGCTATAAATACGACACTGAGCTGAAACTTTGCATCTCGGGGCATGCAACGGCGATGCAAAAACCCTCCCGACAAAGAATATGGTGCAAACCGTTTCGTTCTCTTCCGTTCAGCGTTGGGAGTGGTCGCCGGTGGAACTTGAAAAGAAGAACCGGCGAGCAAAACGTACGCGAACGGACCCGTCTTGCGCACCCGTGGGGCGGGTTCATTCGTGACTTTCGCAAGTTAATCAGTACTCTTTTGCAAGAGTTACAGTTCCACTACTAGTTGGAGCCTGGATCTTAGCAGGCTCGTACAATGCGGCATAACTTTGCATGGGACACGTACACGTAACAACTAACAACTAAAGCACTCTGTGGAGTCAGCAGAATTCCTCTCCCTTCTCCTCGTCCATGGTTCTCTGCCTCCTTATCCTCCTCTGTTCTCTATCTCTTTCGACCACAATACGGAGACAGCGCGGGAGAGCGAATGGGAAGGAGAAGCAAAAGCTAAGAGAGAAGAGAACTAAGGTCGAGGAGTCCTCTTTGAGCGTGCATATGTATCCATTATGCAAATTTCGCGCCCATTATAATAAGCGAAGCCCTTGGCATACCTTGGAGACTACCATCCGGAGCTGCCAACATTACCGCAACACGGCGACATGGTCCAAGAGGACAAATTCAATTAGGACTCGGACGATAAGTTTGCGGCTGAGTCAACCGGTTGAATCGTTTCCGCTGCCGCCGCCACCACCCGTAACTTGGGATCGACTGACAAGGGTTCCGCGAAGACGAGCGTTGCATGAGAATAACTCCTAGCTCCGCGCGGCGAAATTTGCGTTCCCTCGCACTTACTGCCACTTTAACTTTCTTAAACGTGCCGAATTATCCCCCGAAGTTAGGCGTTCATTTACGACCCGCGAGCTGACTGAATCGTCAAGTAGCCCGAATGTTTCAATCCGCAAAAATTTCATGGTGATTGCTAAAGTGTTTCGGAATTTTTATCAGCCACCTATTTACGACAAATTCCGAGTTCAACCAGCGACAATAGATCCAGACAAACACTTCGCACACATGTAATAATTGGTTTCGCAGACATCGCATTTCTACGAATAAACAATACAAAATTTTGATTATTAATTCTACCTTTATATCGTCTTTTCTGTAGAAGAATATCTATTCAAGTCTTCTCAAATTTTATCTCATTTAGCTCGATACACTTTCATTCACGTGTCCTCTAGTTTTACATTATATTTATTAAACATTAATAATTAAAATATCGATTATAAGAAAGTGTTGTGGAGTGTAAAAATGTTTCCTTTAAAACAGTAATGATATTTTACATTCCTTTTTCAAAGTTACTTTTTCTAGCTTAACGAACAAAAAGGAAAAGGAAGGAACTATTAAAAATTATAATGAATTTAAGTAGTTTATATGTCTTGTAATTGATTTAGAAAATTATTATATATAATGATCTGCAATCTACTAATAATATAGTCGACACGAAAGTTCCTCAGAGATTTTAACTTGAACAAACCATCCTCTAATTTTAATAATTTCAATTTCTTCCAATCTCCCCTGAAAATTACTATTAACATCTTCCCAGTGATCGGAAGATCAAGTGCAAATATGTATATCATTAGGTAGTTATCGCAACTTCCGAGGAATTCAAATGAAAGTAGTCGGCAGACCTGCGTCGGTATGTTACGGGTTTTCACTTCCTGGGCTGGACTCTAATAAAGTTCCGTGAAAGCCGTTATCGCAGTTGCCTCCTTCATGTAATGGTCGGTCTCTTTCTGCTCTGGTGTACCGCTATTCCGGTCGAGCAGGTTAAAGAACTTGACGATCAGAGAACAAGAGGAAGAATCGAATTGTGAGGGTCAGCGGGTGGGGGGCCAGCCAACTATATAGCGACAAATACTTTGTTCTGACTGGTTTTCTATTCGCCTACCCTCAATAAAAAGAAACAAAAACCCATTGTTGGCTATTCTGTGGGTGGTGGGATGGTTAGGTGATCCATCAGGGCTTGAATGGGAAATGCTTGGAGATAACAGAGGATGGAACACATCGAAGCCTGCCTGCCTCACTGGATGGGGGTGAGTAATTAACCAGGCCTGCCTACTCTGTGCTTCCACTGGTCTGTCTGTTTGCTCTGGAACCTTATGTACCGCGGAATAACAGTTGAATCGTAACTGTATGAACTACCTATCAAGTTAGATTCGCAATCACAGATGCAGCATACATTTTTCTACTAATATTTTGTGTGCCACCATCTTTTTCGGCTCACTTCAGCTTCTGCATTGATTTTTTTTAAATGTTATACATTAAGTATTATATTGAATCTTTTAAGTGGATTTGTTTAAAAGGCTACTTACGAGAACCTAGATTACAAACTTTACTGATTTTTGTGTTTGACATTAATCATTTTGTTGTTTTCCTCATCCTGAAAATATAATAAAATTGGAACAGTGTATTCATTTTCTTCAATATATTAGACGAGATTTTATAATTCATCATATTATATCTATTTTACGAGTAAAAATGTTTGATTTTTATACAAAATATAAAAAATAATTAATAATTGAATGTTTTGCAAGGAACAAAGAAAATCGATAATATTGACATAGTGAAACACGAGAATAAATTAATTTATAAAATGTATAAAACAGGTGATGCATATATCGATTGCAACGATGGTAAACGCGAATTTGATACTTCATCACGGATACTAACGTCAAATTATTATACTACCATCGAGAATCGTTAATCACTGCAGAAGTGAAGCGTTGCGCGGTGCAGCCGCGGAGTTATCTGCAACGCGTGGCCATTAAATTCAATTTACATATAAATTCAAATTATTCTATCGAACACAATCGTTGCGCTAGGCAATGGGGATGTTTTGGGTTCCACGCGTACATGCGTGATATTTTATAACACCTTCCATCACACAACCTCTATAATGAAATAGTTTCATTATAGATACCCGACAATATTATTTTGTTCTATTTCCATATTTATTAGAATATATTAATACACACATTTTATTCATGTTAAGTTATCTATTTATGCGTATATTGTACTAATATTCCTAACTTTTATCAATTATAATACAGCTTATTATGTGGTATTGAAGTTCATCGAATAGTTAAAGTGTGCATTCTTTTAAAAGTTTAAATTTTCTTTTGTAAGAATTAAAACGTAAACCATAATGATGAATGTACAATACTATTTAAGTATGGTAAGCAAAGAATCCTATTTTGAAAAATCACTAAATCGTATTGGGAAAGGTTGAAACATTTAACGAGACGATTTCGATATTTCTATTTAAAAGTGAGCTCCTCTGTCTGAAGAAGGGTGGTTCAGCTATTTCAGGGGTGGCTCAAAGTTGAAGTACCAAAAGTTCGACAGTACAGCAACAAGAATTAGGGAGAATAACCTCTTAGATGGTATAGTGTTGATGCCAGTCAGTCGTTATATCGTGGAACCAGAGAAAAGAGCATCGAGGACCAAGAAATGAAGAGCACTCTACTCTACCTCGCGAGGTGTGAAGGTTGCGGAGGCGTGAAGTAGGTTGGCTTCATAGAGTCCCAGACTGGAAAGCAAGGAGGTGGCGGCGACGCCGGCGTTGGCTAGCAATGGTGAACGTGTCGAGGGTGAAGACGGTGGTGATGGATTGTCCTCTGCGTGTAAATATTTCACACTACACGCATCACAATTTTCGTTTCAGCCCGGTGTTCCGTGCCGTCATAACTTCCCATCAACTCTAGAGATGAGACACCTCTTTTCTTTCTTCGCTGTTATGCTTCCGCGCCGGGAACCTTTTACGAATGTCGTAAAATTTTGATTGTTCCATTCGCTTTCGGACATCTCATCTTCAAATTTTATACGCGAAATTCGGGAACTTTCCATACCGTTCCTCCGGCTTCTTACCGTATCGCAAATACCTGATTAAATTCAGGGGTGTTGAAGCTAGAAATTGACACTAAAGAAAATTTGAAATTTCATATTTTCCAGGAAAAAGATGCTAATCGCTGATTTCATAAAAGAATATAGTTTTCAGTTTGTATTATAATCTAACAACAATGTACTGTGTACATATAATTGAAAATATTAATTTTAGATTTCCCAGGACATAAATATGTTAATTCCTGGTTTTATAAATATGTACTAACTAAATGTAGCAACAAAGATATGTGGCATATACATTCGGATTTTCATCGTACGGATTTAGGTGTAATAAACATTTACTCTAAAATATTTGAAAATAATCGATGCGCAGTTATTTTCACAGCATTCTTCATATCAGCTGATCCAACTGTTGATATGAATATTTCGTATGGGTGCACTAAGAAATATTTATTTTAATAATCGTAATGACATCTTGTACTATTAAATGACGCTGTCTGTTGGGTATTGAGTCTTTGAGTTCTCTGTCGTAGCTTCGATCCAAGCAGTCTCCTTGCAGTCCACGCTTGGACACGTTTCCTTCTTGATCTTCTTTCTCCTTTTTTAATCTATCAATGACACGATGAAAGGCGCACAAAGGTACAAAGAAATCTAATACGAAAATGGATTTAGCCGTTATAGGATACATCCACTGGAGAAATAGCATTACGTAGGTGTGGGATCAAGCTAAATCCATCAACCAAACTGCCGCCACTGCCATTTTATCGGCGTCGCATCGAAATATAGTTTAAAATCTAACGCGCTATTTCGGTGGATCATGAATGATAACTACCTACGAAGAGATGAGCACTGGCGAATATTCGTAATTATACATGGCAGATTCAAAATTGTTCGGTACAGTCTTCATTCATATGCATCGAAAATTAACCACAGTATTCTTTATTTAGAGAACGTCGATCTATAATGTTTTACATTGGGCATTTCTAGTTCTATATTTTTAATGTAATACCAGTTTTCACACAACACAGTTTCAAGCATAATTGCAGGTATGATTAAGTACGTATTGCTATCGGCTTTTGTGAAAGACAGAAAATTATATCGGTAATTCTAAAAGGGTATTACACTCGGAATTACATTTGTAATTAAGCTTATTTAATTATTAGCTCAATAGCTCCGTAAAATTAGAGTAGATGGGTGTGTATGCGGTCGCTACTGGTTAATTAAATGAATTATGTTAAATCGTGATATTATTCGAATGAAACAATTTCTATGAATAAAAATGTATTATTAAATTTAACAATTGGCACAAATTAACAATTTATGTTTAACCTTTCTGCAGCCGTGTGGGCAGTAACTTCGAAAAATGATTGCTCTCAGAGAGTACAAGGAAGATCGTTATCCATGCAGCCGCCCCTTTCTGCCATTTTAATACTTAACGCATTGAGTGCCGCGCTAAATTCATGTGACTTTCCTTTTACGCGTGGGTCCCTTTTACTGCATTTATTATGTATGGTTGTAAGACGTGTTACACTATTTATGGGACTACGAAAATAGTGATTAACAAGAATAACGGATAACGTAGAATATGCAGGACGTGCGCCTACTATCGAAACACTATTGTACTAATGTTCAGGGACGGCAGTCCTATGCTTACCAACCTATTTTGTGTGGGGCGTTTTCGATTTTGAAAAGAGATGTTCTTGCGATCCGGTCTATTGTACAACGCGATGTCGTGTACCACCGCACTGTGCGTCTTCTATCGGGACACTAATGATAATGACATTACAAGGGTGGCTCCCAGCAACCGTAGCACATCTCGCGGTTGTTCGCGGAACGCGCGCGTCTTATCCAGCAACGATGACGTTTGGCCTGGGCGTGACAGGTGACACGAGAAAGAAGAAAGGTGCACGGCCGAAGAAAATGCGTTCGTGACGAGAGAAAGAAGAATTCTCGGGAGTGGAGATTGCGAGCGAACCAGAGTGAAACAGGGACCCCTTTGATACACCATTGCAAAGCCGTCTTTCGCGGACGTGCAGACATCCTATTTACATTTATACCCACCTTCCGGTCTCGATGGGGGTTTGAGGATGTCGTGAAACTCGCGGGGACGCGCAGGGACGAGGGTGGTGTATCCATAGGGGTGAATCGAGCGGAGAACGGTGGATATATCCAGACACTGAAATTTTCGCTTCGATGCTTTCAACAATAACGCATCGTACATCTTCCACGGAGCGACGAGCAATATTTCAAGCGACTGCGGACCACACGCGCATCGCGAGCGTACGTGCACGCACAGAAACACCAATCTCGGCGTACACGTACACGCGCACGAAACCGTAGCCAGAGCCAACTGCGTGTGTTCCCATCTAACACGATTACCGGCCTGCCTCTGCCTGTGTGTCTGTTTGCGTGGATGTGTACGCGAACACGACAGTGATGGCTCGAATTTTCGTAAAATTTGTCACGTGCTTGTTTTATCGATGCCCCGCACACGCCAGATGTAAGTAGAGCCGCGCGTGTTTCTATCCGCTGCGTGTTCGAGGACTCGGTTAGTGTGTTCGAGGCATGTCGATGATCCCCGATGATTATTCATCCATCGGAAATAGACGCGATTAGCGTGCTGTCTGGCAACGATCCTGGATTTTCCGCGATTCATCCCAACGCCTGCCAACCTCTCACCCACCCCTCTAATATACGTATCACCGTATTTCCACGCGTGCTGCATTGTTTTCGAAATAATACGCGGGCCGCACGTGTGGCACGGGCTTGTCGCGTATCATCCTAACGCATACAATGCCTGTTACGCTGCCGTGGTTAACGAGGGTAACGACAGAACGCTGTATATTAGGTAAATACGGTTACCTGCATGGAAAAACGCCGACGCTTCCGAACGCAGCGTATAAGTGGACCTGCTTTTAAGCTCTTTAACCACCGCGGATCTTCTTTGTAACGCTCCCGAGCGTGAAATATAAATTCGCGGCGCGGCACTCTTTTAATAGTATACGGGAAATTGCTCTAACGCGGAGTAATTAATTCCGCAAAACGTGTTCCGCCGCTACAAAGAAGACGCGACCGGCGAATTCTGCGTAACGCAACCGAATGGACCTGTTGGACGAAACCGTCACAAGGCTTTGAAGAATGCACTCCGCTTTTGGTGAATATGTATTTTTGCATTAGTAAAATGTTTGTTTGCTGAATATTCGTTATCAGAATTGTGTGTTTCATTCGAGAATCTCAAATTGCTCTTTGCAAAACGTTAAAATTAATTTCCCTTTGTGCCGAATTAATTCGAATGCATTATTGCGTTTTGTAAAACGAGTAAAAGGTAATATGTTTATTGATTAAAACGGCGTTACGGGGCTCGTGATTCGAGGCCGTATTTAACAGACCGAAGCGAAGCAATAATGAAATATGCATGTGTTGGTGTCATGGGTCATATTTTTTCCAATATTTTAATTAGCAGTGATCATTGTTCCTGTTGTAATGTCAGAAAGAACTCTGAAACATTTTTAACTTTCAATAATTTTTTAATTTCATTCGTTATAAGTTTTAAAATTGTGGCCATTTTGTTAGGATGTTCCTATAATCATTTTTTACACATTCTCGCGACTATGTAAATGATTTTGTCGCACATATTATTGTGGCTTCAGTTTTGAATTTTTATTATTTTCAAACAGTCCTAGAATTAAATGCTACGCATTCTTATGGGCGTTTCAGAAAATCAGGAATCTTTCAGTCTTCGAGGTTATATCTTAATTTAATTTTCCATTAATTATTTACATTTTATTGTAATGGTAGCTCGGTTGAATTGGTTTATGGTTTTCAGAGATCAGGAGAGTGCGTGTGTGTAATTTTAAATTTATCAGTTCCTAGCCAAGACGGTGGTAATTTCTCGTTTAAATTGCGCATTGTAATATTTCGTTCGTAGTCAGACAGGTAATTCGCACCCGAGAATTTCAGCACACGTTCCCCGCTTCCTCCCTGCAGTTTCTACGCTAATTCGGAACCAAACATTTGCTTTCTTCCCCCTGGTGATCTCCAACTTCTGATAAAAACGTCTTCGACCGTAAATACGAAATGATTTTAGCCAGCGAATTTCGGGGGGTGAAAGGAAGAACCACAGAAGGGAAGGATAGAAGGGATTATTGGAGATTACTTCCGAACTTCGTCCGATTGTCAATACTCATCCTCGTTTTACGGTGACGCATGACGCCGCGATAACCCTTAATAAATGTCTCCCGGCCGAAAAACCTGCGGGGCCAAAGAAACACGAACGGAGGGATCAGCAAAGAGATATATTGCCCCGCGTAAATCCTCAATAAACCGTTACTGAGCCTGGCAATAAAACGAAACGACGCCGTCACGCCGTTGCAATTATCGTTGCTTCAGTGTCACGGCGCACCACTCGATAGTCGTTGGACTTAACGCTATACTATTCGACCGTAACATGAATACATCGTTACCGACTCGATAAAGTTTTTCCAGTCGTAGGTGGTAAACGCGTGCAAGTTACTTTGTGTCATTATATAACCCGGTGCGGCTTAGCTCCTCACGCGCCTCGGCCTTCCACGGCTCAAACACTTTACGCACATAGTAAACCCGCCGGCCATAATTATTCCAACCACTTCATACCGTTAGAATTTTAATACGCGGCTCAGAATTTATTTATCAATTTTTCGATATGTCCATTTTGATCCGATCACTGCTTTAAAAAATTATCATTTGTCCAATTAATTTCATTCCTTGCGTTTTGTACCTTTAGCTCAATTTATTCTATTGTGATCGGCTATGGTGTAAAAACAAAGTTAATTGTTCTATGATAAAGTTCTAAATGCTAAAAGAGGCTGATAATTATCTGCGCGAATTTTAAAAGTGATGTACTTACTGATGGACTTAACCTTAACTGCACAGTTTATATTTCATTACATAAATTACTTTAATTTCGTCCTTGCGTTTTGTACCTTTAGCTCGATTTATTCTATTGTGATCGGCTATGATGTAAAAACAAAGTTAATTGTTCCATGATAATGTTCTCTATGCTGAAAGAGGCTGATAATTATCTGCGCGAATTTTAAAAGTGATGTACTTACTGATAGACTTAACCTTAACTGCACAGTTTCTATTTCATTACATAAATTACTTTAATTTCGTGGTAGTTTTATGGATGAACTGTAAGTGAGCCAGAGACTAGACGTAAGATGGCCACCGTTAAATTATCGGAACTCTTCTGCCGTCTTCAGTAGTGATGCAAGCGTGCGTGCCAGGGAGCAACAAGGGTAAGCATAATCGCAAGCAAGGAGAACAGCGGAACAGGTAAATTTATATTGCTGGCAAATGCAAAAAGGTTTTATTAGGTTTTTACGCGCGGATAGGTTATGTCTTGCGCCACCTCTTGTCGTTAATCTTTGGAGTTTCGTGAGGATAGCGAATAGACAAGCAGGGGCGAGCCTGCAGTGTACGTCGGCACGCGACGAGCCCGCCTATCTTGCCCATGTTTCAGTCACGGGGTTCCTTTCTTTTTCACGTCTCGAGTGAAAAAAGAAGAACGCTTTACGATAAAGTCCCTAAATAATTGTGGTTGACCTCTCCACCACATTTCTCTTAAGACCTTAGTCCCCTGCGTCGAATTGCCAGGCATACATGCGCCGTCTCCTCTACAGTATTTGTACTGTCTACAGCATTTTCAGCAATAACAGCAGCGACCATTCTGTAACTGTGTACAGGGTGAGCAAATTACTTGTGTACAAAAATTTTCAACGAAAATTAAAAATTGTGACAAAGGTAATATGTAAACTGACAATGAGTGTAAAATGTATTCGTACGCTCTTTAAAATAGAATAACCTTTTTATAATTGTTCCAAATGACCTGAATTTTTATAATCAATTAGAAGCATTGGTTTACGAAATGATAAGCAATTAGATTTTCCAAATAATTATAATTTACAAGGTTACATGCAAAAATAAGAAAGGCATTTTTTAAAACTTTTTTATTTGGGCCCTCAAAGACAATTTAAAATATATGTTTTGCAGAGATGTATAGTAGTTACACACATGCTGAAAATTTCATGGAAATCGATTAACATACACACGAGTTACAAGCGGTTAAAAATTGTGAAAATCGTAGTTTTACACGACTTTTCATCAGTTTCTGCTTAAAATCCACAGAATTGTATACCTTCGATGCGTGTCATTTATTCCTGCGTCAACCGATTTCGATGTTCGACGAATACTTTTTACACTCACTGTATATCATACTTGAGTACATGAGTCTACAAACTGACATAATAAAATTTGTGTGTGTGATGTCAGTATTACTATGTGTAACTCCGTAGAGAAATTAGACAGACAAAATCTGGAAAAGATTACCTAGAGTATGGTACATTGAAGCCTAATGCATGAACACAAAGCCAGAACCATAATTTCAATGGTTTTGATTTACGATCTATTTTACCCTGCACAGAGTACTATGCCTAACTATAATTCAAGATAAAATGAAATTATAACTCTGCAATGCAATCAGCTGCCTAAGCTATTTTACATGCCATAGTTCAACGTTAACAAAGGGTGTAACACTGTACATGTATATATTTAACAATAAATTCTCACGTGATATCACCGGCCATTAAGTAGCTTGTAATTTTACAACTATTGTACTACGATAATACAAATATATGGCCGTACTTCAAAGAAAATTGGTGTCCGTAAACTGGTGGTATCGTAAACTGGTATATTATAGAGTCAATGAAGCTATCGAAAAAATACCAAACCGAATAAAGCATAAATTAAATTTATACAATTTTTCCCTGAATATTGTCATAATGCTCTGCAGGACACAAAAGTAGTGCATGATACGATTATTCCTCCGCAATGACAGTCAGATTAAGTAATGCATACCAAACATCGCGACGAAATTTCATAAATTGCTTTCTGTCCAATTTGCATGGCACATACCTTATTCATACAGTGCGCATTGAACAATTTCGATTCATTATATTGTTATCTGGAAGTGCAAACTTCATCCACCGAACTGGTAATAGTACCGCCTTTTAACTGTGCAGCTTTCTGCCGCCTGAAAATTTTCAGAAATTACTGAAGCTACAGAATTGGGTTAAACTAATACTACAAGTGACAATGTTGCGAAATTGTGATTGCACAAGCTCTGAATGAATGAAAATCCAAATATTTAAGCATGAGACTGAACAGTTCCGTTCTTGTACCACATATAAGTTATATTATTTCAAGTACATGCCACGTCAGATATACGTGCATGAGGAAACTTCGAAAGATGTAAATGTTACATCGAGTTGCGGTCAAAGTTTTTAAGGTAATGTTGAACAAAGTTGCTGGATGTTACAATATAACGTACTAAAGACCAGACGAAGTAGTCTATTTAATGAACGACAAACGTCTAAGATAATATCGTATGTTTTACATCGTCAGTTATTTTTTATTTTGATTAGGATAAATGAGTATGCTAGTTGCGGAATAATTAAACACTTTTGTAACTTTCTGTTGATGCTAGCTGTATGCATTACACATGCGAATTATCGACTTATATAACTTTGTCCGGCGCCGAATACTTTTCCTAAAGAGTAGCACAATTATAAAAAGCAAGATGAAAAGAGCCGAAGAACACATATTTACTACTTCACCAACTTCTACACGTCTACGGATCAGAATCCCTCTTTCCACCAGTCATCCGTAATACAACTGCGCCAGCCTGTTGATCATCTATCGCAAGAAAATCTCTCGTAACCCGAAAACTTCACCGCCTCTCTTAAACTTCACTTGTTCAACAACGACTCCGTAGCTTTTCAAAGGAAGTAACGGTATCGACGACATTTCTCTCGCGAATTACCGCGTAAAGGTCGATTCATACACGTACGATCCGATGATCCGAGAAAATATTCTAACCCAGGTTTAAGTGACACCGTCCACAACCGAGAAAGTCTGAGCGGTTTCGTTCCGATAGTTTTCTTCGAGACTGAGAGCATAGGCATAGGCACCTCCTGAGGTGTAGAGGGGAGTAAAAGGTTCTCAGGACCCCTGGGGTTAGGGTAGCAAATGACACGATCTTCGGCACTTGGCCTTTGTTCGAGCATCTCGACCCTTCTCAAGTTGCCTAAAACTTCGGGTCGTACGTGTACGAGACCCCAAAAACAGCGCACGATTTCTCGGACGCGTGTATGAATCGACCTTAACTCGGATAATTCGTGGCTCGAGCATCGTGCACTTTTCCGCTCGTGTATTACTCGCGGAGTGTTGGGTCATGTTGCATCGGGTCGAGTGTACGATAGCGACGAAGGGAGACGAGATGTGTATAAAATCCTGAATCAGTATGATGGATACGGGAGAGAAGGCTCGTTCGTTGAACGATTGGTAATCGGGAGGGCACGTAGGCGCGTACTGCAGGTACAACGGCAGCATCTGCGCATACATCAGGCTCGATATGACACGGCTCGCGAATCCAAGTGGCAGATTTTCAAGGGGAATTTGTAAATTTCCCGTGTACCGGGGGCCCCCCGTCGCGGCGTCAACGTGGCCTCGCATAAACACGGCTACGTCATCCGCACTGTTCGCAGCCGGCGTGCCCGTTTGTTCCCATTAACGATTGAAGTTGGCCCGATCGCGACAGATGGGTGCGACGTGACCGTATACCACAGCCGCATTCCATGAAATCCGTGAAATATTTAACCGCATTATTGATTCCCTCCGTGGTCCACGAGAGTGCTTCTCGTCGTAAATTCATTAGCCGTGAAGTTTGCTGTTCGCCCCCGCACGCGAGCACCCAGGCCACGCGTTCCTCGACAATTATCGAACTCCGCGATATATCCTTCCGACTCTGTTCTCCATGGGTCTGAGTGTCGTTACAAGTAACGGCACGTACCTGCGACCGGCGAGCTGGTAATGTTTGTAGAAGCGTCCGGTAATTGCTGCCGCGCCGGAGTTATCGACTTATTGTTACCGATCGACTTGTGACAGATTTATTAATTAGCCCGAGCGCCGCCCCACCGTTCTCGTCGGTTTTATTTCGCAAGCGTCGCTACACAACGTTCTTCCTTACTGCCTGTTATTTATTGCCGGTTCGATCAGCTTCGTTCGGAATTTATAAACAGACTTTTTATTTACGACGAGTGACAATGTGCTCATTGGGAAAATTTAATTTTCAGACTGAGGGGATCTTTATGCAAGATTCAGTTCCATATTTTGTCATTTTAATTTAATTTGCTGATGCATTTGCATTGCGTTTGTATTAATTGAAACATTTGACAAACTCAAACATTCCAATCGTCATTTTTAGAAGAAACTAATTCTCCAGGATTAATAATTATCTCATTTATTATCTCCGTTCGTTAATGCGCAAAAACTTTCTGGGCTGCGCAACGTACGCACTGCAGTTAATATTTATAATTGCAGTTTGAGCGCAGTACGGAACGAAACGAGACATTTCCTGGTTTTCTTATGTGACTCGGTAATTGGGACAAGGCTCAGCGAATTACCGGAGAAAATTGTACAGAGGGAAGTCCGCAAGGAGGTGAATCAAAGTGAAACAGAGAGACGAACGCGCGCGGCAAAAAAAGGAAAACCGAGCTCCCGCGACCATGGGCAACTGTGAGAATGTATCTCGCTTGTAGGACACACATAAAATATCAGCCGGAAGATTACCATCGTCCCTTGATCCCCTACTAGTTCTTCCACATCCGCCTTCTGCCCAGCTAGTTTTTACCGGGAATATATGCACCAACCGTCGCTTTGTTACTTTTCCTTTTTTGCCCTCCTACTACTCTCGTCTAGTGGCTGCACCGACCAAACGAGTCTTGTTCTATCTACTGTTGAACTCTTGAGCTGTTCCTATGACCCGGCGCCACTCACTAGAACCGGCTTTATTCCGAGACATAAGTGGCATCCGTAAGTTACATTAACGGTCCAGAATTATTAATCAATGCTCGGCTCTGTGCATTTGATCTGGAAGCTTTATCCGCTGCTCCTCTTTATTATAAATTCGAAGAATAAACTTTGTTCCAATATGGTTCTGGGGAGAGCGTATTCAGAGCACATTCATGGTATGTTGAGTATCGTTCTGTTTGAACTCCTCTTTTAGGAATGATTAAAATACATAAATGGAGAAATGTATAAAATCCACATTTTAATCATAAAATACAGATCAACGAATTTGGTACGAACAAAAATGCAGAAAATCCGCGGTCCACGTATAACGTAACATGTAAAAACTCGACAGCGAATCAGAATTTCTTCAAAAATCCGTCACGGATGGAAAGACCAGATGTTGTAACATTATACGTTCGTCTATACGTGATCCGTCTGCGGATCGTAGATATCGATTAACTGACTGGGTCGTACACCTTGGTTTCCTTTGCTCATCCCCATTCTATCGTTCTCGTGACTGACGTTTTATAATTTAGTTGTGTCGGTTGATGCACGGAGGATCCGTCGGGCACCGGAGAAGCTAGACGGATGGAAGACGAGCGACCGGCGACTGTGAACGCTTTAAATACCACTATCTATTATAAGATTGCAATTATCCGGCAACTATCGGAGCGTTCTGGCAGTAACGGCGGGGCACATTAACTTCGGAACGATGACGTAACCGGTCCCGATAAGTAATATCCCTTTTATACGACGTCTTCGTTTTACGAGCCATGAATTACTGCCCGGTAATATCTCAAATACGACGTAAATGTAGTACATTCCCTAGATAAGTGTATATGATGGGGGTCGTCGAAAATTTCCTCATAAAAAAGATTGCCGAGGCAGTGCGGCGTTGACGAGAAACCAGCCGAATTGCTCGTACCAAAAAGGTTTCTTCTTAGGGGAAAGTGGTTATTACTTTGTTCGCGAAGATGGAACGGCCGGCAAAGTAGAAATGGCGCCGACGTCGTCGTGACGCTACACGAGGACCCCGAAACCCGGAGCACAATTTTCTTGGTCAACTCCCGAGATTGCTGTATCTTTAAAAAACGAAAGAGAAAAAGAATGAAACTCCTCAGTTGACGCACCATTCATTTCGCCTTCCACCCAATCCCCTTGACCCTCATTCAATGTTATGCTACCTACGAGCGGAAATTTGTCTTGGACGCTCTGACATTGGCTTTTACTACTTTCAATAACGTTTTATTGTCACCCGCGTCACCGACGCCCGCGTTTATTTTTTAATTCGACGGGAATCGAGCACCGACACGCTCGACGGGGACTATATTAAACTCGTAATTCTTTCAAAGAGAACGCCGCTGCCACAGTGAGGAGAGAATGGCAGCGTACCTTGTAACCTGCCACCAATTTTCCCTTTTTCTCGGTAACGTACGTGCCTTGAAACGATTAGCGGGACCCTGCCACTGGTCGACGTACGTCAGTCACTCGAGTAATTATGCTCGAGTATGTAGACACCGTATGCATAAATCAGCTTCCCATCAATATGTAAGAAATTTATTAGTGGGCACTGTTGAACCTTTAATTGCTACGATCCGTGTAAGGAAATTTCCAATTCGAGCTCGTATTCATGAGTCCTTCGTTTATTCTGCGTTTCATTGAATTAATCATTTGTGTGTGTGTGCAACTGTGGAAAGGGATTTATTGCTTCGGTATATTTCATTCTTTCTTCAGTCATTTGAACGGGATGGAAATAGTATACTTGCCTCCTTCAAAAACCCATTAAATTATTAATTTCGTCTTTTACATCATTCTAATTAACGTTGGCTGTAATTTTGTTTTTACAATTATTATCTTCACGTGTATTTATTTCGTTCCACAAAAAGTATGAGTCCAACAATTTTGTTATATTCTAGTCTGTACATACTATGAAAAAGTAATTACTTGTATATGTAAAAATTGCCTCGTTTCATCGCTTAGAAATTAATGAATTGATTTGTCTAGTGTTTTAACATTGAAATAAAAATGGCAGGGATATGTTGCTTTATAAATCTGACAAATTTGAATTTTCCTAGATCGTGTACAAAAGATCTGTACAATCTCAATAATTGCAAAGATATATAAAACCGGTCAATTAATTTTTATCATAAATTCGTAAAAGTCACGGGTCGACTATCAGAAGTAAGGTCTTAGGCGACTCACCCAGTATAGACTAACACGAAATCGGGTTACAGCGGCGTGTACACTTGTACAAGCTTATAACGCGTACAACGTAACTCCTTTACGTAACCCCATCGCGTAATCTCGTCACGAACAGGAACGGAACGAAATAAGGGAATGCTGCGTTGAAAAGTAACAACGAAGAAAATTTAATTTCCCACTCTTTTCAAGAACAAATCCAATTAATTTTCACCGCGGAGCTAGACCGGCCCAAGAAGGATCGTGGTTGCAACTTTTTTAATTGATCGTGTTGCACGTGCCGCTTTAGATTGCTACGGGAAGAGCTCGACGGTGTGTGCGGTTAGGCATCCGACAAACCGTCTTCGCTTCCCATCGACGTTATTGGCTGGCAGAGAACTCGGCGGTGTTAACGTGGCACGTTACCTTAACACGCGGTCAACTTGTCAACGTGGCAGTCAGCGGCGTGGCAACGATACAGGGGGCGACAGTACAAATCGAAACGAAGTAAGCTCGTGTGCCATGTGTGGGTGATACCGAAGCGAGAACGAGACGCGAGGCATTCCAATAAGTGGATTGACTCCAACATGCTCCGCTGCCACCCTTTTCCACCGATAACACCTTAGAACCACCGGCGTGTCCAGCGGGGATCAATGAAAAGGAAGAAAACGAAAATCCCAACGGTAAAATTGCTGCAATTTTATACTCCGAGGAATCGTATTTATAGTTTATCAAGTCCGATACGTGGCGCAAAAAATTCCGGCGACGTACTGTCTCTCACGAAAGTCGACACGAGCACCGAATTTCAAATGTCTCATCGGTAGATTTTTCCACTCAATCTAATATTTCTTTGTAAGACTAAGATTGAGATTGGTTCACATCATTTGAGCAAATTAGTATTTTGAATTATTCTAGGTGAATTTGTGGGTATTTAGTGTTTGACCAAACTGTTGTAACACCTTTTATCAGAAAATTAAATTTGCTTAGAGTCACGTTGTTAATTGCATTGTTAGAATCATTCAAAAATACATACAATTCAAACCTAAAATAATTTAATATTTCGAATTTTAAACATACGTTTCTCTCTGTGTCTTTGTCGAAAGATTTCCTGAAAGTTCAGAAATTATACAGCTGTATAACTTGTACTTTGTATTTTATTAATTTTCTTTCATTGAGAAACTGGGCAGAATTTCAGCATTAGGTTGTATTCGTTTACTTACTATTTCGTTAATGTTGTGACATGCTGAAGCACTCAAATGTAGAAAAATGGTATGTATTATATGATTAGCCAGAAATAGGGCAACTGTTAGTGAAATGATATAATGAAAAGTGCACTTGAGGTAGTCACAGTGAGGTCTTAGTAACTCCAGTGCACACGATATAGCAATATCATTTCATCTATTACAGGAAGCACTCAGACAGTTGTATCGCCTTCCGTAGAGACGGCTAATCTGAATTTCCATTACGCTTATATCGATCACGCGACGTAATTGCGCACATGCTCTCTGAAAAAATGTATACCGTGTATGCATGCAGTTCTTGGTCTCTTATAATTCTTTTACAATTATATAAATGCTTTCATGAAAAACATTGAAATGATACAATTGCGGATGTTTTTTTACAATTATTATAAAAATGTTTTTGCGAAGAGTATTTGGATAAATTTCAGATAAAATATATTAAGATAATTAAAATGTTTTGCTTTAAAATAATGCCACTATTGTATTCAGATTTGGTATTATTTTTATAATTTTCCCTACGGAATAATTTTTAAATAACTGCAAACAGAACGGTAGCATCGTTTTTATCTTTTTAATATTTTAATTTCTTAAAACTTTTTAAAACCTTTTAAAATTTATATTTCATTTTTAGCACTCGATACTTCTAGTGCCAATTAACTCCAAATCGTCATTTTATTAAAAGATCCGGTTTGAACAAGACCAAATGCATTTGAACATAATGCAACTGTAGATTAAAAGTTTTCAGCATAAAATCACAATCAACCGCGCAGGATTACAAAGTTCGGTGCTCGGTGTGCAGGAGTGACCCGTAGTTTGAGGTCGTTCACCGGTTTTATTTTCGCTGTGGCTACACTTTATTCGGAAAATGCTTTAACAATTCCGTAACCCCGTTCCGCGCATTGTGCCCCGAGCCTGGTTACACGGCAAAGGCCAGTCGATAGGCAGAACTTCTGTATTCCGCGACGTTACGACCTTTCGCGAAGAGTTCCATCGCTCAGGCTTACGCCTCACAACGACCTTATTGGACATCCCTGATTTGTGCCCTCCGGCGAAATGCTCGGCATTTCCTACCAGCCCGAGAATTTCGCAATGGAGCTACGATGTGTTTCCACAAGTGCCGAAGAAATCCACATACAAGGTCCGTGTATAGCGCGACTAATCTTACGTGTTCACGTTCCGGGTACAAATTAGGTTTTGCATGCCAAATTGCCCTGCCCCCTGTACTTCCTCCTGCGCCATGCAAATTCGAAGATTATGCGAAATAACGGGACAACCGGTTTCGACACGTTTTCACGAAAAAGCTTAAGAAACCCTTTTTCACACCTCTTGTCGCGGTCACGATACTTCGAGGGACCCCTGCCGATTGAAAATTCCGTAAAAAGGAAAACAAACATGTTCCCGATATCTGCCGGCTTCAAATATAGGATACGTCGCATGTCGTTCCACCCGAAATGTATGGAAATTAATTCATTTGAACCCTTACTACTTTATGAATAGCTGCTACTGTTCGTCGACCTATATCGCGCTCTGTGTATTTAAATTTTAATGGTATTTTAATCCTTTCGCTGCGAGAACCGTATATGCATGTATATGCGACTTTAGAAAGTTTTGCGGTACTGATAAAACTTGTGCATGTGCGTTCGATAAATTTTGTGCCGTACGAAAAAGCCCTTCATTTATTCTATTAACGTAATACTGGAGGTAATTACTTGACTGCGGATTTTATGCATCAAAATTTAAGAACATCGATGTACTAATGGCAGCTTATGAACATTATTAAAGAATTAAAGAAATTATTGCTTGGCCCTTGTTGTAGTTGATGCAAACAACTTTTATTTTGCATAAAGTTCTGCAGACTAGTAATTACACTCCACTATATGTACAAAAAACGTTTTATAAAATTTATTTAATTGTTCATGGTGCATATTGATCTGAATACACAGGGTGTCCGGGGGTTAAAGTGTCAAACTTTGCCAGTATACTCTATGGGTCTAAGTAGATAAAATCAATTTAAAATCATATCGAAATCTGTGTGACTCTATTTTAATAAATGCACAGGCAATTTAAACAAAAATTGTTTCATTGGTGAAATTTTGCTCCGCACTGTGTATCCACTGACGAAATCCAGAACTACAGAGACAGAAACAGAAAATAGATTCAACGGTCTTCTCGACGTTTCCCGAAGAACAGACGAAACGCAATTCCGCGTGTCGCCGATAGGCGCCGTTATTAAAGCAAATTCGCTCGTTCAGTGTCTGGTGGAATGATACAATTTCGAGGATGGAATTTCATGGCTGGCGCGAATCCCGCGGCCGTGTTGCGCATTTTGGTGCAATGAAATATTCACATTATCGGGCGACCCGATAACAAGCTACACTTCATTACTTTGGATGGTTGACGGGCGCGCTCGCTCGGCGCTGGTTCGTGCAGATGCGAGCGGTCGCGCGCGTGTCTCCGCTCGACTAGGTTTCCCATTCCAACGCGCCGGGATACGTCCGTTGGCCTCTATTTGAGCGAGCGGGACAGGCAAATGCTGGACCAAGTTAGGAGAGGGTGCATTAGAGAAATGTTTGCACGCACAAATTCGAGCACCGTCCCCTACCGCACACGCTTTTTGATACCACCCCGATCGTTCGCGCATTCCGTCGCCACATCCTGCTGGGCCCCCGTTGCCTGCTCGACAATCGCAGTTGCGGTTGGCGGCTCCACAATGCAGCTAAATGCGGCGCACCGTTGCAATCTCCACTGCAGTGCCGCGAATTTTAGTATCTGCTCAGTCGGCTGAATATACGTTCGACTTCACCAAGAAAGAGAATCATACGAACTCATAATAATTGATCGTACTAAAGGGTGAACCGGCGAACCACGCCTCTCGGCTTTTCTGCTCGCTCTTGGCTGGGCAACTCATTTTTGAAGCATGATCTTTCGTTGTGCTACGAAAATTGGTATCTAGATACTCTACCGGTAGTGTGCGGATTTTTAAGGTGATTTAGGTTCTACCTCTAAGTGAGGTAGAAGTGTTTCAAGTCGAAACTCCAAAAATTGATTGAAAATGAAGCCAGAAAGCTGATTGGTAGATGGAAGATCATTAAGGATGATGGGCATTGATTAAATTACACGACTTATGGGATCACCTAATATAATCGTCGCTGGTTTTTGTAACTTTCACCCACAATATCTACAATTGACATAAACATAGAAGTATATATATATTTTTTCTTTTAAAATATATCTTCGTAGATTTGAATTACTTTATAAATTTCACATCTTAAATATATAATTCTCAAGTGGTTTTGAGGAATTCGTACAATTAGCCTGTAAAATGTAGACACGTTTTGCTGAAAATTCTTTTGTAACTGGCTGTCGTAATATCTAGATATTGGAAAAAATGTGTAGAGCACAGTCATGTGGAAGAGCACAGACCGTTCATTTCTACTGTGGGTATGAACATTTAATTATAAAAGAACGAGTAAACCCGGAACACCGTTGAAGTCCCATCGGATTTGTTGTTCAACACCCGGAACCGCAGGCGCAGCTGGAAACCGCATTACACGCATGCACATTTCGTCGAGTTGTAAGAGGAGAATGAAACGCGTTGACGCGATTGATTAGAAGCGGAAATCTGAAATCATTAACACCTTATCGACTGAATCGTTACGTTGAATGCGTTCACCCGACACGAGCAGTGAAAACATCAACGCGTAGAACGTTCCTGTCGGCATTACTGGCATGATAACAGCTCACACGAGGAAATTGTTATATCAAAAAATATGCAAATATAAAATTATCTGTGTACATACATTTGTTGCATACATTCTTATGGCATCCTTTTTCTCGTGTGGAATATAAAACTTTCCTAATTATTAAATACTTTAAGTTTCGACATGTTAGACTTGATTGTATGTATTATGTTTTTTGTCGACAAGTTATAATAGCACACTAAAAAGTATGTTATTTAAAAAATTGTGAAAATGAAATCTATTAATTATTTCACCCAAAGCTACTTTTCTGTTTAACAAATCACCGTCATTTTGATTTGGATACATCTTTGTTACAAAATACTGTTAGCAATTACAAAATAATGTTACAAAAGCAAACCATGTTATGAAATTTGACACTTTTTACATAGAATACGAGATGGTGGCTCTCAGAATTAATCAATTGTAACTTTATTTTGAATTCAATTTTCTGATCTTCCATATTAGAGAAAATAGATACATAGATGAAGATTATTTCGAAGAATGCTATTCAATTGTTTGCAAATAATCAACGAACTCGCGAGGAACAACCAGTTAATTCGTACACCAAATATAATCGAGCGACAGTCGACACGTCGATAAAATAATTTCTACTTAGATTTGTGGAATTACCGAGGATATCTCTATTTCCTCCGATTCACAGAGCGATTCCGAGCTTTCAGCCAACAGCGGGCGAATCAACAATCGAAGCACGTAGCGAAATCGAAGGAGAGGTCGTGTGTGATTCATAGCGGTGAAAGTGACTTCGAGCGGCCGAAATCGTCCTACCTTTCCGAAAATTATCTCCTAACCACCGGTCGGACGGAACAATGTTCGATATCGTCGGTGGTCCATCGAGTACAACCAAGTATCGGTCACTTAACCGCGGATAATACGGTCTCTCGACTTGGTCCTCACGAAAGTTCGAATAATCTTACAAAGAAATTTTCGATTAGCCGGTATTCGTCGTCCACGACTATATTGCTGCCTTATCAAAGACAAAAGCGGTCTCATAAAAAAAGAAAGAATTCCATTAACGTCGTATTTCTTCTCTCATTGTTCCGCTTCTCAATTGCTTCGGACTCGCCGAGGTTTTAATTAAAAGTTTCTCATTACTCCCGTTGTTTGGAGGCAGACCCGTCGACGGGCTTTACGTTTTAGACAGTAACAAGCCCTGTTTACGATACCGTCTAAGGGACAAAGTAGTTCCTTCTCCTCCGGCCAGGGGACAAAAAAATCCTCATGCAGTTAAGACATTAACACCATCCGCGTTCTAATAATTGTGCTCCGTTTCCCCCGTCCCTTCTGCTGTCTCGCCGAGAAAAAATTCAGTCCACCGGGGAAAAACGGGAAACAATCGCGCCAACCACCGAATGGACGCTATACTGCGCATCTCGTCGCGAATGGAAAACAGTCGTTCTTGCCCCAAAGAATTAAGAAAAAAAAGCGGCGAAGAAATGCATCAGAAATTTATTCGTACGTTCAAGTCGACGATATTGATTCTCGTCTCCTCTTTGTTCCTTTCGTCGTTTCGATCGTTTCTTTTCTCCGTTCTTGTTCGATACTCGTATTCGTTGACAAATTCAATTTGCATGCAGACGGAACAAATTATAGTTCACTTTCCCGGCGACTTGAATAGAAACGACATTGCGTTGAAGGGGTTCCCGGTGTAGATTGGATTCATTAGCGTGTGGACATCAATTTTTCCAGTAGTCAGTAATAAAGCCTGGCTTTAAACGAACTACCGGTACGAATGGCGGAGCCTGAGGGGAGAACGGCCGCCGGTCGGTCTGTTAAATGAAACAAAGCCGTTACAACGAATGGGTATTCACCCACGGTACGATTGAGTGGAGAGGAGAGGCTGGGAAGAGAGGGAGAGAGAACGAAACAGAGAGAGGGAAAGAAAGTACGCGCGAGAAGGAGGAAGCAAGAGACAGTAACGGCCGGTTGGTAAATTAAAATTGTTTCCCCATTCGAAATGGAAACATTCCGACTTTGAGGCGGCTATCCGACCGAAGTCCCGTTTCTTTCTGTTTCGGTGAAGTAGTTTACCAACCGGATTCACTGGACGCGGACTGTTTCATTTTTTACATTCCATTTGCATACATTTTTGGTACGAGTGCGAGAGCGGTTTCTCTTTTAACGTATTACCGATGGAGGGCTTGTTCTATGAATAATCAAGACTGCGGATTTTATGAATTTATAATAAAAACGGATAGGCAGCATTTGAAGCAGTCGAGAAATTTAAAAACTTTTTTAAATCGATGTATACTAGTTTCAACTTTTATTAAAATTATTCAAGGAAAAGAAGTGAAAATAAGTAATAACATTTTTTCGATGGACGCCTAGTTTCCGGGAAGATCGAGTTTGAAGATTCTCGGGTTTGCGCGCAGTAGTACTAGCGATAAGTAGAATTAGTTAGCTATGCTCAGACGCGTCAGCCGGTTCCTAGCGTATTAGCTACATTTTCGAACTCAATCTACTCGAAAACGAGGCGCCAAATCAAAAAATGTGAATCCTCTTTTTTGACTTGTTTTTAAATGAAGAATCACTATAGAAACACTATATTCTCAATTAAATTACTGTCATGTTTACGCCATATGTTTTAACACTATTCACAATAACATTGATATTGGAGCATGCATAGTATTACATTAAATTAATATAAAAGAAATGTATCCTGTTCACCTTACGTGAACATGTTAATAAAAGTAGTACACTGAAGTATCCACAGCACATGACGAGCTGAATTACTATATTATGGTAACTTCGCTTTAGATTATGATCCCGGAACGAATTGCCTCTAACAATATAACAAACGACGTTTCATAACCAATTACTTCCGGTTTAGCATACTCCACTACGCAAGTAATTAATTGACTTGTCCACCCCACGCAGTATATCATTATAAATTTCCATTATCCACTAATAACAAACCCAACCCCCACACTTTTAACCGTGTGTACATTAACATCATTCCAGGTACAACTACTCGCAACAAATAACACGTTACGCTGCGGAAATGGAGGTAACAAACGGCGACTCGAGGAGACTAAAGATTAATTTTTAATCAAAGGGATCGAGAGACTGCTCTCGTAGAAATGGTGCTCTAGTGTTTTCGCTAGGTCAAAGTGTTTAAAATTTCTTCGTTGTGTTAACTGTAATTAGCATCGACCGATGATCCCGTAGAAAAGCTTCTAAAGAAAAGGTCTTTTGTGTCTTTGCCGGGCGGAGTAACTTAATCACGCGGGTTGCAACGATTGGTGCCGGGGCGGGATTTGCGGCGGCGACTTCGCGCCGTGGTCGTTCTCGGAATTAAAAACACACGGCCGAAAGTCCCCCATTGAAGTGTAGTGTAATTGCGACGTCGTCCCAGCCGTATTCCACGGTGATGCACGGCCCCACGGATTTCGAGGCAACATTTTTCTGGACAAAGTCGACGCGCACGAGAAGTTTCGTCGTCTGTGCCGGGAGATAGAAAAAAAGCTTTTCCTGCGGCAATGGTAACCTGGCGAATCGAATGGAGAGGCGAGATCAGCGTAAAATAAGTTAGCAGAGCCGTCGAGACCCCAAACCAGGACCACCCATCTCCCTCTCTCTCTTTCTCTCTCTCTCTCCCCCTTTCTCACCCTTTCCCTCTTACTTTACTCTCTGGTAGCACGTAGAGGTCCCTCTCTTCTCCCTTGGTTTCTCCCTTTCCCCCGATTCCGAGCGGAAAGCTCCAGGAACGCTCAGTGGAAGCCGGATCGCCTACGGTTTTTGCAGAAACGACCTCGGTATTTCTCCCCGAGTGAAATTAACGATCGCAGAACAGCACCGTGTACCTTCGGCCGCGCTGGGATAAAGCAAAGGGGTTTATGGGCTGCATGTACACACTCGCCTAGGTAATACGCGTCCTTTCTTTGTTTCGCCTCTCGGCGTTCACCACCCTTCGCCCGGTTTCCTCCTTCTTCTTCCGATTCGCGAAGTACGGTTTTCGAGAACCACCATGCATTTTCAATGGTGCTCTTCGTATTAAATCGATGGATGTAACCGTTCCGCTTTGTTTCGCGGATTAAGGTGTAAGCGCAGGCCCTCCCACGAGTTCGCCCGACTTTTTGCCCTTCTTTTTTTTTTTAAACAGGACACCAATATTTGTGGGAGGAATTTGCATTTAAATAACCGATGCATAAATAGCTCTTATCTTGCGCATAGGATATTTCAGAGCGTAAAACTCATGCATTTTTAGGCGAATCACCCTCGGTTTTTTGTTAACTACATTAATTTTGCCGGAAATTAATCCCGCATTACATTGTAGCTCTCCACGCGAATTCCTCTATTTCTTGCGAAACGAATTACGTTAACCTTTTCTACCTTATATTTTTTCTGGGTCAAATGAATTCGTTCTCTCTGCTGACCCGTTGCAAACAATTTTCACCAGGGTTGCCACGATTATTGGGTGCGCAGAGGGTTAATACACTTGTTGCAGATGTTATTACTAAATTCAAAATGCGTTGAACCGTCGAACAAGCAAGATTTTTATTTATAATTTAATCATAGATGCGTTGTACCTGTGTATTCGATGAAATATGCACATCACACTTATTGAATCCAAAGTAAACATGTTAATGCGAACACGTCTTCAGGAACGCCGAGTTTCTACGAATGCCGGAATCCGTGCTGTGCCGAAACGTGGTCATTAAGATAAAGTGTTTCCGTGTAATTTGATTGCAAGCACCGTCCTAAATTGGCATGAAGCCACCGTGCGACATCTGCTTCGTTCTTTGTCTTTCTTCGACTTAAGAGTATTGAAAATAACTACCTTTCAGCTTTTGCTTGACGCCACGTAACAGTAGATTTATTACGACTTACCTAAAACAGAAAAAATTATCAATTATTATGTGCCGATTATGTGACCGATGAGTTTTACACGTTTTCAGTGCGGATACAGATTGTAGGCAAACTTCCAGTCATGAAAAATTGTAACACTTCTCATATAAAAATAATATCAGATATTTTATTAATGCAAACATTAAATGTATTATTTAAAAAATGATAAAATACTTAAATCTATCGGAGCTTCTGTGATGAATAATAAACTAACAAAAAATATTTAAAGAAAATATTCTCGTTGCATGCTGTGTACTAACAGTGTTTAACCATTTTTGAAACTAAATATGTAATACACTCAACACATCGTCACAGGTACAGTTCAAAAACAAAAGAAAATTTTCACAATTCTTATGTATATTTAAAATTTGTATTTTTCATCATCGCATATTTTAATAGATCGAAATATCTATATTTCTAGTGTACACTACAGACAAGAAATTTCTACGTTGAAGTTTAGTGCGTTGTTTCGTTAACGCTTAACTCGTCGAATCCGATCGTTTTCGGTGTACTGCAAGCTCTCCACCAATGAGCCCGGATCATTAATCATTTAGACGGGCGTACAAAGACCGGTGAGAAAAAAACTTGTATCGGAAGAACAGTGTAACGATTGTCAAACGATACGTATGAAGGGATTATCCGGAGGCCTTAACCCGGCGTAAAATGACGTGCCGCCTGTATGAGACGTCTTTCCTGGCAAAACGAATTTACATATTCATGGGCAACGCCAGCGCGGCACCTGAAAACTATTTTAATTTCATTCAATGTCTTTCCCTTCCTCGCCTATTCTTGTCTTCACTTTCTCATTCGTCTTCGCGTTCCCGTCGGTAATCTACATTTGTTACCGCGTTCTTTCTTTTAATTTCCACGCCAAATAACTCGGAATAATTACGTTAATACGTACGAAGTCGTCTGGAGCCTGCAGAATTATTCTGCGACTCAACGTAATGGACGATCGCGTACGAGAGGTAATTCCTTATAAAAATAGAAGAAAAACATATAGAATACAAATCTTTTATCTGGAGCTTAGTTCTTCTTCATACTGGGAATTCGGAATTCTTCATAAAAGAATACTGAAAACTGTAGCTGAACTTTAATACAAAAATTGGTCGCCATTTTGTAGACTCACCAATTGATGGCACTAATAATTTGATAACCACTGTATGAACATAAATATAAAAAACATACAGACGAATCATGGATTTTAAACGGAACGAATTTACGGTGCAGCGATATTTATTGTTATGTCCATAATTATTACCAACACATATCGACAAAATAGCCCCTGGCACGAAAACAATTAATTATCAATCGTATTACGAGCACACATTTCCCATTCTACTGTGTATTGTGCGTGTCTAACGTGTTTCCGCGCGAGCGGTACAAATTCGAATATTCCAAACAAAATAACAACGTTTGCCGCCCCTGTGAGAATTCGGGGCCCGTGATATCGAAGATCACAAGGGAAAAAGTGAAATGACTGCACGCATTTTGACGTCATTAGCCGAACGTCATTGATACGCGCCACCGCACGTGCCCGATCGATCTTTGTATCTCTTTCCACTTTTATCTACCGGGGGAAAAGCGGGGATGGGGGAGTATCCGCGTAGAAAAATTGCATGTAACGAATCGTGGCGCCTGTACGATCGCATTTCCGATCACGTTTCCGCGGTATTGAATCATCCAATTAGTGTCGTCCCGGGAGCGAGAAATACACGGATGACACCAGATGGTCCCTACGTGAGAACAGGAGTGTCGATAGGTATTCAAAGATAGAGATTTCCATGCGGCGCAACAAGATGTGTGTGTGAAAAGGACGATCTCGATGAATTCTAATTTTTTTATGGGAGGAGTAGAGTCGCATCAGCATCTTAAGTTGTTAGTGACTTCACGCTGAATTGTTGTTCGTAGGGTTCATCACTAAACCTACAGAGCTCTAAAAATGGCTGGCACGTGTTGCCTTATAAAAATGATATAGAATTAATACAGGGTCTGGCCGGACGGGTGGTACAACCGAGCAGGGGGTGATACTACATGTAAAAATAAGTCGAAAAAAAGGAATAACATTTTTTCGTTTGATGCTTCATTTTCGAGAAATTCGAGTTTAAAGTTCCGCTAGGTTCGCGTGCTTTGGTATAAGCACAAAGTAGAATTGATTGATCATGGTCAGACGAATCCTATGCAATAGCACGTGTATTCGCTGCATTTTCAAGCTCGATTTTCTCGAAAACGAAGCGTTAAATAAAAAAATGTTATTCCTTTTTTTCGGCTTATTTTTACATGTAGTATCGCCCCCTGCTCGATTGTACCACCCGTCGGGCCACAGCTTGTATACATTTTCTGTAACTTTTATTATAATGTGTGCTTGGATACAAAAATGTTCATTTCCAGGAAAAGCATCTTTATAATTTCAATTATTTCAAAATAAAAAACCAGAAAGCGGTTATTTAACCGACAGCGATAGGTTTAATGTTATCTCTTAAGGTTTCTAAGGTGTATAATGGATCCAAAAGCGTTTGAAAACTAACTCTCAAGAAATTGTATAGACCCCCTAAATAGATGTATAAACATCCCAGTAATTATTCCATTTTTCGATTATTTTGTTTATTAAAAATCTTTTGAAGCTTCCGTGCGAGGTTATGGAGTTCTAAAACTCTATAAAAATATTCAAGACAGTTTTGTCCACATGGGATGGGATCCATGTTAGTGCGATCTTGTCAGCTTTCCTCGCTCGTCGATGAATTTTGTTTTACTTAAATTCCATTTCCGGAAGAACGGTGCACGCCCCCAATGGGAGAAGAATATAAAATTTTATTGCAACGCATCCTTGAGCATCACGTTTTACGATACGTCTAGGTCCATTTAATAGACGGCGTCCAGGTTTACGGCCTCCGTTGATTCGCTAATACCTTGAAAATTCAACGTCTATTAATTTTACGACCATACCGCAGTTCGCCGATTACTTTTATGCGGCATCACGTTTCCTTCTATATGAACTTAACAGCTTAACACTGATTTTGCCCCGTTGCCTCCGATAATCTTTTTAAATCCTTCGGATTAAGATAATAGATTTTACCCGTCGAAAATGGTGTTGAAATGTTGGCGAAATGTTTTGTGCGCGCGGAAATAACGAAACGGAACTATTTGTTTGGAAAAGCACACGGTTTTAACGAGATTTTTTTTTAGGTTCTATATCAGAATAAGGTCACACTGGATTTAACTCTCTCCGAGGTTTCTACAATTTATTATTCGGACTGGATTATCAGGTGACCTTATTTGCTTGTCTAAAAAGAAAATTGTTCATGTTATACCGATTCGATCTGAATAAATGTGATAAGCAATGTGAAATCAATATCGAATGTGTTTGCATTTATCTGGCAATAAACCGGGTTTTAGTTTTCTTAATTACCGGGCGCCAGAAAAAGTAACATTAATATGAACTCGTGACTATTTAAAACTGCTTTACTTGCCATTGCAGAAAGGTGTACTTGAAAAAGGAGTCGTAATAAATGAATTATAGAACTCTAAAATTTATAATTCTCTGCAAAAAGCGAAAATTGAAATTAGCACCCTTTTTAGTAAAACAAATTCAAGTAAAATAATTAAATTTAAAAAATCAAAAATAATATATTGATATTTTAATATTCTTTCAATGTTTCTTTTTTTAATTTCACCTGCTCATTTTTGCTATAAATGCATAAAATCTATAATCTAATTATGATACTCGACATATTCAAAGTTATAATCATCTAAATTAAAATATAAAAGTTTCGTCCCTTCTGTCAGTTAGAGATGTTTCCAGAGAACGAAATGTTCAATTGGCTCAATCTAATATTTTCCATTCTTTTCCCGCCCATGTCCGACCGCAGCGTTAACGTTGGTCACGAAACTTCATTTAATGGGATTACAAGATAAATTTCGAATTCTCGGGCTCTCGAACGCCGCGTGCTTTCCAGATATCTGCAGCCTTACGTGCAAGTGGGTTAACCAGATTTTTCTGGATTAGGAAGAACACGGCCAACTTTTTCGTATGCAGTCGGGTCCTGTGACGAAACGTGGGTCCGTGCTAAGTCACGTCGGTGCACTGGCCAGAATTATGGCGAGTTTTATGTAACAGCCACAGAAACGAAAAAAGGAAAGGCATGAGTAATATTCTTTCTGCCATAACATGGAAAAATATTATTGCAGATCCAGTTGCAAAAACTGACACAGCACCCTGCACAGTTCTCAAACACAATACCACTGAGAGCTTATATTTTGCGAATATTTTTCAACAAACATCATTATAAAAATGTACGAATTTGTAAAATTAATTTTATAAATATTACGAAACTTGTTTGTATTTATTTAAATTATTTTCATAAAGTTTTATGACGTACACTTAGAGAGGGATGGATTAATTAAAAACTTTTTAGGAGTAACAAGTAGACTGTAGATTTTATGTAGAAACAGTAGAATTATTAAAAGAGTTTAATAATATATTACCGTCGAGCTGCAAAAATGATTAAACAGAGCAAGGTTTAAATTGTTTAAAAATTTTTTTTCGAGCAGACTGAGGCGTCTTATAGCGCTTCATCGAATCCAGGATCTAGGGCTAAACGGGGAACTAGGACCCCGAATAAATAAGCCGTGCAATAAATCGGAGACTGAAGGAAGCGGTGGTGGCTCAAAGAGGGATCCTAGTTTCCTGTCGTATAAAATATTCGCCAATTCATTTCGGCTAGCACACATAATTAAAGCGCCATGTGTGCAGGAGGTCCGTCATAAATCTCCGGGATCAGCAATAACGTCGGGGACTTGGCCGTTGCCGTTGGTGGCGCGGATGATGGTGATGGTGATGACGATGGTGGTAGTGATGGCGGCAGCAATGAAGGTGGCGCGGGGCTGCCTACAATTCGTCGGCTGGTCCGGTGAAGAACGGTTTGGCATCAAGTCGCGAGAAATTATGTGAATGTTCGCGCCCTACACCAAGACGGGGAATAGAGAACGAAGAGAGACAGAGAGTGAGAGGGTGTACTCTCGCACCCAGAGACAGGGAACCAACGACCTACAGCCAAGGTTGAGGTGCCTAGACTTGGCTGGTCTCTGCACTTTGCACGCCGTACGTATTCAAACCGATTTGCGAGGATTCGCCCGACAAAAAGTCACGAGAGGAGGATCTGGGATTTACATTGGTAATGCGTACGCTACGAAAGAGAGGACGCAAGAGAGACAGAGAGAGAGATGGAGAAGCTAGTGGGAGTAACTCTCGTGGAATAACTAAAATGGCAGTGGCATTTGAGATGGCTTGCGTTCTAGATTGATTCCATTGTCTTTTTCCGTCAACCTATTATATTCTTAATAAGAACAAATTTATAGTCTTATAAATATGGTAAGTACGTTCTGGCATAATTTCGAATAGACTAAAAATCATATTAAATGAGTCGATACATAAGTTAATAAACTATATTATCTACGTGACATAATATAACCTAGACAATAAGTCAACATCTAAAAGAATATATATTTTAGTGATATAAGATTCAAAGGTCAGTGATGAAAAAATGGTACATAAGCAGATAAAGAAATTGTTGATACTTGTAAATAAGTGCACATATTTTAAAATCATGTCTAGTGTCAATTAAAAAACTGGGATTCCAGAATCCTTTTCTAGAAAATTAATTTAACGAATATTCGTAGCGTTCGTAGGTGTACGAATAGAATGCAGAGACATTGAGGTTGTCGTATGTCAAATGACCATAGGTTGGACACACAGGATGTTCCCAATTGGTATCTTAGAGTCATGATTATACAGCAACATCGCGCTCATTTATCATTCCGGCTATGGTCCATGGCAGGCAACGCGATCTGTCTCTTCGTGGTAAGATAGCCAAACTCTTATGCGAAGGGGTTGGCCGAAGCGTAGCCGCATCTGGACTGCCTCCAAGAGACCAAGACACCCCAGAATCTCCTGGCTCGGTCCAGATCCCCTTGACTTCATAAATTCCACACGGTCCCCACCTTAAGCCAGAACCACGTAACTGTTTCTAACCAATTATTATAAATAAAATGTGGCCAGCCGTAATGACAAACGGCAGGAGCGGGGCCGTCGCATGGTATACCGAGTTTCTCGCCAGTGGGCTCCGAGCCATCTCTCCCCACCAAGCCTCAAAAGATTACGTTGGTCTTCTCTGTCTCCACTATTTCATTCTACAGGGCGACCGATGGACTTTTCATACGAAATCTATGAGTTCGAAAGTCCAAGTTTGCACATTCCCCCGGACGTATAGTAGACATAATTTGATTCGGGTTAATTTTAAAAGCGATTTCGTATGAAAGCCAATTTCACGTAGTAATCACCATTGCTCCAGAATGGGCACAGTTATTTACTTATTGAAAGGGCAGTCGACCCAAAAAGTATTTGTACTAGAGCGTGTGATAAATACTTAAACAAGTTATCTTGATAAACAATTCTGCTCGAACTTGTCTGTTTTGTTTAACAAAATTATCTGTTCCATTACATCCGTTCCCGTGGAATTTTTATGAAAAGATATTTTAGAATCTGTAAAATAAAAGCTCTATGAAAATAAGCTTTTCTGTAACGTTTACCAAAAAAGTTGCCGCAAGTAAAAAAGTCAAATATCAAAGTAAGTTAGAAATCTTAGATATTTATTGGTTAAATATATATGTTTAATTTCATTGTAATATTTAAATAAGCTGATTGCGAAATATTAACTTGACTATTTCGCGAGTAAAGTCGGGGTAGATTGATTCCAGGATAAAAATGGTGCGTGACAGATGGAGAGGGCGCGAAGCTGTTGGCAAGCAGCAAATACTAAATAAGTCTGCGCCGCTTTGTATCGCGATTAAAGCTACATTACAGTTGTCAAGACGCTCATGGTTGTTTACAGCCAAAAAGCAGATGTCTCGTTCTGGCAAAGTTTGCTGGCACTCGACACTGATACAAGTATCCCTTTATCGGTCGTTAAACGATCCGGAACTTACGTACTTTGATTTCCGCTCGAAGGAAATCAGTGAAAGTTCCGTCGAAAACAATGATGCCCGCGGAGAGGCCAGAGATTAATAAATTAGCATAACCATTACCATCCGAACACTTGAGTATCTGCTCGTTACACGCCGAATAAATTATTCGGATACCTTCTGCGTTCTGGGAATGACAAACAGGGGGAAGCGAGGAAGAGAGTGTCGTTGCTTTTTAACGACGACGGAAATAAATGGGATACCGTTGTATTACCATGAAAATGTTTAGCAATTTACTAAAAATCTTTCTTCGCTGTTTTTCACTTTAATGGCCACTACGTTCTCTTAAAAAGGAAAATTACACGAACTGCATCCTGGAAATTAAGATGTTCTCCACTACCTTTACGAGGGTAAAAAAAATCACAGATGCAATTACAGTCGCAAAATAATATGGTTTATGGTATATAAAAATGGTTTCATCATTCTAAAAGGCTGCCCGATGTAAAGTGACAAAAATAGGTCTAATGGTATTATATTTCGATCAACAAATTCTTAAATAGATGTGTGTCGGTAAAAAATTCTTATATGTATAATTGATTCAATGAAGATTAAACGTCGAAAGAAATGTTCAGCTTTTTCCTTCTATTGCTGTGTCCATTTGTGAATCATAAAATGGATACAGAGTTACAGCTCCATAAAAGCACCCCCGTAGAACAATCGTAAAACTGGTGACACATTTTTCCATTCTCTCCTATTATGAGACTAACATGTCCTATTTCATGTTTTAAAAGCTTATAAAAAACGTCTGCGAGCTATACGAGACAAGTTAGTGGAAACGGAATAGCCGAATGTTTTAATTTCTCGAGAAAATAGAGGAAAAGTGTATTCAGCTATTTTTGATATAATTAGTTAAGAGAATTGCTTAAAATGAGTATCAATGACCTGTCTCCCGAAGTACACATAAAATGAAAGGGAGATGGCGTGAACAAAATTGAACAAAAATTCGAAGTGCAACGGGTGAAGAATGTTTTCCAAGATCATTGTTAATTGTAAGGTATCAGCGAAGAGCGATTACAGCGAATCACTCTGTGCATAAAGACGTTAAAATTCCTCGGAGGCAAACATCCTTTTCTTCAGCGTGCTCGCATAGAATCGGCTCGACATACCGTGTACTCATCGTGCTTGGCGTACAAACATCTTATCCTACGGCACGCTATCCGCTTCGCAGCAATTTCCTCTATGAAGTTTCGCGAGGACGGGCATACTCCCGTCGAAGATGAGCCGAAATGTTTGCATAACAAATCAAAAGTCGTCTCCGTAGACTCCTGTGTGCATATACAAACTAAGAGTAGTCTTAACTCTCCCCCTTTCGTAAGATCGGCGATCTGCAAATCTATTCGTCCACGTCGGTCGTTCACCCTCGTATCGCGACGATCCCACAGCTAGGAAATTGGATTTTCTTAATATTGCGCGCGTGCGTAATTTATATCGAAGATAGCTGCAGCGTACGTGATGTATCGAATTTTCGTAAGAACCTGGTAAGCCTAGTCTATGATATATCTTGCAAATAAGGGGATCTATTACCTCGGAGAATCTTACGCGGTGCACCGCTCGATAATATGAGCGAGATGCTGTGGACCAGGTTTCTTTCGACAGGAGCATTTGTAAATTCTTTAAAACAATCCTGGATCTCCATTAATATAACAGATTTTTACAAACTTAACTTTTACACGAGCTTCTCGCATGTCTCCTTTACTTCTACATGACTTTTCAAGTATGTTTTATTGACTTTTAAGTAGTTTGTTAAGAACGTTTTATTTATTTTTACGCGAATTTTAACACGCTTTGCACCATTATAAGATTACTTTGATTAAAACATTGTTACTTCTGTTAATGTTTTGATAAGAGGGATGTTTTCTGTGGAGGATGCATTGCCTTTGAAATTAGGATCTAAAGAATTACATTGTTAGTGCAGATTTTCGGCAAACACCTGCTCTCCTAGTGTTCCGGGTAGTATACTCAATAGCCTTTGATATATCACAAACCTCAAGACGCGTTGCAGCAATTAGCGGGTCCGTTAGACGCGTAACCCCTTGAGCCTGGTCCCTTTGTGACCATTCGCATAACCGGGTTTTCCGCACCGGGCTATCCCATAGTGCAATTCAGCTCTATGTGCAATACCGTTGCTGGTGGTTGCAAGTCCGAAAAATGATCACATACAACGGACACTTGGACAAATAAATCGGTAACTTTAAGTCCATTACAGTATTTAACCCACGTATACTCAGGAGTCGTTGCAGAAAAAATTCTGGGATACTTTTACCCATTCTTGCTCCATTCTTTAAATCAATGAATTCATATCGGAATGAAATACTAAAATTAACTGACATTTTTTATGTATCATAAAGTGGTTCCAAGAAATGTTTCCTCCTACTAAATTTGAACAACATATTTTGATTAAAATTAAACATAGTTCACTTTACTTGCTTTATTTTAATTGCAGCACGACCCCGAAAGTTTCAGAACGTTTCAATAGGCTCGATCAACAATTCCGAGGATTTAAACTGCTTTCTAGGGCAACTTTTTCATAATCCGCTCAACATTCGCCGTGCGCCTATCATCGGACAGGAATGAAGAACGAGATTCGTCGAGAGCAAGCAACGTAGATTTTTCGTGATGGACCCGTGAGAGAATGGTTAGGTCCTTACACACTGGCACAGATGCATCGGACGTAGCGGACCAGATAGAATCTCCGTTTTGAATCCCTGTGACTGCACAAAAACGCCACGTACCCAGCGAGCCGCGTGTACGTACCACTTACTCTCATTTGCATGATACAGCTGCGTTCTCCGACTCGGAAAAAATTGTTAGATCCATCTCTCGAACTCGGTCGATCCTCAATTAACAAAGTTGCGATCGCGATCTCGATCATTCGGAGTCTCTATTAGCTGGAGTCCGATTACATCTCGGAAGATTCGTTCTGTACAATGTTTCTAATGTTCAGAACTTACAGAGATTTGAATATTCCCACTTTATAGAGTTTTTGATATTCAAAGATTGTTTTTATTTTTCACTAGTATGAAGAATGTATAGTTACCAGTTTTTACTACAAAACTTTAAAAATTACAAGTTGCTATCTTTTTATCACACAGTAAAGTCTTCCAGGAGCTACTAGACCCAACACTCACTAGACTGCGGATGTTTATGCATGTAGGACATCTGAAAATTTTCCAAAAATTCTAGAATATAAAATTCGATGGAATTCAACACGATTCTTATTTATTTCAGTTCTACAAAGGCTACTACCACTGAAAATAAAATTTTATACAATTCAACTTTCTGAAAAATTACCTACGAAAAGTAGAAATTGCATAAACATCCGCACTCTAGTGTTTACAATGAAAGTGAAAAAGCCCACTGGTCCAAGCTGTATTAACGACAGCGGACTCTACACATCGCCAGATCTCGGCTACCAATCGCACCAACGTCTGCGGCCGCAGATTGGTATCGCGTTGATCCTAAACCACGGGAGCGATTTATTCATTTCAGTGTTAGGAGCGTCCCGATTTACATATTACGGGCCAGTCAGCGCATAAATACACGTACAAACCTACAGAACTAGATTGAGCTGCATCAGCTTAAAGGGTAGCGTGGTCAGGGTACAGGCTCTACGTTCCGTACACGTGTCAATTAAGGTTGAAGCTCGTCGGCCGAATACGCGTGCGGTCAAAGTGCAGTCGAATGCGTGCGTCGAGAGAATGATGAGGACAGGTGGGCGGGTTGAAAGGGGGTGGGTGTTGTGGGGGCTGCGGAGGGACCAGCAGAAGGCTGTCGCGGTGCAGGCGCAGACCCAGCGGCAACTTGTACGAACTTATTACCACCCACCTGGTGAGAGTCGGCAGTTGCAATCCTCGTCCCGTGCACACACGCAGTGGTAAGCTTGGGCTCACGTAGAATGTAACTTTGCGACGTTACACCACAAACACGCCAGAGGGTGCGAGCCTCGTTACAAGCGTTATACCTAACCGCTCCGCCTCGTTACGACAAGATGTGGTTCTGGTTTTCACTGCACGCGTGCACACGGTCTGCGGGTTAATTCGTGCGAGGAAGTTTCGAGGGCGAGCCGTATACAGGGGCCAAAACGACAAGAGGGGAAGGGGGGAGGCGGTGTACGCGGAGGTGGCGGCATTGCGGGGGGTGGGCAATGGGGGGCAGGGGTTAGGCTGAGTTGCGTTAGCGTGGCACCAAGGTAAATCCAATCGATCTTCCTCACGCGAGAGGCATTAACGAATTCTGCTATTCGACGAGCTTAATTCGCCGCGCTATCGTGAATCCCTGTGCACCTATCTATGTAACTAATATACGCACGCACGCCTCCACACGCGCGCTCGCGCGCCCGCGTTTCCACCCTCTGAAATCGGGAACACGATATCCGTGGACGAACCGTGACCACGTGGCCCCCTTCCTAACTTCTCGTTCTTCGATAACTTCCATTTCTACGAACCTAATTTTTGCTACTTCCCTGCGGTAGGAAAGTTCGCGCGGTTCACGCACGAGCTTCTCACGTGCTGTTGTTCAGTTGTTTGTTTTCGAACGAAACGCGAAGGTTATCGATAGTGGAATGGCTAATTAACCATTTTGCCGTGAGGATTCCGGCATAAGCAAACTTGCGCTCGGGTAACTTTTATCATTAAAAAGTTGGAAAAGTTCGAGGAGCTTCTGAAGGTTATCTAAATTGCTGCTGTACGCGTGTATTCGGTTTTGCTCGTCGTGGGGTGATACTTTTTAGGCTGCATTTGTTACCAGTTCTTTCGTATTGCTTAATTGTCGTCTTAATTATTACCCTTTATCATATAAAATTTTTATATTCAGCACATCGTGTATTATAATTTTGGTGTTTTCCTGTCACACTAGATTTAAAATCATATGCATAAACATAAGTAGGTACTTGTAAGTATAAGTAAAAGTAAAGTAAAAATAAATACTTCACAAATTTTCTATTTAATAATAATAAATAAATACTTCATCCTCTATGCATGCAGCACCGAGGAATTATTTTAAAAATCGCTTGTGAAACTTTTTACTTGCCTTTATGCATATGGCCAGAGGTTCAATAACATAATACTTACAGTGATTTATATATTTTTCAAACCATTGTTGTCGATATAAAATTATCTTCTTTTTCACAGAAGTTTTTCGCAAAAAAAGTTCAACCATACTAACGAACGCGTATCGTCATACTAAAACTAATTTCTAGCGTGAAATATGTTGCATGCATTATTCGCACGTGGTTCGTATGATTCGCATTTGATATGAACGGATTGATTCAGTGAATCGGACCGCAGTACATCGGGACGAGCGAGCGTGCAGCGACAGTTCCGAATTATTATGCTGTCGAGAAAATAGTGGAAGTTGCAATAAGGCAGTGAATATTGTTCGTTCGCGAATGCACATAATGGAATCCAGAAAACGAATGGGTCTCTGAATAACGCATCCATCAAACAACTGACGCAATATTCGTAATCCTTACCATAATATTTAAAACCTCGGACCGGGCTTTAGCGGGACTGTATTTACGCCGGATTATCGCCGAGAGTGAGTTTAGATTTCGGTTTCGCGATGTCGGCGGTATCGCATTATACTCGACTATAAACACATATCCACGCGTGCACATTTTTCGCGAAATTTATCGCACGTTTGTCTTCAGCCAATTGAACCCGAACAGGTCGTTGTTAATTCAAGAACAGTATAGCGAACGGTCGTCGATAAACAACATGCGCAAACGTTAACATTAATTTCAGTTTGCGTTGGCGACACCGTGAAAAATAATTATCTTTGTACGTGTACATTAGGAATATTACGAGTTTTGAATTAGTAGAGCAATTCTGAATTGTGTGGATACACGATTACCGATAAAATTTATGTGTGTGCGTTGTCTCCAAATTTTCTATAATTTTACGATCTGTAAATTAGTCTGCGTTGCGATAATGCTATGAATTGCTTCATTCGACAGACTGTTTTAATGCTTTCATGATTTTATACTGAGATCATCATTAATCTAGTGCTATTAGATTGGAGGGAAAGTTCTGTCGTATTTTAAATAAGCAGATAATATTGCTTGTAAATCAAAAATATGGCAGAACTTTCCCTCCAACCTAATACGTACATAGTCTTATAAACGAAATGAAATTTTTAGGAATGAAAACTGTAAAGTAATGAATAAGCTTGAGTAAACAATGTTTGAACCAAATCTCCAGTGCACACAGGTTAAACTCGATTTCCTTGGAAACGAAGCATTATATGAAACCAGCCCGTTCACCATGTAACATTATAGGTACATTACAAGCGATATGCGAACAATCTTGTTCCTTCAATTGCACGTCAACTTGGATCGAATAGAGTTCGCGGTATTTGTGTAAAATTTCCAGTGCAGAAGGGTTAAACTCGATTTCCTCGGGAACGAGGCTTTGTATGAAAACAGCTCGTTTCACATTTTCGCCATTACTTTCAGAATCACCGAGCTTTCAGTCGCTTCGCGGTTCGAAATACACATTGTGCAACAACAATAACTTCATTACAGGAAAACCGAAATGGAGAACAAAGGCAGAATTTATAATAACAATCGCCATATTGCGGCGCGGCGCGTGTACATACTCGCGGACGTTGTGCCGTGCGGTGCTCGGTTCACGGTTTGAAATATTTTTAACGAGTCGCATGTAACACCGTAAATAATCTCTCTTCAAAGGAATTCATTCGTATTTATTTGCGCCGTGAAACGATCATGCCTCGGGTTAAACGAGCAACGGGCCGTGCGTTGTCCGGGTATAATTACATGCAAATTATATGAATAAACATCGAGAATTTTCAACGAATTTTCTCCGGTGGCCGCGGCGCGGCGCGGCGGCGGCGGCACTCTTCCCTCTGTCCCTACGACCGGCCTGTGCGTTGGCAACGATGCGATTGAGAGCGTGCCACGTAGGAAACGAGCGTCCACGTATGAGAGGCCACGGCACAAAGTGAACGCGCCGGTGTGCGTTCGGGAACGTGTATCATCACGTATGCATCGAACGTGCACGCGTATCCTCTCGCTTTTGGTATAATATCGCAAACTGGGTGCAACGTAAACAATTTATACCGGCGCGGCGCTCTGCTTCGGCCTCTCCTCTCCGTTCCGCTCCGCGCCGCACCGCTCTGCTCCACGCCCGCGCCCGCGCCGTACACGCGTATATATTTCAGTGTCATTTTAATTTGCACACTCGGAATATTTTACCATCGCATTTGTATCCGCATTACAGTCGGCGCAATGTAATCTCGTCGATATTTCGCGCTGCGTCGCCGGCAACGTTCAGCCCACCTTCCATTTTAATTATTTTCGCCCCCGAAAGTAGATACCGACTGCTTTCCGGACGGGGAAAGCGGAAAATTCCGGAGCTCCCGGCATCACGTGGGGCTGAATCAAGGACGGGGAACCGGAAAACCGGGAAAAGCGAGACACAGTGTTAGCTCGAGTGAGCCCAGAGGCACCCCCACCCCGCGCGCGCGGGAAGGGGGAGAGATGTGCATTTTCCACGAATATTTGTACTCTTTATTCGTCTTCCCTTGCTTACCCGAAAGACGCCGTCGTATAATAGGGGCGCGCCTCTGAGTATACACGGTGCTCCGAAAGTACACGGCCGAACAATACCCCGGAATTCGTTCGGATATTTACATGCTTTGTGTTACTTTTCCGACGAGGAATTCACGATAAATGCCAAACGTGGACGAGTCTAGAGTCAACCAGTCGGCATCGTGCACTCACGTTTCGGAAAGTACCGAGAAGTTGCATTGTTTGAGTTTCGAACAATCCTTACCTGGTGCGTCACGCTACCTTTGTACGGTGTGTTGGTACGGTGACATAATGCATAGTACCTAATTGCTTGGGCTCGGGAAATTTCGGATTGTTCAATGACAATTTTGTCTACTTAAAAACCGTGATTCTTTTCTTCGCAATTGCGGTCAATAGCAATTTCTGAAAAAAATTATTCACGCATTATCTAGTAAGTTTATTCTTCCAGCATCTAAGAAAACTGTTAACAATTTTTTAAAAATTATTTTTTTTTATGGACGTGCGAATACTTTCTAGATCCACTGTAACTGAAGCTCCACTGTCGTGGCTGGACTGATTAGACGTAAAAAGGAGTCTGATAGGAGCAGTCTATAAATCAGGGTTAATTTTGATCATACTCTGGCAGCACACAATGAGAAAGTAATTTAACGAGAGACGAAATTCTGTCTGGTTCTCGGTAGGTGTATTTCACTCGTTCGCCTTTTTCATTTCACAGGCTTCTGGCTTTTTTCCGGTCTCGCGTCCTGGAAAATACCGAAGGAGGAAGAGGTCGGAAGAGAATCCTCCATAACTATATAATGCCGACGAAGGGGGATGCAATAATTTCATGGGGTGATCGTCACAGAATCGTAGTTCGCGGGAAAGGGACGATTGGAAGTATAATTGAACCACCGTCTCGCGATTAATATCTAGCGGAGTGAGGGATCGTTCAGCACGTTTAGGACATTTTTCATTAAAGCTCATCGCCGTTGAATTCGTTTAACTTCGGGCATTCTTCCGATATAGACGCACTTAATCCCTCGGATCCTCGAGCATCTCGGCTTTACATCCCTCTGGATGCTGTAATTTTTATAATTCCTCGTAACTTCTTTTAAGCCTCACATCTTTACAACATTGTCGTCACAAGAGCGTCGTTAAACGTTGCGCAATAAAAAAATAGCTAGAATTTATTTTGCAGAATTAGAACACATCAAATTGTTACATTCATTATTTTACTTGTTATAGATGTTTATTAAGAGGTGAAACACATGTCTATTAACCCCCTGTTATTTGTAACTGATATAGACTTTCTAGAATTCTTTAATTTTCCAATAGATAATGTGTCCAATACAATCTCTGATTCTGTTTGTATGTACGTTTATACAGGGTGTTCATGTGAAAACTTTCCAGCCGAATATCTCGAAAAATGTGAAAGATATTAAAAAAGTGTAAAACACGAGTCCAAGGATTTCGAGGAAAAAAGAGGGGGGGGGGGTCAGTATCAATTTTTTATTTGGGAGGCGTTTTCAAGGTCATTTGGAGGTCAACTTTGTTTTCTCAAATGGAAACCTACGGATAAAAAAAGTATCCTACGAAAATTGCTGGTCTTTTTACGTACAATAAGATCCCATAATAAAAAATATAGGTTTCCATTTGAAGAAACAAAGTTGACCTTCAAATGACCTTGAAAACGCCACCCAAATAAAAAACTTATACTGCCCTCCTCTTTCCTCCTCGAAATCCTTGGATACGTGTTTTACACTTTTTTAACATCTTTCATACTTTTCGAGATATTCGGCTGGAAAGTTTTCAAATGAACACCCTGTATATGCACTCTTTTTATTTATTATTGTTATAATAACGTTTGAAGTTATATTCCGTTTGTCTGTAGTATATTGAACGTGTCATTAAAATAACATGGAAAATTCGTCTTGCGGCGAGCGGTGGACGTCATAATTATATGTGTACATATAAAAGCAATTTGGTTAAGCGGATTATGTTCATTGTTTTCGCGCGTTGTCATCGCAGGTCAGTTACCGTTGGTGAGTGACCAATGCAATCTTGTTTTCCCAGACGATGGCACACAGTATGCATATCCATTTATACGGTCGGTACTCGTACTTGGCACCAGTCATGGTTGATGAGCCGTCGGTGATGGAGGGAAACAGCCATTAGTCATCGTTATACGTCATCTTGCTCCGCCGCACATAGCTACAAGTACCTCGAGGATATTCGCAGTTAACCCGTTTGCGCAAACACCTTGTACAAAGACGTGTCGCTGAGTTATGAATTACCGGGGACACTTTTCCCTAAGTCTACAAGAGGGCGGAGACAGATCAAATAAACTTGACTGAGGATCTGAATGACGAGCAATGAAGTATACGCTGACGAGGGCACGGCTCTGTGTAAACTGACTCAGAAAAACGTTTAAGTGACTCTTAGCTGTTCGGTACGGTCGAACGTCGGGGTAACTACAGTCATCGCCGGTATTATCAAATGTACAGGGTGTCCTTTAGTTGAGCACTTTAATTCCCAAATGGTAGGACTTGAGTAAATGGTTTGACTCAGAGTAAAAAATGGTGCATTTTGAAATATCCAGTAACCAATTCACACCATTAGGGGTTACTTTTATTGTAATCATGAGATAGTCGAGATCAAGACGAATACAACGATCTTTTACATTGTGACCTTCATTTGACCTTGCGTAAAAAAGATTTTTGTAAGTATTAATTGAAAGATTTATACACGTCAAAAGAATTCTGAAAAATATTTTTCATAGAAAATAGGAATCATACTTTATTAACATATTTAATGCTGCAATTATCTTGATATTACAGTAATTGGACTGCGGATGCATAGTTATAGATGCTTTCGAAGACGAAACGTACAGATTTGAAATGAATTATTTCGCAGATCACCCTGTGGAACTCTGAAAACCCATATTTCACCATTTGGACCATACGGTTAACTGTGGAAAGATTAGTGGCTAGATTAGCGGAAACTTCTAATAATGAGAGATAAAAGAAAACTCATGAACAAAGTTCTGAATCGAAGTCGTCTAGCACGTAGCTGGAAAGGTGCGACTATGGAGGAGTTTAGCGATACGTGATCGTAGTTATCGCTAATTCCTCGGGGTGCTATTATGGAAGGGAATGGATGGAGCATTAGGCGGACCAACGGGCTTTCGATGCGGCGCATGGCGTAACCATTCACCTTCCCAGCCCTTCGTCTTTTCACATTTGAAGGGACGACGACTACGACGACATCGGCTGCTGGATCTCGTCGTCGACGGTAACGACAGCAACGTGACTCCCGAACCTCGGGAGCAAAAGAGACTCCTCGGTTCTTTCAATGGTTTTCACACTATCGGTTCGAGCTTGTGTTCGTGGAATCCCCTGAATGTTCAAAAGGACTATTAGACCCGCCAGTGTATAACCTTGAAAGAAACGTCGACGTAAGCATTGCAAGTTTCCTTTATACCTGGTACTTGAATAGTCATTTGGAAAATATAAATGAGATTTCTTGTGGTATATCTGTCTCTTGCGTTCAGATTATTTACTGCTGTTCAATAATTACCGTGTTAAATAATTATTTGTTCAAAAAATGGAAGAAACGAGAAATTATTTGCGTTCCATTCAAAATTCACATAATGAAGTAATTTTAAATTTTGTTTATTGTTCAAATAAACTATCAATAATAAGTAGACTGTAGATCTTAATGCAAAGTAGAAACCGTTTGTATCCATTGCAAGAAATTTCTTTCCTTCTTTATTGATTTTAATAAGCTTTTGTGTCATAAATGCACCAAATCAGCAATCTCATAATAAGATATACACATATTATCCTAACAATTATTTTCCAAATAACTTATTTCGATAGTGTTCAAGCCAGGTTAAGTAATTCTGTCTAATCGGTAGAGGCGGTTAGATTCGCTGAAAGCAGAATTCGAGCATCGAGATCGAGGAATAACCGCGGGCGAAACGATACGATTCCGGGTAAATTAGGGTGAGAAGGCAGGGGGCCTCGTGCGTGCCTGGGCGCGAAAGCGAAAGAAAAATATTCGGGGGACTCGGAGGACAAGTAGCGAGACAGAGTGGCAGGATATCAAGGTATCGATCCGGAGTAGGACCGTTCTGTATGACGACGAGCGTCTCTCGAAACGCTCGTGTCTCTTCACGCTCGGTCGCGCTTTTCGTTAACGCCGAGCTAAGAGCCGGGGCTTGTGTAACGGGATCCTCGCAGAAAGCGCCTTGGGGTTTTATGGTGCCCTTTCAGCTGGGATCAGAAGAGGCAGGAGAGGAGCACAGGAAGAAGAAAGTGCCGGAGATGGAGGTGGTTAGTAGAGGAGAGTAGGACAGTGAACCTGGTATCGATCGGCTCGCGGCAAGTTCAGGGTCGGACTGTCGCAGTGACTACCTCCCACCCTGGCTCACCGTCACCGTTACCCCAACCCCCCATCCCTCCCACACCCCCACATCCACCCCTGAACCCCTACACCCCCAAACCAACTCCACCCGCCGAATTCCATCCCTTCGCCTCGGACCACCGTTCAACCCTTCAAACGAACCATCTACCTTTCCCGTCGCACGGTTTTACGGTGGATGGATAGATGGTGTGAGGAGCCCGCCATGCACAGCTGTTTGCATACACCCCCGAATCCGTCCACCACCCACTGCAGGTCATTAGCCCTCTAATATAAGAACGAGTACGCGCGGGCGCGATGACTTGCGGCCCTATCAAGATACGTTTGATTTACGTTTAACCCGGCTGACATCCTCCTTTCGAGGGCTTTCTTCTTAAAAAACCGAGTCGAGAGAGCCACCACTGTAATATTGTATTTTTACGAGCTCGCTAATTCTACCACCCGGGACCACCACGATGATTGTCGTAAAATTTGTCATTAGAGGTTTTAGGCCAACTTTTATTTTACGAGAGCCGGTCGTAAAGCACCGGGCGCGTGTCACTTTTGCATTATAAAACTTTGTTTCGCCGTATTTAAACGTGCCCGATCCACTTCTGATTACACGCTTGCGTTTCGTGTATAGTCGAAGATCGTCGAGAGTCTGTCGCCGATAAAGGAGTATTTTTGTGACCATTATATGTCAGATTTATTTGTTCTGCAACGTTTCCACTGAAACTCCAGTCGCGAAATTACGGGAAATTGTAAATCACGTTTGTTTCGCCAGAAAGGGCTGATCTAATTTGGATACACTGCTGCACAAAATAATAAAACACTTTACACGTTTACAAACGAACCAAATATGCATGTTGGTCCTGCATGCTGACGGTCCCGCACGACGGTCTTGCATGCTGTGTATTAATTTGTCCTAAAATCTTTTGTGTTAACATTAAACCTACCGAGCATTGAAAGCAATTAGTACGCATTGTCGTACAAATATATCAAGATTTAACGTGTTTAAGATTTATTGAATTACCCAATCGTTTCCCACGAGTGCAACTTTGTAAGAACGCTCAAGTATCCGACTACTGATCCTAATTATCTGACTACCGGCACAATTACCACTTTTGCGATGCCTCAGAGAGGACAGTCGGCTGCAAACTGTTTTATTATTTCGATAATCACAGTGGACCGGTGACAAAGTCGGAGAAAGTCATGGTAGAAGTAGCGAAATCTCGACGCACGGGTTCAAGGGTATTCCTGTTCTCTTACCTGGGGGGAATAGAATCGAATCGAGCGTCACGCTTGCGGGAAATCGTTTAAAAGGAATTACAATCCAGACTACGGGATAGAAGGTGGCGGCGGATGAAAACGGTAGGGTGAGAAAGCGATATTTCGTCGATTCCTATTCGGTGGTCGTAGATAAACTTACCCGATCTTCGGGATGTGTGCGTCGGCTAACCGAGTCGGTGAGCACACTCTTTCGGTGGCTCGGGCTACGGTTCGACGTAGTGAATTGAAATTAACATAAAATCGAAATGCCGGGAAACTTTGCGCATAAAGAGTCAACTGCCCAAGTTCGTTGAATGGCTGCAAACGGGCAACTCCGTTTCGGTATGAAAGGAGGGCCCTCCCTGGAACACCCACACCCCACCGACGCGCCCGTTTGTGTTCCTTCTCCAGCCCTCTTCAATAACGCGGTTCTCTTCGAAAACCGCCGTCGTACGGGACAGAGGGGCGTGGGTGGGCCGCGCTAGGGGGGTGTCAGCGAGGGTGAGTATAGAAAAGGCCTTGGAATAATTAGACGAACGGTCCGTTTCCGGTGGCGCGATAACTGCGATAACCCTCGGCTCTCTCTCTCGTAGTAGACCAATAATTCCTGCGGGGCTCTCTTCTACGCGAGAGACCGACACACGGCTCTTCTGTGTACTGTTGCATGCCCGTTTGCTCTTTGTGTATCTCGAAAATATAAGGCACGATAACGTGCCAGCCCGATAATAAACGACTCGAATACGTGGAGGATAGCTTTATCACGAAGCGCTTTCTTTGGGCACGACGCGAAATCAGCGCGTGGAAATGGAAAGTTTATCGCAAACCCTCGCCAACTCCAAGTGTTAAGCACGCCAGCCAAGTTTTCAAACGTCGATTCCGACCAAATATAGCCGCGATATGAGCTTTCGCTTTTTCCTTTTTATTACCCTCTCCCCGCTCTCCCCTTCCGCCGTTGCACTGATACAGACTAATTTTATTACTATGCATGACTCTCTGATAACAAGATTACCGTTTACGACGCTGGTAACCAGCCGGATCGGACAATGTTCGTTCCAACCCTCGTTTCTGTGCATGGTTGTGCACGATCTTAATCCTGTAGCCTTCAGCTGTCGCTGTTGATACCATAAGTGCTTTGAAAATCTTATAATGTCACTCTACTACTAAGGGGTCTTTGTATTTTATTTGAATCTGCCGCATTTCTGGCCGTCTAATCTTTTTTTTCATTTTTTTAAAAATTATTTCAAATTGATAGGTCATCTTGCAACCTTAACACCTTTAACAGTTATAAGTTGCAAGGTACGTATATTTTAATACAATTGAACATCTTTCATACTACTCTTATTGTATTATAACAAACATATTCATTTTTATATTAATATTTTCTTTCTCTATATATCACGAGTTTTATAATTGCTTTTGCCTTTACCGTTGATAGAAATATTTTCCACATCGAACATATGAATAATTACAATTGAATAATTTTTGCCAGAGGTAGTATTCACTGTAACTGCAAAATAAATCGTACTGCGAAGGGTTAATGAAAACAGTTGCTGCATTAATAAGTATAATGAACAAAATTTTGAACTAGACTATAAAAACATATATAAGCTAATTTTTCATATTTTTTAAGGTAAGGTATCAAGCCACGTTTGCGACATATTTCGAAAATATAAGAACCCAGGGATGTCATGGTTAAGAAGTACGCTCCGCTCGTACGTTGAAGATCACGTAGCACGATAATGGCTTCCTTTCCGTCCCTTATCGTACCGGCGACATTCAAAATCCCGGACCATTACGGCAAGGCGAATGGTACCCTTTTCAGGTAAGTAGGTAGGTACGTACATCCCCTTGAAAATTTCCCCTTTGCCTCGGCCGCGACAGATTATACTGTCGTCCTTTCTGATTTTCGACTCCGCTCAGCTATCTGAAATTCTTTCTATGCCTCGCACTTTTACCCTACCCCACCCTTTTCTTATTTAACTTTCTTCTTTCTTCTCTTCTTTGCCGCTGATTCCATTTTCATCCCCCATTCTCTACGGCTCTGCTATGTATATCATAGTAGTTAGCCAACTTGAGAACTTCAGCTAATGATTTCATCCAGTTTTGACGATGCAGCATAATAGATTTTTGTGAAATTGTATTTATTGGAATTTACACGAACATGTGCAATTACTTTTTATTTTGGGTTTTTCTGACTTTTCCTTTTTTTATCACAGATCATTAACTAACTATATAATATATGTATATATATTTATGTATATATAGTTTCGTATGCATTCTGTGCTATACTCGAATCCCTTGTTCCATACATGCGTTGACTTTACTACTAGATTTCAACGTCGAAGAGAAGCTTTCTTCGATATTGGATGATGCAAGGACTTTTTGTGAGTGTAATTTTCGGAAATAGGATTTTTGAGGCAGGAAACAAGAAGAAACCTAATCTTACTTAGTTTACTGAATATTCTGATAGATACCGCTGTTCATCAAAAGAATGATTTACCAAATGGTTATAATCAATGCTGTATTCTAAAAAAATGATACTTTTCGTAATGTTACTTACAATTTATAATTGAAATAGGTCTATATCCTTATTTTATTAAAATACTAGATAAAAATATCTACTTTTAGATATTATTAACTTAGATATTATCAAACTTATAGTAATATCAAATTTCTCAGGAATACCATAAATTGAACACTATGGTTTCCATAGACGGACTGAACATCGAAAGGATCAATTCGACCTCTGATCACAATATTGAATTATTGCCGTCGTGTACACACGTGACGGCGACGATCGCGTTAATCACGCAACTAATTTATCTACGTCCCAGCGTACTTCATGCATTCAGATCAGTAACCTGTCGATCGAACCGTCAGATCATGGGGAATCTTAGAAGAATGGATGTGTGCAGTAAATTCATAGGATCGGCAGGTCTCTCGTCAGCGAGCGTCCGGGCTGTTACAAGTTCATTAATCCGTTGCATAACGGATCGTTTGTCACGACATTGAAACAAAGAGTGGGAGTGTATCGCGAACGACGTCTAATAAACCAACGACGGTTTCTTGTCGCAGGGTAAAGCTCATTCGGCTCAACGTTAACATCCTGTCATCAGTCTTCATTATCGAACAATGGCTTGGTTCTGCGGTTAACAGCTCATCCGCGCGGGGAACAACGCGCCTCACTGGCAAGTATGCTGTGTCTCTTGAAACGGAACTCGTTTGCGGTTAAGAGAACAATGGAAGTAGACGATTAGGTGATATCGGATAACAGCTGAAGAGGTGGCAAATCCATCAGTGATTCAGACACACCGCCCGGATGATAAGGATGCGCCATTTTCCTTCCTCTGATCACCACGGCTCACTGACTTTCCTGCGACGATGCCTCTTTCTTCCGCTCTGCGTCGTCAAAGTATAATGTTGCGGTAAATACTACTTGATGAGTTGTTTACCAGAAATGTTTATGTGAATTCAACCAAAATCGTAAACATAACTTTTAACGTTTTCATATAAATACTCTTATCTTTTTATAGGTACGATGAAAATGACGATAAAGATTGCCTAGCATGTCTCTAAAGCAGTAGCTTTCGAGAAATATGTTTACTTTTATTTTAAATAATATCTCTCACTAACAGAGAGACATTTAGTCTATTTGATATTTTCTATTCTAAATAATCCTACAATCTACAATTATATTTCTTCATCAGTCAGTTAAGACACTTGAAATAATGATTACCTATTTCGTTCCATCTCTCTGACCCATTGTGATATTTTACCTGCTATCTGGTTTCCCTCCGCTATTCATTACTCACAGTTCCTCTTCCTCCTAAATTTGCGGTGTTAATTAACAGAAGGGGGAACGCTGGTTCGGCGTTCAATGGAAAATGGAATAGTGTAAACAATTCGAAGTATTATGTTATCCGTCAGACTGACAGCACGATCCCATTATCTCTCGTAGCAAGAACAACCCGAACCCTTCTATTCCTCCTTCAACCCAACCGCCCCACCCTCTTTGGCAACTAATCTTCTAAAACACACGACCCAACAGTAGTGAACATTACGTTCTCCCGGGCTATTGACTTATCCAACTTGTAATTCGCAACACGCAAGATGTTGCCCTTATCCACCCTATGCGAATCCACCTGTACAGTTGTTTCCTGTATCGTGTTAAAGTTCAGGGATCGAAAGAGTTCTAAAACTTTCGAGTAGGTTCTATTTGGCGAACCATGGAACTTTTTAAAAAAATGTTTTTACCAGCTCCGAGTACCTTGGCCTTGAAATATGTTGTCAAGGTCAACATTCAGAATAACTTGTTTTTTGGTATGTACTTATAGTCGCGCGTCGTTTAGCGACAGGAGCCGCTGGATGGCGCCACAAGCACGCGGTGACGTTGATAATGTAGAACGACTATCTGTTATATTATACATTTTGTTCTGGGACAAGCTGCTATTGAACAGTAATTAAAATATACAGGATCTCAGAGAGAAGGTATAGTTCAAGTTGATTGTTGTTAGGTTAACTACGCTTGTAATGTTCTCGCATTTTACATGAATTTCTGTATGTAACAACCTGCCAATCTAAGACCAACGTGGATCAACCAACTTGGACTATACCTTCCCTTTGAGATTCACTAACGATTTTGTACATTTTAATTACCATTCAGTGACAGTTCAGACAAATTTATAGAAAGTTATTTACGATTATCTGCGAAACTAATTGTAAGACCGAGCGACGACTACATAAGGAAAAGTTGTTCAAAAATGCAAATTCAAGGTAAAAACACAGTTCTATAATATACAGGGTGTGGCCGGACGGGTGGTACAACCGAGCAGGGGGTGATACTACATGTATAAATAAGTCGAAAAAGAGGAATAACATTTTTTCCTTTGACGTTTCGTTTTCGAGAAAATCGAGTTTAAAGTTCCGCCAGGTTCGCGTGCTATAGTATATGCACAAAGTAGAATTGGTCGATCATGGTCAGACGCGTCAGACGATTCTTATGCAATAGCGTGTGTATTCGCTGCATTTTCAAACACGATTTTCTCGAAGACGAAGCGTCAAACAAGAAATGTTATTCCTTTTTATCGACTTATTTTTACATGTAGTATCGCCTCTCCTACTCCGTTGTACCACCCTTCCGGCCACACCCTGTATGTAATTTGTGGTTGTTTGAAGCATCGATTTAATGTGCCCATTTATTTTAGAGTTTTCTTCCCTCGCGTGATTATTGTAGAAACGTTGAGTTGAAACAATGAAATAAATTGAAATTTCACTGCAATTAATGTTTGTTTCCGATCTTGTTACAAAAACCTGAAATTATGTTTCAGAACACGGAGAATGATGTTCTGGTAATCCATTTCTCTGTAACAGTCTTGCTTGCTGAAGTGTAATTACCCTCTTGAATTGCAATTTGACGAACGCGGTCCGAAGATAATCTTGAATGATTGATGCATTTCCTCTGGGTTAATTGCTTTATGTTAATTACGCTGGATGTTTATCTCTTCAATGAAAAAGTAAGTGCTTCATTCAACTAATATATCATGATCGTTGCTTGCATTTATATTCTTCAATGTCATAATTGTAACACCAACACATCTGTAGCAACATATCACTGTACATAATGGTAACAATTAATTGTATGCAGATTTCTCTTCCGTATTATAAGCTTCGGAGTATGTGTGAAGAATATTCGAAATTATCACTACAATTATTTTGTAATTAGGAGTATGTGCACTTGTACTTACAACACAGGAGATGTTAATTGCATACTTTTCAACTTTACACGGCACACACAATTCATAAATTAATTCATATTTAATTTTCTCCGTGCTCGCGAGATGTACGTTTTTGCCACAAATATCTTCTTTATTCAATTTTAATGCACTAATTAATTAGAATCGCAATAAGTATAAGCCTGTTCTAATCAATTCTAATGCACTAATTAATTAGAGCTATGAGAAGTGTAAACGCTAACGTATGCGATATTCGGGGGAAGAAATAAATGTTTCCATAAACGTAGAAGAATATAATTCAAATCCATACCTTCGACGTGAACGTAGAAGTTCATGCGCACTTGAAGGTTGCATAACGATTATTGTATTCTGGGTCGTTAAATACGCTACTATGTTAATTCTGCAACCCTGCAGCACAAAATATCAAGCTCACCCTAAAAAAATATGGCAACTCTAAATTACATAATGGGAAAAAAGAAGTATTGTAATTTTTGCCAGCTTCTCAGTTTTTGATTTGTATAATAAATTACTTACGAGTGTTACTTGAGACAAGATGTTAGTCAATTATGGTATTTAAAATCGCGTTTTAACAGTATCGCGTAATAAATGGGCATCGCCATTTTTGTACCGCGTTTCCAGACTATCGTGCTATAGGAGGCTCAATTATACACATCATATCACGTTTCATTAACATCCGGCAACATCCTCGGCCTTTGTATCCGTTTCATCATCCATGCATATTCATCATGCTGCCTCAAGTATAACTCGACGTTTCGGGAAAGCTACGGAATCGCGAAATCAACCGAGATCGCTGATACGCCGAATGTGGCTTTACGACCAACTCGAAAGTATCAATTAGATATTAAACTTTGCGCGCGGGTGATGAATGTACACAATCCCGATGTGGAAACCGAGTTACAAGTTATTAACAAAGTCAGCAAAAGTACTTTCTTCCTGAAACGCCTCGTCAAACACGGAGGAACGAGTGCACCCGTTTAAACTTCTCAACGTTGACTCGGCTAAGTTCCGCGTTTCTGACGTTCGTGTCTGTGGCCACGAATATTTTAACCATCGGCCCCGCCACGTCTACACTTGCCCCAGCCTCGCCTTGCCTCGCCTCTACTCGCCACTACTCGCTTCTAGTCGCCTCTACTCGCCTCGCCACAGCCCCCTTTCTCATCGAGTTCTACCCAAACTTTAATAGGAATTCAATTCCGTGCGTTTCAGCAAAAGTGTAGAATATTAGGCGAGCCCCGGTAGGTATTAAGCAGCAGAAAATTACTGTTCCCGGCCCACCGATAAATTGACCCAAGACCCAAAGTGGAGTTTGGGTTAATCTCTCGGGCTGCATTCTAAGTTTAGGGTTAATTACTGAGATCTATATATGTATACGTGTGTGACCGGCTGGCGTGTGAAAACAATACATCGGCCGCTGGGCTACACGTTCGAATAAACCAAACAGCCGCGCATATACTATCTGGAAAATCAGGCGAACTTTCAAGTCCCGGGCATTTCCATGTAGGCATACATGATAACAAAGTATAAGGGGGTAGTGCGAGAGTAATTACAGTCCGCGTACTGTAACTCCCTATCTACGAGATCGAAATTACCATTGGACGGGGTATCTTGCGCTGCTTCTTTACGAGCCCAGTTACCCGGCATACGCTGTTTGCATGTAAACGACGTCTTTACACGTAGCAAAGGTTAGCCTGACGCTCGTGTCCGTTTCGTTCACGACAAATTACAAGCAGATCCTTTATTCGACCAAGATATGCAACCTGTTCAAGTTAAAACGCCGGACCTCTTTAACGAACTTCGCGGGTTCGGCGCTGATTCTGAAACGCTCCGCTCCGGCTTTAGAAAAGCCTTGTACTTTTAAGTGACACCGGTCATTAATTTCTGGCTGCCCCGCTGTAATTATTCCGTGGAACCTTTGCGTTGCTCGGAAAAAGTTTCAAGTTGTCGAGTGTAACTTAACGCGTTTCCGCAAATGCGGCTGCGGCCCTCGAATTTTCTTGATGTGCTGGCGAGTGACGACAATTGCAACAAGTGACGGCTGTGATTGTTATTAATATTTTCCAGATACCAATACTAATTGTATTAGTTGGTCTTTGTAAACATTGTCTTTTCTTGTCCAATTTCATGTAGTAGCAAAGAAAGTTAGAAATTTTTTTAAGACTTTTGTTGATTGTTTTGAACATTTAATATTTTCATGAAAATGATTTCTAAGTAGCACTTCCAAAGCTGTTCATAAAGTATATCAATTTCTAATTAATTATAAAGTATCATGACGTTACAACATTACATATTACACTGTTTCGAAATGACAATACTTGAATAATAAGTTCACCATATCATGTTACTGTATATTTTATATGAATAATATACTGTGTATAGTGCACCCCCATTATGTACTGTCCATCACGTATCGTATATCATCCATCCCGAATTCTATACATACCGTATATCATGTATCCCGTATCATATATCAGAGACTATTAAATGTAATACCGTTCCGCACTTTTTGTTTATCTCGTTTGAATCATGTGAGCTGTCAATTTGAATTACAACAGGAACCTGATGATAGACACTCCAGATTAATGATTTTATTTTGGGCTGCGTTTTTGCAGATCTATTTTTAGTGCAGATCATATTGTTGCTTAACGTTTTCAAGTGTTGCTAAGCTTCAATTAATGTGTGATTGATATTTCGATTTAGTTTGTTTGTTAAAGCACTCTGTTAAAGATAGAAAAACAATCTCTCAGCTACTATATCATTCCATTAAAAAACACATTACTGTTAGTAAGATCTCGGAAAATATGACCTTGAGATGACCTTCACTCACATTGACTTTTGCTCCTCTCCAAATATTTATTTGTATCTGTACAAATAACCAAGGTGTTAGGGCTGGCAGAGTTAAATAAGATACCCTGTATAACTAACCAGGACACGAAAAAAAGAGTTGCGAATTATTTCATACACCTATCATTTAAATGATCAAGTCGTCCACCACGTGGAGAGAGTCGAGGTCACGCTGACCTTTGGCCGGCATTTCCATATATCCGGGAATGCTGTTCATCTATCCTTTATCTCGCATACGTGGCATACAAGATATTTCTTTCTTGAGGGACAGAGCGGAGACTCTGTGTTGTAGATGTGCGGTTACATGTAGGCGCTCGAAGAAGATAGACTCGGTTGCATGGCGCATGGCGTCATGAGCGTAACGATATACGTGCTTTGGAGGCTGAGACTGGTTAGAGATTGGCGCCGTATCGCTGATCCGGGCTCGTCTAGGCGTAATGCCACCCCTCGTAGGCCAGTCACGTCCCTTGCTACTGCCATTCCCTACACCACCATCCCCGCATCCCCTTGTGGACCACGGTAAAGTTATGCTCAACCCAACGGGTCAGTCCAAGTGTTGGTCCCACTCGACGCAGAAATGCGGTACTATAAAGCCTCTTAGACTCAATCAAGTATTTATTCAGACATACCCACGAGCCCTTGAGAATGGGCGTAAACACGGGCACGAAGGGACCGTCATGGATTATTTCGTAACCTAACTACCAAAGATATTCTTAACTTTATATCCCCAAAATCTTCTACAAAGGAGCTACCAAAAGCTTATAAAAATGAAATTGCAACTAAACCCTCAAGCACAGAAATTGCTTAACAGTGCAATCTGCCTATATACTTTTTCTTTTTTGATATAATGCAATTTTCGAATCTAGAGACTTGTTTCATGGTAAACTTCAGCATTATTTATATAAATTCATGACGAACTTACACACGTGTAAATTTATCTCTATCGAAATTTTCTTGATAGAAAAAAGCAAATTTCTCAATTAATTTCATTAACAACGTTCAGGACAATTTTTCTGTAAAAAATAAACTCCCGTTATTACGTGTGATCAATTCCGCGAGACGACGTTTTAATTTAAAATTCACGAGCGTTTCATTATTCGCGACCGTTTGCTCGACCGTACTGAAACAATTTCCAAAGATTAATTTGGTGGGCAATAATCCGAATCCAACGTGCACCATGACGGCCAAACCTCTGGGATTTATAACCGTCGGAGAATTGGAAAGACAATCTGCGCGCTTAGATTCGCGATCGTACATCATTGGCGAAATGAAATTGATTGGCGTGCGAAGTGAAATGAATTTGCGAGTGAGTCGTAAGAAGTGACAAGGCCAAGGATATAAATATTTTTTGATTTGTACAACGACCCGAAAAATACTGTGTGAAGTAGCCTTTTAATTATCGATTCAGTTTTAAATTTCAATCTTGTGAGAACTGAAAAATCATACATAAAAATAAACTTTTTAAAAACCACGCTTATATTAAAATGCACTAAAAAGGAGAAAATAATTTTTTTAGGCATTAGTGATTATAAATAAAAGCGTGGAGCGCTAAACTATATTGACGTAATCTTCGTGGGCGTTCCACGCTTTTATTTATAGTCACTAATGCCTAAAAAAATCATTTTCTCCTTTTTAGTGCATTTTAATATAAGCGTGGTTTTTAAAAAGTTTTTTTATATATATTTTTTTATTATCTACTTTTTAGTCTTTTTTAAATGGAACGCAAGACATAGTAATACTGGTATGAAATAGCAAGATATAGAAACGCAAGATATGGAAATACGCGAAATAGTCCGAAATTGTCCGAAATGGAACCGAATGAACGGAACACCACACTCACACTGAGTTCCTTCGGTGCTGAGCTCATCGGGAAGTGATTTAAAATTCGATCACAAGATTTGACGCATACAACGACAACGACAACATCGACAACTCGGCACACTAATATAAGCGTGGTAAAAAACATACAATATGAGTCTAATAGTTATTGTGTGTAAATATATTTTTTATAACTTCTCGTGAAAGAGAAGTTGTACTTAGTATCAATAAAGATATAATAATTAACTGAAATAAAAATATTATCTATGAATGGGCTTAACTGAACAATACTAACAGAAATGTGTAGAAATAGGTGTGTACATTTGTACATTTAACAAAAAAGGTAGCACCGGGAAAATATAAAGAAAATTACGTTGCAAAACGATGACTATCGCTTGACTGATTGACAGATTCAATGCTATAAATGTTGATGGGTTTCAGAAGTAATTGAAAGGAGAACCATTATATTAGAAAGCTATTGTAGTTCGGCGGGTTCTTTTACGAGGTGTCAAACGTTTCACCTCGTTAAAAACTTGCAGTTCGTGTCGGCATCGGTATTAAGTAATGCGATACGGTCCGTCGGCCAGGAAGATGAAGGAGGCCACGAAGAAAAAGAAGAAAGCGGGCCAAAGCGACGCGGGGGAGAAGAAAAAAAAGGGCGGCGTCCCGGTGGAAGTTTCCGTAATTAATACGTTAAACTTTTTCCCAACTACACCGAAACTCATGTTCCCGTTCGCTGGCTGAATGTCAATGATCAAAATCGCTTTTTGATATAATTCCCCGGTCGTGGCTCGAAAACGTGATCTGGGAGACCGTTCTTAGTTGAATGCAAAAGATTCAGCCCCGGCAGACCTGTTCGCCCCGCCGCTGATGTATTCGCGTTCTATGATTCTGCACCCGTGCGTTCTTGGTGAGACCTCTTACGAGAGGGAGAAGTGTAATTCTTTCGGCGATTAGCGATGGCTCATTATCCTCGTAATTAGTAGTTTGTGTAATGAATTTAAGTGTTTCCACTTTGGGATTAGCATGCTAACTACCTGCTCTCATTCCCTCAAACTCCACTTCTAATTCGAGTTCAACCCGTGCCATCTCTTTCTCTCTTCCTTAGCTGCCGACTGAATCGCAGGCGGCAAACTCTCTGAATCGTGCTGGGTGTAAAATAGATGTTTGCATTTACTCCACTGGCGAACGCTTCTACGTTCCACGTTCAACCTCTTTTCGCGCTTCGATACTATCAAATTATTTCGGACACGTGCGAACATGATTGCGAAGCTGAAAGTTAACCTTTCGAAATAATCTTGTGTTACAATCAGATTCCGAATTTTATACACTTATGACAAAAGTGAGTAGGTGTAATTTAAACCAGTAAAAATATTAAAAGAGTTTAAAGAGTATTAATATATTATTTTTAATCCATTAAAATTATTAGTAAAAAATATAAATTTATTTTTAGCTCCTGTGTCTTGAAATTCATGCGCAAACCTTTTTATTTTGCATAATGATCCGGAGTCTAGTTACAATGAATTATATTTATCGAGCTCGCAGTACTTTCAACGAGAAATTTCTTGTATATTTATTAATTGGAGCTTTCATAATGTAACGCAAATAATATATGTATTAACAAATTCAACTCCCTGGTACATAATTAATTGACATAATTTGCAGAATGGATTGTGTGCATTTAACGTATGAAATTTTTATATGATAATTACAACGTTAATTACCATATACTTATTAATATTTCATAATAAATGTACCACATTACAATTTTCGTGAGCATCGATTATGCTATGAGTTAATATGTTAATCTCCGAGATTGACCCTCATCTCGGATGACCTAACACAAGAAGCTAATGGCACAAATTGGTTACTAGAAACTTAGAATTTGGATGGAACGTTCGTAATTGTGAGTCGAAATGGGTCCCGCTATTCGAAGGTTAAACAAATCCATCGAAATTAATAAAATGCAGCGTATATCGTCGATCGTTATACGAATTTAGCTTTAGCTCCGTTTGAATGTTATCGTATCGCAATATGCTCTCTGTCACGAAGCAATTTTCTCCCGAGGAAAGTAGGAAGTCAGAATGATCGTAGATGCTCGAACGGACTGTACACAATGTCCTGGTCATATTCCAATATATTGGTCATATCGATGTTTGCAGGGGAGAAAGACACTCCGTGTGTGGGTGAGCGATAGGTGCAAACAAGAAACGAGAATCCCCATTCCCCTTGCTCCCCTGCTCCCGTGTACCATGGTAGAAGCCAGAGCCGAGCCGAGCCGAGTCGAGCCATGCCAGACCAAACTAGACCCAAGGGTAGAGAACGTATGTAGGGAAAGGTAGCACTGTGTCGGGGTGAAACATACACAGTAGCCAGTCGATGTGATTGGCCTTGTGCCAAAGGCCCCTAACGACGCTTTCGAAAGGAGGAGAATCCTACTTCGTCCTCTCCAACGACGAGCCTCCAAAGATACCCCGGGACCACTGGCGGTGACGCAATGTTGCCGCAATCACATTTTGGCACGCCTCTACTCAACCTATACCTCCCGGTAGGCACCTTCGATATCTCGCACTATGTTCAATTCGACCGGGTATCGACCCGAATCGCCGCGACTCCCGACTGGTTTCACCCGACAAACTGAATTGACCACGGTTTATTACTGCTTATGTTCACGGCTGACCAGCATCGACAACGACTACATGTTTATGCCCACGGCTAACCCGCACTGACTTTAACTACTCGCGTTAACCCGCGGCCGATCAGTGCTAGGCTCTGACTACTCACCGAAATTCACGGCACTGTAAAATCAAAGCTGCCTATAATTGGCTACTCGTTCCGCAAACCCCACAAATTTCGTACTTTTACTTTGTTGCAAGCGGCTATGCTACGACTGCACTGCCCTATTGTTCGGCTGGGTCCGATTTATGGGAGAAGTTGTTAATCCTCGATCAATAAATCGTGTACTCAGTTTTACAATTTTTATCGATTTAACACGTTAACTATCAGCATTCATTTCTCTGCTAACCTTCCTTTGTCGAAATATTTTATTAAATGCAACACATTCAGCAAATATTAAACCTCTATACTTAACAATTTGACTATAAATTCTCAGATTGACAATTTCATTTAACCTGACCCTCTAAATCGATAGAACACAATATGGTTTGTTTTGCCTCAAAATTGTTTTGCTTCAATTAAATTGTAAACACCTCGGAATAATATACATATACCCAAAAAATAAACGTATTGAATAATTACTCATGTGTACATCTTGACAACCTCAATACTTGTAAATTTAAAATATTAAAACCCATCAGAATGACGGATACTGTAAACTTAGTGTTAAGAAGTGGGTATCATATTAAAAAATGTTGATCATCTAATTTACAGAAGGGGTATGCGAGAGCCAACAAACAATAAAGTGTTCAGCGTCGATTCGTAATAACGTCGCGATCTAAGCTCCCAGACATTTAAATAATCCCCTCAGAAATTCCGCGGGTTATCTTCAATACCGTTCGCAATATGACCTCTTGATTCTCGTTTAAATGCTAAGACGAGGGTGGAACACAGCAGCGAAGTATAAAACACCGTGAAATAACGGAATATCTCCGGGGTGATTCGGTAGGCGCGGCGCGAATTTCAACGGTTGTGAATGGAAAGTGTTTGTATCTAATTTAAATTCCCGACATAAAAAGCTTACACAACGCGAAGAGTGGTTGGAATGGCGTGGATCGTGGCCAAGCCACGTGCGGCTGCGAGATTCATTCCGCTTTACATGACCAGTCCGTACCCATCCACTTCTCTACGTCCTCTGAAATTCCCTCTTTAAGCTCCCGCTCGCATTCTCTCTCTCTCTCTCTCTCCTCTAACCCACCATCCCTCTACCGGCTTCTCGCTCTTTCTACCGTATCTTCTTCTTCCGGTCTGGATCTCATCTCTACACAACCTATTCCACGTTTCTAGCCAAACTTTGACCGAAACCATAATGCCCTGGAAGCTCCCTTCGGGAAAGGAGCCGTCCGCCGACGCGGAGGGAGAATATCGTACCTTCTAAATCAGATACAGAGAGCAACGTATTTAACGTCTGGGATACGTATGGGGAACGGCTGCGTGCGGCTCGAATAATCTCAGATGATCGAGGGACTTTTAAACTTCTTGTACTGCGCGTTCAAAAGATGATAAGTTTCTTCTTTTATCTGGACTGATTTATTCTACAGTCAAAAAAGTCTGTACACCATTCCATGTAGGATAACTTTTTGAAAGAAGTTCAAAGGACTTGAGCTTTTTTCAGACGTTCATTTTACTCTTGTACAAAATTCTACAGTTAAAAATGTCTACATACATCTTTCAAGACTAAACAACTTTATATCAAATCAGGATAAAATATGTAAATATTGAATGATAATCCAATTTCTCGACACGTGCGTTACTAAAAGTTGTTTGTAACTCAACAGGCTTTTGTAGAAACGCGAGAGGCCGCAATTGGACATAATTATAATTTAAATATTGTCCTGATAAAATAATATTGTGCTGTCGCGTCGTTCGTAGCTGTGCAGTAATTTGTAATGACTCGAAAAGCGTGTTTCAAGCGCAGGAAATTTTGTCGATTATCGCCGACGGAAGCATCCGGCCGGCTTCTTCTGGCATAATTACCGAATGAGCATTTTCTATTCTTTTTCCATCGTGGATATCGGATAATAAGCGGAGAGTAAAAACAGCAAGTGAAGGGTGAGACCGTTAATAACGGTGGGCTCTTTATCGTTTATCCAAGCGAACGAGTCGGGAACGAGGCAGCACCGTAATTACCGAAAGAGAACGCCTAGACGTTGTGACAAATAATGACATAACTTTGCATCGATCTGACTATAAGCACCACTTTGGATTCCAGAAGTGGAACGCGACGGAAGAGAAGCAAAGGCACCAGGAATTATTGTGCGCTGTGATGGAGTTCGCGAAGGAATCGCTGAAGTACAAAACTCGGGAATTCTGATGAAAACCCGCTATCATAACCATGTGCCTCGTGTTCCTCGACAGATACCCCGCTAACAAAGAGAATTAATTATTTGCTTGAATTGAGCACGATTGCTTCCGGCAACATCCGCTACATAATTTTCCCCAGAATATTTCGCATTCAAAGGGGCTCTTCATTAAGTAGAAAATACCAACGCTTACACAGAATCAAAATGAACGTTTGTTATTCGGTATACACTTGCTTTCCAATTTACTCGAACAAAGATTTCATATAAACGCGTGCCCCCTTCCCTGTTCCGACATAATTGTATAATTTCACCAGTTTCAAAAATGACGTGCACATAATTATTCTCACCTTTGCCGCGGAACGCAATTTTACATTTCCGGAATAATTATCCCGTTTAACTCTCTTTATAACATAATTAATTCATTTTCCTGCGTGTGGCCTATTATAATGAAATTGTTGGTCTTTTTCAGCCTTTTCATCTTCAAAAAACGTTGTTGAATATCAACTGCTGTGAATGCAACAGTGCATTTGATTTCCCAGTCGTGAGATTGTTCCAAGAGGTATTTCTTGTTTTTAATAGTAAAACGGTAGGGAGTACAGAATGTTTAAATGGTTTCTATTTATATAAATGGTGAATTAGTAGACTGAGAATTTTATACAATTGAAACAAACATTAATAAATCAAGTAGCACATTTTTTGGATCAAGTATTGTACATGAATTAATAATAATGATCAATGTTCATTGAAGGAGAAACTGTACTACTGTTTTTTACAAACTGACCACAGGTTAAAAATTGACAATTATTCTAGAGTCGGATATTCAGTGTTGAAATGATTTTTGGAATACATTGTATATGTATAATTGTTATAGATAGAATGCTTTTAACGAAAACTGTGTTATAATGCATTTCACAATACCGAGCGGAATAGATGAGTTTCGTCGGAGCCGAGGATCGAGGAAAATTTTTGTGCAGCACCGGGGGCGCAGTATTTATCGAAACGCCAACTCTTTTATATGCGCATCCTATTACGCGTCAGTGAACTATCACGTACGAATGCATTTACCAGCTCATGCTTGGGATAACGATCGTTCAAAACGGTTTTCGAGTGACGAAAATGATGCATATGTATTCACGGTACAGGTCCTCTTGACCGGTTACGTATCCAGCATCTATCGATTCCCGGGCGAATCGCATTTCCGGTGATTCACGATGCACGCACGCGCCCATCCGACGCATTTATGCCGGCAGTAAAACCGAATGATGTGTATCAAATATTAATACCGTGGTAGTAGCAGCACGAATCACACACACGAGGCTAGGAATTCAGCTGTCTCGGTACCGATCCCTGTCGGATTTCCGGTCGGAATATGTTTATCGATTACGTCTGCAAATTGCATCACACTTTTTCTTCGGCAATAATACCTTTTCTATTCATCTTACCAATCGCCATACTCGTTTAACGATCGTGCAACCGCCGACAGTAACGATTTCAATAAGGGACGTTCAATATTGAATTTTTTAAAAATTCATTTAAAAATTAATGCGATATAACTTTTATGTAAAATAATGATCTTTAATTCTCATTTAAAATAATATGCAATCCCGTAAATGATTGTTATTTATCAAAAATTTTCTAGAGAATTACATTATGTGAATTATGAATATTTTTCTTCGTTAAAAATCTACAGTTTGCATTTAATGAAGCAGTGAACAACTCTAGAATTTTCCTTCCCTTGCACACTGTTCTCCAATGTCTCCCACCGTTGCTCTATTTTTCAAATACCCATCCTCGAAGTTTGATAGTTTTCAACTGGAACCAATTTTTAACTTATTTGCAGTTCTATAGTACCGAGGAAGAAAATTCCGCTCGATGATTTTCGAAAGGAACGGGGAGGTGGTAATTCGTTGGAGCAATGTGCGACGGCAGGGTAGTACGAAGAGAAACTCGCATTCAAGATATCGAAGAACCATTTTGGTTAAGTTTTCTGTATCTGTATAGGTTGTTGGAGATGCTCACTTTTATTCACTCGATACTCGACAGCTTTTAACCGAAACCTTTATCGATACTAACGCGAATAGGAAAATCTTCAGAACAATTCCAATACGAGAATCGAATAGTTATTGAATGGTATGTGTTACAGACAATTGTTATTGGAATTGTTGACATGAGTGTAATGAGAGTATCAAGTTGTTTCACGGTTTAAACACCGTGAGATAAATTCTTTAGCACTCTATATAAATGTTTATTGAATGGCATTTAAAAATATAACAAATCCGTAGAACAACAAATACAATTATTATGTTCGTAATTGTAGGAATGAAAATTAAATTATTTATCTCTGCAGCAGTAACGTAATAGTGTTGCAAAAAATACGTCACGTAAACTTGCTCTTTTATTTGTTGAAATATTTTGCACGGTTACCGAGGAGGACACTCATAAAGTTGGGGTTTTCATACCCGTATTTCGTTTACAAAAGGGGATGCAGATCTGGATTTTCTTGAAACGGTATATCAAGCAAAGTGGTTTTATTTCGTAAATAAAGATACGAAAAATGGTGGCGAGTCCGATTGTCTATTCTCATTCAGGTGGACCCTTTGTATAAACGTCCGCAGTCTAGTGATAAAGTATAGGGCGATATTCGGAGAATCTATGACTTTTCTTTGTTACATTTTTCTCGTATGTCATGAAGGGGTTGCGTTACATTTACATGTTCGCTGGTAACGCTCAATTGTGCAATATTTCAACATATGGCTTTTCTCTCACAATATTTTTTGCACACTTCATGAAGGGAATTCTGGGGATTTCATCAAGCATTGTAACTGTGGAAACTGTTCCCGGGGCAAGCATTGTGTTAAATGTTTCGTGAAACGTTAATTATGCAACTTGTCAACGCAATATACAAACGTGTTAATAAAACATTGTAATCATGGAGACCGTGTAAAATTAACGGTGACGACGAACGCGTTAATTCATCATAAGAACAAATTGCAATTTGATTGAGAGCATATCGATGTACAAGACAATTTTCAATGCAGGAATGTTTGTAACTTCTCGGAAAAAATTCAAGTTCTTTAGTCCAATTTTGAAAAAGTGTTCTCGTTCAGAGAGTATTTGACAGAATTGAGTGGAATTTTAAATACATAGTAGGAATATTAATAGGGTTTAAGAATATCAATATGTAGATTATTATACGTCTATAAAAATAAAGATACCGCGAAAGAACATTTGATTTTTCTTCTAATTGATGCAGAACAGTTTTATTTTGCATAAACATCAGTAGTCTAGTAACAAGAGTTCAGTGGTCGAAAAAGTCTGCACATAAATTTCTGATAAAAGTTCACGATTGGATCGTCGTTCAATTAAAAGGTTAGGAAGGTAAAATTCAACACTAATGAATAAATTGCGGATTTTATGCATTTATGACAAAAATGAGCGAAACAGTAGAAAAATAATTCAAGAGTCTCGATATATTATCCTCAATTTACTAAAATTGTTAAAGGAAGAATTATATTTTAATTTGGTGTCAGTATCTCGTAAATAATGCGGAAAATGTTAATTTTGCATAAAGATTCGCTGGTGGGTCTTGAAATTGCAGAGACATGTCCGAAAATGTTAAAGAAGCTAATCAATGGAGTCTAATTTCTGCAGTATTGTTGAGCGGTCCGCATCATGGAGGAAGAAAGGGGGTAGGCGGTTAAACGCGGGATTACAAGGATTCGTTACGAATTCATCGGCGGTAAACGGCAGAGCGTGGGCGTCGAGATCCACGCGGGCTTTGGAAATTCCCAGGACGGTCGGTGGCGGCAGGGTTACCTCGATAAATCACACGGTGCGCCGACAAAAGGGCCCAACGAAAGGCCCGTCGCCATAAACGTATAAAGTAATTACGCGTTGCATCCGTGGTGTAGCGGTGCCGGGAAGCCATTCACCCGGGATCCGCCTATGCTCTCCTGCCTATATGGCGGGTTCCAAAGCTGGTTCCTGCGGCATAAAATAGCAGGATAGGTAAGCTCCGCGTGATTTTCGCCGCAGCGAAACCGAAGCTTTCATCGCGCGCCACCGCGACAAGGATTATATTTCGGTGCGTGCATTATCGGGACATATACTCGATAAAGCAGCTGAACGAGAGCCGACTGGCTCACAGTGCACTGGCAGCTTGCACTGTGGATTTCATCGAGTTAAACCCTCTTTCCTCCCGCGCCCGCGCCCGAGCGCTCGCGAGAGCGCGCCCTCTTTCGACGCTTGCAATTCCCATTCATATTCATGCGAACCCCTGATTCAAATGCGTATTACTTTTGTCAGAAGGGAAGGGCTCGTAATCGTTCGACGAAGAAGCGGCTTTTCAAATGAAAAGAAGTCGTTTTCTTCCGGTCAAGAGGTGCCTGCCAGCAGTCTTCTCTGCTAGGCCCTCCGGCTAGGGATTTCAATAAATTTCAACCCTCTCGCTCGATTACGTTCCAAAACTAAAGACTCCAGAGAGAGGGGGGGGGGAGAAGAGTATTCGGCTCCGTGTTTATGCTCGAGTTGTACGCCGCCGAAGAATCAAGAAAATGTTCCCCGTTCCATTTATATTGATGTCTGAAGGTTTACAAAACTTGCGCATTCCGCGAGCCATCGAGCGAAAGTATCTGCTTGAAAATTCAATAAAGCCGGCCCGGTGAATACGGAAGACAATGGCGTATACTTATGCGGAATAACAAGCAATTTGCAGTCGAATCAATATTTTAATCTAATGCGCCTACGTACGTGCTCCGGAGCATTTCTTGCGTGAACTATAAATTCATTTTTAAAAGTTTTTATGCAGAACGCGTATCACCAGTGCTCTGACCTCTTGCAATTTTAATAAATCAACCTTATGGAATTAAGGAACATCCTAACTTTGCCTCTTAGAAACATTGCCGCATAAGAAATAATGGAGACGATAGAATAGATGCTTAAGAAATGATGGAGATTATTGTCGACAAAATATATTTTGATTGTAAATAATGAACAAATTCGTGAAGAATGTGTTACGACGTAATATGTATACCCAATAATAACAATAAACATCGACATATTTACTACATCAGGATTACATACCTAATTTCTGAATGTTCATATTTAGAATTTCATTACGTACACAACAAGAGATCAATATCCTTATTTCAGGCTTTGGATAATAGGTATTATTATCCGAGGAAAAGATTCTTGTTAGCTAAAAAGTGCACGTTTCAAGATTATGAAGAACTTCTTCAGAATAAAAAAAGTGTTTGGTGCAACCACTGCGACATAAATGAAATATAATAGGTAGACGTCATTGAAGGATCATATTTTCTGAGTAAATCGAGAATCCCGGTAAAAACTGATTTGTAAGCATGATTTGGCCGGAAGACTAAGACGAATGGTCCAGGATTATTGATGGTGGAGCAGCGCTAAACTTGGACACGCCGATGAAAATGCTGGTTCCATCGTGGCCCGTTAAATCGAGCGTAGAAATAAGAATACCTACATGCTCGACAGGAATCCAAGTGGGGCCTGCTTGCTCGCAAAACGATGTATTATGTATACGGAATAAATGGAATAGAGAAGAGCTCGAGCTTGGGTCCTTCGGAACCAATAGGGCGAGCTAACGGTCCTGCCATCGAACATATTGCGATGGTCACGTGTATGCGTCCCCTCTGCCCCACATTCTGCCATCCTGGAGAAGTTTTCGGACGGAAGGAGTAGCTGTGCGGATAAATTCTCCGGGTTTCCGGCGAAACTTCCGCGCAAGAGAGTGAAAGTACAGATACTGGATAGGCGATAAGGAAGTCTACGCACAATGCCTAACGCGGACCAATGATCCGCGAGAGCGGTATGGCCGAAAATTTATCTCGAAATAACCTTTTATTGCAAGCTCTGCTCGAGAAGTCTTCGTTCAACGCTCCACCGCCTCAATACAGTCCAACTTTCGGTTCCTGTGAATCTACGAGCGTTGAACCGAACGGTCCAGCTAAGTATGATGTATATTCCCGATGCACAGGATACTTGTTACACAGATTGTACGACTCGGAAGTAATGCATTACTCGCTTCCAGACTTTTCAACTTCTTTCGCTTCAGTTATACATTGTTTGATCATTTTCTGAACGTTTAATTCTCTGATGAATTTATAATGCTGTGGCGGACTGGGAAGCTGTCAATGCATGCCTAAAATATAATTCAGCTTGATTTATTGTCTGTCCCCCGATGTTTTGGTTAATATTTATTGCGATTCGTGATGTATTATAGTAGATTCAGCTGATCGTGAATGAAATGGGATTTATGGAAAAAATTATGAGCTGTGTTGCATGAATGCGTTCGTATTTATTTTGTCAGAACGATCATTATTGATTTTAACAATTATTGGTTGATGGTCAGCACTTATATTTGATGAGTACAAATTATTAGTAACTATGTAATGAATGTAACGAATGCTATATTATGTTTTATACATTCGAAAGTATTATAGAACAAACCATGCCTATGGCTAGACTGCATTTAAAAAGATATAATAACGTTTCTCTTTTTTATTTTCTAACAATGCAACCGTGCATCGGTGAATTGCTACCAAACGTACAATTTTTCTTTATGTAATGAAACCACTAATTCAGCTACTTTGGTTTATATTAACAGGCTTCTTCAACTTTTAATTAGAATGTTCGAGTTTTTTTATTACAAACGTGAAAACTGAAACTAGCACTTTGAAAAATTACATGCTGTGTTTAATTCGGGCAGTGCTCGAAAGCATCGTCTACGAGCGTCTACTCTCTGTTCTATTTTTTTTTGCCTTGTTAAAAATAGTGGAACAGCTAGACTATTGTCAGACGAAGAATTTATGCAATCTTCTTGGGTAACACGGATATTGGTCGATACAGTTATAATTGTACAACTAACAAAAACTTTCTGAAACTATGTAGTAATTAACTTTTAATTATTATTTGCATATAGTAATACATACAATTTCAAAATCTCGACTACACTAGCAAATATTTCTTTGCATTAAAGTTAATATTTGATGCAAAAAAATTTATTTATGTTAGAGTCGTATATAAAGTTCCATGTTATGTAGAAAAGTGGAGTGCGGTTAACTGAAGGCTAATTATACTGTATCAGATATTTAAAACAACGCTGAACAAACGCGAATATCGGTTAGTCTATCTGGGTTAATATAAAATTCAATAGTCTTTGGTATAATCTTTGGAAAGGGAGCAGTGGCGATGGAAATCAGAAGGTAACATGGCAAAGCAAGTTATTTTTAATTAAGACGTAGTTATAATTACATGTCACTGTGCAGTCTGAGTTCTTTATCACAAATATTTATGTAAACATCTTAGCATCGCAACATTTTGTTCGCTGCGGGTGTAATCTGTCCAGAGCATCGCTGGTCGATAGCGTGTCAACGCGATCGCTATCATCATTTGTTTTGCTGAAGGTCTTCATAACGCCACTTTTTTAAGCTTTTACAGTGCAAAGTATTCTCTACCATTCTTCTTGAAACTACCGTGAAAATCATGAAGTTTCATTTTTTAAACATTTGTAAGGTAATTGAAGGGTGCGGACAAATATACAGTGTGTCCCAAAAATGTCTAACCTTGAAAGGGGCGTTTCCTCAGGTCATTTGAAGTGACATTTTCATTTGCAAAATTGTCCGCCTCGGCTTTGTTAAGAGATCATCATCATAAGAGCATGAAATACCATTCCGTTGTCCAAGGAAATAGTTTCATTCCGCAGTGTGCCGGCGGCAAGCGCGTTAACTTCGGCTAACATTTTCTATCGTGATCAAATCAGGAATATCGGTTGCCGCGGGTTCACCGGCGGTGTCTGTCTTCGATTTATTCGATTCCGTCGGCAGCCAAGATGATAGGGAGAAATACGAACGACAAAAAGAGTTACGAGTAGGCAGAAAAAGGTCGTGAACGGAAAAGTATCGCGGAGATCCCGTGATTTCTTCAGTCTTTCGTCCACTCCTATTTCCCCCTGTTCCCTGTCCCGTCCCTTTTTTCGACCCACAAACTTTTCTACGGTAGGCACCTCAAGATTCCCGCACGAAATCCTTCGCAGAAAGTCACCTTGCTTTCCCCCATTGTTCTGTGTCTTTTGCGAACTTCTTTCTCTCCCCTTTTATCTCGACGTTCGCGCTCACTTTCGTTCCTCTCGAGTTGCCTCCACTTCTTCGTTCTCTCTGTGTTCCCACTGCTGCTTTGCTGGTGGTGGTACGCAGCGTTAGCAGAGCAAAGCAGAGCAGTGCAGAGAAGCAACGGCGGTAGGCAGCGGCGGCTGTGCGTTCAAGAACTTTGAAACTCTAACGAAATCTTGGGCAAGGTGAATATTTTATGCGTAAATCAAATCCCGGCAAATATACGCGGGAGAGCGAGGATCCGTGGCACGGCGCCGCTAAATTGAATCGAAGCGCTGCTCGAGCACAACCGTGTGCTTCGCCATCCGACTCTCCTCCCTCGTTTCTCTCTCTTTTTACCCACGAACTCGCTTTCGTCCTCCTCTTCTCTCTGATCTCCGCCTCTGGCTCTCGCACTCGCGCTATTTCCGCCTTTGTCCTCCGCGCGGCATTTTCTTCTTTCCGACTCTTTCCATCCCGTTGTTTTCGTTGCCGGGCTTGTTGACTATATGCCGCGGATATCTATTGGTTATTGAATTTCTGCCACGTAACGACGTATACGTTATCCAGCTTATTTACATCGTACGATTTGAAAGCCGAGAAACTGGCGTCTCTGTCAACCGGAGGTGCCACGCCGAACAATTCGAAACTATTCGCTCGGGGAAGCGGCCGGGGAATAGTGCCAACTATGCTCAAAAATGGTGAATCGCTTGCGGTGATCACGGCGCACAGAACAAAGGCTGTTGTTTCGTGAATGTTTATCTAGCGGCCGAGGGCGAGAAGGACGCATATTGGACGGGAGATTGTAAGGATTTGAAGGATCCAGGATTTCGATCATTTATAATACTGGGTCTTCCATTAAGAAGTGGAAAGGAAGAAGAAATTTTTTAGAATTTCGCTAACCACGAGTCGAAGAGTGACAACTCTAATCTTGACAAATAAAAAATAGCGCGAGACGGCACTGTTCATCTTGACAATATCGTAAAAATTACATTGAATTAATTTAGTTTAAAATAATGTGATGTGAAATAATTGATAAACTCATTTTCTTTTAAATTTAGACGTGGACCACTTTCATAATTATGGGCAGAAATATTTACACATGATGGTCTGAACGATTTACTAAAAATACGAACATGAAGTATTTAAATCACCGGAATATAATTTTGGCATTCAAATATCCATATTTTAATCTAAATTGAGTTTTTCCATATATTTCATCGCATATAAATTTCTTGGTATTGAATACATTCATACTGTAACGATACATGAATGTTAATACAATATAAAAATTAAAAGAGCTTTATTCTGATCTGCATAATTTTTAGTTTTGTGTTATTACATGCACAGATTATGACTTGCAATTTTTTATTGTAATATCTACTACTTACGAATTGATTTGTTCCGACTTCGTTGCAGCAGGATTTTTTATTTCTTTACTCGCAACAGTCGAATCCTCCGGTTGTATACCAATACGTACACATTTACAGAAGTATGACGCGGCGGAAAAGAGAAATATTATTTTTTCCTGTCCCCTGGGAAAAATGCCAGCGTCCTCTCGCCCAAATACGATTCTGACCCAAAAAGGTATGCATTAAATAAATAAATTATTCTGGTTCCTCTCCGTTGGCTTCCATCCGAATTGCTCGAGCTTTCGTGATGCCGGCATTTACCTCTCGCCGATGTCACGCATGCATCGCCACGAACAAAAATTCCGTATAGATTCGGAATATAATTTAAACATTTTATTATCCCGGGAAGCGCAGCGAAGTGAATTTTGCATCGTCCATTTATTCGGACAGAATCCATATTCTTCGTGAGATATCATGCACCGATATCACCGTAGCTTTCCAATTCGGAATTCTGCAAATAGTAATAACCCGAAGATAGAAAACTTCCCTGCGTCTCGATAGTATGATAAAATTTTCTGTCGTTTTAGCTTTACTACTCTGGGGCGTCGTTGCCGGGGCACATTCTGACCCAAATTTTCGTAGGTTTGCCTAACTTAACATCTGATGGCTAACTAAGACTGCCAGTTATTTTTCAATACATATAATTATTTGAACGAATGTTTTATTCTTTATTCGAATTTTAAAGAGTTTAAATGTATCAAAATATTATTGTCATAAATGACGTTTTATTAAAAGAATTAGCATTTTTTTGGTTGCATTGTACCAATGGGTACATATGCATTTATATTAAAAATAGAATGAAGCATCACAAAGGAATAAGAACTTTTTAGAATTCAGTAAATATTTACTAACAAGAAGATATTTTTAGGTGTGTGATTTAAGACTGGGCTCTCCAAATTTCGCAAAGTAGTTAAAGAGCCTTCATAATTACAATTTTTCTGTACAATATGAACAATTAAAGTACAGAAATTTTGTTGTCAGGGATAATAATCATCGCATAAATATAAAAATAAGGAAGTCTCACAGAAATACCAGTAACGAATTAAAAACACGTGGTCTGATAAAATACCATTAAATTCGTTCCCCCGGCTTGGTATAACTGTTTTCGCGACGAATTTTCTGGCGTGTCCTGGGAAAGAGGGTGGCCTCGCGTCGAGGCGGTGACGCGTGCTCGTTCACGGAAGCTGGAAAACGCCGAATGAAAATTAGATCCGGCGAAAACCACGTAACGCGGCGCGCAAAACCGCGGCCACGCTAAAATATCACAATGATGTGGCAGGTGCATTTACCGGGTTTCAGCGGAGCTTTGACGCCAGTCACCAGATAGCTCTTTCATCCGGTAATTAGCCGAAGAGCCCGAGGAGTTATCACCTGGTACGATCATGGTCGTGTGCGCGCATGTTTCGTCTATTCGAGCACTCTCCATTTGGAGGGGTTGTACACGGCCGGGACTCACTGTGTTCCACAGGCAGTACGCTGGTTCTCCATCCTTAATTAATTAACAGCGTGCCGAATAATAATTATCGAAATGAAAGATGGTATCGGTCGGTTTATTTATTGGTAAACGCTCGGGCCTGGCATCGTAGTTACGTATGGTATCGTAAGCGAACCCCTCTGTGCTCTTGCACACCGAGCCCCGTGCCTCGTATGTAAACGGGAGTACCTTGTGATATCGATAACGGTATCTAAACGCGACTCCCCTAATTGGTTCATAAATTAATTAACTCACTCGGTCACATATTTAAGCGTTTTAATCGTGTACCCGCCGCCGACGCCGCCGGCGCGTATCCGGAGTTACCCGCTCTCCGGTCTCATGCTGGTTTCATGCTCGCGAGACCGGCAAACTCCCCGAGAGGGTTACTATAATTCCCCAAGACGTTCATAGATTTTTATCCGCGATCGCACGCTCCTCCTTTCATTCTAATATCGTCTCCCCCGACGCGTTTTCCCTTCGTTTTCCTGCGCCGTGTGATTGTTCTATTATTCAGGACCGATCCCGTCCTCGAAAACTTCACTGTTTCGTAAAACCACGCTGAATTCTATTCCACCATCAGGAGAATATTCACGGGTGACTATGATACGCGATATTGTACAGAAATCAACCCTCATCCCAGTTTTATGCTCTGTAGTTTAATGATTTCATGTTTAATGGTCCTTAAGAAGATCGATAAACTTCAACCTGATCATTAGACCAGTAGTGGAAGGTCAGGTTTTAATGTACAAAGATATAAAAAGAAATATAAAACAACTTTCTTTTTCAACCCTGAGGGATCTCTATCAACCCCGGTCGTGTGAATCAACGAAATCCTCAAAAAAGAAGAATGCATAAAATGATTATTGAATATAGATTGAAAATCGAAACCTAAGAGATGTTTCATCAACGCGAGGGTTCGATACGAGCCGAAAATAGGTACGATTGAACGTCGGAGACGTCAAGAGAAGTTAATGAAGAAAGAGAAGAGAATTGGCGAGGGGGGCAGGCAGGAAAAAATGGGCAATTTCCGAGAGCCGTTTCATCAAGAGGAAATTAATGGATTCTCTCGTCATCGAGGAACACAAGTGGAAGGTGCGTATCAGCCCTTTGCATTCCAGGTTCCTGGATATTAAAGCCGAGGCAATGTGTGGGATTGCGACGATTGGTGGCGTGCAGCGATCTGCTTGGTGCCTGGACTCCCGATAATTATGTGCCAATTAAATTTAACGACTATCCATTATTCCGGTCTGCGAACGCGCGTACAGGCTCTCCCGCTGCTATCTTCCTCTTCCTACCGACACGACACCCCTTATACCACATACTCCACCCAGCGAGACCCCACCATCGGCCGATCGAATGGGCACATTGGCAACAACTAGTCAGGTCGAAATCCAATTACCTTGTAATATTGTCCAAATGGGCCTGGAATCGAATTGCCTTTCGCGGAATTCCGCACGGCGCGGCAGCCTAGCTGAAAAACTTTCCGAAGGACTCCTGCCAGCGCACAAATGGCTCCTGCGGACCACCTATATTTTCTTTCCCACATACGTCCCAGTCCGAACATTACCGAACAGCATGACGTCCTCCTTTTGCCCGCCCCTTTCCCTGCTGATCCCATACTAACAGATTGAATAGAGTAAAACGTTCTGCATTTCCAACCGAATTGGAACGCAGGTCGGGATAATAGTTTTACATAGCTCGATCTAAGTGCACGTAAGAGATACGGAGCCGGCTGCAAGCACACGTATGAGAGATGTCGCATCTGTTACTCTTCTCGACGAATTTCCCACTTCCGTTTTCTCATAATGCTCGTGGGATCATCGTATTCCTCGCATCGTTGCGCGAACACCTATCATTACGTCATTCTTCCTACCAGAAATATTATAATGAAGGTTTAAATACATATCTCTTCGTACAAGAGTTTCAGTTTTGATTGCTTGACTCCTTGTGCAGGTCGATTTTTTTATTCCCTGGTTAGGCCTGTCTTTCACAGTGGTCTTAATTATTAAGCATATTTTCCCTCGAATCAATTTAACATATGAATTTACTTATCGTATTATTAACTTTCAGTATCGCGGTTTTAAACTTGGCTTTCTGCACACTCTCTCATTATTTTCCCGGGAGGTTCCAACCATTTAAACGTAAAGTAAATTAAAACTTCAACAATCTTAACAGCTCTCCTGACCACTTTTTTCACCACAGATTTCGTGGTATTCGTTGGTGTGTTTGTTTTCGTCGTTTAGTTGTAAACGTTTTTCTGTTGAATCTCGTTAAAAATTCAAGTATTTCGACCGCAGATGTCCCCCTTTGCCACAGCGCAAACAGTAATCGTGTTCCCAGTTCATTAACTGTGTTAATAGCTTTTACGTGACTTAATCATTGATCCCACTTTGGAAAAAAGGCACCCAGAGGTGAAATTTGAAAGATGAATGAACTAAAAAAATGCTCGAGCTTGTTCGCCGGTATGTGTCAGTGTTTAATTCTTTACTGTAATTAATCGCCTCATTAGGGTCGAAGCATTATTTTTCTACTGCTGAATGAATAATTGTTTTCGTTGTGGCTGAAGCGAAATTAATGAAATATTAACGAACCGTGTAGATATGAAATATGCATGTCAGGAAAAAGGAAACGATAATTTCTGGTTTCCCTAATCAAATGTCGGACATTTTTTAGTGGCGAGGCAGTCTGTGATGTAGATTTGTACGCTGAATGCATAATGATCGCTGGGTTTCTTATCTGCTTTTCAAATATGTATATTTGAATTCCATAATGAAGCGTGTCCCCCGATTTCTTTAAAGCTTTCCATTTGTATGCGATTATTTACGTTCCTTGTAATATATGAAGCGTAGGATGTATAATAATATAATCTTTTACGTTTTTATTTAAGGAACTTAACTCTTTGTTATCTTGAATTTTTACATTTCTATGTTTCACTGCTATTTGCATTTAAATTATTTAAAGCGAACTATAAACCTTGTTTGCAATTATTCGGACCGAAATGCACGTAATGATGCTTTAACCCCTTCCTCTATAATGTCACACTCATTACGAAATTGGGAACAGGATTTACTAAATATGTATATCATTAATTTCTTTAAAATCGAAATCAAATTCTATATTTTTCTTATTGATATATTTCCTTTTCCTCGCAGGAAATTATTAACGACAAAGAAGTTTTAATAAACGTAATTATGTTTGAAAAAGTCGTAGGGTAAGGGATTGAATTGAAATTTTGAGAAGCTCTAAACGTAAATGCTTCCTTACAGCATTTTAATGAAAATGGTAGTTTGAAGTACCTCCCAAATAGATTCTATAAAAGTAGTATTGCTCGGAGGATAATATCACAGTAACGGGTTGAAAGTACATATAGTGACGAGTTCAACGGAATGCAATATGAGGTATTACCATTCGATAGGTCTTATATTAGTGAGGTCTTAAGAGGTCAGGAGGGGTCAAGAACCCATGTTGACCACCCACCCCGTTTCCGAACTATTGTTTCTACTGTGTGAATAAACAAAACAAAGTACTACTATAGTATCGAAATTAGCAAACGGTTGTTCAGATAATAGAATTTTTCTGATACTACATTGCATGAAGCTTCTGTACTGACAAATTAAATTTTTTGCGGGATGCTTATTTCAAAATATCTGACCAAATTATTAGAAACATAATATACGTAGAACATATTTATTAACTATTCGACAAATAACGTCCGTCTACTCCAGAAGGACTTTTGGGTCAAAACCGGATGATGGGTAGACTGGTTCGCGTTAACTGCACGGTCAAGGAGGGTTCAACAAGGTGGAGAGCCGAGATTGTCGTTGACCTGACCACTTGGGGCCTCACTAATTTACGACCTTCTATTGAATGGAAATACCCATTATTGCACCTTGTTGAACTCGTCTCGAAAGACGCTATCATATTATTTATACTGTGCTCCTGGAACATATATCATCCCACTCAGGAATGTCACATACGTTTTAGAACTTGAAGCACACAGAACGCATGTGTTGTTCCCGAACAAAAATCCTTTTGCAAAAAACATTCTTTTATATTTTTTAACGCTTTAATTCTTTTTGTATAATACAGAAACAAATTTATTATATAAATATGGTTAATATTTTAAAGTAACAAAAATCACGCATGCATAGAATTTTCATTTGTCTTTCGCGAATGCCATCAGCTTAATCGATTATGTGATGCGAGTGAAAAACATAACTGGAAAACATTAGAAGAATTTAAGTATTTTGTTACGTTCTTTTCATTTCACTAAAATTATTAAAAGATGAAATATTAACTTACAATATTTTTATTTTGCATAGAAAACAAGTTATAACAATCATTATCAGTAAAATAATGTACAACCCGGACACAATCCTAAAGTATTAATCCAAAACTGTAGAATTATCTTGAGTTTGAAATTGTTAGCCTCATTTTAAGAAATTTCATGAAATATGTTATTAAAAGCGCTTGCATGTTGCGTTCTACCTAAAACGCTAAACGTTCTCAAAACACGTTATCATACGATAATTTATCGTCATGTTAGGACCTATACATAAAACTTCCTTTATTAGAAATATCAGGAGCGGGCAAGCTTTTCACGCGATAAAATTGTGTATCACGTACCGTATGATAAGCGATAGCGCCTTAATTGAAAGTTTCCTTCTTTCGTCAGTTGATCCGTGTATAAGAAATGGTGAGGTATCGCAACAAAATTAACTCAAAATCAATGTTTATTAAACTTGAACGTTATTGTAAGTACAAAAATAATAATTAATTAACATAATATATATACTATATGTCATAAAATTATAGAAATTCATTTAGATTTATTTACAAATCATCTTCCAGTGAACAAAATGGATTTAAGGAAATTAGTAAAATCAAAATCCGTCTTTCTGGAATTGAAAATATAATAATATTATATTCGTTTAATGTCTCGTCTAATATCTGCAACCTGTGTCGTTCAATATCCGCGCGACTGTTTTCATTGTGGTCGGAAAACAGCATGGTATCTGGAAAAGAAACATTTTAGTATAAACCTTACCGTCAGCTCGGTATGTATTAATAGTGTTGAGGGTCTTTCCGTCGTCGAATAAGATTCCTTCTGACAGAAGACAAGCTTGACATTGTAACTTCTAACATCAAGTTTCGGGATTCGAGTTGTGGGAGAAACGGGGGTGCAGGTTGTCGGGGTTGCGGGTACAAGGAAGAGTCGATAGGGTGAGCACCAACACAGAGTGACCACTAAACACCTAACAACCAACAATAGCAGCCAACATCGAACATCGATAAACCAACGAAACTAAACCAACCACAAGTCACATTGTAACGGAACTCAGCGAACAGTGAAGACATAATCCAACATATCCATAATATATTCTATAATATGTATAATATACACACGCATCGGTTACATGCATATATTATACATATAAATATAAAATATACAATGTATACGCAACGTTGAATGACTTTTTAAATACGTACGTGTGTGCGAAGAATGCCACTGCTGCCGGAGGTAATTTAAAACGATGACTCGACGGATAACAAAACAATACGCGAGCAGGATTCTTTATGAAAAATTGGAAAACGTTCTTTCCAATGAACAATCGTCTATTCCAGGCACGATATAGATTAACGCGACTTAATTAACGTGTGATTTGTATGAGAGCTGAAATTTGATGCCCGCGGTTTAATTAAGGGGAACGAATACGCTATAAGCAAACTTGCTCCGGCGGCGTTGCATGTCGTTATGAGCTAATGCGCGGCCACACGGTAATTATAATCGAGATAATATAAAGTTCTTTTCGTAAAAATGCATCGTGCCGTTTTATTAAGCCCGGGCCAACTAATTTATAATACTCTCTCGGTTTCAAAACAGTCGCAGTGCACACTCTTCGCTCTACGTGCGTTCAACAACAGGAAGGACTTGGTATCATCGCTGCGGGCCATCATACGAGTTTCTCATTAAAAACATCGAGGAGCACTAACTGTGAGACACGATATAAACGTAAAAGTGAAACATGTTAAAACTTAATAAGGATGACATATCTTCATAGACACCGAGTAGGGGTATGGTGACGTACCACATCGAGTACATTGAGAACGTGGTTCGCGCGGACGACTCTAGTAGTGGTAGTTGTTGTTACATTGTGTGTTGTGGTCGTGGCAAGAAGAAGAAGAGATGGAGGAGGTGTGCGGCGCCCCCGGCCAGCCGGTCGCCCGTCACACCCTGAAACAGAATAATATTGTCACTTCCTTGCGGGATAGACGCCATCCCTATCGATTACCTTGACCCGCCATTATCTAAATTCATTTTGGGACATACAGGGTGTCGAGCAAGCGGAAATACGGGCTGCGTATTACGTCATACGTGGTGTTTCCAAATGCAAACAATTGGGTAGTGATTCTACATGAAGAAATAAGTCGATAAAAAAGAATACCTTTTCGTTTTCGAGAAATGTTAGTTTGGAAATCGAGTTCGCGCGCCCTCGTATTTACGAGAAGTATAACTAGCCAGCCATGATCAGACAAGTCAGTCGATTCGTGTTTAATGTTACGCGTACTCGATGAATTTTCAAACTCGATTTCCTCGAAAACGGGGCATCAAAAAAGATGCAATTTCTTTTGTAGACTTCTTTTTACATGTAGTATCACTATCTGATCGCTTGGATCATTTGTTATTAACATTTTTTTCAAACATGTGTCATTAATGTCTCTCTCGCAACAACAATCAGTTTCATCAGTATAAAATGTTTCAGTTTGAAATGCTTTTGAAAAATGTATAAACCAGTATCTTCACACTTCTTAGATTTTAATTCTAGACACATAGAACTTTATATTACCATTAACTCTATTCGCTCAAATTTGATAAAACTGGAAAGAATAACGCATAAAAAATCCATTTTACTGATATATCTGAAGAACTTGTAAAAAAAAATACAATGGAGATATTAAGAAGTAACAGTAAACAAAAGAACAACTGCTATACCGAAAAATAAAAATGATGGTATAAGATATGGTAATTGTTTAAATATGTTAAGCATCTGTGACAAAAATATTTTGTTTGGTCGTACCTGAAAAATTGTATAAGAATTCATATATTCGATATAAAAATACAGAACTGTAAGAAAAGTTTTACTGCTAACACAATTTATTCAATATATTTGTAAAAACAGTAAAATAAGCCTTTCCAGGCTACCAGTTTGCTCCCTCCTTCGTCTACGCTAGCCCAACCTTAAACAATATTTTCCACATAGTACACAAACATCAAAGGCGCTACATGTTCCGCTGAACGTGGGTCCCGGTGCTCTACGATACATTAATTAAAAAACCTCTCCTCCGCTGAGCTCGCGCGACACGTCCATCACGATCGGTTCGGCGCCGAGCAAACAGCAAAAAGGGAAAAAGATTGCAGTTTGCCCGGTAAGCGTGTAAAGTATCGAGTGATGAATCGCCCGACACGCAAAAAACACTATCGACTGTCTATCATGCTCGAACATTCGATTTCCGAAGGTTCATCGGATCCTTCAAATACAAGTTGATTTCACCGGGGGCCGGGAGGAGGCGGGAGTTGCGGGGGTGGCGGCCCGATACTTCTGCCGGCCGGTTTGCTCGCAGAAAAGTATTGGCGCGAAGTCGCGCTCGACGGAGGGTCAAAGCCGAAAAAAGAGGTAAAGCTTTATATCGAGGAAAAGGGGATTTCGGATTTGCTGGACCATGTCCACCCATTGCATCGTTTACGTCCAATACAAACGAATGGGAGAATGAACGGACTAGGAAGAAAGACAGATAGAGGGTGGCGATGGGGGTGGCGACTATGGAAGGACCGGTGGAGGGGGTTGGAAAGCAAGAGAGCGATGACGGTGGAAAGAGCTTGGGGAAAGGGCGAGGTAGAAGAACGGGGATAGCAGCACGGGGGGATGGCAGCGAACCGGTTGGCACAGGGGAGAGAAGGGGGCCAGGGCCTGAGAAACGGGAGCAGCGACCGGGATTTTAACGTCGAGCACACTCGTTTCGAGTCGATAGGTCCACTTCGGCTGGCTTGGGAAGCAGTCGACATGGTCCAGCAACTTCCTCTCCCACCTCACAACCCACCACCTCTCCCCCACCCCTTTTGCTGCCCTTATATCCTTCGGTCCGAGACATCATCCCCGTATTCGAAAACAGAGAGCAGAGGCGATGCAAGTTTTCACCGGGAAGCGCTCTCCATCGCTAATAAGAGCCAGTTCCTGATTTAATTGCTTCGAAAGTTGACATGTCGAAGTTGCCTGTCGGGCCAGGCTAGTCGTTCGTGTCTCCGCTCGCTGGCTCATTCGTGCCAGGATCAGGGAACACACCACTTATAGCAATGCGCACGATAATTGACCGTTCGAAATGCCAGGTTGAACGTAGAAGTATTATTTCATTAGGCAGGCTACCCGGAGAACCAGTTTGGATAGAGACTATGTAGACGGCGCGAAAGAGTGGCCCGTGAGAAGCCCGCCATGTGCTCTGTCCTGGTAAGTGGGAAACGCGAGGTTTACTTAACCCTGCAGGCTTCCGATCGAAAACAAAATATACGATCGACTAACTTCCACGAAAGTGTTGCAATCAGTACGAGTGGCTCAAAGTTTTACGTCTGTGCTCGTGGAAAAATCGCACCACGTGTAAAACCGTACGAAGCTGTTCGGCGAACATGGAAGACTGTGTTACGCATTCTATGGTTGTCGTCGTTTCTTGCACATATAATGAAGTTGTCCCAAAAGTTGCTCTCGTAATTGTCTGCTCTCGATATTGTTGTTGTCTTCATTAGTGCGTCATCTCTTTGTTAGTGCTGTATGACTTCCTATGTTTCCATATATTCAGTTCCTTAAGTTTTCATCTTCTATAGAGATCCGCAGTCTAGTTATTAGAGACCGCATAAAGATTTTCACTTCACTCAATAAGTTCATAGTGTTTCGAAATAGTTTTTTCAAATACCAGAATAAATGGTAATTGGTAAATGTGAGATCTTGCGAGCGTGGTTAATGGGGAAGCAATTTTTAGCTAAGTTCTTCGATAGTACTTTTGGTTTAACGAGCCGTATGGGGTCTTGCATTAGCGTGTTGCAGGAATAGTTTCATCTGCAACTTCTTGAGGCACTTACGCTTACCCATTTACGGTCCAGTGTTCCTCTCTTTTATTTCAGAATTTACTGCAACACATTATACAATTATATCCCCAGGCGAAAATTGACCGTTCTAAATAGACCAATAAATAAATGCATAAAATCCGCAGTGTAGTTATGACTTATTGTAAGTGTGCATAACTGTTATTGAAAAGAAGCCATCTGCAGTCAGGAGTCATACAATTCATTCAATAGCATTGTTTGCTTAATTAATAAATAAAAAAGTATGACGAACACAACAGAACGTATTTATATCACTACCCATTCATTTTCGAAACTTATTAATTAGCGCAGTCATCGCGTTATGGCCTTTGTTATTCGACTAATGGTTTCCGCAACGTTTGCGCGCAATTAAAAAAATGTTGATATCCCTCGGGATGTATGTGAAACACGTGGAAAACACGAACGCACGGAAAAATGAGAAAATGAAATTTTCGAAATTCTGATTACGCGTATGAGGAGCGTTGTTAAGCGAGACGGAGTGGAAAAAATGATGGACGAATGTAACCGAATCGGTACATTTGAAACTTTCCCGGCGGGAAATCAATATCGCGGATACAAAAATTGGGGGTGGAGGGTGAGGGAGACGCATTGTGAATACAGTTACAAACAATTCGGCGGAATAATTAAATACGCGCGACGAATACTTTTGGGCAAAACAAATCACTGAAAAATCCAATGGACAATAAGTGCATTTTAGTATCGAGAAAGGCGGGAACGGGAATGGATCGTCCCGATTGATGAAGCACTTTTTGTTCTGCAGCATAGGCAGACGCGGTGGAGATTTTATTTAATGGTTCTCATGTGTTGAGAACGAAAGGGGGAGGGAGGGGTCCTTTTTAAAACAATGGTCTTGATGTAATCGAGGAAAATCCTCCAACTGCGACCGGGTTTCAGGTAGTATTAAAATCATTATTTCCGTCTCTTGGCATTCATACGGAAATAAATAGGGTGTGTGCCGAGGGATGGGGACGAGGCGGGGGGCAAAGGGGGCATATTACTTTCGAGAGACGCGGAAAATGGACTCGCATATACACCAAGCAACGTTGCGAACGTATGGAAACGAATAGGCGGAAATATTACGTTCAAAGTGAGAGAAGGGTCGAACAAAAGGACGGAGGCAGAGAGACGACGGAAACGGGTTCGAGCAAGACGAAAATCGTGACGTTACCGACTTTGTATGTAGGTTGAACACGTTTATTCGATGATTATCGAAGTCGTTCCCCCTTCAACGTTTTATACGAGTGACCTTCAGATTTTTAGTTGCAGAAAAACGCCCACGTGTAAATTAATCGATAATCTATGCGCATATGAAAAATGTTGCAGGTATTTGGAAAATCAAAGATTTCATTATGAACCTATTTACTATTTACATTTCCTGGCTGAGTTGTGAAATGTACTATTTTTAGTTTGGGAAAGAGAATGTTGTCCACTCGCAGACGAGGGGTAAACAAATTTACTACAGCTTCTACGTGGACTAAGTCTAGTCCATATCTATCAGTGAAATAGATGATAGAAACAGATTCCGTTTTATCCTACATAGGAATGTCGTAAATTATGAACTAGATTGTGCGCCCATTCGCGATAGCATTCCGAGGCCAACTTAATTATTTTAGAAGAATGCTGTACTTTCAATTTGTATAAGAGATCTTTGCGTTCTAAGACTGTACAATAACGCGTAAAGGTGCATAGCCTACTACACCTTTGTTCCAGTACCTTACAATTGATGCAGACGAGTTTTATTCGGTTCCTGTACCATGGAATTGATGCAGACAATTTTCATTTGGTTCCAGTACCTTCCAATTGATGCACACCATTTTTATTTGGTTCCAGTGCCTTTCAATTGATGCACACCATTTTTATTAGGTTCCAGTGCTTTGCAATTAATGCAGACGATTTTTATTTGGTTCCTGTGCCTTCCAATCGATGCACACAATTTTTATTTGGTTCCAACAGCTTGTAATTGATGCACGCAATTTTAATTTGGTTCCAGTTACTTGAAATCATTGAACACAAGTTTTGTTTAGTTCTAGCACCTTGTAATCGATTCACACAATTTTTATTTAGTTCTAGTACCTTGTAATTGATTCATACAATTTTCATTTGGTTCTTCTATGTTGAAATTGATGCACATAATTTTCATTTTGCATAAAGATCCACGATCTAATCATAAGTCTAAAGTTGGAATAATGTTATCGGCGCACGGTTCGATCAAATTCTACACCATATAGCTATTTTGTAGTAAACTCAAACGTTCGATTCGGATATGAATCTGTTTCGTCATAAGACCACGTTTGCTATAGAATTGTTTTCTAAAACGAACGTTTGAGTTTACTACAAAATAGCTATACAGTGTAGAATTTGATCGAACCCTGCGCCGATAACATTATTCCAACTTTAGTCAAACTCTTACGATCGACAAGAATTTCTCACGAATCATAAGTATCCCGCATTAAATATTTTTGGGCTTGTTACTTAGAAAGCGGTGTAACCGAGTATCGCGTCCAATTTTCGACGACGCGGGTCAATTAAATATATTCAATGAAGTAACGATTGACACGAGACATATTCTGTCATCGACAGGAATTGCGCGGCCGGGCGTATTTCAGTGACAGGGAGTCCTGGTGAAATTAATCACGTCGCATCGTTTCGACGATTGATGGCCGCGCCCAACTCAAAAACCAGTGGTGCAAATATCCAAGGTCCACGGCCTGATTTCTATTTCGTTGTAGCCCCGCGACCGGGGTTACTCGAAATAAATACTGCTTGATTCATCATTCCCTCGGTATACTATCCGTGTCATACCACCTGGTTGTCCTCGTCGCAAATAGAACCCCGGGGAATTACGCCACGAAGATCTGCGAGATGGGTTGAGTTGACGTGGTAATACTGGTTATCATCGCGCTGATTGCACCCATACCTCTCTCCGTCGCCACCGACGCTACAACCATCGACTATCTTCCACTGGAACCTGCACCTGACCTGCAGTATTTCCATTCGAGCTATTCATTACATCTATCCTACAGCGATCGTTCCTTTCACGATATATTGATGTACGAAAATTGGCAGACGGCACGGTAGCTCCGCTGATCCGTGTGGTTAGCTACCCTAAAGTTCCTTCCCGTTATGTTTATTTTCCATTAAATTCTCCTCCAGCTACGCCGAAAGTATGACGCACGCTCGACTGGAGGGTTATTTAAAAGTGTATTTGTTTATCTTGCGGAATTCGAAAGTGTACCTACTTCTGATTCAGGCAAATTTTATAATAGCTATTCTTCCATGTACGAAACCCGTTTTTAAAATTTAAAGTGGTAGATACACTGACGTGCAAGATTAAAAGAGCATTAAATTTTTATGAGGAAATTGTTGATATTTAAACTGTTTAATCGGACTGCGGAGTTTTGTGCAAAATAAAAGTTATCTGCATTAATTATAAGAAAGAATAGCCATTGCAATTATATTCTTTTAGATTAGTGAAATATATAATCAATTACAGTTTAATTGTTAAGTACGCAGTAACTCTAATATCGATGGGAAGTAGCAACGCTTCTCAGTAGAGTGGATTTGCATGCGTCATCTAGTCTGGAAATACGTGATACCATTTATAGTCCCACGTACGCGGAACAAAGTACCGTACGATGTAACAGATATGCCGTACCTACGCAATCTTAAATTCATTAAAATGGTATTAAACGACGGTGTAAAGTAGCGGAAATTATGACACGTGGGAGAATTGTGTATCACAATGCAGGAAATCTGCAATTCAATTGGTATTAATTGTCGCTGCATCAGATTGTATGATACGACGTCGTGACGCAGATCTAGGGCTAGACAGTTTGATAACTGCGAGGTAGCTAAATCACATTTCCAACGGAAGAAACCTTTCTTCTGAAAGTAGTTCGCAATTAGAACATAACACGATATCGAGCAGTTTAAATTGAAATGAGAAACGGAATATCATTTCTTCGATAACCCATTTAGCAAAACCATTTTAAGATTACAGAAATGGTTACGGAACAACTACTCATTCTTAGATTCGCGTCAATTTTCGAAATAAAATGTAGTAGTTTCGTTACCCAACGAAATTGTACACAAAATTGTATACGTGACAGAATAATGACACAAGCTAGTTGAATAGAAACTCCCATTACTGTACATCTCGGTACAAAGAACGCTGAGGTAACATCTTTATGCATTGAATGACTGCACATAATTAGGCTACTTAGGAAACTATATGTATCCTGGAATCTGCAACTTTCACTGCACAGACGCATTATCTTAAAAATATTAGTCTCGCGATTAACTCAGACGCATAACTTTTCGCAACATTAGTTATTATGAAATTCCTACAGGTCTGAACAAATTTTATTCCTGCCGCAAAATGGCATTGACCTGACCGATATATTCAGCAGAACCAAAAAAATCGGACATTTATTTATTCAGTAACAAGCCTGAACTAGTGAAAAAAATTGTAACACTTTCATTCGCGTTTCAATTAAAAAATCTTACATACGTTTACGTTTAATACGTTGACTGCCACGTCTGGCATATGTGAGTGACAAATTTTTTCGTGTATCTATAAAAATTAATTACTCTCGTAATATAATTGAACCGATGTTTATCAGGATTTATACAATCCAAAAGAATTTCAGATGCAATCATTGTCATAATTTTTAAATATACGGTTTCTTTTAGAATGACTAAATTACATGGATTTTGTGTGATTTTTGGAGATTGATTGTTTGGGGCACAATATGTCAATCATCCGAAAATATTAAATACAATTAAAAGAGTCACATACGATGTTCCTTAACATAAATGATGAAGACCTTATTCCGATAATTTTCAAGATGTCCTACAATTCTCTCCACAACCATAAAATAGGTCGCGCCTTGAAGCGAGCGACGCCCCCAGGTAAATCGCGTTCGACGTACCGGCGAACAAAAGTGAAAACAACAACAGGTATCATCGCGTTGCGCAACGAGGCCATAAGAACAACCATTAGGCGTGCGCGTGTGTGCGTTAACGCGTCAATGTCGAGCGCAAGGGTGCGATGCATATCATTGACTGGTACGCGCGCGCGCGTGTGTAGGTGCCGCGAACTTGTCGGCGAACGAAAGAAGAGAAGAAGGAAAGGACAGAGGCAAGCCGGGCAACAAAAAGTTGCAACTGCAGCGTTATTTGCGCCCGTAAACATGACTCGGCTTGCTCGCACGCTCGCTGCAAAGGTAACGAATGGGAGAAGTCGAAACGGCCACACCTTCCTCCGAAATGCACTCTGAAACCTCGGCTCGTTCTCACTGTCAGCTTCTGTCTCTGTTCGTCCTGCCCTTCGCAGCACGCCGTTCCACGCTTATGCAGCTACGTACGTACGTGTTTACGCTGTGAACGCGCCTCGCCAAGCGGAACTAACGATAACGAACGGTTACGAATGTAAGGGACCGGTTCGCAAAGCAAACGACATTTCAACCGAGCGTTACGCGTCGCGCCCCGCTCGCGCAAGAAACGAGAAAAGGAGATGGATTGACGTGGCGACGCAGAAACAGATGGATGGAATGCTGGATAGACAAACATCGCGGACGCGGGGATGGCCAGGCGTGAGTGTGGGTGGAGCTCCCGCGGAGTTACGCACAGGAAGTAAACAACCGGTGCCGCCGGTGGAAATACTCTTTCTCGGCTTAAACGCGTTTAGGGTGAACGTCCCTGTTCACGCTAACGCTCCACGGTTCTTTGTGTTTCCATGTGATATCGGCAGAAAATTTACATTTTAGTAAATCAATTATATTGTCCACGTAGCTGTACGGAATATTATGCATTCGTAAGGAATGTTATGAATAAACTACGGGTCTTTATGCGAAATAAAAATTGTTTTCATATATTGAAAGACACAGGAGCCAAATAGAAACTTCTTCCTTTTTTTAATTATCTTATTCAGCTGAAACTAGTACACTAATGTCCTTGAATCATTTTAATATGTCTACTGCTTTAGATTGTACGTATGCATGAAAACCGCAGTTAGATACAAAGAAAGACATAAACATTGCAGTCCCCGAGTAGAACAAGATGATAGGATTTAATAGAAAAGCCTTTCAAGCTTTGTTCAGCTTGTATATGGACATTCACTCAGCAAACTGCGGGCTTCATACACTCGAACCACAAAACTTTATATTTTGTTGTGATAAAATCTTTAACCAAGTAAATAGTTCTGCAGTCAGTTCCAGATCGTACAAATATACATATATTTTCAGGAATATTCACAGCCCACTGATTATACTCCAGAAGTATTCGCAGTCCATTTGCGACTACCAATTGCTTCAAAGAGCCAGAAGTGAGGTTCGTGACACGAAGTTGAAGTAGAAGTCACACAAGAAACCCTAAGTAGGAAGTTCGGTCTTTTCCATCATCCGATTTACTGCACTATATTTTTCCAATTAACGCAGCATACTGACGTACACTATCTTGGACATACCTCAAAGGAGTTTGACCGCTTCAAACGGATTATTTCATAAAACCTATTTCAACTCTGACAAGAAAGACTAACACGAAAGAAGACGAACGTAATATCAAATCATTTTTTCACGATTGCGCATACTATTAGAATTACACAAGAATTCATTTCGCATGTTCTCTTGGTTGAAACTGTGTAGCACATTACCTTCGCGGGTCGTTATGCATTCCATTACAACTAGCAATCTGGAAACAGTTCACTTCCTGGTCAATCGACTTGGCGCAGCTAACAGTAATTGAGCCGTAGAACCATAACCTGGTCGAGGAGAAATCTATGACGAATGTTCAGCTCTTGACACTGTTGTAGGTTATGGAGAAACTGTTCAGGTTTTCCTCTCAATCATTCATCAAATGTGCTTATATTCGTGAGGAATATTTACAGAATATGATTCAGTGCCTTCCACCAGCAATCTCTTTCTCAAATTTCTCAAATTTTGGATTCCGGCCACAAATCATGTAATCTTAACAACGAGGTAGCCCGGTTCTTCCAGGGTGTCGGGCAGGCTGGTGGTAGCATCTGTAAACTTCTTGGCGGACTAATGGCGGGGCAGAAATCAGGGTGTAACAGTTAGTTTATGGGGTGGCGGGATCCAGCGCGGTGGCTCCGAGTGTTGTCCAGTACGCGGTGGAGGATTATCATCCACTTGGATCACAACTAGCGACAGCGTACAACGGCAATACGGCAACAGCAGTGTGGCCGATGTTCGCGTTCTCGTGGCCGTTAGCGCCGACGTTCTGCCAGGCAGACGGTACTTGGTGGTCCAGGTTCCGAGCAGCAGCAGCGGGTGCAGCTGCATTGAGCCGCGGCAGGATAGTAAATTACACGTTGACTAGAGCTGACAACTGCAATGCATGCCACACACTGGCGTACATGAGCTTCTGCACGAGATGCCGTGTGTTTATGCGGCCGGTGAGTCCAGCACTGTCAGCCCGTCTAGGCCACCCGGTGAATTATAGATGAGCTGCCTTAATAAAGACACGGGAGATGCCCGAAATTCTCCCGACGTTCCACCCGCCGCAGGAACTCGACGTTCCTTCGAATTGCAAACGGATACCACGTGAGTTCGTTCGGTGGAAGCCGGCGAACGCTAAGCGAGTGAGCGAGTTAGATATCTAGCTAGCCAACCAGCCGGCTAGCACAAGGTAGAAAGCGAGCGAGCTAGCCCACGCTCGCACTCCAACGTGGCGAGTCTACCTTCTCTCCCCCGGCAGCCTGTTCATTCGAAACACGCAGACCGGTAGAATTCCGAGAAAAACAAGTAATTTACCGTGCTCACTAGAAAAGCCGCCGCTATGAGATACGCGGTTAATCCCGCGATTAAATTTTAAAATTTCATTCCCTGGAAAACGCCAAGCAAAATGGCATCCGCTTTTGTCCCCTCCTTCGGGTCTCACCCCTTAATTGGGATACATTCTTTCGCACGGGAACTGCGACCCTGCCCTGTTCTGTATATTGTTTAGCCGCTCCTAATTGAATTTTCATGTAACGACGCGCGATCGTTCGCGCTTAGGTGCACGCGGTTAGGGACTTCTCGTCGCCGCTGTTGCGTGCGAAACCAAATAGGATGGTCTTTTTTCCCTGGCCGTAATTACACCGTTTATCAGCGGCGAGCCGCACGCCCTTGTTGCGCCAAGATATTCCGATGAGTGGTAATCCTTTTTTCGCGGCGAGTCTTGTATCGCATTACAGACGCTAACTGCCGGTAAAGAATGGTACACGGCCGGCGGCGTCGGCCGCCCGTACGCACCGGGAGTATCAGTGCCAAACACCGGTAGTTATGTATATTAGGAGCAGTAAAACTTGATGCAAATTTATTTCGAAATTCCGCGGTGTTCTCGTAAAGTTGTTTTAAAAGTACGCTCGTAAAACGATTTCAGACCTTTTCTTCGCGGCATCCGCGGACGAGTCCGCGACCGGGAGCTTTTACCGCCTGACGCCTATCACCTTTTAAGTAATTCCACGTCGTATCCTTAAGGTAACGAGTTCGATCGTGAAAACGTGCTCTTGCATGGATCGTTCGCGGTCAACCTTATACTCTCGGGCACGAGCCTTTTCCGCCGGAGTCACAATATTTTATAATACCTTGATACGACGATAGTATATTGAACGGTGCTATAACTCAGTCGGCTCCTCTACTTTACGAAATCGCGTAAAAAGAATATTGAACGGTATAAGCTGTGTTTTTACGGGCGCGGTTATCGTTCGCTCTTTATGCCCGCGCTTATTAACCACGCCGACCGAGAAGAAACTTTTATTCGGCCTTACAATTGGGGCTATCTTACCTTCGATGGGACCACAGACGGAACACGATGTAGACGTGGTTTGTAGATGTAAAGTTAGCATGGAAATTATTATTTAATATTAATCGCATTACATGCATGACTGATACTTTAAGAGACTTGAACTTGACTATTATTCATTGAACAAATGAGATCAGATATAAGTCTATTTCAATTAAGTATTAGCTTACGAGAGGACCTAGTTTTAACCTATTTCACGACATTGAAATTTGCAAGTTAACTCCTCCGATTTTCCATAACTCTTCCGTGCCGTGCTAAAAAGTCCTCGATTTCGAGAGAAACCGGAAAAATCTCGGAATATCCCCTGATTTTGCCGCGCGGTACAGAACCCCCAGCATCAAACGGGTAGAGCAGCAGCGGCAGCAGCAGTGGGGGCAGTCAGGACGCGGCAGCTTTTCCAGCATACGTGTGGGGTAGTAGGCTGATGTTGAAGTTGGGGATGTGGGCGGCAGGAGGCGCCGATGGGGAACGAAAATTTAAGGGCGGCCGTATATTATCGCGACGAAGGGGTTGTCTGAGGTTAACTGCCAAAGCTTCGCAAAGGGTGTGGGATCGGGCGGGGTACTGTTGAGGGGAGCTGAACGGGGGGAAAGGAACGAAGCTGTGCCATGAATATGCCGCCATTAGTCACACGCCGAACTACGCCGTAGAAAGAGAAGTAGGTGACACGAATTTCCCGGCATTGGGCGCCTCTATTGGTATCCCGAAAGTGCCGCGGCAGTAACACGAACAATTCCTCGTGAATGCGCATTTATCTCGACCAGCCTCCTCCCTTGTCCTACGGTTGAACCTCTGCAAGCCCCGAGCCTGCGGTATCCAGAAGGCAGATAAAACTTCCGGAAATTGCTGGCAAGAAAAGGCCGGCATACCTATCCCGATGTCCAGGAAACTCCGGGGGCAACGCTTGCAACGTCACAGTGGGCCAGGAGCTCCCCAAAAGTGGCCAAAACTGAAGATTTCGTTAAACGTTTTTAAAACTTGCTGGCAGAATCATCAGTCCCCTGAACATGATGATAAGTTTTTGTTTCGCCAAGTTTCTATTTTGTTGTTGGTCAGTTTTTGGCAGCTTCTGGCCTACTGTGCAACGCCTGCAACGCCTGCAACGCCTACACCTCTCCCTTTCGACTCCGTTGTTCTCGTTCACCGTCGAAACATTCGGGTACCTCGGTGACGCTTCTGTCACGGCCAGGCATGTCGTCGTTACATCTCAAAAGGCAGCAATGAAACGGTTAACTAAATTGCTGCACGCTGGCTGTCACTTGCAGAACGCCCCCTTACTTCTCCTCGCCCGGCTTATTCGAGCCGGCGATATCCGAACAATCCTCTGCGTTCTGGTGCCGGTCTACTTTCGCAAAAACAAGTAATCGAAGTCGTTAATGCGGTTATTTGTTCTCTCTGTCGAAAGCAGTCGGCGGTGAACCGAGGCGGATGAAGCTATTGGGCTTCAAGGGGTTATTCCCGTTTAACGGGTAGCTACATTGTTCCTTCCCCCACCCCACCGTTTTTAATTATATTCTCTTTCGGACCTAACATTTCGGATCTATGTTCGGCGAGCACTGGTTCGGGGTAAAATAACGGGGTTACACAAATTCGTGAGGACACGGTGCCGAATGGAAACTGGAGCAAGAAAACGTTTCTTTTTAATTCGTGGAATGATTTCTGGGACCTCCAACATACGAGGTGATAAATCGATGTTAGAGAGAACGGTTTTATGGAATGACCTGATGCACACATACTCTAGGAATGAATTATACGACTTCATTGAATTAGACTTGTTTTTAAGTATCACTTGTGATCGTTATTATAACGTATTTGTCATGTTATTATATAATATTATCATGTTTATTTTACCAAGAGATATTTCTAGAACGATTTGTAAGATCTAAAAAAATTAGAACAATTAAGATATTTTTAATTTCGTACAAAAGAAAGAAAATAATAGAAAATAAAAAATTAATGTAACGGTTTCATTAGTGAAAATCTAGAAAGCACGTTTCCACATTTTCATATTAGTTGCACTAGATTAAACTTAAATTTTTCAAAATGAACCAAAAATAAATAGATGATATTTACAACTGTCTCACAGAGTGTATTTCTCGTAGTATTCGTAAAAAGAGTTACAAACAGTTTCTTACAATAGTGTGCACAAGAGGAGGTATAACTTGTTCGGTTTGCTATTTATAATTAAATTATCTGTCTTTAGTTTGCATTTGTACAATCTTCCCGCTGTAAATGGCGTCAACTGTGGACACGTTGACAAACTTATTACAAATTCCTGTATTTTCCGAAAGGATGTCTGTGAAGGAACTGTCGTGGAGTATTTGATTAGCATAATACGACGTGTCTAACTCATATCCGGTGCCAGAACTTAGTATCTGGGTTATCGCTTTTTCTACCAGTCGGTTCGCAATTCGTGCCCCTGATGATGTCATCTACCTTTCCTCTGATTAAACGGAAATTCGTTTCCGTAGGTTTCAAAGTCATGTTGATCGTCTTTTGTAATCGGTTCGTGTTAAACCACAATTCTTCCTCGCCGCGGTCGTTTACGATTACTTTGATACCGCTCACGTACTGCAACGTTGCCTCGTCCTGGGCAATGATCACTATATTTTCTGGCGCGAAGGGCTTCTCGATGTTCCAACAAGCGATCGCTGTTAGCTGAACTAATTGGAAAAATATTACGCCCCTCTGAGACGTTGCTTGGACACCTGCCTGGCTCGCTCTTTTGTAATTAGATTCGTACACTACCGGCTCGTTGTATTGACTTTGCTTTAGCGAAGCCGTGCTCGTGAATTTTTGTAGAAAGCTTGCCAAAGAGTTGAAGTACAGATATCTGAAAAATGTATTGGGTTTTGTCATAAGTAATGCGATTCTTTTTCTGTGTTTTTTGAAGGTGAAATTCTGTGAAGTGCAGAAAATGAAGAAAAATGTGAATAGTACATTTTGTTTTTATGGGATGACTTCATACTGTTAATAAGAGAAGATTATACTACTTAATTTAATCTGTTCAGAATTTTAGATTTGTGGTTGTTATTATGATTTGTTTATCATCGAGGAAGCTGTATTTTTACATACAAGATTAAGTAAAAACGAATGCAGTACGACCTTATTTCCTCTAAGAAAATTTAAATACTCGTCAATTACGTGTCTGACGATTTACTTGTTGTTTCTACTGATTTCAATCGCGAATATAGATGTTCAAGATAAATTCCCAAAATTGATTTCCTCTAACCCGAGTAAAATTTTTGGAAGTTTCTGGAGACGTTTAAATTTGCAACATTTTTTAGGAAAAGTGGGTCTTCAGTGAATATATGTTTTTAGAACGTTTTTAGAAGCCAAAGAAGGTGTTAGAATGAATTAGTTCGTTCTAGGCCGCTCGATTGTATGAACAATGCTAATACCTTTCATTGTAGAATCCATACGGCGACAACGACATTCCAAGAGTGCCATCAGTTAAGTCGAAAAATTCGCCAGCAATCGTGATGTTCATGGCATCGTCATCCGGACCGAAAGCGTTGCCGCGAGTATTGTTTACCCGCCACGAGTATCCGCGATACAAGTCATAAATCAGTAGTCCATTTTGATCCACGTCCGCCACGTACAGATAAGTATCGAGACACGTTTTTCCGACATCGACGATCGGCGTAACTAATGCCGCCTTCCCGTACAACACTTGGTCATCCGGTACAATGTATTTATGGATCAACTGATCGGTCGCAAGATCGAAGATTAGAATTTTCGTCGGGCAAACAGCCTCGCGGCCCGTACGGCCAGTATCCACGACCCACAGGCGATTGCATTCGTCTATCTGAACAGCATATGTTCGTCCATTTAACTTAACTTCAAGTTAATCGCTACATTAAATGTTGCTTAACTTCCTCTTTACGTTATTACAAGAATGTTTGCGGAATTCTGTATGGGATGATTATATAATGTTCTTATCGCATTCGTATTTTAAAGAGTTTTCTGGCTATAATGCTAGCATGGAGAAACTAACCCATACCTAATCCATGGAAACTTTCCCATGCCTAATTTACCTTGTATAGATTGCACATGTTGGAATACCTTTCCCAAAAGAGTATTCACTAAACAGTAGTATGATACTAATATACACAATTTCCACTTTTACCAAAAATAATCAAGAAATTCATTTCTTCAATTATCTATCTTCGTAACTATTGACTACAATCTGTATTCTACCATAACCGCCTACTTTTAGACCATTCAAATAATACATAGGTGAAGTGCAAAAATCTTTTATAATGATCAGAGCATTAAGACATTTAACAGTTAATTTAAATTCAATTTTGTAAAAATTCTAAGCATATTTGTAACACAGTAATATTTTAAAATAAATGGTCCCTCAAATTATTTTCAATGTACCAAATTTTAAATCATGTCACCATTTTGCATGATACACAGTAACATTTTCATTGAACAAGTACTTCAAACCATTTCTAAGACACCAATTTTTAAATCACACGTTTTTTCTGCGAAGAAATGTTTCATTGGCAAAAAACCGTGTCACAAACCCGACTCAAGACTCCCTTCAAATTATGCTTGTCATCAGGATATTTACCGCCAACCTATAAACAGAGATTATGCTGTCGCAATTGTACGGTGTGAACCAGGACCAATTAGGGTAGGGTATCAGTAAAGGGCCACCGGGTCCTGGCACAGTTGACACCAAAGACAAGGTGATGGGCACACCTTCCAACCATTGTGGACTGGTTACAAATATGCGGCCGTATCGGTCAACGTCAACGTCCTGTGTGAACGCATTTCCCAGCGTGAAATTCTTTCCAGTTAAGGGAACATTGGGCCAGGTCCAATCCAAGTATTTCCACTGAAAAGCCACTTCGAGGCCTCCTCCATTGGCACAGTGCAGAGAACCGAGGATGAAAACGAAATTTACAAACGGCACCATTTAATGATATTTTAAGAATTCACGGCACCGTTGATTAATCGTCGAACGAGTTCAATTTTTGCTTTTCGCATAAGATCGAACGTGTTACCGCGGCGCGTAGCTAAAATTCGCGGAGACTCGCAGAACTCTAGATTCGATCGAGTTCGCGATCCAATGTGCACTGTTACACGGAGCAGTGCGCGAACATTCTTGACAGTGGAAGTACTACCACCAAGAACACTTGGTCACTTTCCCTGATACGACTCGAAAGTGCGGTTCACCTTGAACTGGATATTGAGGAGCACCGCCCAACGTGTTTTACAATTCAGTGGATCATCAGGAAACGCTGATACACGGTAGGTTAGATTCAAAGCAAGAACTAGTTACGTATGCTTCCTGAATAATAGACAAACGCAAGGACGTTTCCGCGAGCACCACACTTGTTATAGCGCGAAACGAGTGCATTACGTGCATCGATCAAGGAACGCGGGTACAGGTGCGTTTTATTAAATGCGTGGACTGAAAAACTGGTATCTTTGCTGAAGATAATTCTGTCCTGAAAACAGGTTTTTAACGTCTGCAGCACAAAGTCCATATATTCTTTGCACGGGGACAAATATTTTATAATATAGTTCAGTCTGGAATATTAAACATTTTTTCATGAGATTGGACAGAAATTTTTTTATGCTTGTCTATATGAACAAGACAAATCTAGATTCTTTTCAGCACACAATATCTCATACTAAAATAATAATAGTAAACAGAGTAATTTCTAAAATGTGGGTAAAAATTCTTTGCATAATATAATTAATATATGTAACTCAATTAAAGGAACGATTCCATTTTATTATTAAAGAAGGAAAAATATGGTCCAATACCTTAATTATTTTAATATCTTGAAATTGTTTCATGTTAAACGTTTGCAATAATACTACTCCATAAAGAGATTAACGCACAAATGTATCAATAATTGAAATTTATATTTATTTGATAAAATATTTATGATACCAATTATTTCCAGAAACGATATATTTGGAGAGAATACACATATATTAAACATCGATGAATCGTTAATTACTCTAACCATAAATATACTTTCCGAACGGTATATGTATCATTCATAAATTAATAAACTCCGATTGTTTCATTGCAGAAACGATAATGCGAATATTTGAAAACTATATCTTCTGTACCAAAACCAATCGATGCGTTTCACTTTCAACTGCCCAATTACTCTGCAGCGCAAATGTTCTGCTATTAAACTAAATTTATTATTTAAATTAGTGTAATGCATTTCTATCGCAATTCTAAGTCGTTTTGAGATTAAATTAACTTTCAATTTATGTAAATATTGGATTGTTCTAAAGATTCTTTTCGTTTTTGGCTAATAAATGAACCGTACTAATTAAATAACAACAAATTATTTCTCATTTCCAATATGGCTATTCTTGACTTATGTCACTTTTCTAATGAATGAACGATACATACTGGGTGTAAAAATTATTCGTACGCCCTTTAAAATGGAATAAATTTTTTATTATTTTACCAATCGACCTGATTTTTTAAAATGATATGCAAAAAAGATTTTCCAAAAATTATAATTTACAATTTACAAGGTTACATGCAAAAATAAAAAAGGCATTTTTTATAACTTTTTTATTTGGGCTCAAAGAAAATTTAAAATATATGTTTTGTAGATCTGTAGTGGTTACACACATGCTGAAAACTTCATCAAAATCGATTAACATACTCACGAGCTACAAGCGGTTAAAAATGGTAAAAATCGTAGTTATACACGACTTTTGATTAGTTGCTGTTAAAAATCCACAGAATCATATATCTTTCGATGCGTGTCGTTTTTTCTGCGTTAACCAATTTCGATGAAATGTTCAGTATGTGTATAACTAACATAGATCTACAGAACATATATTTTAAATTTTTATTAAGGGCCCAAATAAAAAGGTTTTAAAAAATGCCTTTTATTTTTGCATGTAGCTTTGTAAATTATAATTTTTGGGAAAATCTTTTTTGCATATCATTTCGTAAACCAATGCTTCTAATTGATCATACAAAATCAGGTCGTTTGATACAATTATAAAAATGTTATTCTGTTTTACAGGGTGTACGAATAATTTTTACACCCACTGTATGTACCCACAAGTTACATATTCCTTGTAATAATTGCATAGTAGACTTGAATTATAATTCATATTGAACACCGTGTTACCAAAGGAACGGCTTCCCTTAAAATTTCCAGAACCTATTGCTAACCGCTAGAGCCCATTATTCATCGAACGAAGAAACTTTATTTCCATACAAAACGGATTTAGAAGTGCGGGTCGTTTTTGCCGGCGTTATGAAAGTACACATCGAATATGCATAGGTATTGTCAAAAATGTTCGCGGTTCGCGCGTTGAAACGTCAATAACGAATGCTCACGGAATGTGGTCATGAACGCATTAACCACTGCGTGATCAGAAACTGGATCAGCTATTTGGAAGCAGTACACGCCCACGTGAAATAGAGCTGGAAACTATTTTCGTGCAAATTCTCGAACACGGGCATCGGTCGTTATGAATGCTCGCCTTCGATTCCGGCGTGTTTCGCGCGCGAATTAAAACTTTCTTATCCCGAGGCCCGAGCGGAATTGCGAGAACGTTGCCTAATCACTTACGTTTTTCGTGTCTTCGTTCCACTACTTTACACGGCAATCTTATAATCGCCCGGTAATTGCCCCCGACTGTAATATGAATTGTGAAGCACGATATCCTATGCATATACGGAACAAGCGATCAAAATTACACACAAGTTGCGGTGCACCGAGCGACCATATCTTTGCAGTTATGTTCCGAGCATCGTGCTATTAGTATGAATGCAAATTCCACGTTCCACGCAGAGATGCTAGAAAAGAGGGGACACCAAAATATTGCACGTGGAATTTTTAAACGACTTATGAGTAGTGAGGCAATAATAAGTAAAATGCTGATTTTTAAATCACGAGTCACATGGCAATAATTATTCGATCATATATTAGGTGAAGTAAAAAGTTCTGAGCGATTTTCGCTTTATTTCGACGATGAAATTAACGCTCAGAACTTTTTACTTCACCTAATACATAGTGTCTCTCATTGTAATTATTCATATTTTTAGTGTGGAAAACATTTCTATTAACGGCAAACACAATGATAAAAGTCGTATAAAGAAAATATTAAAATAAAAATAAATATTTATGGAAGGGTTTCATCCCTACGTATTTATAACATCTTTTGATCTATCGTCATTATCATCGATAGAATTATTAAAAGGTCTTCTAATGCTTTATAATGGTATTTTTTTACAATTTTCATACAGAGCCAGACAGTTTATCACAAAACGGGGTATTTATTGCAAATATGTGTAACTGATTAGATTGATTGTACCGGTAAGTTTTGAATTCCTTGCTCGAACACGATTTTCACTATGTAACGTTGATAACATTGCAGATGACACGGTAATGGTGATGAGGGCTCTAACGCCCCAGAAAGTTAGGCTACGAAAATACATAGGACGTCAGCTCTATTCTTAAACCCCGCCTGTGCTAACACCTTTCTCGTCGGTAACTACCAGTCGCATGAATAGGTGGCAATACCCTTTGTGCTCAAAATGCATGAAGAGCAAGTGATTGCATTGATCGTTGACTTACACTTGCTTTACATCATAGTAGCACTAACAAGGAAACCTACCAAAATCGATGATTTTGTTGTAGCTCTGCTAATAAAAATGCTGGCACATATTGTTTTCATTAAATAAAAACAATTTTTAATTTTCGTACTGCGGAATATATCTTATCAAATACTTCGCTAATTGTTAAAACTAGAATAATAATTTTATATCTGCTTGACTGTGTACGCCTATAGACCCTCGGCGGCATGCTTTTGCGTTCAAAATTTTTAATGAAGCTTTAAAAAATATTTTGTTATATTTATAATTGTAAAATGAAGATTAAACAGAAAATTGACCAGAAGTCTTGGAAGTTTTTACAGGTATGACGCGGACAGTGACGTTGTTCCAGTGTTCAAGAGATTCATGTGTCGAAACGATTTTGTAAAAGTGTTACCTATGAATCACGCAATACTGTCATAATCTGTCCGTGCCTCGTTGCGGGCAGCGCTGAATTCTTTTTTACAGGTTTTCTCGATTTCAACGGTTAATTGCTTCACACGCCTTGCCGCGTATGGCCAACACAACTGTATTTGCTGAGGAGAAGTGGAAATCATAAATCACCTGGCTGGTCACGATTAAGCCGAAGGAGAAGACAAACGGGTGGTTAACCGGTTCTATCGTGAGCTAGAGGCACGGCCGGGCTCTTATTCCGTGCTAATAAAAAATGAATCACGTTCTATCATTGTGATGGATTATATATAAAGTAGAGACCCACACTAAAATTTTGCATTATGGGTTATTTGGCGATTTCATCGAGAACATTCGTTCGGCGCCTATCGTTACGAAAAATATTGTGAGCTATCTCGCATGTTATATCTTGTATTTATTTTGCACAGTCGGCAAATTTGATGATCTACAAGTTAATTTGCATTGAAAGTATCGCTAGTATTAAATTCTTCACGTCAATACGGTGATTATTATGAAGAAAATATTATAAACCAGTCTGGTATTGGTTTTATCCTTCACGCACAGCAGATATTTGGATTGATGGCTTATACTTAACTTACATTAATTTCTCACACGATTTAATGCGTTAAAAATGTTACAATATTTGTAGATTTTGCAGTTGCATATTTTATCAGGAGTATCGGCCACTATCATTAAGAAAACTAATACCAGCCTATCTTTTATGCTACTGGTTTTTCTCCTCACTCAGGCATTTGATTGATGATCTACAAATTCATTCACGTTGAAAGTACTGCTAGTATAAAATTCATTACAGGTCTTAATACACGTAAAATATTACAACATCACATACTGAATGTTGACGAATTCTTGCAACTCACATAATTTGTACAGTGTCTAATAGGATTATTGAAGGTAAAATTGTTGGGATACTGTATACAATATATCACAAAAGATTGAAAATCATACTTGAAGCGTCTAGGAATGTCTAAAATGCGTAAGAAAATATTAATGTCTTTATTATTCCGTTTAAATAAAAAATGAATTTCAGGTTTTGCGATTCTTGACAGTTGCTTCTGACCACTGTATATAATACTTCTCGGTGAAAGGCAGCGAATATAATATTAGTCAGTGACCTTGGCAGAATTTTTTTAATCACGTTAAGCAGTATTGGGATTTACCAAATAATAAAACAAGTAAACGATGTGACCCAAATACCGTGGATTACTAGCACGAATATGTTTTTTAGTTCGTATTCCATGCATAATCGATTTATTTTTTGAAAGTAGATATTACTAAGCTTAAAAATATTACTTGACTCATAAAAAATATTACACGCGTATCTCATGAGTGTCGCACGCTTTCCAACTACCAATGAGGGAATATTCTTCCTAGAAAGTGATTACAAAAAGTATTCCAGCAATTAAGCCGCGTAATGGATTACGCAGTCGGACATGCGAGACACTAATGGCCCAATCACTATTTTTAAAGACCATTGAACAATCACACTAACGAAGGCTCTTGTATAAATTTATATACAAAAGTAATCTAACTAAAAAACCTAGAAAGTGAAGTAGATTAGTTTTATTTATTACGAAGTAGTCCTGCTAAAATTCAAGAGAAAAGAATATGAAACTACTAACACTTTTGACAAATTATACTTCACTAATAAGTCTCATCTTATTTTTCAAGATTTTAGATTGTTCTTCTAATAATTATCTCTGTTCAGAATGATTTCAGGACAACAATCCGTAAGAGAAAGTTAATTGAAGGTTTGTTACGCTGAATCGCGAGTTTGCGTTGCATTTGCCGAGTTTAAATACATGTAAAACGATTAGTATATCTTAATGAATTGTAAATATACTTTAACCAAGTTCGTTGTTAGAACAAACAGTGGGCATTGAACGGAGACTGCTGACCTCGTTTTAGCGTGTATACATATAGTGACGTTCGTTCTTTATTTTCATGTACAAAAAAGTTAAGCTCACTTTGCATGCTAATAGTAAGTGCAAATCTCTAATTGAATACACATGAACAATACAGCACTCTGGTGAAAAACACTCTAATAGAAAAACAGAACAGTGCGTCGCACATTTTCGCCACACGGTCGCTGTCAAGCTCGATCCCCTTAACGAAACTCTTCAGCAGATCGTATTGAAACTTCAATCTGTCGAAGATATACACTCTCCACACTTTCTCCGTTACGGTTAATGGAAAAAGGGGGAAAAAATAAAGCAATTTACGGCGATACTGTTCGTTATTCCCAGCGGCTCGAACTTCCCGAACTGCCATTCCGTCGGAAGCTCGCGTCGCACGATTTTATATCGACAAGGGACGAGAGAAAGTCCCGCAAGATGCGTCTCTCTCTCTGGTTGAAACAGTTCTTCTTCTTCTTCTTAAACTGAGTTTGGTAAACCCTCGTACAAGTTGAAGTTCTGACCGTGCGGGTGGCGTCGAAGTGGCGTAAGAGCGAAGGCGTCGTAAAAGTTCGGCGAAGTCAATTTTGCAGTTGAAGTTGGTAATGCGATTTGTGCCGGAATAAATAGTTCGAGTGGGGTGCACACAGGGCGCACCCCCTCCCTTCTTGCTACACCTCGTTTCTCTTCGGTGTCTGACCCATGGACCAATCCATTCGAGTTTGGTGTCACGGGCACGTCTGTTGGACCTACTGAACGTGACAGTCTTACCGGAAGAAGTTTTACGTAGCAACCCCGTAGCCGACGACTGGCAACCTAACGAAATAAGGGACTCATTACTTCCGGAAAATTGCCAACTAGTTATGCCCTGACGTCGTTTGAATAATGAGACCGTCGCCGGAACGACGTCTTTTATTCTTCGTCCTCTTCTGACGCGGGGACATTCGCTCACAATTTATTGATGGTTCAAACTTTTATCTCTTTATCAAACATTACAAGCATACTCTGTGCAGTATACTCAAACCATGAGTTGGATCATTTTCAACCAGCAGATTTAATAAAAATACGAACGTCAACGAAAATTGGCATCAGTCACCGGCTTAGTCGAAAACATTCTCAACAGGTAAAATAATTACGCGTCCGCAATTTCGCATAAGCTTTACCAAGGGATCCGGAGAAATGCAAACGCGGACGATATTTGCAGTGAGAAACGATAATTCGTTTTTTTCTTTGGCTGAATCAGCGATTTCCACGCCACCGTTTCCCTTGCCCGCCGGCAGATCTTCGTTGCGTTGTAATCCTACAAATGAAAACTTATGCTAATTAAACCGTTAATAGCGGGCTGCGCGTGTAGGTAACGACCACGGTGGTTACTTAAGCCAGAGAAAATGAAATGTTCAGAGTCTGCGTGCGTGTAAACAGCGGTCTTTCCCTCTGCTTACGCGTACGCGGGTGAAACGATCGGCCGCCATAATGGGGGCCCTTTATTAATGAATAATTTTTCTGGTTCAATCGCGACCGAACCGCCGTGCCTACTTGCTAATTTTTTACCTCCGAAAAAACCCACCGCGTTGCATTCCTCATTTTGTCTTCCATTCGGCCTAAGTAATTACCGGGCGGTTTTTTAATCGCGACGGGAATTAATGCGAAGTAAAGGGCTATTTGTTTCTGTAACGAGTCTCGCGATTAAAGACGGAAAAGGGGAACTATTTCCCCGCTTTATCCCTCTGCGCCGCGGTTTTACTGTTTCGAGCGTTACCGGCAAAAGGCCACCGGGAAATAACGACGGTCAGAGGTAAGAACGAATTTGAATAACACCATTCGCTGCGTTAAGCACCGAGACTCGTGTTAACATGTCAGACACGAACCACGTGCTGCGTTTATTGCAGCTGTCCGTGCGCGTTGGTCGAACGACCGCGCTCTGTCGATTCTTCGCTACCGAACTTTAAATAAACCTGCAACCACGCGAATTTTGGGAAATTACCTCGGCTTAGTTTCCATAAAGCCTTCATTGTTTCGCCGAATTTTATCACTGTCGCTGGTAATTGCTGCGCTGCGGATTTCGTGCATTTAGGACGGAGAGTAAGTCCAATTTAAAGCAATAGTTGCATGGGTTAAAATTAGTTAAGAGTATTTTGTCATAAAAGTAAAATTAAGATATTATTTTGTATAAAAATCATTAATGGACAATGATCGAAAACCTTTTTAAAATTGATGAATAGGGTATCTGTTCTTAAACATTGCATATTTTACCTTTAATGTGAGAACATTTTTCAAAAAAGTACCACAGTCCACGTTTCAAATGAGACTTATTAAAAATTTCCTATTTTATTCGGCACCCTACAAACAGGGACCAAAATTGTGTATTCCATGTTGAACCATATATAAAATTCATATAAAACTAAATCACTTTCGTTCCAATTACCACGAAAGTACAAAATTCCTCCATAAATCCGCGACGTAATAATAATCCATTTCTCCAAACACCGCATCCAAGAATTGAATTGCAATGTAATTACCGGGTTCGAGCGGTTCTTACGATATCCGTTCTTGATTAGTCTCGCGCCGTTAAATTCCCAAATGAATTTCATGGGTTCCGGACGGACGCATCCCTGTTCGGTCGTGGGTTCGGCAAACTCGCGAAAATAAATAGGGGTGAAGTTGTTAGGACAATCAGTAGGGAAGGGATTAGGGCCGTTTAACCTCCACAGTAACGTTAGTAAGAGGAGCGTCGCGTCGCGGCGTGCGACACACCGACACGGTACTTTAATTATCGGAAGTGCTCAGTCGCATTGCTCGCCACTTTCTTTTTTTTTCTCCTCGTGGAATAGGAAGGAAAAGGAATCCCGTGGAGAAAAAGGAGAAGAAAAAGAAAGAGGAACGAAGAGGAGAAGAGAGGCTAGAGGCTGCTACCGCGTCCTGTTTTGTCTGTAATTTTTCTTCCGGCCACGAGACACTGCGACGTCGCTTATCTCATGTTAGTCAAGTAGGATTACTGTACCGTCACCTGAATCTTGTAATGTTTTGTTGCGTGCGAAGAACTGCATTTCGTCGCTCGTCGTCGGATGGAACCTTTGCCATTCCTAGCCCACGAGAATCCTTCCTTTCGACCCGTTTTCTCCCGACGCGCGCGCTCGGCCCCCCGGAAGAGCGACGTTTCGCTAACAAGAACCTGAAAGGATCTCCCGAGTAAGATCGAGGGTGATTTATCACCGTAACCCCGTGGCCCTGCGCATTTTTCCTATCCTGTCCGCGTATCTCTCCTTTTTCACACTATCTTCTTGCACGTCTGAACCGTGCTCGCCGCTCTGCTCGCCGACCGGGCGCAATTGACTATTGTTGCGCGGCCAGCACCACCCGATATATACCTGGGGATGCTGAAAGGATTCCTTGAATACGAAAACAACATTATTTATGCCCGCCGGGTACATCGACAAGGTGACAGCAATAAAAGTAGGGGGGACATTAATCACGGTATCGCGCAGTTTATGTCCATCGAAACAGCCTTCCTCTCTCCGTGTCTCGTCTGCCTCTGTCGAATTGAATTACGCCCCGCGCTGATCGCTCCGGCATCTATCAAACGCAGACGCGCTTTGATCAGCGCATCCAATCGTGTGTCTGCGCAAGGTCTATAAACCCGATTGCCGGTAAGATGCGCCGATCCTGGATCGGAATTCCGATTCGGCTTAATTGTGTTCTGTTTAGGATACCCCGTCGTCGGACGAACTGCAAGGAATTGTGGCGATAGCTGCTCGCACAGTCGCTCGCGAAAGTTTACAGGGGAACGCTTGTTGGGTGCCTTTTGGCCAATATCTGCTCTAGCTGCACTGGCTCTATGTAAATTTTTGAAGCTTTCAAATGCGTAGTTTAAACGAAACGGTATTCGGGTAAACTCGGCTACTCGAGTAACGGACAGGTGTGTTGAGGTATTTATTTGGTGGGGGAAAAGGGGCTCCCAACATTTTTCTAAATGGGAAGTAGTATTGATTTTTTGTTATTGTGACACCTTTCATTGAATTCAATAGAATTTAGGTACTTGACCCTTTTTGTTTTAATGCGCGTACTTACAGAGTTTATTTAATGGTTTAACTGACGCTATCTAGTCTTAGGCCGGACCGATCCCAGTTCGGGGACAATCGCCGACCTTCGGTGACAATCGGTCGCAAACCGCGGCCGCGGTTTCATAATATACGCGAAAGTCAAAGTGAACACACGTACTTTTGGTTATCTCCGAGTCACTCTTACGATCTTGTCAACGCGTCGGTTGTTATCAGGACTTGGAAAATATACAACACAAAGCAGGAGGAGCTAGTTCGATTTATCAACTAAACTTCCTTATGGTAAGCATAGAGCAGAGACGTTATTAATATTTGTTACTATGTATGTTTTGTTGTATTTTAAATTAATTCTCACTTCAAACAATCAGCAATATGTAAAAACATGTAGAACTTCTACAAATAAAAATTTAATTGAAAATAGATTTGCTCGGATTTTGCACTAGTCTTGAATTGAATTTAAAGAATCTGCTAGGCTCATATAACTTTTATTATAGTGACATTTTCATAACTCGAAGCTCTGCATCTTGAAACCTTTTATAAGACAGCAATTTTAACTATTTAACTCGAGTTATTTACCACATGTCCAGATGCATTATTTTTGCCTCTGTAACTTGAATTTAGAACACCTAAACTTTTGCAAGTGGAAATGTTCTTCCATAAGTCAGACCTTTTTTATATACATGTGTATCTATGGTACCATCTTTGAGTAGTTGTTAGTTGTTAAATCATTTTAGTGCTTTTTAAAGAATTCATTTTATTTTTAGTATTTTGTTAGCACCAAATCAAATTTTACTATTTCAGTGGTTGGTACGTACCATTTTGGAGACCAGTTATATAGTACGATTGGTGAATCCAAATGCTAAAATCGTAACTTCTGGGCATAGTTTCAAAAGTCAATAGAATATTGGAATATTAAAACAAGTTGCCAGTCTAATATTTCTGAAATTCGTAGTAATTTTATTCTGTAGGAAAAACATATGTACCTCTTCCTCAGGACCCAAAATTCTCACAATTCTCTAAGTGATAGAATATTGGTAACTATTCCTTATACACATTTTTGCGTATTTAGAAAAATAACAGGTTTACACATTCTGTAAATATTAGTAAATATTAGTTATCTAAATAAGATTACACATATTCTCTTTAACTGAAAATTTTCCTCCAATTAATTCATTTCAAAGTCCAAATCAAAGTTATCACATTTATTCTGCAGCAAGGTAATATATATATAAAAGTTTATACAACATCATGTTATAATTATTAATATTATTCTAGTAACAAATTCTAATTCGATTTTTGTATCTTCCTGTCACGGCTTAACTAATACATAATATAATAACCACAAAGTGACCGAAACCTCCTTTGCTTCAGTGCATATACATACATATACATGTATAGTATATTCCAATCCAGAAAGCCGTGTGTGAATTTCTGACTGACTGTACATATTCTGCTTGACTCTCTGCACTATGCACTCTGAAATTCGATTAAGAAGGCAGAACCATGACTGGCGAATTTCGCTTCAAGAATTTATTTTGTAGATTCGTATAAATGTTCGTCTAAAAACCGATCATTAATATTGCTGCAGAATTCATTTAAATGCAGTACTTTGTATGAAAACAACTTTCATATGTAAATCGTTACAAGCAAGTTCTAGACGAACTGTCCAATTTAGTGAATGGTTGAATAAAACGTCGTAAACCTGGTATTTACGTCACACACACAACCGGTGTCAATACAATTTTTGGATAAAATAACGTCTAGAGAACTCGTTTACTGTTCAGCAATAAATACCATCCATTTATTGAAAACGAAATTAACTAAAAGAAAAGCGAAACTATGTTAATCTTATTTTTCCAAGATTTGTGTACACTACAACCGCGCCAACTTTTATTTTCCACGTTTTATTTTCCACTGTTACATGGGCTCTTACAAAAACCACGTAACAGAAAAGCCTTTCATGTCGACGCGGCTTGAAATTTGCGCCGTCGAACGGTACACTCGTCAAAGCGTCGCGTCAATTACAAAAGTCAGTCAGAGTTAAAATTAACGCGTTAGCATTCGTCTCGGTCCCTTTCGAAAGTGAATATGTTGTTTATTCGTCGAACGTACCTAAGCGCTTTCTCGCGCTTTATTTAGTTAAACTTTGAATGTTGATTTACGCGTCGGTGCCGCAGCATGTAAAGCTGGAGCGCGCGCGCAATGTGCAGTTCTCTCTCGCCCTGGAGTCTCGGTAAAACGGGTTCGTTTCAATCGTCCTTAATCGAGTAAGTTCGCATATAGTTGTTTGTTCTCCTCCTGTCGCCATGGCTATTTCACGTGTGACCCACTGGAGTACAATGGCCGCTGCTCTTTCCCCTGGTCGCTCGAATGTCAGCAGCCAGTGTCTGTGTAAATACGATACCGGCCCTCGCTTTTCGTGCTTTCAAGCACACTTTCAAAAACGAGGAAAGGCCAAAAACGAGAGAGGGACGGAGGGGCCACGGCGCGAGCGAAACAGCGCATATAGATGAAAACAGAGTACATAAGGGAGAACGCTCGAAGCCTGGTTGAAATTGCACCGCTTGGTTTTCAATTCACAGAACGTACGACAGAACGTTGCCCAGGAAAAAAATACTAGGTTAAAAATAATACAACACGCCTCGCCCGGTATCTCACCGCGGCTATTTTTCCATTGGCCCGGGAACAACGTCGCCCTTTTCATTTTCACGCTGACCCAGTCCTTGCGGGACTCGTGAAACATTAATTTTCATACGGCCACGATTTTCACTAATTAATTTTACTCTTGGCCAAGCTGATACAATGAAAAATTGTTAAGGCGAATTATCTTCATCTAAAGTGAAAAATACGTTTCTCATCATTCGAGCATGAAATTATCTACATCTCAGTATAAATGGCGAAATAGATGGCAAGTAAGTCATCGTAGCTATTTTTCCATTGGGACTGGAACACCTTTCTTTTAATTTTCACATCGATCTAATTGTTCCAGGCTTCGCGAAACATTAATCTTCATCTTGCCCTGATTGTTACAAATTAATCTGACCCTTGGTCAAACTGATACGATAAAGAGTGTCGTCCGAATTCTTTTCTTTAAAATAGGAAAATACAAGGGCATGAGGTTGTCTGTATCGATCATAAATGAAACAACGAAAGTAATGGGGAGTATGTCACCGGAGCTATTTTTCCATTAGGCCAGGAACAGCATCACCTCTTTTAATTTTCACGCTGACCTGGTCCTTGCAGGCCTGAGGAAACATTAATCCTCATTTGCTCCTGATTGGACCAAACTAATTTGTCCCGTGGTGTCAAACTGATGTAATGATGAAAAATCTGTCCCTGGTTTTCTCAAACTAATTTCTCCCTTGAGGTCATTCTTATACTATCGCAAAAAATCTAGTTCAATTTGTGAACTCTTTTTCTAGAAAGGAGAAAAATAAAACTTCTGTTCGTTGAGACGTAGAGTATCTGCTTTTTACATTTATCACAATGCCCCAATTTGCGAAAATAGAAAACCTTTAATCCAATTATGAATGAGAATGTAAATTTCCATGTACCGGAACGGAAAAGTTTATTTAAAAACCATGAAACATGAGAGAACGGACGAAGAGACGTGTAAAAACAGTTGGATCGAGGAACTTCGTGGGGAATCGTCGGGCAATTTGCAGATGCTTGCGGATTAGGTAGGTGCGAAGTCTCGCATGGCCATCTTATTAGTATAATCATTGATTCAAAGTTCGTTACAGGGCAACGATCGATAATGGATTTCGGGCGTGGAATGAGGAGGAGGGTTAACTTATGGACGGAGGCTAGAATCGGCAGGACGGAGAAAAACGGGGTGGCTTGATTGCTAGGCGGATCGCAGTCGGTGATTTGAGGCAATCTACCGGGTTCTTGTTACTCCGGACGACGAGTAATAACCGTAATGGGAGTCGGTCTTCGAAGGTAACTATCCTTCTTTCGAATCTCTCGTTCGATCTTATTGTCAAATCCACCGGAGAGCCTTGCCACTTAAATCAGTCTACCATGCGCGTGATTTGTAGAAAGATTCTACGGGGCACACAGACCGTTTTTAGCAAATGAGTCGTAAAGTCGCGGGCGCGATCGTAACCGGTACGACCGATTGCCGTGTACAAAAGGAAAACACCGTGTCTGCTTGATCAACGCAATTAATGGCTGCATAGTCGCCATTTGTTTCAATCCGATCGAAGTGATTCCGGTTCTTCCGAGACCTTCAAATGGTTGAACAAAGAGCTTCTCTTTATAGTGTAGTACATTCTTCATTTCACCCTCCCAGAGAAATTATACTCGATTTACATTTGTTTTAATTATACGGAGATAAATTATTCCGTCTCATTCACTTATTCTATTTACTCCTACTTATAAATTGTTTGTATAAATTAATACTATATGTATATCTTGAAACACTTCTCATAAATAATTCAATATTCGTTCGAGACGTTCAAATTTGCAGCATTTTTTAAGAAAAAAGTGTCTTCAGTTTCCCATCTGCTCCACCATGTAAAAATATCTTGGAGGAAAAAGAACAGTGCTTTTCAAAAGTTGCGGCTTCAGGCTTTAAAATAAGTTCAAAATTATCACAATTTAACTATCGAAAACTTTTCGAGAATCGTTTAAATATTTTTTAGTTCCACTGTAAGTGTTTAAATGCTTCTGCACATTATGAACGTATAAATTTTTATATTTTCCATACCGTGAAATTGTACATGGTGGTTAGACCAATAAATTTCTTTATATCGTTTGCATCGATTGCCCGCGTGAATTCGCGGTGAAAAAGGTGGAAAATGGAAAAGGGAACATCTTATCGAGAATCATCGCGCGACCATTAAAGCATTTATTCGCTTTTCCATCGAAACTTTCTTTACCTGTGCGACGAATCAACCTGAATAAATAATATGCTGTTATTGTGCTGACATACCGCAGTCTGTCAACTATGTCAGTATTGCCGGGAAAGTTTCGACACGGGCCTGCAGGTCTCCCAACACCGCATAGCTGGCTCGAAACTATTTCCGATATAATTCTCCGGCCGACGCTACGAAAGTAGTAACTTTTACGTTTCTAGTACCGTTATTTTCATAACAGCGGATGACGTCGTCTGTGCAAAGACCATTGAGAATACGAAAACTATTCGCATTGTTAAGAAGATCCCGCAGACGTTTCAGGTCTTACCGTAAAATGGAAGCGGACGAGAGGCTTTCCGCGTTCCTTGACAACCCTCTTCTACCCGTGGAAAATACTTTCTGATTAAATTCCTACCTTAGCGGGGAAGGTTCACGAAGCATCGAAAAGAGAAAATAAATAAAGGTACGGAGACGTCTCAAAGCAAACAATTTATCCTCGTGTAAAAATTAATGCACCCAAGGGGCATCCGAAAGTAGTTTCCATTACATCATTTATAATAAAGTGCTTCAAACGTTTGAATATTTATTCTATTTCAGCAAACAACTCTGTCCCTGCTGCACAGTTGTCTATCCCCTATTCAACACTTATTAGTAGACTGCGGATTTTATGCATTTATGACAAAAATGGCCACGTACAATTTAAAGCAGTGAACATGCTAAAAATATTTAAGGACATCAATGCATTAGTTTCAGCTTGACAGGATAATTGAAAGAGTACAATTTTTATCTGGCTCCTGTGCCCTGAAATCAGTGAGAACATTTTTCATTTTGCATAAGAATCCGCAGTCTACTTATTAGACGAGACTGCAAATCTTCAGACATTTCTACTTCGTCTTATAGATAAAGAAATTTTAAAAAACATCATGGACGTCAATTCTTAACGAAAGTTAGGAACACATTATTGTATGCCTACTCAATTGCTTTTACAATCTTCTTTCCTGAATATAAAAGTCTCTCCGAATATATTCAAGCAATTTATCATGTTTAATATGAATATCTTTTAAATTATGACGTTTATGAACTGATTCACATCTACTGGAGTCGAATGGTAATTCATTTCGTTTGCCACATGATTAATACGGAACTGATTTTAAATTCCAATGAAACCGTTTATTTCTCCCAGTTCTGCATACATATACACGAGTGCGAGAAACGCATAAAATTTCTCGCAGAGCTCTTCCACCAAAAATTCGAGAAAGATAAGCGCTTCGAAATTCACTAGAAAAACAGCGACGTCAGAGAAGTTCGTCGTCTGACAAATAGCTGATCGCGGTGAGCGAGCATCGCCGAAGTCATTGCGATGGAACCATTAACCATTGGAGCGGTCAGAAAAAGCTGAGAGTGGACGAGCCGAAAAAGAAGAAGGCGAAAATCTATCTGGCAGCTAATAAACAACGCTCTTCTATTCATAGGTTTCGGTGTCGCTTGATTGTACGACGAGAGAAGAATGGTCGGGAACGAGAGAGAAAGGAAGAAAGAAAAAGAGGTAGGAAAAAGATTGTGCGAATGCGGAAGAGGGATTGAACGATGCCGGGGACCGGCTCTAAACAGTGCAATCAATCTTTCCTTAATGAACTCTTAATTATTTCGAGGACACGGCAGAGCGGCAAAGGCAACTGCCCGTATAATGGAGGCGCAAAGTGTGCGCAACCGGAGCTATACGCAGCTGCGGTGAACCGGTTGTCGGTGTAGGAAAAGAGCCCGCGGTCTGGAGGTGGTGCTATTAGATAAATATAGGGAGCAACAGCGCCACGAGGGAACCAACGAAAATGGAAATAAAGGGCCACTCTGCAACTTCTCGCTCCCGTGTGCAGCAGCCTGCTGAGAGCGAACAGAGACCGCGTTTCCGACACGAACCTCGGACGGCGGTCCTTCCACAGCCAGGGCTAACCTATCCAGCGAAGGAACACTTAAGGCGCGTCTTTCTCTGTTCAACTTAGGACTCGCGAATGTCTATTTGATTCCCTAAACCCTATTACCGGAAGCGAGTTTCATTAGCTCGTGCATCCAGGAATTCGCGCAGTGTTCAATGTTCAGTGATTAAATTAAAAATGACTAATTTCTACCCCCTCCAAAAGTAACAGACTACATTGATCGGGACATGTCACAATTATTTTGGAAAAATACACGGCACAGGAGCAGCGAGAATCGTGACGCATCGCGAAGATGATCACCTTCGGTTGGTTTAACCGGAAACAACTCATTACTTGGCCAGGCATCGATAAAAAATATTTATTGGCGCGATAAGAGACGGGTATTGGAAGCGTTCTGCTGAAATATCGTTGTCGCATATTTCTTTCAGTCGAGAGATGTATATCCCCGGGCGATCCACGATAAATTTACATTGAGCGTTGCCGCGTTTCTGAAGTTAGGGAGGGCTGTGACGAAACAATGATTTTCGTCGGGTTGTCCGTCGTGTAGGAATGATTACGCAATTTTCGCGGCCGGTGCAGACTCGCTCCGTTCGCGAACGAGAGACGGAAAAATGGAAAAACATTGCGGGCCCGGGTCACGAACAGCTTATAATATACACCGTGGAAATTACGCGGGGCCGCGCGACGACATAACTTCGAAAATTACGCGGGTAGGGTACTGAAAGTTTGCGCGATCTAACTACTACGAAGTCAGTCCACGGTACGGCCCTTATTCACCGCCCTCCTGGGACTTGGCCACGACCACTATTATCCCTTGGAGGGTTGGTACCGGCTTACCCAACGTGTCGACGAAAAAGTCCTCTTTAGGACGACACAATTCACTGAGATACGCCGACTCTGATACACCCTGCGCCGTCTCGGACAAAATTTTATTCAATATATTACTCGCTAGACTAGGCCTTTATCCTAAAAATTTATGACGTCTGATAAACGTTTATAATTTTAATTTCGGTTTCAATCTAGTGCACCCTTCAGTGCATAGGTAAAAAGACACGTCTGAAAAGTGCATACTTTCTATTTTAAATCAATAATTTAGGAATTAATCGAAAATATGTATTATTAGTAGCACCAAAGATGACATAAAGTTTATAATAATTACAGAAAAAATTAAATCACTTTTTTATCAATTGCGGAAAGTATGTTGACAGCATTGAAAATTCGTAATTGAGTGTATTCTTAACAATAAAACGACATAATTAATATGAAGTTTGATACCCTTTGTTTCTTATGACCTCTTCAAGTCGTCTATAGGTATACTTTCAAACAATTTATTTATAACATTTTCGTCAATACTATTCCAAGCACTCAGATGTGCTTGTTTAAAAACTGATTTATTTTTCCGAAATTTCTCACTTACACTTCGGTCTAAGTGATCCCACAGATCAATTAAATTCAAATCGGGACATTTTTTGAGGGGCCATGGTAACAATTGCATATCAATTTCACTTAAATATTTCGTCGCTAAATTGCATTTATGTTTGGGGTCGTTATCTTGCTGGAAGATATAATCACCGTGGATGTTTAAATAACATACACAATACATATTTTCGATTAATTCCTAAATTATTCATTTAAAATAGAAAATATTCATTTATGAGACGTGTCAACATACTTTCCGCGGCGACTGTGCATGTATTATTAGTCATACTTAGACAGTGGATTTTATGCATTTATGGAAAAAAAGAACAGGTGTAATTTGAAACGGTAAAAACGTTAGAAGTTTTTAAAAACACTGTTATAATATCTTCAACCTATTGAACGTATTACGAAAGAAAATAAATTTCTATTTCACACCAGTTTCTTGCAATTCAGTTAAAAAATTTTTATTTTGCATAAAGAACCGCAGTCTATAGTCATATGTCTCGTGTCTTGCAGTAAATAAATGGCTCTAGTTTCTTTAAATCGAAATGACTTAAAATTTTAACAGATCGAATGAATTGTTGGATTAAACATTGTCCGGATAACTCAAGTTCCATAGCATCGAACTATCAGAGTGTCCTTCAGACATATCGTCCATACGCGGTTAGCACGTATAATTGATAGCTGGTTTAATGAATTGGATAACTAGTTTATTAAGTAGTTAGAGTAATTCACGAAGCAGCAGAAACGCATTGTGCGGTATGATTTACTCGGCTTGCTCGTATGTCCTCGCAGAACCTTAACAGAGGAGAGTCGATTTGAACTTTCGCTCAAGCCGCTGGTGTACAATTATTCATGCTCGTTGTTCTGTGCTCGCTAAATGCCTCGCTAATCATCATATTCGCCCCGGAAAGTTGCGTAAAGTATTCCGTGCAGCGTGTGGCGAACACGAGAGAGAAAGAGGGACAGCCGAGCCAGATAGCGTATTGATAAGCACGAACCAGTGAACTGTTTGCATGCCAATAAATCCGCTTCAACGCTTTGGTCGCCAATATTGACATTTCCGCGAAAGGCGAAACCGCGAAGTCGATGTATTACCACGCGATTAGAGAGCTTACCGTACAGACGCAGGTACCTTTTACATGTGTGGAAGCGAAGAAAATAAATGTCTCGCTGCTTGACGCTCGAGAAATGCGCAGGAAAGTGTGACACACTGGACGATTACTATCCAAGCACGTAATGATGCGTATGCGTCTGAGGTGATTATCAAAGCGGATAGCTTCGGGAAAAATGGGTTACCATTTCACTTTCGAATAAGTCACTTTACAATCGAAAGTCATCTGCAATTCTGGTTTTATCATTAGTAGAAATATTGGAAGAGTCAACGACAAATATTGCTAAAATTATAGAAAATGCGGAAGAACGTAACGTGTGTCTACACGACGATTATTAGCAAAATGGTCCGGAACCTATGCTAAATTATTCACATAATTTTATTTCTATGTTTCTGCTTCATATTTTTATTCATTTACTGCAAGTTTGTGCTAGAAAACAACAGCAGACGAATATTTGTTGCAGTCTGGAACTTCTAAACCACGTTGACCATCTGCGTTTAGCAATAGTCGATTAAAGCAGAATGTTTTATGACCTATATGTAATGGTTCAAACTTAATATTCTGCTGCTACCGGTTGCATTATTGTAATTAAGATCTCTCGTATTCTGCCGTGCATTTTCGACCGCCCAAGGATGCAAGTTTCTGCAGAATGTGTACAACGCAATGGAATTCGCTCAAGAATCCCTACAATTTATTTATTCAAGTTTTTCCTAATTCTGAAAATTTCATCGTATATAGAATCTTTTATCTTGTGTCTATATCTTTTGTTGTCAGGAAGAATGCTTCATGTCGCATACTTTCACTTTCGAGATATTGCTTAAAGTTTAAAGTTTAAAAACTTGTTTAAAGTTTTGATCACTAATGCTTTGACATAGGGCGTTGGTTAAATTGCATTGTTTTCTGAGCCTTTCGAATCTGTTTTCATGATTTTTCTTCTGGTAAATACGTAAATCCTATACTCTAAAGATCAATTAATGCATAAACTCAAATTATTTGAAATTGTGACATTCGGCGTTTTTCCTTACGACCACAGATATATATAAGACTAAATTTTACAGGAAACAGGTGACTCTTCCTCCGGGATCGTACGAGGGTTAAGACACTAGATTCGCATTTCCGCGGAGAGCGCTCTAATTAACATGTCTCATCTGTCGGAAAGTTTTAATCGCGAAAATTCTTTCGGCGTTTAAGTTCGCAGAACTTGGGAAACTCGAGGGGGGGGAAAGATAACAGAGAAACAGAGAGCTCTTTCTACAGTTGATTTCGGATCACGGGAGTCGGTTGTATCGTTCGTCACGGGGAGAACGATCCTCCGCTGTTAACGAGAACGCCGTGAAACTTCGATAAGGACGATGATGTTGAGTTGGTGAAAACAGGGTCCCGCGCTGCCCGCGGACGGGATCCGAACGACAATACGGAAGAGTGAAAAAAAATTGACGACCGTTTACGTTCCATGATGCTGACCCAAATTTCACCGCAGAGTTTCCGCACCGTTGACGCAGCAAACGTTGCCAGTGTCCCGTCTGCGTCCCGCCCCCGCATCATCCCGTTCGCTCTTGCGATCTCGCCGATCTCTCGCCGCTGATAAAATCGAACCTCTCACACCACCTGAACCGTAATTTGCGAATGTACCGGGGGCCGCGCGATTATGATAACGCTCTTTACGACCGTCCACGGCGAAGCTCGGACGTCTTTATAATCGGCGGTTCACGATGTCTCAGCAAATCGGTGAAGTTCTCGCCCGTTGGAGCGGGGAAACAACCGGGGTCGTGTTTTCCTCCGCGAGTCGCGGAAAGTTCGCAACTCCGAGATCAAATAGCGTCGCTCTTTAAGGTGATCGACATGAACTGAGTTCGCCCTGCGTCCTGACTGACATTTAATATTCTGCTTCATATTTTGCAATATTTTTACTATTTCCGTGTTGGTTGCAGATTCGATATAATTGTTTACAACGCTGTTTAATATATTATAGAGTATATTTTACTTAAATGCTGTTACTTTCCCCCACCTTTAAACGGTCTCGAAAGAAGTAATTGTCTCAATAAAAAAAGGAAGTAATTGTAAAGATTACTTGCAAGAGACAGTACAATTTTTTGTAACGTTTACTATTTGCAAAGAAAACGCTGGCCAGTGTCAGCGTGAACACCCTTCACTATTTTAAAAGAAATGTTTCATTGTTTTTCATTGTCAGCAACGTGCGTACAAATAGTTTACAGATACAGTTTTATAATGTTTGAAGCATTCCACACATCGTTTCCCAGCAAACACGAAGCGAAGTTGCACTATACGGATCGAACATAAATTCTTTTAGTTGACGTTCGGAGAATGAACTATAGCTGTTGGAGTAACAGTCACCAATTCTGTCATTTTATTACGTTTCCTAGTTTCGCGTCGCGTCGACATAGGACGAATCAGATTTTTTTTTCGGCGAGGAAAAAAAAAGATAAAACCGTTTGGGTAGGCAGATGTGCGCTTACAGGGTCGGGAAATATTTCGCTTACATGGAAACAGCGAGTTCGCGTTGAACAATGTGCTTTTAGCCTGGTCGAATAAAATGTTACGTCAGCCATCGAACGTTCATCGGAAACCCGGCCTCGTTGGCTGACGGATATCGAGGCTGGTCTGCTAGCCGATAACGAAATTATCTTAATCCGGGGCCGATCGATTGACAGTTAGTCGATTGCACAGCATTGGTAGATGGCTCTGAGTTGTACGGACTGACGGCAGCACCGTGTCCATTATGCGATACACATGAAATCGATGTGTATTTTGATGCCCCGAAGTCCACGATAATGTCCCCATTGAAAGACCGACAGTCAAGTCTCATACCAAAGGCGCAACAACCAGAATGCACCGCTCGTCGGTGCACTGAATAGTTCATGAACGGCACTATCCGCAGGCTCTTAACATAATGAAACGTATGTTACGCGGCGGTTGCGCGGAAACTATAACTTCGCTGACTTTTATATATTTCATTCATCCAGTCTTAAACACATCAAAAACTGTACACAATCATCTCGAGAGCCCTTTCTAGTTTGTTTTTTATTAAGTGTACGCAAAAGTTTTAGTCTTTTTCTGAATAGTTTGTTTGCTATCGATGTGACTAAATAGCCAACTTTATTATCAACTGACAACATAGCTCGTATGTAGTGTATAATTAAAAGAAAATTGAAAAAATTATTAAAACTTTTGCATGCACCTAAGAGTATCAGTAACCTAATTTATCTCATTACCAACAAACTCGTGGACTTCTATATATTCCATTCATGCAGAAACTTGTATATTTCAAAATTGTGTCAAATATTCTAAGCATGGTCCTTCTTTATCTTTTTATAGTATTAGTTAATTTATTTCCATACTTATTTGTCATATGATATATTTTTGCAAATACAAATTCATTGTATGAATTGATATGAAGTGTTATAATTAGTCTGTAGATTTTATGCATTTATGACTAAATTGAATAGATGCAATTTAGGGCAGTACATTCAGTATTTTCAATTCAATAGTTTCTCAAAAAAGAAATTTCTATTTGGCTCCTACTTTCTGCAATTAATACAAATAATTTTTATTTTGCACAAAGATCGGCATTTTGTAAGCTAAAGGATATTTAAAAAATGTCCGAAACTATCCTCATTTTTTAAGTACATCTTTATTCATTTATTCGCTCTGTGATTATTTATACAACATTGAGGTGAAGGAGTGTAAGTCATAGCAAAACTGATTGAGCAACAATGCAAGGTATACAATTATACCCGGAATGGTTCTTCTCGTTTTTTCTCATCATTAGAAGACACAAATGTAGATGATACTGCAAAACATTCTGCTTAAATGCCATAATGACAGAACTGACAATGCAGAAGAACGTAATGACACGTTCGAAGTAATGTGAGTTTTTATCCAGAGATTATCATTCAGGAAACTACTGTGTTTGAATCTTAATAAACCGACACGTAACATGCCTGCGTGTCGAAGGTTTTCAAAGAACGTAGCAAGTGTAAACGTTTAAAGCATACGTATTCAATAGCATACTGCGCTTAGGGAACAATACTCATTTATTACACAGTAATTTATTTCCAGATTAATTTGATAGTGTGTCAGAAATCCAATAATTTAGCAATGTCAAGTGTGAATTTTCCGTTTGTCAGATCACAGAGAGATTAAAAAAAATTATTGGAAAGTTCACAAAATAACATCTTACGCAATATTACGCAATGCAGCGTGTGAAATCGTTCATGCATTCACGGTGAAACTTGATGCGATTCTTTCGAAAGTGCGCATCGGTAAATGACCCAGATAATTTATGCGAAAATCGTATTCAAATCACATTGCAACATTATGTTTGTAAAACTGAGCATACTAGTTCCATTCCCAAGATGGTTATATTGACATCGTTAACACGGTTTTTATCAGTTTGATCGACAATCATTCACTGAAAGAAAGTTTGATTTAATAACAATTTTTTCTCAATGGAGGATATTAATTCATAGATTGTGAAATAGTCATATTTAGCTTGCTGAAATTACTAATAGAAGAAATCCATTTTCAACTCCTGTGTCTTATATTTGGTGCAAACAATTTTCATTTTGAACAAGGATTTGTCTATTGATTATGTACTTGTATTCTCCTTATAGTTACACTTGATATCTTGTCATTTCTATACTGGTATCGATCAACGTGAACTGCATAAAATCTTAATGACCAGCTCGCAATTTGTTTCACTGCACCAGGGAAATTCATTAGAACATATATATAGTACCTCCGGTGCTGTATGTCTTTCAAAGTGATATAGTATCGCTCAATATTGTTAACTATTAGTATCGTTGTCGGCCAAACTTCGTTGAAATCTCGTCGATCAAAGCAGTATTAGTGAAACCATGTCGGTGATTTCAACGTGGCATGCTAGTGGTAGCAACATGCATTGCAAACAATGAAAGAAAGCTGTTTCGCTGGGAACAGTACGCAGTCATGCGTAGGCCATTCGAGGCCTTGGAACCGGTAACATGTGCGTTCATAAATAAAGGACAGTAATCATTGACCTTGTCCTCGTTTCGCAAGGTGTATTTATTTGATCGTGAACCTGGTTTATTGAAAACGTTACGGCGAATCTCGGCACGGCGAAGTGACATAAAATATCGTTCGTGGAAATAAATGCGTACTCAGAAAGAGAGCAATCTTTAAATAACCGCGGTCCTCGATGATTCGTGCAAGGAGGTTAATTGAAGTCCTCGCTCCAATTTCTCGGCATGAAGACTGTACTTTATGCGCGATTAAGTCACAAATTGGCAATAACTTTCCATATGGTTCGATTAATTGTAGTGGACCATAAAAACATTGGCGACTGCATAGCAGTTATGAGTAGGCTGCGGATGTTTGTGCATTTTCCAACTTTTGCAGACAAATTTTAAGAAAGTGGAATGATATAAAAACTTCTTTTTAATGGGAACAACCTTTATAGATCCAAAATAGATAAAAAATATACAAAAGTAGAAAATTTTAGGGAAACTGTTATTATTGGTGTTATCCCTGGTGTTATGTGCGAACGGATAAACAAGTGATATCTATTACGAAGGAAATCGTAAGGCATGAAAATGAGGAAAGAAAGTTTCGAGCATTGTGTAATGAATGAGCCTCGTCAGGCGTGACGAGCCTAAATTGGAAGCGCTCTGATTTAAAGAATTCCCAGGCACGGTAGTTGCTCTAGTCATGGCGGATCTAGAGCTCCGGCCGTGGTCGTAAGCTGAAACAAGGATTTATTAACGTAATCTGCTCAACTTTAATATCACTGAACGGACCCGTTCTGTTTCATTGTACTATTCCCACGTTGCTGATAGGATAAAAGCCAACTTTACTTTGCATCTTCGCTGTTATTATCGACTTTCCCGCTTTAATACGTCCGTTTCATGCGATAGTGCAAGTCTGTGGAAATATAATTCTATATTTCTGAAAGCGGTTATTGAATTTTACAGAAATTAATGTTCTGTAAACACAACACATTTTATTCGGTTGCAATAAATATCAAAAACATTGCAAATTAATAGAATTGGCAAGAACCAGGTATAATAATATAAGAACCGGAATTTTGAGAATCATTTAGAAACAAATACTTTTCTCCGAACAGATGCAATATTTTAAGCGACACCACTTTCTCCGCAAATAAAGCTTTAATTCAGGTAACCTACCCATATAACAAGAAGAAATGCATTCAGGAATCGTTGCGGCCCATGTAACTCGAGGGATGCAAATCTGAAACGTCGCAACTTTCTGGACCGATAATGAAGAAGCGAGATCATTCGGCCACGGTAAACGCAGTCCCGAAGTATCAACGAAGATCGAAGACCTTTCTTCTCCCAGGCGGGAGTAACTGTCGAACTTCTCGAAAGATTAATGCTTCCACCGTTTTCTCTTCCTCTGATTTCCTCCCGTCCCTTTTCGCCGCAGCGGAAACTAATTTCGTAGGTACTGTCGAAACCTCACACTGGAAAAATACGTATTTATTTCGGACGGGTTCTTGCTTGATTAGGCTGAGCAGATGTCTGACGATTTTTCGGAACTTTTCCCTATTTTTGATTCGATGTCACAATGTCCGTCGGACTCTACTTTTAAACTATTGTGTGTCTCGTTCAAGAATAAAAATGAACAGCTATCTCTCGTTTCTAAAATCATTCTGTTAGAATTTCAAGCATTTGTTCAATTGTAAAAAAAGTCTACAGGAAGCACCTTTAAAAATATATTTAAAAAATGGATAATTTAAACTGTAAACGATCCTAACTTATCGTTATAAAAAAGGTCCGCTGTACTACATCTACGTCTAAATTATCAGTTGCGTGGATCTGAATCATCATTTACGATTTGTCAGTTGTTTAATCGCCTATATTCGTGAAACGCGTTGTTCAACCTTGGTAAAGAGCCACGAAGAGTCCGAGAAAGTGGAAAAAGGAAGGACACGAGCGCAAACGAGACGAAGAAAAGCGGTCGTCGGTGAAACAGGAGGATGTCACGAGCGGAAAAGAGAGGCACACACCAGTGAAAAAGGGAAAAAAGAAAGCGGGTAAAATCGATATTTAAGACTGTTCGCCTCCCAGTGAAAATTTAATAACCAGCTTCGAAGTATGTGCCCGGGAAGACGTGCTCCTGTTACGTACACGTGTGAGAATGTTCGGTCACACGACGGCGGTTATCGTACGATATTAAATCTCGGTCTGGAATAATTAAAACCTCCGGAGGAAGAAAGAACGCCGTGGCGGACGCCGCGAGAGGAGGACAGAGAGCCCCACGACGAAGCTCATCTCGTAATAACGTGCCTGTCAATTTTACGTCGACGAAAATTGCAATCCCTGCCAGTCGTGTCATGTATCTACGAACGAACGATGTCGGATTTAACGATCGATCGTACAACCATCTGGTGTGCATGCCAATAGGAACTTCGAACGACTCACTCCCGCGGTAACGCAATGTTTGGTTGACGATTTCCTATATCGATCCACGCATCGATGTCCCGGCGAATCAACCAGGTTTTTCCTCAGTTTCGCTTTCTTCCACACGAACCTCGTACGTGCTCATTCCAACCAATGGGAAACAGGACATTAACCCTTCGCAGACGAGAAAATTACTTCTACATTCTACTGTACTTCCTAATGAATTCATTGGATCCACAATTCACCCAAAAAATATCGTACGTGAACTTTTAGAGAGTTGTTGTAAAGGGAACACTTCAATCTTCGAATCTACGACAGACTCAGTTCCTAAACAAATTTTCGAGAACAAATTTTTTGATTTTCCACCGAGTGAAAATAATCAAACAATTTTTAAGACGTCGTTGCAAAGGGTGGCTTCAATCTTCAAATCTGTTGTCGATTCAACTACGAAAAAGGTTATCCAGTTTTTGGAGAGGTTTCAATTTATAGTATTTTTTAGGAAAAATGTCTTCTGTTTCTCACCCTCTATACAATGTGAAAATATCTTAGAAGAAAATGAGTGATGTCCTTCAAAAGGAGATGCTTCAAGCTTTAAAAGAAATTTATTGCTGTCTAAAATTTTTAGAATATAATACTAGAATTGGGAATTTAGTGTTCTAATATTTTTAGAGTTCGCTGTACGTCTTTTCGAATCTAGTTCAATTGGAAAATTGACTCATAAAGATCATATGGCACTGCTCGTGAAACGGTTACGTCCGCGCGAGGTGGAATGTAGAGAAAGGAAAACTGGTGCCTGAGCTGGAAGGGTAAGGTGGAAGATTAACACGTGAGCCAGTAGGTGAGATATATGTCGTTGGAGGCGGTAATAAATACGAACTAATTGGATTCTCGTTTGCTAGCCGAAATTTAAGGAGGGGACAGTGGCGGTAGTGGCATCTCAACGCGGGCCGCTCCAACCCACGGAAACCGACACCCTTTTCGGCTCGGCGATGAATTATTATTTCGCTTTGTACGCGCATCCGCGATTATTAATATCCCAATTCTTGACTTAATTGCGGAGAATGGATTTTAGACGTAATTCGCACAGTTTCTGCCGATCCCCGTTCTGTACTTTATACACCTACGACCACCATTCCCGACATCCTGCTCCCTGCGCCACTGCAAGGTTGTGGAGCTAGATAATATCGGTCTCTGGGTAAGCAGTAGCGGTTATCGAGATTTTCTTTTAATGAAACGTTGTAACAGTTGCATTCCGTCCTCGAATTGATAAGTAGTTTGCACCGGCAGTAGACGTTGATTAATAAAAACTCTCACTATTATTTGCATTGTTATCTTCGCGAGAAAATCTGAAGGAGTAGATGCCCCAATTTTTCTGATACAAAGGGCTGTTCTGCGTCAGCACTTTGCTTCACAATTCAGTTCCGACTCGAAAATTTGTTACTCTTATCCTGCTAAACCCTTAACTGATCAAACGTTATCTGAAATTACTTTATGGATTCTCTGAAAAAACGGTTGAACACAATTATACTTAAGTTTTCAGCATCTCGTCCAAAATCTCTTCTACTAATCATTAAAAATATCAGTCAGAATGCATACATTTAGTTAACAACTGATATTCAAATCTTAACCCAGTGACATGCTTTTATTTTTCAAAATCAACATAAAGCTAAGGAGAGAATCCACTGACATAATTAAATTGAATGTGGCGTAGGAGCTAAACAATTTCATTAAACGTTGCAATGTACATTAAAGAGAATGAGGACAATCATCACGTTTTTGTTAAAAATTTAATAGAAAATCTATTAGAAAATTTTACAATTTTTAATTCTGTAGAAGAGAGTATTAACAAGTCTGACGATCTCGATCTATTTTGTTATTAGAAAAACTATGTCGGTAAAAAAAACGTGGTTACTGAATAAATGGAAACACTGGTTCCTGTTATGTTACCATAACATACATCTTAATCGGTTTAATTGCCTTGCTATGAAAATCATAGAGTGATTACATTTATCGGATTGGAGAACACGCAAGAAGAGAAAGTGAGATTATATCAGATTATGCAAACACGCGCATAAGTACTTAATAGTCACACTAAAATTCGAGGCGTCCCAATTCTTCGCATTTACTTTTCTAAATAAAGGTCTGAATTTTTCTAACACACATATAATAAACTAAAACTGTTGAATATTTTTGGAAATATGTTCCTGTCTTTTTAGGTGGAGGGTGAATCACAAAGAAAAAAAATCACAATCATTATTCTTCTATATATAATTTGACGGCTTGTAGAAAATTAAGAAAAATAGACTGCGGATTTTTATGCATTTATGAAGAAATTGCCTGAGTGAAATATGAAAGTAGTAGCTAGAAGTATAGTAAGTTTAGCATCTGACGAAGAGTGTCGCAGCACCAGTTTAAATTTCCATCCAAAGAAAGGGGGACACGCAGTTCGCCGTTGATACCGATTCTCAAAAGACAATCGCACAAACGCAAATATCTCGATAAAGCGGAAAGCGTTCCCGCAAAGTAATCATTACCAAAGATCTGTCAGTGCTGATAGGACATCACGGCGACAAAGAAGCCTGAAAGGAACTTTGAGAGTTCACTCGACTGTCGTTGTAAGTAGCGCCCTGGGCACTCAGTCCTTTCGCTCCGCCGCTTTTTAGCGCTACAAGACTAAGAAAGCGAAAGTATAAGGGCGTAGAAGCCTCGGCAGTTAGAAAGAAAGGGTCCAGGATTCGGGGGAAGAATGAAGAGACGGGACGGGAGCAAAGTGGAACACCTAATGAACTTGAGGAAAAAGTTAAACATCAATGTGAAAAACCGTTAATGAGTGGCTTGAATAAAAGAAAATCAATACTATTACCAGTATCTCTCTGACGAATAGAATCTGTCCCCCCTCGTTCTCTTTAACTCTCTTTTTGCACATCCGGGAAATGGAGTACAAAGTGTGTATATCTTTATCGTATAATGGAGCTCTCTGACGCGCTGAATATTTCATTGTCTCTACGAGAAAGCAAACAAGGTCCGAGGAATCTCGCGAACCAATTAATTGTCCTTTTCCACCCTCCCCAATACAAACGATTCGTCGGGCCGCACCGAAAAGAAACGATTATTTATCCAAGCACTCTTCAATTATTGGTGGCCCGGGTGGAGTCGGGAGCTGGAAAGGAAAGAGAAGAGAGACGGGCGATTCGAGGACACGGGAATGTCGGGTAAATCAGATCTGTTTCTTGGTCGCGTGGCGCCCCGAGCAACAGAGGGCGACCGTCGTGCTTCTAAGTTGGCAAACGACGGTTACAGAGAATCCAACGACCGAAAATTAGTGCGCGCAAAGAAAATCCCGGGTAATTTGGACGTCGACAAAACGGACCGTGACCCCCGGGGGCCAGCTTTATTGCGAATTTATGCAATGTTTAGCCGCATGACCAATTAGAGATGGGGCAACCGCCGCGACCCTCGTAAGCTCTGCAACGAGCAAGCTATGCCGCTGGAAAAATTATGCTTATGCATAACCGCCGCGGCGGCTTTATGGTAATGTTGTGGTCCACGCTGAAATCTTCTATGCGCATACATAGGCGAGACCTGTGTCTCATCTCTTCCGAAATCCCAGTCAGCCATCCGGCCCCGGTTATACGAATATATTACCGAAACGTCTCTTTATTTCGCGGAGACTGTTATCGCGCGTGCTTCAACGATGCTGGCTAAAAGACTTCGAATATCTGCTGGATGCTGTACCACCGCATGGTATTTATGAGGTGGAACAATAACTATGTCCGTCTGAAATATTTTCAGGATTTGCAAAAATCCGGAGGAATTTTACTTTTACGGCCCTTCCGTGATGCGGGGACGACGCGATGCTTAACCATTTGGTTACCCTGGACGACATATCTCGCGCCCCGATACTTCCCAATAAACGCCTTTGGCGAGATGTCTCGCGCCCCGATTCTTCCGGATAAACGCTTTTGACGAGATATCTCGCCACCTAGCACCAGTGGTTGCAATTCAGGAAATTGATAGGAAGTGGCTTGTCAAGTTGGCTACACTATAATTAACTCTTGCCTGTCTTGCTCAGTTGATACTGTGCATGGTTTGAACCCAATAATTACTAATATCAGCCCACTAAATAAAAATATAAAACACGTTAGAAGAAATCTGGTCTCGCTGTATTACAGATTGCAGGGAGTCAAAGAATTTAGTAACATATGCTTATGATACATTGTATTAATACGTAAACTATATTAAATTGTAAATCACGTAGGCAGTTTGTGTATGATTAATACACAAGGCAATTGTTCATTGTCTTAGGGTAGGTCAGGGCGAAAAGGTCATCAAGACTTCGAAGCCGCAGACCGTCACGTTCTGGAAAGAATGGAAGCCGCAGATCAAGATGTGACAGTTTACCGTTCCCTCGAAAAAGTTGAAAAGTGTGCTCCTAATTACGGTAAAACAACGCACTCTCCGAGTTTATCCAGCGTCGCGTCCACTATGTTCCTTTTCCAGCAAAAGCATTAATCATCTTATAAAACAAATGCTCCATGTTTTTCTATACGACGCACCATTGTTGACCGTGCGCGACTAAAACTGATGTTCCGATGATAAATGACGGCACTGTTGATGATTCTATCGTAGCAGCTTCTACCAAACTTTATACCTTACGGGGCAAACGCTATAAAGAACCGCCATGCTAGATCAGCTGTAGATTCCGTTCTACTGCCATGGAGAAAACTAATTAGCGTAGATCTCTTTTATATGATAACATGTGGTACAAACTGATGCTTCTGATAACCATCTGCGAATTCAATTAATCACTTTCCCGGTTGTTTCGAATAGTTCTGTGCTGCTAAGATTACGTTTCGCGAGCAGTGTGGCGTTACTCACCCCTGTGAGGTCTATATCTTGGGACTGGGCTACTTAAGGTCCTTGCCCACTAGACCGTAACATCGGCGCGCCGCGGCGGAGCGGCGCGCTGTTTCTTTGTACTCTGATCAGGTATAGTGAGCGCACTCCCATTGAAATACACAGGAGGCAATCCAAAACAGCGCGCCGCTCCGCCGAGGTTACGGTCTAGTGGGCAAGGACCTTTATACGTATGCGAAACCTTTTGGTAAATATCTGTTAAGGAGCAATCTGAAAAATATTCACTTTAAATTGAATTTAAAAAATATGTGGATGTTGTCAAATAAGTATATTGCTTATGCAATTTGTAAATATTGTTCACGATATACATATAATTGTATAAACCTCACTCACACTTAGGTTTGAATCAGCTTAAATGAAGAAACAATGATAAAGAGGGAGGATTGCTATTAGACATCAAACAAATGATTGAATTTGTGTTGCAAGTATAGAACAACGACTAATGTAAGGCAAATATTTAACTGTGATTAAGGAGCCACCATTACTCCTACGATTAATATTGCAAATCGTTCATCGTCGGGAACAATATTGGAATCGAATAAGTAGACTGCTATGATTTGAAAGAAAGGATAGAGTGCTAATGCAAACAAGAAACCATTAGGCTTAATGTTATTCGGCGAAAAGTGATGATGTATAGCGCAGACTGTGGGCCCGAGAAAAGTAGAGAAAGAATACGACAGGGGTGAATAGCCGACGGTGGACAAACGATATAAGATTCCACGCTGAAAGATGCTCTAATAAAATGGACGTGCGACGACTACGTCTACGTTGGCCACTTGAAGACCTAACCTTCCTTTTACTTCCGACGCTTCTCTTCCATTCGGCCGACGCTTTTCTCCGTCGCCCCTCTGCCCCTCTCTCAATTCGTAGCGAGACGCGTCTGGCGCACCCTCATTCTTTCGTATTTTCTTTCGTCCTGCGTCTCCGGCCATTTCAGTAAACGCGGTTTACGTTCACTGCCGACGGTCACCGTCACCCAATTGTCGTCATGTATACGAACCGCTGTCGTCGTCAGAATGACCATCATCCTGCTAACAAGGGAAATACCTCAAGTGATCCGCTCGGTATTTAAATGAGCTTTCACGGCGTGCTAGAAATTGGAAAGCTCGAGTTCGCTTTTTCCAATCCACTCCGATTTACGATCGAGATTTTTATAGACTTCGGCTTCTGTAATGTCAGTGTTCCGCGTGATCGTAGAAATTTCGGAATTGCGCAGTACATTTCTTATAGGACTTCGAATTGTCACTTGAAGGTTCCATATTTTCTTAAAATTTTTTTGACAATCTGGTTAACTAATATGGACCACATATAATTTTCAACATACAGACACCACAGCTGGTGAAAATAGAATTTTATTTGAAGAATATTGAAAATATTTGTATTTTGTCTTTACTTTAAATTTCAATTTTAAATATTATTCCTGAAAACAATGGTACGAATTCAATACATTTATGGGTGTAAATCGTTTCTTAATGATGAGATAGACTGTGTGTGTATGTTTATGCGGTTCCTCAGAGTATTATAACAATGCAAAAAGTAAAATATTTTATTTCGTGTTTCTGATTGTTAAAATAGAAATATTTTATTTTGGGGATCAAATTGTTGAAATAGAAATATTTTATTTGAAGGTTCAGATTGTTAAAATAGAAATATTTTATTTTCGAAATTGAAATAACTTATTTAAAATACTATTTTCTTTAAGCAAAATAAAATCTAAAATATTAAATAGTACTTGAAATATTTGTTTCGCCAAATAATGCCCACCTCTGATAGGCACATAACTTTCTACAAAATTTATTGTAGCACAAGGGGTTAAGAGAAGAATTTATTATTATCCCTCATATTTCGCTTATAAATTTTCAATTTTGCCTGAAGATCTACAGTGTTGAAAATGAGGAACGGCACGATCTGAGACGCCCTAACACATCCCTAAAAACAAATTAGGCTAATCAAAAACTCCTGGTGACATACATATTCGTCTCATAACGAAGCAGACTCACCCCCGGCGGCGCGGAGCGACGATCGTCGTCGCCGGCGCATATTTTCGTGACGACGAGGGAAGCATTAGCTATATTCCCTTAAATTCCGGCGTTCCTAGTAATCTCGTCTTTGGTGAGGGGCAAGCTAAAGATAAAGTACGGAAGAGAAAGAAGGTCAATGGGATTTGGAACATATAGGCATATCATTTCTATAAGATTTCTTCTTGAAGGAAATTTCGAACGACAAAGAAAATCTAATAACTGTAACCGTAAAAGTGCAAGGGGTTCAGAGAAAAATTCATTTTTATTTCTCTTTTATTCCCCCTTAAAAATTTTCAATTTTGCCTGGAGATCTACAGTCTAATGATGAGAAACGGCACGACCTACTAGACGTCCAACACGTCCCTAAAAACAAATTGCGCTAATCAAAAACTCCGGTTGACATACATATATTCGTCTCATAACGAAGTAGGCTCACCCCCGGCAGCGCAACGATCGTCGTCGTGGCGCGTATTTTCGTGACGACGAGGGAAGCATTAGCTATATTCCCTTAAATTCCGGCGTTCCTCGAAATCTCGCCTTTGGTGAGGGGCAAACTAAGGATAAAGGGAAGGAAGAGAAAGAAAGGCAATGGGGTTTTCTCGGTGCGAACGCCTCTATCCCGGCCGGCGGCGAACAATGGCGCGCGGACACGGCCGGGCGGAACCTCCGAGGTTTTTTCCTTCGAATGCACGTTTTAATAATGCGCGGGGGCGAAACGTCGCCGACGACGCATACGAATTACGTGAGCTGTAGAATGCATCATTATGGCGCACAATGCAATGTCCATCAAGTCCACCCACTCCACCGTCGGAATATTCCTCCTACACCCCTTTGCACGACCGCACCGGAGAGAGGGTAGGGACGCGAGAAAGGCGAACTCTGGAGGGACAGAGAGAGAAGGAGCATCGCATTACCATCGCCCAGGCCGCAGACCTCGACCGTAGTCGATCTTGCGGAACATTTTAATGACAGCAGCTTAGCGCGCATTTACCGTGCCCACAGTCGCTCGTCTTGGCTAGTAGAGCGTATACGCGTGTTCGATGAAACAACTCTTGAACAACTGAGCATCGCGGTGTGCACCCCCTCTCCCGATCACCCCCCAGCTTCCACTATGATCTCTCACACCATCGTCATTTACGATTCCACCGCCCACCTGCCAGCTAGCTTCTCTCTTTCGATTTCCTTCCCTCGTCTCGCTTTCTCGTACCCGACTTCCTACGGTTTTCGTTTCAGAGCCGCTTTTTACTAAGCTTTCATCGCGGTCCGACTCTGTTCCGCGCAGAAGCTTTTTCGAACAAGATTCCCTTCGATACTGTTCCTTATAGTTTCAGCTTGCTCTTTCACTCAACCCGTGACCGAAAATTTCGGATTTTGACAAATAAAAAATTTGTAGTGCCCTTCAAATATAAATATACAATAAAGCTTATGTTAAGAATTTTTACCGAATTTTTATGAAGCATTTACAAAAAAGTTTAGGGAACATTTGTCAGACTAGAATGCACCCTTAACGTTGAGCACTGTTTGTTTTTTAAGCAGGACTATAGTCGGAAAAATGTTCTATTATTTAATCTGTCCGGTTGAGTTTACTTTTAACGATAGCTGCAGCATGAATTTGTAATAAAGAAACGTGCCGCTTCCTACTTGAGTTTATTGATTCATCTAGTTCCACATACTGAAGTTGGCACTGTATCTGCTTCCAAATATACCATGGATGTAGTAGAACTGTCAGACACCAAGAGAGAGTAGAATTTATAGGAGAAATATTTACGCTATTTGAAATTGTAGACGATCTGCAGTCCAAATAAAATGCTAACTACGTGACAGACAAAACTAAACGTTAGCAACAAAAATGTGGTATATGAAATATAATATTTCAATAATCTAATGTATGAAATATAATGTTAAAATCTTGTACTTGACGAGTGAAATTATAGTACCTTCCACTGACAGAAATAAACTGAATCAAGGGATGACGGTAAAGGTTTATTTTTATTGTTCCGGTTTTGCTTTTCTGGAGAGAGAATGAATGAAATTAAACAGGAAGCCGGCTAAATAAAGTCAAATTATTTTCAGTATCTTTAATGCTAGTTTTAGAAAGTTGCTCGACGATTTAAAATAAAATGGACTCTTTATTATTTAGTATTCGAAATGGAATTCTGCCCATCCTTGGAGACTGTTCAAGATTACAAATACCGGAAATATTGCACAAATCTCGAGTATGGTTACTGTTTATACCCATTGCAGTATTAGCATTTTAAAAGTGAAATATGTAGCTCGCTATCCTAAACAAAGTAAGTTGTATATGAATTGTAACTTCGCTGATACATTTGGTACACATAAATAAAAGAAAAAGTTTGTAAAACGCGTGCTCTATCTGACCTTGTTTCCGAGTTATCGTCGTTTCTGTCTTCCAGTAATCCGTCTGACAAACTAGAGTCTTTGATTTACAACACAGCAGTGCATAAGGTTGACATACTCCAGCGTACTAATACTAAAAATACTGGATGGATCAGGGCTCAGGATGAATCATGTTACAATCTTTACTTTACAGTTGTTGGAAATATGCTTCTACTGAAAACTATTAAATAAATCGCTTTATTGATATGCAGTCTGCAATATCGGTATTCACTTTTGACATTTGTGTAAGAATATAGAAATTCGACCACCTGGAAGTTCAATATGGTTCAGTCAATAAAAAATCTAGAAGATTCTAGTTGTAAAAATGTTATAACTTGGGGGAAGAAAGTCAAACAGATCAAAAACTTATTATATGAATTTTTAAAAATATTTATACATGCTTTATCCAATACTTTAGCCATCCTAGGAGGAAGTGAGGGTCCTTTTACTGAAGTCCTTCTAAATTCTGATTAATCTTTATTAATTCCTAAATCAGCTGTTTCATATAGAGGTAGCATATCAGTGAGAAACTTATAATGAAAGAATGAAACGAAGTCTGTTGAAATTCAGTGAAAAAGTTCGAGAAGACTGCGGTGATTATCTGGCTATTTTTCGTGCACGAATCAACGATACGCAGCGAGGTTGTCGCAGTGTCTTCAGAATATTTACTTAGGGTATCTACTTTCTGCAATCGTGAGCTGTTTCGTTTAGAGTTCCCGTGTACCTTGACTGTTCTCATATAGCAAGTTCTAGTGCGCTGCCTCGAGGTCGTAAGGGAGTATTTGCGGAGTCGTGGGTTTCACAGAGAGCCGAACAAAGTGGTCCTAATGGCGCAAAAACGAACTCCGTCTCGCAAAAGTTGCGGCACAGTCGACGAAGCACCTAGCACGCCCAGCTACCGACCGGAAAAGGATAAGGACGAAGAAGAAGGAAGACGACGGGCGACGACTACGACGACAGGCATTTGTCACCGTGCCCCCCATGCAAGCAACGCCTTCCGTTTATGCAAACGTAGAGTCCCGCTGATGTTTACCTCTTTGCAAACCTAATTTCAGTTACCCCTGGAGAAAGAGCTACTGGAACTTCTTCGAGGCGAACCCCGCGCCGCTCGCCGCTCGCTGTTCGCCGTAAAGGAGGGAACCGCTCCCTTTTCTTACTTATCCTCTTTCGCTAACTTTTGGGAATAGTGGTAATTCTTTACGATGCCATTGGGAAGCGAAGGGAACTGCAGCATCGGAGTCTTTCTAATAAAAGAATTCCCCGGGAATTCGCAGTCGAACCCGAATGCGCACGAGGAAACGAATTCCCCCTGCTTTATGCAAAACAAATCTCGTGACATTGGATCGAACCCAGTGCACTTATAAATGCAAACTGACGGAAACGTGATGGAAAGTGGAACGATTGCTGTCGCTAAATCGTGTTCAGGTCGTTGCCGTTCGTGGGGACCGTTCGACAAATATTTGTTGGATTTCGTTCGGAAAACTTCTCAACAAAAGTTCTATTAACGGGGATTATCTATATTTGAGGACCTTCCTCCACTCCTAAAGAAAGGATAATTCTTTTAAAATCTCAAGGTGTAATTTCTTCATAATAAAAATCCAATTATTACCATGTCGGCCAAATATATTCAAGACAACTGTTTCACTGAACTTAAAAATCACTTTTTACCACCATCTGTGAAGTAAAACAAATTATTACACTTGTTGGAAAAGTCATTTCGATTTTGTGAGACACTGTGTGGCAATCAATTAATTTGACGTTCCATAAATTACATTGTTCCACAGCTTTCATTTTCAGAAATGTCATCGTTCACGCAGACTGTATCGAGCAGTAAGCGTCATGTTAAAGGGCGGCATTAACTGGGTCATCCAAAACGTTCCGAATCGCGGAGATTTCCATTTTCGGGAGAGGATGCATTCCAAAGTGCATGAGATTGGAATAAATAACTCGCGACAACGCCGTAAAGGATAACACTGCCAAAACCTTGAGTCTGCTAGGGGGCCGGACATCGAGCGTGCCAAATCAGATTTTCCGAATCTTTTTTTAGACAATAATTAATCGCCGACTTTAGCGCTTAGAGGACTGGCAAACACGCGGCCCTATTTCCTGCCGCTTCTGCCCCTGTTGGTCTATCTTTCCCCGAGTAGCGCATTATTTATTGCTAGCCAAAAGGGTTGGTGACGAGCGAGGGGTGGAAGGAAGGTGTACAAGGAAGCCGTATATAAATTATGCATTTCCACGACAGCTTTATCGCTCACTTCTTTCTCGTCCTCTCATTGTCGTGTTGTCACAAGCAGAGTTCCTTCGTCCCGCTCTTCTTTATAATCCATAAATCCAACAAAGTCGTGTTTGAGAATGAGAGGCGGTTCTCGCATCGCGTCGGCGTGGTTGTTACCGCTCATGGCCGCACTTTCCATCCCCATTTCTGTCCTTTGTCCATACCTATCTATCGCCTTTTGTTTCAAGAATCTATCCCGCGATCTGCGCAGCTCCCTGCTTCAGCCACCATTGCGGTCAGCCCACCATAGCCAGACGCGGAACGAAGCAAAAACTTCACCGCGTCGTTAATTCAGCTACTCGCGCAAAACGCCGATTCCACGAGATTTAACACGTTGGGGACATCGGTCTGCCACATTGGACCCCTCGTTGATGTTGTTATGATAGGTCGCCGCAAGAAAATGTATACGCTATACGTCTTTTTTCTTTTGACGCCTCACTCGTCGAAGCTTTATCGTCAACGACATACTAGAAAAAGGTTTCCGTGCTTGTTGTACGTCCGCTCTTCTTTTGAAGTTATACAGGGTGAGTCTTTCAACTCGAAACATTTCTATGTACAGCTTTTAAGTAAAAATTTTATACATAAACAATTTTTGAAGTAGATTTTAGTGGTACAGGGTGAGTCTTTCTGTAGGGCTTTTATAAAAGTTATTACATACTATATGTGCGTGTTGCTCAGCTTACAGTCAGCAAGGTACTGCTTTCTGTTAACTAGTCAATTCAGTTAACTATCTGTAAACTACTCAGCAGTCACAGATTGTAAACTATTGCAGTTCGGCCATAATAGTTTTATATTTAAAGCTTCTTTTCCTAAAAATTTTAGTTTGAAAATTCTTTAGCAGGCATACTGTTTCCACACAGTAGATACGGACAGCCATGACCAGACACGGTAATGGGAACCTATTCACAAGTACATGGTTTATTTTACGACACACTTTAGAAATTACCCCTTTTTCGTGTCAACAATCATTTTTATAGGTTTGTAATAGGTTTTGTAATGTTGTAGAACACTTCGCAAATATTCAGAACAATTGCAAAAGCGTGCAACATCAGTGCGTGCGACCTGAACGCAATAAAAGTAAACGTAGCCTGGCACTTAAGGTACCCCTTAGATTATGGTGTCCTTTATAACTATGCTCATCGGAGTACTTTACCATTAAAACTTAAATGAAAAATAGATTACATGTTTATTATAACTTCAAAAATCTAAAAAGTGAATATTGATGAAAATACGAAAAGTAGTATTAAATTGAGTGATATCCGCAGTCCTACAATTTAGCAGGAAATATGTAATAATTTAGTATTTTTAAACCAGAGATTAAACACTTCCGCACCCAATTTTTAATGGCGTTGTGCGGCTGGCTTAGCCGAAGAATTATCCTTGCTGGCATCAAACTTTTATCTAACAGAAGCGCGCTTATGGGAATGAAAAATGGATGCAATGACGAAAGCCTTGTTTCTACATTATACCAGAGGTCTCTCGCCGAATGAAATACAAAAATATGTTATAATATTTGAGTTGCTGTAACGCGTGAGTATTATTAATATTTATTTTAATATGCAGAGACCCCAAATTACATACGCGTACTATGTAATGTATAATAAAGTACAGACAGAGCACAATATGAAGAGACAAGTGTAGTTTATAATAAAATATTTAGGATTTCGCAGTATTGAAATGTGCACATTACTTCGTAAGTTCAGATACCGCACGATTAAAATTTCATATCCGCGTCCTCTCGTTGAAAAAGGCAAACTTTTAATCACGGTTGTAATATTCGAAGCTAGAAACTGGCCAGCAAATTGCTACAATCAAATCCGACCGTGTCGCGGCAATTACGCGGGACAGCGAAAACGCGAGACACAAAGATATCATAACTTCGGGAAACACATCAAAGCGTGACGGTGGAATCATAACGCATTATGAGAAGTCGGGCACAGCGAAGTTAGAGTTTTAATGGTGACATGAAAACGGAAGAATTATGGCCACGTATGTTGTTTTACGGCGTACAAACGTCATGGGACACGGTCACATATTATTCCGAAGTTCGCCTATAATTTTCCTTTTTTTACCGCGACGGTCGTTCGACGACCGGTGAACAACGAACTGACTGGGAGAGTTCAAAAGCGAATTGTACCGTCACACGCGAACGAGTGTTAATGAAATTATGAGATAAACCGTCGGCCGATATTAAATCGATTACCGAACTTCACCGCATACCGCGTGCGTTAATCGTAAATGACAACTGTGTGATTACACTTATTAATATTCGATTGCGTTTACCGGCGACACACTTCCAAATAAGAGGTGATTCTGTTTGCTGACATCAAGATACATTTAACGTGGAATTAATATGATTTTGATAAACGAGGGTGAAATTTCACGACCGCAGCGGCCGAGCATCGTTGTAAATTCTGCGTATACCTATCGATTCTTCCGTGTATTCAACCAGCCTCCAGGCTTCTGAATTTCATTTACCGGATGTCCCACTCTCAACTGAGCTTCTGAATTATTCCTACTTCTGTTGAACAGTTTACATTTCAAGATTTAGAAGATTTGGAAGAAATATTAGAAGTTGCATAAATTATACACAATGTTTAAGATCGAAGGACTACACATGCTTGAAACATGTAAATATTATTTGAATCAAACTCAAGCATAAACCAGCCATTTAAACCAGCATAAGTTTAAAAGATTAGACTAACAGGTGCAAACATTTAATTAAATAAGATTCAAGGAATAAGTAAAATGGGAATATTTACTAAAGACAACTAAAGAGAGAAGAGATAGAACAACTAAATGTTAAATATGTTTTTAAATCAATCTCTATTAAGCTTTCCACGAAGTAGCACACAGGTATGTTAACGTTGCCACGACAAAAAATATGCACATGTGGAACACGAACGTAGTTGAACGGCACAGTAAGATTTTAATCTGGCTGCCGTTTCTTTACACCTTATCTTCACTCATTAATAACCTAGAAATCACAGCATCGATGTGTAATCACAACCTCTTTACGATTGCGAGGCACGAATACTATAATCACATTTGTTCAAAACTATAGCAATTTGTACCGATGCATGTAGAAGTATTTTCACTGTTTGAATCTTAAAAGGTAAAGCGTAAAAGTTTTTAAAAGTTCGCTGGTCTTTAAAACGATAGAGCCAGAGACGTTGACACATTAAACTTCTAGATTAACACGCAGACTTTATTGCATACAATTTTATTATTTTCTTATCTTTCTAATGCTTGAGACCGCGTGTAAGTGAATTGTAATAAACGTATTTCACCTTTTTTTTAAACAAGTTACGGACTAGCTTTATGAAACTACTAAAAACAGAAAAGTAATTTTTAATATTTTATATTTATATTAATATTTGTCTCTGATAAATAAAATATGAATACAGCTAATTAGTTTACTAATCAACATTTTATATCTAGCACTATAGACGGTGTTACTATTATATAGTATAGGCATTTTTATAATATTTGAATATGTGCATCTGGGATACATCTGTGCACAAAATGTCACAGGTACATTTGCCTATATTAAATTAAATTAAGTTAAATTTCTAATGAACAGTAACAGTGTGTGACATAAATTTTGTTGCAGATAAATTCTCGGAAGGAGCAGTCGATAACAATTTCTGTGATTAAACGATTTGTGTACACCTTTCGTTTCCAGATCGTATTATTCTTGAAATCTGTTGACAGAAAAAGTAAATTCCGAGTATAACAGGGTGTAATGTAATCTCGAAGATCGTTATATTGTAATGGAATTCGTCTTTGTGCTCAACAGGCTCGTTATGGAGATCGATCAGTCAGCGACGATCAATCAAGATCACGTAGTCCAGCACGTCAGCAAATCTTTTCGAGGCTGCGGAACGGAGAGCCAGAGGAACCTTCGTTCTGACGACGAAGAAGGCTTGATTAATGAGACAGTTGTCGGGGAATAAGGGACAACGCAGCAACTGCCGGGATAAATAGACGGCGATAAAAATGAAGTGGCAATTAATTTTGGGCAGCGCCGGTGAAAGGAAAAATGTCGTCCTGGCTCGAGATATCTTCGCTCTAGAGGACGTTCACGACATTACGAAGAGAAGCCCGCTGGTTAAGCGTCTGTGATAGGAAGAACGATGTGACATGCGAGAGAATGAGAATAAGTTCTCTGATTGACTAAATGAAAACTCGGAAACTGAATAAAAAACGTTCTGCCTCGATTACAACAAGTTGGAGTTGAATAGAAAGGTAATTTTTATCTCAATAATTGCAATAGATTGGAAATAACATAATCTCATTTTCTGAATCGTTTGATATTTTTACTCAATGTGCAAACTTGAGCATGCAAACTTAATCATTATAAGTAGGGTTAATATGATGAAACTTCATTGACTATTTTCGCTAACAATCCACATGTTTTTGTGCCAACGGTCCTTCCACGCATTGTGACACTTACAATATGGAATAGACTTTTTGCAAGAGACACGGAAAAATTTAGCCAGGCAGAACGTCTCCGTGAGCGCACATAAATTTGTAACCGCACAATGCGCGTGATTTATTACAATACATATAAATAGTAGCTGTGGAACGTGCGTCATTGTAGAGCACATGAATTGCTCTCGTTCCCGGCGACCCAGAGATGCGCAATCATTCTGTCTGGCTTGACGTTGGCCCACAAAAGACGACGAAGAATGTCATTTCCAAGGGGGTGGAGCTCGATGCACGGGACGTATGTAGGTGCAGAGGAAATCTCAAAAATACGTACACAGGCGAAACCGCATAAGGCAAAGATTGAGGAAGAGGACAACGGCAGCGTGGAGGCACGCGACAGAGGAGGATGTAGTGGAGAGAGCAAGATATAGGGAGCAAAAGAGAGAGAGAGAGAGAGAGAGAGAGAGAGAGAGAGAAACAGAGATATCTCGTCCCATCGATAGATAACTCCACCCTATCCATTCTCTATCCAACTTTCACATTTCTCTTAAAACTTCCACGGAGCAAACGTAGGAAGCGCAATGTAGAAGGGCAGGAAAGAGGGCGAGCCAAAACTTTCTTCTCGCCATAGCTCACCGATTGACGGGCGACACATCACATAGGCGCAGGAGCCACCATATCGCAGCCTCATCCGCGCAGACTGCGTCAAAGACAACGTGGAATATATCGGGGAGGGACCGAACAGTTTCGACGCTAATGCACCGGCCTACACTCCTCGACAAAATTATAGCTCGTGGCTTTTTAACTTTTCCAGGACGATGAACCCTTCGTGGGCAGTCTCCTGTTTATATTCAAAGTGAAATTTCACTCTACCAATATTTATTTTTCCCATTAATGGTGTACACATTTGTCCTTCCAAATTATATATTAAAATTTCACTTTCATACATAATCCAGAATTTTTTTAGATTTTCCGAATGCCTATTAAAAAGGTTAGTCGAGAACATAAACGACCCAGGTTGTCCATGGCTGGTTTAGGTTTGATTAAGTGTTTATTCGTTGGGCAGATCACGAGAAATTCTTCAAGAAATTAAAGATTCCTCACATGCGCTACCATTTTATCCAGGAGTGTACCTTGCAGTGTAGTGCAGCCGTTCGACGTTTACCCCCACTGCATCCCGTCGATCAACCCCTTCGTTTGATTCCGGCGGAGCTCGCTCCCTTGTCTTTCGATAATTGTTCCGAAATCCTTTTCAATCTCGATGATGGATAATTCACTAAAACTAGAGAAAGGACAGGCCGGCGACGGTGATTTACGATTCGCGGGGCCGGCGCGGTCGTGAACGAAATCGGGGGAGCAGTTTCGGGGACCGGTAACACGACGCCCCTGGAGGAATATCTGGTTACTTCTCCACATATACATACATACATACGTATGTCGGAATACCGGACGGTCGATTTTCTTTTAATAAAGAGGAATGGAAATGGCGATTTTACGTACGTATGATGGGAATTCGAGGAGCGTCGAAGGGATCATTTATTCTGACGTATTCCCAACGATTATATTGGTTATGAACGAGTCTCATGGAAAATTGGAACGAGAGATAAGGTATTTTTACGACGTCGGCGGCGAAATGCGTTTATGAACTCTTATTGCGTCCGAATACCGGTACAGGGACGGTCTGTGTGCTTTACATCCGTTAATCTCGAGGCAGATGGTGTTGGGAGTTTCATGACAGCCACGGATAAATTCGTTCTTGTCAGTTTCATTATTTACATATTTTCTAATCTACACATCGAATTATTATTGGAGCTGTTTGCATAAATTGACGAGTTTATTATCTACGTTTGGACCTTGACCGACGTAGTTTTGACACTTTTCTGTTAAAAGGAGTCCAAACATTATACATTTTAGAGCTTATTTGCTTGTTCAATTGACAATTCAGTAAAACCTCGATTATGCAAACCGATAACGTTCGTATTCTATTATTCAATAACTTCATTCTCAATTCACAGTTTAATCTAAAGTGATTTACTTATGAAGTTGTACGATATAAGCACGACTTATTGTACAAATCAATAATGACTTTATCTATCATTATAACGAAACCGTTCTGTTATCCGAACATTCATGTTCGATTGATTATTTCGCATAATCGAGGTTCCACTATATTGTGAATTAAACTAGTGAATATAATCCATATTGTGTCGCGTGTGGTATCATTTCAATCAATAAAATAATTGTCACAATAATTTGATCACCTACTGTAATACTTCGACATCGATATTAATCTTCTTACGGTACATAATTTGAACTAGCTACTACAAAATTAGAATTCAGATAGAATGCTTATAATACTGGGCCCAAACAGACCCAAGTTCCGTCATCCAAGGGTAGATACCACGATAATCGGTTTTTCTCGCGCATAATCGAGTTCGTGTTTGACACCCGTTAAACGAATTCGAGTAAAACTTCCACTGCGTCGCACACCTTGTTATTTTCGAGTTACCCGTCCATAAAAATCGCTTAATGCAAAAGAGGTGTAGTTAGATGTTATTAAATGTAATTAAAGTGATTTAAGGTGGAAATAACGTGCTATGTTATTAAAATTATTATGGCACGTTCGTTACTCGGGATTAGCATATTGATACATGCTTAACTGAATTTTAAATTCATTGTTTAGCCTGGAGATTGTTACATTTTGCATTATGGTGTGCCGAGGTACAGAATGATAGTGAAACTTTTCAATTTCGAGACAGGAAGTTGTCGCGTGGTGCTATTCGCTTATTTTTCCATGAATTTATTCACTTTGCATGAACTGGCAGGGTTCTCTCGTAAAACGTCGCCGGTTTAGAATGCGAGGAAAATGAGGAAAATGAGAAAAATGTCGCATAAACATTAAATTTTTAATACTGCATTAAAGAAGTGTGAGAATGGAAACGGGAAAACTAAAGTGGACACTTGTCAAATATCAGGATAAAAACAAATACATAAATATTAGCAGATATCATTTGTTGGCCCATCATTAACCCTTCTTAAGTCGGATATTTTCAAAAGAATCCATTGAAATCCGTAAAAAAGTTTGAATGTATTTCTAATGTCCACTGTGATCGTTATTGTACATACAGAACAAAAATTAACGACATTGTGACTACACAATTGATTAAAGAAATCAGTTTCAGTAAAATATAGTAGAAAAATATAAACTCCATAATAAATCTAAAATTTATTACCATAAAAGATAAAATAAAAAGAGTCGACCTCCGAACTTTTCACATACTCGGACGCGTTGATTTTTTGATTTGATGTTATAGATACAATTGGGAATTTTAATTGGTTAAGCTTCGAAGTTAGATAAAGCCTTCGGGAAGTCAAAAGGCTTGAGATATACGAGCGGTTTGTGCGCTGCACATAAAACTTCTTCAATGCGTTCAATGTTTTGGGGTTGATTTAACTACGCGAGTGTTTTCCATGCAGCGTGTCACATACAGAATTCAAACAGATGAGCGTTTTCCATGTTGCGTGTCACATGCGACATTTTTCATGAAGCACACGCGTGTCACACAGAAGCACGTTGCTTTTACATTTCATTATACACGTACGCATCAATTGCATAAATGCAACACGTCAACGCACGGTATACATATATTGCATGATACGCCAGATAAACGACGTTGCACAGTAAAAACACCGTGAATTACATTTTTTTTGATTGCTTGCGTTTTGATTTCCAATACGATCAGTCGCATGTGTCCAGCGGAGGCCGATGAATTGCGTCGATGAGCCTCATCTATTCGAATTGTGCGTGTGACACGCAGCAGGCGATGTGTATATGTTAATCTCATCAATCTAAAAGCATTGAACGCTGCGGATATTCTACTTTCGACCCATAAAATGCTTTATTGATAATAGCTTTACATAAAGAGAAGTTGAAAGGAACAAAATATAAGGTGTTTGCAAAAGTTTTAATCTTTTACAATCGTTGATGCATAATGTCATAATTATAATGGTTATAATCTTCCGCTTGTTTGTGAAATTGTTTGTTTTCTATGAATGTATCTAAACGTCACACATTTACGAATAATAGAAAATTCAGAAATAGGCTAAAACTTTGATGAATAATTTTACGGTTTTGAGATTTTATCCTAAATCAGAGGCTGAGCAAAATTATCTGTACGTTTAATAATTTATGCAAACGATTTGAATATTTTCAAGAATTAAAAGGATTACTTGACAACGTGTAAAGGAAATTTCTAAAACTTATTTTTCTGATATGAATATGATGTATTATATTAATACATATATTATACATAATTTTTCTCTCCTCAGGGTTTTTGAGGGAGGTAAAAGGATTACTTAGAAATTGTTGTATTTATTCCGACCACTGTTCGCAGTTCCTGCTTGGCACATCGAAGAAAGAATTTAAGACCCGACATTAAGCAATATGGTGTCTCTCCCTTTGCGTAGAAGTAGCCACGGCGAAAAAAGAGGGTTATGCCAGACCTGTGTTCCATTTGGTACCGGTCTCCCGACCAACTCTGTTATCTGACAGAGTTCTCCACCCTTTCCAACGAAACCCTTTCAAGCGACTATATCGTGTCGCCGTGGTGCGGCCCTCCAAAGACTCATTAATATTCACAGTGCGTTGTGGCCGGTTTTTCGGCGCGCTGTTACGACGAAAGAGATATGACCGCCCGTGGGAATTATTGTATTCCCTTAGCTGCCGTAGCATAAACGCGAACCTCGCAGCAGGTCTTCGAAAAAATGAGTCAAGGAACCGAGTTGCTCGTGAAAGCACAGCCGTGCACAGTTTTGCGAATCGCGACTTCCAATAAAACAAACGCAACCCGACGTTTCCACCACCTTAAAAACCAACATCGTTTCTTCTATTATAAATTAACCCTCTTTGCAGTCGGAGACTTTTCTCACATCACCTACCAGCAACACATTTATTCTCCAAGTAATGGTCAACGTATCTCTTCGTATGAAATGTTGTTCCGGTGGAACTGACTATTTTATTCAAAGAGAAACTTGGTCTGGTAATTTATTGAGAGATATATATTTTTGAAAAACTTAAAAGCACGAAATTGTTTCATCTTCACGTAGTCAATTGTTCAAAGGATAGGAATGTATATTATTAGGTACATGGATTCAGCAATTAAGGAAATTGCTAATATCAGTGATGTGCGTTAAATTTTCAGAAACCAGAGAGAATATGGTTCCCAACGTAACAATGGCGGACAGCATGCAGCGGAAAGAACATTGAAGAAAATTCAACAGAATAATTGCCGCTACACTGCACGTCCCTTATTGTTCAGATATTCAGGTATTTATAACTTAAAAAGAATTGGATGGTTGAAAGTACTCTGATATTTCGGATTACGATTTCCATCATGTTTCATAAAACTTGAGTGTGCGGTACAGTGAAATCCTATTGTTGAACATTATAAATGAATATGGCGAACTACATTATATTTTTAAAGTATCGATATGAAATGGTTGAAGATAGAATTTTTAGGTAATTTGTAACGATTTAAAAAATTTTGAACTAATATTTGATATTCCATTATTTATAATTAATATGTATACCCATATTCCCGTCCTTGTAATCCATGACAGAAGAATTACAGTAAAATCTATATCTACACATCATATTCATATCCATGGAAAATGTTTTATTCGACATGAATGATTATACGTCGTTGTGTTCCTGATCAGTTGTGAAGTGTAATTAAATGTATTTATCGAGCACGATGCAATCGATACGTATCGATACGATAGTTATTTGTTTCAATGTGTCTCAAATTGTTTGGAAACGTACCGTACAATAGATTAATAACCAAGCATCAATTTGAAACGCGAGACCGTATCGATGATATCAAACAAGTCTCAATCCAGTCTCTAGGTATGGTTATTATGGTTGGACGGTGCGTTAATTCCCGTCACACGGTTCCGTTTGTTAATATTAGATCGATGAATGGCATATCGCGTACAGATTATTCAAAAATAAGGAAACACGGAGCTTGGCACAATATATATTGGCACTGAAATGTTAATTATATCGTCTACAGTCACTAGTACTTGATCCCTTGCTGCTAACGTTGACCGTAGAATACTAATACCATACTAATTCCGTTATAAAAATTTTTCATTCCTGATGATGCCTTTATGAAACGTTTGGCTACATGTTCTTGAGACTTTTCTGATTAAAACGATACCAAACGCGGCGTAGTTTGGGTCATGTTTATTCGTACAATCAATCATGAGTATTGTACTATTTACATGTGAAATATAATTAGAAAAATGAAGAATTTAGTTATCATCGGTTCGGATAATCGAGATTTTACTGAATCGTGATTCAAGCAAACTAATTTGCCCCGAATTGTATCATGTTTGGACTCGTTTTAATCAGATAAATACCACAAATATGTTGGCAACAGTTCCGTAAAAAATAGTGGGTAAACTTCACTTTACCGGACTCAAAATTGGTACCTTTCTCCTACGAATTATGATGTAATCCAGTAGATTTGTACCCGGCGCGTATGCAGATCGAAGTTTCGATCCTCTAGGATCAATAGTTCAGAAGCTGTGATCGCTTAAAGTTGAGCATTTTTTGCAGGTAAGGGTGCCGTCATATTGGTTTGTAGTGACTAGCGTGAGCCGCTTACCTTGCCGCCCCTCGCCCCCCTCCACCTAATCCTACCCAACCTAACCTCAGTAAGCGGCGTGCGACCGTCACTACAAACCAATATGGCGGCGCCCTTACCTGTCAAGAAACTGGAAATATGCTCAACTTTAAGCGACCATAGCTCCTGAATTATTGATCCTAGAGGTTCGAAACTTCAATCTGCATCCACGCCGGGTACAAATCTACTGGATTACATCATAATTCGTAGGAAAAAGGCACTCTTGAGTCCGGTAAAGTAAAGAGCAGTCAAAATAGTTAAAAAGCTTTGTCATCAAATTAGTATTGTCTCACCGGTAAATCTAATCTCCTATCACGTTACATTTCGCGGTGATAATAAAAGGATACCCCGCGGTAATAATAAAGTGACATTACCGTACTGTCTTTCTTTTACAATAGAACTCCGAAATCGCGTTTCGCAGGACGGTTAGTATCGCGGGGGTTGAAGATAAAAAATTGAAGGACCACCGTGGATTATTTTATCGCGGACTACGTGAGCCCCGAGAACAATTGCATACTGTTAAAAAGGGGAGGTAGGCCGAGTTAAGGATGAGACGTGCGTTTCTTGGCAGATTCAAGGGTAAAGGAATGGTTGAACAAAAGAATAGGTGGTAGGGGTTACGCGAAAGGCACACCATCCTGCAGATGCTATGGAGATACCTCAGTAAACCGTGGGTCGGTGGCACCAAAGAGAGGGTAGTCGCCATCGAGGAAGATAGAGAAGAGGTGGATGTACCCAGGCTCCGGTCCGTGTATTAAGCCGGCCCGAGCGAACTCTGCATGCCGATGAGCTTAATATACTTTACTTTGTCATAGCCTTGCGCAGCCACCTTAGCGAATGGTAGCCTGCAGGACCAGCTAGTCGGACGAGAATTTCCAGATAGCCTTCTTACCGAATATTTTATGGGAGATGTACTTTTTTAATTGGAATTCCACGATTACCTAGTCTCGCTTTCATCAGCGCGAAACTTGCGTTTTATGCGGTTAATACTTTCGACCATACGGTGCAATCGACTTTTGGCGACAGTCTCTGAGGAATTTTTTCGCGATGTTAGTTCGAGAAGTAGAGTGAACTGTACCTGTGACGATTGGTTGCTAGTTACCCAATCGAGAGCAAATTGGTGCTTACCTGAAACAGACAAAGAAAGCGACTATTATTTGTTGGATTGATGTGATCATTATTTATTATTTGTTAATGTAATAACAACATTCTGTTAGTAGTGAAACTATTATTGTTTCAGTGTAATTCAGTTTTTGTTTAGTCAAGACAAATTTTATACGATACTATGATATTATATTGTGTTGATTCTTTAAATGAGTATAGGGTTTTCGAAAAAAGTATTTACGACGTCACATCGTATTTTAAGGATCGAAGATTGGCGAAAAGTATCGGTGTGTGAAATCTTTGGGGAAACAGACGGAGGAAAAAGAAATTCGCCGACGTAGTTGGTGAGCTCCTCAAGATAGACGAAATTAGAGGCGCAATTTAAACCAGGTCCTCCACTTAAGCTCCGCAGGTGCCACGATGCTATGAACTGTGCGCCGTCTATCCGCTTTTTCGTACACGAGTGGATGGGTAAATTTAGTCCTGGGCTACGTCATCGTGTAGTATCGGCAAACTTTTAATCAGAACCCCGACGGCAACGAGGAAACTTTATTTTCTTCAATGACGCTCGGCGTAATGTCGAAGATCAGGCAAAACAAAATGGAAATCAGGCCGAGCCATGGGAAAAATAGAAGATGAAAGCGGCTGAGTACGCAGCGAAACGAAATATCGTAACGAGGAACGGAATGAAACGAGCACAACACGAATAAGGAATTTCGTCGAGTTTTAAAACCAACAAAACATTTATTTCTTTGAACGTCCTCGTAAATTGACGATGCAATCTGTATATGTATTACCTATTTGTGAAGCGTTCATTGCAAATCTTAATTAAAATGGGTGATAAAAAATAATAATATCTCTATCTCTTTTTCACCATAAGAAAACATTTAGTCAATAAATTAAATTTTTCCGCTATTTCAGTTTTCATAAAAATATGTACAAACATGGGAATTTACATGAAGGTCGCAGTGTAGTTATTACACAGACAATTCAGTACAAATTCCTGATACACAGTTATGATAAATATTTCGTTATATCGATCCTTTTGTTCATAAAACCTATATTAATGCTATCGACGCACTGGTTCGATCATTTAATATTTAAAAGCAATTTTTCAAATTACCGCATTGTTACTTCAACGTTTCGATCTTAATTTAGATAATTTTCAAGAAAAAATTGCGTCTTTAAATATCAAATGATCGAACCAGTGCGCCGCGCCGGTATCATTGCTGCAGGTTTTATGAACACAGTATAATTCCTCGAATGTCGCGCGTTAGTGAAATCGTTTCTTAGTAGAATGTAATATATTCAGAAATCATCTAAATGATCGGTTGCTCGATTTTTCCGCGTAGTTTTTAATTACAGAGCCGCGGAAATAATATGTAGTTTCTGCGTATGGGTGTGTGCGCGGAAAGTCGTCACGTACAACGTCGTATGAGCAAACGAAGGTGCGTTCTGTGGGCGTCCTGCTCGCTTTATAATAACTATACTTACTGTCCTCACGTTACATTACTACCACCTACTAGGTGGATGTAACGCACGCAAGCACGCAAAGGCTGACGCACGGCGTCTCGGTCTGTACGGGCGTAACTACGTGCCCTATAGCTCAATTCTAGGTGGGAACGTTAGTGGCACGGCAGTAATTATGTTATAGTCATCACGACTCGGAAAATTGCGTGATGTTGCAGTGTAAAGGTACCGTGATTCTGTACCACAAATCACTGCCTCATGATGGTAACCGTTTTTTTTTCCTGGAGCGTCACACGCCGGCTTATGAAGATGTAACTGGACTGCAAAAATTTCAGACGTGCACTCAGTTTGAGACTATTTATATTTATGGTCGTTTGCGGAGTTGCGTATGCACCCAGCAGGCCATAAAAGTAAACAGAAATTCGAGCTTGCGCAAAATTACAGTGTTATCTACCCAGCAAATGAGTCAACATTTCGAGAATGTTGTAATAGTTACTTTGAAGATATGAATAAATTATGAAAAATTATAGATGTCCACACTTAAAAAATTTAGAACCCGCGATTTTGACGAGCCCCATCAATTACTACAACACAAGATCAATTACTTGTATAGATGAATATGAAATATTATGATAATATAGATCATAGTATGATATAGATTATAGTAATATACAGTGTGAGTCACGTAACGTTGCCACGTCAAATATCTTTGTTGTTTTTAAAGCCTAAGTATGATAGTCTACAAATAAGGGGTTTCGTTGCGGTTTCGGGATGCGTGTCGTTTTTTTCTGCGTCAACCGATTTCGAAGAAATTTTCAGTATGTGTATAACTAACATAGATCTACAAAACATATATTTTAAATTTTCATTAAGAGGTCATATAAAAAAGTTTTGAAACATGCCTCTTTTATTTTTGCATGTAGCTTTGTAAATTATAATTTTTTGGAAAATCTTTTTTTGCATATCATTTCGTAAACCAATGCTTCTAATTGATTATACAAAATCAGGTTGTTTGGTATAATTATAAGAAAGTTTTTCTATTTTAAAGGGCGTACGAATACTTTTTACACCCACTGTAGATAAATAGTAAGACATTGGTAATAGTGATTTTGACAGAGATCATCTTATGAATTAGACAGTATACACCGACAGAGGACCATTTTTGGGTTAACCTCAAATGGTCAGATATTTCCCGAAGCGTTCTCTCGAAAGGTCGTAGGTTTACGGGAAAAACTGGTATTATCGTAGTAAATTTGCTGGGGTATAAAGGTGTAGCATGCATCTCTGCCCCGGGGGTATTGGAAACGTCGTTGCCGGCCCGGTTATATTTTACGTAGTATAAAATTAGTGGGCGTCCTAGGGATAATACTTGAGAGTACTCCGGTAAGTGCGTTAAAAAATGCATGGCGCATTTTCGTTTTCAAATGGATCCAACTAAACAAACGGAAGCAGTCACGCAATCATTTTCAGGGAGAGGACCATGAAATTCAAGCTTGAAATTTCTACACAGCAGCTTCCACATACATGTGACATGATTTCGTATTAAATTTTTACAAAACTCAAGTCGGAGTAAAAAACTCAGATTTCTACGCGGGCATGCAAATTGCTGTGCCCGTGCTGTAGAAACACAAGTAACGAGGGAATTTTTTTAAACGAACACTAATTGCACATTGTGCACGTTTGGTGCGCGTTTCTGTGGTTTTAATGTAATGTGACTCTTCAGAAGCTGTTGAGAAATTTTTCCCTGGTTTATAGTAAACATTATATTAATTTGAAGCGGGTACTATAATAACATTATTAGAACATGTTATAATAAGGATTTGATTGTGTTTCGGGCTGACTTTTAGAAAACAAATTGAAGACAAAGTAAGAGCAGTGAAGCCGCGTGATCATTTACACAGGAGAAACCATAAACCCTGAATTGTACGTGTTCCCGCGATTTACACGGGCATTACCATTGCAAAGGTAACGCCATAAATTAGAAATACTGTAGTCCTACTTCAGTATGCAGGCAGAGATATGAATCAGTAAGATCTTTAATCGCGGCCGGTGTAACCGCAAACTGGGCATCCTTTTGAATCCATTGGAACCCCTTTCTATTAAAGATCCAATTTATCATACAGATATTGACGTATTATCGATAATCACTTAACATCATTCATTCTACATTGCTTTTATACGTGCGAACGTCAACAGGTATACCAATCTAACTTCATCTTCCATTATTACAATATTTAATCAAATTACACTGTCCAACAAATTTCAACTTTTTTTTATGTTTCCCAGTTACTGTTGAGTCGATCATATAGAGTTTTTTGCGCTAATTCCGAATCTGTCCTTAATTTTTCTCCTAGACGCACAGTTTTTGAGAATCATGACTTTGAAGAAAAACATATTTTTCAACTTTGAACAAATATTATGATGTTACATGTTTAAACATGTTTAAATGTTAAACAATCATAATGTATTAATATTGGATATCACTGTATTCGGGAAAGTCTACAGAATCTTTTGCTGTAAAGAACAATTCAATATCTTTTATAATAACATCATAATATTTGTTTAAAGTTGAAAAATATGTTTTTTTTCGAAGTCATGTTTCAAAAGTAAGGGCAGATTCGGAATCAGCGCAAAAAACTCTATACGATCCACCCAACAGTAATTGTGGAACAAATTTGGTGTTGAATAGTGTTATTAAAGGCGTAGCACGAAAAATTCACTTTTTAACCATGTGATTTTCAAACCAATTTTTAAACAATAATACTTCGTACAAAAATGGTGAGGAATCAATACACATGGCTAATTTCTATTTTGATCTGGTTTGCTTTAAATCGATCTCTTTCAAAAATCTGAAATACAGAGCAGTGGAGATATCAGAAGTATTTCAGAACATTGTTCGATTATTCTAAATATATCAAAACCATTAAAACAAGAGATCTATTTGTATTTAACTCTTGCTGCTTATAAGTAATACAAAGTTATTTTGCATAAAAATCCAGTCTAGTGATGCACATTTCTTGAAATATGAGTATTTTCTGTTGATTTTTTCGGAAAGGGCAAATATTGTAACAGGAGCGGAATTGAGAATAAATATAAGTTGACAACTGAATATTGCGTGGTGTATAAACACCGAAATACTTTTGTGACTTCGACGGTCGACTGTTCGCGAATATTTATCTGTGTGTTTGCTGGCATCGGCCGCCTCTATGGCGGGCGTCTATAATGTGCAATTAAAAGAGCGCCAGCCGGCAGACAGGCAAGCGATGGAGGAAAGTGTTATTCACCACAGCGTGCGTCAGTGAATGGCGACCGAATACAGCGAGGGTAGAAGCCCGTTAACAAAAAGCTATGTAACAGGTTTTCACGAAAATTGAGTAATACCACCCACTAATTTGAATTTATGAGTCTTTTAATGCTCTGCCGCTTTCACCGTCCCAAAATGGCATAAATTATATTCCATATGAACTCTCGTATCTCCTTTAATACCAAATTGCGAGTTTTATTCATGAACCAAATTCGTTCCATTTTCAAGCGAGCAGTCAAGGAGAGCCGAATTTTCTCGTGTCTTAAGAATTAAACATACATTTCTAACTTATCTATAGAACGATCGATAATGATCCTTAATTTAAATCTACTTTACCCTTATATAGATTCCTGTCACATTTTTGTATAAATTTCTATATTGTGCGATGAGGTATTATTGATAATACAAAAATTTATATTTAAAATGACTGCTTCGCAGAACTTGTAGTTGTTAATATAAGCGTGGTGAAAATGAACAGAAAAATATTATTGCGAGATATGTAAGTCGTGTTACATAAAAAGGCTATACGGAGAAGTGGGGACAGGATATTGCATTTTTACCACCCACAGGAGTGGTTAATAAAAGTGTGGAACGGCAAAGTGACGTTTAACCTCCTTCGTGTTAAGTGTCTTTTCAAAATAAAATCTAAAGTCAAGTTGTTTTACGTCGTTCCTTTCAAGTGAATTCGGAATCAAAATATTTAAATCAATTTAACATTACAAGTAGAGTCGATTACAAACGCGGCAGTATACATTTCACTCAAAGCTCAATAAATCAACTAGAAACAAATCGTTGATCAAGTTATAAGCGTTCGTTGTAAAGGGAAAGCTTCAATCTTCAAATCTGCAGTAGTTTCAGTCGCGAGAAAAATTTTTCAATGTTTCAACAGACGTTTCAATTTGTAACATTTTGGACCAAAAAAGTGTCCAGTTTCTCAGCCGTTGTATCGTGCAAAAATATCATTTAGAAAAGTTAGAAATTTTTGGTCCCCTGAGTGAAAGTTTAATCTTATCTTTTTTAACGAAATTATTATATAATAGTTCAAACGGCGATAATTTCTCAGAAATGAGAAATTTAGTGTAATATTTATTGCATCCTCTGTTGGTTAGAATGAAGCGTACAACGTGGGAACCTATTGAATAATACCACAACACTTTCCCTGTTTTTTTTAATCATCTTTGTCATCAGATCCCAGTGACCGATACCAGTAAGTAGCGTTACCAGAATGCACGTTAAGATTGATAATAAGAATCCAAGAGTGCATAATATCCTATAACGATAAGACGTATCGCGGTACTTTCAGTTATAGACGTGGCTCGTATGAAGTGTAGGCGTCAGCGTGCTTATCGTCCAGGAAAGGGTTGCACCGTGAGGATTATAACCGTGCACGCAATGCGTCGAGAATGCGAACGTGAACGAACGAACGAACGAACGAACGAACGAACCAACAAACACGCAGGCCATTCTGCACGCACTCTAATCGGCCATCGTATCATAATATAGAAAACCGTCCGACAGATAAGCCGTACTGCCACTTCCACCTTGGATTCATTCTTAACGAACTTTCTTTCGACTTTTATTGCTAGATACGTTTGCTATTCAATGAACGACATATTTTCCCCTTTGCGTGCGTTAACGCTTTTCCAAGTCATGAAGGCAACGCGTAACGAGACCGTACATCGCGATTAGAGCTATAAAAATTACGCAGTAATATATCGTCGGCAATATGTCGCTCGCACTGTAACAATGTGATTTGAATGCCTGTAAATAAAACGCTAAGGCGGTATTCACGAGGCACTAACGATGAGTTTATTTGCACACCAACGTGACTCGTCTATTATTAAGGTTTACATGCATTTGATTACATCGAGCTAATCAATTTCACGTAAAAACGTGATTTCAATGCTAATACAGTGACTGTTTAATTAGTGGACTGCGGATTTTATGCATTTGTATGAAAAATGAGCACAGAAAATTTCAAATAAAAAAAAGTTTAACTGAATTTAAAAACACCTATGTTATTTTAAACTTACAAACATTAGCACAATTATTCGTGACACAATTGTCTAGTCTAGTGCTTATGATGATTCTTTGAAGATTGAAAAAATCATTTTTCACGTCAGAAAATTTTTCTAACGCAATCCTGCTTTACCCGGACTTGTGATGAATTCGACTTTTCCAGTTTTCGGTTCGACGAAATAAATTCCTCGAATTTGGTAGAATGTTTATGGTTGCTGGCTCAGCAGCCAACGGGTAGGAGGTCTATGCAAAATCTCGATGACCATCAGCGGGTGGCGTGTCGTAGTCGTTCGTCGAGAAAGCTATGTTACAGTTTTCGCGTGGGCGGTCCCAGTTTCTCGTATAAATTCATTACTTCCCAACAGAGTTGAATTTGAGATGAAAATTAAAAAAGGAGGAGGGACAAGAGACGAAGAGCGACGGGCCACAATCGAAAAACTACCATCCAACGAAAGGCCACGCGGTACCGTCCCGGCTGCTTTGAGCCCACGACAGAGAGAATAATTCAGCGTTTCGCGAAACAGCGTATTTTTCTTCGCTAACTGCTATTTCGTGTTTTATTCAGTTCTTTTTACCCTATTTCATCCCGGCTCCCTCTACGTACAGCCTGTCGGACCGGGTGCATTACCGTAGGCGGTATCCGGTTTTGCCGGAACTGCGAGTTCTGCGGAAACCTGCCGAATAAATAATCCTGAGGAACAGCCACAGTTAGGGGAAGAAACATGAAACGTCGTTGTGATATATAATGAAATACAAACCCATCACCGGAACCGGTGGCACCTCAAGACCTGTATTTCAAGAAAGAGTTGAGTATTTGCATTTTGCATACTCTACGAAACTGTACCTACGGCACAGTCTGCCGTGCAAATACCTACCTGGTTATAGCTGCAGACGAGTGTGTAATGGATACACGGCTCTATCGCCAGTTGGAAAATCAATACGGATCATTAGACTCCGGAGTCCGGACCTTCATGCGAAATAACCGTGTGCATCACTTCCGGGAAATTCTACAGATTTCATATTTCATAGGTTGACTGCGTCACGGCCACAGATACTGCGTTGTGCGTGCGCCTTGTCGTCCGCTGCGTTCGTTTGTTTTTTCCCATTGCAGCGCGACATGTAGTCACAGCAGGCCACGCCAATCCCATTTTTAAACAATCCAGCATAGACGTATAGCCAATTATTTGTTCCTCAACAAGGTGTAATGAGAAGACTGCGGATTTTTAAGCAAAATAAAATTTTTCTATGTCGATTGTGAGAAATGGAAGCTAGATTACAACGCATTTCATCTTTCAATAATCTTAACAAGTCGAAAATAATGTAACAACATTCTTGAAATTATTTAATGTATTTACAATTTTGTTTTTCACTCATTCACGTTTACTATAAATGCATAAAATCCGCAGTCTAGTAATACCTCATTGAAGAAGTAATCTATTAAAGGACATTTTATATTATTATATTACGTTAATTAAACTCGAATCTTTATTCTGTTGTGCTTATGTAGTAACAAATGAACATTTTTATGTTAACTAAATATCAATCACTTCTTTATAAAGGAGAAATGGTTATTGTTAAGAGAACAAACAAGTTCTTCAACTCGGATAAAAGATTCTGTTAGTTATCAGAGGAGAAAGAATAAAAACTGAATTCCTCACAGTATAAAATGGCCAACTTTGAAAGTTTTTGAATGAAGGTATTCTGGTTTATGTTGAAGCTTCATTAAAGAAAATAGCTGTTCGTTGACCCGCATAGCTTTCGATCTTTTTCGTTTAATTATTTCGTCTCCGCCCCTACGAGGTAAAGAATGCTAAGCAGTTTCATTATTCGCCGGCTGATTTCCGTTATACCGCCACCAGTTTTTCGCTGGGATTCATTATCCGGTGTGGACGGAATATAAATGAATCCGGGCAACCACTACAGGAGCCTTTTCTCGCTAATGAAACATAGACACCAAAATTCGTTGCGAAATGTTCCAATTTTTAGAGTATTTCCTTTTGCAGCTTTTAAATACTTTTTTAGCCCCGTGCCCGACGAATAATTGAATAATTCATGGCAGAAACTGAAAGATCAGTTTTAACGAGAATATACATAGTTAGCGTACTTGATTTAAGCATTGCAATAACATTTGATCTTACAAACAAAATTAGTGACAACATTTGTTAGTAATACTCTGTTATACGAGTATTAGGTTTGTATTTTTGTAATTTCGTAAATTCCTCATTATAAACCGTTTATTTATGATTGAAGAATTATTCGTAGTACAGATTTATTTAATTTATTGGCAAAGAAATAGTTTCATTATCTGTAAATTTTGTGGAAAGTATCTTGCAATGTATGCTGCTGAAACATTCATTAATGATCTACTTTCCAATGTGATGCAGTAATTCAATAAAGCAAGAATATATGATAAAATGTATGAAGGAATAATTCACACTTGTTAATAATTATATAATATTGTTAAGCAAAGAACGCGAGGAGTTTGCGGGAAATGGTGCGGCGGCGTGTTTACAAATGAAATAAGAAATCATCAGGATCGGTAAATTCACAGGCAGCGAATCCGAGACAAATCTGATTCGGTTCACTCTCTTATCGACCGCGAAAATTTCGGTTGAGGGAGCATGGTGCGCGCGAGAGGGTTCCCGGGCTTCAACATGCTCAGCCCAGCAGAAAGCCTCTTTGCTCGGAATGTTTTTCGTTCGATTTGCAGCGACGATGTTTAACGTTGCATTTCGGTTGATTTCTCAGTCGTTTGGCTTAAGGCTTCGGAAGCAGGAGAGCCGAACCGAACGAAACCGTTGCTGGTACCAAACCGAACCGAACCGCTTGGTTGCTCCGGGGCGGCAGCAATTTTATTAGGTTCCCTCCAACTGACTGTATATTAAATTTAAAGGATTCCCGTGGGAGTAACCGGCATCTTAACCACTACCACCGCGACTCCCTGCCGCAGACGTCTCTCCTAGTTCGGATTCGTTCCCTTGTAAGTTGCGGTGGTCGCATCCTTAGGAACTCTCGTGGGACGTACACGTGTTGAGTAGCTCTCCTACTCGTACAACTTGTAACAACTTGTACATACGAACTACGTATCCGAAACACACACTGACGTCTCATTCCTGAGTCACGTTAGGTCGTTCGCCTAAGAGAACCGGCTATTAACCTCGCCAGATGGTGTAACAGTCCCAAAGGGGCATAAGCGAGTACAGTTGGATTGTATTTGCGTCGAGTTATCTTTAAATTTACGATACGTCACTAACGAATAAATGACTACCTGATTATTACTTCCACCTCGAGGATCACTAGCCAAATTAGCCAGCATCCATGATTCTATGTTCAACTTTCTGACGCGGTACACGATACCAATTATTCTCGTTTTACAGGATTTTAATCTAACTCGCTCTGTTAACCAAAGATTGAAGATACATTTGAACACATTTCTGATTCTCGAGAAATTGGTAATAATTGAACAATGATAATTTCGTTTAAAAAAAATAGTTCAATAACCGTTCAAGGATGTTATGTTTCATTTCTGTAAACCATGTTAACATTATGTTCCAATATTATATTCACTGATTAAAACCTTGAGACATGGTCTTTAACCAAAACTAACACCAAATAATTGACACCACTTTTGCATTAAAAGGCTCAATTGTACATTCAAGAACCAGTTTTTTCGACCGCGGTAGGTTTAGTATTGATACTCCCAGGCCACGTTCTATAACCTGCAGCCATAATCTCATCGACAAGAATCGATTATCGCTCGCACGAGAGAAAACTGTTTTCGAATTACGAGCATGCTTCCTACTCGTTGAATCGAAAGGAAACGGTTTGTAGTGTCAATAACGTAGGTATCGGCCGTATTCCTTACATACGGATCAATGACCGAAGCCTTCGGGTATTCGAAAGACTCTCAGGAGGTTGCCTTTCTTTCTATCTTCCTCCAATCTTCTTTCTGTCTCTAGAGGTCGAATCAGCAAAGCCCTCACGTCGTAATCTCCGATATCCAATTGATTTTCCAGCTGGTATGCTCCTACATCGTGGCAGTCGTGGCATCCTACTATTCAATTAAAAGTTTCCCTCTCCCCCCACTCGTGGTTCCCGCAGCCCTTTATTCATGTTCTCTCACACTCACGCTCTCTTCTAGTCTCGTCGAGGGGCAACAATCGTGGTGAGAGGTAGTTGCTCTCTCGGTGGATGTCGAGTGTCACAAAAGGGCTGCTCAAGTAACCCTTCTTGGCCATATTTTTTCTTTACTTTTTCGTTGTTGTTGTTGCTTCTTTAGTTTTGTTTCCCTTTCTCTCACTCTCCCGTTCCTTTTCTCTTTCTTGATAATGGGAACGAGAAGGCCAACTCCTCCGACCAAGTAACCTCCTTCGCGATGGTTCTTCATCTTCGCGCCAACTGAAACTCAAGCGACTCGGGTCGTTTTCGCTTCAAGCAATCAGAGTGGAACCAAACGATAATTGCACCGGTCATGGTTTTGAGACACCATGCTCCTCATTCCAGTTTTCGTATTTTTCCGCAACGAATGATCTCGAATTCTTAATTTCTCTTTGCGCAAGATGACAGAACGCAACGACCGTGGCGTGAGCATCTTGATTCAGTGTTACATTCCTTCGGGAAAACATGGTAATGCGATTTTTTCGAATTTTCGAAACGTGCATCGGTTGCCAAGACGAGAACGCTTCGAGACATTATCGTTGATATACAGGGTTGAATGTTTGGAGAGCAATTATGACTTTCGGTAGATTGTTTCTCGCAGAAGAATATTATTTTAGTAGAACAAAAACAGATGTTGTGCTCGCTTTCGATAAATTCTGTGCTAGTTATGATCGTGTTTAGATTTGATAGCGATAGACCGCTCGTAGCTGCAGGACATCTCGTATAGTTTACCGATGCCTAAGGTAATATGATAATTTATAACTGTAATCACGTTGAAACCACTGTCATTGGTTTCGACACTGTTTAACGCGACAAGCCGATACCAAATTTGAGTAATATCAGCATAAACCTAATATCAATATTGATCGACACTAATTTTCATCAAAATACACATTTCCCAACTTGCACGCGTCATTAACGGTGTGGGATGACACGGATTTCGTAAATTGCAGCTGTAATGGTAGAATGACAAAAATACATTTTACAGAATCCATACATTGCATATTTTAAACCAAATTTCCCACGTTAACATGGGTACAGTAGAAAATTGTACGTGACTCAATTACGGAATTTATACGAGGTAAACTTGTTTTAATAAATATAGTCTAAATGCTGCTGTTTGTTTCTCACTTAAACATAAAACATTAATACATAGTAGGTAGTATTATAAACTCTATAACATTTTCTTTACATAAATATGTCGATCTTTCATTATTAATGAGATCAATATTTAAATAAAGAAAAAAATCTAATAATAATACTGTACAATGGCCTATCATTTCGAGACTTTAATTAATGAATACAAGAACGAATTCAATGGTTTAGTAGCATCCTCCTTTGTAGCTACATTTTAATTTAATAACTCATTGTGTTAATATAAACTCGTCGATTTATGCAAGTGGCTCTAAAAATTTGAACGCTGTATATTGACAGCAGTAAATATTTGTGTGTAAGCATTGCGACTTTCCTATCGCCAAAAACAGTCGCAGGGAGCATAAAACAGACGAGAGCCACGTTATACGATATATTTTCGCGAAGAGGATACCTGCTCTCGCGGAACACGTGCCAACGGGAATAATTCTTGATTTTGATACTTTCTCTTCCCGGCTATTATCTCATTTTTCTGGTAAATCGGTGAATTCGAGTCGAATGAATTACTAAAGGGTCATTAACGAGCCAGGGGGAATAAATTCGCGGCGGTTGTCGGTAATACGTAAGAATGTAGTAAAAGTGTGTGGGAGCGAGAGCATGGTCGCGAACAAGCAAATGCGCGCTGGGAGAGGAACAAGGAAACGAAATGATCGCGGTTTACGCTGGTTCTTTTCGGTTACAGCGGCTGACTTGCCGCCGGTAGGAAAGGAGGACTATTAGAATGTATTATGCATGCGAAATGGCGCGGTTTCCTCGAAATCACTGGTGCCACGCCGCTCCCGGATGAAGGAGTTTTGCGGTGACGACGTGGAAGTCTGCCAACCTTAGGTGGGTGGTCTTTTAGCGGCCGGCGCCCTGTTCCAATGGTGGCTAAAATATTGAAGGAATTATATCGCCCGAAATGCCCGTAACCATTTTAATTATCTATGTACCGTTGCGGCTCGTTGGTCGACATAATTTAATCACGCGTTTAACAATACATCCAAGATCCCCCCCATCGCGCATCGGGGCCGAAGCCGCGTCGATAAGTCGACGGAACTACGGACTTTCCAAGTCGATGTTTCACTTCGATACGTCCGACGGAACCGTCTGACCGAAAGTTTACTCTTTTTCGACAGGTTTGTACCTATTCATTAATTTGGAACGCAAATGCGTTCGTCATTTTGCTTTTATTTTTTATTAATCTTTAAAAAATATCGTTGGTGGGGTTATGGAAATGAAATAGTAAATATAATCACTTCAGACTTATCATTGGCAGGATAAATGGTTAGTATCTATGATGTAATAAATTATTTATTAACCTAGGAAAATGTAGACTTCACATTTAACCTCGCGGTTAATCAATCATATTAGTTTAAAGAAGCTAATAATTAATTTGTACATTTAATACACAGCGATTTACTTCTGTCTCTCTATTTAGCAAATATAATAATCTTTTCTTTAGTTCTAAGCAAGAGAAATGTTTTTAATGTATCTTGAGTAAATTAACAATCGTAAAAGACGTTAGAAAAAGTATGGAAAAGTGGTTCTACAAAATCAAATAAGATACGTGTAAACACTAATAAACTTAATTGATTGGCGAAAGAATACTTATAAGAACCCATGGAAGAGACGATTCTCGAAATCAAGGAATCGGTGTCTTAATTGGGTCAAACTGCCCTTAATCAGGTCAAACGATTCGTCCTAAAGGAACCAACGCTCTCCACTTCTAGGAGAGATACTACCCAATCGGGACGTGTAAATCCCCCTTCTCGATCATCGATCCTTTTTACAAGGACATCGTGGTAGAATTGGATGATCAGTTCTTCACGAACACTCAAAAAGTTCTTCGTGAGCAAGCAAACATTCGGAAACTTTCTACGAACACGAACAGTATATAAAGTCGACTGTTTCAAAATGGCAGCGACATTTGTGCAGTACTTTATCTTGCAAAATTGGAAGAATAATTTCTGTTCCTATTATTCGAGAAATATAATCTACCAGCTATCCATTTTTAATTGAACATTTAATCAATTCAATGCATTCCTGAAAATTAAATAATGTACCTATTTATGTACAAATTCATTTTACACCATTTTTTTTAAGAATGATATTTTTCTGATTAAGATAAGTTTCATGAAATTGTAAAAATTTCTAGAAAATTTAAAAATGTATGATCTCATAAATAGTATGTGACCAATTGGGGTTTAAAACTTTCTACAAAAGATTCTGAAAAAGTAGCGAGAATGACAGGCAAAAACGTGTAAGCTTAGCGGAGGTATCGTCGACATAAATCTCGACGACATTAATTTTGTTCTATGTATCGCGAAGATAGTAAAGACGATTCTACAGAAGACAGTAATACATTAGGTGCATAACTGCTTTTTCTCTTACGTGTCATATCTGTCTCGCGTCCCAATGGAGAAAGTATGGTGCTTCATTTTATACGGCGTGTATAACTTGAAAGTGATCATAAACAGGATTCTCCGGGGAAATGACTTCTGTGCGCCGTTTCTACGAGCAGTTTTTTTACGACTACAACGGGGCGCATGCGTGTGCGAAACAACAACTATCCGTTGTAAGGAAAAGCGTGCTGTAAAAAACTCGGCAAGATGAAATTACCGTGCGCTATACCGTGAGTCCTCCGTTTGCAAAGAGTTGCCGCATTCTTCCCGCCGCGCCGTCACCCTGTTTCTGTTCGCGTTACCCAGACGTCATGCCGATTTTTCGTCACCGCCGGGTCAACAATCAATTTAGAATTCAGCACGAATCGGGCGGAATTCATTCGTGCCTTTTAAAGCAAAGTCGATTTCAGCCTCCCTTTCCACTGGCAACTACGTACGTGGCGCCCTTCTCTGACAAATACGAACAATTTTGAACGTCGCCAGATCAGCTACACGATAATAGCACAATTTATTTCACGGCTTAACGTACTGTATTAGATAAGGCCATGACTGATTTCTGTTCCTGCGTCTATAAAGTACCTTAATTTAAGGGAAATACGTTATATAGCTTCGCGCCGCGATCATTGCCGCGACCAACTCGATCACCATTTATTGAAATTTATCATTGCAATCTTGCACGTTCATTTTTTAAATACTTAAATTTTCGTTAATCCCTTACTGTACGATTTTTTTCACTTCATTGTCGTTTCCATAATTTCTTAAAAGAGAGGATGTTTATTCTATATCCCATTTTATTTTGACTTAAACAAAGGAATAATATTAATTCATATCTGGTAAATTCGCTTTAAAATTTCCACACGAGTCTGACTCATTATTCTATAAGAATAGGTTACATATTCAGAAATATTATCTTTTAACGTATCGTTAAAATGTAATTGTATTGTAATTATAGTACTGAATGGAGGAACTTTGGAGCCGCTGCAGAGAGAGGCTTATTGTTAGCAGCGTAATGGAATCTGGAACACATAATAATAATCCTCAATGGGACGCCACATGGGAAAGCCAATAAGAAAGAGGTCTGAAAGAGCCTAGTGCTGAAGTTATTTTAAATAAACGTGGAGAGCAGATTTCGTTCTTCCCACTGTGGGGGTTAGACACTTCTCTCTGTCTCCCTTTCCCGTTCCTGCGAAAAGTTCAGCTCTACGGTACGTTTTGGTACACCTGGGAATTATTGGGAGGAAAGTTGGACCAGGTAGTTTTGGAAACTGGAGGAAATAGAAGTAATTTTAAAGTACCACGAGGAATTTTTTCGGATACTGGAAATTCTGCAACCGGTGGAACGACATTTCGGAGCAGAAATATAAATACCTTAGAGTCGCAGGTCACATTTTAATTCGACCATTCGAACTATTCATTAAAAAGCACTACTAACTTGTGAATGCAATTGTCTGCAATTCGACACTTCAATTCGTCACATCTTCTAGTCTACTATATCTTTTTGACCGCTCTCATTTTTGTATAAATGTGAGAAGAATTTTTATATAAATACTTTACTTCAAATTATATTTAGTTTGTATAAATTCATAAAGCTGCAAGTATTTGCATGGGCATTTCGCCTGCATCGTGTTCGCGTGCAATTGATAATATCTGATCACTCCACCGATACATGAATTTTTATTTAATAAATTGGTTTCACTGTCGTAATCAGAGATAACCGTAATGAAATGTCGCCGTTGAGAATAAAATACTAGCAACCTAAAATAAATTCATTAACGCTCGAGCTAAAAAAAAAGATTACGAAAGCCTACATGTGTCACTCAACTTCTGTAGTCCACGGCGAAATAATTACAGAATTGTACAGCAACATTTTATTACTTCAAGGAAGTCGCATTTTATTTAACAAATCTAAACATTAACGAAAAATGTATATTACATTTTACAATAAATTATATTATGCTTCCTATATTTTATAAAAAATTATGATTTTAGGAAAGTACAGAAAATTGAAATTAAAAAACGTACATATCGATGTATTACCGTATCCAGTGTTTTGCTCTTCTAAAAACTGAGAAACCTTCCTTATAAGCACGATTTGAGCTATAGCAGGTGCTCTGAATAGAAAACGACGAGGAGCTAAATCGACGTATCTGACGATACAGTCCCTTTGTCATTCCCTTGTCCAATACGTCGTACTTTAATCGCGAACGGTATACGTAACGAAGGGAAATAATTCGTTTCAGCGGCAATTTCGAAAGTTGTCGGCATGATCGTATCTTCGTATCGCAGGCAAAAAGGATTCCGCTTCTCGTGCACGTATGGGGTGTATCGACGGCGATTCGTTTCGCTTTAAGCCCGTTCGCTCGATCCCCTCGGGGCTCAAAATGATCCCCGATAACTGGAAGCAGCCCGATACGTGGCGGATAAGTTCGTAAGGTCGTTCGAGCTGAGCTTTTCAGTCGTGCAGTAAGGGTAAAGATGTAGTGAAAGACACACAGCGGAATGGCTTCGTTATGCGTGCCGTGTCGCGAGCCATTCGCCGGTTTTAAAAAATATTTGCGGCACCGGCGAGTAGCCGAGCTTTCTCGCAAACTTCTCGCGTTTGATACGTTGCTCAGACCGCGGAAATCGAATAGCTCTATTTGCGGTAAACGGGAAGGCGTTCGGTCCGGCAATTTCATTTTTCCGAGCTCTCAACTAGACGTGCGCAACTTCGAGTAAACGAGTAAGTGAATAAACTGAATGCAATAATTTTTTTGAAGAGAAAGGAAATCTATATTTATTTTATATCCGTGGTCATTGATTGGGATTGGTCGAGTGATGAATTGGTTTATGATTCAGAATTATATAAAATATCCATACAAAAATCTATTTTCTGTAATTATACTGTCTTGCACACTATTTTCAACGACAGTGTTTTATAATTGCATCCGAATAGGATTATATTATTTGTTTCAATTAAAAATATCTTGTATTACTCGTTTAAAAATAATTTCAAAAATAATTTTTCTCATATTATGGTTGCTTAAACCGAAGTTCATTAGAATTTGTACGATATAATAATTTACTCTATACTTTTTATAAGAACGACTTTACTTTTATTTAGATTTGATAGTCAACGCGTTAATGATTAAATTAGTGATAGAGGAACAGCATTTTATTTCAATTTAAAAGAAAGGAGTAATATACTGACTTGATATTATATGGAAAAGGGTTAAGAGGTTCAGTCGACTCTTGAAATCGGTGTTAACGTACACTTTCCAAATACAGCAAGGATTATGGCTAATTATCAATTTCATAAGCAAGTGCTCGGCGTTGAAGAAAAAAAGTCAGGATAAGGTGGCCTGAAGTTTTCCAAAGTGATGAATGGCTGCTCTACCTCGACAACGCTCAGGCTAACAGCGCCCTTTTAATTTAAGAATTTCTTGGCAAGAAAAATTCCTGCTGCGCCACGCTCTGCTTAATTCTCAGATCTAGCGTCCCTAATTTTTCTTATCCTCTGAAATTAAAGTGAAACCGGAAGAAAGAGAATGTACAATATTGATAAAACTGGAGTAAATAATTTAAAATCGTATTTTAATTATTAACTGGAGTAAATAATTTAAAATCAATGATGGAATAAAATCGTTAAAAACCTCCTATCATTTTGGAAAATTGCTTTTTTCACCATTTCTGCAGATGCGGAATTGATTTAACCTTAAAGTATCATACTGGGCCACTCTCGCAATTCAAAATTTCGTTTGAGTCGAAAGTGAAATGCAATAGAAACGTAAAGTTCGTGTGCACTTCTGAATTTTACATGAGGAAAAGAAGTGCTTTCGAAAGTAGACCTGAATAATGTGATCGCGGTTACCTAGAAAGGAGTTAGTTTAAAAAGACAGAAGGCTGAAATATATGGATTCTCAAAATGCATTTCTTAAAGCATTTCTTCAATAATTCGCACTAGCAGAATAATATGTACGACAAAATATTCTCAATGCTGAGTTTTTGTCTACTATAACATTAAAAAATGACGAGAAACATTCGAAAATAAGCTTCTCTCTCGACCCACGTATAAGCTAACAAATAGCTGAAGCCATTGACTAAAGAAAGTATTTTTACAGTCTTTCTTTTCTGAAAGTACGAGCAGCTGCAACCCCGAGCCGTATTGCGTCGTCGTAAAATAATACCAGCTGAAAGTTCAACGGATTTGACTTCTTACGTGTTTAATTGAAAGCCCTCGAAAGTTTTGGTCTCATAATTAAAATCAGCGGAAGACAGAAGGTACCCGTACATCAAAGCTCTGGAAGATCTTGAAGGAGGAGGGACGGTAATATCTAACGTCGGGGGCTCTATATCTGAAGCGCGATGGCCGCACGCTGCGCCAGGAACCACCTTTTAATTATTATCGCCGTAACTTTGGAACCCTCGTAAAATATTTGTTTCAATTTCCAGGCGACGACGTCGTTGCAGCCGCAGTCACTACCACTAATGTACAGTCGGGGCTGACCGAGGCCAGCAAGGCATAACGCGCTAGCGTTACGAGGCTGACGTCGGATAGCAAGCGGGAACGAGCACGGCCGTCAACGACTTTATGAGTTGTTAAATGAGACTGTACCCACCGCGAAACGAATAAGCAGGTCATCGATAAAAATGAAATGAGCAGATGAAATACCATAGTTTCTTTTGGGGGGGAGTAATCGGCGATTGCACGGGTATTGTTTTCACATACGTAGATATTCAATGTTTCTTCTCTGCGTCAAGCAAATTGCCATCGCTGGAATGTCCATCAATGTCCGTCAATGGTAAGCAGATATCGACAGTACCATTTTTTAGTGTTACGATAAAATCCTCAAGTCCTCGAAGTTGAAGGATATCAGCAAACTTTTGTTGCAAAATAGCCCGGCTATCAATAGCAGTTTGCGTATCTTGCATCCGCACAACGAAACGGAAAATTATTTTTTAATCAATTTCCATATTTAACGGAACTGTGCACGTCTTATCGGGCTCGCTTGTAGGTTGAACGCACAATTAGCGAGCTACCCTAAAATCGTTATTGATTTTCCGGGTGCCCTACCAACCTGCTTCTCCATCCGGATTCATTTTCGAAGCAGATTCGTTCTAGAGATATGTTAAATTATATTTCACCGAAGAATGAGAATTGCAATTCATACTGTACAGATTATTTTCTATCAAGAACACAATTTATAAACTTAATTCATCCTACGTGTCTATACCATATTAGATAGCTTCAGAATGAAATTACCGCCAGAGTAGCGTGAAAAATATTCGCAAACTTCGAACCCCATAAAATACCGCCCTCTTCCAGACCATTTTCCCCGTACACAGTGATAACAGTGATAACAGCAATTTCGCGGCGGCAAGTAGCCTGCTGTTTATTTTAGGTGGTTACCGCGACAACGTGTCAACGTTTTCTACCTTTTATTCGAACAGTGGCGTCCCGTATAATCTGCAAACTAAATGCAAACACATTTTCGCTCACGGGGTTTAGAGAAGATCATGCAATCTTCAAAGCTTCGATTTTCACCGGATGATAGGAAAATAACAGGATTGGCTTATCGTCCCGACAGCACGTACACACAGCGGGGAGCGATCACTTTATGCAGATTTCGCCCGGCATCACGCGAGCCTCTTGAATTTGGCATTGAGGCTTGCCGAGGAGGAAGGCGAGCAGGCAGACAGCCGCTGGTTTTCGGAGGGAAGAATGGGTAACCGGTAATTGTAGGTTGGCAAAGATTCAATGTAGGTAAATACGCCGATCCGACCAGGAGGAAGCAGAAGGAGAAGGCGACACCGGCAACCATGTAGACACGGGGATCATGTGCCGGCTGGCCCTCGACCTCCAGGACCTGTCTCAGGAATATCTCAGGACCAGGTTGGGATCCGATGCCTCTGCCATCTTCAACTTTAGCACGCCCTATACCATCTCCACCGTGGGCAACTGTTACGCTACCATCGCCAACGCCGGCACTCTTCGCTTTACCTCTTTGGTAAAGGGCCAAGAAACCCCAATCTGGTCGGTAGGTTACTCTCGAGCCCGCACCAGATGGACCTAACACGGCCTCTCCAGTCCAATCCGTGAAGTGGCTGTTTCTTCGTCGCCATCTTGCTGCCACTTGATATTTCCTTCGGGACTAGCACACAGTCTCTTCCACGCCGGCTCATGCTAAGGTCCATCCGCAATGTGGCGTGCCAAGTTTTGTTCTCTGAACGGTCCGGTCGAAATATCCTGGGCGCCGTCTCGGAGATAAGAGACCGGTTGGATTAATATACGAGGAAATTGAGGTATTGACATGTGGACGGCTACCGAACACACTCCAGGATCCTCGCAGCTCTGGAACACCGACTACACGGTTTCAGGGAGAGTCTAGTTCAAATGGAAATGGGACCGGTTCGACATTGTCGGTCGCAATCGACGGTATCCTTGGGATATGTGGCCGGACCCCTTTTATCGACGTTTTCTTGAACGCATGCTCTACGTCGGGTTTTGGATCGAGTCGAAACTTCTCGGTTTCTTGGGCGATCCTTCTGTTTTCCGCAAGACCGGAGCACAGTATTAAATCAATCAATTGCAAGGATTGGAGCAATCTTGGTCGGACACGTGGGTGGCTGAGTTGCAGGGCGGCATGGGTGGGGTAGTCAACGCTATCGTATGCAATTTATAAGCCCTTTTCGTATCTCGTAACACCACCACCAGCGACATCACTACCACGATGAACGCCACCACCGTCACCATCACTACCCCGGGGGATGGAAGCAGTTGCGGCCATGCCCGCCACCCCATTTCGCGGTCCAGTGACGCCCAGGAATTCACCAATTGGATTTTCCCTGCTTGCTCGCTACTCCTCGAGCACCCGGGATGTATGTATGTTAGATGGTGTAAAGGCGCCTTACACCGTTACCGTCGTATCGTCGATGGAAAGGCTGCCGAAATCCCATCAGCATCAGCAACTTCGAATTTCGCGCGCCGGGCGATCATCGCCGCGTCGCGCAGCGCGGCAGCCGGATAAATTTCACGGGAATTACGGAAATTTCGTTTTACAGATCCGATATCTGTCCGATACGGGCACCGCCCGCCCGCACCCACCCGCACACACATGGTCGCCGCGATCTGCTTGTTGAAATTGGAACTGCGATGAGGGAATAACTTGGCCAAATTGTGCAACGCATTGACACCGAGCATCATCTAACCTAAATTATATCTTTAACCCAGTTGGGGGTGGATGGAAAATTTCAGATCTCGAATTTAACTATTTCGTGGGACGATTTGTTAATGATAATAGCGTGAATACTGCACGTTAGCGTGCTAGTAGACAGAGAATTTTAGGCATTCATAAAAAGATGAATAGGTAAGATTGTTAGACTGTTTTCGACTTCTTTCAAATTATACACAGTCCAATTTAATTGTTCTACACGTCCCCAAACAAACTCAGAAAAACAGTTCCCATTAAAATAATAATAATAATTACTGAAATGAAATCGTATAAATAAATCACCTGGATATTATAGGATGTTTTAGAGGCGGCAATAAAATGCAGTTTATAAATTTTTTATCGTCGTGTGAGGACTTAAAAAGATTATCGTTCGCTTTAGGTGCCATAAAAGCTAAAACCGCCCCTAAAATCATAAAACGCAGTCGTGCGGCCGAAAGATTTGTAATTAAACCTAATATTAAATATAGGTAGCGATGATCGCATTTTTCGCTGGGATTGGGAAATGGAGGAAATACGGGATGGGCGAGGGGGTAGACCTTTAACGCCTTGACAGCATCGGGAAAAGCGAATCTTGCTTGTTAGCTGATGCAACCGACCGCAGCCCCTCGCTGCACCATCCCCCGCGCCGCGCGTTCACGGTTTTATTTTCTTTCTCGTCTTTTTTCAGTCGTGCGCTGCCCGGGACATATGCGAGAGAGCGTTCGCTATCAACTCTCGGGGGTTGAAACAGTTTAGCGGTATACTGTACGTCATGGCATTGCTGGGAATGGCAGGCTAATGGAACGTTCGTGGGCACAGGGAAAATAAAGGCAGTCTTATCGATGTTGCGTCGTGGAGGTTAATTGGAAGTTATTGCTTGCCATATATTACGCGCATCAGATGCAAACCGCTTCGCGTTTGCTTTGCGGTGTGTCACCGGTGTCGGCATGCCGTAATGATTGTCAATTATGGTGATGTAATACCACTTGCCGGACCTGGAAACGATCAATTTGAATTTAAATAGCGGACGGACGCCAGGCCCGGGGAGGTGGAGAAATATTAATATTTGCGCAGCTCGGTTGTAACAACTTCGATTCGCTTGGAAATTATTAAATAACCAGCAGCCCGACCGGTCCGGGGGTATATCGGATGCTTAACATTTCTGCGATGTATTTTTCACTGGCGGCTCCCTGGGCCGTCATAATATCGTAAAACAATATCTTGCCGCGTAAATGAATATGGATTTACATGCGGTTTCGGTTTTACAGAATTCCATTATTCCGCGGAATTCCGACGGAACGAATATTTTCATAATTTTTCCCGCGCTTCTACCGCGCGTTCCACGACACGGGGCTTACGGCACGGTAATCTATGTCGCGGAAATTTATGAAACAAATTTTTAGCCACCGCGAGAAATCCACCGAAAAAGACTGCAGGACGCTAACCTATGTAACAGTGGGACATATTTCTTGACCTACTACCCTACTCTGACCCGCTGCTCCATTACTATTTTGCAACACGTTCGCGTTCGGTTACCCCAGAAACGATCTTTTCTCTTGGATATTCTTTGGACAATACACTGTCTCTTCCATCAACGAACACTTAAGAACCGTATAATGTTATTCAAACGGTCCTCGGTTGATTTTCGCGAGATTCAACCACCGCTCAGTGAATTCCGTTATTAATATCGCGGAAAAGCACCGAGTCAAACAGACGCAGGAATAACAGTATTTTCGGAGGTGAGCTGTTCAAATATTTTTTCGCGGATCCACGAAGTGTATTTTTCCGGAAGTCTGTATATGTGTGGCGAAGTAGTAGGGCAGTAGGTCAGCACAGGGTAGTGGGTCAAGAAATGTAACTGTTAAATCTTTTCCCTTTTGCGCACGTGTTTGGGCTGCTCTCGCGGAACAAAGCGCAATTTGCGACTATACAATCGAGCCTCTTGGAACGTGTACGCGTAGAAAATTTGTTCGGCGGTTTAGTCCGTAGAATGGAGCCGTGCGAAAATTTCGCAGATATTGTGGAACAGCCTGTAACAGAAACACTGACGGCGAACGAATTATTTGCGCATCAGCGCACTGCTGCAGGGAGCGTTTCCCGCAGGTCCATGAGCAGAAAATTCCGCACGCATCGCGACGCAATGTGTCTCAATAAAATCAAACCAATTTCGTAAATGTTCCCCATTTTACTGTGGACCGTCCGCAGCCGCCGCACTGTACAATTTCGCCAGACACGATATCCCATCTCGAATCGGAATAAAAAATGAACAAAAAACAGGCTGAAAATCATCCGTCCGCCGCAACGTTTCGTAAAATAATAAATAAATGGGTTCGAGGAAACGACAGGTGTCCAAAAATATTCTGCGGTTCGTTACATCGCTGTGTCACGTTCACCGGGCTGCTTCGATTTCGAGTCACACTCAATGATATGTGTACACACGTGCTACCTAGGTTTACAAAGCCAGGCACGAGGTAAACTAAACGAGACTCCATGTCTACACTAGCTTCCTCCGATCTGCCACTACGTCTCGGCCCCAGACACTGCGACGGAAAACTGTTAGCGCTGCCGAATGTATTCCATCGTTCGCAAATGTTGCGTTTCTGCATTCGGAAACTGGGGGTTCAGTGAAACCGTTAATAGACTCCTGCAGAATACCATCAAATTGTAGAAAATGACTGTATATATTTAAATTCTGTGGCAGTAAGCATACAATCTTCTTACATCAGTTTTTGGACATTTACTGCCGTATAAAATATATTTACAGTGAGTGTAAAAAGTATTCGTACGCCCTTTCAGATAAAATAACTTTTCTGTAATTATACCAAACGACCTGATTTTTTATAATCAATTGGAAGTTTTACGAAATGATACGCAAAAAAGATTTTCCAAAAATTATAATTTACAAGGTTGCGTGCAAAAATAAAAAAGGCGTGTTCTAAAACTTTTTTATTTAGGCCCTTAAAGAAAATCTAAAGTATGTTTTGTAGATCTATAGTAGTTACACACATGCTGAAAATTTCATCGAAATCGATTAACATACACACGAGCTACATGCGGTTAAAAATGGTGAAAATCGTAATTTTACACGACTTTTGATCAATTTCTGCTTAAAATCCACAGAATCGTACATCTTTCGACGCGTGTCGTTTTTTCCTGCGTCATGCGATTTCGATGAAATTTTCAGCACGTGTATAACTAACATAGAGATCTACAAAACATCTACAAAATATTTAAATTTTCTTTAATGGCCCGAATAAAAAAGTTTTAAAAAATGCCTTTTTTATTTTTGCATGTAACCTTGTAAATTATACTTTTTGAAAATGTTTTCTGCATATCATTTCGTAATCCAATGCTTGTAATTGATTATAAAAAGCCAGATCGTTTGGTACAATTATAAAAAAGTTATTCTTTTCTCGAACGGCGTAAGAATACATTTTACACTCACTGTATACAATCTTTTTAAACAGTTCCTTGTATCATGTTGCACGGGAGTCTACGTGTTATTTTAATCAATTATGGTGCAAGTGTAATTTTGTGAATAGACTGTTTCGGATTTTGTGTATTCATGACAAAACTAGTCGGTATAATAGAAAACTTTCTCATGTTCTGTATAAATGTACAAGTGTCACAAACACATAAATAACCAAGTTCTATTTAAGTACCACTTTGTTATCCTGTCACGCAGTGAATCCACGAGGAAAATTGTAGAGGAATAAAAAAATCCGCAGTCTATACAAACGTTCATATGGTTCGGCATTTTATAATTCAGGTTTTGAATTCCGGTAACATCGAAGCTACGTTCGAAAATGAAACAAAAAAAAGAAAAATTCCGGCTGTGCACGGAAATAAGTTTTTTCTGCTTGGTATTTGTAGCGCACGGACTTGCGACTTTCATACGGAAAAAAAATATCCACCATGGTGCTTCCGACCATTTGAATTCTGCATCGAATCCAACTCTGAATCGCGGATACCATACGTACCGACCTTGTAACTAGGTTTGTGCAGTTGCATAGTGCCCCTGGTACGTGTGTGCATACAGATTCGATGCATCGCACGTTCCAGAATTGCCGATAGTACTCAGCAGCTTGGGCGAATTACAGTCCGACGCAGATATTTGTACTGATTGATACACGGAGATGATAGCCAATGATACCGGACGCACCGGGAAGATCAGTAAAATTCTATGCATAAAATTTGCATACTGATTAATTCGATATGTTACGAAACTTGTATTACAAATTCAAATGCTTTGAAAATTGCTTTACATTCATCAGAATATATAATGTTACACGTACAAAATGCAAGAGTCTACTTAAATTGGTGCTTCTACAATTTTGTTTAACTCTTTGCTTACTATTTCTTTCTCTGGAGTCGAGATAAAATGATATTTCAAACAGTAGTCTCTGAAATTGCTTGCAAAAACGGAAATAATTCTTCGCGTTTATCAGTGATTAAAAGAATTGATGCGAAACAAGTAATAAATTGAAGCTTAAACGAATGGCAGATAGGTATACACGTTTTCGTCATATCATTATTTCCAACAAAAGACTTCGTATACCCGGGATACCGTATAAATTTCCGAAGAAAAAAACAACAGGGCACGCTTAAATCATGAATAATCTTCAGTTGCGTTGACACATAATACATCCAGATTTATGAGCTGTCGCAACAGCGCTGCATTTGGTTGCACATTATATGCAGAAGTTGCGAGCCGCCATCGCGGTTCGTACCCAAACAGAGAGGCGAATTGTACCGGATGACCGATTGAACGCTGAGAGTAGGTTGCTTATAGCCATTGTTTGCCGATGCCATAAATTATTAGCGATAAGCCGCTAGAGAAGCCAGAGAATAGGGAACGCCGTGGACAAAGAATGGGGGTAAGAGCTTTAAATAATTCGTTCCCTTTGCAGAGGCCGTGGATCAGCATGGTTGAGTACATTACGCTGGGCACAATCAGCACCTATATTATCCAGTTCGGAGCCAAAGGCTACTTTCTTGGTTGCTTGGCTCCGTGCTAAAGTGTTGCTAGCATCTCGCCAGGCCAGGGCCAAGAAAAGGAGGGTGTCGTGTACGAAAACGAACGGTCCGATGAATGAGCAAGGGAAGAAAGGGAGGAACAGCGGGGGCGTGTCGAAGGGAACGTTCGTTCCGCATTTCAAAATATGAGATCATACATTACGGATATTTACAGCTCTTGGAACATTCTTTCGCCGACCGTTTCGGTTGCTCCCAGTATTTATTGGCCTAAAGATAAGAGATTAGGGACCTCGTAAATTGATGCGGTTCCACGCACGCGAAACACCAAATAAATATACATGGGGAAAGCACTGCTTGAAATAATTCACGAGCTGCTGCAGTTTTGGAAGTTAACGTTTTATTGGTTAACAAGTGGAATTTTATTGTGTCTGATTAGGCTACGAATTTCATGCTGTTCCCGTTAGTACAGGGTGTAATGGTTATCTATTCATTTATTATTACTAAAAGTCATGGGTATATTATAATGGCCCTAGAGATGGTTTTACATCTCTGAAAAATGTTTAAGTCCCCATACTTTACATCAGTATTTTATAATGTAGGATTAGTATTCTTATATACATATAAAAATGGCTCTGACAAATTCTCTTACAAATGCCCACCGATCCAGAGGTGTAGGTTCACCCCTAGGACGGATGACCATTACTTTTTATACAACCTGCACATGTGCTTCTTGAAATAATATAACTTTGTCTTTTGGAACTGTTTTCTAAATACAAAAACTACAACTACACCTTTTTTGAACAAGAAACAGGTCCATTTCGGTACTATTGAATTTTGAACTCCTGGAGCAGATGGAATCGTCGAAAGCGTTTTAGCCGGTTCTTGGTTATTGAAAATGTTCTTTCTTAAGAACTTGTCGAGATGCTTAAAGGGGGTAGTAATCAGTTCGAAAGAGGTCTGTGGAATGAACTGAGTGAAGTAAGGTCTCAGCCCAGTTCATTCAATTTCTGCAGAGTCATTTGTGAGACACGCGGTCAACCGTTGTCGAGGAGGAATATAGATTTATTTTAATTGACGTAATTTTAGTTTTTAGACAATAAAATTGTTTGCACGAGATCAGTTTGTTATGTTTTAGAAATAATATAAAGTAATCACTTTATGGAAGAGAGGTATATATATAGTATAAAAAAATATTCGATTTTTTGACAATGTAATAATTTCGAATATTTTAAACGTCATTTAAGCAAACTTATACATTTTGAAATAATTAAGGGCTCCCGCCGAGCATTAGGAGCTAACAAATCTAATTTAAAAAAGGAAAGCCGAATTCGAATCTAGTTCATGTCACTCGAGTAGTCGTTTTGTCGTTAACAACGTTCCCGGGACGATTAAATTCTCGTTAAACAATAACGTGTTCAAGCCGACTTAACCGTGCTTTCACTATGTCGCGGTCCTCGTTATTTTTCCATTTTCCGGGCATTGGAGGCACTTGATGAAAAAGGGGGAGCACTCGTGGGAATCGTAAGTTGTAATTACACTGATTTGAATCGGCAAAACCGTTTAACGCGCGGATTTAAAAAGTTCCCCGTTAAATAATAGTTCGGGTTTCTCGCGCGTGCGAGCTGCAAGACGAATGGAACCGAAAAAAAATCAAAAAAATAGAAGGAAGGATCGAACGAAATAAAAAAACGTACACAAAAAATAAAAAGTAACTAATGGAGGCGGACGACGGCCTAGTTTCCGATGGCTGATCGATTTCCATCTGCACGTGACAGTGGAAACGGCGCGCAAAAGTCAGCCGTAATATTGGTGAAACAAAGCTGAGTAATGGAAGGAGCGGGAAAATGAATTCCATGGGCCAGTATCAAGTTCCAAACGAGGAGGGATATTTCGTCCTTCAACAGGATCGAAATGGATTACGACGTTTCGAAGTTCCGTGGGTGATCGATTCGCGCGCCTATGCGCGGAACTAATGGCAGTCAAAAGGGAGAGATTGAAATCCCTGATCTAACCCCGGCGATACACTCGCCATGATTCAATTTATTTATCAAATTCCCGAAGACATCGTCGAGGGTGGGGGTTGGTACTGAACGGAAACCAGTGGAGTATTATCAGGGATCTCGAAAGACGTTTATGAGCGTGCAAAATACACAACAGAGAGGCAGCCTTTCTTATCATTCGTACTCTATTTATTTAAGGCTCTTATTCAAAGGGATGAGCTCCGAGAGCCAGCAGCCCTGGTCTGGTATTTATAGTATTTGGATTATGGAATAATCCTTCGCGGGGAGACCGTGGCGCAGAACGGAGGGAACGAAGCGAGTGTACGGTGTTTACCAATATCCTTCGCTTCTTTCCTTCTCCGTGGCTCTCTCCGCTTTTCTACCCTCACTCTTTCTCTCTCTTTCCCTTCTCCCCGTTGCGTCTCCTTTTCTCTCAATTCCCATTCGGCGATCCCGCTCGAGAAACTTCAATCTTTTCTCCCATCTGGATTACTCGTGCATCGAGAGCACTCCACCGGAATTTCGTCTTTTAACGTGAAATTCGTCCAGTTTATTCGCAACCTCAATAATTTTCGCGTAGAATTACTCGAGACATCTGAAACGACGCTCCGCCGGTATTCCATCAAAGCCTTCTTTAATTTCATCCTCTCCTAATGTCCGTATTGCTGCGGCTTCCGTTAAATCGTTTCACGATATTTTCTGGTAATGAACGTCCTGGAAATGGAGCGCAGCAATTCGTGCAAGCCAGAGAGGCCTCCCTTTTCCGTTCATTAACTCCGACGACGGGGTATTAGCGATTTTCTTTCAGCATCTACGGCCGCCGGTTCTACCCGCGAAGTAGGCAGCGACTACGCTCCGGCCATTATTTATAATTCCTGGAGAAGTGCTGTCCTATTTATGGAAATGTCAAAACTATGAAATTTGGCGGCAGTAGTTGGATCAGTAAGGTAGAATAGTATTATTATTGCAAAACGACAGGTCTTAAGTTTTTAATATTTCTTGTTTACGTCTTATTAACACTTTGTAGTCGGAACTATTTTATCTTGAAAATTAAACATTTATTCCGATCCAGAATAATTTTATTGTATATGATTTTTTTCATTTTATGGATAAAATACAACAGTTAAATGTGTAGTAATCGATTGGATACCAACATAACAATGTAAACAATATTGTGAATAATGGTACCGCAATTTTTGTGGTGATTCTCAGACACCCCTCGACTGCTATTTATTTAAATTCTGTGTAATTTTTATAACAATATGTGCTTGGATAAAGAAATTTATCGTGTCAATTTCAATGTTAGCAACTTCATAATTTCAATAATTGTGAAATGAAAAATATAAAACCGGTCATTTGACCGACAATGGTAGGTTTAGTGTTAAATAAAAATTTTTGCCCAACTCTGACTACTAAGGGTTAATACCTCACGTGTGCCTTTGACATTTTCGGTGTTGAATCTTTAGGACGAATGGCTGATTCTTATTTACATTTTCACGATAGCTTCCAAAGAGTTGTTCCTATTTTAATGCAAATATTTTTTTAATAGTAACGTTGAAGATAAGTATTATCAGTTGCTTCACTTCGTCTTTTCATGTTCAAGGTTATACGGGATCCTAATTCCGAGCTCGACCATTCTGCAATGACATTCGCCCTCGCATGGCTGTCACAGCTCACATTGTCTTTGCGTCTTCGCCCACTCAGCGCTTCCCTCGCACCTTGGTATCTCTTTCAGGGACACCATCACCTCCGCTATCTCCCTTTATCACTATCGCCCCTTCCGACATGCGCGCGCACCTCGCAAATATTTCGCTCGTCGTCTGTCTTCGTCGTTGTCGTTACCTTCTATGATCGGTGTTCCACCCCATCCCAACTAAGCCGCCAAATTGTAGGATTCTCGGAAAAAGAGGGATCCAGAGGAAGACTAAAACACACGAAATCGAGATAGATCGACTGGCTAGCCCTCTAACGAAAGTCACCCTAACCGAAAATCTCGATTTGTCATGATTAGACTGCGAATCTTCTTGCAAAACAATTTTCTGCAGCAGTTGCAAGAAGTAGAAACCAAATTGGAAGTTGGTCCTCCCTGTCTAATAATTATTAGATTGCGGATCTTTATGCAAGATAAGAATTGTCTTTTAATTCTACTACCATTTTAAATTTCACAATTTTGTTATAAGTGCATGCAGTTCGTAGCATTTAACGCACAATTAAATACGAAAAAAATTACTTATTGCAGAAGAAAATAAATTTAACGGGATTAAACACACTTTTTTTCTCATTCTTAGGAATATATCTATAATTTTGTAATAGTGTGTAAATCTTATTTTATTTCATTATTATTTATTTTAGTATACGTACTCCTTTTTATTCTTTTATCTGGTTTGATTGACCGAGTTGAAAATGAGTTTTTCTGTGCAAATATTAACAATTCATACATTTAAAGTTCCACTTTATTTTGCACTGTCACAAAATTGTATTTTGGAACCGAAAAAGCGTGTAATCTTTGACGGATGACTTCAAAGTGATTTTTCGCTGAGGAAAACAGATTTCCGCGTACATTATTACACTTTACATGCGCACGAAGTTTCACGCTCGTAAACATTTTTGCAACTCCATAATTTCGCAACAAATCCCTGTCTGCTGATCAGTACGTTCTTTTTTCAAAGTTTAATTAGAAAGTCAATATTGAATGAAGTTTTCCATTAAATAGTTAAAAAATTCATCAATTTTGAAAGATCGCGTAGTTTTGAGAATGTTTTTTTGTAGACCAGCTTTCCATTCACGAACATGGTGCAACACGGGATATCCATTCCAAGATACACAATAGTTATTGTATTTGAGAAATATTGCTGCTGTAATTTCTTAGTTTCTTCCCCCGTTTTGTTTCAAGTTACTGTGGCGGAAGTTGTTTGGCGGATACCCGCCGTGTATACGCGAACTTTTGATAGACACTCGTTGTGTGTGTGTGTGCGAATATTCTGCTAGATACTCGCTCTCTATCCGAAAATCCGGTACAAAGGGTTTTCCGATACAGTACGGGTATCGCGAAAGAATTTAGCTACAATTCTTTACAAAGTGTTGCAAAATTCCGTAGCAACGCCAAATATCTACTGTCGAAATATTCACGGTTCCTACGAGGCGGGTTTTTGGTTTGCATTGATTTTTTACGGTTAGTGTGGGCGTCTTTTGTTCTGCTCTATGAATGACGGCGATCGACTGCTTGCGTATTTCAGGCAGCTGCAGTCTCTGTTTTTTCAAACACAACTAAAAAGCGAAACTTATAACAGTCATTTTTATTTCTACTTAATTCTATTATGTAAAATCACGTCTCTTTTCATTTACACGTTTTCGGTAACCCTGCATAGCCTGGCGCATTTAGAACATTAATTATGCGTTGGCCATTATCATCGGTATTAATATTAAAGATACTCGGAATGAATTTCGAATCAAGCAATTTATCATTGATGGAAATGTGGAATGGTAACGTTACACTTTGTCTGCCTTTCATATTAATATAACATTTTGTGCAAGGTTGTATTGACTACATAGACAGTATCATAGTTCCTAATAAACAATTCTGTTGTTTTCAGCAAGTCAAGATATTTATCTCTACTGATGAATATTTCATTTTCCCAGGAGATAACTGTATACATGGGAATTTAATTTATGTATGATTACCATGTTTATGTAGCGGATTTTTTAATTTTTTTAGTTTTTCAATCACCGTGCTGTTAACATTTAAAATTCCAATAGTTCGAGAATGTGGCCCAGTTTCGTTAACGTAAATACATTTATGTAACGGTATTGGAAAACAATTTGAAATATCTACGTTCTACACAAATCTACATCTGCAAAGACCTTCGAACCTCTGAAGTGCCCTTACATAGATAGATTTCGATTATGATCTGACCCACTTCCCTAATTATACTGACGCATATCGGGCTGGCTCTTGTGTAAATTAGTCTCATGATGACCTTGGAAGTCTCAACTTTAAATCAGCTTATCCCTCGTTAATTGCGACTTGTCTTCAATCACATGTCTCTTATTATAACATGTCTATTATACTATCATTTTACATTTAATTGTATGTCTGTTATCTATATACAGGGCATGGCTGGACAGGTGGTACAACCGAGCAGGGGGTGATACTACATGTAAAAATAAGTCGAAAAAAAGGAATAACATTGTTTTGTTCGACGCTCCGTTTTCGAGAAAATCGAGTTTGAAAATACAGCGAATACACGTGCTGTTGCATAGGAATCGTCTGACCATGATCAACCAATTCTACTTTGTGCATATACTAAAGCACGCGAACCTGGCGGAACTTTAAACTCGATTTTGTCGAAAACGAAGCGTCAAACGAAAAAGATGTTATTCCTTTTTTTCGACTTATATTTATATGTAGTATCACCCCCTGCTCGGTTGTAGTACCACCCTCCCGGCCACACCCTGTATAGAAGATTTTGCATCAGTTCAATCGGAGTGACATAGTCTTCGTAGAGTGGATGTACCACACGTACTTATTAACACTAAACCTACCGAGCCTTCAAAGTAGCTGGTACATGTTCACTTATTAAAATGACAAGATTGATTTTATTTAGATTTTGTGCAGCTCCTATTGTAATGCGTGCTCCACTAAAGATATCTATACAATCATTTCTTATGAAATTATTGTTATCATATCAATAATCGTAAAATAAAAAATCTAGAGCCGGTCATTTTGACCGGTGATGGTAGGTTTAATGTTAATCGCATAAAGGATGTACATGTGTGCACGATCGATTTCTGGTAGATTCGATAGCTCTGAAATTCCTTTTGCAACAATGATTATGCACACCATTTTTCCATGATTTATTCAACATCTTTTCTATATTCTCATTTTATATTTCTCATTTTCCGTATTAATACTGTCGCAGAACATGCACCAGCAAAACGACCGTAATAAAACCATTGGAAAATAATTCCCCTTGGCAAATGAAACGTTTGTTCAGCACAGGTATAAAGTAACCGAGCGTACCGCAGCGTGAAAACTTCGTCGACCACGCGAGACTTGAGTAGACAACAGCAGCAACAAAGGCCGGGGTTTCCCCGTAAGATTTGATGCGAGGATGCCACCACAATTGGACGGAGGTAAACAAAACTGAGAAATGACAATAGGTCTTCTTTCACGGTAACCAGACTCCCGGACCATTGTCTGTTTCGTACCTTCCAAATTTGTCAAACGGATGGAAATCTGCTGGGAGTGTCAGCGTATTAAAGCAAATAGAAATCAGTGGCTTGGTTTCGCTATAACGAGTTGGAATGCTCTCGAGAGGAACTGCTATAGCAGATCACGTGAACCGCGTACCGAAAAGGAGCTGTATACGTCGGGAAAGTTTTAAACCTGTAGGAGAGTTCCTTAACCGGAAGCAACTGAAACTCTAGCTCGACGAAATAATGGCACCACTCACAAGATGGCGGGTGATAATCCATCAGAATGAAGCGCATTTCGCTTTGTCCTACCTCTGTGCGAAGCTATAAATAATTTTTTTGGGTGGAGCATCAAGGAAAATTGCCATTGTGTCACTCTGATATCTTATTATTATTCATAGTATAATAAATAGTGTCACATTGTTTTATTATTTTTAAATGATCAAGACATGATTAAGACAGCCTTATTTTTAGAGTATTACAAGTTGCCTCCATTAATTACTCGCCTAAGGTAATTGCAATCTCAGCGCTCAAAGGTTATTGTTTTAAATCACGAATAAAGGTCCAACTTGTGCAAACAAATATTTATTTAGCAGTGCGAACAATTAGAGATTAAATTACAACAAAATCCGAAGAGGGCTGAGATCCAGCATTTCAATATCTCGAGGCGCCGAGGGGTTCGCGAGGGTATTTTCGCAACAAACGTGTCTTCTGGCGGCCGGATTTCCCAAGGTGTATTAAACATTAATTACCGCTGTAACGGAAGAAACAATCGCAAGCATAATTATAAGAAAACAGGGCTGCGCCACTGCGGGTGGTTCGGGGATCGGTCGGTTACAGGCTTCCGTGCTGAAAGTTCCGCAGCTCTTCCAGCGGCTGAAACTTTTACTCTCTAATTAGAAATTAATAAAGATTAATAGCTTTATCGCCAGACTATTAAATCCCGCGACGGTGAGGGTGTCCCCGGGTGTTAAGCAATCGGACAAGAGAGAGAGAGAGAAAGAGAGGAAACGGAGGCGTCTCGTCGTCGTCGTCGGGTACACTCTCAGCAATCGAAGTTTCCTCGTTGAGACAACGAGTTGGGACTTCAATTTCACGGGGACGCGAGTCGTATTTTCGAAGCTGCGCGTGACAGATGCTATTTACCTGATAAAAGAAGACGAAGATCGAAGTCACCGGGAAGAATTACAATCGACGCTCCCGATACAACCTTTCAATTTCGCTTTCGGGCAACTTTTTCTTCGTTTCCACCCTAGAAGCTTGTTTCAACGCCCCCGTCCTCGGGTCTCGTCCGGGTGTCTCATTTCGGGACTGTCGTGCAATCTGCATCGCCGTTGAAACGTAGGACGCGGGACGGAGCGTGGGGGGAGGGGGGGGCGAACGAAATAAGCAGCGCGACGAGGGAAAAGAGAGGAAGGAATAGACGGCGAGAGTGAACGGCACCGAGTCGAAGGAAAAGGGAGAAAAAAGAAATCAATGAGCGGAAACATGAGACGGCAGTGAAGGGTCGGGTGGGCAGAGGGGAGGGGAGAGCGCACCGAGCTGACGGTGCTGTAGTTTCTCTATTTCCTTCATTAACTCTGGTTCAACAGCGGCGTAACTTTTAATTGGAAGTAGTGGGGGCGTCGAGGCTCATTTCCCGGTGGACTTCCCCATACTGGAATTCAAGCTAGTCCCAAGCGTCTTGGGAGAGGTCAGTTCATTCGTTGCAATATTCCCGGACTCTGGCCTCCATGGTCCCGTGACGTAATCTCCTATAACGAGTGTCCAAAGTATCCTCGAACTAGAAACGCCTCTAGTGCTTTTGTCGTTTATAAGCAGGCCTTTGTCGGCCCTGCGCGCTTTCCATTACAATACTGCCTCCGTGCGCGCGCGCAAGTTCTCTCTCTCTCTCTCTCTCTCTCTCTCTCTCCGAGGTAAAGTGTGAAAACCGCGGGAAAAGAAAGTGCGCGTATAGCCAGAATGCTTTGTCGCTTAGTGCGTTACTAAGAAAGCTGCCAGACCGATTGTTCGACCAATTTAACCAAGTGCCCGCGGCTTTGTCGAGGTCAGAAAGCTCACCGGCTAGGACACTTTGCTTTATTTATTGATATAATGTCGGTCTGATGTAAGTTAGTCTGTTGTAAGTTAACAAATTTATTTATGAAAGTAGATAGTGATTGAGACTGATTTTTGGTGGGTGATTGTTATTGAAAATTGATTTCAATGATTTAGGGAAGTATTCTAATGTAAACAGCGCATTTTTATGTCTCCATTGTCTCCAAGATAATTTGTATTAAAAAAACGCTAATATTTTTGCAGGTGAAACTTCGGGATAAGTTTGTACATATTTCAGTAACATGTACAATTTTTTTTCATCGAAAAAGAATACAAATTAGTGGCACATCTACTATTAACAAATAGTAGAATATAAAAGTATATCAATTTTACATTTCACATTGCATTTCTTAAATGGATGAAATGAATATAAGTCACAGTTTAAAACTTTACACAAATTATACTGTGACGTTCACACGGTAAATGAAAAGTATATATTCGAAATATAAAGGAAATACAAAGTAGAAATTAAAGTATAAATAGCACTAAATCAACAAAAATTTTCAAAGACATTCGCTGCAGAGATTCAGTCGCCCCTCGTGAATTACTCCCATGATATTTTAATCTCGAGCACGCTGAACATTAAATATGGTTTAGACACAGCAGAGCATTGCGCAAGTTCTCAGGTGACAGAAAAAGTATATTAATTACACGCTTTAAATTGCCACGGACTTCAAAGTGTACCCGTATACTCTGTCGTTCTCGTTCGCCACTTTTCAAAGAAATATTTCAAAAACATTATTCTAAAGACCGTCGGGGGTTAAGTCTTCGTTTGCTCCAAAATGGATTCAGCGGACAATGCGGCTAATAGACACGGAACTGTCTCTCGGAGGGCATTAAGCGCATTCGGGACAGAAGAAACGACGAGGAAAATGATTTAAATAAAACTTTGCCGCGGCGGCGTCACCTTCTAAAGTGCAAAATAATAGAAGCGGCAGCTGCTACTGAAACCGTACATCCTGTTCTCTTTTCTCGCGTGGAGGCGCACGTGTCGCGTTTTGTAAGACCTCTGCCGGAGGAATAAAACTGATCAAAACCGAGGTAAACAGTTATGCGTGCGGCGAGGAGACCGCCAGCTAAGCAAAAAGATAATGGTCTCTCGATAGTGGCGATATCGACAGCTCCGGTAATCTAGTCCAAATTTACGATGATCCTTCACGCCTGCTGCGCCGCGATACTATCGGTTTCTCATCACATCCGTTGCTATATTGTTATTTCGGCAGTTCACCAAGGATCGCCCGCTACGATCACGCGAAGATTCCTCGGAAGAATCCAACATAACTACCCGATAATAGCATATTATCTCGTAATGCTATATCCCACTTTCGATTAAAAACCCTATCGTCCGAACATTCCGCGTGCCGTTTCTATGTATTTTTACCTCATATTCCGCGTAGTCTGCCTGCATCGAGATTGGAAATATATTCGATCGCTGGTAATCCCCTTGGAACGATTACGGTCCGCGTGGGATAAATGCTTAATGAAATTTCTCTCATATTAACGTCTCCAAAAGGCTGCGGAATGAAACCTTGTATTTTAAAAATCTATTCTGCTGTAACTGCACGGGCACTTTTGATTAGCTCTACTAATTGTGCTGCGTAGCTCGAAGTGCAATAGAGGAAGATAATGAGCATGACTAGAGCACAGGTTTTTATACATTTTTACGTATAATCGTAAAGGAATGTGGAATATGAAGTTCTATTCTATTTTTTCTGAATTACTTTTTCAGTACGAATGAATATAGAAATTTAAGATTTATTTAAATAAAGCCCAGCCAATATTTTAGGTTTACAATGTTAATTGTGGAAAAATATATTTTAAGGCTTAAATATTATTCTTAAAGTCGAAAGTTAACAAACATCAGGATTTTCCGCATTTCAGAAATAAAATCGAATAATAGAGAAGACAGTTACATTAGTCACACTTGAATAATTGAAACGAGACGAGAAAGTGAATTTATCGTGGCAATGGGAAAATCACTTTATTTCATTCGAAAGTAAATGTCAGAGCCATACAGACCCCGCCTGTATAAACGAACAGTATAATAGTATTTCCTTTGTATAAACGTGCTTCAACTTCTTCATGTAATTGTTCCGCCATCCTCGTTATATTACATTTATGACTTCAGCAAACGACCAGGCCTCATTTCAGCGCTTCCACTGAAAGAATGAGATAGTAACGAGGGAACGAGATAAAACCTGTAAATAAATGAAGCGTTTGTAGAATCGTGTTCACTTCTGCCTATAATTACGTTGCCAATTTCGAGCCAAGCAAATATAGGGAGGAACTACTGTACTATGGGATAATGATCCACTTAGTAAGCGTCAATTCATACGAGGCTATTCCAAAATCGTTCCCAGTGGCGCAGCAATAAAAATTTGAAGAACCTAGTAGAATCTGAGGGACGAGTAAATTTACATTAAGAACAATTCGTTGAAGATCTAAAATGACATTTTTCCACATAAAGCTTCGTTTCTAAATTTAGACGAGATTCAACTGAATCAGACATTATAATAAAAACATGTCACAAATATGTTGGTTCATCCGAAAATAATAGAAAATAAGAAAGTTTCGTCATTGGAATGCCTCATCGATACTTTGCGATTAGATGTCTTTTCTCAGATGCACTATATTAATCTCCAGTACCGTTGTAATCGTTAAATAATTTACTACGTTCGTTCGTACGCGGCGCAGGAGCGTTGTTCTTTTCCGCGGTGGGCAAAAAGAAGGATGCGTTTTTGGGTGTACTGCTTCCGCGTCGATGATTCCACGTTCCGTCACACAAATTTCAGCATACCGCAGCCGTGCGCAGAGCCGCGGCTCCGTTTTTCCTCTGAAGAATAAATATCTACGTTTGAATTTGCCTTGAAGCTACGACTCCGGGCATTGCACGAAAACGCCGCACCGTGCCGCTCGCTCGCGCGCCGCTTTACCTGCGTACAATGATCGCGGGGGGCGTGCGGACCGAGAGGAAAAAGCGGCGCAGGTAAAACACGAGAATTTTCGTGAAGAGCCCGCACGCTGAACCCCCGCCCCCTCCATCCCTGTGCGGCAAAACACCGCGGTGATCCCCCGTTTTAGTGACATAACGGGGTAGCTGACAGGGGTAAGCGGATGGGTGGGAAGGGCTAGACAAAAAACAGTGCCTGCAGAGATCCGCGAGGCGGCTGTTTAATTCGACCGGGACTTTCCGCAGTGGAAAAAAGCGCAGAGCCAGCCAGCCCAGCCCGCCCCAGCCCATCGTCCCAGACTCTGACTCCTCATGCATTATGAATAATGGAATTTAAATATACGCAACGGAGAGAAGCCTCTAGGCGGCTTCAGTTGCGGGTGGAGAGGCTGGTCAAAATCACGGGTGTCATGTTCGCATTGTTAATTGGCCGCTGTTCCCGTTTTCCAGCGGCCTGGCCTGAACAGTAACCGCAGATGAGGGAGAGCAGCATCGAGAAATACCGACTCTTGTGTCTGTTGTCTGATACACACGCCCGGTAACCAAAGAGGGCTATTGTGTACGTTGAGAAGAGGAGTGGTGATTTATTCATGAGATTGAGATACAAAATAGCACATGTGTGCTTCTTTAATTTCGTTTTATGTGCTCTTCGAGAAATTAACCCCTACCCTTAAAATGTCGTCTCAGAGACGCCATGGGGTCCGTAAACTAACATACAGCCAGTCTCATAATTAATAGCACACACTTTAAAGAAAATGACTTCTTTATCTGTTTCAAATTTAAAGTGTGTGCCATCTATTATGAGACTGATTATCTGTATCGAGGTACAAACCAGCACATGTGTGCCTCTTTAATTTCATTCCATATGTGCTCTTCGAGAAATTATCCCCTTGTCTTAAAATCATATCTCATAATTAATGGCACACACTTCAAAACAGAATAACTTATTTAAGTGTGTACTATCAATTACGAGGCTGACTGTAATAGCAACCTAATTCATTTTGAAGCAATTCAAATTACTTTATTTACCATCGATGCCTACTTGGAGCGTCAGACAAAATGGCACACTATGCTCTATGGAATTAAATTGTGAAGATAGCACACAAGTGCTATCATTTTGTCGAGGACTGTGGACGGAGCGAAAAAAGACTGTCGAGAAAAGAGGACAATATTTGTAGTTGGTAAAATAATTAGAGACAGTATAATAGCTGGGAGTGGCCAGCAGGTAGGTGCACCATCGAGGTTCGCAGCTTGGTTTTCGTGGTCCTCCGCGAGATTCCCATATGCTCCCGCCGTTCGCAGTCGTGTCGGAAACTATATCCGGTATACCTTATGCCAACCTTGCGCCAGTTAACCTGGATATCCGTTCGCAACCTCCCTCGAGATATTAACACGCGTGCGAGCAAATTCGAGGCACAAACACATAGCCGCGTATCGCGTGGAAGTTACTTGCCATCGAGTCCCAGGCAAACCCTCAGGAAGATGGACAAAACAGCCGGATAAGTATCGCCATAATGGAACCGTTCCGCGTATCTATGTATGCATCGTGAATGTGCCCGGTACGTAATATTCGAAATGCATCCCGATCTCTTCTTGAAAGCATTTTAATGAAATTAATAGCCACCTGTAATTACAGGTGTGGTGGCTCCTGCCACAGCGTGTTTCTGGATTATGATCGTATCAAACGCAACCCTCGAGTGTTTCGCAACATTTTCTAATCATGCGCCGCGCGATATATGACATTAGACTATCTACTTGTTGTATCTATTAAGCCTGGAGCGGTCACGTTAAACTTTGAGTCATCCACTATAAGGTTTTTGCAATTACGGCATACTGCATTTTATGCGTGGTAGACTAGACTAAACTAGACTGCGGATTTTACGCATTTATGACAGAAATCAGTAGACGTAATTTAAACCAGTGCAGACATTAGAAGAATTTAGAAATAACTATTGTATTATTTTCAGCCTATGAAAAATACTGAAAAGAAAAATAATTTTCTATATCACTCCAGTTTTTTGTTGCTATTCAGGTGAAAATTTTTTATTTTCCATAAAGATCTGCAGATTCTAATTATTCAAATTATTAACCCCTTGCGGTACGACTTTCTTCATGGCTAAAATGATATTACGAATATTTTCAGTTAATGTAATATTGGAAGTTGTGTTCAGCAAAGACTTCTAGAAAGATAAGCCTTGTCATTGAACGAGGCTATGAGAACCGTTCAACGTCGTCTTTCAAGATTAGATTCGTCTTCTCCTCTTATCGCCGGAAGCGGTATTCAAAACCTAACAAAACGAAATAGGAATTGAATGGTACCGGATTCTCGTTGAGGTTCATCTCCCCCTACAAAGGTACACGGCAGAGCATCTTTATGACGGGGCGGGTATGATAAAGGTTGATGACTCCTAAATGCGGAGAAACTACCCGCATATAACCGCCGTAAACTTATTTTTCAATTTCGGTGCCGCCACTATGTGGATCATTCATGCACCATATTTCAGTATCCGTCGGTGCACGGTGTTCAAGAGAGATTGCAACAAATATTACGAACATACAATACATCTAAAAATAGATAATAAATATACGATTCCAAGTAACGAGTCGATTTCACTACGTAAATTGGTAGCTCATATTTTTAACAGCCTGAGATTATATAAACTCCTTTATACAGTTAGGAGCAAAACTGATCACACACACTTTTAAATCAGAATAACTTTTTTATGAATGGACCAAACGACTTCAATTTCTCTGTAAAGCTAGATGAATTAGTTTCGTAAATGACGTCTAAAAAATATGTTGAAAAAATGCATTTGGTAGAAATTCTGAAAAACAATAGTAAAAATTGATTTTTAGGACTTTTTTTAGCTGGGCCAATCACCAAAATTTAAACGACGTGTTTGGTCAATTTGTATAAATTATATACGCTCCGAAAATTACATTAAAATTGGTTAATTGGTTTACGAGTTATTAACGATTAAAAGTGGTAAAAATTGAAATTTTTCAAGATTTTCGGCCATTTGACCACTTTTGATCGATTATAACTCGTAAACCAATTAACCAATTTCCTAAAAATCAATTTTTACTATTGTTTTTCACAATTCCTATCAAATGCATTTTTTAACATATTTTTAGACGCATCTACTAAACCAATTCATCTAGCCTTACAGAGAAATTGAAGTCATTTGGTCCATTTATAAAAAAGTTATTCTGATTAAAAGTGTGTGTGATCAGTTTTGCTCCTAACTGTAAATGAATTCACTAAATTAAAAATAGAATGTAGCTCTGTTAGAGGTCTCTGTATTTTGCATTTTGAAATGTCTAATGATCACTGTATCTTATCAAAACACTACAAAATTTTTATAATTTATATTTGCTGGAATAGCAATAGTTTAATCGAATACTTGAGGTCTTTGACACTATTTAATGCAAAGCGATCTGAACTACATGCATATTTTTATATATATTTCAAAACGATTTTATGTATCCGGTACTAGGAGAACTCGCTCAGTTGTAAAATACGAATGGGAAAAGATTTTTCCAAATAAAACGGCATCAGAGGACGAAGAAGCATCTTCCTCGCTTTGGATGTCAAACGATTGACCGTTTCTTTGATTCGCTGATACTTCCCCGGCGTTCGTATTTGTATTCCTGTCCCGTGGTAGAAGACGTAATCACGAGACGCTGCATGCACGCAGCCGTTTGAAGGTGGAAATTCCAATAACCTGGAAAAGCCCTGCGGATCCACGAACACGGATAACTCCGTTATGAGAAAATTCGATAAAATCCCACTAATATAATCACGCTCCATATGGTTGATTAACCCCGGGGTAGCTGGCAGCCCTCTGAGGATCGTCTTCTACTTGCGGCTGATGAAAGAAGATAGGAGAGAGGATGTAGGGACCGAACCGAACTGAGCCGAATCGAACCGAGAGAGCTATGTATAAACATAGGCCCTGGGTCTTTCCTAACTACGAAGGACGGAGGAAAGGAAAGGAAATGAAAATCCTAGACAGGGTGGGAAAGAGACGGCGAACAGAAGAGACAAATAAAGGATGGGAAGGAGGAAAGAGAAAAAGGGAAAAAGGAGTACCTGCTCGAAACTCATATCCGAAGGGAGCAGAGAGGTAGGCGTTGGATTATTCGAAGCACGACGACGATCTTCAAGCCGGCCGACTGTCTATATCGTCGAGCTAGCCTCTATCGATCACCATGTTGGATTATGCTCCGCCACTTCGATTCACAATCATTATTTTCGTCCCTGAGTCTGCGTAATCTGCTCCTATACGCTCGCCTATGATATTAACTTATTTGACTCCTGACGATTCGCGATGTTAATATTTCTTAATATTAACATTTTAATTCATTGGTTTTTACACTATATAATAACTACGTTAAATCCGTAATCACAATTACAATCCGTAAATAATAACTTGCTAATTGTGGAAGACTACTCCTTTCCCCCCCATAACTTTATTCTCTTCTCAATTGTAAACTGTAAATAATACTTCAGAAAGTCTTGAGGAAATGACGTTTTTTAATTCATAAATTAATATTTATGGTGAAATACATTAGAAATAATTTTCGCGATAAAATAGCCTACTACTTGATGTTAGTACATTTATTGATGCCACTAAATGATTGACGATTTGACTATTACGTGAGTCAATCACATCAATCTATTCTCGTATTATTACTTAACGTGTTCGCTACCACAGTTTGCGACAGTTCACTTAAAAACAGTCAAATTAATTTTATGCACTTCGTTGTTTGAAGTCATAGTAGAATGCACAATTTTCAGAGAATCTGTGACTTTTTTCTGCTAAACTGTTTCAATCATTCAAAATTGGGTACGTTGCATTTAATAAATCTTTCGAACAAGGAAGGTGGGCAACGAAACAAATGCTGGTAGCGAACGTGTTAAGTTTCTCTGATTTTTTACTTCACTTTTCTAAGCACTGATGTAGCAGTGAACGCGTTAAACTCGTGTCCGACAAATTACAGGACATAGTAGCGCACCTCTGCCAAGTGCTAAGTCGCTCTAAAAGACAGCTGTTATTGGCGTGTAACAAGTGCTTAGGCGCGAACGTCGTTTCTTTCTGCAGACCAGCTAAAACTTGTAAAAGTTGGTTAATATGCGTGTCTACAAGATCCACGCTCGGCATCGGTTATGTGTTCGTGGGAGGTCCAGACTCGCGATTGCGGTTCCACTGGCGTGATGTTAATGGCAGCGGGCATAAAGCATACCGACGCCTGCATGCTGAACCGTGCTCGTTTACAGAGCCACTATTTATGTTGATAACTTCCAAATGGAGTCAGATACACGATCCTGAGTGGCGGTGGTTCGCGTTGGTCCAGTGGTTTGGTAGCACTTGCAAAGTATGGGGGATCTTTTTGGTCTTACAGCAGCGGTGGCCGAGGGGAGAGCTTGAGCAGAGGAGCAAGGAGAAAGGGGAGGACGAGTCGAGTCGAGAACAAGATTCAAGCGGAAAGTTTTGTGAGTTAATGGTGCGGAGGTAATGCCGCGGTCGCAACAGCAACAGCCACCCTACCTTCTCCTCCTTTTCGTTGTCTTTCTCTCTTCCTCTCTCTCTCTCTCTCTCAGCCGCTTTCTATGCTTCTTTCACTCTCTTCCCTATTTGTTGCCACCGATGTCTCTCGCTCCTTCCTCCAATCCCTTTCCCCTTCATTTTTTCTGTATCTCGATACGTCTCCCTCCTCAGCGTTTTCGTCTCACCGACAGGAAAAAAAAGGTGAGTGCTACGGTCTCTCCTGTTCGTGGATGCTCTCCTCTCTTCCGGCCTTCTCCTATTACTCTTCCTCTCAGCCTTGTCTCTTGTCGGTTCCTCGGCGCTACTGCGCTGCTCGATCTTTTTCTTCTGCAGGCCCCATCGCCGGTGCTACCAACAACTGCATCAATTGCAAGCCATTGCAGGCTCGCATACTAGTTTTTCGTTATGCTTCGACGGTAGTCCTTTCTCGAGATTATGCAAGGTATGTGCGAGTTTAATAATGAACATTTTAATCAGTTGAAAATATCACAACTTTTATCTGAAGGGAGTAGACTCGTTTCCAGGATTGCAAGGGTGCGGGATCGCCTTCTCATTTCTCGTTAATACAAACACGGGTTTTCCACTAGTCAAAAACGCTAGACAAAAGAGCGATCTGGGGCGCTATCTGCCTCAAAAGTCCTATTTTTTCGTTTACGAGGCGTAATTTGCATTATTCGGCTATTTTCATAACTACATGCGCCGTTGTATGCTTCAAAATAGGACTTTTGAGGGAGATAGCGCTATAGATTGATCTTTTATCTAGCGTTTTTGACTACTGAAAAACACCGTGTTTGTATTATCGAGAAATGAGAAAGGGAATCGCGCACCCTTGCAATCCTGGAAAAAGAAGTCTACCCTCTTAAATGCAGTAATAAGTAAATCGTAAATTGTGTAAAAAAAAATTACATATTTCGTAATCGAATCAGTTTTACTTGATTCGCGAGATTAATTCTTCATTCCTCGATTGCCTCGAAAGGCAAGCAAAAGTGTCCACCAAGAAATTCGCAGAGGAGACCTCAAAGCTCGGAGACATTTCTCCGTCTAACGGGTCGTGAAAAAGCGGCGCGTCTCGGTGTAATAAGATCGAGGGAACAAAAAGATCTCGAAACCACATACACAGCGAGACGGGTTTAATTTGTGACGCGTGTGTTGGAAAAATGTTCCTCCTAGAGCCGGGCCGTGCTAATCAAGAAATTCATGAATAACAACCTGCTCTACATCTGCTCCTCTCATTTGTGCCGTGGCTCCGGCCCCTTGTATCCTCCTCTAAAAACTTGGTTTCTATTTAATTACCTAGTCCTTTGGAAGCATGGGCACCTATAACTCGAGCGGCGGTCCCGTTATTCTGCTGCAGGCTTCTCCACCTTGCCAGCCATCCGCACGAATATCCACTTCGCATAAAAGGCGAGCCAGAGTTGCAGGTCCGGGGCTGTGCCTTTTCAAATTGCGACACCCGTCTGGGTTCGCGTACTAACAGCCGAGACACCGTTTTCAAAAGACGCGCGCGATCTATTCGGTATCAGTTTGCTCGATTGCACTCTAAACTGTAACTGCAATTGCAACCGGAGGCATTGCAAGCACGAGAACAAGAACGATGCCGGCTACATCAACAAAGACAGAATCGCAAATGACGACATTTTGCAAACCCTGACCCTGCGTCTATGCGCGTACTGCGACTCGGTGGCAAGCCCCGTTTCTATCGCCCCGAGCTAAACGGCACCGGAGCTCGTGCCATGAACGGAATCTAGGGCCCGATCCGCCTCATTGAATTTCGCTCAATCGCGATTATGATAATGCGTGAACGATCGCCCCTGTCATGGATGCGGTACGATAGCTGTTGTTCCCATTGAAGACGCCAGGGGGATCGCACGATGACAATGTAAGGGATATCGAGCTGGACAAAGGCGACAGTGAAAAGTTGGACTGAAGGAATTGCTGTTGAGTAATACGGGATGAAAAATGGATTCCATTCAGGATCGCCGTTTGCGGGAAATTATATATGTCGGTAAACACTTTGTTCGTCGCACAATACTTTGACGGACGAGTGGATGATCACGCAAAAACGTCGTAATTTTTATCGTCGGGACAGTAGATCTTGATGCCAGACTGCGGACCTTTGTGCGGAATGAAAATTTTCTGTGTCTCCTGAAAGAAACTGGATCCACTTATTGTTAGAAATCTCTTTCTTTCTTTATTAATTTCGGGACAGCACTATCTTTTGTGGTAGTAAGTGTACAGACTTTTCCAACAATTCTTTATGCATTTATTATGCATATTGCACAGTTCGTAACTTGCTTCTTTCTCCCATGCAACCGCTTTTAATTCGTATTCTAAAACAACTTGTCTGCATGAAACGATCATCATACAAACTCTGGAATATTTGTTCCGTGGGAGCGATTATCAAACAAATAAGGATTACATTTCTTTCCATAAATATCCTACAGAAACAGATCCTTTCCTAAACGAATAATATACAGCGGTGGACAACAGCATTCGCACAACATTTAGGAAGAATAATTTATCTAAAAATTGTGGACCAAACATTTTTGTGAGAAGATTTAGTTTCCTAAATAGTGTGTTTTACACTAAACCTACCACCACCGGTCAAAATGACCGATTCCAGATTTATTATTTTACAATTACTGAAATAATAAAAATGATTTTATAAGAATTGATTGTATAAATATCTTTAGTAGAGCTCGTATTATAATAGGAGTCGCACAAAGTCTAAATAAAATCAATCTTGTCATTTTTATAAGGGAACATGCACCAGTTACTTTTAAGGCTCGGTAGGTTTAGTGTTAAAGAATTATTTAAAAGTTGCTACTGGTCAAAATAGCGAAGGAATGATTTTACGCATTATCTGGTAAAATCTTCCAATAGTTCAAAAGAATTCCAGTCGTTTTGAAATTTACTTCAATCCCTGTTACTTCGTAATTTTTCGGGGAGCAAATAAAACAGGATATCACACGAAATGAAATCTTCCTTCTCGAAATAAGAAGCGGACGACAGGACGTACGTACATGCACGACTTCCATAAGCAGAAATCGATAAATAGATTAGATTTCGAGATAGTATATAGACGAGAGAAACTGTTGCGTCCACCGTGAATTCCTAAATGTATTCCCCAAGCGATCAACCAAGGGAAACGAAGTTCGACCCAGAAGGAAGATGGAAACGTCTTATCACTCGCGAAGAAGACGCTGATTATTTTCGTCCCGTGTGTTCGAGGTCTGGTTTGCTTCTTCCCTTATGCCTCGAGATAATGGACACTATTACCTTAACGAGGCTCCAGTCTCTTAGTCGGTAATTGCTTCGAGATATCCAAGAGGGCCGGTATATGTACGGTGATGCCCTGTGTTGCACGGAGAACCCAGACGGTGTTATTGCCGCTGAGGCTACTTGCCCATTTCGTGGTGGTTATTGTTATGGGGCTGTGGCATTAAGATGTAGACCGCACTCTCACACGAGACCTATCCCACATAGACCTTATATACTTACGTGGGAGAATTTCATTACGCCGCGCTTCATAACCGGCAGACTTCACGGCAGCGATAAATTGAGATTGTATCCCTTCTTGTTAAATCTGCCCGCGTCTCACCGTGCCCTATCGTTGAGACGACGAGACAACTTAATCCGCGTGATTGAACAACGTCGGCCGCCTATACGCTTCGAGTCGCCTAACTGTGGCAATCGCAAGCATCCCCTAAGCGCGTAACGCTGTCGATTTGAAAATCAATGTATCCCTCGCCAGGATAATCAGGCTCACCAAAACGATCCACTTTAGATTATTATTCTACCTTTACTGAAGTTATAGAGCGCCTTTTTAGTGGTTGATCTGTTCCTGGTTACAATTATAACCTGATACATTTGAAAATTAATGTGTTTCACGCTAGAGCAACCTGGCAGATCAAAATGATCCATTTAGAAAATTGTTTTAGCTTCATTAAAGTTATTGAAGTTACAGAGTGCCTTATTGTTGTGGTTGATCTACCGGCAAGTACCGTGCATTGGTCACAAATATTAACAAATCCAATAAAATCAGAAATCCAAGAGTGAAGAATTCATATTCTCGCTGATTCGAATAAATCAGTTGTTTGCCTTTCCCCGTGACTCTATACGCCTAATATCGCGAGCCATTTTTCACGGGACCTTTTACGAGGAAACGTTACCAAGGGTGACCGCGACGCGTCCATTGATTGAAGAAGACTCGGTCGACTCGCGAGCGATATCCAGAGGCGGAATGTCCGCGTAGCGAAGACGAAGAGACGAAATAAAGGGAAATCGCAGTGCGCGGGGGACAATGCAAGCAGGCTAGAGGGAGGAGAGAGAGAGAGAGAGAGAGAGAGAGAGAGAGAGAGAGAGAGAGAAAAAGAGAGAGTGAGAGAGATCGAATCTGGTATCTGGATTAGGATGATACGTAATCCGTAGGACGACGGGTGGTACGAACGAAGGATCCGCTGGCAGATCCCATCGCAGGAACTCTGCGGGTACTTCGCTCAGCCAAATACGACAAGAGCAGCAGCCTAACCGGGTAGAGCCGCCGAGATGGTTTACGGCTCGTCGCAAGTTGGTGAAATTTAAGAGCGCATTTAAAACTGGTTTGGCGCGATGCCCTGCGCCTCCTGGAGCTGCTACTGCCGGCAAGAGATACCGCCGAGCTCCGACAGGAGTTTATCGCTCCAACATTCTTGGAAAGCTTTGGATGGATTTCCCTCCTCAAGCTACTGCTCCTAGCGTCCTGCCCTATCTCTTCCCAAGCAACTCATGTTCCCTTCCAACGAGGAGGATCAAGAGGAAGTCTTCGTACCGAGTTGTCACAAAGATGGTCGGTCAAGATTCCCGGGAGAGGAACCTTGCGGCGTTACCGAGGCCGACCGGTCTTCCTTCGAAATTCAAAGCTCCCTTGACCATCGCCGAGAAGATTTAGGGGGCTGGGAACGGATCGGGAACGCTTTGAGCTCGGCCAACTAAGCGCCACGACGCTTCTTTCTGACTCGGACGTCTCCTTTCACGATCCTCTATACACCTATCAGCGATAATAATATTACACGGAAATATTGAATCGCCTAGACGCGATACGGACACACCACTCTGTTCGAAATGTTCGTAAAATGATCTGTATATACTGTCTGTAGACTTATCTATAAACGGGTTAAGTTTCACGAGCCTGAGGTAAACCGTTCGCTGATAGTATTAACTCTAGATAACTAAACTATCGCCCGGAGTAGCTCATCAACGAGCAAAATATTTTTATAATAATATATAAAAATGCCTGACTGAATCGCATTTCGTTGATGCGATTCCAGGAACTTTTTGATCAGAACGTTCCCTCGGAGCGTTGAGACCTATTTTATATTTTATCTTACAGGAATTAATTCGGGGCGAGCACTATCTCGCCGGTTATTAACATTTTTGTTAGCAACGGGTAATCTCGACGGAGCGTAATCGGGGCCGGTGTTTTGCGATAGCACAATGCCGTATGTTGATTACCCTCGGTTCTATTAAAAATGGATTTTATGAAAGCAATCTAGTCCGGCGATCGCTGTAGAAAAAAAAGACGATAAAGAGTACTGTGGGGGGATGAGCTCAGCACCCTCGGCCGATCCACTTCGAATGATAATCACCTCTAGGAGACTCAATTTCGTGCCCCTCCCCCGCTGCACCCCCGCCCACAAGCCCTGCACCGGTGCCTTGAAGGTTCTACGCCGCAGAAGGGTGTATCCTTCACTCCCTTCATCACCTCGAACGCCACCATCGACTACCTCATCCTCCACCTCGTTGCCACCCCCACAAGCTCCCAGTCCGTAGACTATCCCCGAACGATCTCTTCCCCCCCAGCTATCCACGCTCACCCCTAACTGATTGGAGTACCAATCAATGCGGCATTCAGGCGGCCGAGCTGAAACTTTAGGAAATTAACTATTCACTCCCTGGAAATGGTTATTTGGAAGCCCGGAAAGGCAGTCGCGACTATACTACATCACGGGGACGGGCAGTAGGCGACAACAGATAAGACAGTTTAATTTTCAATTACGCCCCGCAGAGTAGTCGCCAATTGATTGAATGCCACGGCTCTGTCCTGCAATTCCTGGCCTCCTGGCGGCTAAGGGACCCCGCCGATCAGGATTCCTCGACTCCCAGTTTTTGCTTTCCTCGTGTACATCTTCGGGGAGGACTAACTTTCGATAATTTCATTGATCCGCGTGTAAGGCAGGATTTAGTTGCGGGACTTTAGACAAGAAAAGTTCAAAGTTACTCTAATAAGCTTGTAAAATACAGGGTAACCAGATAAAAATATGTTTGGAACAAAATTAATTAGTTCTCAGTCGACTATATAAAATGCAATAGAAATAAATTAAAAAATGAAATTTGTTCATAAAGGTCACCTTTATTTTTTTAATTGGCATTACACTTTTTTTTAGTACATAATAGTATTGCTTATGTCAAGAGTTCGACGGCTCAGTATACTATGATCTTGACATGACCTTCCATGACAGTTCCATCTCTAGGTTCTTCAATGCAACTATTTCTGAGGAGCGTATGACGGTTAAAAAATCAAGTTGTTCCTGGAGATCCCGAAAAGGCGACGATTAGAATCCTTGATAATGTTGTTCCTGCACCTGTTGTCGACGACAGGATCAAGGTAAGCTACCAAGTCGGCCAGGATATTTACAGTTACTTCGGAACGACGCACCATCGAGGCAGTGAAGCATGCCGGATTTATGCGATGTTTACATTCGTGTAAGGCTGCTAATACGGCCTTCCGACAACAGTCCCTGCGCCACCGTATCACGACCTCTCGACTGCGTCTCACTGTTTGAAAGTGAAACTTCTGTTTGTACGTTACTGCCCCGGCTAATCCTGTATTTTACGCCAGTTGTCCTACCGCCAAAAGTGCGAGCCAGTAACGGAGATACTGCGAAAGACGCCTGGTGTTTTGTCAAGGATTGCAGGATTTTCGAGCGGAGGACGTATGGAGATCCTGTTAAGCCACCGCCGAGTAGAAAAACCTTGGCGAACTGCTGTTACATCCAGAAAATATATCACAGTTTGCTAAGGGTGCCGTTCACGGTCTGTTTGCGGATTCTACATGAAAAGTGGATCCCAGGTTTGTTAAAAATTCTTGATTCTGAGGAACGATGTAAACATTGGGAGACGATGTAGATCCCAAGATTATTAACACTAAACCTTCTACCGCCGGTCAAATGGCCAGTTTCTGGTCTTTTATTTTACAATTATTGAAATTATAATCATGCTTTCGCTGGAAATGATTATATACATTTCTGTATCCAAGCACATATTATAATAGAAATTACAGAAAATCTATATCAATTCTATGGTGTCATTTTTGTAAGGCAACACGTGTCAGCCATTTTTACAACTCGATAGGTTTAGTGTTAAGAATTTTTGATTTGGAATAACGACGTAAATATTGCAAAATAGATTATCATGCGTTGATTTATAATATCGGTATTCAGCTTTGTTTAGTCTCTGTTAAAGTCATTATCGATGAACTCTTTTACAATAAGACGAGAACTGAATACTGATGAATTTATTTATCTATCGGTGCAATACACAATTAAGTGAAAGACAAAAAGTTCATTTTCCGAGAAAATGGAGTTTGAAAATTCATCGGCTGCGTGCGTGCCCTACAGTCACAAGAAGTAGAATTGGTTAGCCATGATCAGACGCGAGTCAGACGATTCCTACGCAACTTTCTATACTTATTTTTGTGAATAGAATCACATAGAATCTGAGATCCTATATATGATAAGTACCAAACGTCTTTTTCTTCCTAGAAATTATTAGAGACGTGGAAGTTATAATAATTATAACCACAATGGCAATGGTATAATAAGAGATGAAGAATACTTCTCTTTTCTGAAAAATATTTCAAACATATAACTCGACCGAGGACCACAGCATAATTAATTATCTATCCACTAAAAAATAAAATGAAACTGTAGCTTTGCGTCACCATAAACAAACTCGTCAGACGAACTGAGCAATAAATCCCTGTCGAACTCAATTAAAATTTATATTTCGGAGATCAATTTGTGCTCGCTATAAAATATACCGTCTAGTCAGAACCGTACGTTGAACGTTCGATCTCCGGGCATCCGTAGTTGTTACGAACGACATATATCCTCTGCGAAGCTTGTCCGCCTACCGCGAGAGAGGGAAAGAGAGAGGACGTGTTTACCATTTATCGTCCAGTTTTTCGAAAAAATCTATTTACCGTAATGTTTGCGATCGTTGATGCCTCCGCTGTCGGAAGGGGAAACGGATGGACGAAATCGCACGGAATGGAGCGCGGACGACGTGCCGTTGCTGGCTGTGATTCGGTGTAGTGTGCGAGAGCGCAGGGGTACGGTAACTCATTCGCCGATAAATTTCGGCAGCCGAAGCATCGATCACAATGTTCTATTTTGCTCATTGGTGTTTTTGTCGGCGGCATTCGATTCAATTCGAGGATGCGGTGAGTCGATATATCTCCCGAGGTGTCATGCGCCGCCCGTAATGGATGGCGGCTGTACCCTTACCCTTACCCCGAAAGGAGAGGCCGTGCCAAGAACCTGCCCACCCCCGCAATCGCCTCCGTTTCCAATCCTGATCCTTGCTCTGTCTCTTTCCCCTTTATTTTCCCGTGTATATACAGTCGACGATATTCCCATAAGAGCACCACTGCTTTCAATAAAATGTTCAATAATTTGATGACACGTGCAATGGACAGTTAGGGAATGATGACGCACGGTTGGAGAAGAATTTGGACATTAAATTTTCCATTCTCTGGAAATCGTTGATATTTAAACTGCGATCATTTCGTTACAAATATACTCACTCAGTTTAACCACTTGCCTTACAATATCGAGTCAGACTCGTGATGAAAATTCTGAACACAGTCTAATAAATATGTATGCTATTAATTTCTTTTAAATCGAAATAAAATTCTATTTTGGTTCTGTCAATGTACTACAGCTATTGCAGAACATATAAGCGCACAATATATACATATAAAGTTTCTCCTTTTTTAGGAAATTAGGAATGGCAGAAAAAGTTTTGATCATTGAAATCGTAAAATAAATCGTAGGGCAGGGGGTTGAAGCTTGAAGACAATTTTGAAAAATATAACTTATCCTTCTAACATCTCATAACATCAATTTTAGCTTTCTTGGAGGATATTGGAGTCTATCATTGATTTAGGGCATTGTAGCGTGCGTGAAGTTCCAGATAATCAACTTGATGATCTACATTAATATTTTTCGAAAATCATAATGTTCTTTTTCGTCGACTGTACAGATTAATCCTCAGCCGCTCCGCTGTTCTTCTATATTCCCGACATCCGCGGGGCTAACCCCCGCTTCCTTCCTCCGATAGCATACAATTCGATACATGATTATGTAGCCCGGGCTAAGTGGTCACGAAACGCCCGTGGATTTTCGCCCCGGGGAATGGATATGCGCGGAACTCTGTTATACCCCTGGTATAAAACGCTTCCGCTCCTGATCCCGAGATAATAGAGATATTAACGCGGCAAAATTGTCACATTAAATCCGTGACACAGGGACGCGGGAATTCTATTTGCATCCCGCTCGAATAGGAGAATGATTGCTCCGCCATGCAAAATTGTCCTAATGCTCTACGCACGCGAATACTTTGTAAAAAGGTAATTCGTTTCAATTACGCACCGCAGCGCGTTCCGTGCTGCGATTAATGGCCGAGCCCTTTTTTTTAAACCAAACACACGACGTTACATTTTCCTGAATATATTGTATATTAATGCATGGCAATGAAAGATGTATGAGTGAAAAAAAGTATTCAGAATATTTACTAAAGACAGAGTGAATGTCGTTTCAATAGAATTTTTGGTTTCAGCGACCGAAGAAGAGCTTCGCGTCTTTTGTGCGAGAACAAAACCGGGAATTATTGAAAGAGTTCCCAGGCTGGTAGTATGAAAATGTCAAGCCGGCTCGCGAAATAGAGGGCAGACATGTGGCATATGTTTAGTAAATGTCGGAGTAACGACACGGCGAGATATACAGCTGCTTTCTAAGCTGCGCGCGACTGAAATTTACTTGCAAATTTCGAAATATTGATTTTCCGATAAACGTTCAATAAAAAACGTTTCACCGGGTCAGGAAAGTCCCATCTGCTCGGTGAGTTTGGACACATGTGACAGGCATATTTTCTTTAAATGAATTATGTATGTATATAGCATATGTATGAGTTAGAAATTTTATTCGGGTCTGAGACTTCGACCGAAGGACTATGCTTCTCAGAAATTCGAGGGCAAGTGTTGGAAGGTTTAACATTGTCCTTTTACCGAAGGGGTCCTTTTGCTTCGCCACTTCTTGGTCAGATCCTTCAGGAATAATGTCTCCGTGACTGAACGAACGTAATGTTATACTTTTCTTTCCTTAACCCTCGGCTCGGTAGAATAAATATCGCTTTGACAATCGATAACTGGATGACTCAACGTGGTCACCAACCAGCCGCCTGACGACAGCTTTGTTTAGTCTCATTCACCCTCTTTCAAGACCGCACGCAGGTTAAGACACTGTCATAAATCCTCTGTAAGCTGAATGGCACGGCGTCTCGCCATTCACCTTCGACACCACTTAAAACGACGATGCTCGTACACACGTTTGCCGTAAGTCACCGGACACCATAGTCTTTAAGAGAAAGTTTGTACGTACACCAATATTAATGAATGCTTTTCTGTACGGTATTCCCAGTGTTAAATATTAATGTTCGCCTTTTTCAAGTACCTTACAAAATTGTAGGAAGCTTATTGTTATACAATATTTTCTGCAATGGATGCATTTATATAATAACACAACTTTTAAAAAAAGGAAAGAGAAAAACATGATTTAATAATAAACCATGCTTTCTGTTAACACTAAACCTACTGAGCACTGAAAGCGATTAAAATTTTTATTGCTATATACGTGCTTGGATAAATAAATTTATCGAATCAATTACCATGTAAGCAACGTCATCGTTTCAATAATTATAAAATTAAAAATCTAAGACCGGTTATTTGACCGGCAGTGGTAGGTTTAGCGTTAAAACAGTTTGTGATTGGAAACAAGAAAAGTCTTTACAAAGCATGTAATCGATGTTTTATTATGATAGATTTTTATATTTCTTGGTTTAGCGACATGAGCGCCAGGTGAACGTTTGCGTTGCGAGGATCGAAGAAATCGGAACGGGTGTGAGATAGAAGGGAAGTGTTTAAAAACACACGTGCGATTCACCGAATCGAAATATTATCCACTGAGAGTCTATAACGCAAGAAGATTTCCGAACCGGAAACGAGCAAACATGAAAGTACGCGGAAGAAAACACACGTGCGATTGGTCCGACGAGGATATTCATAACGTGTGAACGCCCACGAGCGTTCGAGCGTGCGTCGAATGCCAAAACGTGCGAAAAGAACGGATGCCAAGAAAACCTAAAAGTGCTCAGGTGATTCCGGAATAGCGGAAATACGCGGGGTTGAACGTAAGTAGCCAAGTTTGCTATTCGTGGTCCGTAACGACCGACCGACTTGCGAAAGAAACGAATCGTGTAACTTTTACGACTTTTAACGAGATCGTAAGTTTATGCTTAAATGGGTATCAATTTCACAGACAAAAGTATTTCAAGCATAATCGCCCATTCCCGAACCGTTTCGAGTGTTTCTTCTGTTTCAGACGCTCACGGGGAGATTTCGGAAACGGTATTCTTACGATTCATGCTGGTTTAGCATTTTTCGTAACCCTGTTCTCCGCAATGTTCGCGAAGTTCAATTGTATCCATGAGTCAATTCTTTCGAATATGTTAGGAAAATTAATTCGTGATTCTTTTTTCGTCAGTCTGTCGTCAGGGAAGGTGGAGCCAAGTTAACTACCCCATCTTTCTTTATCGTTTTGATGTTAATTTTTACATCGTTCTGGTTTCGTTAACTGGAATAGTACAGTACTTATTACTATTTTCTATGATACTGGAATTTAACCCTTTTCAGTCGGAGCTATTTTAACTTCCGACCTAGAATAATTCCATTCTACATCATTTTATTCATTTTATGGATATGAAATTGATGTAACACCTCATAGAATACTTAAATGTTTAGTGTAATTGATTAGATATCAACATATTTGATAACGTAAACAGTATTTTGTATAATGGTATAGCAATGTTTAGTGTAGATTGTATCAGAAAATGCCTAAAAAAATAGCACGTAGGTATTTTTAAAAAATTGTGTAGCCCCGTGGGGACTAGAAGATTAGTGGTAAAGTCTATTTTATATTGGACTGACCGTTGTATGTGCCTTCTAATTTCGACAGAATTGTCATGGAGTGTTGGGCAGCATAGCTGCGGATTTAGGGAACGTCGGGCGAATGACACTTCCCCTTAGCGCTCGGCAGCCCTAATACCGAGTTCAAGCCTCTTACCCTCCTCTTCAAGTAAAGATCGATAGTCTGGCATCATTGGGCTCCAACGGCTGATGCGGAGGAGTCGAAGGTGGAGGCGGAGGTAGAAATGGAGCGAGAGGTAGGGAAGAGGTGGATGCAACGGAGAGAAGGTGAATGGCAATGGGGAGGGACAGGAACTTTCACATAGGGAGTATTGCCGGCTCTGGCCAAGGATTAGCATGAATGGCCATCGTCTGCGCCGGCCGAGATAGCAACATGGGCTCTCGCCTATTATTGTTCAGAGAAATTAATCGCATCCATCGCAGATTACTCCGCGATTGCTTTTCCGGTGGTCCGTCGCCGGAAAATACTCCTCCTTCCACCATGAATTGCAAAAGGCAACAATGGCCAGGTGACTTCGTGCGCGTATGAATGTTTCGCTCTCTCTCTCTTCCTCCCTGTCGATTGCGATTCGCAAGGAAATATTGAAATGCACTGGCTCGATGAAAGCAGAATGCTCAATTACCTCGCTCAGTATCAAAACCTCTTACAAACGAAAACGTAGCTCGCGCTGGAATTGGATGGGGCTGCGCACCCCGGCTAAGCGAAATGCCACGAGAAATTTTCCGCGTGTAATTTCTCCGGAGTAATTAAGATCGTCGGGTTTTCCTCGAGTAGAGACGCGTGTGACCTTGCGTGCGAATGTTTCGCGAATTAATTTCAATGGATAATTTATAAGCGCACATTATATCCTGTCACAAACGTTTACGTACACTTGCGAAGTTTCAGATACTTCAAACAGAATAATAATTTAATAATTATAATTATACAGTATTATTCATTTGTCATACATTTCATTATTCATCTATTTCGTTATCGTTATCATTCGCTCAGTAATTAATATTATTGCTCCTAAAATATTTCGGTGGTTTTGTATTTATTCGACGAAGACTATAATATAATAGCTCAACTAAGAAAAGAAACTGTGTAAAACTTTTAGACAGTTACCATGAACAAACTAAAATTAATTTTCAGAAGATTAATATTTTACTATTTCATTTTGCTTTGAATAGATTGTGTACTGTTCTACTTTAAGTAGTATATTTCACGACTAAGGAAACACTATTACCGGCACACGTATCTACTACCTTCTCCTTCCTCAAGGGAGAGAGAACAATTCATTTCCGAAATGGCTAGTTTCCTCTTGAATTATTTACTATTTGTGATGGTTATTAGAATCTAACGATCTCGTAGCACGTCATTTAAGTGATTGCGCACTGTTTTACTGTAAGTAGTATATTTTAAGACTAAGGAAACACACTGTTAACGGCACATATATTTACTATCTTTTCTTTCTTCAGGGAAGAAAGAACAATTCTTTTTCTAAACGGCAAGTTCCCTTTTAAATTGTTATCTGGAAAGAAATTATAGGATTTGTGTCCTTCCTTCTCCTTCTACTCGGTCCACTCAATTAGAAAGGAAAGTAATAGGACAGAATCTTCTCCGAGAATTAACTTTCTCCAGAATGATTGTTGTTTAACTGTGAATTTCACCTGTATTTATGAACAATTTCAAAGTGGATAGGTAGGTATATAAGACTCCTGTCACAAAACAACAAATTTGACGGTAGTAAAGCTACTTGTATAACATAAGTGTGATATATGCATAATATATTTCATTGTACTTCATTCAAGAAACATTATATTAATATTAGTATGCACTGCTTACAAAATTTTTTCAAATTCTTTAATGCAGTTTAACATCTTTTGACATTTAAGTTTCAACGTGTGACAACCCCCTTATTTTATATCCAACCAACCAATCAATAAAAGAAATAAACCACTAATTTAAATTACTTAATCCTGATGTTGGCAATCAAATAAATAATTTTTAGGTTTCAGTATTGAAGATTCACTATACAAATCTTTATATTGAAACTGCAAATCGAAGTATAATGTCCAAGAAAATAGACATTTTATAGCATTCGAAAATTGTTAAAGGATTTATAGGAAACGGGCACACGGTTACTCGTGCGAATGATTGCAAAAACCGTGAATTTGCATAAACATCCGCAGTGTGCCAATAGCATGCAGAATATTCGCTCGGGAAAAAGCGAATTTGTCACGAAACTGGAGGATATAATTAATGTATCACAGCTGACGGCGCCGAAGCAATAGATCTTTTTCGTGATCTCGTATAATCCGAACTCTAGCTATGTCCAACATTCAGGGAATACCACCCAGTGTACCACACAATGTAATCCTCTGTGCCGTAGTTTGTATTTGCAATGATCAAACGTCTATGGTGCATCCATGGGGATACGCATTGCTCCGCTGTCCCCGTGGAGTTTCCGCGGATGTTTGTCTCCCATCAAACCGGACTCGACATAATTACATAATGACAGACATCGCTTTCCCATCCCGGGAGAAGTGTGCCCGGCCGCCTAGCATCCAAGATGTTAGGTGCTGGGGAACAGAAGCGACGGTAATTCCCCAGCAAATGCGGTCATTATGGAGATTTTATCAAGGCGCGTTGCCAGCAAGCTTAAGCTTCACCTTAACTCGCCCGTTCCAAGCGTTCCCTTTGGCCCCCGGTGCTTTACGCATTGTCGTGTCCCCGCCCTACACACATTCCACGCGAGAAAATGATAATGAAAGAGAACCGGAGTGATTTAGACGGCGCGCGGTTTGCGTTCGCCGACGGGAAATAGATTTACAAATGGCCATCGCGACGCCGCCGTGGGGGGTCTGCCGAGAAACGCGGCGAATTAAGAAGGGCTGCGGCGACGCCGAGGAATAATGACACATTGACAACACGTTTTTAGCGCGCAGCGACATTAGGATTCATAAATCTAGGAATTGCACAGTCATAAACCGATGTGGACGGCCGATAAACACGAGCGGAAAAGTACGGAAGAAAACTCCACGGGTTGCGCAAGTGGCTACGGATCACGCGCATACGTGTTGGTAATGCGACTTTAATGCGGCCTGCACACTCCGCGACAATACTATACGACACTGTATGAACAAATCCATGTTTCAAAGAGGAATTTCTTCCACTTGTGTTCCGCGTTCTATAGCTTGCTTAAAGGAACTTTCTTAGATACAATATTCATATAATAAAGTAATAATTGTCTTTATTAAATACAACATACAGGAACTGCATAAACATTTGTATCTTCTCTTAATAATTTTATAAGGCTGCAAACAATACAGAGATGCTGTCGATGGGTAATGAAAATAAAATATTCGTATTCAATTTTTACAAAAAATATGTTTTACAGTTTTAAAAATTGGTGTTTGTAGCAATAATGCTGCATAAACGGGACGGATAAATTCTTTTTCATAACATAGATGTGTTTTGTATATTGTCTTATAGTATTATCAGAGAGTGTATTAGGTGTACAAATTAATTCCTAGCTCCTTTTTCGTCGACTGGTTAATGAACCAGTAATTAAGTAATTACTTAATTACTGTTATAAATAATTATTAAATCTGCACCTCGGCGGATTTGGATTTAAAATAGAGTTATTATTGATTGTGAGTGCCACGGATTAATGTTATTCAACAACAATACAGGTAATTATGACGAACATTTATTTGTTAGGTCGGAATAGAACGAAGAAACGCCTACAACCACCCCTCTCGCTTCCTCCCTAACCGTCTGATACCGAATCACACTCCTCCTCGGCCTCGACAACCGTTGAGGAATGATTGTGGAGTTTCCCCGGGTGGACAGTGACGAATAGAGTATACTGTTGCCAGCTCGGAAAGCATGTTTTACGCTTTGTTTACCGTTTGTCATGTTATGCAAAGAACCGGGCGAATTTTTGCCGACTGCGTACCCGCTGAACCGTTTACCCGGCCGCCGCCGCCAGAACGCCGCTGATGTGTTTGTAACGGGTAATCATTGAATACACCGGCAGAAAATCGTTATTGATGACTGTCGAATAAGAAGCGGAGGAAACGGCCAGTTCTTTCGCTCGGGAAATAGCTACGCTTAACATATATTTGCAGCTTTCATATTTCTTTCCCCTTTTTCTATAGGGAGACTCGGTAAGAAATATCATGCGGCCTCTGATATGTCACGCTCATCTGTTTCTTCTTCGGTCTTTGAGCTTTGCTTCATAATGACATTTGATGTGTAATCTATTGTTTATCATAGACTCGTGCCAGTGGTCCAAGCATCACGTATGAACTTTATTCAAAGTTTCATCAATATGCTTAAAACCCCTTCCTAATTTATTTTGAGACAGATTTGTGATGAATAGATCGTGGATTTTATGCATTTTGGATAGTAATGAGTAGGTGAAATTTATCATGTATCAGTTTGAGCTTATTAAAATCATTAAAAGAATCTCTTTCTTCTTTTAATAATTTTAGGTCATTTAAGAAGACTTCTCTTAAGAAGAAAAAGCTCTTCCCTGTCATTTTTATTCAATTCATTTATAAACAATTTAAGGATAGACGTCTTTAGAATTTCGTGAATGAGTCTTTGAGAGTTAAATGTTCTACATCGTATTCATATAGCCTCATACACATATAGACACATCGATTTCCCTGCATCCGAAGAAGAGCTTTTATAAACCCAGAAGAATACTAGAAGACAGTACTTGAAGCCCATAACGCGTTCCGGTGGATCCATTTCTCGCACCCTCTGCAGAACTTCTCGAACTACGCATTTGTGTGGTATACGAAAGTTTGAACGATAGTATATACGGCCGAATAAAGTATCGTTGCGTCAGGTGTGTTTGATAGCTATCACAAACTTAAGATCAGTACAGACGTTACATGCAATGCATTTTTCTGTCTACAGTTCTCAATTACCGACTCTGAAGGAAATGACCTAGTACGACAGCGAAGTCTATCGAAATGAAACGATTAGTGAACTACATGAGAGATGAATATAAGTATTGTACAAGTACAATCCAATCATTTTATGTATGAATCTACAATTAATAAATAAAGACAATATTAAAAGAGCATATCTGCGTATATATTTATTGAACCACCATTTTTTTCCCGACTTATCATTGAATAGTACAACTGACTTTTCGAAATTGACCGTCTGGCATGTCGTTGAGTTGCATTACTGAATTTCGGGCCACCTCCTTCGATATCATGTGCTCCTAATACTTTCTCAATTTCCGAACATTGTCACCAATTTTCGACAGCCTGACTTGTCGTTGAGTTGCACCACTGAATTTCGTGCCATCTCCTTCGATTTCATGTTCCCATAATATAAAATTCAATTTTCAATTTTGGGTTTGTAATAGGAGCACATGATAGCGAAGAAGGTGGCACGAAATTCAATGGTGCAACTCAACGACAAGCCAGACGGTCGAAAATTGGCGAAAATTTTCGAAAATTGAGAAAGTATTAGGAGAACATGATAACAAAGGAGGTGGCACGAAATTCAGTAGTGCAACTCAACGTCAAGCCAGAAGGTCGAAAATTTTTTGAAAATCGTGAACTAAGATTCTCTTAATACAAAACTGAAGTTTTGTCGAATTTTAATAATGTTTTTCTATTTTAAATTTTTGAAGATATTAATCTAATTCTACTGTCGAATATTAATGTACAGGGTGAGAAAGAAAGAACACATTAATTGTTGTAACTAATATTAAATGTGTATCATATTGAGATGAGAAGAAGATCCCTGGCAGGAATCCGTTGACGTAGGTACGAATGTGTAGCTGATTGGATCAGAGTGGAGTGGGAACGTTCGCTCCACACGCATTTTCGGCTCTAATTGAAATATAGGCTAGAGCAATCACACTCTATGTAGTAAGTGACGTCAAACGTAAACATTGGGACTACGGGAGCGTTAGAGGTGTGGACAGGCGCACCTAGTGATAGACTCCTCTTGACTATGTGCCGTCGCGGGGCTAATCTTCTTATCTCACCATGAAACATTACAATACGGAACAAAATAGAATCTTAGACAATATAGAATATTTAGTATCTTACTAATACCCCTAAATCCGCGAACTATCGGTAACATAGGGCGCGTTGCCGAAATGATGCGAGGCTCTCAGAGGCATAATTTAGGCCGCCTAAACACAGAAGCCCATAAGATGCAATGTCTGTACTGATCTTAAGTCTGTGTAGGTATACAGGATACAAATTCAGTAAGTAGGATGCGGAGAACAGTTCCGAAGCGATGTGATTGTTTTGGTGGTTTGATTGTTTTGCCTGGAATTCGGAAAGTTTTGGGTTCGAGAATTCCACGTATTCCTAAGCAATGGTATATGGTAAATCAATACACATACAGTGACCCGAATTAATATTCGGACGCTCTAAAAAATACGATAACTTTTTTAATATTGTACTATACGATTTGAACTTTTTTGGGAAGCTAGAGTGATTAGTTTACCACAGGATGTGAAAAGAAATTTTTTCGAAAAATGCAAGTGTTCAGAATTGTAGAAAAAATACTAAAAGTTGCATTTTACAACATTTTTATGTGGACCGATATTGAAATTTCAAAAAATACGTTTTGTAGATTGTGTCAATTATATGCACTGTGAAAGTTTCGTCTAAATCGGTTGATGCGGGAAAAAACGACAGGCATTGAAAGTTGTAAGAATCCTTAGATTTATTGCAGTTAGTGGCCGAAAATCGTGAAAATCTGTCATTTTTACCATCTCTAGACGTTTGTAGCTCATTGCAACGTCGACCAATTTTCATGAAATTTTCAGAATATGTTCAATTGTCACTGATCTGCAAAATGTATTTTTAAAATTTTCGATGTAGGCCTACGTAAAAAATTTGTAAAATGCAACTTTTAGTATTTTTCTACAATTCCGATCTATTGCGATCTAGCAATTTTTGAAAAAATTTCATTTCACATCCTGTAGTAAACTAATTGCTCCAGCTTCCCAAAAAAGTTCAAATCGGATAGTACGATATTAAAAGTTATCGTCTTTTTTATAGCGTCCGAATATTAGACCGAATAACTAGACTTTTACGCACCAAACAGAAAAATTGTTTCCATCAATCTCAATCTAGAGAAGCTACATAAACATTTATTTATTTCAAATTGTTAAAATGCCTATTCATGTAGCGAATATGAGGAGCTACGTCATCCTCTCCAGTTGAAATATGAACATTCAAAGCGAGGATGAAGTAATCAATGTACAAATAAAATACCTTCTGATCACCTCAATACAAATTTCGAATTTCCAGCAAAGAGCTATCAACGAAAAGCATGGAACGCGAGTAAAACAGGCCTGTTTCCCAGCTGTTGTTCCGGTTGCATGTAAAATCGCGACAATCTGCGACGCGTTACTCAGCCGAAATAAAAAATAATCCTGTTGGAGACAGGGTCGGAGACTTGTGCTTGCAAAATTAGCGTGCGCAACGACACGGCAGCAGCCATGTAATATGCATATACAATACGCATACATACGTGACAGCTCGTAACGCGATGGCGTAGGACGGGTCGTTAGCCGTACGGTTGTTTCGTTGGCGAGTCATGCCTAATCACCGATGAATACAACAATCGCGGCGTGATGAACGATCGGCAAGCAAGCCGGGCCAAGCCTTTATTAACGTTAGGGTCATATAATTAGATTAGAGCACACCCACTGCGCGCGACCATCATTTTCCATGGTGATTTCGCGCCGCGGAGCCAAACCTAACTCCGGAGCAGGCCCCGGCGGATTGCATCCTTTGATGTTGGCGTCGGATGACGCAACGATCTTCTGGTGAATGAGAATCATTTTGGGGAGGAGGATGAGGGGGGGATTGCCGTCACGCTGCACGAGATTTAATTGACGCTGGCAGGGGTCGCACTTGGAGCCCTGTCACGGGCACAGCACAAAGCAGCGAGGTTGCTTACTGCAAACGAGCGTGAAAAATCACCGGGCCGCGCTCGTTCGCTTCCACGTGGAGGAAAAGCGAGTGAAGAATGGCCGCAGATTTGTCGCAGAAACTGTGATCAATATTGTCACCGAGCTATCGACCTTCGCCGCTCGAAATTTACCAGACATCTCGCTGCTCGAAACCGGCGTGCTGCAAACCTATTGCACATCATTTCACTGTTCAAGGACGACACACCATTCTCGGTTTCCTTTCTGTATTATCGATGTTGTGTGATGTTGCGGGTGTTACTGTAATTTGCGATTTAGACCTTTTAATATTGTGCCTCATTTCTGTTCCATAAACAGTGAAAAATATCGTGCATTAATTTACATGGAGTCGTTGTAAAGTGGAAGATTGAATCTTCAAATCTATAGCAGTTTCATTTACGAGAAAAATTTTACTTGGACGCTTAATTTGAACGTTTTTAATTGGACGTTTAGATTTCCAACATTTTTTAGGAAAATGGACATCATATAAAACTATCTTACAGGGAAATCAACACTGCTTTGCAGAAATAGAGGCTTTAAGCTTCAAAATGAGTTCAGGCACAAATAATAAATGTATGATTTTAAAATTGCATGGTATCGTACAGTATTAACGAAATCCTTGGTTTTGTTTTTAACCCCTTGCCCTACAATTTATTTTACGGTTTCAGTGATTAGAACTTTCATTGTAGTTCGTAATTTACTAAAAAAGGAGAAAATTTATATCTATTGTATGCCGACATGTTCTCTAATAACTATACATTAACAAAACTAAAATAGAATTTCATCTCGGTTTAAAGGAGATTCATAACATACATATTTATTAGACTCTGTTGAAAATTTTCATCACGAGTCTGACACGATATTGTAGGGCAAGGGGTTAATCTTAATTTTCTCATGTACCTGTACGATAAAATTTAAGAAACTAAAGTATCTAGAAAATCGTAACAAAGCGTGTATATCCCTGCCTAGAGGAGTGCTAGCCATCTCTCCTTTTATATTACACCAAATTGGGTATATCATATTAAAAAAATAAAAGAACATCGACATTCATACTCAAATCTGTCATGAAAATATCTATTAAAATCTCGTTCTAAACCGCACTCATAAAAATCCATTCATGAAGCAGCATTTGCCCGAAGTGAACTCGGCGCGCGAGGTGTTACTCATCGTCCACAAATACAAATTCGTCAGCGTGCACGTACACAGCGAATAGTTGCGTTCGCATAAGTCCACAAGGAAATCCATTGCGCGCTGTCGGATCTATGTAACGTAACCGAATGACGGAGAACTCCTCTAATCGATGAAAACTATTTTGGCGCCCGACCGCGAGACAAAATTTAATTCATGCGCGTGTGTCTATTCCGGGAACGTGCGAGGGATCACGTACACAAACGCACACGTACGCATCGACTAGAAATCATGCGTGCCGGAGATGGACGACACCGATGCGAAGAAGAGACGGGACTCGTGGATCGATAACCAACCGCGCAGCTATTATGCAGATGTAATTTGGCCGGCAAACACACTACCGGGTCCGATTTCCATCCGATTGACAGCGGATGCTATCCTTCTTGCTTCCGCGTCTGTATCGCCTTTTCTATTGGAATCACTTTTTTCACGTCGTATACTCCATCAATCGATAAACAATTAATCTTTATGGTCTTAAAATCTCATATCGTCCGACCCAGGCTTTTGTATTTTTTTTTTGGTCGATATTGCAGTGATGTCTAAATTGATGACTCCCGTGGATATTATTGATTGGTTTGATAAATGTTGTTCACCGATATTTACTATATAAATGTATCAATATCCGTCCGCTCTGATTCCTGTAGATTTTCAACTCCGTGCGAAGAACCGTGCATTTTGCTGATCGCTTGTTACAGAAACTATTTATTTTTTGTTATTTATTATTTGCAATGGCATACGCAGATTGGTTTATGAAGTCTGAATCATTTGTTGTCTATAACGAGTTTAAACCTATTATTTAATATTACATGCATTCGTTGTAATGCTGCAATTCTAATTTGTGAATGGCTACTACTTATGTAAATTCACAATTTTCAAGGTTGATTTACGACAATTAAAATTTAATTCCCTCCGCTGCGCAAAAGGCGTTCGCGTCTCGAGTTTCTTGGTAAAACTCCATCAAACTGGTTGTTTTCCTATTTTACATATTAGCGTGAACACCGGTGGTTCCGTAATTTGTAGCAAAGCGGCTTCGATGTAAATTTATTTGGTAGCAAACCGTTATTTTTGCGGGACATTAATTGCTTCATAAAATTAGTTTCAATTTAGTTACAGGATGAGTTAAAGCCAAGATTCATGGGGAGCCTAGAGGTTCATAAAAACTTCTTGAATGATAAATACGGCCTTACGAAGACAGGAGAGCCGGGGCGTGTAATTACTGAAGCATGGGCGTAGGACTTGGGTGATTATGGGTAATTGCGAGCGTTCTGACCATAATTAGAACGCTCTATCGTGCGTGGCATCGATCAAGCCACCTCTGGAGTCAGGTTAGTCCGAACAGCTATCAATAACTATCAATTCGACCCCGACGTAGTGAGGTTGAATCTCTCGGATCGTAACTTGAGCGATTCGTAAACGGGCGAAGTAAAGGGAGACATCCATCATCTTCGAGAACCTGTCTAACATTACGTCGTTTGGAGCACTTGCCCTGGGTCAGAACGGATAAAGAAGCGATAAAGAAATGTAGCTCGTGTCAGCATCGTCAGTCCTTCACCTTTCATTGCCTTTCAGGAGATCTTGGAAACTCCATTAACTCGGCAAGCGACCCAGTGCGGTGGAGCGTGAAACTGTTATTCATATAGTATAACATCAATTATGGAGCGTTCGATATACTTGGGGTATTACACTCGCCGGTGATATATCAGCGATAAATTTTATCTCCTTCGACAACCGTAATAAATTGTCCATTGTTTTCAGTATGCAGAGGGAAAAGCACACAATACCAAACGAAAGAATGGTACACAAGGGTCTCCGATTCCGAATCGAAAATAACTTACATGAGTTATTTTGTGAAAACGCTCGAATCAAATTTATTTTACACTCCCGGGTATTCCGCAATAACTGTACTTTGAAAAAGTCATAAATCCCGCGACGTTTCCGTACTCGTTTCAGAACTATCGCCGATAATTTAATTCTTTAAATATTTATCTTTTAATCTTGAGGACGAACATTCATAAATTCTGATCAGAACTCTGCTCGTAAATATGATTCGCCGAACTTTATCAACGTTTTATTGTCTGTGGTTCATAAATTCTTCGTCACTGCTTCTTTTCATTCGATAAGTTTAATTTTCTCTTGATAATAAACTTTTGTTACGTATGTATTCCATGGCATTTTAAAATTCCACTGTTCACTTGAATTTCCAATTTGAATAAAAATTTCTTTTGTACAGGTTAAAATCTATCAAGTGACAAATTCAAGGAAAAAAGAGTTCGAGTTTAGTCGAGGAGTTGAACTCGCAGAGAATGCTGGAAACATTTGAAACGAAAAAACCGTATTTGAGTGGTTCTTTCAGTAATTCTTAACGCTGCTTTAATCCCTCGATGACACTAGAACAAAAGAACATGCCGGAATTGTTCAGGTTCCCCATTTAACAGTGATTTCTACTTGAAGCGAGAGAAACTTTTAACGAAATTAAAAAGTTCATTCGAAGAAATTCCCTGCGAAAGAATTTTCAAAATAAAGATTTAACTACCCTCGAATTAGCATCGCCAATTAGCGGCAATGAAAGTGAATCGCGATAAATTTCTCGCCGAGATTTTCAATCGTCAACGAGCCATCCGGAATGTACGCAGGTTTTACAGTCCGCATTTAAAATGCACGCGAAGCCTTTAATGTGCATTCCCTGGCTGATAGTATCAGCGGACAATTAGCGGAATACAGTTTCACCGTTCACCGAGTTCCTACGAGTTTGCGCTGCAAGTTTCATGGCAAATTTCATGGTCAGCGAAACATTTTACGAAACTGCTCACTTGTGGATTTTATTGCTGCATTCAGAATCAAAACTAAGTTTACGATCGTAGAATGAGAATCAGTTCCCCCGACTCCTTTCCCTTCGTATTTCCGGCTCCTCCAGGCAGCAGCAGCAGCGTCAGGGAAGCTTGAAATCTAAACACGGTACTTTGTCCGTGGATGCAGTGGCCGTGCACAGGAACAGACGTAAAAGACGCGATAAACGCCGATAAGACACGGGCCGGATCCCCGGACTTCTGATTCAGATACGGTATCTCTTTTCGCGAACAATTATCATCATCGGGGGGCCGCCGTGCCGGCACTGCGCTCGCGTTCGTGGAATTGGGCACGAATATAGAAATGCCGCTGTGTGGCCCCGTTGCGCAACGCTGTATTACATTTCCAGCTAATGGAAATGGTCGATGGGAATGAGGTAGAAATGCAGGGAGGATGGAGCATTCCTGATGTTTCGGGACTTCGAAACACGATCGTTCGGCCAGTTATCCCTGATAATCGGTCGAATTTCATTCGCCACCGCCACAAATGTATTAATTCGTAATTCCGCTGCAGATCGGTTCGTTCCTAGCAGAATGGTTTTGAATGTACTCAACGTTCAACATAACTCGGTACATCATTTTTACGACGGAACCGAACTTTACGCGTTGCGAGCAACGGACAGCCTGATAGTTTCGGAATGTTAGGTAATATATCGCAGTGACGTTCCAATTTCTGGGTTTAACCTCACGAATTGTGTTACATTTTCTCTTTTATTAAGACTTTGATTTCTTCATAACTAGACTGCGGATCTTTATACAAAATAAAAAATGTTTGCATTGATTGCTGGACACAGGAGCCAAATAAAAATTGTATTCGTCTATTAATTATCCTATCAAGCTGAAACTAATACATTGATGTACTTAAATATTTTTAACATGTCCATTGCTTTAAATTGTACGTACCCATTTTTGTCATAAATACATAAAATCCGCAGTCTATTCATAACTATCATAGGCAAGTAGATATTATATTATTGGGTTGCGACGAAAGTTCATTTTTAATCTTCGTATTTTAATTTATAAACACTACGAACTGTTATTCCAACGGAATATTTCACATTTGGTAAAATGGCAAAACACAGGGGAATCATTTTATTAATATTTTTCTCAAATATCATTAACTTTCATATCACACTTGTCTTACATATGTATATTCAGTAGTGTTTTTCATATTTAATATACAAAAATAATTCGTTGAACAGTTATATCCACAAGAAGTATTATTCGGGAGATGGAAGATAACGAAACTGGGCGACCACACGATAAACTTTTAATAAACGTCGACTATAAGTGCGAAGCGTCATTTTCATTTGGTATATAGTTTGCTTTTATGTGCGTGGCTATATCGGTCATGGTTAATTTTCGTCGCAAAAAAACCAGCGTCGGCGGTCAATACTTTTGACATGGCAGGCGTTAAACTTCAGGGTAGAAAGTAGACGTTCAATGAACGAGAACGCGATAGCGGTTTACAATTTCGCCCGTCTACATAATTATCAGTCAGGGCAATCTTTATGACCGGATCGTAAAGCTTAAAGCGGCCCCGAAAGCTCGCCTCGAATTAATATGAGGTATCTGCCACGACCGCCGGCCGTAGGAAGTCTCGAAATTACGGCGGAAAAGGAGGAAGGAGTGACGTAGACGAGGCGAAACAGAATGAGAAGGTGAAAGAGAGTGAGAGAGAGTGAAAGAGGGACTGGGGGGAGAGAAGGCGAAGTTGGTGGAAGAGGAGGGTAGATCTTTTACAGTATACATACGCCGTAAGCCGCTACCCCATCCTCTATCTCCACTATACTCTTTGTTCCCGACGCATGATAATTATCGTCGCGGCCGTAACGACATTTAACAACTAACCCGTTGTAACTACATCATTGGCGTGTAATGAACCGCATTTTGCCTCGTGTCGCATGACTCACGCTGCGACAGCGACCCAGTCAAAAGCAATGATATACAGTATACAGGATGATACCTCGTAATTAGCGACGCAACAGGAAATTTGTTGTTTCTACGTGAACACGCAAATAAACTTCGGACGTAATTTCTTCTTTGGAAATTTACGTTTATGCAAAATATGTTGTTCCGAAAAATTAGAACTCTGAATTACAGTGGGTGTAAAAAGTATTCGTACGCCCGTTAAAATATGGTAACTTTCTTATAATTGTACCAAACAACCTGATTTTTTATAATCAATTAGAAGCATTGGTTTACGAAATGATATGCAAAAAATATTTTCCAAAAATTATAATTTACAAGGATACATGCAAAAATAGAAAAGACATTCAAAATTTAAAAAATATATTTTGTACATTTTTTTATAGTAGTTGCACACATGCTGAAAATTTCCTCGAAATCGATTAACATACACACCAGCTACAAGCGGTTAAAAATGGCGAAAATCGTAGTTTTACACGACTTTTTATCAGTTTCTGCTTAAAATGCACAGAATCGTACGTCGTTTTTTCCTGTGTCAACCGATTTCAATGAAATTTTCAGTATGCATATAACTAACATAGATCTACAAAACAAATATTATAAATTTTCATTGAGGGCCCAAATAAAAAAGTTTTAAAAAATGCCTATCTTACTTTTGCATGTATCAAAATCCTTTTTGCATATCATATCGTAAACTAATGCTTCTAATTGATTATAAAAAATCAGGTCGTTTGGTACAATTATAAAAAAGTTATTCTGTTTTAAAGGGCGTACGAATATCTTTTACACCCACTGTATAAGCGAAAAATGGTCGACGTTTTGTACACATTTTACCTTTACTTGACAAGAACATAAAATATGTAATTTATATTTTCTCGTGGACGTTCGCGATGGTAGACATACAACGACCGACCGATTCGCAGATGACTGCAATATTAAAAATTTATGCAAGATCATGAGGAGTTGCAGGGGCCGACTTTCAATTCCCCACAACGAGAAGATACTGCGCCGGAAGCCGGTCTCATATCCCGTCCTTATCCACTCTGTAAACCAGAAACCAGCGAACCCACCATATGGTTTCGATGTTCGTGTTCAATCGCGCCTACCATTGAGTTATCTAGACTAGAGGATATTTTCGGCTTCTTTACGATCCCGCGTCATTCCGAACTTCACTCTTTCTGGATCCGAAAATAAAACACCGCCACGTGTATTAGGCGAGCGAAATCGAATTTCGCGATCCCAGACCCCGACCCTATAATCTACTTATTAACTCATAAACGACAAAGAAGACTGCAGCTGTAAAATAAACCAGAGGGCAAACGGTTAATAGCGAAAATTTCTGATGGCTTGAGCGGAAAGAGTGGGTCTTCCGACATCCAAGTATCATGGAGTGTGCTAAGTTAATCAATAAAGTTGTTGTAGATTTAAGTAGTGCTTCACTCAAACGAGCACAAGCTAGCGCTCGAGTGATCCGCGGACCTGACGCAAGATCGGTGTTTGTCGAAGAATGATAAGTTCGCGTCGGGGGACCGGATTCCGCGCGACATCTGAAAAGAACCGCAGAAGAAACCAAACAGAGAGGCGGCATTAGCAGAAACTACCACTTGGCAACTGGGGAAACGGTAGAGAGACTGTTCCGGACTTGTCGCGACGGATCCAAGAAGGCGAAAGACGAAGACGAAAGTGGGGGCGCTGGCATCCTTATTAGGTTACAGTTTTCCGAGAGGATGGAGGACTCTTTGGGTGAGGGGGTAGAGGGGGATGCTGGGGAGGACGAGCGCAAAATATTCCTCGAGATTAACGCCTTCCCCGGATGCCACGGTAATCCAGTATACGCCGGGGCGAAGTAAGTCGAGGAACGCCCGGCAAAAATGAAGGAGAAGTGTTTGCGTTGATGCCAAAACTTGCATTAGCACGCTATCCTTGGATTATCTGACTCTGCGTACGCCAAGGAAACCGGGCTCTCCTCGCGCGTGGTGCCGAAATCCGGCCCGGCACGGCGCGAGCAGCGGCGCGGCGGCGAGAGCAATGAAACTCTCTATTTATTTATTTCATTCTGGTATGTGCTGCGGCGTGCTCGAATTCGGACAAATAATAAAAAAAAAAAGCAAAAACAGGACGGACGAAAAAGAAACACCGAACCGAAGCGAAACGGAACGAACCGCACCGTTCCGTGTAGTGGAGACGGGTTGCACACCCCGGTTTCGTGTCACGGTTCCTATTCGTTTCTATTAGTATCAACGCCCGGTGAAAACGAATGCAACAAAATCATTCGCTTAAAATGTAATTTCCGGCTTCTCTCGCGTGATCGGAGCCTGATTTAATATTTGCGTGATGTGCCGGCCACGCGAATTATTAGCGCCCGCGTCGTAACGCGATTCGGAAGCGACCGGTGAAAAAGACGCGATACTCGTATATTAATTCTGAAGGGCTGCAGATCGATGGCGGCCAATCACGCATATTTAACGCGGATGAAGGCAGCGTCAATTAGCCCTTGTTCTTCCCCGCCTTTCGTTCCGACGCCCGACGGTAGTTAGACCATTCAAGGTTAACCTTTCAGCCATTGCAATCGTTGTTTCGGTGTTACAAAAAGTTAATTAGTTAAGTGCGATATTTTAATAATATTTAGAAATGGTAAGAGTAGACTGCGGATATTTTGCAGGATATGAATGTTCCGCATCGATTGTGGGAATCAGGAGTTGAGTAAAAAATTTTTTCGTCCCTTAATAATTTTGATACATTGAAACAACACACCAATATTTTTAGAATTTTCCAATCTTTTACTGTTTTATATTTCACTACAGACATTTATACAAAAAAGAAATGTTAATAAAAAGTGACTTCTTCAATTATTTTAATAAGTTGAGAATAGTACGTTGATGTTCCTAAATGTTTTTAATGTTTCTACCGTTTTAAGTTGCAGCTACTCATTTTTATTATAAATCCATACAACCCGTTGTGTAGTCATCAATTTTATCAGTTCCGGTGATTAAATTCAATTAGCAGTTGTTCCATTAACATCAATGAAGAGATTCGATCTGGAAGAAACATCTTCAAAACCGTGCCTAAATAAATTGAAAAATACACTTATAAATGTTCTTAATTAGCATTACAATTTAGTAACCACCACGAATGTTGCATGAAAGATGCCTCACCCCATAATCTCAGCTCGCATTCATTAGACGATCGGCTGACACACCTCCCGATCGATTCTTGTAGGCCGCTCACAGAAAAGAACAAGAGAGGTCAATAACAAGAATGTATCGTCGTCAGAGAAGACAGCAAAGAAAGAAAACGAAAAGGAAGAAAGGGAAACGACGGCTGCAGAGAGAAACAAAAAGAAGGAGAAGAAGAAGAAGGGTGGATACTAGTAGGGTGGTCAGGGGTTCTGGCTTTGACGTCGGGGCGTCGCGACGGTGTTTGCGCAGCACTTTCATTAGCCTGCCTGAAATTGCTATAGTTCAAACACGGAACACTGCTGTCAGTTGCTGGTATGCCATGCCGAGGCGATTTCGTTTTGTTAGGGTAGATATCGAGACTAAATACAGAGCGGTTGGATAGAGGAGAGGCGAGCCTAGAAAGGCGGGCAGGAACGAGCGAACAAGCGAACGAAGGAGGACGAAGAAGAAGAAGGAAAGGGGATGAATGAAGAGAAGGAGAGGCTTCACCTTCGCCGAGTTTCGTATCTGTGCCAGGGTGGTGGATGAAGAATGAGATGCCACAACGAGGGAGCCACACGGGACCGTGGCACGAAGAGGAAAGAACGCCGTGGGGTAAGAAAAAGGAGAAAGAAAGACGGTTGGTCCGAATGGACAGTTGGACGGGCGGTGTGCTATTATTGCTTCTACGAAGATTGGTAGCCTGTAAGACGCACGCCCTGGAAATATTACGTTTTGCGGCGGTGTAGGAAAACAAGGGAGAGGATCCAGTGAAAAAAGAAATCGGGGCCGAGCGAGGAAAAATTGTGGGAACGACGTTGACTCCGGGATTCTTCGTAGCGGAGCCCGCGAAACGTAACACTTTTCTAGGACGGCCAGCGCCCGGTCCAACCAGAACGAAATATGAAATATCCGAAGTTATACATATACGGGCGGGATCGATAGCCGGGTTCGAAGATCGATACGTGGCTGTCGCTAAGATAGAACCGCGAACACGAACTTCACAAATGGCCTCAGGTGCGACCAGAAATCATCCGACATTCGTAACCAAACCCGCGACATTGATCTTCCCGCCGTGGATACATAGGGGGATATCGAACATTTCGAGAACAGTTTACACGGGACGAACATGTGTACAGCAAATCCTTCGGGATTATAGGCCGCATGGCTGAGAACGATGTTGAAATATGTCCGTGGGCAGCAGATATCACGAACCTTTGAATTACGACGTATTCGTAATCAAACGTCCGTAGTTAATGGGCAACCTGATATTACACGGCGCGTGTGTCATAAACAACAAACATACTTTGCTAATATAAATGCTAATACGCGAATAGTAAGTGGTCAAATGCGACGGGAATATATGACAATTACAAGTTATTTTCTAAAGACACCACTAATGTCGATTTAACCTGTTTCTATGTTGTATGTCAGTCGACTTTGAGGTATATAAATTTGTTTAATTGACAACTTGAAACAACTTTTTCAAAGGTTCTGTTGAATTGTCGAACATTCTTTAAATTTTGAGATTACACGTTAACGCGGAAAGGATTAAAAATTCTTCTGACGATCTACTACATGTTCCGTTATAAAAGTGTTGGAAGTTATTTTTGTGAAAAACTATTATAAATAGAGATAAAATTTGTCTAGTGTTTCAGGGTATACGGGTGCGTATTATATGAGACATAGGGGATGCCGCCATCGCACCATCCACAAAGGCGATGAGGGCTCGTCCCTCATTTTTTCTCCGAGAGATGAGAGATAGTGTGTAAATTTTTAAAATGTTGAAAGCTGTTTCTAAAACAAATAGAGTCTCTATAAAACATTTTACATAGACAAAGTACGTGAAACGTGTCACCTTTTACTTGACTGTATTTCACATAAATCAAAAGTACCACTATACAGTATATATCGAGACAGAATTTAAATATATTTTTAATTGAAGCTATAGAGACGAGAATTAAAGTTCATTATTAAATCAATTCACAAATTAATGACTCTAAATATAGTTCTTTTTTTTATTATAGAAAATCTCATAGGAGATTTGTTTCACCATAATAGAGAATACAAAGATTACCATACAGAGATTACGATCAAAGAAACAAATAGTGGAAAATTTTTACAGAAAATAAAACTGGAGATACATAAGCATTATAATGAAACATAAATACTATACACACAGTACTCTAAACATAGTTCCTTCTTTTCCGAAAATATTAATTTTGAAAATTTCTTGAACGCGATAAAATATAACTTGATTGTTGCACGTCCATATTACTTATAATCGCAATACTTTGTTTTTTACTTTTAAAGGATTATTCGTGGAACGAAATGCGACGAGTATACAGCACAGATATTCCAGTTAATATGCAGGACTGTAGATTCAAATTATGATTGATCGTATTAGAAAATCCATCTGACAAGCCCCTAACGCGTATGTACGTGAAAATGATTAATCATGGTCTGGAAAGTAATGTTGGACGAATCAGCCAGACGCGATAACTCTTCGGCAAAAAATACAGTTGGCACAGATCCAGTCGTGTTTACTGTTGAAATTTGTCTTTGTGAGCTGGCTAGGAACGCGTACACTCGGCACACGCGGTGTAACACGTACAATGTCGAAACCGTGGATCGCCCTGAATTAAATATGCCTTCGTCACAGGGCCCGCCTTCGCGGCTTTCCGGGTATAAATGCAGCCTGGGTGCCGTGAATACTGTAAATACAGAGTATGACGGTACAAGTCTGTCTATAGATACCGGCCGCGGAACATGAAAAACGCATTTTATTTATCGCATCATATAGAGGGACTCTCTCGTCATATTTCATGCACATAGGCATTGAATCGTCGGTGAATGTCGTCGTACCTCGAATATCGAACTATTCGTTATTCTACCTCGTTGGAATTGACGCGTTCGTTAACGTCAGGAAGCAGAAAGTGCTGACGGCATTTGTTATTCTTAACTAGCAACTTTCCATCGGTATATATACGCATACTCGACTCCGTCGACGATTGTCTTGATCGAATTGAACAAAACATTCGATTCGAGCCGGGAGAGTGATTGAAACGCCCACGGAAAAAGGAAATGGAAGAAACGGAATTCAACTGTGGTCTACTGGCTCTCTCTGCGCTCCAATGACAGATCACGATCGTATATTGACGTTGGGGGCGTGGCCTTTTCTTTAATAACCTAATTGTACTTTTGCTCCTTTGTTGTTGTGTAAATATTTTAATCCGAGATCAAACAAATTGTGAAATTTTTTGACAGGTGTCAAAAATGAGTATTGTCAAAAACGCTCGAGCATGGGTCAGCTTATTTTTGCTCTAGATTCGCCAGAAAAAGTTTAATTAAAATGGACAACCGCAGCACTTGTAACCTCTCCTTGGAAGCAGTGCGAAGCGAACAACTTCAAAAGAAAAAGAGGAGATAGCGATTTTCTAATTTCGTATTAAATAGTGCTGTCTTATATCGGAATAAAATTGTACATATCGTACAATTGTATACATTTAAGTGTGCCGTTGTATTGTAAACATCTTATTAAAGTTATCAGGATAAGGAATATCTTTTATAATTGATGCAAGAAGCTTCCATTTTGGATAAAGATCCTACATTAACTGCGTGAACTGGAAAGTTTCTGCGTTAATTTGGCCTATGTTTTCAGGCAAATTGACTGCACTCCGGTAACTGTGTAGTGCTGCAAACATTCTCTCCGCCCTTCGCGCTTTTATTTTCGCACGAGCGGAAGTTTAGCGCGGCGCGATTATGAAATACGGTTCGATCACGCGAATGCCGTAAATAACCATTATCTCCGGCGACGTAAAGTGACAAATCGTGCTCGGTTTTGCTCGCTCCTCGTGCGTCGAATTACAACGACACAGCGTGAAACTGTTCTCGCGTTCAACCGAGATCGACCTCGGCCGTGTTTCGCCTCAACTCCTCGGCAAAGTTTTCGCTCCTGTATAATTGCTTGTCTTTCTGGAGAAGCTACCGGGAAGTGGAGTAAGATGTAATCACAAACGAAATGATTTCTTAATTGACTTAATCATGGTGCGCTTCATAATAATTATTTTCCCTCGATTGTGACTTCCGCCGAGGATATCTATTCTAACGAACTTCGGAGCTTCTTCGTGTTACCGTTCCAAATTGAAACGCAGACCGCGAAACAATTTGCGAAATATACGCGCGGAAACGGGACACGCGGAAGACCGAGCGGGAAATAGAACGGTTCGAGAAAATACAAAATTGAAATGTTCATTTTCTTTCTGATATGTGATTTTGTCTTTCGTAATTTCACTTTTGCTAACTAATAAAAACTTGCATCAGCAGTTACAAAAGGATGCACACACTCGTTAAATTTTAAACCTAAAAACTACAAAGGTCATTCGATGTACTTTTTAGTAAATATTATAGACACGCTTTCAAAAGTTAACTCTTTACCCACCGGAAGCCTATTAATAGGATTTTCAATAATTGTGCTGTATCAAAAGAAAGTATAGAAATTTTATTTTACATTGCAATTTTAAATGTAACTATTAGATGACGTTATTGAGGGTAACTTGTTGGTACACAATGAAAATTGCTATTGCTATTGTAGGTTCCATTAAAGTGTTTCGCCATGTATCATAGATTTTTCAAAATTATGCAATAATCACCGGTCGGTAATGTGTGAACAGTAGTCACCCCTCGAACGTTTTTCCCGATGTGATTTTTCACGAGTTTCATTTCAGAGAATGCGTCTCTCCAATATATGAAAAATCTTTACGCTAACGATCGTCGTCGTATTTTCATTTCGTCGTGTCTGCTTTTACGGGTTTAGTTTGCCAGGGAAGCCAGAGAGTCATCCCCTTCGGCGACTTGTTTCGGGTAATTAAATCCAGGCAACCCGACGAGATGTCGGAGCCTGATAAATGAAGTGTTCCAGTAGGATGAGGGAGGCCCTCTTCGTGAGGGTCGACACAGTGGCGAGCGGAGAGGTCGAGCAAGCAAGGGGTCATGTGAATATTGCAGGACTTCGCACTTCTCATCGCTCGTCGTCAGACTTGTCGGCACGTTATCTCGCACAGAGAATTGTTACTTTAAATTATAGAACCCGCGATGGGTCTCCGTAGACCGCGTTAGTTTCCTCCGGCAAAAAGAGTTATTTTTCATTCGAATTCATTCGAATTTCATTCTTTCACAAATTGCAAATTATGAACATCAATCTTTTGCCAATCGTCGACTTAGACTCTACAATCTTTATGAATGTGGTTATCCTTTTATGTGAAAACGATTTTGGTTATTTATATTGTATACGAGGGGGTCCCACCCCTTATTCGCTTCGCTCACCAACCCCCACGGTGCGGCGCCTCGCGGCTTCGCCACTCGGAGTTTTTGCGTGACACAGAACTATTTTATATAATGGAAAGAAAAGATATGCTAACAGAAAATTTAATGTCTCCTGTAGAAATATTTTATTTGGACAATCCAAAAAGAAATATGTATTTGAACTACAGTAGGACCTCGATTAACCGGATCCCGATTATAAACAAATATGCGTTTAAATATGATTATGAGACTGCGGATTTTCGGATATTCAAAATTGTTGGAAAATTTTAAAAATGTCAATATACGATCTCTCCTCTATTAAAACCATTAAAGGAAGAAATAACATTCAATTTGATTTCTACTTGTTGCAATCGATGCAGACAATTTTTATTTTGCATGAAGATCCGCAGTCTAATGATTATATTATGAAGGGAAATAAATTTTCAAAAATAAAAAATTTATTTTGGAATATAATGTACATTTCAATTATTTCCTCGGGTCTCGCTTATCCGTCGGGCCTTAATTAATTCGAGCTGTTTGTTTCCCGATGGAGCTGGTTAATCGAGGTCCGACTGTATTTTTTACTTTCTCCACTGGAAAATTTCTTTTTGTGCCAGTTGCGAGGTTGATCGTTTCAACTCGATCGTTCAGGTTGAAAGTAATATTGCGCATAAAGGAGAACCCGGTTGGTTTTTTTCCATTAGCAGCGGGCGTAAACTTTTCTCGGCGAGTCAATGTAGGTGTTCCGTGGCAACAGTACGCTAATGGTAAATGTCGTACATGACGCGGTCGTCGTTGTTGTTCCACGGAAAAGCAGCGAGCAGCGGGCCACTAATGGCGTTGAACAAAAAGCGCCCCATAAACCTACGACGGAGTGCGAACCGCTGCGAGAAGGGTGTCACCGGTAGTTGATATCGCTTACTTCCGGCACGACTTCGCGCGGCTATTCCTCCTGGCCTAAAAGGTCCACTACGCGTTTCCTTTTGTGTATACGAATTCCCCAGACCACTATCACTGGCTTCAGCTAAATAAACGTTGAATCATTAATCCACCGGGCGAACTTCCTCGCCGGTGCCCGCGAATTTGTACGACAATAGAGCTAAATTTCATGATTCCATAAATCACCGGGCACGTGTGCGCAATGGTAATTACGCTGACCGTGATTTTCAATTGGTTACACGGGGCCAAAATTTAAATAACACGGAAGCTCATTGTCGGATCGAACTAACAGTTTAATACCGCGTGCCCGCGCACCGAAAAACTTGAAGATGTTATTTTCGTAGATCGATATTATCGTGAAAATCCTACCGTGGGCAATGGCCGACGTAATTTTAACCGTATCGATTGCACCGGCAAAAATAACTCGTTTGTCATCGCGGTGTGTTGCACTTTATACGCGATTCTCGGTGATCAAACTGTTTTAGAACGTTCTCGCGGTTGAGGCAATAGTGTACGGAATATTTAATTAAGTTACCACCATAAACTACAGCAAAATGTAAATTTTTTAACCTGTTAATTGTTTTGCCTCAATTTAAGAACGTGCACTTGTATGAGTGCTATGAACGTGTGCTCGATTATTTTTAGCATTATTATGTGCTTCTTTTTTATTCTACACAATGCACTGTCAGACAATTTTTCAAACAATATCATACGATGAAGCATAATGAACTGCAAGAATAATAGGCGCGTCTTTTAATACACTAGTGTGGGCACACAAGCATAAATATTAAATTATCCCGCATAAGGTTAAGCTTCCTTGAATTTGGGAAGAAAATTATGGGAATCAGAAGATTACCTAAAAGTGTTCGAGTTTTCCGTTCCGAAGACTGGACACATCGAATAAACCGGCCGAAACGAAATTTGAGCAGCGGTCGAGCATAAGCGGTCGACCAAAAATGTCTTTGATTTCCGGGGCGACCAGCGAGGGAGAGTTGCCTGTACACGGGAATGGCGCTTCATTGTTGCCCGTGCAAGTACGCAATTAATTTCTGTCTGCGTTCGCCACGGGAGAATGCAAATACGCGGGGAGATTTTGCCGGAGTAATTCGGAAGTGGCGTGGTATACCGCGCGCATTATGCCGCTTTCCTCCTCTCTTCCTCTCGTCCTTGTCCCTCGGTGAGCCTCTGTAACAGTCGGCGTGCTAGCTTCTCCTGGCCTGTTTACACGGACTACGGGGGTTTCGTATGCGTGATCAGCCGTACTTCGACGACACCTACATTTACAGGTGTACCCGTGGAATACCGAGGTAACCAGTCGTCAGCCGGCGTACACTCTTTTCAAAAGCTTTGAACGCTTTTATACGCACGAAATCCGCGTCCTTTCTGACGTATTCATCCGGCCACGAAGGATAAACTACGCTGAAAACGATGAATCATCCTGGAGAGACTGGGCCAAGTTGATACGTTTTTTAGGAGTCCCCTTTTGTGCCCTTTGTTCGAGCTAAATGTTTGTTCTTTGTTGGAAATATTAGGTGCGTGCAAAAGTTCTTTAACCGTTCATGCGTAATGACTTATAATGGATATAAATATTCTGTGTTCTGCGAACTTTTTGACATAAATACATGAAATCCTCAGTTTAACGATATTAAATCAATCTGGATGAACTCATTCTTTGGAATATTATAATACAACGGTTAATTGTATTCTTCAGTCTCAGTTAATATCCAGAAATGGTGCAAGAGCTGTGATTCTAGTATTCCAGAGGAAATGAAAAATGTTCGAAAGGAGTCGGGAATTCTATGATAAGGAAATAATATATGCGTGTAGAAATGGAAGAAGTGTACGTGTGGGCGGAATCAGTAAGCTTCAGAATAATAATATGATAAAATATTCATTCGTTTTCACACCAGTCACACAGAATGGAAAGTAGCAAATTATTTGCCTTAGTGGTATAAAAAGTTATTTCCATCTCGAGGAGATAGAATTTTTTACCTGTATTACCAAGAATTTCTCATCGACTTCGCACACAATTATATATCTGAAAAAGTTTATCACATATAATAAATATACTCGGATAAGTTCTATAATGTAGCACATGTACTATATGTACAATAGTTTTAATAATAAAATTTTTAATGGAAGTCCAGCTGCATTAAATTTTTATTATTTTCATCCGTCACATAAACGGTAAATATATATTTCTGCAACCTCAAACATTGTGCATTTCCATTAGCTATCTACGTTGAACATTCCATAGTATATACTTAATATAGAGAATGGAACATTTTCGACAATTCGAAGTTCATTATTACGTTTATATTTGTTAACCATTCCCACAGAAACAAGGGAGACAAAGGATCCAAAAACAACGCCAAACAACGGCGGTTCTTTAGAATTTGTATTCTTCCATTTCCACATTGTTGTGCACGACAAGGGGAAGCTATTCCTACCCAATGTACTGTCGACGAACAATTGAGATTTAGAGTGAGTTCCAACGATGCCGGTAACAATTACATCCGCGGGCGTCGGCATGGCAGCGACGCGGATCACTCGATTGAAATTCATGGGGAAACGAATTCGTGGTTACACGCCGTAAGAGATAAGGCACAATTCTTGAAATACAAGCGACCCAGTTTCCATTTACGTTCGTAACGGATAGGTGCCGTTTCAAGAGTCCTTTTACAGTTCATGTTGAGGCCTCGCCGCGCTATAACGGCCCCGTAGACGCACATACAAAATTTCCTCTCGAACATTTCTCTCTCTCTCCCTTGTCTTTTAACAATCGCATCGATGTCGCTCTAAACCCATTAGAGAAAACCTTTGCCAAATGCAGTAAAGAAACTTCTGTAGGCACATAAGGTTTTTTTAAAAACATATACAATTACATGCGTCTTCTTCAGACTTTAATCTACGACTTTCAAAAATAAAATTTTAAAGGGGATTGTAAAGGGGAACCTTCAATCCTTCATATCAATGGTGGGTACCATCACGAAAAAAGTTTACGAATGTTTTTCGCGATGTTTCAATTTCTAACAACTTGTAAAGGGTTCACATTCTAAATTGAACGAAGGTTTATCATGCAAAGATTATTTTTTATGAAATTGTAGCAGTTCAGAAAATGGGAACTGTATTGTGTCTCGAGAACCAAAAATTCCTTAACCGGCAGAATATTGGCACCGTCCCCCAACTTTTGCCAATAAACGTCATTTCACGGCTCGGTTCACAATATGTTTGAGCTGAATGAAAATCCACGACGAAAGTAACCCCGGCACGAATGCAAATTGGTAAGCGGGCACGATAATCGGCGCGCACCGTGTACGCGTGATGTTTCGATTAACGCTTTCGCCGCTGCGAAACGTACAATGCCGTGTATTACCGTTTCTAGTGTAATTACCACTGTATTCTTGTATGAATGTATGCAACACAATGCGCCACTGTTTACGATAGAATTGAACGGGCCCCCGGTGAAATTTATTACGATTTATTAAGTATAAACCGCGCAGTAATTTAACGATAGCGCGGCGCACCGCTCGGCTCGCGCCGTTCTGGTTTCATGCGAACGAATTGTTCGATCGGAATTATTATTTTTCCGCAACGATAAATTACCGCGAGGTTAATCGTGTTGTTTCTGGCCTCTTTCAAATCGTTCGTTGTATCGCGGGGCAGAAGCGTTCGATATTCACACGGAAAAAGGTGTACGATTAACTCTTGTGTGGGCAACCGGGTACCACCCGGCCTATACACGCATCCCGTTTCTTTGTTTCCTTTAGCCATTTTTTATTGCCTTAAAAATATCATAAAACCAGGCCCTCATTGTTTACGTTGGCTACTAAAATACAATTCGCGTAATATTTTATGCATTTATTTTATTCGTGCGATACGAAATGCGAAACGTGCAAAGTACACTAGACACAAATTTTTGTTATCTGAAAACTGGATAATTGTTATATGTATTTGTACAGTGTTTTTTTGTTCTTTAACAGACTTAGTGTGATATACAAGATGTCACACAATGGACAGGGTTTCATTTTTTGTAAACAAAAGAAAGATGAAAAAGGAACGGAACTTCTTCTTTGAAGTTTAATTTATGAGAAATTGAGTTCGAACATTTTTCAGATGCACGTGCTATTGACTAGGAATTAGTAAACTCGTCTAGTTATGACCGGACAATAATTCTACTTGTTCAAGTACATCAGAGTGTCTTTTTACATGGTAACGTAAAGTTATTTATAAAAATATTTTCATCCGAAATTTTTAAATGAACTACCTTATTGAAAATCACGTTACAATAACAATAGTCTGAAGTCTTGTCATTATTATAAAACAATATACATCGGTCGCAATTATTGTGACACCGAGCAAAATAGAGTAAGGTTTGCTTTGATAACCTAGTTGTTTATCAATCGTTTTTGGATACTCGCACAGAGGTTAATCGCGGAAACGAGGGATAAATGCTCGGCGAGTTACGTAGACAAATATTAACGACGAAAATTGTCGATTAAAAGTGCCCAACGGCTGAAGAGCATTAATCGCACGGGAAACGGAGAAAATAATTTAATTTGAAAGTAAAAACGCGCCCCGCTTTGCAAGTCTGATGGAGGCCCATTGTTTCCGAGCGCCACTAAGGATACCGTTCTCTGTTACTCCCGCGAGTGTGCCCGCTCGTTTCTACTCGCTCCTCCACGCCCTTCGCTGCCGTCTACCGTAGCCTTCTTTGTATAATCGAAACTCTCGAACAAATTTTCATATTGTTTGCGATTCAATTGGACAGGCAATTTCCGAGTCATCTTTCGAAGTATCTTCCCCGCCGGTGGCTGCTGTTGCCGCTCCCAATCGCTTTCAGTATTTTTTCCCCTCTCTTCGACTCACTCTTATCCCCTTTTCTGTTCTCACATAAGTGCGCCCCCCCCCACCTTTTATCCGTCATGGTATATCTGTTTGGTCAATGAAAACAAGCCGACGAGACCATGACTCTCCCATAATATTTATCTTCTCCGCCGATGTCGGTTCGTTATCTCGAATTCAACTTCCCTGTACGTGCTTTTACAGCTCTCCTAAACCGACATTTTCTGAAACTGCCGCTGTACTTCTCTTGACATTCAACTCGCCGGACTACTTTCCTGCCTCGTGAAACGGTTAAAATTCAAGAGAAAAGTCACTCCCGAGACGCAAGGGTCAATAAATTTACCGAATAAAGATAACATTGTTACAGGCTACGTAAGACAGCCATCTGAAGCGTGCAACAATTTATATAGGGAACTCTTGTAACGCGAAACGTGTGCGAAATGTGTAGAACATAATTAGTTTGCCACCCGCGTTACGTTCTGCTTCAACTGTACAATCGCTTCTCACGTTATATCATTTACATAATGACATCCATTTACACATATCCGGCCACTGTTTTAGATCAATAGTTCTGTCAGTCGTATTAATCATTTGTTGGCTGCGGATATTATACTCTTGATGAATGATCTGACAAAGAGGTTTGGGAAAAGTTATAACTGGTCGGAGTAGCGGAAAAAATACGACACGATTTTTGCATTTACATCTGGACCTTTTTCGGAAATTTTGAAAACACGTTTTGTAGATTTGTATCAGAATTTATAACTAAAATAAATCTGTCCTTAGTAACAGCAATTTTTTGTATTTCCTCTACGATTGAGAGCGATTCCAATTTTTAAAAAATATTTAAAATTTCGTTTTCAATTTTCGTTTCCTTCAATTTTAAAACAACACATTTTTCAAAAGTGTCCGAATATTAATCGAATGCACTATGAATTAAAAATAGTTTTATATTGATCTATATTGTTGCATACATAGCCAAAGAATCTGTGTGAAGCGTGGAGACTAGTCGCAAGTAGTATGAGCTTGTACATGTCAGACATACTACTGTTCTATTCTAAATATACTTTTATTATTGTGCTGTAGCAAATTTTGGAAAGAATGGCTTTAAAACAAATAAAAACATATAGTATAACAATAAATGTTCGTTGCATATTAATTTCGTCTTAATAATTATTTAACAGTGAATCAAGATCTAGAGTCTATTACTGAATTCCAGTAATAAATTTATAAAACCGTAAATATATATCATAACAAGTAGATAAGGTTAGAAGCATAATGAATATTGTATTAAATTACAGGAAATGTTAAAAATGCTTCCTAATCACAGGAAATGATTTTATTAGAATTTTTAAAGTAATTTGCCGAAAAAAATTTTCGAAAAATATATTAAATAGTATAAGTACATGAAAACAGTCGCGCTTTGTTTACGCAACTAATTAGATTCAATTTTGTAAGCGCACAGTACACTTTAATATTTCGGAACACGAGAAACACTTTGTGTTCCGGGACGCGTTTAAAAAGGGATACACGACGAGAATATTTTATATCCTTTTCAGCGTGGTCAGCGAAAAATGTTTTACACTCATGATAAGGTGGCATGCGCGTGTGTCATTTGCAGATCTCGCGAGCATCCGCGCGAAAGAAAGCATTGTAAATGTTGCACAATTTAAATCTTGAAAACAAACCGACCAGTCACATTTATATTTGCTGGCGTTAAAACCGTAGCTCGTAAATATACTGATATGAAATCGCTGTTCCGCGATACAGTACACCGCAATTGGTGCCAAGCCAAAAACGAAAACGAAGAGGGGACAAGCGAAACATTTATAAAAACCACACATTACACCTCTACGCAGTTGTTTTATTAGGATAATTCGTCTTGTGGTGCACGTCGACTGTCTCTTCCTCCACGCTATTCTTCTCTAACATTTCGAGATTTTTATGCCGTATTGTGTTCCACCAAATCACGCCGGAAATAAGGCCAGAATATTATTCGAATATATTCCTTCTTGCTTAAACATGAACTCTTTGCCGGTTACTTGCGTTTTTGTTCATTTAAATTCGGCTTTTGCTGCCACGTTTCAAACAGAAAACCAATAAATTCGAACGAGAAAAATTGCGTGCTTAATTCAAATATTTTAAAATATCGTAAATTTCATTCATTGTTTTTTGTCATAAATGATTATGCAGCACTAACTGTTCATACACATACAAAAATAGTTATGCAAAAATGGAATAGGTAATATTTCAAAAGATATAATATTAAATTGTGACCCTTTCCAAATATCCTACCCTTTTCTAGTGTCACAACGTAATATTACATATATTTTGAAGTATGTATTACTCGTCTTATTTTTGCGCTGTTATTTCCGTGTCTGGTATCTTTGCGTAAGTCGTTAGCGTACGGAATTGTGTGAATGGGTAAAATAATGGATAAACTCATTCCACGTCGTGGTATGGTCTACAAGTGGACGAAACCCTTCATAACGCACGAACTCGTGACAGACCTAACTCCAAAGAAACATTAAGTTGTCTCGTAATGTGCCACTCGAGACTCATTCCTTCTGTGTGCTGCAAACTAACTTTCTGGAAGCTAACGGCTGCTAAGGTGTAGTCCGTGTCAGTTTAAGCATATTCACAAACAACATAAACGCAAAGTATGGACAATAAGAAAAATTGTTTAAAAGTAAATAAAGAAAGAGTCCTTGAGCGTTAACGAAAAATGAAATCATAATTTATTATAAAGTATAAGAAAGTGCAGAGATAGATGAGCAGATAAATCCTGCTACGGATGCGTGTTAGATTCCTACCAGTAGTCTGAGTGACAGCAGCCCCTAAATCGGGAAAAGTTTCAGGTGGAAGAAGTTAACCAGGAGCAGGTTAGAGGGCATTGCAAATAACGAACAGATCAGTAGGAGAAGATCGTGTTGCTCTCATTTTCTGGACCTTTCTATGCCAGTGGCAGCAGGCTGGACACGTCCCTTCCTGACAGAAGGCAGAAGGAGAACCAAATTAGAACCCGACAATCAGGCCAATTATACACTCCGGTGACGCTGACCCAGCTCCTCTTCCTGTCTCTGTGTCCGCCGTCTCTTTGCCTTCTCTTTTCCACCCTCCTTCTCTGAAACCTGTTAGGTTCCGGATTCTGTTACGGCGACCTGTACTGCGGTCCTACTCCAGAAACTCGTCAGACCTTCCGTAATCCCGATAGTACGAGACCCAAACGAATTGCTAGCGGAATTAAGCAGCTCGCAAGAGATATCCGATATGTGAGATTGTACTGCTCTCCTCCCGGTGTGGTCGGCTATCAGGAGAGCACACAGCCGACCTCTTTTTTCATCTTTCCTTACGTGAAACGAAATCTGCAAAGTGGACGAAACGAGATGGAATTTAACGACGCGATATTCCCTAAGTAATGGGACGTGGCGATATTTCCATCTCGATAGAACCGCTGCGCCAACCGGCCGGAAACTTATTAAAATTTTCGATGTTTATGTCTAGACTGGAGATTTTTATGGGCTTAGAACTCACAAGGACTGTAAGTTTTTATGCGTTTCGAACTCACAAGGACTGTGGATATTTATGCGGTTAGAACTCGTAAGAATTTAGGATTTTTATGCGCTCAGAACTCGCAAGAGATATGGATATTTATGCGTTTAGAACTCATAAGAATTGTGGTTTTTTTAGCGCTTAGAACTCACAAGAATTGTGGTTCTTTTAGCGCTTAGAACTCACAAGGTCTGTGGATTTTTATGCGTTTAGAACTCATAAAAATTGCGGTGTTTTTAGCGCTTAGAACTCACAATGACTGTGGATTTTTATGCAGTTAGAACTCGTAAGAATTTAGGATTTTTACGCACTTAGAACTCATAAGAATTGTGATTTATTTAGCGCTTAGAACTCACAAGGACTGTGGAATTTTGAGCATTTACAACTCACACTTGACCAACGTGGCACTGAGTTATGAACGTTTCAAGATGGCAAAAATTTCAGTTTTTTACGATTTCCGACTTCTAACTGTAATAAACCTAAGGATGCTTATACACAAATTATGGGGACGTATGTAATCGCCACAGACCTACAAAACGTATTTTTTAAATTGTCAATACAGGCGTGCATAAAAAAGTTGTAAAAAGAATCTGTTGGTATTTTCTCTGCAATTACGCCCACGAAAATCGAAATTCGCGGAAACCCGTTAAAAAGATATCGTCAGGAAAGCGAGTTCTTCAATTATTGCGAACGAAACGGTTTATACATTTCATAGATCCTTGTCGGCAAATAACGCGTGCGCATAATGGAACGACGGCGGCTTAAAAATGACCGGGGAGAAAAGCGTGGGGAAATAGTAATTAGTAGTTAAGATTATCAGAAATTTACGTTTAAAACGTGCCAGGAATTCAACGAATCAACTTATCTTGATGGGCTTACTTTTTCCGTGGACTCGCGGGCCGCATAAGTCCCTTTTAAACCGTACCCCTAAGCGACCCCTGGGTTTAGCACGCTCTGTCATTTTACCTGCATGTAGGAGAGAAAAAAAAGGCGAACGAGGGGAATAAAAGGAAAAGTGAAGAACCTTGACGGTAACCTCCTCAGAGAGAACATTTCTCCCAAGACCAGAACAAGACGACAAGATCGGCGAGGGTCCATGTCTAGAGAATCTGCGCCGAGCGGCAGATTGCAGCCCGGGCCTTTGGAGGATCATCAAATTAGCGGAAGAGTCTTTGAGGGCACCTCGTAGAGGTGGCCAACTTGGTTGGCTCGTCATAGTTTCTCTGTTGGAATTATGTTCCCCCTCTCTCCGAGCGCGACGTTTCCGCGAATGGAGTTGCAAACTTCTGCCTTCCTTTTAAACCGAAAAGGGACAGAAACGTAGAGGATACACCCTCTGTCTCTCTTCATCTCTCCTTTCTCTCTCTCTCCCCCTCTCCTTGCCACTTCCTCTCCTCTGCCCCGTACGTTTTTCTTTCCCCGTCCTTCTTTTCTAATGGTGTCTCTTTTACCGGCGCGCACGACGCTAATGCCGGCTGAATGCAACTGAACAAAATTCTCTTCGGGGCTTCAGTGCCCAAAACGACTGAACTGAACACGCTTTCCGCACCGCCTAGATATAAATGAGGGAACTTTCTGAAGCCGCTGAATGAAGACATTAGAACCCAAGCAGTTTTGGCGGGTCCAAGCTCTATCTCTTTTCCTGTCCTCTCTCTGTCACACTCGCGCTCTTTCTGTTTCTGTGCCGGCACATTTATACACTCTTGGAATAATTTTTGGAGTTGGAACGTCCTTCAGTAGTCTCATGTTTAAGTCCCTAGTTCTTAAGCCAGTTTTTTAACGTTGCACCTCAATTCGATATCGCTTGGCGAAACTTCCACCTCGGTTCTTACTTATACAGAAACTTTTGTGGAAACTCAACCTTCTGTACGCAATTAAAGAACTTCTGTTAAAGCTGACGGATAACAGAGATGTTATTTCGTTGAATTGCTTTGTGCGAGCCGTCCGATTCTTTTTCTCCGTTTAAAAATTAACTCTTTGACATGTATTCATATGAAAAACATTTTATACGAAATAATCGATCTTCATGTAAGATAAAAATATTCTACCTTAATTACAACCAGCAGATATTAGGTAGACGTTAGTTCAATTATTAAATTAAAATGACTGTGCTTTAAATATCTAGAAAGGTTTCAATGCTTTCGAGTTCTTAACAATGTGATTTTTACTCCCTTCATAATAATAATTTAATTATAATAGGATTCGCGTAGCAAAATCTTACGGCTTTAAGACGAAAAGCGCCGCAGACAAAGGGTTAATTGGTGATCAAATTACGGTGGGACTTACGACTCCCAAGAACCATTGGAAGACTAATTATTATGATAAGTCTAGATTTTTTAGATTTTCTTTCAGTGGATAATCCGTGTTCAGCTTATGAGATTTTCGTAGTTGACTCGACACTCAATGTAAAATATCGCAGAAAGGGTAGCTTCACATTATAAATGAATGTTAAATACAAATAGTAATTCATATTAAAATTGAATATAGTTGACCAAAAATGTTATATGAAGTTTGTTTATTACAATATTATAGGCAAATATTGAATGTAGCCTGAATAGGTGCGGAACAGCAGATTTCTGATCAAGAAATATCTCGTAAGTACATGCAAAGTAAACACAATCGACCTTCCGTATTATTCAGCTTCAATTCTGCTGTTCCGCACCTATTCAGGCTACATTCAATATTTGCCTATAATATTGTGATAAACAAACTTCATATAACATTTTTTTCGTATTTTCACTTGTAGAACATGCTCCTACAATCTTGCCGGAAAAGTAGGATACACTCTGTATATTTTATCGAAGAGTTCCAAAGAATGGTGTAAGAAGAATGTTTTAACCATTTTTACAACTCAGCGTGCGATTAAGAAAACTTAGAAACTTACCCTGTAGAAAACTTAGAAAACAGCGTTGAAGCCCTGCCAGCAAACATAGAACGCGAGAAAGGAGGGAAACGGAGTCCGATGTCTTTGGAAATACTTGGCAGTTAGTTGGAAGTTCGTTAGAGGTGAACAGCCAGTCAATTAGTTCGGGCAGTCAAGGACACTGTGGTTTCCGCTTAACCGTCAGAAATCAGTCAGAATATCGGAAACAATATTGGTTTGATTAATCAATATATTAATTATAATTCTAACTTCACATTGCCAGTCCCAGAAGTGATCCAGATTTAATGCCAGTTTCGAGAATCGTGAGCACATTTGGACTTTAACTGTTTCAAAGAGCAGTTGAATTTCATCAGTCTTCAATGAGTCTTAGCCTAATTAGCGTGTCATTAAATCGTGCAGTAAAACTAGTTTCAGTCAAATTAAGTCAAATAATCGAATTATATTCACCACATATTTGAGTTAGAATTGTGTGTTTAATTTAAGAGCATTTACTAGTAATGTGCGACAACTAAAATATTCACAACATTGCATTCGACTCTACAGAATTTCAAGTTTCCAAGTAGAACTTTAAATAGTCGAAGACGTACAGTTCAGAAATAATCGAACGCAACATGAAATTGTCTGGACCATATGCCGGTCAACGAATGCCGATGTTAAACTGCTCGAAATCATTCGCCAGCCGCACATCCTCGATACGGCTATTTTTAACTGAAAGTAGACATATCCGAGCGGCTATGTACAGGTCTGTTAAATCATCAACGTACGAGTACACACGCGTGCGATAGGAAATGCTGAAACGTTCTACCGCCAGCCGATTTCTTTGCGCCTTTGGTGCAATTTATTTACATGTCCGTACGTCTAGTCTGCACGTAAACTGGGTCAGAAGCACAAAGCCTTCTTATTGTCTGGACGAAATATCAGTAATCAGTTCTGGGACGAGCGTCGGGACAACGTCATAGTCGTTCATAGGCTTTCATACGAACGAATCGAGCTATAGTCGATAAAACTGCAAAGCTTCGGGACCTGAATATTTTTTCCTGAATTGATCCTTCCTACCTCGTGGCGACTAGCTGCTTTGTATGGCCGTTATGCAAACGGCTAGCCGACCTATATTCAAATTAAGCACATATGAGAAAACTTCACGTCTCTTTCAATTCATTAACGCCGGCTGCGAAAAATGCATTTCTTCACGAACTATTTTTATTGTCCATGATTGAAGTCACCGGGGCGATCGAACCGGTACAAGTGGCCAACGATTCGACACGAATAAAGAGAAATCATTACCTGCTGGATATATGTTGGTCACATACAGCCGAGAACTTTATGGATCGTATCGAATTTATCGTTATACACGGTACATTTCATGGTGCACGATCTAGCAGCATAATCTCCAGATTTTAAAAGACCTTGCGGACGTTACTGAAACTTTTATTGTGCAAGTTGGATCAATGTTCACCAGATTGTTTCGGCGTTCATACTGTATTTTATTGCTAATTTATTTCTAATTTAAATTAATCATCGAGAGATGAGTAGCTCGAGGATTTGTTTGAAATACTAGATCAACGTATAGTCTAGTTCCAAACGTTAAAAACAGCATATTAAAATTAATTTATACACTTTGTTGTATGATATTCAATAAATCCACATCTTCCTCCTACTAAATTGTTTGAATATTCCCTAAAAGGAAGTATGCATTTAATAAAACATTTCAGTAAGGTAAGCAATGAATGTATTAGTGAAAGAAAAACTGAAACTGTAGGCAAATAGTTGAGACAGTCGTAAATGAATGAGGTCTAGCCAACCCATCAATTTAATTTTTGAGAAATGCGATTACACTGTGTTTCCATCTGTACAGCATATCTCGGCGATAATTTTAACTTTCCTGCGAGGATCGCGAGCACAGAGGCTAGTCTCTTCGGAAAGGCAAACCTGATGTTAGCCAGCTTGTCTCGCTCGAGTAAACATTTAGATAATACGCTTGCCGCAAAACGTACGTGAAATGATTTAAGCTAATGCACAATTCGACGGGGCCGAACAAATAGGCTGAAAATGTAACTATGAACGCGGGGGAAAACAGGAATTTCATCAAGAAACCTCGTCGATATTTCTTCTAACACTTCTGCCTTTTAAAGAGCAGTCAGCTGGAAAGATTGATGGCGCCTCGAATGTTTACATCGTTCCCGATTATTTTTAGATACTCCCACTAGTGCTTCCGACCTACCTACGCTTTATTATTTGCAACACTCTGCCGATTCTCAAGTGGTTTTCATCCAACACTTTCGGTGAACTAACAATTCTGTAGTTCTTTACAGAGGCAAAATTTCAATCTACTAGCGTGTTACGGTTCTTTGGTGCAGAAAATTTTCTGCAGCTGGTACAATTTTATACGAATTCCTTTGTTTTCAACATTCAAATAAATTTAGTAGTTCCTTACTCGGATGAACTTTGATTCTGTTTGTGTGTCACGGTCCTTCAAGAATCTTTTGTTTAAACTTGTCGATAGAATTTTTATTTGAATTTCTCCGCTTTATACAGGGTGTCCCAAAAATGTTGTACCTGAAAGGGGTGGTTCCAGAGATTATTTGAAGTAACATTTTCTTTTGCGACAATATTCTTCGCAGCTTTGTTAACGAGTTATCAACGAAAAGCAAGTTCTGGATCGAACAATGTCAACTCCTGTGATTGGCCCGTGTTTTTCGTTAATAACTCCTTCACAAAAAGGTGGAGAAGATTTTTTCGAAGGATAAAGCTACTTCGAATAACCTCAGGAGTCACCCCTTCAAGGAAGTGCAACATTTTTGGGACACCCTGTATAAAACTTTTATACGAATTCTTTAGTTTGGAGAAGAATCTTGATAAGAGTTTCATTGCTGCAGGTAGAATTTCCACACGATTTTCCCCGGTTCGTTTGCGCTTTCATCATGGTTGGTTTCCGCGTTACAAAAGTGAGCTGTTTTATTTTCCCTGGTCGCCATGAAGCCGAGATCTCGACACTTCGTACTGAAAATAAGTTTTAGTTCACGGCTAGCTGCGAGGGGCTCGTTCTTGTTTACCCTAGCGCCGGCAAGGAGTTCCAGTGGAAATCCTATTTTTCGCATCTTGATGTTTTCCATAAGTACAGCCGGGCAAATAAAGTTTTCTCAATTTCCACAAGCAGTTCTAGCATGTGGCCGCAAGTATGCCACCTACTCCGGGTAAAGTCGATCCTTGAGAGCGATTCGAGAAATCGTAGTCGAACGCTGTCACGATTCCTGGGAGAAACGAGCTTCGCCCGATCAAACTTCTAAAAGTGGGACATTATTTTTACGCTGTAGGAACGCATTCAATTTCCGTTTCCCCTTCTTCAGCTCTTGTCTCTGCTGTAAACTTCACCAGCCAGTGCCGCGTCCAATAACAGAAATTGCAACAATATCCTCGACATAAAAACTACGAAAAAGGAGACGAGGACGTGCTGTTGTAAGTTTGATCGATTCTGTATTAATGCTACCATCCAAGTAATTGTCAACGTTAACCCACTGACGCGGTTACGAACACCTAAACAACCAGCAAAATAAGTGCAACGTCCATCAAAAAATGTGGTGACCTTAAAATGGTTTATTTATGTTCATTCTGCTTTTTATTAAAAAGAAATTGTATCAAAACCAACTGAATTATTTCTTAAATAGTTCAGGACCTTAAGTGAAAATGAAAAAGAATAATTTATGTTCTAATTACTGTTGTTACATTCATTTTGTACAATACATGTTGTTACATTGTTTTAGTGACCTGAAGATGCCTATTAATTCTTTCCCAGACAACGTTTTCAAAACGATGATAGTCCTCGACACGCGGTCGAAATTATTATTCGAAAGGGACTCGGTGTAAGATGTTTGAAACTTTCCGAAGTAACATTGAAAAATTTTGGAAGCGATTTGAGGTGTTCTAAACGAACCAAGGTATGATCGACTGTGCGCGTGAAACTCCGAGCAAACTGTACATCCTCTCCGTACATCCGTTCCCGATGTCATTGAAGATAAAAGCACTTTGACGTCACCATTATCAAACCGTCCAAGTACGAATCGTTCGAATCGAGTTTTGCTTCCCCGAGGGAATGGTTCATTCCGAGTTAAAGCGCACCAACGGCCGCGACGCGACGGTCAGAGCGTGGAGTCACCGACAGAATCAAAACTCTGCAAATTGCCGTACCTGATCAGGTCAGTAGGAACCCGGCACCACCGTCGACGCGCAAATTTTCAATTTTCCGGAACAAGCGACAGTCTATATTCCAGCTCGCTCTTTCCAATTACTCGACGAGACAATGGAATTATTAGATCGATGCATGTGAAACATCGCTTTCCATGCAGCCCCTCTAGATTGTGCCAAGCTATAATACGAGCCTGAAGAATTTTGTGCAATCACCGTCGGAAAGTAAGTTAACAGCTTCGCAAATAAATCCACCGCTATTACTACTGAACATTTTCAGCTCTTATTTGCTTCTCCGTGTAATAAGTATTCAATATTTTATTTACTCGTTTATATATTCATGTGGACAGTGTAATCATTACTCCTGGACAATTTGTTAATCCACTGTTACTGCAAAATTTATATGCATAACGAACAATGAACATTATCACGAAAAATTTTGAAGCTATTACAAAACATTATTTAACTTCAACAGAATGAAAAAGGAATTGAAAATAAATTGAAATTAAACTATTGATTGTGTTATTATATGTATATGTACAGAGGAAGCAAATCAAAAGTTATTATCTTAGAGTACAGAGCTCTGATTTATACCTTCATAGTAGGATTACAGTCGTGTTCCATACGGGAAAGCGGATATCTCATCTTAAAAGCTACAAACGTCATATGCTTCACATTTTATCTTCGTTTGAATATGACAGTTATGAAATTCTTTCTCTTACAAATGATACTTATAGCACAGATTATAAATGATCTACGTATTTTTAAAAAATCGCGATATTTGCAGGGCTAATATTTTAATATACGATCATTCACGCAATATAATCAAACTTTTGAAGCATGAAAACAAGATGGTTTCTATCATTCAGTGATGAACATAATCAGGCAACGTGGATCGATTTAAAAACCGAAACGAACCGCGTCCAATAATAACGAGTAAAAGCGAGTATCCGGATACTGCCGTTTGAATCGAGTGGCTATCCAAGTACTCGGATACTGAGGGATTCCGATATCTGAAAATCCGGTAGTGATAAGAGCCCTAGTCATGACTCATTAAGAGTCATAATGAACAGCTTCGAGTGGAGAAGGAAATATCGTGCTTTTTTAACATACAGAGCTTGAAACCTTCCACTCTTGTGCCGAAACAGATTCAATATTCAATGTTATCCCGATGTTATATTTACCTATAGTACCACCCCTTAAAAAATTATGCTTGCATTCTAATATATGTACCTTACACACATGATAAACAATTGAGGGGGTAGTTGTTCTATTTTTGTACTGCTCCAAATAATTCAATCCAACTATTAAAGCCGCTTCCATTTTCTACGAAAGTAGAAAAACATATTCGGTATTTATTACAAAAAATTTAAAAAGAGAGTACATGCAAAACAAATAAAATCATCATGTACTCTCTTCTACATCCTAAAAATTTTGTCTGAAACATTTTTTCATGCCACCTGTAATTTTCGGGTGACGGAATTTTGAAAGGGGTTGTGCGATGTCCCGCGAACGAAAGTTCCACGTAACGCCAGAAGCAAAGGCTTATTGCTCTGCTCCATCTCGCAGCCAAGGTCAGGACGGGAATGACTTGACACAGGAGTCAATTAGCATTGCCTTGTTCCATGATATGCAGAACAGTCGGTATCGTCATCGTTGCGACGAATATGCTGCCGCAATCTCAAAGGGAAAGGCCTTCGCTTTCTAGTCTACGCATCCCGTGCTTCATCCGAGCTTTTATCATGTACCCCGACTCTGTCTCTCTATTTCTCTTCCCATACCCCGGGCGTGCACACATTCTGTACGTACGGCATCCCGTCATGCTCTCGACCCGGGAAGTTGAGAGCCCTAATTAAATTCAGTCTGGGTACTCTTACCGAGCGCGGTCCATCGTTCATTAAGCGACGGATCAAAGTGATATTCCCGTAAAGTAGTTCCACTTTGTGGCGAGGGTTCACCCTGCCTATACCTATCCCTTACCTTTCCCTTCGCCTCATCCTACTCGATCTCGCGCGGAGGCATGAGCGACAGTCCAGCTTTACCCTGGAGGCGTACGTGAATCTTTTACTCCGCCGTCCTACGAATGATTAATTACTCCATAGGTTACAGCGGTCTTGCGCCCGCGCGCTAGCCAGGCTAAAAAAGTCGAGCCAAAGTGTCCCTCGGACATCTTCCGAGATGAAGAGCGACGTCGAGTGTTATTTTACCGGGTAATTGTATTCAAGATGAAGTAGATGTCGAGTTATGGTAATGGAATTATAAGTGATCCGCGTGTGCGCCACGGGAAAAGGAAGGCAACCGGACAACCGGCTTAATGAGAGAAGGATGGATAACTGAAATGTTGACTTCTGACACCGTTTGCCTATACGTTCGATGTTCTCTACTGTGGGATAGTTTTAGGAACCTGGAGATCTATAAATGATCGGACTAATCGCCTCTATTGTCGGGACAAGCGGACATTGGGATTAACGAAGAACGGATGGACTAGAATACCGACTCATGTCATAGTTAACAATTAGATGGCAGGTGCTTCCTGCTTCGTCTAATTTTTTATCGCCCAATTTGAACTTTCACAAGCAATTATTTCCAAAACTGAAGCTCGTTGTGAAAATTATTGCAAATAAAACTAACTCTGTTTCGGGGGGCACATCTTATGGTGGTTCAGCAGAGTCAATTTTTGAACGGCACTAGATAACCTTCAATGACCGTGAATATTATTTCTATTGCCCTATTTATAAGAACGGATTACGATTCTGATTAATCTGTATTTATTGCATAATTGTTAACGAAAGAATATTATTCCTCAAAGATATATAAGTAATGAAGTTATTAAGGAATGTCACGAGATTCTACGGATTATCTATAACAGAATTACCGACCACTAAATGTTTCATTGGGTTGAACGTTGATGTGAAATATTTAGTTCACTCTAGAGAAGCTAGAGACCCACGTTTGAGTATTGCAGTCATCGTAAAATAAACGGAGAAAATTTTTGAAGCTGACCGCACGCCACTGAACGCAGTGCAGCATAGGAATACCACATGCGCTATTGATTATTTGAAAGATTTATATGATTAGATTGTTGAATTTAATGGGGCATTTGATATCAACAAATAGCTGTGACTATAGATTCATAACGAGCATTTCGAATAATAATTCATATATCATAAATTTGCTGAAAATCGTAAGAGAATTTACCAATGAACATTTAGGATGATAAATGTGTCCGCAGCTTATATACTTTCGCGTAATGTCATTATTAGACTGCGGATCTTTACGCATTTATAGTAAAATTAAGTAGATGAAATTCAAAATTGTTCAAATATTTAAAAAATTGAAGATGTCGATATATGATTTCTCCTCTATTAAAATAATTAAGGGAAGAAATAACATCCAATTTGGTTTCTATTTCTTGCAATCGATGCAACCAATTTTTATTTTGCATAAAGATCCGCAATCTAGTCATTATTATTAACTATGTCAAATTCTACTAATTTTACAAAATTCTTTCTGCATCCGCAAGTGTTTAATACCAATGCACTTTTATTTAAAACATTTTTGTAAAACCACTACAGCTCAAACATCGCGGTAACTAATTCGAGGACCGCCCACTATAACGTACAGCGCATTAAACACAGAATAATAGAAACACGAAGCTAATAAGATAAACTACACGCGTACGTTGGAATACAAGATGTTCTCGTGTTGCGAATACGCGAAGCAGCATCCCGACAACGAGCAGGTTCCAAGAGAAATATTTACAGCAATAGGTAAACGGAGTGACAGTGCTATATAGCATAAGAAATTACCAAATATATTAATAGATATGTTGGTACAGCGTGTAGTGTAGTCGGGTAATATATCTGCTCGATAGTTTCACATTAGCACGAGAATACCTTCGCACCCTCCAAGGATTAATGGCCTTCGAATGCGCCATAGAAGGCAACGACTTGCAGCTGTTACACCGTGGCGTTGTGAATAATTAGCGGCCATAGTAATTTCCTGATCATTAATAATGACGTACTAGGTATACATATAATAAAACCGAAAGCTGCGCGTCGCGGGCCGACAACGCCGCCGTACCCAACGTGCAACAACAACAGGCTCCAACAAGCCCGCGTCGTTTGTCATTAAAAAATCCGAAAACAATCGTTCCCTCATAAATTCATCGTAGAGACCTCGGGTTAGGTTATCGAAACAACCATGTTGCACGAGAGACGCTGTCAAACGAAGGACATGCAACGACACTTCAAGCCGCGTCATTGGCCAATTAGAAAATCGGAAATTAATTGCGCTATCATGAATAGATAGTAGAGGTACGAGATCTCGAGTCAGATTACAAAACGAAGGACATGAGCAAGTTTGCGCGTTTTGATAGCGAAAAATCATTCTAGTTAGTAGGTCTCGAGTTGGATTATAAAATCAACCCTGTTGCAGCATCGTGATGCTCTCAAACGAGGAACGTGCAGCGACACGCACGAGTAAGTTTGTGCGTTTTGTCTTCGAAGCATTGAAAAATCGATAAACAATCGTACAAGTATGAATTCGTAGATAGATCTCGAGTTTGATTATAAAATCTACCGCGTTGCAGTATCGTGAAACTAAACGAAGAGCGTGTATCGACAACACCTTCGAGCAAGCCCGCGTCGATTGTAATTAAAAAATTGAAAAACAACAGTACCATCATGAATTCATCGTAGAGGTAGGAGATCTCCGGGTAGGTTATAAAATCAACCATGTTGCAGTATCGTGGCGCTCTGTCAAACGAGGAAGAGGAAGCCGCAGCAGCGTTTCGGTGTTGGCAACTTCCGAATCACGGGAAGTTAGCTCGTCCAAAATTCCCGTGGAATTAAGTTCGCGACAATCGAAGTTCCTGGGGATCATTCGCAGGAGTTGCAGGACAAGGCAACTCGGATCGCAGCGCGTTACACTGAATCGCCACTGCGCAGGAGCACTGTGTAACACCGGTTCACTTTAATGCCGCACAAACACTTGGCGCGACTCGATTTAAAAAAAAAAACAAAAGAAAGAAGAGAACTCTGCCGTCGTCCACAGTTTTCGGAAACTTTCGAAGAGCTTTTCGGTATCTCGGTCGTAATTCGCACACACGGTCACGCGAGAAACCGGCGCGGCACCGTTGGGCGATAACTTTCGAATCTGTTTAAACGGACGCGTAGAAATCACTCTTAATTTCCGGCGACAGAAACATCGCGGTGCCCGATACACAGAGCGAAATAGCCCGGTCGAGGGTGAAGGAAAGAATGAGAGACAAAGGAGAGAGAGCCGGCACGAAAGGCGCGTATAACTGCGATTGGCTTATTTTCAGGAGCGTATCTCGGAAGTCGGCGCGGAAGGTCCACGCGGCACCCACGAGGGTAGAAATGGGCGGCTTTATGCGCAAACGGGAGATAAAAGAGGGACGAGGGGTAGACGGATATATATATGTATACGTATATACATATATACGTATGTATATAGAGGGAAAACCAGGACTCGCAAGCCTGCGCTTGCGAACGAAAGCACAAGGGAGAGTAAGCTCGGTCACTGAGGCGTCGTCACTCGGCTTGCTTCCTCCGGAGTGACTCCCTCCTTTGCTTCTAGTCCCCTACCATTTTCATTCCATCCCTCCTTAGCCTCCTCCTCGCTTCTTTTTGTTCTTCCGGCATTTTTCCGACTTCGTGTCTTGTACTTCGCAACGCGTAACCGCGAGAAACTCTCTTTCTCTCTTCGTCTCGTAATTGTTTAACAGCCGTGATCTCGCCCATGCCCAGTTCAAACAGTAATTATATCGCGCGACGAACAAGTTCGTCCTCATCTTTCATTTTTTTTTCTTCTTTAAACTCTAGCTCTCTTTCGATCGTGTTCCACTTTGTTAGTTCTCGAGAACCCTCCAGAGGAAAAACGGTGGGAGAGAAAATCAGCAGATAAGACGGGAATTAAAATAACGCCCGTGCTGTTCGAAGAGATGGAACGGTTGATGCAGATGACTCTCTCTCCCTCTGTCTCTCTCGCGAGCGAGCGAGGAATTACTGGCGAGAAGAAAATGGCCGAAGATAAATGTTATCGAAGTAAAGGGTACAATCAGGCTGGCAGCCAATGAAAGCCGACGATCCCCCGTCCCACGGCCGGCGTATTTAATGAATTACGAATAGTGAACGGTCAGGAGGAACGGGAGAAATCGCGGAAATTTCATTGGACTGCGGGGGTGGCACAGGTGCACGCAGAAGTTACAAAAACTTCGTTAGGGAAGAATGCAAACAATGCCCGGGCCGGAGCTGCTCAGCTCTTTCCTGAGCTTGTATTCGCCCGGCGAATGTATTCCCCGGCTCGAGCAGCTTTTTTCACGGTTTTTCTAGTAACCCGGCCGGGCTTTACACGCGCGCGAATATCGTTTCCCGTATGCAAATTCGCGAGAACTCAAAACGCGTCGCCGTTCGACGGAGTCCGTAGAACGCGCGTCAGAGTTCAGCCATTTCTTTGCCGTCGCGTCGGACCTCGGCAAAAGCCCATGGCGCTCCAACGCCAATTACACCCTCATAAATCGGCTCGCCAATTTGTCAGTCGCGCGCAATCCGTCCTTCTGAATTTCACCGTGCCTTATCGTGTCGTCCGACTGTTCACGCTACTTAAACTCGCTCCTAATTTCAACACGGAAGTGAACAGCCGCTCGAAACCACGCGGAATGCGTTAACTGATTTTTTACCCGCTGCCAAAACTTCAGCCGCGATCACTGTGCTCGCACTCGAAGGACTATTGTCTGGCGAAAATGTCTCACGACACTTTTTAACCCTTTAACTGGAGATGACGAGTTAACTTGTCATTGGTGTTCAATATCGAAAGTTTTTCATTTTCTTCTTATTTAAAAAAAAATTTCTATCACCTTATTGTGTCATAATACCTATATTACTGTCAACTATATTGTATTTACATCGTCGTAAAAGTGTGAATTTTATTTGTCTCACATTAGGTCTCTATTGTTTTACCAATCTTTTTGTATTCTGAAGTTTTATCAAACAAAATCTCTTAACGAGTGAGTTGTGTGATCGAGTTCTACAGAAGTTTCTACATTTTAAAAAATTTATGCCGATAATGGAAAGACTATGGAATCCCTTCAATTTAAATTTCGTTATTCGGTCTAGTTAGATTGTGTGTTTTACGAATTTATGGCATGAACGAATGTCTATTTGATGTAGAAATTTTCTAACATATTAGCAATTATTTTATTTTACTAACAGATCGATAGAGCACTTGATTGGGCGAACCAGATTTTATTTAATTACAGTTCCTGCACATTGAACCATACCGATTCATATTTGCACGGATATCCGCAGATTGTAGTAAATATTTAATCAGAGTTCACAAATTAAACCTATAAAATCCGCAGGTTGGACTAAAGATTTAATCCGATTTGAAAAATTGAAACCTTGAAATAAAATTGAATGTAGTGCGCACACTTTCTGATGAAAATTAACTACATACATATATCCACTATTGTATATGTGTATCGAGTTACACATTTATATTTTCTAGTTTAAAAAAGTATATCAATTTATTGTGTATGCAAATACATGTAGCTTAATTGTCGAATACACTTTATATTTCACAATAATTACATAGTGCATAGCCGAATCTTTTAAACAATGTTGTAAAGTTTGGTATGCTATGATTAATTTAATGAATTTTGTAGTGGCTTGGAATTTCATCATAAAATATTCTTCAACGTGAATTATGAAACAGAGGAACAACTTTAGGAAATGAAGTTAATTGTGCAAACTTCTGTGCATGAATACAGCTAACATAATTGTATAATATTAGTTCGGTGTTGCCGAACTGTATTGATCGGATCCATTTCTGACTCCTACGAGACGATTTCAAATAATAAAAATGTTTGCAGCCTTAAAATTGATAATTGCTTAACTAGAATCTAATACATACTAAAATATTATTTATTTTATAGCACAATTTTCCCGTCGCAAAAATGAAAACTTCTTGCGTTTTGAGCCGAGTTTTACATGAGAATTTTCTTGTCGCTAGGCAAATACCAATGAACAGCAATAACATCTGGCGATCTGTTAATGGTGGGGTCGGCTAGACCAACACTGCAGCGATGGCGGAGGCTGAGCTTACGAGTAAAGCAAATAAACAGGAATTAAATCTGGAAGGCTTTATCGTGGGGAGACGTTTCGAGATTTCTGCGTGGAAAAAAGAGATGGGAATATGTACTATATGTATGTATATAGTATATAAGAAGAGGAACAAATAACTGGAGGCTGTCGTTGAATAAGGGAAGGGAGATAAGCGTAATGCTTTCAATTTCGATAAAGTGTGCCCTAGCACTAAGCCGCCTATCTTTCCTCGAGAAAAGAAAGATTCTTGTCTGTCTGCCTGTCTCGATCTTTAGTTTCACCTAAGTACGCAGAGATTTATCGTGCTACTTGGCGACGCACGCAAATTCCCATTTCTTTGAAGACCATTTATGCAATATTGCTGTTTAACTGTAATCTCTTTCATCGTACGATCGAGCCTTAATTTTAAAAGATACTTTCTATCTTTCCGGAGACCTCAAATATATAATTTTGGTGGAGACCGTCTAACTAAAGTGACGATCAAACTGTGGATCTTTATGCAAAATGAAAATTGTTTGCAAATAGAAATTGATTTCTTATATAGATCAATGTAATAATTAAAAAAAAATAGAACAGCATTTATCAATTTTTCTAATATTTACCTCATTTTTGTTATAAATGCATAAATGATGCTAGTAGTTTAGATATTTATGTATTTATAGCTAATCAAAATCTATAAACGAAAATAAACTAGTATGTATTTTATTTGTAGTCAGTAATTATTTGATTCGACGGAATTATTAATGGAAAAAATGGAACGATATTTTCTATTACATTTTGAAACGTGACTGTGCAAATGTAAATTTGCACAAGTATTAATAGGTTAGTGACGACCTCAGCCTAGACTGTTTCTACGCAGTTTATTCTCACCGAATACACGTCCCACGCGGTCAATCTTGTTACTCGCTTAATCGATTTAAAGAGACTGAAGTCCAGTTAGAAAATCGGATACGGTTCACTTCATTCAATGATGATGATTAGAAAGGTCGTATGTCTTACCTTAATATTCGAATTGTAATAAAGTAAAGTACAACTTACAAAATAATTATACGTTGGAGGCTGGGTAGTCTCAGCAGTAGGAGTCGTCGTAGTTCCTTCCAGTCTTGTGGCAGGCATTCGACTCGGAACTCGGGCCATAGGTCACAACATTCGGAGTAGAAATTAACAAACACTTTTATTTCCGAATTAGAAAATGAACTTGCTTCGTCGAAGCCTCGTCACCGAATGCTCGGATCCATCTGACCCTCAGCGAGTAATCAATTCATCGAACCTCTCCGTTAATCTAGGTAGGAGGGTGAGGGTTGTCTCGCGGTGGCCGAGGGTCCTTGAGCGTTAGGAAAAAAAAACAAAAATGCCACATGTTGGCGAATACATATATGTATAATACGAACACGTAGAAACATCTGTACGAAATAGTAAAACCAGCAATAAAACTTAAAAGTCAGTAATAAACGAACAATCAAATGTGCAATAATAATTTTTGATTTTAATCACTCGTACTACTCCAAAAAGAAAAGTCACGCTAATGCTTAACATTCAACGTCAAAAATTAACCCATTTGCATTAGAAGCGGGCGTGTGTGCATTCATTTCACCCGGCCATTATCACGGAAGCGATTATGTATATGCTGCATAATCTTTTCATAGATATTATCTTTTAATGTGTGCCTGCACAATTTAAAGTAATTAATGTTTTTATTACTCCAGATCAAATCGATACAGCGACAATAGTAATCTGTTTTATAAAATCAAATACGTTTTTTGTTTAGCAATAAATAAATACATATCTGCGAAAAACTTTCAAGAACTATTCTCTCTCTCTATCATGTATATCAATCTTCGACTTCTCAAAAGCATTTTTGTTAATATTAATTAACAAAAATACTATATACTATTATATATTTGTATATTATATATTTATATATTATATATGCTAATTAACAAGAATACTCCGAACTTTTTATATTGACCCTTACGTACATATTCAAAAGCATGGTTTACAACTTTCGTTAAATCGAATATAACATAACAGAGATCTTACTGTGAGATCATGTGCAAAATTAATGTGAAAAGAGGAGTGATATGATTTACAAATTTTAAAAAATCGACAATTATCTTCTATGTACAGAACAGCTTCATTCAGCCCCTGGTGACCATGCACCAACGATTCTGCAGTTAATAAGTGAAGAGCACATCTCGGTACGTGTTACTCGAAAATTAAAGTGTCTCTTTATTCGAGCGGCGCGGCGTGGCTTGTCCTTTAAAATATATGTTTCTGCAGTTCCAGCTCTAATTTCCGGCAGAATTTAATCTCGTTCAGGCGGCACACGAAGGGAACTTCCCAGGACAACGGTAAAAAATTATAAGTCACAGAGGAGAGCGAGAGCCGAGGCGATCCCGGAGCGAACGGCGCGGCTCGGCACAGCGCGGCGGGACGAGACAAACGCGGGCGCGTTTCAGATTAAGTTTCCCCCGAGAAAAATGGTATTCGACGTAATCAAATAGCTCCTCCAATTCGTCAAAGTAGTCTGCCGCCATAAATTTCACATGCCACAGGGTCCGGCGGTTCCCATCGCGATAACGGGCCGGAAGCGGGATACCCAATACTTTCTTTCTGGAGTTTCGCGTGTGAGCGTGAACAAGCGCGTGCGCACGTGCAACGTGCTCGCTTCCGCAGTAAGCACAGGCTAAGTATAGCCGGTTAGCCACGGGCATTGTTATTGCTTGCACAGCGGGGGCGTTCGGCTTACGATCCCTGTTTATGAAGGGTCCGCTGCTTGCACAAGTTATGGTCTCAGGTGCATTCGGATATTACAACTCGCCACGGTCAATCAGTAAATGATCAACAACCTAACGGTGAGACAGGTACACACGTGTCATTTACTGCAGTTTTTGTGATTTCAGTCCTGGTTCACGGATCCATAAGAACCACCTTCCTTTTTTCGGTGTGTAGGCAATCGGGTGGGCGCGTGACACTAAAAGACTGAGTGTGCTCATTTGCATGTGGAACTGGTCATTCATGTCTTGAGAGATATGGCTGGTCGAGTCGTAAATTATTTCCTTCTTTATGGGTATGCTGGAATTATTAGGATCTTTATATATAGACTAATGTCGCCAGACCAGGGGAATTGAGGGGAATACGGTTACCCTTCCTCTGTCATTACCGGATTAGTCACGTGGCCGAAGCATGGGGAAATAGCGTTGTAGAAGGGGAAGGGTAGAGTGTGAGACAACTCTTATGTTAATCTGGCGACACTGATGTAGCTGAAATTTTTTACCTGTCCTGCAATAAATTGGAATAAAATAGGAGTTAATGTTACATACTTAACACTAAACCTACTATTACCAGTCAAAATGACCGGTTCCAGATTTTTTATTTTATGATTATTGATATAATAAGAATAATTTCATAAGAAATAATTGTATAGATATCTTTAGTGGAGCACATATTACAATAGGAGCTGCACAAAGTCTAAATAAATCTTGTCATTTTTATAAGGAAACATGTACCAGTTACTTTTAAGGCTCGGTAGGTTTAGTGTTAAAAATGTAATTTTGTGCTCCATTCTGAAATCGAGCACGACCTTTCACAAACATTAGATATTAAAAATCCGGTAATTCTTGGTGCTTCTGATAGAAATCCCAAAGTGCAGTTATCATCGCTAACACGGTGACGTCCTTACAATAAAAATGCCCGATACCACGACCGGATTTTCCGCTTCGGTTAAATTAATTTTCGCTCGATCTGCTGGGCGAGCGGCTGGAGTTACGGAAAATCAAGTGGAACGAAATATTTTCTCTCGGCGGGACAGCATGGAAACGTCAAATGTCTCGGTACGGAGCACGTCAACGTGGAGCACGCGCAGGGTCGGTCAAAGCAATTGAAGCGATTTTTCGTATTTGGCTGGCACGGCCTAACGTGTATTCGGACGTACGCAACGCGAGAGTGCGTCTATACCCACGTGGTACGCGTCTACCTCTTCATAAAGTCATAACTCAGCCAAGCCTCCGGCACATCTCTCGGCATAACATTTAAAACGATTTCCGCTGGCAGCAGTGCCAAGACCCGTAGCTGCGTTGTTTCGGGGATAGATTAACGAAACATAACGCCAGTACTCGCTACGGACTTCCAAGGGGCAGCTCGGATAATAGGAAGGGGCGTGTTGGCACTGCTCTGGCAGTTAAGCAGCGTTCAGTGCCGGCGCTTGTACTCTTCAGCCCCCAAGGCTACGATCGATGGAAAATTTTCGGAGAACTATGGTCCATTTGGTTTGAAAACATTCTACGAAGTCGACGATTTATTTCGGAAACACCTGGTCCCGGCCGGGTTCGCCAGAAACAGTTGAAATTACCGTCTCCGGCCGAATATTCGCTGATTAATTCATGTTTCTGTAATAGAGAGCTACCAGCATCGCTGGACGGGAATACCATTCGATAAATGGGACAAAGAAATATCGGTTGGCTACCCTGGCATTATAACTTTCTAATGTCCTAATAAATTATCGATGATAAGCTGGCCCTATTTTTTATATTCGTTCCCTGCTACGGACCCCGCTCAATATTTTCATCATTTGCTCGCGGAACCGTACTAACCCTTTATAACTTCGCACAACTTCGAAGCCGCACATTTGTTACCTGCATTTTCTAAGTCCTGTCCTATTTTATGGCCACTATTTGGTTTTCATTTAATTTAATTATTAAACATTTTCGAAAACGAAGCGAGCTTTTAGCATAATCTAATATTTTTTTCATAACTCGAAGCGAAAAAGTTGAAAACGATTTTGAGTGCTAATGGAGAGCTTTATCGTAAGCTCTTCGACTAAACAATCTTATACAATTTTACACTCTGGTGGATAATCTAGTGTTTCGGAAATAGTGTAATTTTTGTTATTAATTGATTTAAATTTTTAGCAGTTTATTAAAAGAGAAATTTCTTTCACTTTTAATAGAAACTTCGATTCTTTAGCACCGTTTATTAATAACTTCTTTCAATGTCGATCAATATGATTGTCGTGTATTCTTCTTATACGACTCGAAAAACCATATTGACGATAGAATTATGTATTGTTTATTAAACTTAAACTCGTTTAAAAAATCGATTGGTGGAAAGCAATTTTTATCCTCTTTGTTGCATAAATCCAGTCTTGGTGGCAGTTCATATCAGCATTACGAGAGCTTCCGTGTAAATTTTAATCATTTCTACACGCTGTACGACTTTATACTTTTCTACGATAAAATAGCAACCAATGGTCAACTCACTTGTAAAATATGGAAAAAATATTTGCCGTCCTATTTTGATAACCGTGGATTTGAATGGCCCTCGTAATTTCGTAGCCGAGACTGTAATTTGCGTGGTTGTTCTAATATCGCGAGCAGGAAGTGGATTCGTACACGTTACGAGATGGTTTTCCCGTGGCCCCTTTTGTGAAAAAGAAATGAGCACGAAATTCCAGCGTTACCGGAGAACAAGGGTACACGCAGCCACCCCTGGCATTTGTAGAGGCAACGGCAAGTCTGATGATACATTGCGGATTCTGCTAGTTGCCCCCTCGTCTCCTATCCCCGGCTGTTCTTTCAACCCTTACCATCGACCCTCTATTCCCTTCCTAACTACCCTTTCGGCGTTAAGAGATTAACTTGTCACGCCGGGCCATTTTAATATTCCGGATCGCGAGGTAAGTCACCAGAATTAGCCGGGAAAGCGCCATACGGCTCCGGCAGCGATAATTATCTCTTAACGTTGCTACTGCTTCGCCTCTTTTTACGCGGGACTGCAGCAAAGAAGAATTATGACGGTGAAGTTTTACGAACGTTCGATGGCTATTCGATGAACTGCCGCGCAAAATCGAACCGGACAAATCGCCATTTTACAAGTTACTCGCCCGCTCCGACTTGGAGCGTTTCCAATAGTTTTCGGTTAAATGATATTCGGAGAATTTTTACAGGTAATTCTTGCAGGAATCACGCGCAGACTCGCGTTAGGGAACGTTACTAGGCTAATAGGAACGTTGGTAACGAACCAGTTAGATAACTTCGTCGTAGTGACGTAACCGTCATAAAATAAGTCGTCCAACTCGGATATAAGAAGTCGGAAAGTAGGTAAACTGCGCGCGTTAAACGTGTAAACACTTACCCCTGGTAAAGTCCGCTTCTCATGCAGAGCGTTCTGGGCGCTGATTGCGCTGTCACGACTGTAGTAGGTGAGAAATGCACAGCCTGGAAACGCAAGAACAGAAAAAAATTATTGCGAGCGAAACGAAAACGAGATTTCATTGATAAATTCTTATCTATTAAGCAGAGGTAAAATGAAATCATTCTTCCTCTGACAAATTCAATTTTTCTTGAAATTTTACTATTTGTACGGTACTAATTACTCATATTTTACTCTAACCATTATTTAATAGTTAGAAGAGTGACATAACTTGATACACTCGGTGATCAAATTATTATGAACAGATGGAAAAATTATACAGAGATAACTTATGCCTCCATGAATATTATTTTATTACAATAGTGTGAAATATTATAGTATGTTTCTATTATGGTAATTGTACAATAGTTTTACAAATATGCTTTGTAAAAAAGTAAATATGCCCTGTAATAAAAGATGTGTTATTAAGTACTAGATTTAGGTAAATTATACTACAGAACCACTATAATTTGCTGACTACCTTCAAATAAGTGTAGTAGTTTCGAAGTGTCCATAATAATTTGATCACTCTCTGTATTAGGTTGCTCCAGAAGTTATATTGTATTCTACTTTAATTTATCGCCATCTATACTTTAAATTTATCGTAAATTTCTTGCGACGTAGCCCTTTTTCGATGTGTAACAGTTGAAACGAAACTTCTACAGTTTCATTGAAGAAAAACGTCGGTGACGTAAATCGGGACAATAAAGATTACATACTTATGTTTCCAAGCCCTATGCAAAACAAAGTATTTATAGAAGTTTTATCAGAGACTTGATAAAGTACACCCTTGGCGTAAAGTGTCGCGTGTGTCCGCGATTTCGCAGCGTTTACGCGACGCGGGAGTCAATGTGTTACAGTGAGAGTAGATGTTACCGATTGAAACTTTTTCGCTGCATAATTACTAGTGGTCGGGCATTAAGAAAACTTTTGCATTATAATTTCTTCGGCGATTTTTTTTCGTTCTCTTTTCCAACGTCGCGACACAAGCGCTGCACGACAAGCAAGGGCGTCGACAAGATCGCTCGGCGGAAATGTCCGTATCTCACGCAGCCACCCTGGTTTCGAGCTATCAAACTGAATTCTTCGAACTTTCAGTTTCTCGTACGGAAATAAACGTGACGTTTCCATGGGAAAGAGACCCGCGCGCGGCTCTCGGAAAATCATTTCCCGGTCGCGTCGATAATTAAAGCTGGAATCGCTGAATTCAGCGGGGACAATGGGACGCGTGAACCCAAGATTTATTGAAATTTAAAGTGCATCGTTAACCGCGACAGTCGTGCAACGAACACGTTCATGAATCATGGTACCTATATAGTATACTTTTCACATTTTTCGCTATACTGTCATCTCGATCATGTAATAGTATCATGATAAAAAATCACAGGAAGGAAAACATTTGTTACCCATATGATGAATAATGTTGCCTATAGTGCTGCTGAATTCATAATTTGCAAATATCAATAATTAGTATAGATAGACCTCCATTTAAAAATTGATTTAATGCAAAATCGTCAGCTTATACAAGTTGTTTTAATATTTTGATCATCCACTGAATTCTCAAACAGATCTTGTAATATCAAAAATGATATTCGTACTTCCTAAAAACAGTTCGAAACCATTGCCACTTTAGTTGAACAATTTCAGAAATTCGCGCAAATTCGTTCCTATCTTTATTCACGGTATTCAGTTTTGAATCGAGTTTATAATTTGAAACTGGTAAACTGGAGTTCTTGAACGAGTGGTTGGCAGATGTCGGTAAAATTCACCGTCTGACAGAAGTTTTTATAGTTATACAAAGTTCGAGAATTCCGGGAAGAAGTTTGTAATAGAACGGTGTATCCATAGCTGTCTTCTTTATCGGGGAAAACCGGTGACGCGCATCCTCACACGCGGCGTACCGTCTAAAAAGTACCATCATGTGACGTACCCTGAGAAAAGTACCTGTGACACACTCCGAAAGACGAATTACCTCAGTGTCGTAAGGACGACGACCCTTGTGAGACATCAAATTTCGTATTTATTGTACGAAAAGTTAAATAAATATTCTCTCCAAGGACATTTCGATTCGAAGTGCGAAATGTTCGTATAAATGATGATATTAAAATGCAGTCATGCTGACTTTGTGGATCGAGGATTCCGCGGGTAATAATTCTCAGACATTGACATCGACGCACTGTGACTCACGACATTGGGTGTGTTGAACTTCTCAATTATGGAGGTGGGGGGAGTGGTTGACGCATCGATTAAACGTTAAAATTCATCCGTAGACGTAACAAGTTAATCGAATCGTTTATTTGCGGCCCGCCTTGAAAACCGTTCCTGAGCAAAGGAAGTATCGACATCCCCATTGTCGTAAAATTAATTTTCCAAAACGACTCGGCATAGCGGGTTAAAACGATGGTAATTAACCCTAGAATTGGACGGTGCCTGAACCAGGCCATTATCGGCTATCGCACTGTCGAGCAAACCTCCTGGGACCGCCTTCCTATCGGTCTGAGGATTTATTCAAAGGGCCTCTTCGTCGTATCTGATCTTCATTTGACTATCTCAACACACTGAGATGGATGTAAGCAGGCACGCGCACTGCCAGACTCGTGGACAGAACTCGGTCTTAGATCACGCAGTATTTACGACCCGATACTATCGTGACTGCCTGATCGTTTCGATCTGTCTATAACCGGGACTGCTGCGACGCAAAATCTATTAACATTCCTTCGGATGTCGGACGAACGTGTTCCACAGACCTGATTTCCCTTTGATTACGCGCGGCAGTGAGTTCTTTCCAATTAAAAATAAATAGTGCCATAGTAAATGCAAATAGTGAGTGTTTTGTTGCATGCAGAATATTTTGATTTTATATAATTTAATAACTCAAAAATTGTCCTCCTTTAATAATGTCACTTTTATCACATATGTGAAATATGTGGGTGACAAAATTATTTTTCTTGATAATATAGTTGCTTAAACTGAACTTGGGATTAGGGTTCATATTATTTAAAAACGTTCAAGAAGTAATCACTGAGGTAAATTTTAAAAAATATAGAATTAAATAAAAAAGTATTTAACAATTCATTTAATAATTTTCTATAAAAGAAAGCAATAAAATGAATAGCAACTACTGATTCCAGTACGTAATCTCGTACGAACGTCAGCGTTTCTTGTAAGTAGAGGGAGTCCGCATTGAACAGACACAAAGGTAGATTTATTCGGAACCACAAGTGCTCCGTGAGTTTTCTGCGGTGATCTTTTTGTAGAGGCACTTTGATTCTCTGGAATTGCGATCTACATTTTTTATTTGCTCTTGTAAGGATAGTTACTCCCTTTTCACTTGTACGATGAGTACACTCTGCTTTTTATCTTACGAGTAGCCTTTAGATGGTGGATAGTCAGATATAATCGAGATTGCAAATGCATTTCATATTCTGCCTTGAAACATTTAAACGGGTTTAACTGGGTAACCCACAATCAGAAACTACAATAATCGATAAAGGTAACATATCTTGTTGAAGTATTTATAATGTAATACCACAGTGGAGAAAATGACTTCTTGGGAAAATATTTTACGTAGAATGTAATTTATGATTTAAATTATTCTGAAATTTGTATATTATCCTCTATTTGCATATTTGTACTACTCTTATATTACACATTCATTGGCATATAATTTTCTGCATCTATCTACATTATTATTCTAATTTCTTTGATTTATATAATATATATAACTTCCATATCGAGGTATACATATAGACACGATCATATATCAAAGATATTCAACAAGATCGAAACTTGTGTAACTTTCAAAACTTAAGCAATACTTGTTTATAACTTACTTAGCGTAACCAGAGCTTAGCAGTGTGTTTGAAACTCGATTTCAGACTACAAGACAATACTTCTGCCCTACATACAGTAGTCAAATAGTACGAGGTTGTTTTGATATTAAATCTCATATTCCTACAAACAGCTGTAGACAATGGATCCATTAATCATGGTAGGATCAAACTTACAAGAACTAATTTTTGGGGTGACTACTTTCATTAATGTATCACGAATTTCGTTTTTTTCTAGCATAAGTTTTTCAAAGAATTTCATACACAATTTTCAACAGCGTTTTTAATTGTATTGCACTTTTAAACGAAACGACACCATTCTTGGATTAGGAAACATCGAACTAAAATAAAAATATGAGATTGTTCATGTATTGTTTATGCTACATAAACCATACTCGGTTTAAAGCATTAAATAAATAATATATAAAAATATGAGATTGCAGCTAAAATATACAATTAACATTAAATATGAATTAATCACTGAATCCAGTATTATGGTTACTATCGCGTTAGGACTCCTCTGAAAAATTGCAATCCATATTTGAGAAAATTTCAAATTGATCTACACATTTATGGAGCGGAAATGAATCTCGCCAAAAAAAGATGAAACTATCAAAAATAAACGAGGTCGTCGGTACGTTGAGCGTGTCCACGTGCTGCATCGCACCGTCATACGAAATTCAAATACGTCGTCGCCGGTGTTCTATATGGATCACTTTACGTAAAGCTCGAAATGCTTTAATCTCGCAAATTCGGGGACGCAATTTCCCGAGTATAGCAGGTGAAGCCATGGCGCCAACAGTTTCTTAGCGAAGAGTTACGCGGTCGGTGCGAGAACGAGGGTAGAATGGAGGCAGAGCCGACACTGGACGCAGGAAACAGGAAACCGGAAACGCCGTAGGAGTAAGAAAGCGCGGAGAAAAGAGAAAGACAAAAATGTGTGCTCGCTACACTCTTGTAATTTTTCATGCAAGCCGTTGCACGCGCCCAGGTCCCCATTGGTTATTTCGAGCGCCTTGGTGTGCTCCGTTCACACGCTGGCCGACCAACCTAAAGGTACAAACTCGGAGGATAGAATACTCGGCAGAGGATAGAAAAGGATGGCAAGACAGCGGTAAGGGAACGAGACTGATTGTGGTGTGAATGGATCTGAAAGTTTTTCGAGGTGTCAGCACCAGGGTTGCGATATGCGCGCCCCGCCAGGCGGGTAGCATGCTCCACGCGGTACGCGGCAGCGGTAGTGGTAAGAGTGGGAGAAGCGAAGGCAGGCTTTACGGAGCATCTTGGCGAGGGACGGAAACGTAAGGGGCCTGGCGGGGCGCGCATATGGCAACCCTGGCAGCACTCGTGGTTGGTTAAACGAAGAAATCTAGGTTGGGGGCTTGAAGGAAGACCTTCGATAATATCTTTATATGTATATAAAATTATATTTTTTAGGACATCAAAATGCGCATCTCATTGGCAGTCATTTTACCAAAAACAGAAGTGTACAAAAGTATCACGAAAAATATGTTTAAAAAACATGATCAATTCTAAAATTGTAAAAATGGTCCGCCGTCCGAGGGTCAATTTGAGTTGATCCATTTATTTGAAGTGCTCGAATAATTTGAGCACGCACGGTAATTTAGTTATCTAGGATTAGGGTGCGACTGAGATTGTCTGGAAAATGGTGGTAGATCGAAATGTTTATAAACACGGCCGGCGGTTATCTTAATTGCATTGGGACGGGTTGCATGACACTGTTATTCTTCGTGGGTTGATACCCGCCGGGAATAGAAAATTTCGTGAGTCGTAGGACCTGCGGGCCATCAGGGCGAATTGCCTTCCGTGGCGTATCAAGAACAAGGTCGACCTTTCTTTTCCCTCCTTGACGTTGGCCCACCCCTGTCCCTCGGTATCTCCGAGTCGAATTAAATCTACAGATAACAGCGGCGGCGCGGCGGCCATACACGAATTCCGCGCGACAGGGCCAGACAGAAAGCTAAATCCACTCGTGCGAAACCTACTTTACGCCGACTTTTACTTCCCTCGTTAAGGATACCATTTTTCCCGAGATTTAATTCGCCGTGACTCGTTTTAATCGTGATACTGCGCACGTATGCCTTATTCATGACCTCATTTGAATTTGTCCCCCCTCCCCCGTGGACGCAACGGGGGAAAAAATGGATCGCTCCGTTTTGGATGACACACTTTATACTCGCTTAATTTTCATATCGCCGCGTATTTGTCTATTTGGCACTACTTTTTTGGCTTCCTTCAAATACATTTGGACCAGGGATACCCGGGGGTAGGACTGCCAACTTCCACCCTTGCCAGATCCTGAGAACGTTCCGAAGAATCAGGCTGAAGCGCAAACTGTATTAGAACATCGAACTGATATTAATCACATCTTTTCGCCTGCTGGCGCGGCGATCGTCACATCTGAAATAATTGAGTAAGACTGGGGGACTAATGAACAGATTTATCCCATCTGCTCCTGCTGGATTCTTAAACCCCTTGCACTATAATATCCAGTCAGACTCTTGATGAAGATTTCGAACAGAATTCACTATGTATGTGTGTCATTGATTTCCTTTAGACCGAAATAAAATCCTATTTTTCTGTTGTCGGTATACAGGGTGTTTCCGAAATGGTACAGGCAGTGGGTTTGTGAATCTACATGTAAAAAGAAGATCGTTTTGCGATTTTAAACATAGTCTTTTTTCGCAAAATTGAAAAAAATATTTTATCAATAATTTATTGTGTACAATGTACACAATGTTCTTATCGTTTCAATCAAACTTCGTCATTCTGAACGTTCATTGTTTACTTTAGGATCGCTAATGTTTAAAAATAAGTTTTTTAATCTAACAATTTCCTTTATTTTACCAAAATTAAAGTCTTTAAATGGTAACAACTGTTTCGGAGCAAATTAATCCGTAGTTGAAGGGCATGCTCCAGGGGACTCGCAAGTACAGTAGAATATAATTAGTAGAATGCAACCCTAAATAGTAATGTTGTGTACGCAGCGTTTTCATCGCGACGGTAGTGTGCAAAATTGGTGTATCGGGTTTCCACGTCGCTAACAGGAATTCGTGATGTACGACTGCGATGAAACAATGGCGTCCTACCCCATCTTCTTCTCACCCCAGAGAGAAACGTTCATGGATGTTGCTGTCGCATTTACAATTACGATAAGGTTTAAGATTAGCTTGACAGCGCGCGACGAGTGGCGCAGTCTCGTGCAAATTGCAGATCAAGCGGTTACACTTGCTGCTGGCAGCATGGAACAATTTATTAACTCGAGATAATGGCGCGTCTTGTCACCAAGATTATCTATAGTCAAATTTCGCTGGTAGATAGCTGTTTGTACAGCTAAGATAATATCGAAATCGATGTCAACTTGGCCCAAACAAGTACCACTATAAACGAGCACAAAGGCGTTATCCGGAATAAAATCTGGTATCTCCAATTTGGTAATTTAACAGAGGATTAATAGTTGTGACGTTGATTATGTATCTCATCTTTTAAAATTGTGAAAAAGAATTTGCCTGATAGCCTCATGTCCAGGAGAAACGAAAAATTAATTTTAAATATAGTTGGCCATTGTTTCATTAATCTTTGCGATCAAGAATAATCATGCTTCTGCAATGTCCTTATAGTGGTGATTCGAATAGAGAGTTTTCTTAACTGTGCTGCTCGTCGCAGGTGTGCAACATCTGTGAATTTAATTAATCGGATTCAGATTTCTAACTACAACCAAATACGAACTGTTCGTCTGGTTCAGCCATTCCTAACGTACCCAACCAATTTGTGGAACTACCATCCTGAGGACGAGTTACATATCTCCCAGCACCATTGATTTGCAATCGAGTGAGCCGATTACAGCGACGCGAAACATGCCTGTGCAAACGAGTTATTGTTTGCAGCGACGCAGAGGGAGCCCGGCTAAATATCGTATATTAACACGCCTACACGTGGTTCGGCTGTCCACAACAGTGATCCTATGCAAAAATAAAATCCTCGATATCGCTCAGGCTTAAATCCAAAACTCTACCACCAGAATCTTGCAGCTTTTTCTGTGGAATGATAAATAAACGCTGTTCCTGTCCATGGGATGATGGAACTGGATCAGGAATATAAACAAGTATTATCAATGGTCAACGCAATCAATTATATCTTGCAAATATAAATTTTGTTGCACCGTACTAAATTTCTGATTCTCTTTCCCTATTCATCTTGAATTATTTCTATAATATTTGCAGTTGCAGAGGTATATAAATTAGTTTAACATATTCAATTTTAGTATCACATCATCCGACAAGTAATCAAATTTTTCTTTTTACATTTTTAGAAGCTCGAAATGCAAAAATATGTTCACAACCATGAACTATATGAATACTATATGAATATTACTATATCAGTTTTTGTATTCGATCTTCCAAAAATGTAAAAATAAATTCGCATTAATAATGGGATAATCTGATACATTATAATTAAGTTACAAACGAGTTTATCAAGTTTATGCTATGATCCAATTGAATTCACAGAATTTTAGTGCAAGAATATTAGGTACACTAGGGTTAGATATAAAACTGGAGTTTGCGTATCTAGAGTTACAGCCACCGCCCATGATGACATGCGTAGGGTTGAAGCCCGCTACAGGAAAGTTCGGTATGGAGAAAGGCCATCACGAGAGAGTCCGTAGAGGGACCAGGCCCAAGGGGGTTGCGTGTCTAGCAAACCCCTTAATTGCCGCGACGCGTCTTCGGGTTTATGATACGTCTATTGCTAATGAGCACTGAAGCCAAGACGCTAGAACTAGACATGTTTACCAACAATGGAGTAACGCATTCTAATGTTCTCATTCGAGGTTAACAATCGAATTCTTATTATATAACACATCTTACTAAAATATTTAAATATTACAGTATTGTATAATACTATTTAACCTGCTACAGATACAAAGTAATTTATTCAGAAATTTTTAAATAGTTCAGCGAAAATTAAGGGTATAGAAATTTTCTTTGTTGGCCATACAGATCCAACACGTGTATTCAAAGGACTTCATATCTTTAATAAAATAAAAAAAATTGATTTTTCAGAAATAGTACATTTCGTTAGTACGATCCTTTTGGAACACTCCCAAAGTTTTATTTGGAAATTCGTAAAACTGCTGGATTTATAGCTCCGAAAATGCAGTCGTATTGCATATAGTGGTACCAGAAAATAGAAACTTTGCACACGTTTTTCTGAAAATGAAGATTTCAAAGTTGATACCAAAATTATCTGAAAGACAATCTGGAATGCAGTCCTTGATAAAGCGGATTTTCGATTCGTACAATTTCCTCTATTTACAGATAGATGAAGCTGAAAATTGCGATCAAAAATTACATATTGACGCATACTGATGCATATTGATCTTTCAAAGAAAATTAATTTTGAAAATAAAGAAAAAATTGTCGGGTCTCTCTCACTTTTCAACCATCCCAATGAACGTAACACCTTGAACAGTGCGATGGTTTGTCGGCTATTCGGGCAGGAAGGTTTGTCCACAGTGATTCAGCGAAGTTCAATAAACGGCAGAGACACTGACTAGACGGCAACCATCGCGCCGTCCAGGCCGATCCCATCACGGGTGCATAATGAAACAATTCTTTTGCGTTAGTCGGCCATTTTTCGGAGAGATAAAGCGTCCGGCGAGGTACCAGTCCATGAAGTTGATTGTCCCGGTTCGGTATTTTTGCCTATAAACTTTCCGATGTGTATTGGGGCAAAACAGGTATACGCGGGCGAATAGATAGACAAAAAGAGAAAGGGGTAGTAGGGAAGAGACGCGGGATACAGACGAAAGTTGATGGCGTCTGACGACCGTCCGACGTCGACGAGGGGGAGGCGAGGTGGTTAAAGGGGGTTCAAGAGTAGAAGAGCGTTTTATTTGCGAGGCAATGCGACGGCTAATACACCAGTCACTGGACAGCGTCCAAGTCATAAAATGGATTTTATGACGCCGATCGATACAACGAGATCTCTCTCTCCCTCTTTTTGACGTCGTTGTCCTACCTCCTGTCCCCCTCACTCCCCCTGATGCCTCCCCCATCGGCTACCACCCCCAGCCCCTCCCCCCAAACCCCCCATTTCAATGGACAACCGCCGACGCCTAAGTCTGCCTATACCCCTCGAGAGACCACTTCTAGAGTCCACTTCGTTCTGGCAAACTCTGGGGGCGAACCCCGAGGACGGAATATAATCCGTTTGTGTGTCGCATGTATTCATTAAGGAAAAAGTTTTGGATTCCTTCCTTGGCTTTCCTTCTGCTCCTTCATCCGTCTTCTACAAACCACTTATATTTCTGGCATTCTTGGACGTCTGCGTTCCCTTGCATATAGATTGCGCGGCTCTTGAACAGGAAGGAAGACCGCGATATATACAACGCCGTAATAAAACCACCATCTGTGTCAAGGGCTCGTTACTTCATTAATTAATTGTCCCGAGTTACTTCGTTGCGCGTGACAATACCGAAATTGCTTTTCTTAATTATTGTTATTACACGATTAACCAGGTGGGAATTTATCTATTTGATTATATCGAACGTTAAGTGAGTAGGTGTGCAATTAGTGGAGGTGTGAGAGCAACATGGCGAGAATTAATAAGAAGAAAGTGTTTCATCAAATGGATGCGACTATCTGAAGGTAATGCTAAAGAGTGAAACAGTATCGTCTGTGAAAATTGAAAGAGAAAGGACGTACGATTCCCTTAAAATCGATTTGAAAATGTATATTTAACTTCAATGTGGTTTAATGTAAAATTAAGGAAGTTTGTTTTCGATAAAACACCATGGAAATATACTTGGTTCCGCAAACGATGCAGAAATGGTTGCCACATGCTTCCAGTTGAATATTTCAGCACATAGTACTTATATATTACAGAATAAAATGTACACATTGATTTTTCGAAGGAACATAATTGTATAAAAAAAAGATTCAAATGAACAGATCACACTCCACCAACATGATTCCGCGTTCATCTGGCAGCATCATTTTTGCGTGGTCCGCGAACCGCTTCACGTCGTATTTATTTATTTAATTCAATACCCATCTCTCCAATTATCTTAACAAGATTCGACTGGATTACTGGTTAACGCGAACAGCGTCCGAGGGATAGGAGGAGGAAAAGTTTCTGGGCCAACGACTCGAGGAAGGGTGGTTTCCGGCAACCGAAACGGTGTCGAGCAAGAGTGAGAGAGAGAGAGAGGGGCGGTAGGCAACCCGGGAATTAGAATTTTACGGCCCCCCTAATGAATTGAAACGAAATGAGGCTGCGATAGACCTGTTCGCCGTGCACCTACACATTAGACCCTCCGGGCGTCTTGACGCCGAGCCGAGGCCGCCTCGACGTCGGGCTCGTTCCGCGGAATTCGCGCTCGCAGACAAGGAATTTGCATCTTGGGTGAAAATTGAAATGCTCCGGTACAATGGACAGACAGGAGTGTCCTGCGAAATGACTTTTATAATAGGACGCAGGTAATATAGCCAAGCCGGAACGAGAAACGTCCCCAAGCGATAGTGGCCCAACACGTATACGCTTATGCACGCCCACTGGCACACGGACTTTTCTCTCTCTCCCTCTCTCTGTCTCTCTCTTTCTCTGTCTCTCTCCCCTGCACAACCGTATCTCGGAAAGAACAGCGGGACGCGAATACACTAGGTGGGGCAATGGAAACTGTAGCCGCTCTCTTGCTTTTATTGTATTGATTTTCCAAGAGTAGACAGAAATGAAACTTTCCGAAAGCAACGGGTTCGGTTTTCGTCCTGTTAGACAGTAATGCGATCCAGATCGGTCGTTGACCGAGACGAAAGTTCTCTCTTCTCTGTATAATAACCAGTCTGCGAATTTTATGCATTTATCATAGCCGAAATTTAGAACAGTAACAAGATTATATGAATTTAAAGAGAATTGTTAGAATTGTTAGAGAAATTCTGTTTGGACCAAGTTTGTTGCAATTGATGTAGACAGATTTTATTTTGCATCAAGATTTGCATGTAGTAGCCTGTGGATTTTGTGCATTTATGACGAAAATTAGTAGCTGTTTAAAACAGTAACAAGATTAATCTAATTTGCGCCAACATAATATTTTTAAATTATTCGAGTCACTTTTCGAAAATAGAACAGATCCATAAGACGTACTCGTGCAGAATATCTGTGACTGGCACTTGTCAGACGGGAATATTTTATCGATTTTCAAATACGTCTACCTTGGCAGTTAATTAATTTTTTGCATATTCTGCTCAAGATATGCACACGGTTCATTTTCGGATTTTTAATATAGTCATTAACCTTCGTGTCAATAACCAAATGCATTATAAAACCACTTTTAAGCTTTAAATAATTTTAAATTGATTTGATTGAAACCTATTAAATTTCCATATCCTAATGATACATTGTGGTTCAACAGTTTCCTCGTATAGTAGATCAGTTATGCTTAAATTTATACTTTCAATTGAGTTAACTTTAAAGTATCTCTAGGTGTATTTATACTTAAATAATCGCAAAATATCTCAAATAAAAATATTAAATCCAGAGGGTGATCAAATTATTAAAGCAACAGTACGAAAAATATATTTCTTAAAAAATCTAAATTGTAAACAGTGGATAATTCTGTGTATATATAGTGGATCTAAAAAATATTTTAACACTAATTAGTTGGCTTGAACTGAACATATTTAGATGACGTTCATTTACAAATTGATTGTTTCAATGGAACATTGTCAGCTTAAAAGTAATAATTTGATCACGCACAAAACAATTATGCGAGTCAATATTGCAAGTCCTAAAAAGGGAGGAGTCTGCGTCTGAATGTGTCTAGCCCAGAAGCCTCTGTTCTCCGACAAACAACAAGAACATTCTATTTTGCATAACAATTTCAAGATAATTACGAATCAGAGATGCGTATAACATTTCTGCGGAGAGTCTCGCCAGCAGTACGAAGAAACGAGTCGTCCTGTATTCCAGTAATTACCATGCCACCCTGTATAGCCGCATCGCAGCATCCAGCGAGCAATGTTTTGCCCCCGACATTGACATTTTCTCCGCGCAGACTTGCATGAACTTCAACGCACACAGAGGCGTAACGGGTTGGTTGTACATTGACGAGAAGCAGAGCGGGTGGTATACTTACAAAACGTATAAACGAGAAACTATGCGTGTAAGCGTGAAACATGTCTGTGGTGGTTTGTTTCAGCCGCACGTCGACAACACCCTCGGTGTTGCGCAGAGGAAATTGAAATATGCAAATAACCACAGCCCCGACGCCACCTATCTACCCAACCCGGCAAAGGTTGATGTTTCATCCTCGGAGTATCGGCATTTATCGTCAATGTTGGATATCGCGCGCGCCTTGTATCCGAGAGATTCACGTTTTTTGAATATCGATGCCTAGGAGGTATCTAGCGTACGTGTTCACTCGTGTACACGCTGATCTATGTATCGCGGTTAAATCACCGTTTACGGGAACGCGATTTTCAAAAGCGGCCATTAAATCCGCACGCTGAACCAACTAAATTTATCGAACCGGCCGAAACAGATTTTACAGAGCAAAATGTCGGCACCAATCGTTTGTCTTGCATGCCAAAGAAATTCTAAATTATTTCTTTCCACAAAACCAATTCGCTTCTAGCAAACTAGCAAGCTGTTTATGGTAGGCGAATAAGGGAGTCAAATGCGCTCGAAACCAAACTCGATAACCCTGTGCGACCAGTTTCAAGTTGCTACACCTACCACAAGGACAGCTACAGGGTGAGCAATGTTTAATGAATTATTTCTTTAGTTCTGCGTAACAAAAAATTTGAAGTTTGAGAAATACGAGTTTTATATGAATTCAGTAGTGTGCAACTGTTGAAAGCAATGTTCATAATTTTTATCATAATAAAAAATCGAATTATTTTTATGTTTCGTTAGTTTTCTGTAGGTATATTACGCAGTTATATCCTTATATCGAACGTATTTATTGTTAATATTGAATATCTAATGCTTTCGGCGCAATTATAGTAACCCTGAAGATGATCTGAAAAAAAGATCGAAACGTCGGAATTACTGTAGTAATTTGCAAAATTGCTTTGTAAAAATAACAATTGATCGAACCTTTGCGCCGAAAGCATTTGATATTCAATATTTTATATTATGCAGTATTGAACATCTGTATTGAAAATCATAGCGTGTATTTAAAATAATTATAAATAATATAGGGAAAAAAAAGAATGATTTTTAGAGGAAAATGAGAGTCTTGCGTCGTTTTCTTTGGAAGATAAAAGGCAGTGCGAACACGCTCCCAAAAAGAATATGGGTCAACCGTTGTGCGAGGTGTGTCGTTGAGAAAGCAGTGACCTTGAACATTCTCTTGAACGTTACTTATGAGCAATGCTCGCGAAAAAAGGGAGCGCTTGATTCGATCCTTGTTTCGAGTGGTGGAGAAACGTACTGTTTCTCGAAACGGTGTCAGAGAGGATTAAGGTTCTCCACAGTGGAGAAGAAGAAGAGGTAGAAGCTTCGTCGTTTCCGCGATCATGAAATCCCGATCCATATGACCGTCGAGTGCGCATAAGTGAAGTGGTCGCATGGTACGGAACGATGAACACACTTCGTGGTATTCTGCTCCATTGACATTTGCGACCCGGCGAAACTCTCGAGAACCTAGCAACAAAGCGTAGAGCAATAGCTGCGAGTTAGAAGACGCGGAGTAATATAATATTGCATCGGGAAATTAACTGGAACATGTAAAGAGACTTGAAACTACCATTACCGTTTTCCGCTCGGGAACGAAAGTGTCTTTGACGGACGAGCACTTTGTTCTACAAATTTTCTTGTGGTACTATTTACATTTGAAAATGTTATTTCTACACAACAAATTTAGTAATCTAGATATTTTTATATGGAATGTGAATTGATAAAGACCAAAACAATGTTTCTTGCTTGAAACTTGAAAATTAATTTTTACTACAATCTATGTATTAACCCTCATATTTCTTCAGGATGAAACATTATCTATTTGCTGTTTTTACATATTGTAAAATGATTAATCCCCTTCTGTCTGTGTTGCGAGACATATTTTTTAAAAATGTGATATTATAAATGAAACATATTTTGTTGATAGAATCTACGAGGTCTGAAAATATATTACAAAAATTATTCCTATAATAATCTTCGTCTTTTAAATTCTTGTATTATTGTGTAAGTATGAATTTTGTACGACTTGTATGAGTCTTGATGTGCTAGTCAATGTTTTAACGAAATGAATGTAAAATGCAAGAAAACAGTTTTATAGCTCGCATTGTGCTCAACACGGAATCAACATAAAGCGTCGTCGTTCTTGACAACGTGTTAGAAAACGCCATTTCGGAGTAGGATTCCTATGGAAACCGAGGTCGATCAAAAATTGACAGCCTTTGAGAACCGTCTTCGACCGAAATACGCCGAGAATAGGCTTACCAGTTCATTCAATGAATAATCGAGTAGCTGTATCCTACCCTCGCGTGACAGTAGAAGAAGCATTAACAGTCGACTCTATTGAATGATCGTTCTCTTGAATTGAATTTATATAAAGACTTGAGAATAATTAATCTCTTAAAAAGATTAAAAGGGGAACTTTCATTTAATTTCTGTTTCTGACAATTAACCTCAATAATTTTTTGGTCGCATACAGATTCGATAACTTGTTGTAAAAGAAATAAATTTCTACTAAATCTCTAACAATGTCTAGATTACTTACGAGGCCTTATCACACAAATAAATACGAGAGAATTAAGCAGAGAAAAACTAAAGAATGGCAGCAAAATATTTTAAGAATTTTAATAAATGTTTTATAAATTCTACTGGACAAAATCAAACTGTAGTAAACACAGTTTTAACATTGATGTAGTTTTGGTGTAGCAAGTAGTGTAGTACATAAATTACGCTATTGCTTTGAAAAAGTATTAAACAAAAGTCGGTGTTATACAATCAATTCCGCCGAACATTTTAATAGCACAACACAGAGAACGTAGTAAAATGAAACAAAAGGAAAGAGGTGCCGGCTGTCTGGGAGGAACCACCCTTAATTTTGGAACAGTGTTAATCACATCGCTCGTAAGGATGTTAATACGGATACTATTCACCAATCTACTTTATGTTCGGCCATCCACTCATTTCCTCCGCTTTATTCCTGCCCGGTCTCCCTTTAGAGAGTCGAGCACTAAAGAAAAATGCGCCATTGAGGGTGATTTTTATTCAAGAGACAGCGCTGAGTGTGCGACGTTAGGTCTGCCTAGGGGGGCTCGGAGCTTTAACTTAAATGTATGTTAAAAGTTTAGTTCAGGATTTTTAATGTCACGGGAAGGAGAAATATAAAAATAGCTGAGCCACGAAGTTATTAAGATTCCCTAAGGTCCCAAGCTGCCGAGGCCTTTTCGTCTCGCGCGCTGCACACTCCTTTCTCTCTCCCTATTCTCTCCGTGTCCCACCATCCCCCGGTTCTCCATTCTCCCTTCCTTTATTCGCTTTTCTCATGCAGATCTTCCTAACTTTTTCCTTCGCCTCCCCTGGCCCCCCTTTCGCGCCGTTCTTCACCGTCTCTCCTTACGTCGACCAAATTAAATACCGTTCTCGGGAAATCCTGAAGGAGCCTTCTCGGATATTCAGAGGCGTCCTGGATGCACTGTCGCGTTCAATTTCAACCGCTCTCGTGCCGAGGCATATCTCGAAGGGAGAGGGACAGCCACGATAAAGGGAGAGGAAATGAGGATTGGCCAGATCTACGCAGCGTTAAGCGAGAAAGAACTTCGATTACACGGTGCGACTTCGAGCGTGGTTTCCGGCGTCGCGTCGTAGCTTTGACTAGTATTTCAATGGAATAACATATCGCGGCCCGCCTAATGCTGAAATCACGTCGCCTTTGCGTGAAACTTTTCAATTAACCTCTCAAATTGCGTTTATTAATTTTAATGGCACTGCCTAACCGTCACACAGCGCCCCGTTCGCATAGCGATGCGCGCGACCAGGCATGTATCTTTAAGCCGGATACCTGGGCTATGTACCTTCCAGCCATTGCCTCTACCTACGCGCTCAGTCTATGTGCAGACATAAATATGTACTTAGCTTGGATTAAATTATTTGGAGGAAGATGAAACGGGTCCGACCCGCATAGCTTCATTTCCCCAGACATCTTGGTTGCGCCTACCGCGTGTCGATGGAAGTACGCCTTACAGGCACCCGTAACCCGTTCTCCTCTTTCCACCACCGTGGAGATTGGCTGCCAAGTTACCACCCCCATGGGGTACCTACTTAATTTATCTAAATCGGCAAGTTGATATATTCTAACCGGTTAACAGGCGAAAACCTCCGCGAAGTATGGAACAGCTCGAGTAATTAAGATTAATGGCCACGCGACTTCGACGAAATTCGAGCAGTTCGACCCATTTTCGACCGCGACCAACGTCGACGCTATCGATAGAACGAGAATACTCTGCAGGTGATGTGTCTTGGATCTCGTTACCTGCATCTAAACGAGGCTCAGGCTACACCCGATCAGCATTAATTTATTGGAAATTGTTGAAACTAGTAGAAAACAGATTACTGTTTAATTTGTACATCTTACATTTATTTGTTTAAGGTTTCAAACTTAATACTTTTAACATTTATTTTCGAGTGTAAGTTTTCTAAACATTTATTTTGAAGTGTTTTAGTTTAATTTGTATAATTTATTTAATATTTTAATATTTTGTTAAAAAATAATGGTAAGATAACTAGAAAGTTAGTAAAATTATTAGAACGTTACTAAAAACTAGAAACAAAAATGATCATGATTAACATAATTATACAGCGATCTAAGCTAATTCATCAACTGCGTAAAATTAAACTACAATTACCATTTAAGTTTAGAAATATTAGTTGCCCGACCAACATTAAAGCTTGTTTTCTCATTTTTAATTTCTTAAAAAAACAGTAGAGTAAACTTTACTTTACCGGACTCAAAATTATTACCTTTCTCCTACGAATTATGATGTATTTGGTATGTAATCCAGTAGATTTGTACCCGGCGCGGATGCAGATCGAAGTTTCGATCTTCTGGGATCAATAGTTGAGGAGTTATGGTCGCTTAAAGTTGAGCATTTTTGAAAGGTAAGGGCGCCACCATATTGGTTTGTAGTGACTAGCGCGAGCCGCTTACCTTGTCGCCCCCTCGCCCTCCCACCACCTAATCCTATCCAACTCAGTAAGCGGCGTGCGACCGTCACTACAAACCAATATGGCGGCGCCCTTACCTGTCAAAAATGCTCAACTTTAAGCGACCATAACTCCTCAACTATTGATCCTAGAGGTTCGAAACTTCGATCTGCATCCGCGCCGGATACAAATATACTGGATTACATACCAAATACATCATAATTCGTAGGAGAAAGGCGCAAATTTTGAGTCCGGTAAAGTAAAGAGCAGCCAAACTGTAAACTACGAATTTAATTTGATTTGATTTAATGTAGACTGTGTATGTATGAATATGTAGTGTTTCAGATTGAGATCTGAAATGTTTAAAATAGAAAAAAATAGAAAATTCACATAATAAATGCGAGAAAGCAATCAATATATGTAGAAATGAAAGATTAACCCAGGAAATCGTGTAATAGCTTTTATAAAGAACATCTAAAGTTTGCGACAGACATATTCCGAGCAGAAGTACATAAATCATTTGCAACAATTGTTCGGCGGAATGACCACTTTACAGACTGAATTTTTGAATAACGTATCGCCATAAATTATGAGGGCTGTAATAATGGCGAACGACGGAATGGACGGTCCGGAGCGTAATAAGGTCCGGCTTCATTTATTCATTGT